>OX401904.1:4654184-6031184 GCA_947859195.1 Drymonia ruficornis
ATTTAAATCAATAACCCAAATAATTTGGACTATGATTTCCTAGATGCATTTTTATTTTCAGGATTTAATATTCAACGTCGAGGAAGTACAAAAAATAGTGAGAGACAATATAGAACTATGTCTCGGTGGTAATACTTACAGCCATACCCGTACCCCGCAATGGATTAGCATAATAACAGATAAAACCCTAGCCAGATTGAATAAACTACAAAAGCCCTTCAAGTATATAGGTAAAATATTATAATAATAATGGTACTCCAGACTACAAATTAAAACTCAACTTAAAAATATTGCTGTCTTGCTCATGCATTCCGACCATGAGAAACACGGCGATATTATGTTTAGTTCGTGTAGCACCAACAGAGCTAATGCTCCAATATATTATGGATACCTATATCAATGGAGAGGAACAGATAAAAAATATACAAAAAAATATCACTGCACTGCTCGTTTTTCTGTTCTCTTTATTGGTCTGAGGTTTCACTCTCTTCGTATAGCTTTGTCTTCCTTCTCTCTTAAACCACAAATTCCATCAAGTGGGAATTACACCACCCGATATTTAGGAATTCTTACCCTAAATTTGTGAGATGTAGAGAGCACGAACGTAAATGTAGAGAGTTAGGGATTTTTAAAAATAGAATTGAGTTGTGTAATACCCGCAAAAATCAACACCTCGTTGGTTCAATGGTCGCAAGCGCTGTTCAAGCGCGCATCCCAATGTCCCGAATTCGATTCCGTAAGAATTTTCTACAGGATTTCTGAACAACGGCAGTCTTTCTATGTCCTCTCCCCAGTAAATGAGAACAGACCTTCCTAACCTACCCACCATTCACAAAATGTTTGAGTATACAAGTACACCAATGCAGATTGAGTAAAATCTTGTGTTGGACCTCGGTTTTAATCGGTAGAATTACTCTGCCTACCCCATAGGGAATATACAGGGAAATTGTTTTCAGTACCCAGTTCATTGTCTTATGTTGCCTCACTTATTCTAGTGCGGATAACAATAACCCAAAAGAATGGTGCGGGCTTACATACGGCAGCGGCCTACTACTGGGACATCGCCACGGACGGCACATGCACCGTCCGCTGGGAGAACAAGTACATGTACTGCATCGTCAACGTGTGGGCCATGGCTCTACAGATTTAAATAAATAATGGTATGTACACATCTCGTCTTTTTATTTTAGCAACCCAAATATCTTACAGTAAAACCTGCAACTTACTAGACGCGGCGCTGCGCGACATAATATATTTTTTATTGGTTTATATGGCCTTAACCGCACTACAGTCCGTGGTACGACACTTTTTCCTCTGGAAGCAACTCTGTCGCGCCACTAGTGCGGTATAGCACGTTGCAGCGGAGAGGCACGTTGCAGCGGAGAGGCGCGCTGCATTGAGTGTTGCGCCGCGCCTCTATAGTGCGGTTGGGTTGTGCCGCGCCGCACCGCGCAGCTAAAGTGCGGTTTAGAAAAGCAAATGAAACAAAATAATAAAGCACATTTTAGTATTTTTATTTTTGGTAAAATTTACCACAATACAAAATAATGATAGAAATAAATAAAGTAATAAAATGTATAGACAGGTCATAGAACTATGCATTGTAAAATTGGTGCTTTTAAAGCAATTTATTATAATTTATAATAACATTAGGCAAAATGGCATTGTGTACATTAAAAATAAAAGCATTATTTTTAACACAAATAATATCAAGAGCAGATACACTTAAATAATTAACGCAAATTGATTCATCACTTGGTGATTTGGTCTTTTGATTTTCTAATTAATTTATGTATGACATACAGGACTAACAAAATGCACATGTACATAATTTTAAAGCATAACATTATACTCGAGTCTACCCGAACAAGTTGAACTCCATAAACCATTTACAATATTAGTACACAAATTATAATATCGACATAACATTAGGTTCCGTTTAAAAACGTACACAACACATATTGAGGAAATAGGAAAGGAAACTCGTGTTAATCTTATGTAAAAATAAATCTAAACATTTAAAAAATAATTGTTAATCTTAACAATCGAAGGTGATTAAAATTACCTGTACTTCATTATCATAACTCGATGTAGGCTACAACTTCTAACTCTCGTATCAAATGTAAACAAAATATAACAACCGTTTTTTTTATATAAAAAGAATGGCTTACTTCTGTAATGGCTATGTTCGCATCATAGTCTATTTAGTGGGTACTAAACCCAATGGGACTAGTCTAGCAAATTTAGGTACCAGGGTCGCCTGGATAAAATCATTCTACGTACCTACTGATGGGAACACAGTCATTACAGTGGTGATAGTGATACAACAAAATTATATCACATCATTTATTGTATTTGTTATACGACCTTGTCTATGAGTATATTGAAACTTTTATGCGGTGCAAGCCAGAGGTGGAGTGGCAGTCACTTTTATTAACTAAATTTGCAAAAATAAGGGGATTTGATATCAAAAGCAAAATATAAGAACCTGAATTACCAGTAGAAACATATTATTGGATAATTAGGGTCAGTTCAGACGGAACGGTAAAATGCGCTAGCAATTTCCTGGCTCCATTGAAAATAGGACCGTATTAACATAGCCTATACCGCGCCTGCTCATTGAGCCAGTAA
This sequence comes from Drymonia ruficornis, assembly GCA_947859195.1. Taxonomy (NCBI): domain Eukaryota; kingdom Metazoa; phylum Arthropoda; class Insecta; order Lepidoptera; family Notodontidae; genus Drymonia; species Drymonia ruficornis. Next base: position 4,656,816 of record OX401904.1, read on the forward strand.
ATTGCTCGCGCATTTTCCGCTGTCTGAACTGACCCTTAAATAAAGAATTAACGGGGATTACATATGGGCTATGCCTGGAAACCGATAGGTACTCAAGTACATACTGTATCTGTTCTTAAACTTGTTTCAAATTGTAAAGATATATGCAATAGCTCAGTTTAATAAATTATTTGTATAAACTATTTAAGACTTTAAATTGATTTTTTTACAACCTGACTGGTGGATTTGAATTAAACTGTAAACAAAACGGCACTATATAAAAACTCCAAAATCCAGTTGCTCGCTTTGCGGTCATGCCTGTTTAGAAGGCTGAACAGGCAGAGAAGTTCAGAGTTCACGTTCAGATTTCCGCTACCTTTGAGTCGCTATGTTAATGGGTAATTCGTACAGGTAGATACCGCCTGTAGATATTGCGTAGGTGCTAAAACTCATTAACTCTTATAAATGCGGAACGCTGAACGCTCCTCTGTTCAGAGCCGTGATTTGCGCTCGCAATCAAGGATTACGTTATGATCCGTTATGTGCATCTTATTCTGACATCCAAATATCAAAAAGTACTAATACATACTTATTTTACAAATTCATCCTACATTTATCTGTTCTATTGAATTAGATATAATAAAATACTTGGGGACACATTCATTGATTGTTATTGTAATACTGCTATTGTTAGATGCAGTAACAAATGTGTGTACTTATGTATGTACTTATTTAACAAGTTATTCTATGGCATAGTAGCACAATATTTATTTATACATTATATTCAGAATTTGTTTCTGCATCTATATCTATAAATATTATTTAAATAATAATAATAGAATTGTGAATATTTTGAAGCTATTTCATTAGCAATTTGACTGACTTGTGTGATGACTGTTGTGATGCTTAAAATTCAGTCTAAATGCTAGAAAAAAATATAAAATCTACATGTGCCAATTAAACAACACACAGGCATTAAAATATAAAAAATATAATAAAATTGTAATTCATTAAAATTAAAACCGGTTATGCTTTGCTGAAATAGTATTTAAAGCTAAAAAAATGTGCATTTCATGTAAAACCGTGTTACAGTACTGGGAGTTGTTCAACTATACACGTCTCAATAATTATGCCTCGACCGAAGCCGCAAGTGGCGCCACCCGAATTCCCCTCCCGCCCCCTCCCCGCGTCCCACCCCGGGCGGAACCCTTCGCACACCAAATAACTTAGTAGTATGTACACCGTAAAATATACTCTCTAAAGTACAACCTACCGCTATGACTACAATAAAACGATTTGTCGTTTAACTCATTATTATGACAGATAATTCCTCTTATTTACAATTTTACTATACATTTTATAATTACTAAAAAGTAACATTGTACTTGTAACTTTGCTACCCTTCTTTCGAATGTACTAATTCATTATGATGTTGTCTAAGTGTCCTCCATTATTTACACATACGCGCTATGTTAGTCGAGACTTAAATGATCACAAAAGAGAAAATAAGAAGTAATGAGGAACAAATATACACTAGCTACCTACCCCTAACCGATCTCGCGCCCGCCGCGGCCAGGCCTACACAATACACATTATCACATCAAAGTGTGTCACACTTCGGTGAACACTTAAGCCGTTCGCGAACCTTCTAATCGATCTATGAAAAAGTCAACACAACTAAAATATATTTACAAAATGTATAAACCTATCTCAAAATAAGATTTCTCATGTAAAACTAAGTCAAAAAATTATTATACAATCCAACAACTCTAACACTGGGCAGATTCAAGAAAGAGATCATAACAAGATTCATGTAAGTTTCATGTGTCCGATACACTCCAGTGATTCTGTGTCAAGATACGAGGTGGGACTAACGCGATATGTGAAGTTGACTTATTGTCATAGATACATAATTATGTACACGTAATAATTGTGCTCGACCCAGTATTTCACAACAAACACTCACTTCCCAAACTAAATTCTAAATAGGCTTACTTAGAACTCTCAGGAGATCCATCGATTGATATCTTCAGCGTAGCCGCCGAACGTACGTCCTTCCGAATTTCATGTCGTTTACAACTCACGTTAAATCCTACATTTAATTTTATATGTCTAAATTCAGTAATGTACTTCTATAATTATGCTTTAAAGTAAAGCCTGTAAGGCTCGTATGAAATATACTGAACAAAAGTACTACACTTCTATTCGGATTTAGAAAACTTGTGCAGTATTTTTGTTCGGTGTTACTGCATTTGAATATCTTTGATCAAGGACCAAGACGAACATAATTGACACAATCAAATCACTCACTCATACTCGAATGTTAGTTGAGGTACTTGCGACACTTCTTGGCGCCGCATGTGCACGGTATCTTGACCTCTTCGAAGGGGAATTTATAGTCGTATGTTAGTTCTTCCCCGACCGTTATACGACGCAGGGCGAAGATGAGGATGTGTTTGTGACCGTGAATGTCCACAACGCGCGAGTAACAGTTGGGCTGTGAAAAGGAATACATTAGCTTTTATTAATCCGATATAATAGGGTAGCGCGAATTATCTAGAGTGATCTCTTTGTCCAAGTAGAAACAAAGTTTATAAACTTCTGTCTGAGCACATTTTAAAAAATCGTCAGAAGTTCCAACGCGAGCAAACTTAAAAGTTTATTTATATAGCTCAGGGTACAGTTTGATTCATTATTGCAGATAATTCACGCGAATTTTCCGCGCCGGCACTGGAATTATTTTTTGTTAATAGCGTTAGAGTTAAATATTGCTATGCAAATAAAATCTTAATGGTATCCAAACTGTTCCACCCCCGATATATGATGTTGTACAACGAGCAGGCGCTGCTTGACCGACTGCTTCAAGATAACCTTGGACTATAGTCTGACCGCAACCGCTGTACCGCGCCTTAGTTACGCGAGCGGCGAGACGAGGGGCGTTTTCCCACTCCCTACCTCCCCGAGTCCTTCCCGCGCATACCTAATTTCCCACTCCCCACCTCCCCGCGCATACTTAAGGCGGGGTACAGCGGTTGCGGTCAGACTATACCCGCCCAGATACAAATTTAAAAAGAAAGAACCAAATTTATCTAAAAACTCACATCACATGAATGGTTGATGAACCTCGCGGCGTTGCCCTTGAGGGTCGCGTCCACAACGAGGTTGTCGTCGATGCGGAACATGTAGCAGCCGCCGACGCCGCGGCGGCCGCTCGTCGCCTCGTACCGTTTCTCGCGCTGATCCGCCAGCACCGCGCGGATCACTTCGCCCGCGTACTCTATCACCATGTCACCTGAGAATAGTTACATTAAAATATAATTAGTTGTGAAAACTTATGGACCACATAAGAAATTACATACTGACGCAAATTTGCAGACCAAAAAGTCTCCAAGCTTCAATGAGACTGTGCTGGCCATATCTGCCACATGCTTTATGCCTTTTGGGCCAAAACCGAAGTAATTCTAAAGCAATGGAGAGAACATTTGTCAAAATTCAAAAAATTCTAAACTTTTATTTTGTTTAGGTCTACGGGGGCACTCACAAATTGTAATTTTACATTTTTTCTTAAATTCTACTGCTGATCGGAAACGCGACCTCGACTGAGAAGATCCGGCAAGAAACTCAGCGGGCTTGTCTTTTTTTACATTGTTTTAATTTAATTTTATTTTTTAAATCGCCATTTACTTATTTTAATACAATGTATTTTGGTAAACAATCGCTCCAGTGTGCTGCCCTGCGAAATAAGCAAGGCAAGACACGCTACACTTTAACATGACACTGTTATTAACGAAGTGTATTTGAACGATCAGTCCCAAGCTGATTTATCTGTCGACTTACCTTCTTCAATGTCTCGTTTGCAGAATAATCCGCGTCCGTGTATATGCGATCTGTATACGCCAACAGACGCTTTAGATGTCTCCTTCAGTTGTCTGAATCTCATTGCTGGTGGCAAAGTTGCCAAACGCCTAAAAAGGTTTAAATAGTCAAGTTTTGCAAGGATTGAAATGGATAAATTTGATAAATAGATGAATAAATTATTGATTATTTTGTAATCACGATATGAACTCACCTTGAAATAGAACTCTCTCCATCTTGGCCTCCGAATGGCGGTGGCTCCTCTCTGAAAGGCGAGGCCATCCAGCTAAACATGTCATGATTTTGTTTCCTAGCCACGGGGCCCGTGCGTGCGCTGCCCCAAGGACTCTCTTTAAAGCCTTCGCTCAAGTCCAAATCGTTATCCCAGCTGCTCAACTGCCGACCTTGTTGTGTCTTGTACTTTGTGCAGCGACTTGCCTAAAAATATAAATAAAATTAACATCGGAAAAAAATGGGGGAAAAAACTAGAATTTTGTAAAGTAATACATACCCCAGGCAGTTGTTCAATGAGGTATCTCAATGCATTGTTGTTAAGTCCCAGTAGATGAGCTCCGGATAAACTAGATGGTAGATTATACTGAATCAGCGGTAGCCCCGATTGCTTCCTTGCATTCTGTACAGCATCCACAACTTTAGCCCACAGGTCAGTCAAAGATGACGAAGTGTAGTTAAAACCATCCTCAGAAGTCACTTCGTATATGAGCTTAGGCCCATCGTCTTTTGGTGGATCTGGTGCAGGTTTCGGCACAGTAGGTTTATTTTCCTTTGATAATTTGCTCTGTCTCTTGGTGATCACTGGTTCATTTTCAGATTTCTTGTCTACAAAAGGTCGCTTCATAATTTTTGTGGGAGCATTTGATATTTTCGCTGGTGCTGGAGTTTTGTTTGTGTCTTTTTCCACTAACACTTTTGGTGGTTCAACATCAATCATTTCGGCGTCTAAACTTGGTAGCGACATTTTAGACGCGGCTTCGACCGGTTCGCTTATTCTTACACCCTCGACGTCGGCCGCACTCGTGTTGGCTTGATGCATTTCAGCTGACAGTTGCATTGCTTGAGCCGCATCTTGTTCTTCCTTTTCTCTTTTAGCTGTTTCCAATTCCAGCATTCGTTTGGATTCTTCGATTGCTTTTTCCAGATCACTGTCAATGGTTTCATCTTTTATGTTCAGATCAGGCATGTCGTGACTTACGGGTCTCTGTTTTGGCACTGTAACTGTTTTCGTGGAATTCTTTGAGGATGACTTGCTTTGGCCATCCCTATGCAGTGGCAACACTCTGTTCATTGGCCTCATAGACATAGGATTAACGACGTTTGTGGGAATTCCAGATTGCTGAGTGGGTGGAGCTTTGGGTAATGTAATACTAGAACTGTTCTGTGTCGGTAAGTTAATCGTGTTGTTAGGCACAGGAATGCATATCATGTTGCTAGCATTGTTTTGGTTTTGGAGCAAATTGGTATTAGCTTGAAGAGGAAAGTTGATGTCGGCTGCAGCTTTAGAAGCAATTTTGGGATCGACGAGATTATTCTGGACGGTAATATTTACTGTGTTATTGCTCGAATTCACGTTAATATTCATCGGAGCACTGTTAGGTATCGCTTGGAAAGGCACATTTATCATAGTGCCAGTATTTTCATTATTTTGCTGGAATGCCAGGGGGTCGGCGTTGATGCCCGCCACGTTGTTGTTAGTGTTGTTGGTAACGAGACGAATGTTGTGCTGCTGCGGCACGTGCTGATTGATATTACTCTCCAAATTAGCATTATTTATTCTGCTTCGTTCAGGCAAATTGATAACTCTATTGTTCTGTGAATTCATTTGCATATATCCAATTTGATTGTTGACCGATATGGTATGATTTTGCTTATCATTGCCAACTATATTAACCTTAGCGCAATCTTTATTACTCGGTATGTTTGTCATAGGTATGTTAGTACTGGGTGGAGGGCCCATAATATTCTTCCCGCGTAATGGATCCTGTGTAAATTTGGGCGGATCTGGCACAGGCATGGTATTTCTTTCCAAGTTAGGTATACTTTGGTTTTGTGATGTATTATTGTTGGCCATGGCACAACTGTTGATGTTCATTTGTGCGTTATTAGATACTTGGCCGCTCATTATTTGATTCTGATTGCTGGTCCCGTGTGATTGAGTATTACTAATCATCATATGATTTGATGTTCCCGGCATAAGGTTGTTGACACTATGATCACCGGAATTGGAGCAACTCATTAGCATCTCATGTCCAGCCATGTTGTTTTGGCTGCTAGTCGCGTACATATTACTGTTATTGACCGAATTAATCATCATATTGTTAGACATATTGGAGTTGTTCACACTCATGCTGTGCATTATGTTTCCAGCACCCATATTCATATTATTTGTATTCATATTCGTACATATCTCCATTGAATTTTGATTGCTAGAAAACTGTGCGCTATTGTTTGAACAGCTGCCGCTACACGAATTTTGAATGTCATTCTTTATATCAGGAATATTGGGCATATGCATAATTGAATTATTCATAGACTGGTGATTAGTATTAGCGATTTGCATCGAGCTATTCAAATTATTGTGCATGTTGATGTTATTCATAGCGTTCATTTGGTGCTGCATCATCGAAGAATGTTCCATAGAGCTTCTGTTATTTTGTATTTGATTCATAGCGTTCATGTTTTGCAAAGTAATTGGGTTACTGTCGTATCTGTTCCCGTGTATGTTTGGCATCGAGCCAGAGTTATCCATCTGGCTGCCTAAATTTATATTCGGAGCATTTCCTGACATATGGTGCATATGCATTCCATTATCTATTTGCTGTCTGTTGTGCATTTGGTTCGGCACATGTTGATGTAGTCCCATTAAATTGCTGTCAACATGTGGGCGATTATTTTGGATTTGCATGACATTCGGCATTTGATGTTGATGATGGAGCCCAACGTTCTCCATTTGTCTGTTTTGTTGCAAAGACATTTGCTGATTCACATGCATATTGTTTTCTAGCTGCGGTCGGGAACTGTTATTCATGTGATGGTTCATCTGTTGCATGTTATGCATTTGGGTATTGTGCATACTTTCCATAGATCTATTGGAATGGATCGAGTGACTCATATTCCCCATGCCGTGTTGCATGTTCTCCATCATCATTCTATTATTCTGCATATTCATATTCGTCATTGACTGTTGCATATGCATATGGTTTAAATCATTCAAGTCAGATCGGTTTATGCTATGGTTGTTATTGCCTAAATTATGCATATTCATTGACTGATTCATGATATTACTGTTGTCAGGGGTGCTACGATTAGACAGCATATTTGTTTGATTATGGTTCTGCTGAGCACTGATCATGTTGTCATGGAAGGATCTGTTGGGTGTCTGTTGGTTAAGCTGCTGCAATTGATTATTATCAACTTGCCGATTGTGTTGTATTTGGCCGTTCATTATATGAATCTGATTAGGAGTCGATAGCTGGTTGTTTTCGTGCGACATCATCGACATATTATTACCATGAGACATGTTCGATGTATTCATAGACATGTCGTGCTGTTGGCTAGACATGTTACTATCATTCGGACCGGAGATATTCATCCTATTATTTGCCGCTTCTTGTTGACATGACATATTAACATTTTGCATCGAGTTGTTCCCAGAATTCAGTAACTGAACTTGTCCATGTGAAGAGCTATTTGCGATCGAACACATTTGATTTTGATTATTTGTGACTGAAATCGTGTTTTGGTTGTTTTGCATTTGCGGCCGCATTACGTTATGGGGTATGATGCTGATAGCTGGTGAGTTGCTAGTGTTGCCGCTCATTTGACAGCTATTTAGTTTATGAGTGTTCATTTGGCTTGATAAGCTTTCATTAGTATGTTTATTGTCTGCGGTTCCCATATTTTGGAATGTTTTGTCGTTGTTCGCATGTTGTTGCGAATGAGAAGCCATTATTTCTTGAGAGAAATTCAAAAGCCCGCCTTCTGCTTTAGATAAAGCGTTGATTTTACTCAATTTCAAAGTAGTGTCTGCGTCAAAATTGCTGTTCATTACAGATGAAGGTGGATAAATATTTCCGGCAGTGATTTGAATAACATTGTTGGACGTAGAATGAGACGAGTGATGACTCACGCTTAGGCTCGGCTCGAATTGATGTGAATGCAAGTTCATGCCAGACATCGAATTACTAGGCAACTGCATCATACAATTCTGATTGACTTTGTCGAGGTCGTTATTTGGTTGTCTTCCAGTCACTACATTGCTTTGAATGTTCATCGATGAATTATTAATGCTACTAGATTTGACAGTCATGTTTTGAAGTTCTAGCTTGTTATCAGAAATACCGCCACTATTAGGCGGATTCATTTGTCGCCACGGAGTAGGTGATTTGATGCTCTGAGTAACACTTATAGTGGGCATGCTGGCAGAGTTCGAGTTATCATGCAAATTCCCACTAATCTCTATAACGTGAGAGTTTTCAATCTTGATGTTATTTTTGTTTGCAGACGGGGCGATAGAGCTCGAAACTATCGGTTGTGACATTGGTATCGATTGCATCGAAAACGATGGGATGGAGTTTGGCACTGATTGCGAAATAGCCATCACAGGCTGTCCTATCGAAGACACAAGGGTCACAGGAGACATGGACACGTTACTATGCTTCGGCATATTTCCTCTCTGAAAGTTTTGTGGTGCACTAGAAAGCGTCATGGTATGTATCTGTGACGTGATCGGGTTAATACTCTGACGTCCCGTAATGATAGCCCCGGATTGAGAACCAATGCTTATCGGAGAAGAACTCATTTGAATCACCTTGGGTGTCTGTCGATTGGCATTGTTTGACGATTTGTCAGGAAGAGGCTGTAGTGTTAGGTTCGGAACGGTTGTCTTTATATTCTTAATCGTTGGCGGCGATGATTGTATAGATTGCGCCGTGACAACATTAGGAGTAGAAGACACTGCCACCCCATCGCCTACGTTATTGACCACCACATATCCAGTTGGTACTTCCACAATCGGCTCTATCTTACTAGCTTGGAACACTTGGGTAGTTGTGGCCGAGAAACTGCTGTTCTGTGCAAGCACTCCCTGCATTGCTGTTGATACGAACTGTTGTGATGACATAACGGTATTCTGCACAATGGTTTCCAATCCGTAATAGACGGGCTGAGTTGTCGTTAAATACATGCAACCAGATGGATCAGTCACCATTTCTAAAGTAGGCGTCGAACCAAGTAGAACCTGATCATTGCAAAACTGCGGTAATATTGTGCCTTGCGGAAGAATGGTAGCGCCAGGAGCAGAAGAAATTAGCGTATTACCTTGAGATTGTAACCCATTTGGTATTATTGTGGTTTGACCATTGCCGATTCCACTTTGAGGCACAACGGTAGCTCCTCCTGTTTGCAATGTGTTGTTGGGAAGAAGTGTCGCAGTTTGAGACGTTATAGTTCCGGGCGTGAGCCCTTGAATAGCTCCTTGTGGTATTATAGTAGTACCGTTTTGTGTATGTATAGCTTGAGGTAGAATCGTATGACCATTAGGTCCTTGAGATAAAATACCTTGAGTCTGAATTGTGCCCTGGGGCAGAATTGTGGCACCTTGAGGTAATATTCCACCTTGAGGTAATATTCCAACATTTCCTTGGGGTAGCAGTACTGGAATGCCGCCACTTGGAACGGCAACAAGGCCTCCTGATTCTGTTTGTTGTATTTGGAATGTCTGAGGCATAAGACCACTTTGGGAGATAAATTGCGTAGGACTAGTTTTGTAGTCCCCTTGCGGTGCAATAGTCGCGATGTACTGCATGTTTTGATTTTGTTGTTGCGACAAAGCCTCGACGTACGCAGACATTATATTCTGATTGGCCACTGGCTGTACTATGATCGAAGGTTGACCAGTCTGATTATTAGTTTGAAGTTGAATTACTGTATTTCCATGGCCAAGGGGTGACTGATTGATGGTGGTATATGTTTTCTCTAATTTTGTTTGCCTCTTTATCGTAGCTGGTTTAGGAATCGGGCGACCTCTTCCCCGATTTGTAGCTTGGAAAATTGGCTTCGGCTGTACTGGCGCAGGATGCTTCTTAGGAGATTTCTGATGCGTCCCTGGCAATATCATTTGTTGTCTATGCGTGTTCGGCGATGTTAACCTTTGAGCAGTCATTGCCGGAACCACTATAGTAGGGTTTCCTTGAATCTGTGGGCGTATCATCGGTTGAATATTTTGAATGATTGAAGTATGCGGCATTCCCTGTATCGAGTTAACAGGCAACGCGATTGATGATGCGCTGGCCATGTTAGGGAAATTAGCAACTTGGTTTTTGCCATGGATCATAGACGTAATGTTTCCCTGTTGATTTGATGGTATGGTCAGAACTTGGTTTGAATTCGACGAAATGACTTGAATACCTCCGGAGCCTGATAACAGTTGTGTCATGTCTCCTCCTTGAATCTGCTGTATATTCGCGCCTCCATTGCCTGGCTTCACGCAAATGTTATATGGCAAAATATTTGGCTGAGTAATAATTTGTGGTGTCATTATCTTTTGGCCGTTATTAGAATTAGTTTTGGATGGTAATAACATTTGAGGCGTAACTACGATCTGTGGCGACGATAGCACTTGCTGGTTACTAGATACTTGAACATTGGTGGTTTTACTCTGGTCAAAAATTACCGTTCCAGATTTCATTTGTTCGGTAATTGTCATAGTCATTTCGTTTGACGGACCTGGTGACGGCGTCTCAACGATCGTACCATTTATTGTTATTTGTCTTGTGTTGATTGATGTTCTTCTTGCCGATATTCCTTCAGCTTTTACTGAATTATCAGTGCCACTGACGACTCCAGCATGTATTATCATAGGTTGAGCAAATGCACCATGAAAGGCGTTTTGCAATGTCGTCAATGTTCTGTTTTCAGGAGATTTTGGATTCTCACTCTCACTTTCACTTGTTGACATCATATCACAGGAGGGTACATGTCTATCGTAGGACTCCTTGTTTCTGTATGTGCACTGACATCGATCACATCTGACCGGTTGTTCCATTTGATTGGATGGCCCCGAGTTGTCGTCTAAAGGTCTCATCACAAGTTCAGGTTGACCACTTATCGAATTACCAGCGAATGTCACAGTGTAGCTCTCAGTACCACTGGCTCTATAGAGAAACTGATTTGTCTGACCCCTCGGCGTGTTGTCGCCTGGATGATTATCTTCGGCGCCGTCTAGTTGTTGTATTGGCGTGAAATCATCGTCATTATCGCGAGGGCTTGATGGTCGTGAGCTACACGTACTTTCGGAACCTGACCAATCAGCTGCACCATCTAGCTGAGAGATAGGGCTGCACTGTATCTTAGTATAGAAATCTATGACATCAGTGTGACAGTAGTATCCGTCATTTTTATCGGTCTTCTCAGTACTAATTTCTTCCTTTTGCTTGGGCGATTGCACTGGGAAATTAATACCAGAGGTATGTGGCGCTTCGTCACAATTAGCACCACTAGTACATGTTTCCACCTTTACTTTTTTGTCGACATTAGTTTCAGTCTCCTTTATGGAATCAAGAGGATGCTCTGTTAAGATGATCCTGGGTATGGGGCTCATTTTCCCAGTGACTGTAGATGATTTACCCATTTTGCACCTTTTTATAGTAGACGATAGTAGACTTGTGTCAAATTTGTTATTCCAACTACTGGACCTTTGTTGGCCGCGTCCAGTTGTCAACGTCTTAAGATTATGGGTTTGCAAAAGCATTTCAGATTTGCTTCTTTTCAATTCTTTGCTTCCAGTCTCAAATCTCGCATTCAAGAGTTCATCTATAAAGTCTGTAGAGCGGAAATCTGATTTATCATTGCTCTTGTCGTCTGTCTGACCCATTGCGCAGTATAATTCATTTTTCATTTCTTGGAATATATCCTGCATGGATATGCCATCCAGAAGATCATGGTTCAAATCTTCAAATATTGCATCTTTTACTTCAGGTGGTAGCAGATCGGCTGTATTTTGAGGCTCCTCCTCATCTTGTTGCTCTTGTTTACATACATTGTCCAGTAAATGTTCCACTACTTGTTTTACAGCCAGGTCTTCTAGAGTCACAGTATTACCAATCTTAATCGGTGATTTATCATTTTTAAGCATTAGCACAGTTTTTGCACTAGACCCTGTTTCAATACTTTCATGCCAAGCACCAATTTCAGCCATGACTCTTTCCACGACATGTACATCTAAAGTGTGATCAACAGTTATGTTCACGCCAAAATCAAATCCTGGAAGAGGTTCTGCAAGAATTAACTTTGTCTTTATTGTATACCTCACAATCTTGGAGGGCTTTTTGCAAGACCAAAACAACCGAGTGCATGAAAAGTCAACTGGCATTAAAAACTCATCATAATCGGAAACTGATGGCACTATTTTTCCAAGGCTGTGAACTGATAGTGAACCTAACATGAATTGCACTTTGCTTATTTCACTGTATCTCTTCTTTTTCTTGTCGAGCTCTACATACACTGGTCTTGTGAGCTCGAAATCTGCATCTTTTTGTAAACTTTTTATAGGCACGTCTTTCCCGTGAGTGGGGCAGAATACTCTCTTATCATCCAAGAACGCACAACTCTCCTTTCTTGCGCAGGCATAGTGATATGTTTCGCTGCAGTTCTTAGCGCAACAACCGACACTGGCACCCTTCAATTCACATGCGGCACATTTGATCATCTTTCCCCTTGATATTGCTGAATGGACATTTTGGAGAGAACCATCGATTTCTTCAAAAACTTCAGCAGACCATAAGGCGCAGTTGGCATGAATCCAGTCATTCTGGCCACAATACAGTAGCCTTCCTTCCATTGAAGAAGAGCCATCCCCAACAGCTTTGCAAAGCACACAAACCCTTGAATCCACTACAGGGTAGAATTCTAGTAAGTCTTCTATCAAATTATGTCCATCAGCTTCCAACTTAGGCACTATTTGGTCTAGTGGTCTCTCAACAGACTGTACCCTTGTTTTGATTGTGCTATCAGACATTTCAACATCCTTTAGAGATTCTGTGTCTTCTTGTTCACCTTCAACTTCAAGGTTAGGTTGGAGGCAATTGTTTTGACAATCAAACCATGGGAATGTTTCTGAGAATAAGTCTTTATAAATCGTTGTAAGGTCATCATTTGATGTTCTTTGGATAACCTCCTTCATGTCATAGTTGAAATCTTTTAGGGACACATAGCCATCACTGTTTACTCGCTTCTTGATGTCAAGTAGCGACGGTGAAATGATTCTGTTTAAATCATCACTGCTGTTGTCAGCCTCAGGTGTATTTGGATGTCTCACTACGCCAGGACTGAGGTCCTGTTCGCTACGAGCTTGCGGGAAGCTTTTTACGGGCTCATCGTCATCCGATATCGCCTCATATTTGTCATCATGTACGGTTGTCGGCAACATCGTGGTTGCCTTCTCTGTCTTATTTTGAGGTTGATAATTTTCGTGCACCTCAACACATGGTGCTTCAAATTCGGTTTTTGTCCCGTATAGGCCTGTTGAAAAGCATATCTCTTTGTTTTGCATCAAAGGCTCCTGAAGGTTTACCACTTTATGTGATGTGTGTGGTATTTCTTCTTTCTCCATGTTGACATCTGACAACAGTGTGGAACACTGCCACACTTGCGGTGTGTTCGATTCCTCGAGTTTATTGGGTCCCATATTATTCCGCCTGCCTCTTGAAGTGTTTCGGTACACTTTAGTCTCTGAGGTCTTCATAGAGTCATCCGCGACGTCGAAGTGAAGTTTTCTTATAGCCTGCGGCGACATAAGTCGGTACGGTTTGTTCGGTACCGGCGTGTTTTTGTGCGGCGTTAGTTTTAGTAACGCACAAGCTTTTTTATTCTTGGCGAGGAGCTTCAACAGATGAAGAAGCCTCCCTTTGAGATGTTCGGTGAGCATCTTCCTCCATGGAGGGTCGTTGGGCATACACTTACAGCAGATATACTCGATCGACGGCGGTAAGGCAGACAGGAGTTGGTAACCTTCACCCGTCAGACCTTCGCAGCTGGCGTGGACCCACCTGCCGCACCATCCACACTCCATCATCTGAAAGATACAAACAATTTCAGCATAGGAGTTAAGGTATGAGTATCGAGTCTAAAATACATAAACGATCCAGTAACAAATATTCACCTTGCTATCAAAGTCGTTGTCCCTGTAGCAGGCCTGGCAGAGCGGGCAGTAGTTGCCCTTCTGACGTAGCTTGAAGCATGGACCGCAGAACGGTAAGCTACCGACGAACTTGCTCACACGACCGCTGTCGCAACTCTTGCACTTCAGGCACGTGCTACAAATCTGCAAAAAATAACAAAGTATTTCATGACGAACACCATCGATAGCCCATTCAATTTATTTTCTATTCAACATCTCGCATTTCGGTTTGGTGGTGCAATAAAAGATACAGTTTAAATGTAAAGGTTCTCATATACGGGCTAGTTATTTGAGAATTTCCAAGCGCAATTGTGTAGCCGCTACTTTGCCAAGTATATTGCGACTAACTGAGCAAGTTTCCTGCAAAATTTTCAGGAAGTTGACATTTTAGTAGCGCGTTTACAAGCGCAGTGGGGCTAGCATACGCGCCAAGACAAGACTTGCCACGCATTATATCGCACCGAGTCGCTCTCTCTTACTTAATGCATAAGAGAGAATGAAATAAAATCGAATTATCTCGCCTTTTGCCTTGTCACGGTCGGCTGTTTTTTTTTTATAGCCATGGATTGCATCCTGGCGGACGGACGGTCCACGTGGTGGTTGGTGGAAGCTGCCGCCTAGGACATCTGTCACTTAAGGGGAGCAGATGCCCCGCCGACCTTTTAGAGACCTGTAAACATGCCCTTTGAAGAACCCCATGTTGTAGGGCAAAGGAAAGACTTCGGAGCTGTGCTACTAGTGGTGTGTATGTGTGTGTGTGTGTGTGTACCTGCGGCCAGTCAGTGCGGTGGTCTGGTGGCGCGGCGGGCAGGCAGGCGGCGTGGTGCGGGCGCGCGCAGGCGCGGCAGCGCGCGCGCGCGGCGGCGCGGCCGCACGCAGCGCACGACACGCAGCGCGCGCACGTCCAGCGCGCGCCCGCCGCGTCCTCCGCGCACCAGCTGTGGTACCACTCGCAGCACGACGAGCACGCCAGCATCTGGGGGCACCGACACCGTTAACAATATTCCGCCGACCTTGTCCCACGAGAGTACGCATCGCGAGTAGGTACCGCACGGATTGCGATAATAATCTCGAATTGGATATGAATATTATTGATGGGAGTTTAATTTTAATTCGATACAGGATTGATACCGTCATATTATAATCAGAAAATATGCTTCTCCAACTGGAACAACTACATATTTCGATTTAAATTTATGTGGATTTGATTTGGGAAGAATAGTAAGTATGCATAATATGCAAAATAATGTAAATATCTAAAAATTACTCACGTTTTCTTTCCCGGCGCTTCCACAGAGGAAACACAGTCTCGCGACGGTGAACGGCCCGGTCCCGATGAGGCCGAATCCCGAGCTGCAGACTTCGTCAGGGTCGTAACTCTCCCAGAAGTCCACACATATTAGTTCCGGTCGATTCTGCCCACATTTTTGGGAGCGGCCGCGTACCTAAATAGGTAAAGAAGTTTATAAGATCAACCGAATTGCTGAAATGCATTTCTGTAACAAGTGTAATATTAAAAACTTACATTTGTAATGTTCGATAATGGTTTCATGACCACCTTCTTTGGTACAAGGTCCATAACAGTCTCGTCTTCACTGGATTCAGCTTTACTTAACATTTTACTTGGTATGGGCTGCTCTACCTTGCGTTTCTTAGGCTCTGCAGGTGGCTCTACGTCACAGTCTTTCGTCACTGTCACTTCCGGTACTATCTGAGGTGCCTTATTCTCAGCATCTATCTCAGATTCGCAGCTGGATAGATCAGGAATATCTCCATCTTTTTCCAGCATGTTGGAATCATCATCCAGTTGGCTCTTCTTATCCTTCTCATCCAGCGAGGGGAATGTTGCGATTGGTTGTCCCAAGACAATTGATGCACTCCGACATACATGCTTGACTCTGGGCCCTTTGAGTTCAACTTTTTGCCTCTTAGGATCTTCAATCAGCTTAGACTCTGACTTATCCTTTTTCCTAACTTTTATCTTTGTCAATTGACGTTTTCTGTTTGCGTTAAATTCTTCACTCACTTCAACTGTCGCTGGAAGGTCTGGTTTTGGTGTCTTATCCTGTAAAAATTTAAAAATTAGCTGTGACATTCAAATGTTTTTTAACTCCAAACTAACGATACAATAATAAGCAAATAGTTTATACCTCTTCTCTGATCTTATCTGGTTCCTCAACCTTCTTAATGGTTTTCAAAGCTCCAAAGATCTTGTTTTCATTGTCATTGCTAGGTAATGCAAACACAGGTGGAGTGGTTGTAGTACTGGTTGTTACTATTCTCAGTGGACTGGCCTGTGTTAGAGAGCCAGATGACACACCTGACCTCATGTAAGGCGGCAACATAGCTGTAAGGCCTGCCCTTATGCTTGGTGGTACTTGGAATGCCTTCAGACACATCTTGAGCCAACATGCAGGGCATCGTGTCTTGTTAGTACACCGTAGTAACTTCCACTGCTGAGAACGTACTATGGGTGGCACATGGCAGTTACCTGAAATAAGTTTTCGTATTATAATTTCTATAATAATGTAATCAGTTTTCTCAACTAAAATTAATTACCAACAAATATGTATTATTGTCTATTTTGGGCCATACTAACCTTCTCCTTTCAAACACGGCATAACAACATTTACAATCGGTCCTGTCCTTTGAGTCATCTTTTCCTTCTTCAGCATCTTTGATATGAATTTGCGACACGACTCGCACGAATATATCCCGAACTTGCGAGCCTGCTTCACAAACCTATAGAATCTTACTGCACCGCAAACACCACAGGTCACTGTTGTTGGTGGATTGGTAGCTGTAAACAGAAGAAAGTAAATAAATTGTCTCCTAATAGATAACTATGCATTGAATATGCCAGTGATAAAGAACTCACAAGATACTGATGTTAATGTGGAGAACGGACCATCTAGCCCTGATGTCGATTGTGTTGATGTATTCAACTGCAAGCGTGCTTCTCTGATGATAATTTTACCCCTGAGCAGCTGCGATGCTGAGGCTTTATCTTTTTCAGGACTAGCCGACGCTGGCCTCTCCTCCTCATCCCCGCTACCTCCAGGGCTTGCACTGTCCCAACTTTCTTCCGATTCGGAGCCACTACTTGTACTACTAGAGCTACTGGCATCTGATATGTCCATCAGCTTCCTCATTGCGTGCCCTGGTCTATCATCTTTACTGGGCTCTGTTGTTTTTAACTTCTCAACTTCCAAGTTGGAATTCTCATCTTGAGACGGTTCTTTTTCATATGAGAACAAATCATGTATCTTCCTAGTTCCAGCACTGAGGCTCGAAAACGAATTTATTGTTTTATCTTTGAAAAGATTTGATGACTTTAATGGCTGTGCATCCCTAGATTTGTCATTGTGGTTAGTTTTGTCGGTATCTCCTTCATCAGGTGTATCATCATCATCATGTATGTTATTGAATACTATTCTCTTGAGTTTTGGCTTCTTGAGAACCTTCCCTGATGATATACTGCTGCTTGTTGTAGTCTGTTCCTCTCCATCAATGAATTTCTTGTTTGGTTTGATAACTCTCGAGGAATGTGCACTTCTCACTGGCAGAACAAACTTTGTAGAGCCCCCACTTTCTTTTTCTATAGGTGATGGGTTCCTCGGAGGTGGTGACATGCACCGGCTCTCGCTGAACTGTGAGAATTTGTTCATAGGCTTCGATAGAGGATTCAAATTTTTCCTCAAATACCCTTCTTGGTATTCAGAACTCGACTTTGAGCTGAGGTCTGTTAATTTGGCCGGCTTGAGTATACTGTTGAATGTTGAGTACTCACTGGGCTTGAGAGACGACTTTTTCTTTATGATAGGCACAAGTGGAGCATGGTGTTTTATTGGGATCTTTTTTAGTGGGAAGAATATGTCTTCACAGCTTTCAACAGTCCCAAAAGTGACTGTTTTCTTAACTGGTTTTGGTTTTTCTCCCTTGACTGGCTCCATTTTGTTCTGTGACCTGGTCCTGACAGGAGATTTGGATGATTCACTAGGGGCTTTGTCTTGGCCTTCTGTTTTATTGTTTGTTGTTGTTGCTGTTATATTCGTTACTTTGTTGTGGCTGCCATCATTTTTCTCATTCTCATTGTTGTTTTCTTTCTTTTCTTCTTCCTGAAATATTTTGGATATCTAAGTTCATGTAGAGTTCTCAAGCAATATAAAACCTGTGTAGTAAACATATTAATATCATATCATTGTTCTTAAACAGGATCAAAGGTTCAATTATGCAAGCAACAATGCCAAGAGACAACATTTAATAGATATCTATTGTTGACCTTGGTAGAGTCATGCATGATTGTACAGTTTTTTGTAATTTTTGATGAATAAATATGGAATATTAGTAATTATACTTAGGTACAACCCTCCAAAGCTATTACCATGGTAAAATTCTGTAAAGAGATTCTACTTATCAATTATTTGTAGCATGGGATTATAAGTACCTACATATTGCCACCAAATAAATTAAACACTATTTGGTTGGTGATCGATTCTTAATTTGTGTCTGTTGGAACGCTCTAGTAGAGACCAATCTTCGACAAATGTAGCCTTATTCAATGTCAATGAAATTAAGGAGTATGACACACAAACCACAATTCATTGAACAAAAAAAAATTGAGATATGCTGGAATGTGACGAGTAAGGACAAACTCAAATAATCAATGTTTAATGTAAGTACATACAAAGAAACATAAATAAGTAAATGGTAATTACCCTTTCATTTGTTTTAGAAATATCACCTACAAGTATTCATCTCATTTGAACATAAATGCAATGTAACCAACATAGGGTGAGGTTATGTAGTTAAATGCATAGTTTATGTTTACTATACATTCTTTATGCAGTCTTAGGTAAGCATTATGTTACAACAAGAGACATTATCATGTTGTAAGCTAATCATAATCTCTGAACAGCTTGCATTTTGTTGACATGAAATGGAACACAAATGTCAAAGTAGGTACGTAGATTAGATAGGTAGGTGCGTACTTTGACGCTCTACTACGATTATCGTCATGAATGCAACAGATTACGTAAACACAACATTTCCAAATGCACGCCAATCATTTTCGCAAGTATCACGCAAAGAAAGACACCGAACCAAAGCAAATAAGGTTTACCTCTTGGACCCCAGTAATATCATGAGCCGTAGAGCCGCGGGCGGGCGGCTGACTCTCTGGAGCAGTCTCATGGTAAACAGCCCCCGATAGAACACTAATGCGTTTTCTGTTTTGAAATTTGAGTGGTTTCCCTGGGAATCTCGACCTTCCCATTTTGATGTGCACGTAAACGAAGAACACTCAGTGCGTTCCCAGCGATCGAGAAGGAACTGGCGCGCATGCTCGGGCCCGCGCGCTCCGCAGCGCCATTTCCCTTATTTATGCAATGTGTTCACAAAATTACGACGCAGTTCTCGTCGCATATACGCTCAAACATAAACACTAACATCACCCTTCACATTATTCACTAAAACTATCACTTTACACTGTTTTTGCAAAAGACATGATCCATCATTTTAATGGTCGACTAGTTAACGCCGTCCTATCGCTTCCATTCAACACTGAGCGTCAGTGAGCTAGCTATTGAAACAAAAGAGAATGTAGCGATACACACGATTCCACAGCACTACGCGTAGGTAACGTTACGTTTTGTTCCATTTGATCACATTATAATTTTATCCCCAAACAAACAAAATTGAAAATTGAATCGCTGTAATTTGACAAAGATGGCTGTTCGTCGCGGCGCTTAACAATAGCGTACACGAGTGATTAACGAGACGAGGCGCGAGGCCGCGGTGTGAACGACACCTGGCTCTCGGAGGCCAGTTATGGATTTTGAACCAATCGCGACGTTAATTCGGACCGGTATGAAAACAAACATGTCGCTTGCTCTACTCGCGTTAACTCGCTCGCTACTCTATCTACAGATAGATACTTTTCATCAATAAAAATGAGTAGGTAGTTACTAGTGTACTACTCACGCACGCACATGACTTTAATAAAAAGTTAAGGAGACACAGCACAGATCCATTATGACTGCGCAGACGAATTGCAGCGAAGTAAGAGTAAAAGCGTATTTAATTTTTAACTTATAACGTCAATTAAATAATTGGAACTGTACGTAGGTAAACAAATAGATAGTAAGGACATTTGCATCGAATTTATGTTACTAAAACTCTACCAGTCGCTACTAGTACTACCATTACTATGGCTCTACAAGTTTAATTGATGTTTCTGTATTGTCTATCCAAGGTGGCAAGGTTTCTGCCCTCCACCAAGTCCATACCTAACGCAAATCTTACCATTACGTAAGTACCTATTTACCTAGTGCCTAAGTATCTAACTTAGGTACCATTTATATGAAAATAACGCTGACTTAATATCTTTTTACGTCCTAGTTATCTTCCTTCCTACTTAGTTTATAAGTCTACTACTGGCGGCGTCTAAAATAGAAAGAACTGTCTAGCGTGATTATAATGCTCTACATATGTTCGTTTTATACCTGAGTAACTACCTAGGTAGGTACGATTTATTTAATTTAAAAGTAAAGTAAGTAGGTCAGCTACTAGCTAGATAGAGTCAGGTAAAATACAAGCAAGTATTAAGTAGTTACCGTGGTACTACCATAATTAATTATTTAAAGTCCATATTTAATTGATTTCTAAAAAATAGGTAGGTATCTAATAAGATACTTGCCTACTTAACTGAGGTTTACCTAAGTAGGAAGAGACTTATCTTCAATACAGACAGACGCATGTAGTACATAGAGTACCTACTGTGATACTGTTGATAGTACGTTTTGTAACTCGTAGTAATACATTATTGATATCGACTATATTGTATGTAGTTATAGGTAAGCGTGTGTTGTACCCGCACCCTACCCTACACAGTGAACCCCACAACTCTACCGGTCGATCATGCGTAAAGGGCGGAGAAGGGCTGATAAAGAGGGAAGAGCTTGTCGGTGTTCGAACCCTACACCAGCGAGCGACACAATTATAACTATAGGTACACAAACTTAAGTACCACACAAATTATTTTAGAAAACTTTAACTTAAAAGTATGTAGTCATACTGACCTCTAGCGTAAGTTATGAGAACGAAAAGTTCCTTGCTGAAACGCTTCCTGAAATAGGCACACCGAGTACGGGCGGCATTTCCTCGCACTTGGATCGAAGCGAAACAATTCACACTCACAGTTCTTAGTATTTTTCACTGAAACAACACTATTTTTCACATGAATTCACATTAACTTCATACGTACTAATTGTTAAGGTTTTGAAAATAACAATCCGCGTGTAAATATTATGGTAGGAGTAATATTTACATCAGTTTCGTTGCGCTGGTGTATGTGCGTGAAACTGTAGTAGCGAGACTGGCGGAGAGAAACGACGACGACGCGCATGACGCGGGGACTCGTTGTAAATATAAAAATGGACAATCTCCCCTTCTAAGGGCTTGGGGGCTCACTGAATGAATCACAGAACCACTAATCTCAATCGCGGTTTGAAAAACTTTTTTAATAGATGTAATAACAATACACAACCGCGGTTGAATAGGTCACTATTTTATGGTGGTAGAGCGAACGTTCGGCGTACGATTCGCTAAGCGGTATATAATTATAATGCAAACTTCCGTATAGCTTGTAGCAAAATATCGATCGACGCGACTCCCGCTGTTAGCCAACATGTTCAATGGGGTTTTCGAGGAGATAATCGCCCGCCGTAGATCACCCGCTTGCTATCCGTATTGTGCACAAATCTGAGCCCTCCGCGGCGCGGGTGGCAGGTAGAATTTTTTGTATTGTTTGGGTCACAGTTAAGGATTTAGGAGTAGGTAAAAAATGAGTCATACCTACCTACAGCTTCAAGCGGTGGCATTTCAGATATTGTCGTCGTGGTTATTAAAAACATTGGTATGTAATGTACCTATGTAGTATGTATGAAAGTAAGTAAGTAGTACATTATAAGGTATGTAGAGCATTCAGTTTTTTTATGTAACTGAGGTGCCTAACAAGCGGACGGCTCGCCTGATGTTCAGCAGTTACCGTAGCCTATAGATGCTTGTAATATCAAAGGCATGACAGAGGGAGGGGAAGGGGGCCTGTTGGGCTTCCTGCTTTCTCATCTCATCTTACGGAACGCAGCTATAATAGCTACTTTACGCCGATCTTCTGTGAAAGGGTGGTAATACCCCGGTCGAGCCAGCCCGTATACACGAGCTGCAGTCAATTGGCTACAGCTTTGCTCTACCACCAATATGTATATTATTCATAAGATGTAGAGTTGATTGAAAGTGTTTTATTAAGGTTCCGTACCCAAAGGGTGCCAACGGGACTCTATTACTAAGCCTACGCTGTCCATCTGTCTGTCTGTCCGTCTGTCAGCGGGCTGTATCTCACGAGCCGTAATAGGTAGAGAGTTGAAATTTTCACAGAATGTGTATTTCTGTTGCCGCTACACCAACAAATAGATAAAATAAAATATATTTCTTAATTCCTGTCCTGAACATTATAGGTAGAGATTTGATTCTGTCTAATTGACCCTATCGATTGGTAATTCTACTACTATAAAAAAACCGGCCAAGTGCGTGTCGGACTCGTACATAAAGGGTTCCGTACCACCGTAAAATAAAAACGTCATAAATATCAAATATCAAGTGCATGGGGACCACCTTTATTTTGAAATTGTATTTTATGTTTTATTTGTTGTTGTAGCGGCAACAGAAATACCTACACATTCTGTGAAAATTTCAACTCTCCCTATTTCAGTTCGTGAGATACAGATCGCTGACAGACGGACGGACGGACAGACAGACAGTCGAACAGCCGAGTCTCAGTAATAAGGTTCCGTTGGCACCCTTTGTATACGGAACCCTAATAATAAAAAATATCACCAGGCTATAATTGTGTGTCCTCCCAAAGTCAAAAGCAATGCTTGTAGGCAATATGGGTGGATACCGTAGGTATTATGGACTGGGGACCATCACAGTGTACCCCAGGGTAAATTATAGCCATTTACGAAATTAGGTACCGACGCACGGGAACCGAACCCGAAACCACCTGGTGCAGTGAAACGAGCGGCTTATTACGCACACAAACTGTCTAAAATTCTGCTGTGTTACGCACAAACCACTGTCTTCGGACAGGTGTTATTTTTTGGAATTTGTGTTTGTTCTATAGGTACCCGGTTGGAGCAAAATGTTAAAAAAATAACTAGTTACAGTCACCTGCTCGTCTATGGTAACATTTCCAACATAAGCTGAGCTGTCTTAATAAAATTACGGTTGTCAATAATAAAGAGAAACTAGCTTATGTCGAAAATGTTACTGAGATTATCATCTACACAGATGTCAGAAAAATACAGATGGAGTGCGTAGAACACGAAAGTGAAGCCACCAAAGCAAATACAAAACATGAAAGCGAATACAATCTCGCCCTATAGCTACACAACTTTACACGCACACAAATGTATGTTTCCTTAGTGCCGCTCCTAGTTGTCACGCACACATAAAATGCTACCCGGCTTCACATCGTTTGTTTCCAAGACTCCATCTGTCTACTTCTATAATCTGTGATCATCTATATGTTCTTGGTACCTACCTACCTAGGTACATGTTCCCAAAAACTCGCACTTCATTGAAATATTCCTTTTAATTAAACAAGGGTTTTCAAAAGTAAGAAATAATACTTGGGGTTTGGATGAAATTCGAACACAATAAATATTTTCAAAATATGTTCCTCCCGCCAATTTTATATAATTTTGTTTTTTTTTCTTTGGCTCGCTTTTCTCATATAGCCAATGTCAAGTACCTATAGTCTGATTTTTAATTAGACGAAGTGGGCTGACAGGTGCTTAATGTCACTTTTCAATATAAATAGAACAAATAAGGTTCAAATTCATAGAGCAGTGACATTTTCAGCTGTCAGTTGGCTTCGTCTAATTAAAAATCAGACTATAGGTACAATGGCACAGACAAAGATAGGTAATGACTCGAACAAAACATGACCATCATGAAGACCATCTATCATAGAGAAAGGATCAATAGAGATGACATGGTAACTTAGACCATCTAACCGTGCGTTTCGACCGCACAAAAACATGTTGACACAACATATTGCGCTCTCTATTTTTTGCTGTCATTAAATAGAGAAAACAATATGTTGTGACAACATGTTATTGCGCAGTGCAAACGCACGGTAACTTAGGGACCCGGTACGCGCATAATTCAACGAACAAAATTTTCTGTCAATTCCTGGGGGAGGGGAGGTAACCACTACATTAAAATTGACGCACACTTACTCAATTCATTTTGTGTCATTATGAACGCACACGTATATAAATCTTCAACACTAAGTAAATTTTACGCACACTAATAGATCAAATACGTCAACATACAACATTTTACTACTGTAGGACCGTCAGTGTAATAGGGAGAATACCACTATCGATATTACAAATTAGCTATGTTGATAGTTTCATATACTCATATTAATTCAAGTGTATGAATTTTTGTCAGCATAATCTTATTTCTATTTCTGAAATAAAAAGGTTGAAAGGAAAGTATTGAAATTATTTACCTACACATTATTTTAACATTAAAATTTGGAGGTTAAAATCTCGCAAACGATACGTCTAATAATGACCGTTCTGAGGAACCCTTATTTCATTTGAAAATATATTTTCATCGATACCCCACATAATGGGGTACAAAGAAAAAAAAAGATCCCCAATTTTCTTGTAACTACCTCTAAAATTTAATTTCATAACATTTTATAATTTTGGAATGGAGATTTCTATTATTAATATATTATTGAGCCAAATTTCATGAACTTCCGTTAAGAATTGTAGAAGTTTGGCACTGTGACAGACGGGGACAGACAGACAGACGGACTGGATGATCTTATAAGGGTTCCTCGTAGGGACTACGGAAAACTAAAATCACTCTTTCGCATTTATAATATAAGTAAGGATTTTTATTTAAAGTCATTTAAGATATTATGGAGATAATTTACAAACATAATAGGTATTATTATACGAATGTACACTAAAATAATATATATACCGATACCGGTACGAAATCATAAATACACACTACTACATCACTGTTCAAATCAAAAATAATAGACCAGTAATCAACCTTGCATCCCCGACACTAGGACGACTGAATAATTTTGATACATGATTTATTATTCACATTATTTATTATTCAAAACGCAAGCACTTTTATTTTTCTATGATGTTGGCCAATAAGATAATTTATTTCTTATATTTTTATGCCTAAGGTGATTCATCGCCTCAGTAGCAGACGCTGCCTGCTTCTGGGTCATATGGACCCGAAACAGCGTCAGGTTCGATTCCGTTTATCAAGATCAAGAATTTATCGAGATTATATTTATCTGAATTGTTTCGATAGTGGGGGTTTTTTGTTTCAACATGAGTTAGTTTTTTTTTTGTATTTTAGGGAAATAAAACAAACATATCATAGCTACTGCGTTTTTTAATTAACAAGAGTGTATTAACAAGAGAATATTCTTAGACAGACCTGGCAGTTACAAAATGTTGATAAAGCTGAAAGAGATGTTATACATTCAAAAGATCTTCGTCTAAATATTCCACTCCTGATAAATCCATATATTGGCGTGGGCCTGCCGCTGCCTCATCAACTCATCATCATCAGTCTCTACAGCATTGCTGTCATCTTGAAGATTTATTATTAATCGATTAATGTCATCATCGTAAAGAGCAATCTTCGACTATTCTTCTAACGGTACCTGAAAAATAAAATAATTCAATAAAAGATCATTTCTTTAATGCTTTAAGATTATTTGTTTATTTAGTAATTAAGTAACGATGTTAATTGACAAGCAAACATAATTAAATAAAGCAATACATAAAAATAATAATGCGCAAGTATCAAGTTTGTTCAATCGAATGTACCTCTAAGCGGTCAATGTTTATTTCCTGAAAAACCGGCAAACTGAAGCTTTGAGCCTGCCTTTGTTTACAATAAACACGATATTTAGCTTAAAAACTGTAAAATAAACTGCTGACATACCTATAATATCAGCGGTTCTTTGGTAAACATGGTCGAGTTCTGACAAAATATTTTGCACCTCAAATTCCGCGAGACACCGCCTGTAGACTTTGTAAATCACCTCTCTCGCTGAATTACTAATGGTTTATTCATTGTAAATAGTTTTTAACGTTCTGCGACTGGTTTATCACTGCGTAATTAATTATTTATCCGTGATTTACCCCTTTGTTTACAAAATGCGACGTAGTTGTCAGTAATTGACGGATAAAAAATACATGTCTATGGTTACAGTACACTATTCGATTAATTCGTACTCGATTTATTGTATCGATAATGATTTCGATTCTTATGACATTTAATATTTTAATGAATTTAATAGAAAAATGGTATTAATTACATCAAAAATACTTACATATGAAATGTAACTCCATCTTTTTGTATATTAATATTTTTTGTAATTTCTTTGCGCACGTTTAATGGCACAATTCGGCATTTTTCAAGGAGCACCTTACACCGCGAAAACGATACTTTGATCAAATCGATTTCGAAAACAGTTTTTATATACGTGTCAGAGATTTTTGGTCCTGTACCTATAGAAAAAAGCTAGAGGGGAATGATCATGCAGTATCCAGGGTAGCTAATACATCCATGCATGGTAATAATAATACCGTGCTTGAGCGAGACATGCTTACGCCCGATATCCTAAGAGTGAAAGGGATAGACGTACTATCTTTTGTCACTTTCTGCGTATCGCCCTAAGTTTGTTGGGCTCATACTTTTATAGAACGGTTTACGAACGAAATGTGTTTTGGCGCCAACAACTGTCATTGAAGTGTCAAACAATTCCAATAACGCGCACCCGGTGCTCCTGTTTTGTAATTCATACATATTTCTTTCATTTCTATATTAATTTGGACCATAATAGCTGTGTTCTATTTCATTGGTACTATCCAAATACATTTATCAACATTTTCCAACGTCTGAGATATTTAGTAGGTAGTCTAATCAAAATGTCGGGAGACCTACAGATTGAGTTGAAATTCACACGTCTAACTGAAAATGCATTTCCACCGCTGAAGGGTTCTGAAAAGGCAGCAGGATTTGATCTTAAAAGGTAGGTAATATGCCTTTCTACTTCTATTTAGGTATTTTACTTTAGTTCACGTAGCTTGCATATCTTTAATCGAAAGAATGCCCTATCCACCAGCTACCCATGTGTGTATTATGTAGCCATTGAAATAATATGTTACCCTAAAACATTGTTTTTGTGTCCAGCGCTTACGACTATGTTGTGCCCGCTCGTGGTAAAGAATTAGTGAAGACAGACTTGCAGATTGAGTTGCCGTCTGGATGCTACGGGCGTGTAGCACCCCGGTCAGGGCTAGCGGTCAAGAACTTTATTGATGTTGGAGGTAAGTTTTATCATGGATATTGCTAGCTGTTATTATTACTATTACTATGACGGGCCTGTTGGCGTGGTTGGTAAGGTCCCGCCTATCAAGCAGGCCTATAACCTGCAGGTTGTAGGTTCGATTCCTACCCAGGACATGCACTTGCATGATTATGTCTGCATTTCCCGAGTCTGGGTGTAATTATGTATATTAAGTATGTATTTATTACAAGTAGTAGTAGTAGTCGTAGCAAGTGGAAAGAAGTGGTCTCTGCCCACCCCTCCGGGAAACAGGTGTGATTATATGTATGTATGTATTTACAAACAAAAAAGTGGTATATGGAGTAATATCAGTTATCTAGTTTCCATAGTACAAGCTCTGCTTAGTTTGGGATCAGGTTGCCGTGAGTAAAAAGAATGTCCCAGGATATTTATTATTGTTGTTATTTTAGATGCTCTGGTCTAACCCTCACAGATTCCTTATACCAGTAGTATGAACCACTGTCCCTAGTTTGATCTAGTGATGTGCCAAGTACGCTATTTTTGGTACTCGAGTATTCTGGTACCCGTTAAATAATTACTGCGTTGTACTTGCACTCGTGAAAATTGGAGAAAATTGCGAAAATTTTGGCAAGAGCCCCGATTTATAACGTATTTTCTAAAAAACTACAACTGTTACAGCAAGTACTCGGAACCCGTATTCGAGTACCGGGTACTCGAGTTCTATAATCTGAGTACTCGAGTACCCGAGTACTTACTAAGTACAGGCTGTACTCGGCACATCTCTAGTTTGATCTCAATAGTGTGTGGTAATAGGCTCATTCCTATTACATTAGGGAGTGAAAAACATGGTGCACTAGAGCTAGACCTCTGCCTACCCATTCGAAGAATACAGGAATGAAGGTGTATTATGTTAACTATACATTTTAAAACTAGAATATAGGATCCCATCTTATTTATTGCATGTACTAGACAAGTCTATAATGTTAAAAGGTACATTTAAAATACTTACGACAATAAAATTGGCATCAAGTTCATATTATTATCAATATTGGATACGAAAGTGAACATTTAAAAAAGTAAACAATATTATTGTTATCCTAAACTATTTCATTGATATTGTTTCAGCGGGTGTCATCGATGAAGATTACAGGGGTAATGTTGGTGTTGTAGTATTCAATCATTCCGATACTGATTTTGTTGTGAAGAAAGGTGACAGGATCGCCCAACTTATATGTGAAAGGATCTTCTACCCTGTACTGAAAGAAGTCACTAATCTGTCGGAGACTACACGAGCTGATGGTGGCTTCGGGTCTACTGGGAAATAAAAAAAAAGATTCCTCCAATGATTTAATTGTTAAGATTACTTACATATTTTAGAAACTTAAGTGGAATGTTACTATTAAAATAAGGTATTTGTTATGTTTTAGTTGGTTGGAAGTTATTTCCATTGTAATTCTAACCCTAGGTTTGTACTGAATTCAACATACTGAAACATGTTGTCTATTTTATGACAATTTATAAAAGAGACTAACAATGTTTTGTATGAATGTTTAGTCAGTCCAAAACCAATGGTTAAATTGTATTTTTGCATTTCTACTTAATAAGTCTCAAGTGATAATGGTATTGTTAGTGGAACAAAAATTTTTTTTTTTTTTTTTTATATGTACTAATTTTACTTTAGTAATATTCAATAACAATGTTCAACATTATGGTTAAGTTTGGTCAGCCATATTCCTACACATACACTACTTATAATAAATCTCAATTTCATAGGTACATTGAGTTCATACTTTACAAAATGTTATTGCTTTTATCCTAAAAAACTAGTATGGGTACTAGTTTTTTCCCAACATTGTTAACACAAAATTAAACTCCAAACTTAACAGTAAGTAATAGCTCATTCAAAATTATTTAAAACACTTTCAAAATCTGTTTTGTCAAATACCATTGTACCAGTAGTAGTTGGGCTACTCATTCTATTTTTCTTAAGGAATGGCTTTAAAAAGCTTGTGATTTTATTATCATTGTTTACACCAAAGTCTCCTTCAGCTTTGTCCACTTGTTTTTCTAAGATGTCTACATTGTGATGAAGTATTTGTATTACTTTGCTCAGTGTAGTAATTTTCTTCGACAAAACAGTAATTTCACTCCGATATTTGCTGATATCCTCTGCTACTGCTGAACCACAATCACTGTTCTTTAACTTTACCATTTGTAACACACTTGTTAATTCTTCAAGTCTAGTCAACATGTTATCCACGACATCTTGAACGGTTTGAAACCCATTTAGCACATCCAGCTTTAGATACGCAGAATAATCTTTCACAAGTTCGTCTAACATCTTCCTTCGAAATCTGGAAACAAATATTCAATGACACTTGCTAACTTATCAATCACATTTGACATTAGTTCTGATAACGCTCTAAATGACGATGGACATAAACGCCAAACTTTTACTAGAAACTCCATTGTTGGTAAATTAGTTTACTTTGGTTGTATGTACAAGTTCCTAGTCTACATGGTTACAATCATTACCTACTACTTGGTATTGGGAAATAAGTTAGTAAAGTGCTTGTGCCTCTTGGCCTTGACTTTATTATTCCGTGTTTATTCCCCACCATCTTACTTCCCAAGTTCCCATTCCCACATTTTCATAACAGTGTTGCCAGATCTAAAAATTCAATCAACAACGTAAATTTTAAACGATTTTCAGATAAATACACGCAGCGCTAACCCCGATTGTTTTCGCAGTTTTCTCTTTCCGACCTCGCGATATTTAGCAGCTATTTGTGGATGATACGTGACAGTCGTCACCCCAATCCAGCGTCATCCGGTGAGCAGATTTTGATGCCCAATTTGTCTAATATTTTCATTAGGTAGGTACCTACCTATATAGCTACCTACTTCTTCAAACAGGCCGCTTCGAAGTAAATTTTAATAGGTATAATACCTACCTACTAGTTAGTAGCATTTAATTTTACAGATCTACAAAAGGTATGCAAGAGTTGGCAATACTGCCAGAGCGGCCGCGTTCAGAGGCTACGCTCCGTGTGCAACTTTTCACATTGACGTGGTTTCATACCTCAGTAACAGGTTTGGTTGCAAATTGTTTGGTTGTCGCAACTCAGCCGTTCCAGAGACTCCGAGTTCTCAGACCGGTAGTCCACAAAATGGTGTTATTGAAGTGCAAGATAACATTTTTTAAACTTATTTTTACTCCTTAATTAATAATTTGATTCATAATATCAACATAAAAGATTTTTCTACTTTAAAAAACTATAGAGGATGTAAAACCAGAGTAGTTTTTCCGGACCTTCGAGCGAGTTGCAAAACAACCGACATCGGCACTCGAAGCTTCAGAACGAAGCTCTGTCTGTCAGTCTGACACAGTGCTGCCAACTTAATGCTTTTAGCGCCAAATCTTGCCCTTTTTTGGTCTACTGGGCCGCGTTCAATACTGGTAACACAGCCGGCTGAGATAAGACGAAGCGCGAGTTAAATCGATTTTGGCTAATTCTCTCCTATACATTAAGTAAGAGAAATAGAGCGACTTTGTGCGACATAATGCTCGACAAAAGTCTTGTCTTGTCCTACTTTTGTACTTTTTGGGTGTCAGCACTCAATTAGCACTTTTTTGGTGCTGACAGCGTATTTATGCGTTTAAGAGTTGGCAGCACTGGTCTGACAGTACAGAAGCCTGAGACAGAAAAGAATGAGTGATTTGGAGTGATTTCTTCGATGGATTGTGTGTAAAAAAACATTTTAGCAGGCAGGATGCTACCGTCGACGGGATACTTTAATGGTATTAATTGTCCATTCTACGATAATGGGCTTTGCGAAAGACCGTATTGTCATTTTCGCCATGTTAAGAAAGAATCTCAGAATGCCAGTGATGGGATTGAAAGTGGAGCGATCTTACAGAAATTAGTGTCAGCGGCAGTACAAAAGGTCCTCCAACAAAAAGAGGCATCCGCCTTGCAGACGCCGACACCAGTAGACAGTAACGTGGTGAATGTAGTGCCGTCCGGAACGAAAGTTACATATAACCCTACACCCATAGCAGAATTGAATAAAATCAACAATACAGATGTAGAAGATGGTAATGAAGACGCTACTGAACAAAGAAAAAGACATATTCCAGTACCTTATACACCGAGAAAGCCGGCTAGTTTAGCTATTCAAAGGCCTATTGAAACAAATGGCTCCTCAAAACCTTTTATATACATACCACCGCCAGTGAAATACACACCAGGAAGTGCTGAGAATGTGCAATGTGATAAATACTTGCCTACAGGCTCGACTGTGTCAACTGAAAAGTACCTGCCAGGGACGGAGGCCGAGTTGCAAGAATATACCCCCAATGAGGGTGTTAAAAATAGTTCGCATAAAAGAAATTACGTCCCATCTGATGCTAAAAGTGTAAGTAAGAAAAAGTTTTTGGAATACAAGCCAACCATAGTTAGCACTAAAACTGAAAAACCATCAGTAACATACCAGCCAACTCCAAGGTCCCTCGCACCATGTTTCTCCAGTGATGAAGAGGAACCAGAAGATAAGAAAAGAAAGTTATCAGCTGATTTAAATGGGTTAGATGATTTAGGTCCTGAATTTGATATCTTGGATCAGATATTGGATGAGGAGAAATCTGAACAAGATAAGGGCAAACTAATGAAGGATAGTTTAGATAGAGAAGTTAAGCAATCTAAAAATAATGTAAACAATAAAGATAATGATAAAGATGAGAAAAATACAGGGGAGAAAAATCGTACTAGTAAATCACGCCACAAAAGTAGTTCTGATAAAAAAGATAAACTTAAATCAGAAGATAAGAGCAAACATGATAAAACTAAAAGTTCTGAAAAGAAATCTAGAACATCTGATGATAGTAGCAAAGAAAGACACAAAACTTCAAGCAAGGATAGAGACAAGCAAAAAGATCGACATTATTCTGAAAAGAAAAAGCATTCTAGCTCAAAAAGTTCAGACCAGAGTTCAAAACATATTAAAAATAGTTCATCCAAGACATCTGAAAGAGAAAAACATAGTTCTAAGAGTAAAACTAGGACTAAGGATAGAAATAATCACAGAAAATCCCATAAATCCTCAAAAGAGTCTAAAAGTAAAAGTAAGCACAATGACACTCCTAATTTATCAGATACTGATGATCATAATGCTGAGGAAGATTTGGTAGAAGAAGAATATGTTATATCAGATGCCGATGAAGATGCAATAGCATTGGAATGTAAAAAAATATTCGATGAATATGTACCTACTGAAAAACCTAAGATTATGGAAGATGAAATAAAAGCAGAATGCACTAACAAAGTAGAGTATATACCAACAAAAAAACGAATATCACGCGCTATGGATAAGGACATTAAAGTGGTAACTAAAGCACCTATAAAACCGGATTTTAAATTAAGTGCAGCTCAGACAATGGCAGAGAGATTAGCTAAAGTCCGTGAATATCATACTTCCAAAAATTCCGCAATTACTCCAAACACTGATAATGCAGTCAATAAAAATAATTCTGCTGTTCCAAGTAGTGGAAATTCAAAAATTCGTATTGCCCATGTGCCATATGCCTCAACCCTATTGTATGCAAAGAAAACTATGTTACCCACTCAAAATCCAATCCAGAAAGTAAATAATATTGAACCATCAACAAGTTCCACTATAGTACAGACTATGAAGAAAGGTGCCCAAAGAGTGGCACATGTGCCTAATGAGAAATTTATAGACCGCCCAGGTGTTTTAGAACCACTTGGTTCAAGGATTGCTGCTAACATAAGATCAACATACTTGAATATGATGATAGATGAATGTCTAAAATTGTATATTACTGCAACAGATGCTTATGCTCGAGCTCAACATGAAGAGTTAGCTACAAGTAAAAAGTGTTCCACTGTACAGATATATAAAAACTCTGCAGTACTTGCAGTGAGTAGGTTAAGGAAAGAACTACAAGATTGTAAAGGTGTTAAGAAATCTGCTCTGGAATGTTTAACATTGCAAAAATTTCCAGGAATGTCATGTGGTAAATCTGATAATGCAGGTTCATGGAGTATATTAAGTAATAACAGGAAATATGCTGATAATTCAAAGGAGTTTATTGGTGCAAAATTATATAATAATATAACAAAATGGATTTTAACCGACCAACAACTAAAAGATAATGGATTTCCTAGGCCTCATGACAGTGGAGAAAGGGGCAGAGCAATTATTTATGGGCAAAATAAACAAAAACCACCCAAGGGATTTATTAGAACTTGTTGTAGGTGTAAGAAAGAATATACTGTTGACAAGAAAGGATTTCCAGCAGTGCCACAAGAATGTATTTATCATCCCAATAATAAATATAGGGTCCGTGGTGAAGTTAAATACCAATGTTGCAGTCAAGATGGGACATCAGACGGATGCTGCATAGCCTCCAGTCATGTTTACGAGTATGTTGACTTTGAAAATTTAAAAGGTTTTGTTAAAACACTACCTCCTGAAAGTACTATGGATGATTATGGAATCTATGCTTTGGATTGTGAAATGTGTTACACAACACACGGTTTAGATTTAACTAGAGTAACGGTCATAAATTCAGCATGTAAAGTTGTTTATGAGACCTTTATAAAACCTTTACATCCTATAATTGATTATAATACCAGATACTCAGGTATCACTGAAGAACAAATGACTGACGTGAGAACAACACTATTGGATGTTCAAGCAACACTTCTGACTATGTTCAATAGCAAAACTATTTTAATAGGTCACAGCTTAGAATCTGATTTTAAAGTTCTCAAATTAATTCACGATACAGTTATTGATACCAGTGTCTTGTTTCCACACAAGATGGGCCCACCTTACAAAAGGGCTCTGAGAAACTTGTCATCTGAGTATTTAAAAAAAATAATACAAAATTCTGTTGATGGTCATGACAGTGCTGAAGATGCAACAGTGTGTATGGAACTACTACATTATAAATTGAAAGAAGACCTCAAAACAAGATGATACAGTTACCTTAATGAAAGATTTGAGAAAATGTTGAGCTTATTGTATTCAGTAACTATAGTCATCACACCTAATAACAACCCTTTCCATGGACTGCAATTTCATTTCTGTATGTACCTACAGCTAAGTTGTATGTTAATAATATCCACCTATATAAATAATGTAGTACTTAAGTTATGGAAGGTGATTATTTGGTCTGGTTGACATTATTTATTAACTTCTCGTAAGATATAGCATTACTTAAAGCAATATGGTTTGGTATATTAAGATAATATACGTTTTATAAGAATGCCCAGTTGTATTATTTTGAATTTTTGAAGTAACATTAAATTTTTACCATTTTTTTTTCTAACTACACAATCCATGGATGTATAAAGACACAATCTCAAATAGGTAGGTACCTATAATCCTCTTTCTGGTGCAGATAGTCTTCAGTGACTGATGATGACTTGACAAAGGAACATTGGAAAAAAAAAGACATTTATGAAACCGAAAATAATATTTTACTATTTTATAAGACGAAATATTACACATACTTAAAATGTCTTTGAAACACAAGACATTTTGATTCAAACCTTCAGCTTTATTAGAAAACAAGAAAACTGCTACACACATTTTCAAATATCCATTGGGACTCCATAGTGTATGAATGAGACAACCTAATTTTGTGCAGCAGATTAATATTAGTAAAAACCACAGGAGTCAATAGATAATAATTTTGAAAATTATTTAATAAACTTGTACTATTTTAGGTAATCACTGTTGATACACAATAAATAGACTTTGTTTGACAATATAGCAATTCGACAAATAAAAGCAAATTACATTAGAATATCTATGTAATATATTTAATAAAATATACTTCAAAAATTGATACCTAGGTACAACTTATTGTACAAAACAATTTTAAAAAGCTCAGGTTGGACTAATGCTGTTAGTTTTATACCTGAAATATCTTAATGTCATACATAATAATGATAATTGCTAAGTATAAGCGAAGCCTTGGATAATTTGTGTGCTTGATACATTTTGATGGAACTCATTGTTACTACATTACATTAACAGATTACAGCTGTATTGTAAATTGATTTCATTATTTTATAATATTGCTTATATATTTTATGTATTACATTAAATTTTATTTATGAATAATTGTATTTCAATAGTAAACTAAAAAATCTTAAATGTTCACTATGTAAAGGAATAGTAATTCACACATGACATGAAACTACATTACCTAAGTGTATTTCTAATATTGAGGCTATTCTTACTTAATGGTATGTGGTAATAGTGTATTGTCAGTGATAAAAATGTGTGTAATATTACCTGTTGACTCAAATTTTGGCTTTCTTTATTCTTTATTTATTATTAAAATTAGTTTACCAAAACCCATACTTATTAGTAACCATCTATACTTTGGAAGTAATAACATGGTGCATGATAATTGTATGTAATTTACATGTTTGTCCCAATGAATTTACATGGAGGTAACGGCCGGCGTGTTCGGCAGCGCGGGTAATGTGTACACCACTGCTTATTGAGATCCCGGCTGTCCCCTGCTAGTCAATAAATGATTGTTCTACACATGCTTTCACCCGTTTCTCATATTCTCGCCGGTTCTCCTTATAAAGTTGCGCTGCCATTGAGTTTGCTGGCGAGTTGGGATTAGGGTCACTTAATAATGACTGAAATCAAATAAAAAAACAATATATTACTATAATTTTAGTAACAGATAAAATTAGAATGTCATAGTTTTCAGAATAATAAACTTATTGATGGCATTTTCAGAATCTGTAATTTGTAGAACCTGGATAGAGGATCTTGAGGATAGAATCATACATTATACATCTAATCTAAACTATAGGATTGGTTCTGGTTGTTACTAGGATCTCTTCAAATTGATTAAACATAATATGTATGTAGTAACTTGAATTACTTATTTTGAAATAATTTAATTAGGGTGCTTGTTTCCAATATTAGGGTGGTGTTTCCAGTTTATTTATAGAAGAATAGCCTAGCCTCAAATCCAAATAGGTACCCAGGCACAGTTTAAGTTGGATTTGTTTTCCAACAAATGAACTAGGTATTTAAAGTAGGTACATTTTGAAATGAGAGTTCCTATGTTAATACAATACAATTTCCTTTGCCTAAGTTTGCAACCAATATTATTTATTACCTGTATAGAAGTTAAGATGGCTGACACATCATATGTTGGGCTCCATCTGTTTTGCAAGATGTCTAAGCAGATTCCTCCATCTGCATAAACATTGGGATGAAACATTTTAGACACAAATCGGACTGTTGGAGGTTTGTTTGGGTATTCCTCTGTGAATTCTATTGTGAGCTTAAATGTGCCATCTTCAAATGGAGTGTCATGGGGTCCAAATATCACAGCATTCCAGATCATGATGTTGTTATCAGTGGGAGCACCTGACACCCCGGTGGGTGGATCCTCTTGCAAGCTGTGGACCACAGAAAAAATATGTCATAAGTTTAACATTTCTATAATGTATGAGTAACATATCAAGATACACCAAAATATCACATCCTTATAGGTAACATATACCTAATTAAAATGCAGCATTTATAAAAGGGCTAGTATATGAATGCTTTGTGACCCAAAAAATGAGGTCATATTGAATTTGAGGAGTTGCAAGTAATACAAAAAGTGGGGGCTGTAGTTACAAATGTCATTAATAATTCTGTAAAGTAATTTATTTTCTATAACAGTATTATTTTCGGTCTGGTCGATAATGATTTACATACAAAAGAACATTTTACAGCAATATCAAGGTCATGAGATACATTGATTTGATTTTTACAAGAACAGACTAAAGAAAGATAGTCAATCCAGTCAACCACTATCAATTGAGTGTTTTGCTCAGAATGTTTGTTCTGTACCTATTAAAAAATGTAAAGTATTTAGATAACCTACATAATGACTACAACAAAAAGTCGTATACATAGTGACGTAGCTATGTCTACTTATAGCGTAGTAGATACCTATCCTACTTATTTCGTATGCAGATTTTACGATACAAAGAAATCCACCTTCCATCATCTGCGCTGTTGGTATCCAATTCGATATATAGAACAGAATAGAAATCGATCTAAATGTCTGTGATGTAATTTGATGAATCAGCACTACACTTTCGCAAAAAGACATTCTCATTCCGGGAATTGAGAGCGCACCGAAATTACTGCCGATGACGGATATCCATGAGCCATGATAACGTAATGGGTATAAGTAATTATTCTGAAAGAAATATTTAGATACGTACCGTTTGAAATCTCTCATAAGGCGTCTTCTAGCTGGAGTTGACATTTTGATCTCACGCACTTAGCACTAAGTTTAGAATGTCGATGCAGTTAATTTCTTATTTTCCTATGAAGCTGTTATTAAGGTTAATCCGTTAGCTATCAGTTTTGCTTGTACACAAAAGATTCCGTTTTTGTCGTTGTGTAGAAATTTCTGTCGTCACGGCCAGCGAGATGGTTGTCAGATGACCCTGAAATTAGCAATTTATAACCTTTACAGGCTACCAACCTAAACAACCAATAAACAACTTTTACAGAAAATGTTGGTTAACTTGTAAAAACTAACTTCACTACAGATTATTTCACGTTCTCGATACTTAATCTATGGTATAAACATATGAAACAAACTTTGGAAACAAACAACATGCCCGCAAGAGTTGAATAAATGTTGAATAAATGGGACAGAGCTGCACAAAAAAGAGATAGATTATTTATATCTTTAATTCCACATAGGTTTATCATGATTACCTAGTTTTATGTTCTATATCTGATTGGAAGTGGAAGTCTTCAAAAGAGAAAATTGTTTGCCATGCCATCGGATACCTACTAGGTAGGTACTTGGAGAACGGGACATCGGTCGGTCCATGGATCTTTCCTTGCTTGGGTGGGTATGGGTCCCACAGACAGCCCAATAAAGCATTGTTGATCAATAGAGATATTGGCATATGGCATAGAGGTATTGGGCATAGAGTTTCACGGAATATAAACTTGACATTGTCAATTTGACAGAAGACACTATTTTAGTGATGTGCCGAGTTGGCTATTTTTGGTACTAGGGTATTCTGGTACTCGTTAAAAAAGAATCGAGTCAGTACTTGAGTCTGAGGACTCGGACAGGTACTCGAATACTTTTATGAGTATTCGAATACTTAATAGGACTCGAGTACTTTTGTATTATGTTTTTTTTGTTATTGTGTCGCTTTTCCCATATGCCAGTGTCAAGTAAAATATATATTTCAAGTTTTTCGCTGCGATCCAATTTATGGTAAAAGTTCAACACCGCCTATTTTGTTTTTGAGGAATTTTAAAACTTTGTCAAAAGTGACGCCTTTTCCAACAAAACAAAACATTGCACTTCAAGTAAAAACGTTCTTAATCGCACTAAATCTAAATTTCTCACACTCGCAAACACACAGTCCTATATTACAATAAAATTATTCA
Organism: Drymonia ruficornis; assembly: GCA_947859195.1. Taxonomy (NCBI): domain Eukaryota; kingdom Metazoa; phylum Arthropoda; class Insecta; order Lepidoptera; family Notodontidae; genus Drymonia; species Drymonia ruficornis. The sequence continues at coordinate 4,695,758 of OX401904.1, forward strand.
AAATCAACAATTGAGTCATTAAATATTATTATTTTTTTTCCCGGCGTCTGGCCACTAGCCAGCCGACTGAAGGCAACTTCATACGTGTTGCTTTGCTTCTCGTGGTGCGTGCAGCGTGCGTAACTAACTTCATAATAAATAACCCTCCGCTGTAGTCAGGTAAAAATAGACTTTAAGTTTGTAGTCATAAGGTCGCGATTTGAGTACACAACTTAGGATTCGAATACCATAAAGTACTCGGAACCTGTATTCGAGTACCATGTACTCGAATCCTATAATCTGAGTACTCGAGTATTCGAGTATTTACTAAGTGCTCGAGTTGGTACTCGAGTCAGCCTGGACTCGGAACATCACTACACTATTCATATCACTTTATTCATGTTGTTTTAATTTTACCGTGCGTTTCCACTGCACTAAAACATGTTGACCAACATATTGTTGTCTTTATTAAATGACAGTAAAAAAACAGAGACAACAGTATGTTATGTCAACATGTTTTAGTGCAGTGGAAACGTACGGTTACTTCCTACTTGTAATTGTTGCAGTCAAGATAATGTATAAATATTGTAATCAAATGAAAATATTTCCTCCGATTTATATTACCTTGGAGAAAACACGGAAGTAAAACGAAAATACAAGAAAGTAAAATACGAAATGAATGAACAAAGTTCAAAGAAGATTTTATTTAACAAATCTACGGTAAGTTATCACACGCACACTAGCAATTTCAAAAGTGTTAATGGTACAATCGCCTGAATCTCTCAGGGATCATTTCTAGAATAAGCTGTGCTTTCTTATCACAGGTATCAATAATAAAAAATGCTCAGCTTAAACCAGGAATGCTCCTTGAGATGTGCAGCCGACCTACATACTTATTTTTCAGTTATTTAGCCTAAAAGCGGAGTTATTGAGAAAGCAGGAGGAAGTTCATGAGAAAAAACATTTGCCTCAACATAAGCTAGAGAATTTTAAGCCACCTCCTGCCAAACCCAACAAGCATGACAAAGATACTGGTAAAGAACAAAAGAAGTCCTTTAGAGACAGTTTAAAGGCTGTGGATACTGAAGAGCTAGAAGCATGTAGGAAAGCCAAGTGAGTTGATCAGTACCTAAATAATAATAAAATAATAATATCCTGGGACATTCTTTTACACACGGCTACCTAATCCCAAACCAAGCAGAGCTTGTACTATGGAAACCAGATAACTGATATTACTACATGTACTACTTTTTGTTTGTAAATACATACTTAATATACATAATTACACCCAGACTCGGGACATACAGACATGTTCATGCACACAAATGCATGTCCCGGGTAGGAATCGAACCTATGACCTTCAGCGTGATAGCCAGAATCTTACCAACCAGCCAGGGTCTGGACCGGACACAATTGATTTTCTATTGTGTTTGTGGTTGCCACACACACACACCTCAATTTCATGACCATTTTAACATAGATTCCTGATTATTGTATTACTACAATTGGGATTTGTTAATACAGCATTCCTAACATTAATTTAGAATCTTAAATGAATACTTATGTATTTATTAGGTATTTCTGTGTAACAAATTGTTATTACGTACTTACCACACTTTGCTCACAAGACAAAAACAGATGGAGATGAGGGCAGAAGTAAAAGTAAACTATAAAAAGGATTCGAAACCCCCCCCCCTCCCCTCTCTCCATCCCTCTCCCCTTCAGGTCGGCAATGTGCGAGCAATGCCTTTGCTATTGTAAGCATCTATAGGCTACGGTGACTGCTTAACATCAGGCGAGCCGTAAACTTTTTTGCCACCGCAGTCCTATAACAGAATTAAAACAAAAAGGATTTTTGCATGTTTCACTTTTCACAGGGCGGTGTTAGAAAAGAAAACTGAATTGTATGAGCACCTCTCAGACGGAGCAGGTAATTCAGAGCTGGCTAGCAGGTTCCTGGTTGATTTCAACACTAAGAAGCAGCAAGAACCTCCTAAACATGAACCGGAACGACCACCGAGCCCAGACATCATTGAAGATGTCACACACAATGATGATGATGAATGGTATTTGATTGTGACTGTTGATGACATTTGATAATGCTGTTTTTTTTTTTGTTTAAATCATTATGCAGCCCTCATAGAGTTGCCTAAAGGTGGGAGTACGATCAATGCGGCAAGACGTCAGTCGGTCGTCATCAGACGTCGGTCGTCATCAGACATCATCAGACACCAGACGTCAGTCGGTCCATAGAAATTGTGGCGATGACATGTGCTGCGACAGCAGACGACATTCAATTTCTATGGACCGACTGACGTCTTCTGTCTTACCGCGTTGATTGAACTCCCACCTTTACACCTGAAATTGATAAACAATCCAATTTTAGCTATCTAAGGTTGATATTGCAATCCTTTTTTGGGTAAACTTTACCAAATACCAATTGTAGATTGCATTCATGTTGGCATGTGTGTAAGAGATAGATCTATATGTATCAATTCCCGATTGATCCATTTTGATCTTGGATACAAAACAATATTTTGGGTGTTATTAAACACTAACAGCCAAATTATCCTAGTTTGTCTAAGAGTCGGCTTTATTTTAACTAGGGTAAAACCCCCAATTATTGGCACCCTGCACCAATTATTGTCCATACATATTTCTATGGGATTTCTTAATTCTGCGGATAGAATAACTAGGTAGGTGTGAAAAACTGTGAAATTTATGACTTTTAACAAAAAAACACTTATTTCCATGTTTAGTTTACTTATTTTTTAAAGATAACTTCAAAAGTGCCAATAATTGGGGGGGTGCCAATATTGGGTGCCGTTACCCTACTTTAGGCTACTATACGATATTTTTTAGGCTACTCTGATACTGATATTACTGTATTTTTCAGGACCGAGATTACTGACTGCCTGGGTAGAACACGAAAGTGCCACAAATCTGATCTTGAAATGTATTTGGAAAGGGACAGACTTTTGATGAAGGCTATCAGTAAAGACAGAAGTTCAGACAAAGATGAAGACCAGAAAGATACTGAGGTATTTAGCTAATTAACATTTATTTCATTTTTATTATTAAAGAACTTACATATTGACTCAATTTGGATTGATAAGCGTCATAAGGAATGTGCCAGCGATGCCTTTGCTATTGCAAGCATCTATAGGCTTCGATAGCTGCTTAACATCAGGCAGTCTGTGTGTTTGTTTGGTATCTTTGTCACAGAAAAAATCATAAAAACGGAGATGACAAATTTGCACTGTAACATCTTGTAGTCTCTATTTATTGACTTACATAAAATATCGCCAGACTAACACACTATCTGTATGGTTCCAAACTAAACAATGCTTGTACCATGGGCACTATACAATGACACCATGACCATGTTTTGAAGGTGGTTGAGCCAAGCTGTAGCCAATTGACTGCAGCTCATAAACGGGCTGGCTCGACCGGGGTAGTACCACCCTCTCACAGAAGATCGGCGTAAAGCAGCTACTACAGCTGCGTTTCGTACGATGAGTGAGAGAGCCGTAAGCCCACCCCCCCCTCCCCCTCCCTCCATCCCACTCCCCTTCAGGTCGGCAATGTGCGAGCAATACCTTTGGTATTGTAAGCATCTATAGGCTACGGTAACTGCTTAACATCAGGCGGGCCGTGAGCTTTTTTGCCACCGCAGTCCTATAAAAAAAAAAAAAAAAAAACACCCAGGCCAGGGCAAATTACGAAAAGGTCGTTTCCGAAATTTGCCTCTGGCAGGAATCGAACCCACAAGGCCACGACCAACTGATGCAGTGAGCTGATCGGCCTACGCTCGAACTGCGCCAAACGGTCGTCAAACTTAAAAAGAGAAAATATTTCAGTAGTATGAATGTTTGTAAGTATGAGTGCAAATGACTATTCAACTGTAAAATTTCAGGAGCCAACTCCAGTTAAAGAGAAGCCTTTGCTGGTGCAGACTACAAATGACTACTTGCAGTCGTTGCGCGAGAAGTGGGAACAGAAGGAAAAAGAGTTGCTCGCCAAAGAAAATGACATACATTACCAAGACATACTTTTTGATGGTGTGTATGCTTTAAACAATATTTAGAATAATAAACGGAATATTTCTTTGTGAAATATTTAGCCTTATCATATATAAGTTCTTGATTTAGAAGAGTTTAGATGAAGAGTTACTCAATATTAATTGGTTCTTTCTTACTTTAGTTTTTCTTTATAACTACATATTTTTAATTTGACATAGGGAAAGGGAATAATGTCGTTCCTTTAGTTAGTACTAGCTTTTGCCCGCGACTTCGTCCGCGCATTTGTCCCACGGGAACATACTATCGGGATAAAAAAGCCTATGCTATTCCAGACTATTATCTATCTCTGTGCCAAATTTCATCCAGATCCGTTCAGCCTTTCTGGCGTGATTGAGTAACAAACATCAATCCATCCAAATTCTCATACTTATAATATTAGTGGGAAATATAATTTTTTAACATTATTTTTTGTATACAGAGGCTCGTATCCACGGCGTCGGCTACTACTCCTTCAGTACCGACGAGACGGAACGTCGGAAGCAGATGGAAGAGCTTATAAAGCGGCGCGAAGAGACACTGCGCGCTCAACAGGAGGCTGAACTAGTCAGGAAGAAGCGAGATGAGATGATGGCGGCGAGGATAGCGGCCGCGCGCGCCCGGCAGCGTGCTAGAGCGGGCCTACCACCTGAGGAGCCTAAAGGTATGGATTCTTTAGTGCCTGAGCCTAAGAATCTTCTGTTTCGATTTTGCCAGGCTTATATCCTAGCTGATTTTTATCTGCTTTAGAACTAAGCCTGGTTTAATTATGGTTGTTCAAATGATCGCTGAAGATTGCACGTATCAATAAAATGGGAGTAGATAAGATACTAGATACATTTGGGCCAGCGCCGCTTACCGTACGCGCGGCTATAAGCGTGACTATAATACCAACATAAGACTTATAAGTGTTCTTCCTTTTCAGATAATCAAAAGGACTTCACTACATGTCTTCTAGAGTTCTTATCGCAACAGAAGAATGAAGCCGACGCGAAAGCGAAAGAAGAAGAGAATAAGATTAAAGAAGAAAAAGAGAAGGAAAGGCAGAAATTACGTGAGGCGTACGTCCGCGAGTGGGATATTGGCAAAGATGGAGTTGATGATAAAATAAAGAAATTCAGAGAGATGACGCAAGAAGAATATGTTGAACAGCAAAGACAGAAGAGAATAGACGAATTTGCTCCGCCACAAACCTCTACTTCAGCCAATGATAGTGTCTTTGATGGTAAAGGAAACATGATCGGTTTGGAGGAAACACACGCAAAAACTTGGGCGGATGTGAGACCAAAAGCGAAAACTCCTCCACCGCCAGAGATTGGTGATGTCACCCAATTTACACAGTCAAAGGGTCTATATTTTTCATCTAAGAAAAGTGAGAGTAGCATGAAGTATAAAAATTTTGTAAAAGCTCAAGAGCCTACTCCTATTGTTAATGAATTGGATAGTTTGAATGAGGAGTGTCATAATACAGAAACAGACGAAAGAAATGAAGATTCAGGTGGTATTGAAGTACCGCCTCCTCCTACTTATGACTACTACGGACCAGTTCCGAAAAAAATTAAGCATCAGAAACCGTTTGAATCTGATATTAGGGAAGCGTACGCGCAAGGCACTAAAAGCTTAGAAACCAAATCAAGTGATCGGAAGTTGCCCAAGCATTATGATTTTACGTTTGATTGATGTAAGGATATTTATTTATGTGAATAAAATTATGCAAAACATCAGGTGTATGTATTTATTTTTGTGCCAATTCACATTTCCGTATAAACAAACACAAAGCTGAAAATATATAATATCTAAGCTAATATCACATTTAATGAACACTACTTTAACGCTAAACAATTAAAGCTTTACTGAAAGAGATCAATTTTTGATGAAAGATCGCGTAAAAGATATCTTCTCTAATATTGCAATATGACACCTATTGCTAAAGTTATAAGATGTGTATCTATTCGTGTAGCGGTGTTATTGGCTCGCATGCTTGGTTTCGTTGATAATTCATTGTTGTGGGAACTCTTCATTGTTGATTTCACGGCTTTCTCATTAATTTTCCCAGCAGGTGTTTGATCGTGTTGACGCGCTTCTGCTGTTGGCAAAGGATTACTTGGTTTCACTTTATCTGCTAATTTCATGACATCTTTACTTATTGCAGTCGGTTTGGTTGGTTCTGTATCTTTACTTTCTGTTTGTAGCGTTATTACTGTAGTTGTTTGAAGATCACTTTTAGTTATTTTGTCATTGTCATTGACGTCGACAGTACTCTCGATCGTTGGTTTTGATAAATCATCAGTTATTGTCGTTTCACTTTTGGAGTCAGGCGTATCGTTAATATCGGCAGGTTGATCAGCCTGCATTTCATCATTCGCGTGATTCAGAGTGCCTTGATCAGTCAGTGCGTTTGTTTCGTTGCCCATACTCGGAGTAGCCACAACTTCTACCGCAATAGTGACGGTGTCGTTTGCTTCAGTATGAGTCGTCATTTCATCAGTAGTAGTGTTTTTGATTTCATTATTTCGATTCATGTTCATGTTAATGAATTCGGGCGATGCTATTAAAGCCCTCTTAATCCTTGCATTGTTAGTCTTAGCGACCAGTTTGACTAGAGCCGCGAATGCTTTGTGCTCGCGTTCCGTGTTGGGTCCGTTGCACAGGTCGCCTCGGCACGGGCAGGTCATTCGCCAGGTCTTCGTGGAGTTGCAGTAGAGTGAATAGCATTCATCTTGGTAGAATTTGACGCAGTATCTTGATTCTACGTAAGCTGCAAATAAAGAACAGTAATGTTATATTTTCCGACAGTCAGGATTTTACACTACACTCATCTAACTAGCCGTAGAAAGTACCTACCCACCTTGTCATGATTTAGCACGACTCTAAACAAAAGATTAGCAGGATCTAAAAAAATCTGTAGGTCCTGTGCACAGATAGGTACCTACCATGTGCAATGTGATGTGCATGGATACCTACCTACACAAAACCGAAACCTAGGTACATCCTACTAATCCTATTCTACTAGTATTATAAATGCGAAAGTGTGTGTGAATGTTTGTTACCACGTATATCTCCATAACTACTAAACCGACATTAAGGAAATTTTAAACGTAGATAGTATAGTCTCTGAAATGAGACATAGGTTAATCTTACTCATCAATTTCGACGCGGGCGAAGCCGCGGGGAACAGCTAGTAGGTATATAAAACAATGCCACTAACGCGGTGAGGTGGCAACGACAGCGCAGTGCGGGAAGCCAGGGTCGCACTCGGTGAGGTGCGTGTTGGTGTCGCCGCAGGGGGGCGCGCGCCGGCTCCGGTGCACCTGCTCCGCCAGCGGCCCGCACCAGTAGCACCGACCACCATTCCCCGACACCAACACTGTTAATAATAAACAACACTACATGAGATAACAGTTGACAGTAGTCTTGCGCGGATACAGGGGGGTGGTGGGGTAATAGGTGCAGTTGCCCCCTGAGTGAGTCCCATTATCACACGATGGAGTCCATCCCCCGTCCTTTCCCATCTCTCAGTTCCACTCCTCTTTTATAGGTCGCAACATGCGAGCGATCTATAATCTACTAATAGCATTTATTTATAGGCTCCGATAATTGCTTAACATCAGGCGGGCCGTACCTAATACGCGTTATTGGACGTCCGGCTCTCTCACTCATCGTACGAAACGCAGCTGTAACACCTATCTACTTAACGCCGATGTTCTGTGAGAGGGTGGTACTACCCCGGTCGAGCCAGCCCATAGGTATACCACTAAGGGCCTCTGCAGTCTAGCTACTTTTAGCATCGGCGACCGGCGATTTTGTGACGTATCGATGCTGCGTCGGGTTACTTCGAGCGCGAACGAGCGAGACGCAGCATCAAAATCGCCGTTCGCCGATGCTAAAAGTAGCTAGTCTGCGGAGGCCCTAATGAATGGCTAGCAGGTATACCCATTACTGTATAGTCTATAGCGCATCAATTTAAACCCTTATCTTGCAAAGCTACAGACCAAAAAAAACTTGTTCTGATCTGAGCAAGTACTAGTAAGTATAGTAAAGAAAGATAGCTGCATACATACGTACACTACAGCTGCAATTGTTATGTGGACGAGGGCAAATACCCACTTGACGTCACATCCAAGCTTCCGCTTTGTTACCTACCTTGTTACTATAGTTTGTGGAATATCTAACAAGTTGTAACAACTAACACCACTCGCCGGACTCAAACTTTCTTGGATACTCGGAAGTCGTTGTAGCCTTCAATAGTAGGTAGTATGGGAATAGTACCTACCTAGGTACTTACCTAATTCAGAAGTCAATCCTTCTCGCAATTTAGTAAAATACTGCTACAATACAAATAATACATAATATATTACCTATATACCTAATAATATGCTTATATTATTGTATTATATAATAATACAATAATATGAGCATCGTATATTAAATAACGATCAGTAACGCAATGAATGAATGACCAGTGTGGACATCCATTTTCAATAACCTCGTTAAAATTCACTAAATAATTATTAACGGAATGGTCAAAATTCAATCATTTATTTACGAGTTGCAGCCAGATTCAGTCCGCCACCGGCTGAATGAGCTTTTGTGCGGTTGGTGGCAAATTAAAAACAAATTGAAAAATAGGTAGGTAAATACGTACGTGCAAGTAGGAATGGATAGGTTTAAGAGGTATCCTACAAGTAGATAAGTACCAAATACCTAATTTCGTTTTTAAAATAAGACCTAGATTAAGTATAACTAATAACTGTTGGTAATAAACAAATTATTTATTCATAAGTCATATAGTACCTATATAGTAAGTAGGTAAGTTTTACTTACCTACATTACATAGGTAACTAATTTCATAATTTTATTCTCGCCTAGACCTAGTTTATACCTTGGTGTATTTGTAACAGAGTGTATGGGAACGGTACATCTGTTCCGAAGGTTGAGAGTCACCGTGCCATGAATTTCTTATTGTGTAGTTTGTAATGTAAGTACATACCTACTTACTACAATGTGTCATTTTATACCCTGTTAAAATTTACCTACGTAATAGTAGTACACGCACGAGGGAACGTCTGCTTTTAAAGGTATTAGGTTAGTATGTGGGCTACGAAGCGCTTAAGGTACCTGTATCACAAATTACCATTAAAAAAAATTATAAACTAATCTACCTACCTACTTCTTTTAATCACAGTAGCCAACCTGGACCTATACCACCACCTCTTATAGCAGTATTATTTTAACCTTACAGCGTCTTTTTGTAATTTGACGTCCCTTATTGTCATGACAATATGGGTCATGACATATCCTGGTGTCAGATCGGAAGCCTCTGACATGGCTAAACAACATTGCGTGTCCATGAAGACGTTCAATTCAAAATGCCACTTAGTCGTCTCTGACTGACCTTGACAAGCCTTGCTTAACTTTCGGTTAACGCTTAACTTCAGATTAGTTATTGTAGCTTGCTATTGTAGGTAATATTTCATCCCGGTATTGTAGGTATATGACGGGCCCGTTGGCGTAGTTGGTTTAGATTCCGCCTTTCACGCTGCAGGTCGTAGGTTCGATTCCGACCCGGGACATGCATTTGTGTGCATGAACATGTCTGCATGTACCGAGTCTGGGTGTAAACAAAAAGTAGTAGGTAGGTATATGTAGTACCTAAAATCAGGTATCTGGTTTCCATAGAGCTTGCTCTGCTTAGTTTGGGATCAGGTAGCCGTGTCTAAAAGAATGTCGTTTTGGGTATATAATTATTATTATTTATTATTATCTCACCTCGACTGAAATTAGGTGTCTCTGTATACGATGTCTATACTATGTAGGTAGTTAGTTAGGTACCATTATAGTATTTGACCAAAGTCACGTATTAATAAATATTTGAGAAAATACTTATCTTTACAGTTAAAAGTTAATAGGTCTCTACATAGCAGACAATACCTACTACCGAGAAACCATCCACGCGATACACACTCAGCATTTATTACAAAAGTTTTCAGTTTATCAGAAATGCGAAAGTTAGTGAAATAATCTCTATGAGCCACTCACCACTTAGCGAAATGAAAACCGCCGCACGCAGTACAATCCTCGAGATTGAGACCAACTTTGTTTCGGGTGACGCCATCTGAATTGAAACTTTCCTGTTTTATTACAAAAGTTATTCTTTTTTTAAATCGAGATTGGTACTTGTAGCACTTGCGATGTTAGAACTCGTATTTTTTTTTTATAATTGTCATGTGGTGTTGTGTGCGAGGGCGGCGTCAACGCGCCGACTACCTATTTGACATTCGTCGCGGTGTGCCGCGGTGGGTGCCTCGTTGTCGTAGGCCTACGCGGTACATAAAGGTTAGTGCACATGGTACGCTGCCTCGGAGTATTAAATAAAGTACATACGAATCATATATTTTTTTCGTTTAAATTGTATGTTGCTTGATGCAGCTCTGTTATTTGGAATGGAATTACGTTTGTTGTTACAATAAAATTTCTCTACATTGTTGTCTACACGGTATCCAACAACAAACTTTAGTCATTCATTGATAATTCTTTTTTAATCATTACTTAAGTACCTATTATGATTTCTATGATTTTATACTAGCATAGTTGTTAATTGAGTCCTGGTTACTTTAATAAATAAATATTATTATTATTATTATAGGTACCTACTTATCAAAATGTATGATAAATTTTCAACGCGGTGATAATAATGCATCGGCACTACACCTAGAATTTAAATAGCGTAACTGGGTGAAGGAACATGTCAGGGCTTCTTTATATGACCCATAAATGTCAAGCACCGGTAACAACCTAATTACATTCTCAAGTTAATTCATACAAATATGACTTCTCCACAAATACTCGAGTTCAGGTCACCATAACGACGAATAAGTACACTTACTCAAACGTCGATCAAATCTGTGCTGCTCAATGTTAACGCAATATAAAAAATATAGTTCTATAAATAAAGCTTTTAAGACTTAAGTTTGAGTATCCGGCCAATATGTAGGTAGGTATTTCTATTTGTTCGCTGAGATCTTCTAAACTGTGATGCAGATTTCACTATCATTTATTCTTCCGGAATGTTTTATATGATTCATAGTAAAGAAAAGTCGTGCAAAATTGGGGCGTGTCGCTAATAAATGATGTTATAGGTACTTATTACCGGTACTTATTACCTAAACCTAAATTATACTCGTATTTTCAATTTGATATTGTTTTTCGTTAAAAAATTGTCCTGTGTTCAGTAAGATACAGCCCTAAATTGCGAAGATAACTAATGGTCGTGTCGTGACTAGCTTTTCAATAAGTTTAGTCATGTCGTGAATCAATTTACCTTTGATTTAAAGTCTTTTCATGTGTCCACGTTTAGGTTCAAATAGCGGAATACCGGCGATTTAAATGTTGAATAGAGCGATTGTGCACCTACCTTTAGTTCGTTTAGTTCGTTAGACGTTATTAATTACTGTCTCGTTAGAAATCCTGAGTCAAAGCTTTTACTGAAAACCTGAACTCTAGGTATAATACCGAAAAATTTATTTTTGTCATCTGTCGATCGATCGATGTAATGTCTACTAGATTCAGCTTTTATTATTAAATCGTTATTAGTCACTTGCTTGGACAGGCACAAAGACATTAGTAGTGGTAAGTGGTGGCGGGGGGTGGAGGAGGTGGATATAGCTATACCTCAAAAGTATACTTATATATCTACTGTAGTGGTATTTAAGTGAAAGCCATATATTGTTAGACTTAGACATCCATTTTCTCCGATGTGTTTTTCCTCCAGAAAATAGGGAATGTTCGGAAAGCCAGTACTTACTTGTATACGTACGACTTATATTTATACATTGAAGCATGAGTACTATCCTAAGTACTTTTTAAAGTAGACTGAACATTACTAAAAATAATTGGCTGAAACTTTATGTTGAGAGCCATTATATCTAAAATCATAATGTACTTGTACAAAATAACGATACTTAGGTACTTGAATGACTCTTGTTCCAAGTTGGGGTTGATTTTTCTATGCTATGTCTATGTAGGTATACTGATATCTCCTCCTTTTAGATGACTACTCTAGCTAGCACGCTATTCGCTATTCTGCTCTACCCATAGATCTATATTAGGTATACTCTACCTTCTTTTGTAAATCATATTCTCTTTGACTATATTTATGTATATTTTCTCGAGCCGCATTAAAATGTAGAGTTCCACAGAACATTATGTAGAGTCAGTTGCTACACTTCGTTAAATGGTAAAGACGTAAGGAAATAGATTATCCAGTAGGCGCGGGTGTTTGTTTACGCTCTACAAATACTACTTAAGCGACAGTTAGGAACACAACGCTGAGTGTTGATTGCTTTCGGCACAAACAAACATGTTCAAGTTAATTTATAATGTCCGTGATATTTCCCTTAGGTATTTTAATGTTAAGCTGTATTATCTAATCCCATTAATATTATAAATGTGAAAGTAAGTGTGTGTGTGTGTGTGTGAAGGTTTGATACGACGTATCTCCATAACTATGTACCAAACCGATTTTAATGAAACTTGAAACGTAATGGAATAAGACATAGACTAATCCACTTTCACGCGGGCAAAGCCACGGGGCACAGCTAATACTTAAATATTTGACTAACAATATGGAGTAGTAGCTGGGCTATATGATTTAAATTACTTATCTAAATAATGACCCCTAATGAATGCCTAGATCTAATCGAACTTAGGTACCGACGATGTTTTATTAAAAACCATTTTCATTTGGTATCAAGTTGAGATTTATAAAAAAAGCTAAATTGTTGTTATCTCTACCTATATAAAAACGTATACGGGGTTGGTTATAAAATAAACGCTCTAAAGTTTGCGAATGACCAATTCCTTTGTTAAGTTTTATCTTATAAACTGTCCTCATTTAAGTTGAGGTTTCTGAAGTTAAAAGTATTTTTTGACGAAGAATATAATTTCAAGTCGTAATAAAATAATAAGGCCAAGTCTTAATAAAAATCCTAGCCTACTTAGGTTCCTACTATATTGCGTTAATATTATACTCTTTTAGAATAAATAATAGATATTATTACAAGTAAATCTTCACATTATATCTTAACGTAAAGCACATCCACAAAATAAGATTAATAAAAGGATATCATCACATTGAAGTTCGGTATATAAAAATAAATAACATATTGTTCGACATCATAGACAAATAAATAACCTATTGGTCGCTATACACCCGGGTGTTTATGTTTACATACGGCGCGTCAAATCCTCCCATAATGAAGCAAGTATCAATCAAAATCGTAGTATTCTTAATTCTCGTTACATAGGCTTGTAGCACTGGCCAACAATATTTATCTGGTGGTAAGTAAGTATGTCTATAGTAGGTACTTATATTCTCAGGTGTGGATCGTCTCGAACAGCTTTGTCGGTGGATGTAGGTCATCGGTGCAGGCTGCATTGCGACGCCGCCGCCGGCTCATCATACCGAACGATGCTGAATTTTTTATACCAACCCGTTCGGCATGCCCCAAGGCGCCCTGATGCTCTAGATTTTGATGGAAATGTTTGGATATAAATAAAGTAGGTATAGTATTCTAGTTCAATTTGCAGATTCATTCACTATAGAATATTGGGAGACTTGGATAAACCTTGGAGTTTGAATGATACCCTAACTGTATGGGCCAAACTGAGCAACGCTTGTACTATGGCTACCATACAATGGACTGGGGCAAAGTGACCGAGGCGCTTAGCCATTATACTGCCCCTGTAGCGTTTTACGAAAAGTCCGTTTCCGAAATTTGCCTCTGGCAGGAACCCACAACCATCCGATACAGTGAACCGGCTGGCCCACGCTTGAATCTCTACGTCAAACGGTTTTTAAAACTAAACTTAAACCTTAGATTAGCGTGAGGATGACTTTGTACCTACTCGTAAGTTCTATAAAATGTCAATACGAAGAGGCCTAAAGTAAAAAAAATGCATTGTTACATCCAGTAAGGAGGTTTCACAGAAGGGTTGAATGAAATATGTGCAACCTTTCTACATAATTCTTAAGTGTTCAAAGGAAATCTGTGCAGATGGGTGCAAATCTGTACAAATTGTGTCATTTATCGCACCCCCGACAGTGCCGACACCTCGCGGCGTCAAATGAAGATGGAACACCCGCTCGCCGACCCCAAGGATAAATCTTCTGAAAGTTTCACCCACAGATTTACTTGCGATAACCTTGAATTTCAGAGAAAATGTTTTAATAAATATGTTACATCTACAATATTTCATTTACACGTCCTACATTTGTTTGCGAATATATTATGTTATGTTGTGTGTTACCGTTTCAACTGCCTATTTAGTGAACAGCGGGGCTAAAAAGGCCACATAGCAATTCTGCAAATGAAATTTATTTTCAGATTTTCTAGCAAGTTCCTTAGCAATATCGCAAAATTTCCGTGAAATGTTCACACATGCACTAGGTATGCTATTCGCGACCGTTTTTGGTTGGTTTAGTCGCGAAAAGGTAACAGACAGACAGACTGAGTTACTTCGCATTTATAATATTACGATATAGATTTACCTCAGACTTAAAATAACTTTTAAAACCCCATAAGGATAACACTGTAAACGTACCATTTAAGGGCTATAACACACCGGGACGCCATGGCGACGTCGCCATCAATACAAATTGTTTGGATACGTAGCCGGCGACGTCGCCATGGCGTCCCGGGGTGTTATGGCTCTTACCTAAAAAAAAAATATTGAATAGTCATTGTGAACGCAGGTTAGGCGGCTAAATTGCTTCATGACGTGGATTTTACAGCGATGCGTCGAGTGGGATGTGCGATTTGCTAATTTGCGGCTGCGTGCGTGCGCCGGATTGCGGCGGCCGTGAACTTACGCCCCGGTTGCCGTGGCCCGATTGGACTGCACTGACTGGCCCACTTAATGCCCCCTTGTTACCAACCGACTAAATATAAATGACCCAAGTCGCGTTTACTATGTATGTGACTCAAAATAAAAAGGTAGATAGGTTATACCTACGCGCTCCGAAGGTGCACATACAATCTTTGCTTACTAACTGGCTGCTGGCTAACCTGAGTTCAATCTCACGTCACTAATTTACAGTATTGATTTTGCACGTTATTAAGTTAATTATCATATGAGCAAGCACATGTACTTCAGTCCACCGCCCCGCGCCGCAAACCGCGTGTGTGTGCGGTCGACATTCGTAGAATTTTGTAAACACTTTTTACGTGTAGGTAACTTATCTACGTTTTTTCTTAATTATCATTGATGCGACTGGTGAAAGAAAAGTAATTTATGCACCTATGTCCTTTAGAAGGCCTGTAAGTAGGGTATGTAAATGTAACGGGTCGGTTGCAGAGCCCGAAGGTTGCTCGTTCAAGGAAGGTAGGTGGTTACGGTTGTCCTCGTTACGGTTGGGTCACGTGACTGGTTGTAGTACGATTAATAATAGTCGTTATTTGTTCTGAAGATATCAATGACAGCACAGATCCTGACGTAGCCTTGGGAAACCGTGGAATGAGACCAACTGGGTTTCATTTTATAATGGTTTCAGGTACCCACCTAGTTATTCCACCTTCATAGAGTCAAATCTGAATTCTTATTCAGATTTGACTCTACCTACTTTAGGAGTTAAGCCCAATCATATATTTTGCAATATTTTGTATTTACCTACCTACCAAATTTATCGTGTGTAATAAAACCGAACAATCTGCTCCAATATAAGATTTCCTTCGGGCAGTCAACAGGAACAAATTGAGAAAGGGTTTAAACGACGAATGGTCTGGCAGCTTCAATTGGATATGTTTACCGTTGGACATTTACCTTTAAGTGCCTGGAGTTATTGCGTATATAATGTACTTATGTGTTTACCTACCAATCGTAAAAAAATTAAACATAAATAATCACTTTACACATTTTTTCTCGATCTGCCGATCCGGCTAACCGCTAAGCCAATGGACAACCAGTGGTCTCTAATATTATAGGCGGTCCAAGTTATCAATGATATAATATGTTGCGTGCGATCATCAATGTATTTAAGACATTGCCATACTGACAGTGCTAACATTGCCATCGTCAATATCGTATTTTACTGACAAACACGCTTCCATTCTCATAAAGGCCATAACACACCGGGTAGCCATGGCGACGTCGCCAGCCTGGCGTCCCGGTGTGTTATGGCCCTAATAATCAGTATAATACAATACCAGTCCATTACCACCGTTACCTCAATATTGATGCCAGCGTAATATGAAATGATCAAGAACTAATTGCAATTTGCACCGACATATTCCGCCCCAATTGCTTCCGCGACTCTACATATACCTATGCTAGAGATGCCTAAGCTATCGATTTTCCTAGTATTTGCCAAACCTGTGCCATACTTTTGTGCTTCGTACTGCGTTACACTTATCTACCTGGCTACATCATAATATTTTTTGTGAAATGCTTTGAATTCCTAACCGAACCTAAATTAAATATGTTGATCATATTAGCTCACTGAAATTTCGTTGCTCGTAAATTCTATGCTGAATAGAATAACAAATCAAGTCTGAAAAAATGAAAACGGAAACATAAAAGGCACCCTAATTTATTAGGGCTACTACGTTTATCAGTTGTAGGAAAATTCGTGTTGAACAATGTAAAATTTATTCGAGTTTCTCGCGAGCAAAGTGATAGTTTCTTGTAAAAGTTTTATGACATTTGCGCGATAAACAAAAGTTTGTTCAACACCCGCTGGTGTCGCGGTGAGTTCTCGTGGAACCCCACGAGGCCAAATGAAGAATTTTTAAATAAACCAAGTTTTTGTGTGGAAACTTGAGAGAGCTGTAAATATCGGAGTAGTAGCAATGTTTCGAAAAGTTGCTGCATTTATTATTCAGCGTGGCCATTGAAAGCAAGGAACAGAGTTGGAGACATCTGCGAGAGTTGTTAATAATGTACCGGTAGTCGGTACTCTTTGAGGAAGGTTCTAGTGCGATTTTCAGATTTCACATCATTGCAAGTTTTGTTACTATGTAATGGAACGCAACCATAATGCGCGGTTTGCCGCCCTTTTGTATTTTTATTGTTTGTACCATCTGTCAGTTTTGTAAAAACATTATATTAATTGCAAATTAATTGTTCTACGAAGCACTCGTTTAATAATTATATAAACTCGTCTAAATCTACATGGTTGAGCGTCTTACAAAGATTTTAATCGAAACCTTTTAAAATTGTACTATAAAATATTCTTGAAGTTTTTCATCGATTAACGTGGAGATTAAGAGGCATGTAGGATTATGCCAGTCATTTTACCACAAATAAAGTGGTAGGATCTCTAAAGGCTGCCTACTGCCTAGGTCTCGCTTTGTCACTGTCAAATAATTTGTCTTATCTGTACTAGCGGCGTGTAAGCCGACACAGAAGGCTCAACTGCTCTATCAATACTTTATCTCGACAGTAGGATTTGCAGCAGCCGTTTCTATGAAATGTTAAAGGTATTTTGATGTCGGAAAATATAGAGAACTTTAACGAAATCTTCATCAAAGCCTTACGGATTTACCTGGTTTATTTTTAATGACAATTACCTACTACTTTTAAGCCATTAGAAGAAGAAGTCTTTTTCTTACTTAAGTACCGAAGACCCTTGTCAGTGTAGCTGATGAAGCTCTCTCCACCTTTCCCTATCTAGGACAGTCTATTTACCTCCTTATACCTTCTTCTTAACCTTCTCTATAATCTGGCTCATGTAGTTTGTCTTCCCCTTCCTCGCTTTCCTTCTACCTTTCCCTCTAATGTGATTTTTGTAAAGATATCATGTCGTTTAAGATGGCGAATTATCTTTCCTCTAGTATTATTGTATGTAAGCACTCAATCTCATATTTCCTAAATATTTTGTTTACGTTCAATCTAAATAACGTAGGTAAGTGTATGGTTATTTATAGTTCTCACAAGTTATTTGTAGTTCTCACATGTTGCACAGACGTTAAACAGCGAGCGTTGGACGTCACAAAGGACTGACATCCGTCTCAGCAGTAAGTGCAGGACGCATGGCGGGACGTCCGACTCGGGAGTCTCGACGCTCTCGACCTTGCCGCCGTCAAGAATATGAGGGCTAATATACATTGGGATAATGTCATTTAATCAAAGTCTTATCTTACTAGCCGCGTACTTAGCTTTTGTCCTAGGCGTGGGCAAATCTGAGTTTTTGTTCAGGCAACAGGAATTTCCTATGGTAATAGGTAAGTGAATAAAAACTAAAACCCGACTACTGAAAAATCGCGCTCTAAAAAGTATGAAACAAGAAAATATTCTCATCTAGAGGATAGCCGTGGTCCGTGTAGGTCTTTTAGGGCCAAATGGCACATGAACACGGACCACGGCTATCCTCTAGATGAGAATATTTTCTTGTTTCATACTTTTTAGAGCGCGATTTTTCAGTAGTCGGGTTTTAGTTTTTAAACTTGCTTTTTATTTAATTATTTTGGAGTTATAGGTAACAATATATATATTTTTGAAATGTGCTCATCAAGCTCTTTCATTTGATACCCCACAAGGTTTTATTAAAAAATGTTTTTTTTTTTTAGATCATGACATTATGTCCTCTAGAGGGCGCCATATGCAATATTATGTGACGTCACACAGCCTATAACCAGCGCGCCATTAAGCCGCTTCTAACGATACCTCATTTGTCAAATTACGACAAGTAGTTTGGAAGTTAGGTGGGAACAGACGCACATACATACATACATACATACATACATACATACATACATACATACATACATACATACATACATACATACATACATACATACATACATACATACCGGTCAAAATCATAACCCTCCGCCGTAGTCGGGTAAAAATAGGAAAGTAGGTAGCAGTAGGACTTACTATAGGGTCCGCATGGATATTTCTTGAACGCATTATAGTGTCATGATTAAACCAAAGCATGACTAGGTATGATGCTATCAACCGAAGCCCCAGTGATTTCTAATTAAAGATCGGTAGATTTCGGTCTATATTTTTGGGCGCTTCCATTAAAAATTCTAGTTAGAGAGTCTGAATTCAGTATGGTTTAATCAGTTATCTATCAGCCTATCCCCAAGTAGCACAAAAGTGCTGTATAACCGCGGTCTTGTAGTACACCGCGGAACTTTGAGGTGTACAAACAAGCATTATATCGGCTGAGAATGCGCATTCTCAGCCGATATAACGCTTATTTGGGCACAAATTATAGCTCTCATAACTCTTATGTAGCATTTTAACGTGACACATTGTGGCCTTAAATCACATGCTTATCTATGGCCCGTTGAGAGTGTCACTTGTCGAATAATCTGTCAAATGAATATGACAATTCTATAATTGAAAATTTTAGTTTCTCTCTTGGCCACCATCG
Organism: Drymonia ruficornis; assembly: GCA_947859195.1. Lineage (NCBI taxonomy): Eukaryota > Metazoa > Arthropoda > Insecta > Lepidoptera > Notodontidae > Drymonia > Drymonia ruficornis. The sequence continues at coordinate 4,715,174 of OX401904.1, forward strand.
CGTCGTTTTATAATGATATCTGCGCAAGTGACATGAAATTTATTTTATATGTGAAAATCTGGGTACGACTATGTTTTACCATTCACGTGTGAAATCTGAATGGTAATGAAAGTGTATTGTGAAATAGGATATATATTTAGTTCAAAATTTTAAAGCGCCCTTGAAATATGCGTGTTTTACGTGAAAAGCCTGATGAATTGGGACAGTGCATTATTTTTGAAAAGCGTAAATTGGTTTAATAAGGACATTAAATTTTATTTAAAAGCTGTATACGCGTAAAAAACATAAAATTCAAGTGTCTTTCAATTTTATAGCCTGAAATAAAACGAACCAAAACAAACTAAATCATATTTTTTATAGGTTATACGATTTCAAAATGGTCGTCAGTGTGAACCTAATATACCACAAAAAAACGCTATGAGCTGAAAATATGTCCGAGTGTGGTCATATGTGTTACACAAGTTTATTTTTTACAGTAGTTACGCGGCTTTGGGTACAAGCCCTTTAAAGCCGCTCAGTTAAAATCAACCATTTGTGTTGCCATCGATCGACCAAGTAAGACAACTTTGTTTGTAAATCGGTATACTATAATAAAATCTGTATAGACATAAATAAGTTTTTTTTACCCTCCTATTTATCTATATATCTTCTATATAAATATATAAGAATCAAAGTCCTGACTGACTGCCAGACAACACACAGCCTAAACCGCTGGTCGTAGGGGCTTGAAATTTGGACGGTGTGTTTGGCATGATGAGTAGAGGTGTACTAAGAAAGGTTTTTTTTTAAATCAACCTCTAAGGGGGTTAAATAGGGGATGAAAGTTTGTATGGTGGTACCAATTTCGGCTAATCTCCGAAACGGCTGGACCGATTTTGTCGGGACTTTTATTGGCTATTGCCTAATACAGTACGGGATATGGGAGATGGTTTACCGGATCTAGGATACGGGATACGAGATATCCGGAATATGGGATCCGGGATCCGTGATATCCGGGATACGGGATCAGAGATATCTGAAATACGGGATACAAGATATCCGGGATCCGGGATACGAGATATCCGGGATACGGAATCCGAGATATCCAGAATACGGGATCCGTGATAGCCGGGATACGGGATCCGAGATATCTTGAATACGGGATCCGGGATATGGGATCCCGGAAATCCGTGATACGGGATCCGGGATACGGAATCAAGGATACGGGATCTGGGATATCCGAGATCAGAGATCCGATTTTTTTAACTTTAAATTCTGCGCGGTTGAAGTCGCGAGTGGAAGCTAGTATACAATTAATACTTCTAGTTTAAGTCTTCATTTTGTAGGTACTCTTTGCTTACATTTTTTTAAATCTGTATAAAAGTTGAGTAACATTTGTCATTTGACGTTAACAATCTGTGTATATGGCAACACTGAATCATAAGAGGGGCTTCATTGCAATGCCGTTGTTTACATGTACACTCTTAGAATTACAAGCAACTAAGTAGTACACTTGTGATCTTTTATTCAGCAGTCAGCATAGTTTGACCCTTAAAATGCTTTATTTAAGCGAAGACTGTCAAAAAGCTATACTTAAACTGCCATGAACGTTATATTGGCAGGTCTGTGGTACTTAATAAAGTCATTTAAGATGAGGGTTCGAAATTTGGTTGATTTTCTATTCTACTTTTTCTTTAAGTAAGTATGTGGACTAGGAATCTTATATTTAGATGTATGATTTTTGACTATATTATCTTGAGTATCTTTAAATCCAAATCACGATTTGACGAAATTTTCTCGATAAAAAAAAATTATGAAATGAGCTCTAATTATTTACAATTTTCCTTGCTACCACGATGTTTTTACGATTTAGATCACGAAATTATTTCTAAAACATAGCAAATAATGATATCTAAACTACCCTTCAACCATATTTTAATTCATGAAGTAGTTTTTTTTTAATTCAAGAAAATGTGGTTTGGCGCTTACGTTGTTTATTTCCGAGCGCGCGCACAATATCGCCATCTCACATTTTAAGTACTTGAACTAACCATGTCTCTCTCTAACTTTGTATTGTCAGCAGGGTTGCCAGATCTCCTGATTTTCCAGGAGATTTCCTGATTTGTCTGATATTCTCCTGATCTACTGATTTTATTATTAAATCTCCTGATATTTGTGTTTTGAAATAAATACATACCTACATACCACAAGTAGGAACGTATCTGCGTCTTCTGACTGAACTACCAATTTTTAATAGTAATAAGTTAATGGAATAAACACTATATCATGCTCTAACTCAGTTTATTAGGGGTGTTTTTGCAATAAGCCTTTATCGATCGCCGATTCTTTAACATTGTTGTTTATTGCGCATGAGTAAGGGAGAAGGGACGTCGACGCAAGTCGCAACGCTTCGCGACTAAACTTTTGCGGTACCATAATATTTGATATGTTCTAAAATACATTTAAATTTTGCATGTAATAGCAGCTGTCGTTTGTTTTTTGCCGGAGTCTTGAGAACTAAAAACATACTAAAAATAAAAATTGTTTTGATTTTCCAACAAAAATGAATAGCCATTTGTATTAAACAAAAAGTACTTATAAGGCTGCGTTCCAGACGACGTAATTTTTTTTATTTTCGTTCATAAATGTCGTTCCACTGGAACCAACTTGTACTGAAAGTGATCATTATTATCGTTTTTAACAGTTTTTGTGAACGAAAATAACAAAAATTACGTCGAATGGAACGCAGCATGAGAATTTTATTGAACTCCTGATTTATCAGATCAGTCTCCTGGTTTTTTTAATCTCATTTCCTGGTTTTTGAAATTTTGGTCTGGCAACCCTGATTGTCAGTGTCCGCTCGGACTTGTTCGACGTCGGACCTGTGAAGGATTTTTTAAAAAATATTACGAAAAAATATTACGGTCGTGCCACATTACAGGTACAGTACAGTATTTACAGTCCGCCGACGCCTATGATAAATAAATAAATATCCTTGGAAATTCTTTTACACATGACTACCTGATCCCAAACTAAGCATAGCTTGTACTATGGAAACCAGATAACTGATATTACTACATATACTACTTTTTGTTTGTAAATACAAACGAAATATACACTTAATTACACCTAGACTCGGGACATGCGGACATGTTCATGCACACAACTGCATGTCCTGGGCAGGAATCGAACCTATGACCTGCACTGCAGCGTGATTTTCGTTTGCTTTTCCTTGTCTTGTGTAATTTCTTTTCATCTCTTGTCATTTTGTGTCATCTCTTGTCATTTTGTGTCATCTCTTGTCATTTCATAGTTATTCGTGTCATTTCTGTAAAAACTCCCTATTTCGCTTACTGTTATATACTTGCAGCATGGTCTTGGGCCGACAGTGGGAATACATTGCTTGTCAAAACAATGGAGTCGCTTTATTGCGTTTGTTGTAGGTATGGATGGGCAAGTAATAAATATATCATACATCAATAAATTATCGTAAAAAATAACATTACAGATATGGATAGGAAAATGTTTGTCCGTCCTATTCAATCTATTATATTATAAACGAAAGTAACTCTGTCTGTTACCTTTTCACGGCTTAACCGCTGAACCAATGTTGATGAATTTTGGTATGGAGATAGACTGGGTCTTGGCGGAGAACATAGGCTACTTTTTAGGGTTCCAAAGGGTGCTAACGGGACCCTATTACTAGGCCTACGCTGTCCGTCTGTCTGTCTGTCCGTCTGTCAGCGCGGGCTGTATCTCACGAACCGTAACAGGTAGAGAGTTGAAATTTTCACTGAATGTGTATTTCTGTTGCCGGTGCAGAACAAATACTAAAAATATAATAACATTTAAAAATAAATATCAAGTCTCAAACTTGATATTTTTGATGTGTTTATTCTACGGTGGTACGGAACCCTTTATGTGCGAGTCCGACGCCTTCAGATCTTATGAATGTTTTCTTGAAATAAATATAGTGTATTTTAAGTAATTAACTGGCCAACCCTCAGGTCCTACCTACCATGTTAGGATCTTTTTCGTTCTAGCGGGTGTAAACCGTGATTTAACGAGTTAATGTGATAATTTTTGTATTTAAATTATTCAATTCAATGTATTTGTTTCAGACATAGTCCAATATTGATTATTAAAATTATTATAATTTCACAATAAATATAAAACAATAAATAAAAGTAAAATTAAATTTAAAAAAATATATATATTTATTTTTATTTTTCATGTTTTATCATTAAAATACAATATAATATAACATAAATTAAAATAACATACAATAAAATAAAAACCTACCCCTAATTAAACAAATACCGTCCGCGTGGGATACTGGCTGCATGTCCTCCCTGTATTCAAGCTGTTCCTGTTGTCAAGCGAATTTTTTGAGCAAGGAAAGAGCCAGCCCTCTTGTCACCTGTGGCGGTAACCAGTCTAAGGGTGATTTTGATAGATAAAAAAATAAAGATAAAAAGATAAACAAAAAATAAATGCATGGTTAAATCAATAAAATTAATAAAAACTGAAAATTAAATTAAAAAATAAATTAAATATGGTAAAAAAAAATATTATGACACCGCTGATGACTTCATGATCGGCATCGAAGTTAAGTACCAAAGTATTCCTTTGCCTACGAAACATGAAAAAGATACTCATATCCGGCAGTCAGTCACTGACACAGAGTATGTACATTTTTACCCGACTACGGTGGGCGGAGGGTTATGATTTTGACCGATATGTATGTATGTTCATCTGCTCCCGTATAACGTCCAAACTATTTTTATATCATAATAATTTGACTAATGAGATATCGTTGGACGCGTCTGGATCGTCCGCTGGTTATAGGCTATTATACGATCGAAATATTGTTATACGTATCTATCAGCATATTGTAGGTATCGTTTGTCTTCTTTTGACTTACTTTGTCTTCAGCAATAAAAACAACATAGAAATTAAATTATTTTTTTTCAAATACACTCGACATAAAAATCCCATATAAAACGAAAAAAATATATTTGAATATTTTCATCCATTTCATCTATTTTAAAAGGTGCACTGGGACATATTATTTTAATTGTACGAATTAAACAATATTGTTCCTTCAAAAAATAACTATACTATAGTCTACTCCATAGCTGTTCTGTCCTAGCTAAGCGAGAGGGATATATCCTTCGGCAGCTCACGCGACGCTAGCCACACCCCGAAACTAAAATTCATTTTTTTCTTGTATCGTCTTAATTGTCAAGAGCATTATATTGGGTGTGATGTTCTTCTATGCAGCTGTTTGAGTTTGAGTGAACCCTAATAAGTTTTAATTAACGGTTAAACTACCGATGTGGACCCTGTGTGATACGTTAGACCGAAGTTCTGTGCTACTTGGGTCTTAAGTCTGTGTGATTTAATCGGGAGAAAACAAGACTTAATCGCACACAATCATGACATGCCAAGCGTTAGTCTAATATCTACCCATTTCCATCTGCAAAATAGGGTAAACGATATATTTTTCTCATCTGATCTACGTATAAAGTGGGGTTTTTATTTTCAATCACTTAAATGGGTATTGGAGCCTGCAGCCATTAAAGGCGCTGCAGATTGGATCATTTGTGCGTTACCATAATGGGTTTCGTGGCGTAGTATGTACCTACGGGAGAATAAAATCTCGAGAGACAACTCTTGTAATGAATACTGTCGTTATATTTAAACCTATGTAATAATTTTCACAGAAACGACAACCGATGGTGGAGACGTGTTTTTGAATGGAGACCATAAATCGGCAAATGTAGCATAGGCCGTCTTGTGATAAGATGGTGCGATCATATACTCAGGATATGTGGTAACGACTGGAGAAGTCGAAGATCATGCTTTGTGGCGTATTGGAAGAGGTCTATCTCTAGTAGTGGACTGATAGTGATACAGGCAGATGATGATGACTTAATTATTATTAACTCGTCAGATATAACGGGTATCCTGCGCTAGTATACCAACCCTGTACTGTAACCCTGTCCGTCCAGTCTAAAAATGCACACTCCCCCCTAAACGTGATAATTCGAATGTTTGAAAATAAATATTTATTGCAACGCTTTACTTAAATAACCGGTATATATTTAAGTTAATAGTAAAATATGTATATTTATTTTCACATATTTAAACAGTCACGTTTAGTGGAGGGGCGTGCATTTTAGACTGAAACTACTCTAGTTGTATAGGTCCATGGGCTGTCCACAGTCGCGTGCGGGATTGGCTGGCAATCGGCTCTCGTTATCGCGGTAATCCTTCTGTCCGGGCCGGGATCATGTGCCCGCCGATATCCGCTGATACATGCTGACGTTTCAAATTCAACCGGAATGAATGTCGACGTACTAAAAGTTTATCTGTCGTCCATTACACTGTTAACACCGCAAGTGTGGTGGTAGAGTATTTGGTGATGATTTAAAAGTTCTATGCAATGACGTTTTATGTTATAGACCTGACATATTATACCTACGAATGTGCTCTAAAAAATAGGACATTAAACTATATCTACATATCAATTAATACAAGCCATACACGCCAGACCTGTTGTTATGCCGTGTGTCCACTGGCAAGTAACTTCCGCAATTTCTTGCAGAAGTCACTTACCGACGTGTTTCTAATTTACGCAATTTTACACAACCGTGTACATGTGGGAATTGCAGCAAGTTCGGCAAGTCGCAGAAGTCCACTTGCGTGAGTGTTTACACATCGGAAGTCGCTTGCGCAAGTAAACTTGTGCAAGTTTTCTTGCCAGTGGACACACGGCATTAGAAAGAGATGAATATACATTTTCGCGTTTAAAACATCTTTGGTTCTATGAATGTAAATATATTTGTCTAGTTTAGTCATACCAAGTAGATGTACCTACCTGAAATGTAAAAACATTAACTTAGTTCCCTGGGGTTGTGCTATGCCTCGTAAAATATCCTGGTATCCTAGTATTCTCTTAGAATGAACAAAATGTGGGCACAGCTACATTAACAAAGAGTAATTATTCCGGACCCGCTATTGTATGTGGCAGTAGCTCAACTCGATGATAAATTGCCAACTAATGATGATGTTAGTGGAGACGAAACGGACCAAGGATAATTAGGACAATAGCCTGGCCATAATTTATCAAATGAAGACTTCTGATAGTGTTTATGTTGAAAACCAATGAGGATTAGTCAATTAAGGTCAATTTAGGGTCCTTTTCGTCACGCAATGATGGTGTTTTCTTTTGAACTTTCATGGTAGATAAAATTTCAAGAGGAAATAGGTAGTAGTACTTCAGTTTTATTTAATGATTGCTAGCATATTCGATATTTTAAAAAAACTGTAGCATTAAGTAAAATAAATAGCATCCATATTTTTTTCGCTACATTGCCAGTGACACGACCCGTTGCATTACTTATTAAAATCAAGTCATGATTAAAATACAGCAGGTACCTATTTAAAATTCTAAATATGAGTTCGATGGATTGCCTGATCTTCTCGGGTCTACTGCTGCAATCTACTGCAATACTGCTGCAAAAAAAAAATGTAACGTCACGACTTTTATCCCCGTTCGGGGGTAGTCAGAGGCTTGAGTGACCATACACCACCACATTGCAATACTGCTGCAATCTTCATTTTTTGCATTCGTTTAATTAAAATTCGTTTCGTTATTAAAGATTTGCTAGAAAAAAGTGTTGACTACGTATTAGTTCAATCAATTTATCAAAGACTTCGAAGGGCAGAAGTCACTTAACTAATGACCCCGGGAGATTAATACGAATAAATCGAAGGAAAAGCCGCTCTCATTAGGAAATTCGACAAATTAATTCGAGATCGATTATAATGGAAACTTTTTCTTTTTAATTAATCCAAATGTTGATTGTTGCGTTAGCATTGAGTTGAGATAAAATCTTTTCAATTGAATTTGTTATCTGAAACACAGTTTTTTTACTTCTTAGCAAATTCTAATTTTATTATAGTGAGGTATCAGTCCGAATTTAAGTACCCATTTTTTGTATGTAGGTAAAGCAATTATCATATAACGTACTATTAGCAAAGTTCAAGTTAAAATTGCACCCAACACCACCAAACTCGCTTTCTATTAGGTACCTAAGTGTTTCGATAGCGAAGCTAATAGGTACTGAAATAATTTCAGTCTCTCCAATATCCGATCTGAGTAATACTGCATCCGATAGCTTTGCAAGGTGCCTACCAGCTCAAAGGAGGTAGATACAACGCTATAAGTAATAAAATATTTGCATCTTTTGAGAATGGTACTTTACTTATACTTAAATAATCATTTTGATATCGATCACACTACCTATAATATAAAAAGTTTTCTCTCTGAAAGGTACCTTTGTCTCATGCGTTCAAAGAATAGGACTTCTGAAAGAGACATATGGTTACATCTCAGGCGGATACTCTTATATTAAAGACTAGCTGTGCCCGCGACTCCGTCCGCGTCCAGTCGGTGAAGCCCTTAAATATAATTTTGTCTATCGTCTAATCTGTATTACGTCAGTCTGCATCAGTCTGGGTTCGTCCGTCCGTGGCTGTCTATCTGTACCAGTCTATACCAGTAAGGTGGTAGAGTCTGACCAGTAAGGTGGAGATCGGCATTCAAGTAGCTAATTTACCTTCGTTTCGTATGATGAGGGAGAGAGCCGGAAGCGCAACCCAGCCACCTCCCCGTCCCCTCCCACTAACCCCACTCCCCTTCAGGTTGGAAACGTGCTACCGATGCCTTTGGTTGCAAGCATCTATAGGGTACGGTAACTACTTAACAACAGGTGGGCCGTACGCTTGCCTGGCGCCTTAGTTGTATAACAAAAGTTTGACTTGATTTGTCTGTGTGTATCAGTTTAGCTGTAAGTATCTGTCTGTCTGAATCGGTCTGTCTGTAATCTATCGGTAGGTGAGTATCTCTGTCTGTACCAGTCTATCTGTATCCTTCTATCTATATCTGTAGTTACTCACAGTATCACGACGGAGCGGTTGGACTCCAGAGCTCAATGTTTAAGTTTGTACTTGATACCCATGTTCCTTATTTAAAATGAGTGAGTGCTCCAGACTCACGGCTTACGTAAGAGTCACTTCGCAACATCGTGCTTAAATCCGGAGTTTATCGTCTAAGTCAATAGTCAAAGCGTTTATTATGTTTAGGCCTAGGAGGGCACTTACAAGTAGTCATTTTACATGTTTTCCTTAAATTCTAGCGCCGGATCGGAAACGCGACCTCGCCTGAGAAGTTTCTACTTGATACCCACATTGCTAATTCAAAGTTAGCAGGTCCTCCAGATTTATGGTTTAAGCAGGCAGTTACCCAGCAGCATCATTCCTGAGGGGTTGGAGTTCAGAGTTCAATGTCTATGTTTCTATTACTACTTAATTCAAAATCAGCAGGTCCTCTAGACTTACTTCTTAGGTAGGTAGCTTCCCTACGGCATTAGTACTGTGGAGATGAATTCCAGAGTTAACATCTAAGATTCCGCGTGATACAAAGTTAATGTTTTTTATACGTAATTAGGAATAAAAAAACTAAATTTCTTGAAGCAAGGAAGATATTAAATTTTGACATGTGGTGCAAGGCAGGTATTGTCTGATTTTAAGTATAGCGACATCTAGTTAAGAAAAACGAAACTTAAGATTGTAGAACGCAGCAATAACATATTTATTATTATTATTAAAATTAAGATTATGTATTCCAAATAGTGTCGGATCACACACAACGTAGGGCTCCGTAGGGCTCCGCTCTAAATAGACGTATTTCAATAACTAAAACTTATTTTTGGCTAGAATTTCTGTGTGGTCATAAAAATTTACGACCTAATATTTTAGAAAAAAAATATCCTAGATGTTAAGTTGGACTATTAGTCATATCCATGCCAAATTTCATTGAAATCAATCCATTGGATTCGAAGTTGTGCGTGTTCGAATATTTAGGTAGTTTTTGAATGTTTTGTGGCAACCATAAACTTTACCGAAAAAAAAATTATGCTAGATGTTAAGTTAGACTATTAGTCATATCCATGCCGAATTTCATTGAAATTAATCCGGTGGATTCAAAGTTGTGCTCTTTCAAACATTTAGAATTATTAAGTAGTTTTTTGAATTTTCTGTGGCAACCCTAATCATTTTCGAAAAAAAAAGTATCCTAGATGTTAAGTTAGACTATTAGTCATATCCATCCCAAATTTCATTGAAATCCATCCGGTGGATTCGAAGTTGTGCTCTTTCGAAAATCTGAGCAAACATACAAACATACAAACATACACACAGACAAAAATTCTAAAAATGATAAAAATGAATTCTGCTGGTCCATCTAAGTCCCCCCCACTATTTTTTTTCCAAATATTTCGAATGTACAGACGCGACCAATTTTACATTCTTATTATATGTATAGATTATAAATCATCTACTGAATACCTTACCGTAAATATAAACGACGCGATGTAACAATGCGCGCACACAAATAATCAGCTAATAGGTAGGTACCTTTAGCACAGAAAACCTATACACATTTAAGAGGGGTCCACTTAATATGTTTAGGGAGCTATTTCATCGCGATCTAACATATTCCGCACTCGTCCTTGATGTCAGGTAAAATTAATTCGCAGCACCTTTTAACGGAGAGTCACCGGAGCCTGCGATCCTCGGGGGACGAGGGATATTTATACGCCACATTGCCTATTCAAAAAGGTCGCCTCGCAACGAAATAAATTGAGAAGACCGAGTAAAATAAATGTCGCTGAAGAGAAACATAAATAAACGAGCGTGCCGACACTGCCGACACTCGTCAGAATCGTACGTACGTTACGTATCGACTGTCAACGGACAAGAATTGCTTGACATTTATCAGCCTCCAAATTATTAATACTTTGTTCACCAAGCAGTTTTCTTCTTTGGATGATACTTAATCATTTCTTGGAGGTAGAGTCATGCTGTATATGAACTACTCGTACAGAAGATCGGCGTAATGTAGCTATTACAGCCGCGTTTCGTACAATGAGTGAGGGAGACGGAAGCCCAACCGTCCCCTTCTCCCTTTCTCTCCATCTCACTCCCCTCCAGGTCGGCAACGTGCAAACGATGCGTTTCGTGTTGCAAGCATCTATAGGCTATGATAACTGCCTAACATCAGGTGGGTTGTACGCTTGTTTGCCACCTTAGTTATACATATATAAAAAACTCCCTTTATAGACATCCGTAAATTAAATAATTCAGCTTATGTTTGAAATGTTACATACATGTGCAAATTATTTACAGTATTTTATCTTGTAAACAGAGCATGAAGCAGCCTTCAGCTGTTTGAATATTACATACTGCATGTCGGGCACAGGATGCGACACAGAGAGCTCGGCGCATTGCGGTCACCGGCCACGTACACTGAACTTTACTAATAACACACCCTCGCGTTGCCGTTTTGCCGCCCGCTAGTCATTCATTATCTCGACACGGAGGCCAGTTAATAAATCTCTGAAATGTTTCAGCTACTATGTTATGCAGGATTACGCGAGCACCTCGTGAAGGCCTTTAAATTAAGCGTCTTCGGTCCCTCCGGCTCCGGTCGTTGTGGTTTATATGTTACAGGCTCAAACTTAATAAGGAGGGGCGCTATACAAATAGCTGACAACAAAACAGTGACATAATATATTATTTTGGATATTATTGTGGAAATATATTCTTTTGATACGTAAATGGTCTAGTAACTATGACATCATAATTCCTTTCTTTGGAATCTTCTTCATCGTACTCATTTGATGAAGGTACTAAAATGCCTTGACATAGACGTTGATCAGCTGCTTCCATTTCACTCTATCTTCGGCTTGTCTCAGGGCATTAGAGCCCGTATTAATAAATCGATCACAAGATTGAGATCGAACTTGAGATGCTATTTTTGACAGATGTTCCATACATTGAACGTCAAAACTGCATCTTAAGATCGATCTCAATTTTGAGATGCATTTATTAATATGGGCCTAGGTAAAGTCAATCCCGTATTCCTTGGAATACCTAGAATTAGTTATCTAAAGGTGCTCCCTATGGGCTCTCTCATCGGCAGCAATCGCCTGTAACGTAACGTTACAGAGTCGAGCATTGCATCAGTGAGGTTGGAGAAACGAGCATTACAGTGCGCAATTTTGATACAACTTGTAACATCAAAGCGTTACATTACAAGCGAATGCTCGTCAGTCAGGGAGGCAGTATTGTAACGTAATGCTCAAAATCTAATCTGAAATGTTACATTACAGGCGAATGCTCTCTTCTCATCTCTTCTCTTTTACGGAGAAATTAAAATTAAGTAGTTTTTGCTTGTCATTATGGTAATGTAGGTACAACACCTGTTCCTAGCATCTCCGGAATGCACTCTCATATTTCACATCACAGTCCCCGATGTCTAGTGTGGTACCACGACTTTACTTATTCAGTCGGCTTTTTGCGGAATTGCACCTGCATAGCTCGTCTCGCAATGCGCCAAGAATAATCCGAATATTGCAAGAATTTCAAAACCATCCAAGTGCTGCGGAATCCAAACTACTGCTAGCGGATTTCAGGATTTTATTATTCACCCTATCAATCTTATGAATTTTACGTTAGCTTGAATTGCGATTCAAAATATCGATAACGATTTAATTTACCTAAGTACCTAATAAAAGTTGAATAATTGATCTCATTTATATTCGCTTTATTTAACCTCCCAACCCTTTAACAACGGAGTGGAAGAGACGAGGGAATATAATAATAATATTCTTAGCAGGCAATTATTCCTTACGCTTCGCCGAAAACAATCTCATAATAAACAAGGACGCTAAAACAATTTACTAAAATTTCGTAAACGGATTTTGATAATTTCATCAGGGTTACTTATAATAAAGGTAGGTTTGGAAATTAGTATTTTTTTCTGAACAAATTGCGATCCTTTCTGGCAACACGACTTGAATATTCGGAGTAACAAAACTCCGCCTGCTGTCGACGCCCCTGAAGTACTTTTTTCCTTAAGAGGAGGGTTCGAAATTTGGTTGATTTTCTATTTTACTTTTTCTTTAAGTAAGTATGTGGACTAGGAATCTTATATTTAGATGTATGATTTTTGACTATATTATCTTGAGTATCTTTAAATCCAAATCACGATTTGATGAAATTTTCTCGATAAAAAAAAATTATGAAATGAGCTCTAATTATTTACAATTTTCCTTGCTACCACGATGTTTTTACGATTTAGATCACGAAATTATTTCTAAAACTTAGCAAATAATGATATCTAAACTACCCTTCAACCATATTTTAATTCATGAAGTAGTTTTTTTTTAATTCAAGTAAATGTGGTTTGGCGCTTACGTTGTTTATTTCCGAGCGCGCGCACAATATCGCCATCTCACATTTTAAGTACTTGAACTAACCATGTCTCTCTCTAACTTTGTATTGTCAGTGTCCGCTCGGACTTGTTCGGCGTCGGACCTGTGAAGGATTTTTTAAAAAATATTACGAAAAAATATTACGGTCGTGCCACATTACAGGTACAGTACAGTATTTACAGTCCGCCGACGCCTATGATAAATAAATAAATATCCTTGGAAATTCTTTTACACATGACTACCTGATCCCAAACTAAGCAGAGCTTGTACTATGGAAACCAGATAACTGATATTACTACATATACTACTTTTTGTTTGTAAATACAAACTAAATATACACTTAATTACACCTAGACTCGGAACATGCGGACATGTTCATGCACACAAATGCATGTCCTGGGCAGGAATCGAACCTACGACCTGCACTGCAGCGTGATTTTCGTTTGCTTTTCCTTGTCTTGTGTAATTTCTTTTCATCTCTTGTCATTTTGTGTCATCTCTTGTCATTTTGTGTCATCTCTTGTCATTTCATAGTTATTCGTGTCATTTCTGTAAAAACTCCCTATTTCGCTTACTGTTATATACTTGCAGCATGGTCTTGGGCCGACAGTGGGAATACATTGCTTGTCAAAACAATGGAGTCGCTTTATTGCGTTTGTTGTAGGTATGGATGGGCAAGTAATAAATATATCATACATCAATAAATTATCGTAAAAAATAACATTACAGATATGGATAGGAAAATGTTTGTCCGTCCTATTCAATCTATTATATTATAAACGAAAGTAACTCTGTCTGTTACCTTTTCACGGCTAAACCGCTGAACCAATGTTGATGAATTTTGGTATGGAGATAGACTGGGTCTTGGCGGAGAACATAGGCTACTTTTTAGGGTTCCAAAGGGTGCTAACGGGACCCTATTACTAGGCCTACGCTGTCCGTCTGTCTGTCTGTCCGTCTGTCAGCGCGGGCTGTATCTCACGAACCGTAACAGGTAGAGAGTTGAAATTTTCACTGAATGTGTATTTCTGTTGCCGGTGCAGAACAAATACTAAAAATATAATAACATTTAAAAATAAATATCAAGTCTCAAACTTGATATTTTTGATGTGTTTATTCTACGGTGGTACGGAACCCTTTATGTGCGAGTCCGACGCCTTCAGATCTTATGAATGTTTTCTTGAAATAAATATAGTGTATTTTAAGTAATTAACTGGCCAACCCTCAGGTCCTATCTACCATGTTAGGATCTTTTTCGTTCTAGCGGGTGTAAACCGTGATTTAACGAGTTAATGTGATAATTTTTGTATTTAAATTATTCAATTCAATGTATTTGTTTCAGACATAGTCCAATATTGATTATTAAAATTATTATAATTTCACAATAAATATAAAACAATAAATAAAAGTAAAATTAAATTTAAAAAAATAAAAAAATATTTTTTATTTTTCATGTTTTATCATTAAAATACAATATAATATAACATAAATTAAAATAAAATACAATAAAATAAAAACCTACCCCTAATTAAACAAATACCGTCCGCGTGGGATACTGGCTGCATGTCCTCCCTGTATTCAAGCTGTTCCTGTTGTCAAGCGAATTTTTTGAGCAAGGAAAGACCCAGCCCTCTTGTCACCTGTGGCGGTAACCAGTCTAAGGGTGATTTGGATAGATAAAAAAATAAAGATAAAAAGATAAACAAAAAATAAATGCATGGTTAAATCAATAAAATTAATAAAAACTGAAAATTAAATTAAAAAATTAATTAAATATGGTAAAAAAAAATATTATGACACCGCTGATGACTTCATGATCGGCATCGAAGTTAAGTACCAAAGTATTCCTTTGCCTACGAAACATGAAAAAGATACTCATATCCGGCAGTCAGTCACTGACACAGAGTATGTACATTTTTACCCGACTACGGTGGGCGGAGGGTTATGATTTTGACCGATATGTATGTATGTTCATCTGCTCCCGTATAACGTCCAAACTATTTTTATCATAATAATTTGACTAATGAGATATCGTTGGACGCGTCTGGATCGTCCGCTGGTTATAGGCTATTATACGATCGAAATATTGTTATACGTATCTATCAGCATATTGTAGGTATCGTTTGTCTTCTTTTGACTTACTTTGTCTTCAGCAATAAAAACAACATAGAAATTAAATTATTTTTTTCAAATACACTCGATATAAAAATCCCATATAAAACGAAAAAAATATATTTGAATATTTTCATCCATTTCATCTATTTTAAAAGGTGCACTGGGACATATTATTTTAATTGTACGAATTAAACAATATTGTTCCTTCAAAAAATAACTATACTATAGTCTACTCCATAGCTGTTCTGTCCTAGCTAAGCGAGAGGGATATATCCTTCGGCAGCTCACGCGACGCTAGCCACACCCCGAAACTAAAATTCATTTTTTTCTTGTATCGTCTTAAGACAATACACATACACACATAAGCACACACACAAGCACGCCAACTTATAAGGTAGGTAGGTATAGGTTCAAGCTTGACGAGATTAGCACAAACCGGAAAAATGGCATGAAAGAGGAGACGCCTGCAGTTGACACAGGCTGAAAGAAGAAGAACAGAAACAGGTACTGCCATAATGAACAAATCGATGTAAATATTAATTCACTTGCTACAGTTACATAAAGATGTAGGTACAATGTAATGATGTTGATAGCGGGGAAGGGAATTTAGTTAATAGCATTAGAGCACAATAGCGCGGGTGTATTAGCGCGGCGTGTCGCTGAATACTCACCTTTGTTTATCCGTAAATGCTTTGCGGAAGCTATGCTCATCAATTATGTTATGTTCAAGTCTCGGTGGCATGGGGGTGTATATCTTAACATTTGCGGTAATAGCATTATTTATGCAATGTTACAACTATTTTGATGGTTGTATATTGATGTTTTGCATAATAAAGGCCCTATTTCATGTTTTGCATTTATTATGATGATATTGTAGGGACTGATATTCTAACGACTGATCCAGACAACGCACAGCCTAAACCTAATCTAGTCTAGAAGCATGAAGTTTTGTCCAGGAGTTCTTTGTAACTTTGTTGGGCACAAAAAAAGGATTTTTGATAATTCATCCCATATGGGTCTTAATTAGAGGTATGAAAGTTTATATGGAATTCCTGTCAAGCAGACGGCTAGTCTCAAATAGTTAGTTCCTAGAACCCTTGCTATTATTAACTTGACACAGATTGTCGCTATTGTTTCAGTAAGTACTGGCGTCGTTTCATCCAATCACTACTGTTGTACAGCTCTCGAAACACTGCCATTCGTTGCAAACATTCCCCACTGTGTTTTATTTCTTTTAATTTACTACAGAGATAAAACGTCAACTGGAGCTTTTATGGCAGGGTCCGTGGAGCGAGTGCCGTTATTTTGTAGGAAGGAAGTTACCACTGTGGTTTTGGTTAATAAATATCGGGCGAGATTCAACGGGAGCAGGCGTGATTGATGCGATGACTTTCGCCTCACACTTAGGGCCATAACACACCTAGTAGCCATGGCGACGTCGCCAACCCCTTAGCCAAGTGAAAATATGTATGTCAAAATATGACAGGTAACATACCTGGCGACCGACTGACGACGGTCGTCAGTCCGTCGCCAATCGTCAGTCGGGGTTGGCGACGTCTCCATGGCTACTAGGTGTGTTATGGCCCTTACATTTATTAAATTTTAATATACCTACCTACTTTCCTATCATATTAGTCTCTTCTTTCCTCAACACAGTCGGTGGCCGTTGAAGTAACTTTTTTTATAGGAAGAAAATGCAGTATCGGACTTCCATGAAATTAATTATTACTGCTTGTTAGTCCGTGTTTGTTAATCTATTTTTGTCTCAAGCGACGTTAAACACAAAGTTTAACGTTTGCAACAAGAGCCAGCATCGGTTTGCAGCTGCCGGTCGAGAGCAATCAAATGAAAGCTTAATGAGGTCGAAGATTCCCCCGATTTGTCTCTGTTAGCGAGTCGGTGCTCGAATGCACACTGAATTTTTGATAGATTCTGTAATTAGTCGAGAGAGGCATCGTTTAATTATTATAATGAACAATCATTGTAGTAGCGGCCTCTCAATGATTTTTCCTTCTCATGTTTATTTAGAAAATATTGTACGAGTTAAGAATTTTAACACAAGTCGCTTGGGAATAAAAATGCGACATTTGGCTTGGAATCTATAAAGCTATTGTTAGTTACCAACAAATTATGTTTAAATAGGTATATCAATGGTTACCAACAATGAGATATTATGTAGGTACTAAATCTGTAAATGATAACTTCATATTTTAATAATTCGTTACCTATACATTTTTTGTATCAAATATTTTGTAACCACATTGTATCAAAATGGGTTTGAAGTGATTTTGTTCCAGATCGCGTTCGGTTATTTCATGGAAGTGCGACATTTGGAAGCTGTCGCGAGTCTACATTACTATTTACTACATTACCTACTACAGATAAGTTTCAAAGTTTATACCTAGCATTGTCCAGGCTATTGTCCTGCCTATGCTTGCCCATAACACATTATAAATTCTTTAAAGTTCAAATTACTTATAAGTGCCTTCGTTAGGTAGGTACTTATGCCTACATCCGCATCCGCACTGCAATGTCTAATCAAGCTATTGTAGGTAATAAAAAATATAGGAGTTTGAAAAGTATACCTATTTGGTACCCGGCCACGTAGGGTAGATTAACGAGTTACCTAAACCTCCATAATGGAGTTGTTCAGTTGTTTGTTGTAGGAAATTACAAAGCTCATGAACTGCCCTAGTTGTTGAACATTAATCATTGTTCCACGCCGCCGTCGATACGCCGACACTCTTTGTTATTTGTTTCATGCTCCGCAAAACTATTTCAAAGTGCTTAGTAGCGTAAGATTAATTAAATATACGTTACGTAGAAAATAATAAATATTAAACTATTTCCCTAAGAAGTTGGAAAGTATATGTTACATTACCTTTTATTTTCTTTATATATTTATTTACTTTGATTGGCACATCATCGTCTTGAAGCATGAGGAAATTTACATTCTTAATACACTGCTGTAAGTTAAAGTAAAAAGCACTAAAAATAAAATGGCAAAAAAGTAAGTTTAAAAACTAAAACCCGACTACGGAAAAAACGCGCTCTAAAAAGTATGAAACAAGAAAATATTCTCATCTAGAGGATAGCCGTGGTCCGTGTAGGTCTTTTAGGGCCAAATGGCACATGAACACGGACCACGGCTATCCTCTAGATGAGAATATTTTCTTGTTTCATACTTTTTAGAGCGCGTTTTTTCCGTAGTCGGGTTTTAGTTTTTAAACTTACTTTTTATTTAATTATTTTGGAGTTATAGGTAACAATAAATATATTTTTGAAATGTGCTTATCAAGCTCTTTCATTTGATACCCCACACGGTTTCATTAAAAAATGTTTTTTTTTTAGTTCATGACATTATGTCCTCTAGAGGGCGCCATATGCAATTTTATGTGACGTCACATAGCCTATAACAAGCGCGCCATATAGCCGCTTCTGACGATACCTCATTTGTCAAATTACGACAAGTAGTTTGGAAGTTAGGTGGGAACAGATGCACATACATACATACATACATACATACATACATACATACATACATACATACATACATACATACATACCGGTCAAAATCATAACGCCTCCGTAGTCGGGTAAAAAGAATTAGGACAAAGGCTGTGACAAAGGTGTGGAGGTGCCCCGCGTATATCTTGTGAACTTGATAAAACTCTAGAAACTAGCTGTATAAACTTTTATTAGCAAAACGCTGCCAAAAATGTTTTGCAACTACTTACTTACATAATGATATTAACACTATATTTTTACGAGAACTCTTTGGGCGGGATAACGGAAAATGAAGAAAGATGGAGTCTCCATTAAAATTATAGGACACTGGTGCTTATTTTGTTGGCTACAAATTACGACTAAACTAAATTTGACACATCTAAAATTATTTCTGTCTCGCTCATGCATTACTACTTATCATGAGAAGGATAGTAATAAGTAGGTACAGTTAGTTTAGCCAAGTCTATTTATGTACCATAGGTACCAAGATAATTAGCACCAATCTCCACTTTAAAAAGCCGATAGAGTAGAGTATATTTTCTATCAGTATATTTAAATTCAGTTCGAAAATGTTTGTAACAATGTTACACTATCTTTAGTACTTCCTCCACTTCTATTCAATAAAATACGACCACGTTTCGACGTAAGCTCTCTCCTCGCGCAATAAGCTTTGCGGTTTGAAAAGCGTTCCAAAACTTAATCACTAGCAGTTGGCTTATAGGTACATCTTTATACCTACCTAATTACATCAGCAATCTAGATTTTGTATTATTTCTCACCGGAATCTGGATTTTCAAGAAGTAAGTAACACTAATTATATTACTGTTTAAATTCTCCGGGAAAACTAAACACTATTGTTGTTTGCGTGCAAAATATTTCTGTAAAACGGGTAATTTTTAAAATTGAAATACTTCATGCAGCGGGAACAGGTGTTCCAGAACTTGAGTATGACATTTTTCTGCTCATTTTGAACTAAGTAGTTCATTCTTATTACTTAGGTAATTAGCATTTCCATTTTAGTATATAAAAGTGTAGTGATGATTTAGATTTTACAAGATATCAGTACTAATTGTAAGTGAATTGTTACTGCAAAACTTAAGGCAACTATGTAGGAAAGTCAAAGTATTTCCAAGCCGAGCCAAGGTTCTTGCATAGTTTTCAAGTTTGGGAACAACATACTCTGTGCATGTTGTTATGTATGGGTTTACACATTCATATTTGAACGTTTACGTGAGGTTGAGGTTATGAGAAGATGTGAGAAGTGTGATGTGAATAAATCTTAGAGCAAAAATTTTTGAAAATCAAAACATATCAAACAAATCCGGGAACGGAACTGGATGTAGGGCTCCAGAAACTACTGAACTGATTTAGATCCAGATAATTGTCACGAATTTCCTGGCCGGAAAAGATTTAGGTACCCGTAAGAAGCTGGGTCGTACTAATTTAGGGATAGCGCCTCGTATTAATGATAATGAACTAGAATTTGGCACCAATCATTTGAGTAACAGCATAGGGAGTTGGCGCAAACACAAGATAAATAGATGCTTAAGTGTTGGATTACATCCAAATGGCCCTAGTATTTACGAGTGTAATATCTAAGTACTAACGTATTTTGGCCGAGTTTATGGCCAGAGGAACATGCGCTGAATATTAATGAGAGACGAGTGAAAATCAATAATTATTAAGTAAACGGCTTTTACCCTAAATGTTCTCTAATTAACGTCAGTCATTGAACATGTTCATACGGTTCTCACTTCGTTATCGTTTTGTCGCTATTAAGGCTTCTGAGAACTAATAACACGAGGCTAATGTTAAATATATTATAAATAGGTAAATAAATTATCCCAAATATGAGACTGGGATAAGAAGGTCTTCATGCTCGCTATGATGAGTGGGTACATATTTCAAGCACTTGGTAGGGCGGCCAAAATAATTATAAAGCACGTGACATATTGAATTATGAAAGATACCTACCAATTAAATAGACTTCAGCTGGCCTACTCCGAAATACGAACCTAACGTTTCGGCTGACGGATTGTCGTGATTTGACATTTCTTCTTTCGTTTTTCTCTACGATTTGACATTGTTTTGATCGTAAATCGAATCCGTACTTCGGACGATCCGTCAGCGACGTATTTCGGAGTCACCCCCCTGATGCAGCTCTGTGATCTGAAGGGTTAATAGCACCACATAGCAATTCTGCAACATTTTTCTGATTCTCTAGCAGAATCCTAAGCAATTCCGCAATATTTCCATGGCGTAAAATGTGTGACTATATTACAGAATTTTGGCTACGAGTCGACATATTGTCGGCCATCTTTTGGCCAACAGACTTATGGCCGACAACATCATCAATTAGGATTTTTGTTTTTGATGTTTGTTAGCAATTACGGGCTCTGGTCGCCGCAGCCAGGCCGCTGGTCGCAAGTCAGAACCAAAAACCAACAAATACGTCTACAAAATAACACTGACCTAATTTCCCATTTATTTACCGAGAACGCGGGAGTGTTTACCGAGGAGTTTATACGAGAACTGTCGTATCGCCAAACACAGCCGACTCGCTTGACGGGAGTGCTCGAGTGGTTTAATTTAATTTAATTCCTTCGCGGCGCTGGCAGGCGGCTGCTGCGGCGCTTGATTGATGTGTTAAGATGACTTTTGGCTCACACGTTCACTTATTAAATTTGCTCACCAGATTTCTCTATTGGATACAACTTTGGGGATTGCTACCCTCGATAATTTACATTTTAGATGTTAATTGCATTCATTTGGACGTGCACTGAAAATGCTTTTTGCGATTAGGAGTTTTTAATTTTATATAGACTTTGATGTTGCACGGATGTTAGTTGAAAGTACCATAGCAACATTGTTGTTGAATCAATGAAAGACAAAGTGAAGTGAAGTGAAGTTACAGTTCGCTTACGGTGAGGGAAAACATCGTGAGGAAACCTACCTATCCCCCGGGATTAGGTAATAGTCAGTTCCTGTATACACGGCGACAAGGTTCACCACCTGTCACGTTGGGTTCTGACTATCTGGTGAAATGTGGGCTTTGAGTTGGCTTAATACCTCCACAATGTGGTGGTGTATGGCCACTCAAGCCTCTGACTACCCCCGAATGGGGATAAAAGTCGTGACGTTATATATATATACAAAGTGAATCGAAGTCCTGACTGAAAATGTTTTCATTGAGAGAGTGTAGTTTAGATCGAAGCCTAGCAAAGCGGAAACGAGTTCGGAAATACACTTCAATATGTCTTTGTTACAAGGTCCACAGTATTTTTCTATTTAAAATAATCGTCTGCTCTTCACTTCTGAATATGTATGGACAAACAGGCATGTAGGTAAGTATAATAAACCTAAAAACCTTGTTTCAAATAGGTTCATTGGTGCAGCCAATTGCCTGCAGCTGGCTCAACCCGAGTAGTTCCACCCTCTCATAGAATATCGGTGTCAATTTCAAGCATCTATGTGGGCCGTGCACTTGTTTGCCACGTTAGAGCGCGGCTCCACTAGTGCGCTGCGCTGCGTCGTCGCAACGGATCAAAAGGTCGACGGGCGAGAGACGAAGCGAGGGAAGGTGATGCGCCAGTACAAAATCTTGCGACGACGCAACGCAACGGGCTAATGGAGCCCGGCCCTTAGTCACATAAAAAAGACTGTAAGTACAGACTCCTGGAATGATAATCAAACGAGTCAGTATGTTCCAAAGAGTCGTTAGTCGAACTTTAAACGCTCGAAAAAGCACATCTTTCATTAGTTTCAGTATTCATCCTGCCCCTGTACATCCTAACCGCTTCACGTATCACTCCCCTTCAAAGACCTAAGTTAGAATTACGTGGATACTTCGCTCTGTTATTTGAAAAGTTCAGCTTAGCGCGAGGTCTCTACTTGTTAAGTTAATAACTTTTTGCAAGTGGTTGGTTTATTAAAATTGTTTGAGAAAGAGGAAAACAATGTGTCGATATGTATATTTATTTGGAATATTATTAAAGGTTTCAGAACTAGTAGGTACTCGTAGGTACCTACTTAATCATATTTTTCATACTCTTATTAGTCATACGCATCGATTGGTTGAGCGCGTCGTTGATCTGAGGAAACGAAAAGTAATTATAGGTAAGTAGGTATATCATTAGCATCAACATCATATTCGTTACCTTTTTCCATTATCTGGAGTTGGCGAAGTATTTTTTTCGTCCATTCATCGCTCTTTCCTGCGCATACAAGAGTATGCACCATGGATATAAGATTGGCTGATCGACAACGTGATAAAAACTTGGCGTCGAGGAGGGAATCCAGTAAGTTCTTACTGTTTTTGGTACCCAAAGCATTACAAAATAGGCCCCTACCCATAGACCTATAGGTACCTATAGGGGTAGGTGCTTTGGTGTGCCTGTATTCTGCGTGATCTGTGTAGGCTGCGAACCCCGATCCATCATCAAGCACATAGATTAATCTGTCGACAAACAATAATCTCTGCCAATACGCTCCAGCAACGTTCAACAATCGCTGCCAACGCTATTCATTCGAAGATGATCGCGTTTTCGATTGGAAATCACTGTTACGAAGGAAACTATACTTATTGAAGTTGAAATATTAGTATTGATGAGTTCCGGCTGTAGTACCTTAATTATGTAGGTATAAGTAGTGATAACTTTTTAATCGCAAGATCGATTTGCTATTAGGTATTGATAATCCTACAATGATTTCAATAGTATTACTTATAGGTATTATATTATTATCTTATACATAGGTAGGTACTTGAAGTATTTCTTACATAAGTATAGTATCGTATCGTATCGTATAGTATAGTATGCTAGTAGTATCTTGATGAAAATAATCTAGACACCAGACTGAAACAATATCCCACAAATGATTTATTCTGAAAATACATTATACCTTTGTGACTTGTGATAAAACAAATTAAATTTGCTATTTCAGTTAGGTACTTAAGCAACAATTATAAGAGACAGGAGGGTTTAAGTTAAGTCAATTAATTCATTATATTTATGTACCTATATTAAAAGTAGGTACCAACTTATAAGGGAAGCGTTCAACACCCTCAAGTACCTACTAACTCATAAACAGTTTATAAAGACTTGCCTAAGAACAAAGAAAACTATCATAAAAGTGCAGCGGTTTTGTTAACGTGGCGCGCGTGGCACAATACAGCTAAGCAGCGAACTGGCGCGTTTTTGAACAATAAAGTGCACGTGTCGCGCCGGACGCCGACAACGAGCCGCCATATTGCTCAGGCGTTGGCTGAAGATGTTGGCCGGAGTTATGGCCAAACTCCAACTGCAATACGGCATCAGCGGCGCAATTTGCGGTACGTGTTTTGTGCTTACCATGTGCTTAGGTACTATGTTTTGAGTTTCATACTTTCAAGTCGCGTCTCCTGCCTGCGTGTTTTGTCCTACATACTACTACTCCACCAAGCCAACTAGGAACCTGACAAATGTGACGTCACCCGCACAAAAAAGGCGGTGGCGGTGTGCTGGAGGTGTGGCGGGTGTGCGGGCGGTATATGCGGGCGGGGAAGCCGCATTCCATTCAAGTTCCTAGTTGGCTTGGTGATGTGGCACCCAAAAACATCTACACAAATTTTCCTCGCGCGTGTAAAGAGGGGCAGGGTAGAATTATTTTTGAACATAAATAAAATGTCCTAATACTTTTTAAAGAAACAAAAGACCCTTGAACATTTTCGAACGTAGGTTTTATTGACATTTATTCGCAAGGGCATTCTTCATATTTGTTGCCCAAGAGCAGATCAGATATGTATTAATGATTTAGATCCACAACCTTTCAGTTTAGTAGGGACACACAGATGTCTCTTGCAATCTAGCTATATCCATATCGCCCCAGCGGCGGTCTTTGTTTCAATATGCCATTAGCTTACTAAAATATTACCTCTAATAAACATTCAGAAATTCCGTTTGAATCAATATTGTATTCGAGCGCATCAGGCGTAAACTGTGAGTGAACTGTGGACATTGGTACTGATTCTGAGTACACAAACCAAACTAAACTCATTGTAATGTCATCCTTCTCACAATTAAGTATAACGTATAAGCAAGATATAACCATCTACGACATAAACATTTTTAGATGTGTCAAAGTGATGTCGGCAACAACATTGGCAGCATTGCCTTCTATTATGAGCTTTTGCTCCCGTCTGTGTTCCCGTTAGAAATAACGATTGTGTGTTACATGCTTTCATTTTCATGGGTACGAAGGGGAATGAACGAAACGAAACGAAAGGAAGGAAAATGAATCACTTTAACGTAGGTACCTATACGTATACATAACCTGTAACTTTACTTTAAATTAACGGAAACGCAAACAGAAAAAACATCGTTTTACTCGTCAAGTATAAGGAAGTCGTTCACCAAAATATTTACCGAGTGAGACCTTTTCGAACAGGGAACGTAGCGTGCAAATATCCGTTCCCAAGTATCTTGGCTCCGGCGAGGTTTCTTTAAAAGGTATTGCGAGTTAATTTTACCAGACATGGAGGACTACGGAATACGTTAACTCGTAATGACATTACTTACTCTGTAAATATTACCCGGACGATGTATTCAGTCTCTTGCCACCAATAACGTTGCAGATATTTTAGAGCCTAAGGGCCTCCGCAGACTTGCTACTTTTAGCATCGGCGATCGGAGATTTTGATGCTGCGTCTCGCTCGTTCGCGCTCGAAGAATCGCGACGCAGCATCGATACGTCACAAAATCGCCGGTCGCCGATACTAAAAGTAGCAAGTCTGCGGAGGCCCTAATAGCTTCTCACGCAGTGATTGTAAGAGACCCGACATCATGACGCTTATCACTTGGAGGATGGTACGGCCTTTGGTATAGGAAGCTATATGCATCGATACCTTAGCAACGTCCCACCCACCTTCGGGAGGCTCGTGGTGCCGCCACCTGAGCGGAGTCCCTCAAACGGCGCAATTATAGCAACTTTGATCAAGGTTACCTGTAACTTATATGTTTTTGTTTTACTTATTGGGTCCATGTGCTGCTCGTTATAGGCTAATTGCTGTGTCCACATGCCGAGCGGCGTGCCCGAGCATTCAGTTTAGACGTGACGTAGATATTATGATGTTATAACTGTTTGCTTAGGCAAGGCTGCTCGGGTATTGTGGACGTGTGAAAAGGCCTTTGTTTGAAGCTTTTTCTGTAGTATTAAAAATAAAAGAGACCTGTATGCCTATAACGTAACTTTTTCAGTCAAGTTTTCATTGGATTCGTTAATCCCGTATTGCTTTGTCAATTGTAATTGATTGAAATCGAGATGTGTCTGGACTTCCCTCTTCCCGATTTTTAATCAATTTAAATCGACAGAGTCACACAGGATGACCGAAACCAATTGAAACATGGTCGAAAAATTTAAGTTATAGGTCTACCTACTGTAGATCCTTCGTGTGATATGGCTGTTTTAAAAAATCTACTTCAGTATATACACGTTTGCCTAAATTGCTGGCTAGACGATCTTTAATATGCAAATGTGAAAGCACATCGTACCTCGCCTTTGCTATGCGCTACGTTACTGCTACAAAGTTTTAGCCGAAATGAAGTTCCTTTGATAGCCTCGCAAAGCTTTAGCGGAATCATTTTATTCTACAAAGTATAACATAAACGATGAAATCTCTATTCGTACTAAAATATTCACACATCGGTAATATAATACTCGCTCATTGGTTATGTTTAGACTCTTTGAACAAGCGAATCCATTTAAATCCAAGTCTTAAGAAACTTCCTACCTATTCATAAAATGTTGTTTAAATTAAATAGGGATGTCTTCATGTGCCAAGCGGCGTATAGTTTTGACATCTGACCACAAAGATAATGTCATAACTGATTGCTCGAGCGCGGCTGCTCGGTGCTTGAGGACTCCCCAAATACTTAACTATCTAGAGTAGATGTCATTTCCTTACTACACCACCAAGCCAACTAGGCACTTGGGTGAATGCGGCTATCCCGCCGACAGGTGCCTAGTTAGCTTGGTGGTGTACTTTTCCTTTGCTTAAGGCAATCTGAGATGATTAATGTTAATAACATGCAAGTTTGCTTAATAACCTCGATAAACATAAAAAGTTTCGGCAGATGGCTCCCGTCAGCATTTTCAGCTCAGCTTTTACGATTTTCGAGTAAAATGTTATGTAAGCCGAAACGAAATTAGTTGGAAAAAGAAATAGGGCCTCATACATAATTATAATTCTGAGAACTGAACTAAGGGTGGTAATAATAGGGTCCGTAAATACAGTGTGTTTCAAAAGCACAAAATAATAATTGAAGAACATTATACGGTCGCTGATAAGTAGATGCTTAGTGAAGTCAGACTATAGGTAGCTATAATAGTTTTAGTGTTATGGGCTTTTGTAGTATATTAGTGACAACTTTTGTATTGCAGTCTTAGAACACATCAAATGGCCTAGAATCCAGTAAAAACTACATTTAGAAGTGGCGGCCACTAATATTCAAGAAATACATCGTTTGTAAAAAAAACATACGAATTTCAATAAAATTTTAATACTACCTATTTAACTCTAAGCCCGATACTTATCCAAACCCCCAAATAGGTATTATTACGAACTATTAAAACAGCCTGTAACAGCCACCGAAAACATAAAAAAACATTCCTTTTCTTGAATTTATTCTTCCAATTAGAATATGTGATACCTAAATATAGATATAGAAATATGAAATTTTAAAAGTAGGTATATTTTATAACGTGCGGTAGGGGTATAAAGGGATTACATAATCTGTTCAAAATAATTCATCCACAACCACCACTTTATTAAATTTTCATTGTCCACATTTCCACAAAATATTTGAATTGATTTTGTCTGAACCACCAACATCTTCAAATGTAACTGACGTTTGAATCATTCCTTCATCACAATATTCGATGAGCTAAGTGGCCCTTTGTTTGTACTGAAGTTCCCCCGTTATTGTTACCGTTCAGTTTAGTTCGGGATTCCAACAAAGTTCGCGATGAGCTAACAATTAACTCTCAAGGTAGGTGTCTCACGAAACATTCTATTTCACTTGGCTACACGGAACTAAGACGGAGATTTATGGAAATAAGATGCAAATTGTTATCGAAAATTTGGACAAACTGGGTTTTAAATGTACCTACCTACATATCAAACCTACATTTGAAGTGGAAGTGCAATTTAATTGGAAAATTAGACTTCCAAGTAAGTAATATAGGTACTTAGTCAAAATGTGTGGCTAAAGGTGGACCCTTTTTTATATTTTTTTAATAGGACTGAGGTGGCAAACAAGCCTACGACCCGCCTGATGTTAAGCAGTTACCGTAGCCTATAGATGCAAAAGCATAAGCATTGCTCGCACTTTGCCAACCTGAAGGGGAGTGGGAAGGAGGGAGGGGAAGGGGAGGGGGAGTTGGGCTTTCTTTCTGATCCTGATCTGGGTGTAGAAAACTTGGTACTTCCATGCGTAAAAAACGCTCAATAACAAATTCTACAAAGAGTAAAGTAACTAAGGCCTGGTTGGAGTCCCCACCCAGAGATTAGACACTTGAACTTTACTTCACGTTCTAATTCCCCTTAATTAGTAAAACTTATGGCTAGTTACCATATGTGATTGGAGCACAAGGCGCACTGGCGACCGGCCAACTGCCGTCACCCACAAAAGCCGCCAAAACTTGCAGCTAATTGCCGACTCTGCGACCCGACACCAACTTTAATTGGACAGATCATTCATAAGTCAGTGTGGAATAGGACTTATAATCTTGTTCAAAAAGTTGACAAGAAAAAGTGGAAAATTGACGGTAAGGCGACCCCTTGGCGCAGTGGTTCGAGCGTAGGCTCCTCGGCTCACTGCATCGGGTGGTTTGGGATTCGATTCCCACCTGAGGCCAATTTTGGAAACGGCTTTATTGTGATTTGCCCTGATCTGGATGTCACTAGGATCCCGACCAGTCCAGAGTATTGTAGCCGTTATAATACAAGCGCTTCTTATTTTGAGATTGCTCTCCCGTCTACTGAAAAATAATGTTTATTAGTAACAAACGCAAAAGTACCTATAGTTAAAATAAAACTATGTAAATTCGGCGAAACCCCAAATTCCCGTATGTCGCGTCAGTCATGTGATACAGGCTAGTAAAATCTTGCACCCAATTGCGACGCGGGCTTCCCGCCACGTCGCAAACTTTAATTGGATCGTGGACAAAAGTAGTTAGCGAAACAATACAAGTTGGGAGAACGTCACTTTGTAACAACTTACAACTGTAACTACTGTAACGTGCACAGGTAACGTTTTGTAGTGATTCGACTAAACATTTTGCTAACCTTCTATGGAGTTGGAGTTTTTCACATCACATCACTGAATGCATTCTCCCCATTCTCACCTATGACCTACGAGCTCATACTTGGTCTTAGAGATGTGCCGAGTACAGCCTGACTCGAGTACTTACTCGAGTACTTAGTAAGTACTCGGGTACTCGAGTACTCAGATTATAGAACTTGAGTACCCGGTACTCGAATACGGGTTCCGAGTACTTGCTGTAACAGTTTTAGTTTTATAGAAAATACGTTATAAATCGGGGCTCTCGCCAAAATTTTCGCCATTTTCTCCAATTTTCACGAGTACAACGCAGTAATTAAATGTGAAGCTCGGACGTTTGAGTGGTTAAAAATACATAATACAAAAGTACTCGAGTCCTATTAAGTACTCGAGTACTCATTACAAGTATTCGAGTACCTGTCCGAGTCCTCTGACTCGAGTACTTACTCGATTCTTTTTTTAACGAGTACCAGAATACTCGAGTACCAAAAATAGCGTACTCGGCACATCACTACTAGGTCTTTGTCAAAGCAGTTTACCAGCGGGCTGTGGAGCGCAGTATTCTGGGTGTCAGATTGACTGACCGCATCCGAAAGAGTGTACGTACTGCGCTTCATGGCCCGAATTACAGATGTCTTCCACAAAGCCACCAAGCTCAAATGGAACTGTACTGGCCATATCTACCGTATGCCAAACACCCATTGGGCTAAAATGATGACCGATTGGGTATCACGACTAGCCAAACGGCATCGCGGCAGGCCCAGAAGAAGATGGCGGGATGAGTTGGACTTGAACATGAAGCATTGGCCCACTATTGCCGAAGACCTTTGCCCAGCAGTGGGATGACAAAAAAACACTATAAACGGTAGCTGGCTAAACGAATGAGTTGTGGAAAGTAAATAACGAATAGCGAAACTTTGGTAGAGTACGTATTACGAGCAGCGAGACGGGGAGTGAATTCAGACAAAGAATTATAGAGTAAAGTTTTAACTGAACTTTCTCTGATTACACGGTTCATTTGTTGCCACGTTTAATCCCTTTAAGCTATGAAATATTTCACAGCTCCAATTGTTACATGCAAAAATGTATTTTACAATTTTGCAGAACGAGTGAGAGTTATGTAACATGAAATAACCAAGAATTCTACACAGATATAAGTAAGTATTTATTTTAATCAAATTATTTGGTAGATATAATATGATTTGTAAATATTGGTAAAATTCTTATTACGTTTTCCTTTGTTTTCTTATGTGACTAAGGTGGCAAACAAGCGTACGGCCCGCACAATGTTAAGCAGTTACCGTAACCTAAAGATGCTTGCAATACCATAGACATCGTTCGCACGTTGCCGACCTGAATGAGAGTGGAACAGAGGCTGGGGAATGGGGGTTGGGCCTCCGGCTCTCTCACTCATCGTACGAAAGGCGGCTGTAATAGCTACTTTACGCTGATCTTCTTTGAGAGGGTGGTACTACCCCTACCGTTAATGTACCTATAGTTTCGAATTTAAATCCGACGTCGCTATGAAATTGTCAAATAGTTATAACATACGTCTGTCGTTGAGGTAAGTTTCGATGCAGTCCTGCAGTCTAATTTCGTTGGCGCCGCGGGCCATAAGCGGTAGTTTGAATATTTGCGTTACCATTAGGGTTGCTAGTTTATTATTAAGTAAAACGCTAAAGTATATTCTGCTTCAATTACGATGATCTAATATTCGTCTATCTGGCATAAATCTACTGTATTTATTTTACGGATACTATAAAAACACCGATAGAAAGAGCAGAGTAAATATTATTTTATTTAGATAATAATATTTGTAAAATATAATACCCAAGTTATTTATAACTTGTTAGGCAGAATCTATCCATATTGTAGGCTTTCCCAGCCAGCTATATTTGAACCAATGAATCACGAATATACAGTATTGTTTATGTTATGCTGTTTATTTTCCAGTGGATAACTATAAATCAGTCCTAGACAACCCTATTCCCAATGTTGGAATTATAATGGAAACGTCGCACGTGCCTAAACTATTGCGCTGTTTAATGGTTAGGATTCGCACCGGAATTCCATAGGTGTAGTGTAGATAACAGTCGCGAGTTGCTTAGTTGTACAAGCATTATATTATAAGGTAATAGGTACCTACCTCTTTATCATTAGTTAATAGATGCGTCCACATGCTGCGCATGTCTCACCCGAGCACTCATATTATGACATTGTGTCTATACGTTTCAACGTCAAAAATAAGTGCTCGCGCGAGGCATGCGCCTGATGAAGACGCCGCCAATAATTCACAAGATTGAAAACTACTCTTCTTATACCTAATGAATTTTGTCCTCTTTCCATTGTGATTTTGTGGTGTCCCGAACAATATAGCGCGTTGGAGTGACAGATGGCAGCACAAGAAACGGCTATGATGCGACAGACAAGAGAAACTCGATATTAGAAATGTAAAACAAATTGACTTCTTTTACGACGACGAGCGACTGTAGCCTAGGGGTGACAAGGTTGGGCTAGCAATCCGAAGGTCCAAGGTTCGATCCCCGGTGGGGTATGCACCAATGGATGAATTTTCATCTATGTGCATAATTTACAGTTCGCTGACGGTGAGGGAAAACATCGTGAGGAAACCTACCTATCCCTTGGGATTAGGTAATAGTCAGTTCCTGTATACACGGCGACAAGGTTCACCACCTGTCACGTTGGGTTCTGACTATCTGGTGAAACGTGGGCTTTGAGTTGATTAATATGTACCTCCACAATGTGGTGGTGTATGGCCACTCAAGCCTCTGACTACCCCCGAATGGGAATAAAAGTCGTAACGTTACATTTACATTTTTTTTTCTTTTATCTCTATATATCAACCGTTATTAACCATAATCTGAAATATAAATAGAAAATAAGATTTTAACATTTTTTACGTAACAAGTGGTTATAAAGGGTTTAACGTAATGTACATCTGTAGCTTAAAGAATAAAACCCCCAAATAATTGCCATATAAGGCATGGAAATTTTTTAAACACTGAAACTTTTCTATTGCATATGGAAACTAACATAGCTCCACGAGCTCTACACCGGATTCATTTAACGTTTTTTTTTCAGTAAGTAGATAAGTCCTGTACAAGAAATTTCAAAAACTGTCTCTTGATAACCGAACGTTATAATTGTTATGGTTCCCTGAACATAACCCACCAATCACGTTGACGGCCTGCCGCCCCCGCTCTCCACTCGACAGTGAAACGGATGCAGGGTTGTTTGTGGGCACAAAACATCCCGTTGCCACCGGACAGAGCCTGCGTAGCCGTGTAGCCACATTAGGGTTGAATCGAGTACATAATTTACGGTTTCAGGCGGTCCTGTATTATTCTGTTTCCGGGATTAAAGCTACTAATAATGTACGTCTCTTTGTACGGATATAATTCCAGTTTGTAGACAATTTCTTATGTAATTAAAGCGGCTTACAGACCACGGTCTAATATAAATAGCAAAACATTGTTTACAATGTTTTGCTATTTATATTATCCTTTAGGATACCCTGCAATTTACAGTTGACGAAAAGTTTCCGATTCCCGATCGTAACTAATTGTTGCTCTTTCCAAAGTAATTTCCGTCACTTGGAATATGTTTCCGCGAGCAAGTAGCTGACGTGTGTCGGGAATTCTTTGAAAGGAGAAAAAATAGACATCTATCGGAAATTTCACGTAAAATATGAATAGGTACCCATCTAGGTCTGGTTTTATTGTATTCAATCGTAAATTTATGTTGCGATGCGATGAAAAATGAAATGAGCAAGAAATAATTGCAATTTGCATGAATGCGCTAACAATTTGTTCCGCCCCAATTGTGTCTGGAGCTGCCTGCGCGATTTCTATTTGCTTGTATTTAATCTATCAAAATATTTTATGAACCATTGGTACCTAGTACCTACCTACCTACATTACCTATTTGCTTCAAAGTAATTCAAATATTTAACGAGCTTGAGTCTTTTTTTACTAAAAATTGTATTAAAACAAATACCTAGTTTACTGCAATTAGTATTGCACCCAAAAAAGGTTTTTTGACCTCAAAGAACAAAAGCCTCAGTTGCAAATTAAATCCACGATGCCATAAAACGTACGGCTCTTGTGACAATATTATACGAATTGGTAGCTACCATTGTTACGCGTTTTGTTCCTTTAAAAGGCTTCACATCTTTTATTGTTAGGCATTTTTGTCGGTTCTCCCTTTGAACGGGCCGAGGGAAAGCGCGCGACGTCAAAGGAAACTAATTTTAAACTCCATGATTAAAACGGTGTTCATTTTGTTTGACGGCACTTGTCGGGGTCGATGTGTCCCCGAATTGTAATTTGAAGTCTGACCCTTCGGAATCTCGCGAAAGGTATTCGATACGTTTGAAAAAAATAGCAATGCCTTTTAAAAATTGGAGAAGCTGTAGATGATTTCAGCAAATAATTCATGAGTTTTTTTTATTATTAATAATTGTTTACTAGTTTGGAATTTGAAGAATATCTGGCATATCATTGGGGTAGGATTCTGTTTTACCTACAACACATTCTAGTTTCAAGAGACGACAATAAGGCCTCCTGAACAAGTTTGCCGACCTCTGCCGCCGACACTCAAGCGGTATTATCGATTGTTAATTCCTAGCACGGATACAAACGTTACGCGATACTGTTTCCGCTCACGATTGAACGATAAATAACGAATTTTGAAATAGATTTTGCCTTTAGCTAAACTCTCACGGGGTTCGAAATACGAAACAAACGGTTCGTGTTGTTCCTCCGAGGAAAAGCCTCCGTTTTTCCAGGCGAAGCTATGAATGTACAAATAAAAACATAAGTAAACGCTCCTTATTTATTTATGAGTGTGTAAACTAACTTTACTGAATAGAGCAGTAACTAGAATAGAGCACCCATACACTATATTAAAATTTCATAGGTACTCACTATAAAAAAACCGAATGTATAATATTTACTAATTTTTGACAACTATGTATTATAGTCGGCTGCACATTTCAGGGAACGTTTCCAGTATAAGTTGAGCTCTTTTTACTATTGATACTAGTGATATAGAGAGCTCAACTTATGCTGGAAATTTTCCCTGAGGCGATTCACTCCATGAAATTTCATCAAGCAAGCTCAGAAGGGAATTTCGTAATCTCACACAATAACTGACAGACATTACCCACTAGTTGGATCCGTAGCGTTGTGTGGGTAAATCCTTAACGCCAGCCGACATATCGCGGCGATGTTCCGTGTTAAATGACCTAGAAACATCCCAGGACAAGTTGACACGTGTTATATGTCCGCCGGTATCTCACTTTATTATCTACACGTATTCTTCGAGGAATTTTAGCGCATTAACTGGGAACAATAAGGTTCTAGCTTCTATACATTAAGCTCATCGACCTAATACCCCGTACACGCCTAATACATATGGGTGCGTCTAAATGTGGAGAGCAGCGCGCCCGAGTAATCAGTTTTAACGTCTGTCTATGTGACATAATGTCATAAAATGACAGCTCGGGCGCATCGCTCGGTTCATGAAGACGCCACGAGAGACGCTCCCATCGCGATGCAAACTATTGAAGGTGCTCGGGCTTTGGAATGCTAATTATTGGTCCGGGAAAGGACACAACCCCTGACACATACACAGATTGGTCGTTACTGGCCAAGCATTAATGGGCGGATCTATTACCCTAATATATTAGTAGGTAAGTATGCGAATATTACTTACCGATGCCAGCCGTTGAGGCGTTGACTGCTAAATATGAGGATCCCATGGATATCGCTTTATGATTGATTTATTGGTTAGCCCTACAAGAGACGGAAAAAATCATAAGAGTTAGAACCTCGAAAAAAACCCTTTATGCAAAAGTTATAAGGCATGCCCACAGTCAGATGAACTATTAATTATCTTTGGTTAAGCCAAGATTTTTGCTTTTGTTACGTTGCACAAGCTAGCTACTTATTTAGTTATTTTTGAAAGGAAAGTGGGCCTAACCCTTAAAAAAAATATATGTGAATAATTTAAATAACAATATTCTTTTATCTATCGCTAGAAGCGTTTGTTTGGTTTGTTTCGTGGCTGTAGGTAGGTATAAGGAAGGAGTGATGGAGCTGTAATCCCCATTGCGCTTTCATCGAGGGTTGTGCGAGACAAAGCGCGGATTAAAGCCGTTGCTAAACCTCGTTACTAGATAAGTACGGTAAGCAACCGATTTTATGATTACGTCCTTCATGCTTCCTACAAAGGGGCTAACGGAAAGGGTGTATACATATCAAGTGCACTGCTTCTTTAGAAGATAATTAGAAAGCTCAGAGGTGGCTCAGATGAAGGATGAGTCAGGGACATGAATAGGTAATGACACTCGTAGTGCGGTGACATGTTTATCATGATTTGAATGTGTTTGGATTCAAAAAACTTACGAAACCGAAAATAGGATACATTCTTTGTTTTATTTAGGGCAGAATTTTTTAATTATACCTCCATGCAACTCTATGCAAAATGTGCACTTCACCCCTTTTGGATAGATATACCCTTTACGTACATCATCATCATCATTTCAGCCAAAAGACGTCCTAGGACTTTGACTTGGACATAGGCCTCCCCCAAGGTTTTCCACAACGACCGGTCCTGTGCCACTTGCATCCAGCGGTTTCGGGTAAAAACCCGGATTACCCTTTCCGTACTCTCTGTATATTCGTACAAATATTGTAATACATAATTTTTTTATTCTTTCAAATAATAAGTAGTGATAAGGTAAGCGGATGGTTATTGGAACAATGAAGTGGCAATAGTAACGATTTGGCTCGCCATCCAGCCCCGGCTGTAACAATGCGGTGGGAACTCGTTCCCTCGCATCGCTGAACGCTTTATACTGTCCGCTCACACCAGTTCCTCTGCATCAAATGATTTAGCACTTTTCTGAAATATGAAGTTTATTTTCAGAGTAAAGCAAGAAGCAGGTATGTAAAATAAAAATCTATGATTATTGTATAAAACAAGATCGGTTCATCAGTTCAAGAGCTATGATGTCACACACAGACACACACTTCAAACTTATAACACCCGTCGTTTGTCGTCGGGGGTTAATAAAATGACGCTCTCCTTACAAGTCCGAAACTTCCGAAAAAAATTGATAGGTCGGTAGGGACGTATGTGGCAAGTTTTAATTATCTAGAATTCCTAATGCTGAGTAGTAGGAAGGAAAAACGCCACGGTACAAATATACGAGTGTGGCAATAACCTAACGCATTTTTGATAGAAATTATTTTTCAATCGCATTCTCCGAATGGAATGGGTGTACCGGGAGGAAGTCGGGGTGTTTGCTCGGCGTCTGCCGGTAAAAAAACTGCGAGCTGCGGCACACTGGCAGATGGGGACAGATTTGAAATCCCCAGTCTATGTGCAAATGTAATGGGCTAGAAGCGTTCAATTCGAGTCTACCCATGGGCCTAGAGATGGCAATATGTAACTACTCTACTAAAGATTTTTTTATTTATAGTCGTGGCTTGGGTGTTTTTTGGTCATTAAAATATCTACTACACCTCCTGTTACGTAAATGTAAAAATCCTACTGTCTATGCGTAAATTCAGAGTTCCCAAAATCGAGCTAGAATAATTTGAATAAATTATGGCTAACCTAAATTAGACACTTATAAATATTGTTATTATTGTTGCCTTGCTTATAAATTTACATTCTGAAAAGGACGGTAATATAGGACCTACATTCGGTTTAGTCAAGTGGAATTTGTGCATCAATGCTGTGTTTACAGGAGGTGAGCAGCGGCGTGCCCAAGCAGCCATTTTAGATGTTGAATGAGGATGTTGACCAGCGCCTCTAGACAAGTATGGCTGTCGTCTACCAACGTTTCAACTACAAATCGCTACGCTTCATCTATGGAAATGACATAAGTCATGTGATCTACTTATCGACTTGTAAATGTAATGACATTTCTATAAATTTAAGCGTAGCGATTTTTAGAAACGCTTGTAGGCGAAGCCACTTGTGTAAAGGCAGTTGACCCATCTACAGTCAACTGTTTTTCTATGGTAAGCTACAACTACTGTAGATGTGGCGGTAATATTGTTAGAAATTATTTTTCAATCGTCTTGCCAACGGGGAACGGGAGCTCGGCGAGGACACCGGGGTGTTTGCTCGCAGTCTGCTGCAATAAACCAGACAGATTTTATGCCCTCTGGCTGTCTGTCTGTGTGTACCAATGTGGAATTAATAGTCGGATGTTCACCTTGCCAATAACGTCACACATTTTAATGGTTTCTCCATCCTCAAAAACAGGTTTTGAAAGAAATCTTCTTCTTCTTTCAGCCTGCATCCACCCACTGCTGGGTGTAGGCCTCTTCTCTTTCACGCCATTCGTTCCGGTCCCGTGCTGGTCTTGTCCAGCAAGTGCCGGCCACCTTTGTTATATGATCGGACCATCTGGCTGATACTTACTACAAAATTATGGATCTCCAAGTACCTAAATATTTTTTCTACTAATCTAACATTTCAAAAGGGTATTTGACCCTTGCCATTTTTCTTCTATAGAGATATAAAAACCTTTGATTTAAAAAGGCATTTGGGCTGTACGTACGGTCTAATAAATAATGCCTGTATTTCCACATGTGTATACATATATTCTGCTACCTAATTTTTTCCGCTTACGTACTTACTCTTCTACTTACAACCTTTCTATTTTAGCAGGGATTGTTTAATAATACACAGTACATAAAGATTTTTTGTTCGTTGCCGGGCCGTGTATGCCGCGTACGCGTTCGCAAATAAAATATTCACCCAACAACACGGTTACCGCGATGAACTTTTGAATTTTCTGTTCTATTTGGGGTTTGTATTGCATGGACGGGTAACTTCGCCTCGTATTTTCCTGTTCGGTATATGAGAAGTTTTGGGGTTAAATATTATCTAACGAATATGTAGAGTTGTATTGACATTAGATGTTTTTTAAATGTGACTAAGGTTCTAAACAAGCGTATGACCCGCCTGATATTAAGCAGTTACCGTAGCCTATAGATAGATGCTTGCAATACCAAAGGCATCGCTCGCACGTTGCTGAACTGAAGGGGAGTGGGACAGAGAGAGGGGAAGAGGGGAGGTTGGGCTTTGACTCTCGATTGGAAAGGCTGTTGGGTTGTAGGTAAACTAAGATTCATGAGCACCTAAACATCGCTGAAAAATAAAAAATTCTTGCGTTCCGTAGGCCAGTTTGGTAGAAACCTAGGTTGTGACCTCCGTAAATAGGTTATTTACGACCTTCTAACGCTCGTATATAACTTATGGACCTATAGCCTCTGATGGACTATGACCTTAGTCTATCATGCGCGCTCGCGCTCTCTGACCCATAAAATAGCGAACGAACCGCCGCCGGTTGCATGCCATCAGCACGATCTCAAGCAATCAAACACGCTACAACAACATTATGGTGTTTAGTTCAGAAACTAAACACCGTTAGTACCTACCTAGTTGTAAACTGCAATCGCTTAGTGGGTTTAATTACTTGTTCCAAGTCTAGAGTGTCTAGACCTCAGTTTCGCTTTTATGTGCCTAATTAGTGTTTCCACTGCCAAATTTGAGTCAGTTTTAGCTGATTCCCTGTTTTTGGCAGACATTTAAGTTTCTTTATATTAGCAGAAACTTATAATTTAGTTATGCTAGAAATATGAATCCTAGAAAACACTAAGCCGTAGGTATCACCAACACACTAATGGACCGTTAGAGGAAAAGGGTTGTTACGAAAAAATTTAACATGTTTTAAACATTTAAAACACAATGATTTTTTCCTTCTGTTTTAAATCAATGTTTTAAACAATGATTCAAACACGTTTTAAACAGTTTTCATTTTAAATTTCTTATTTTTTTGTAACTCTGTAGAGTAGTAACCGACTGTTTGATGTTCTAGTACCTAATAGACGGTTACTGATTTAACGGTACGTTTAGTAGTGTTGGTGAACTCCGCCCTAAAGTTAAAATGAGTAGCATTGAAGTTCTGATTTGAAGTCTTACGTTTGCGAATAACTTTAAACATTTCAGCCAATGTAGTATTTCAGTACTGAATCAGTTTCAGTAGGTAACCAAAAGGTAGGTAGGTCAATAGGATAGGCTAACCATTCGTTAACTTATGAACGAATAATAGGCATTCGCTTTTATCCTTTAAATTTCTCTTAAAATCAAATGTGTTTAGATAGTGCGAGTATTATTTTCTAAACAGATAAAGAAACCAGTCTGGCACATCCACGGTTCTACAACGGTAATGCTCGAAATATAAAAAAACTATTGCTGGATTAAACTATTGCTGGATATTTCGCACTATTGCTGTAAAAGTTTTGCTGCGAGAAATAATTTTCCCGCTGCCCACAACGGCATTGTGTTTTGCAATGCGAAAAGGACAAAATAAAACTAGCAATATACAGTACACACACATGCTCTGTTGCTTCATTGTAATAACAAACTGGAACCCAAATCTAATAAAAAAGTAAATAGGTAAGTTGTACTTTGTTGGTTCCGAATACCTATACTCGTGTATCTTATATTTCGTCATTATTCTTTTTATAAGGACCTACGCACATCCGGACCTTTGGGTAAGGGTGCGTCTCCACTGACGCGGAGCTGGGCGGAGCGGACCGTGAATTGGCCAATCGCAGTGCTTGAAGTCCGCGCTTGGCCCATCACAATTGGCCAATCATAGTCCGCCGCTCCGCTCCACTCCACCCAGCCCCGCGTCAGTAGAAACGCACCCTAACTCTGCATATATGGAAATTGGAGATTTCAGTTATTTTTAATTAAGTTTGGTGCGTTCAGATGTCATGTTATGACTTTATGTCTAGGCGTTCTGACGACCAAACTTAGTGCTCGGGCGCAGCATGCGCCTGATGTAGACGCAGACATTGAATTTTGCATAGCAATACCAGGGTCGCACAACTAAGTAGGTTAAACTACTTCTTCTGTTGTTAAACTAGAAGCAAGAATAAATAAATAAATAAACTAACACCAAAATGTATTCTTATTGTAGGCAAGTACAAACGTTATCCATTTCCGTATCTTTGGCAACATCAAAATATTCTTTTTACAAGTCATTAAGCTGAAATATTACAAAAGTCGTCCTCATATTTAATTACCCCACCCCACTTAGTACGTCTATGTAAACATGTTATTGTATGACTGCCTCGTCCGCCGCTCTGCCTCGAGGCAGACGGCGCTCGTCGCTCGCCTTTTATTGGTTCACTTCACTCGACAATCCAACTTTTTCCATAATTGCCAATTACATATATCAGCTTTGAAGAATTGCTAGACGATCTTTATGTAGTACGCAGTATGAAAGGCCACAAAGATAAACTGTACCGCTTTGTAATTTAGATCTTATAGAGCATATTTAACATCACTGTGAGTTGATATAACACGCTTTAGTATATGTATTAGGTCTATAGATGTAAGGCCGGTTTAAAACCAATTAAACCATTCTGTTTAAAACGAAAAAAGCCGTTTAAAGTCGAAATAAACCATTTTTTTAAATTTTAAACGGTTGGTGTTGATGAATATGTTTTTCTTAATTATAACTAAATTTTCTTGATTTTACCGAGGAAGGGATATGACGGAGTAACTGTAAATTGTTTAAAAAAAAAGTGTATATACTGATTTTGATATACTAAGTGGGTTTAGTTCTAGTTGGTCCGTCCGACTAAGCGCATATTACCTACCTAAGTTATAAAAACTTTATTTATAAGTTAAAAAACTCTGTGTTGGTAAATAAACATTATTTTATAAAATTATTTTCAAAGGATCTAAATAATCAATTTGATTCGGTTTAAAAACAAACTCACACACACACAAACTCACACTCTCGCACTATCATATTGACGTCATCACTCGTGACTCGACGCAACGTTGCCAGCTCGCCTACCCTACACACACATGCACATACATAAACTACCGCGCGCGGCCGCCGCACAGTTTTAAACCGGTTAAAACGGGATATTTGGGGTTTAAAACGGCAACATTTGATTTAAAACGTTTTAAATAGGTTTTTTTACATCTATAATTAGGTCCAGTAGCCCGATTCACGTAGAAACAAACAATCCAAATAACGCAGAAGTTCGAAAGTTGTTCGATCGAAATCCTATCAAAAGTAGGTATTCACGTGTTCCTTGAACGCAGTTCGATAGAACTTCAACTCAAACGTTTACCCAACAAAAACGGTTACTCAACGACTTGTTGCCATGACGAAAAGGCTATCACCGACTATATCGGTACGATATCGTTACGGTTTTTATAACGTGAATCGGGCTACAGAGTATCAGTGTATTCAGTACCTATGGGGAGCTCACGTCTCGTCCACTCAACAATATCTTCATTTGTTTTCAATAGAATCCCTAGAAAAGTACCTATTTCAATACATTACTTAACAATCCAATCAAAATAACTATTCCCTCGTGTAATTTTAGTCATCTGATTCCCTGAACGCAGGCGGCACCCTCCATGTGAAATAATTTGTGAAGGCGCCCAGACTCCTATATTTGATTTCCAACGCTTCCCTCCAATCGCCGAGCTGGCGGGACTCTATAAACAGATTATGTTTGATGTGTAAGATGTTCCTGCTCTACCCCGAGGCGGTCTACGAGCTAGATTGCCTTCATTTTGAGCTATTTATTCCTTAGTATAATAAAAGTATTGACGACATGCTTGATAGCACTTTAGTATGCCTATACGCACACATTTCATTATAGCACGAAAACAGTCAGTTTATAAAGACAAATTGCAGGAGCTCTCAATCTCATTAAGCTTTCATTAAATTGCTTTCGGTCGGAGCCATTCTTGCACTACCGACCCTTACTGACATCGCGACCTACTTTCTTGTTAGAGAAAAACAATTGAGTTTTATAATTGTTCATAATCAATTTAATTCTTAATCATGAAAGTCTCTAATTATGAAATCTATAAAACTAGGTAGGTATACAACTTATTTAATCTACTTGAGTATGTGAAATCAATCTATTACCCACTTACCTACTAACTGCGAATAATATTCTTACCTATACGCCATTTTCTGTAATTATTACCTAGTATACCTAAATACCCACAATTTATTTCAGTGTCTAAAAATATGTAGACCCATCTAATCGTAAACACGCATCAAGAAATTTAATAAGTGTATATTTGAGTCAGAAGTCGTGTTAAGTTAAGACATCAATCACGCGACCGCGAAGCTCTCTCATCTCGGAGGCGCGTCGCTCGCCTCGGCAACTCCCGAGATATTAGATTAAATTTAACCACTCCCTGACAAGCGACTGACGGTGTGTCAGCCGCACTCTGTTACAGTATAAACCACTATCAGGTTAAGTATATATTGAATAT
The DNA here is from genome assembly GCA_947859195.1 of Drymonia ruficornis. Lineage (NCBI taxonomy): Eukaryota > Metazoa > Arthropoda > Insecta > Lepidoptera > Notodontidae > Drymonia > Drymonia ruficornis. Next base: position 4,757,808 of record OX401904.1, read on the forward strand.
TGTGATAAACATTAAGCTCTAGGTAGAGTTAGTTACCTCCGTGGGAAGGCAGACTTGAACGCAACTCTTCACTTAATTTATAAAACCAATTGGTGCGTCCAGATGCCACGCATGCCTCGCGCGAGCACTCATTTTTGACGTCGGAATGCATAGGTATAATGTCATAACTCGCATGCCTCGCCCGAGCACTCATGTTATGACTCATATCATATGTAATGACTCATAACATGAGTGTTCGAGCGAGGCATGCGAGGCATGCACCAAATGACTTCCAATCCCGATGATTCAATGTCGATATCGATGATTTTCCTAACAACAACAGAGTTTGAAGATGAGTTTGAGGATTGACTATTAGGTGTTTTATTTTAGGTCAATGGATTGAGATCTTCGTCAGTTGCTTAATTTCGACGCGCCATGCCAAAAGACGTCGTCGTCTCAAACAGCTCAGTCACAAACCTATTTGATCCGCTAAAAGAGTCGCTATAGTGTCAATACAAAACTTCTATACTGAAAACGTTTGTTCCTGTTTTGGCCACCGGGCCAGATAAGTTTGTGACACTCTATGTGGGAAAACACTGAAATAATATATCACTGTTTGGCCGTGAATCTCAATAACATTATTAACAAAATTTACGCAGAGATTATACTGCATGGCAGCCTTTTCCAGTAGGTACCGTAACGACCCAAACACTTATTGAACTGCGATCGGCGATTCCCTGATATATTGTACTGCCGAACATGTTGTTTTTGTGTCCCTCCCAACGCGAGACGTGACAAGGGACCGGGACTCCGCTGCCTGAATCCCTCATTACGATCAGCCGTGATAACGGTGCGATTCCGATATGGGGACATAATATAATTGATGAGATCGAGTTAGTAATTTACGGGCAACGCTCAAAAACAAGGGGCAACACTCTAGCAAGAAAGCTGACATTGCTTAGCTACAGCCTACAGCACAACAGCTATAGTTCGCGACAAGTCGAGATGACATTCGGGTTATGAGCTTTTTGCAGAATAAAATCGGAATCAAAATTTGCTCATAACCCGAATGTCATCTTGACCTGTCGCGAACTATACCTATATCTATTTCGAAACTCTTTGGAACGTTAGTGCTATCTACAGCATTTTTAAAGGAGGTAAGTAACTATCAGATGAATAAATTCATCTTGTTAAGTCGATGTTGCAAATTAATTGATGCAGAATAATATAATATTGGTATTGCTTGAGATCCGCAGTGATTCTAGAGTGATCCGAACGCTCGCTACGGTGACACGATCGCAAACACGCATTTGAAAGCACACTGCTGGCAGAACTAATATTAAATATTAGTTTCAATTTTGTGCGGTGTGTCTAGGTATTAATGATAACTGTAGTAAGTACTGTTGATCGGACCGCGATATAATACCGGACCACGACCACGAATCATGAATCACAATCGACTTAGGCATTCGATTAACGGTTGTGAGAGACGAAGGTTAGGTTAGGTTATGAGGTAAAGTTTACTTCATAGAAATCTTCGTCTCTCACAAATCTCAGGAAACATAAGATAGAGATGAGATATAGTCTAACAACGATAAACATTACAAGAATGAAGGCCCCGCAAAATATCACGGCTTCATTACGACGCGACGCACGACTTGAGTATTACCAATAAGGATTAACAAACTCCTTTAAATAATAAAAGTAGTTTCTACTATACCTAACGTATCGCAGCATATGGAAATTTCCAAACAGGAGCAATTCTGCAGAAAGCCTGCCAGAATACGGCGCCCGGCGGTACCACCTGCACCGGTGAGCCCGGTGACCGGCAGCGCAGCATCGCTCACCCGTGAAATGCACCGCTCTGCAGAATAACTGAACTAGATCTAATTGGTAAATGTTTTTGGAGCTTCTAACAGTACTCGTGTATTTAATTGAATATTATTTGAGGAGTGATTGTGATACAGTTTTGGAAAGGGTTAAAAATCAATTGTTCTCGGTATTTACTTATGTAGAAACAGCTGTAGGAAATTATACCTAGCTGTTTCTGCAGTAACAATTACGTCGAAATTAGAATTTATAGATAGGTAGTAGGTAGGTACTCTTATTAATTTAAATTGGAAATACATATATATAACGTGAGAGAACTACACAGTTCTGCACAACCAACCAATACTATCATCATTAGATATAAGAAAAAGTTATCAAAATTATGACTCTCTCGTACGAATGCAAACAAGCGTAAACTATTGCAATAATGTGTTAATCCAATTTCATAAAATATTCCAATTGTGCTTTAAGAGCTACAGTCTATAGTCCAATTTTAATAACCGGAAACGTATGTGTGGCACGTTACTGCAAATACATATTTGTTCAAGCTCCCTCACTGATCCTGCATAACATAGTGGGTGAAACATTTGCGAGATATATTAACTGGCCTACGCTTGTCGAGATAATGGTGACTTGCCGCCCGCGGCGCCCAACACATGAGGTGTTTGTTTAGTATGTTTTCCGTTATTAAAAATAAAATCTGTAGTGGCCATAATATTTTTAACAACGTAGATTTAGAAAGAAATCGTTTAAAAAAATATCTTAAGGTACCCCACTTTATCTATAGGCGCCTCTACCGAAGTCGAGTAAAAAAAAGTTAATTAATTCTAAGAATTTCTACCTAACACTAAGTTATTTTTTTGGATTACAATAAATATTAAAATAAATTAGTTATTTTACCCAGCTGGCCCAGATTAGTGTATTTTTAGAGTAGAAATACATAATAGCTATTCAATTGCTATAAGGTCTATATTCAAGCAAATAGGTACCTTCTAATGATATTATTTTTGGAGCACCATTCTCTGCAAATTAAAATGTCCTTTATTTGTTTTCAGCCAACCGACCGACCTTTTTGAATAGGCAATGTGGCGTATAAATATCCCTCGTCCCCCGAGGATCGCAGGCTCCGGTGACTCTCCGTTAAAAGGTGCTGCGAATTAATTTTACCTGGCGTCAAGGACGAGTATGGAATACGTTAGTACATAATGGGATAGCACTGTAAACATATTATGGCGGAAGCAAAGTAAGTGCCTGCTTAAATATGCATATTGAACGCTCTGTATCCAGTCCTACTTGGAATTCAAGTTTACAGGATGTGGTGTGAATCAGGGACGACCTCTTAGGGACCTGTAACCATGCGTGTTGAAGAGCCTCGAGCTGTAGTGAAAAGCTAAAACTTCAGGAGGGAGATCATACAACGTTAAAATTACTAAAATTGTTACTAAGTATATCTAATAGTGTCCGACCGAAACAAGATTTTCTGCCGAAACCGAAACCGAAACCGAATCTTCGGCATCTGTTTTAGGTTCGGCCGAAACCGAAACCGAAACCGAACCTTTTTCAGACAAGTTAAACATCTTTTGTTTAATGAAATTTGGCTTATTCCTTACCCTTATATTGACAGTTAGAAATGTTAGAATGTGTTAAATGAAATATAAAACAATAATTGAAGTATGTGAAAATATAATTACTAATAATAATATTATTATATTATTATTAACAATACTATAATTATAACAATCGTGTTAACACTTCTTGGAACAAAAATTTGTCAATAATCAACACTTAATTATAAAAAAGGACCTCATTAATTGAGTATTTAGATTGCGTTTATAATCACAACATGTTTAAGACTAAATTTAACATTAATTGAGACCATTTTAAATTTTAATTGCAGTTGGTTATTTAGGGTTTTTGTGGGATTTTCATTTTTTTTTCTATAATTTAGGGTGGCAATCGTAATTGTAATATATTAAACCCCCGTTTTCATTTTCTACTTAAGTAGATAGATATGTCACGTTCAGATCGGTTTTCAAAAATATGCGGCCAACAGCAAATTATTTTACCAATAAAAAACGATGTATCTGCGGAGCTATTACGTATGTCAGTTGGCAACTGGCTTCAGTTATTCACCGAACTTTGATGGTGAATTAGATTGACATAACATTGGTATTACGTATTTCTTGCAGAGCTAACCTAACCTAAACTCACTGTACCTAGATATCCATTCACCGAAATACGTAAAACCAATGTTATGTCTTTCTAATTTACCATCAAAGTTCGGTGTACAACCGACGCCAGTTGTCAACTGAGATACGTAATACTTAGCCCTGCTGAAGGTCACACACAGCTAAGTTAGTTGTAGTAGCTGATAGTTGTTTGGGTACTTTGAAACCACATCCAACAACAATAACCTAAAACAAATGTACCGTAACATAAGTAATAAATAAATGATGAATGTGTGAATCAAATATAATATAACCTCTTTCTTTTACATACTTAATTCCCATCATTCATAAATACGAGTGAATAACTCAACGGAAAGAACTTCATTGCTTAATAAAGGCCAATAAAGCGAGAAATAACACTAAACTCACAAAACAATCACGCCGTACCGGCCGGCGATCTGACAGCTGACGATGCGCGATGGCGGATGCAACGCGAGACACGAACTCTCCCGAAATCAACCGAGTAACGCGCGATAATTCACGAACGCAGAGTTTCGGCGCGGCCGAAAGGTTCGGTGGGTTTTCAGCCGAAACCGAAACTGGTGCCGAAACTAGATTTTTGAGCCGAAACTGGCCGAAACCGAAACCGAAACCGAATCTTCGGTCGGACACTAATATCAAATCAAATAGTAGTTGAGTAATTTTGAATATGTAACAGGTTCATATTTGCATACATAATCGTTACATAGTATGTTTGTTGTCTTAGCTGACTTAACACGTCATACATTTAAGGGCTTACTAAGGCTCAAAACGGTGACTACGCAAAATTGTTGATGAATCTGTTGGCCCGTATGCCTTATATCATATGCCACATTAAATTTCCAATCGTCAGGAATAGAATGTATTTTGTTATGTATGTTTCAATGTTACCAAATGTTGTAGAAAAAACTTTAAACATATTTTGATTACAACCTAAATTGTAAATTCTCTACATAACGGCTCGCATATACATGTGAAATCTATACCAAAAAAATGCTTAAGATCTTTTGAACAATATGTATATGAAAGATTTGGACATTAGTTACTTATAATCCTAAAAATTCTAAATTCGCTACAAACGTCATCGCCTTTTCAGTACCGTATAACCACGTCCAGATGTCTAAAATGCCGCGCGAGGCAAATTGTCTCACGAAGTTTGACTTGCGTCGCGTGAGGCAAATGCGCGTCCTGCCTCACCTGAGCGCTGTCATTTGCCTCGCCTAATTTGACATAGTCATGAGACAGAACGATGTCAAACGTGTCAAACTGATTACTCGGGTATACCCTTCTCTGTCTAGCTAGAGTGTCAGTTGCCTCGCCATTTGCCTCGCGCGGCATGCGACTGAGGCAAACGTCGTGCTTCGCGAGTCATGTGGGTGAGCAGCCTCGCGCGGCATGTGCATGTTGTAGACACGCCTAATCATTAGCCGCACGTCTCTAAAGTTTCAACAAATATGAAACTCATAAACATAGTTTTATTTACGTCTCCGCGAGTTATGAATATTACAACAGAGTCGCGTTATAATCAACCACTATCAGATATTCAAGCGAGCGCTCGGTGGGTTTCAGCCAAACTAGTCAGAACTTCAGTCTCCATTAGGTGTTCAAGTTTAAACTGTGTTATGGAGCCATTGTTCCGGAACGGGGTTCTTCGACTCTTACTATAGCAACTAGAAGTTAATTCGAAATAAACACCAATATTTTTGAATTTCAGCATTTCTCTCTGTTATGGCTTTTGTGTTGTTTAATAACATAACAAATAGCCCCAAAAACCATGCGATAATAATCTAACATCCAAAATGTTTTAAGCCCGTATATACAATCATCAGATACAGTCGCCTGCATGTCTATGATAACATTTCCAATGTAAGCTGACCTCTTATAATCACGGGCGCCAATAAAAATGAGAGCTCAGCTTAGCTTATGTTGGAATTCAAAGTCAAAGTGTAGTTAAAGTCTATAGAATAGTTATCGCTTGTGAATACGGCTATAAGTCGCTCTATAAGTGTTGGAGAAAACCGTTCTCTATATTCGTGTTAGCATTGATCTGTCGTATTCTCGTAGTAACTCCATCATTACAGTACTGCCGGTGTGTACGGGAAACCGGCGTCTTCATAAATATCTTGATGTTCATCATACTCACTTGAACTCGGTTTAAACTTGGTGTAACAATTTTAAATTGCTTCGCCGCCGCCACCTCGTCTGAATAATTTAATGAGAGTGGTGTTCCTGCACAAATCTAATCAAAACTCCGGTCCATCTAACTTCATAGTATCACACGTTTCGACACGGATAAATATATTCTAAAACTTTATCTACGTGCAAAACGAGTTTCGTCCTCGTGTGCTTGATGGTGTTTTCAGGCGAACCTTTTGGAAAGTCATAATTGTTTCAGGTCGTTACAGCTTTTTCACATTTTCAATATGGATAAGTAGGTTTACAAGTGCCTACAGAAATGGGAGTCGATAAGTACAGTCTACTGTTCATCAAGGAAAACAGATTAAAGCGAAGCCGAAATGAGAGCCGCATCAACGGTATTTTGATTAGCGACTCGTGTGATGCCAACGGAGCAAATTAAAATTCAACAAATAAACTTGAGCTTGGCTACTTTTGTTTGATAGCTCTCAGAAGCATTTAGATTAATATTTCCTACGAGCGATCTATTAATGTAAATTTATTCTTTTTCATCAAAAGATCATCTAAGCGAAACTAGGTCGGTAGATAGTAGGTACCTATTTATACTACACATGATCTACTGATTGCTGTAGGTTCTTAATATTTTCATCTGAAAAGTTAATACAAACAATTTGATCAGGGGTAGGTTTTTATTTTTATCTTAATTTTATTTTATGTTATGTTAAAAATTATTTTATAAAAACAATAAATTCATACATTCAAACATAGTTTACCACGATAGCAAAAACTTTTTGTGTTTTTTTTTATAAAATCTCGCGCTGTCGGCATGTAGATGGATAGACTGCGGTTTTGTAGGTTATTAGATTATTAGTGCTGCAGACTGCTGCAGTACTTTTTGGATAAAAACACTGCGGCATTTCATGTGTGGAATTTAACCAATTTCATTAGGTACGTACTGCCCTTTATACAGGCTGTTAGATAATACGAGGGACGTATTGTAGGCGGGTATCTATTCAGTATTCGGTTCTCAACCCAAATACATAAAAAATATTACCTTTATTTTAGACTTAATGATCCAATAAAAAGAATTAATGAATAAAATTTCATGACCAAAATTAAGTATTTAGGGGAAACGGTTTTGCAATAGTTATTAGTATTGTTGTTTTATTTAGGGCCTCCGCAGACTAGCTACTTTTAGCATCGGCGACCGGCGATTTTGTGACGTATCGATGCTGCGTCGCGTTTCTTCGAGCGCGAACGAGCGAGACGCAGCATCAAACTCGCCGATCGCCGATGCTAAAAGTAGCTAGTCTGCGGAGGCCCTTATATTTTATTTATTTACGTTTAAGCATGATCAATAATAGGCTTGGGTATGTCTAACCTAACATCCCGTATAAACTTAAAAAATAATAATAAAATAAAGTCGATATGTAGGTAGGGTAACAAAGTTTGTATCAAGTCGTCAGAATTTTTATATCCAAATGACCGTTCCCGTCATTTGGATATAAAAATTCTGGAGCAGACGGGTAAAAAAAAACTGTAAGTTCTTTGTTTATTATAACACCTATATTACAAAAAACATTCCAATCTAAATGTAGCAACATATTCCAACAAATTGTTGATAAATGCGGTACACACACAAAAAATACATTTATATTTTTTTTAGCCCCATATATTTTTATGAAAAGGCGAAGTCAATTGTTATTGCCTTTGACAACAAAAAGGCGAAGTTAGTCTAGCCAGCCTATTCAAGTGGGCTCAAGTAATAATAATTGAGCTCCATTCTGCACAAGCCTTGAAGCTTCAAAAGTGTCGAGAGCGGGTTCTTTCGCAGAATAGCCCTTAAGTTATGTCATTACACGTTCGTACCTATTCCCTTTCTTTATATTATTTTTATCGTGTCGGAAAATTCTTGCTCTTTCAATGGCACGTGTCGACTTATGCCTCGAGACAAGTGGCATGTATTGTAATAAGATAACATAGGTCACGTGATCCTCGATAGTTTCTGACATACGTTTTGGTTATAGAGAAGGGGGCCAAGTCGCTTAGCCATTGTGGCGCCACTATTCGTTTTGCTATAATGATTGACCCTCTCATTGGTCGTTTGATTCTGACTGACCAATCAGAGGGACGATCACTAATAGCAGCTATTGAGCTGCTAAGCTATTGGCCTAAAATGAGGTTGCCTATAATAAATGATTTGATTTGATTTAACAACACATTTGACAGGCTGTTAAAGTGAAGTGTTCTCTAGCTAAGTGTAAACAATAACTCAAAGTGTTTCATAGTAACAATCGACACAGTGTAATACATCCCTTCGCGCGTACCCATCCATTATTCTGTACGTGTGTTGTTTGAAGTACGTTTAATGGAATTATTGAGGGTTTAGTTCCAAGTTTCAGGAGCTCGTTATAGTTGGACGCGTGTTAATCGTTTAATACAGCCATAAAGCATATAGACTGGATAATGCGAGGCTGAAACTATTATAGTAAGCAGAATTTAGTAATAAATATCGTATCGTAGCTCGGGATACGTAAAAGGGAATCCATTTGGTACTACATTTTAAATTTCGTGGAATAAAAAAAACCAACAGTTATATCTGTGAATCTTAACTTTATTGGGTTGTTATTTCTAACTAGCGATCCGCCCCAGCTTCGCACGGCTTTTATAAATTTAATTAAAATTAATTAATAAAAGGTAAGATCAACAACATAAGTCGATGATTGCAAACTTTTATTTTGCATAAAATCTATTATTATTCTCGGTCTGAACAATATTTTATTATGTTGTTAATATTTAGCTTTGACATTGTTTACCAACATTTCTAAAATAGAGACTTACCCATTTTAAAAACTGAGTGCAATGTTCAGCGACTTATGTCGCTGACTGTACATACCTATATTCTAAATTACAGTGAAAACTGCATCCGATGCGTAGTTTATAAGAAAAGTGGACAAACAGACTGATGCAGATAACGAACTTATACTATTTAAGGTATACGATTTAAAACTAAACGAAAGTTAACGTAACGTTAGCTAGCTATTTAACTTTAGGTAGTAAGTCAGAGTCAGAACTGATATTCCCCTAATTGACAGCGGCGGCTTCTTGTGTTACACGAACTGATCAAAGCTCCTCAAATATTCTTGAAAGCCCTCCAAATAAATTCTTGTAATATTTATAATTTTCCTTAACGAAATCGAATGGTTTGTCGAAGGTACTCGAGTGCCACGGAGCGAGTCGCTCTAAGCGGATTCTCTCTGCGAAAACAACAATAAAGATAACTCTACATATAATACAAAGAAGGTCCACGAAATTATTGCAAATTGTTGCGGCATTCTTAACAATGTAATTGTTTTTCGGCATAATGTCTGTTTAGATTATGGCTTTCTGAAAACCGCTTATGATTTTCTTCTTAACTATGAAACTACTGTACCATGCCCAACAAAAAGCGATATGATTAACGAAATGGTAATAATGTTCGAGTTTTAGTCAGTCACCAACATTCTCGCTCGCCAATATTGAGGCAGCCATTTCATAAATTAGTGGACCAGGCATAAAAATAAATAAAGTAGGCATTAAAAAGTTATGGTGGTATAAAGGATTTCACATGCATACGTTAGGTAAGCACACCGTAACCACCGGTGTTGCCGTAAGCCCACCCCCCCTACCCCTCCCTCCATCCCACTCCCCTTCAGGTCGGCAATGTACGAGCAATGCCCTTGGTACTGTAAGCATCTATAGGCTTCGGGTACTGCTTAACATCAGGCGGGCCGTACGCTTTTTTGCCAAAATTACACTCCTAAATTACACTCCTTTTTGGGCAGTCGTGTAAAAATAACTAATTTAATAAAATAATCTATTCATTTCCAATCTCTTCCCATTTCCAGTGTTATAATATCATGTCTTGCCAGGTATTAATTAAACCGTTTTCTAATTATAGAGTAAAACAATGATGAGATCTTCATTTGAGGACATGTATTTTATATAGAACTCATTTCGGTGCCTCTGTTATAAATCCTCATTTCCGTGTACTCATATACAATGGCACATTAGCTCAGCAGCATGCGGCCATTAGCAGGCTAAATTCCACCCTCATCCCTCAATGCTGGCCCCTAATATCTACAATATAGCCTAGTCATGTTCTATCTGTAAAAATGGCGAGTAATAGTAGGAAAAACTGAGCGTCTTTAACATAAAGTACACATGTCGCCCTCTTGACTGTAAGACATTATTCTAAGATGTTGCCACGAATTGCTAAGGTCAGAAAATAATCGTAATCTTTACTTTTAGTACCAAAAAGAATCAAAAGCTTACGTTTTTTTTTGTGAGGCGTTATAATTCGGCGAAACTTAAATTCGGATTGGGTCTGAGTTGCCAAAAAGCATTCTGAGGTAATGCATATAAGTACTCATCAGTTTTCTTAGATGTATGTGTGTCTTCACAAACCAGCAGAATGTAACTCAAACAAAATACTAAATTTAAAATCTGTCTCAGTCTGACTAGTCTGAGTCCTGTGCACCTCAAATACCTATTCCTGAACATTTATGGTACAAAGGCGACCTGGCCACGGGTGGTAACAGACACGACAGGTAAACCTATACTTACTATTTTGTGTTTCAGTGTGTAAGTGCACTAAGTGACCGCCATTCCCTGCAACGCGATGTGGTTTCATAGGGCCAGATTTTTCAGGCGCTTGTTTTGGTAGATGTCTCAGGATGTAGATGCATTTTCTTAGGCCGCATCGGTGCAATTTCGCTGAAACAAACCTACACAAAGGGGGGTTTTGTTCATTACACCGAAAGTTAAATGGTCGAACTGCATAGTCATTTGTTATATTATAAATAGCCGTCGCATTACCTGACTTATGTGGCCCTGGTACCTGATAATTATAGCATTATTAATACCACCTTCATGGCACTTATTGGAGGTTTGCAAAATAGCAGAGAATATCGTATATATTATCGGACATACTTATAGCGGATCTGAAGAGCCGACACCTACACTACGTTTATTTAAAAATACATATATTCCTTTTGTTGTCAGGACACCTCTTTGAATAGGCAATGTGGCGTAAAAATTCCTCTCGCCCTTCAAGGATCATAGGCTTCAGTGAGTCTGCGTTGGAAGGTGGTGCGAATTAATTTTACCTGACACCAACGATGACAACTAGTATGGAGGTAGCAAATTAAATATAAATTTCATCCATCACGTCTATATTTCTTCAAGGAGTAGGCAAAGAAAGGTGCATTGTTGTTCAGACACATTTTAATGATTGTATTATAACGAACTTTCCAACAACTTTTCTACGTATAAAAACTTAGTTTCCTCATATAGGTATCATCTGTTTAATGAAAAAAAAATGGGGAGAGAAGTGTTGTTGAAACTATCCCAGAAATAGAGTTGACATTTACAATATTTCCGAGTCGTCTGATAGTAAATGCATTTGCTAGAGCCGTTCTGTGCAGACTATCAGAAAATGTAAATGCTACAGCGGATACTCTGATATTATTTCTGTATCAGATACCTTGCTATTTGAATATCTACATATGTAGTTATCTGTAGGTACCTATGTCTCACAGAATATCCTGGATACTTTGTGATATGGTTTTAATTGACAACCGACTAGAAATTTCCCAAATATCACATGATCTTACAATAGTAGATATACCAGTAAGTAGGTCACAATGTCTATTAGATAGATTTTTGTAATAAATAGAACTTACATTCCCATTTTATCTTTCATTCACATTTCATATAACTTTTTGCGGCTCAACAAAAATCACCCATTTGCAAAAAAGTGTCGAACATTAGAGTTTGCCGCGGGCCCGCTGAGACGGTACCCTAATTTAACACTATAACGGTAAAAAGAGAAGAGGGAAAGTTTTGTAACATCGGCCCACCTCCAGGCAGCCGCTATTAATCTCCCGCTGTTTGATGTAGGCCGCTCCCGACTTCACGACATTTATCAATGCGGACACCTGATTACGATAACTTATCTGATCCCAAAGGAAGCTTATCGATACTTAAAAAGTATAGAGGAAAGTGTATAATAATGCTTTTAAGAAAAAATAGGCACATTCATAATGGCTTTTTTTAAATTTTCCAATAGGTGCTTTCACAAAAGATGATTTACGTGATTTATTTAGAAAATATTATCATCATAGCAGTCAAGAAATGTCCAATGTTGGATATAGGCCTCCCCAAGGTTTTCCACAATGACTGGTCCTGTGCCACTTGCATCCAGCGGTTTCCCGCGACCTCCACCTTGTGAGGGGCCTACCCACGCTGCGTCTTACGGTACGTGGTCGCCACTCGAGAACATTTCTGCCCCATCGGCCATAAGAATAGATTAGTGATTACCTATCATTTATTAAGATGTAAACACCGTTATCGTAACCTGAAAAACATATCATGTGGAGATATATCTCATGTCGTTAAAAGGCAATACAGTTTTGGTTTAATAACATCGACGCCGCGGGTCATACATGACCAAAGCGCAGTTCTATACGATCAGCCATGTTTTCGGTATCCTCTGTTAGAATACTACTAGATACATCGGGGCCGGTATTCAACTCAGACAGAATCAATATTTCAACGTTTTTTTTCCATTGTACGAGAAACAATTGTTAAAATCTGTATCTACGTCTTCGGTTGTTCAGGGTTTCAGTCTTATTCATCAGCCCGGGAACAATAAAACCACCAAATCTTCATGTGTGTATCTATTTTTATTATTATCTACAATATCTACCTTATTGGTTTGTTGGCGCCATCTATTGGCACCGGCCGGTACTACTTCGTATTATAATCAATGCCAAAGTAGTACCGGGGTGTCATTAGCTACAGGTACGACCAATAGATGGTGCTGTTGTAAACATGCTGCCACCCAAGTTACATTTCACGGACCAGGCGAGGTCGGGCACCCCGCGACAGTCTCAAACTTAGGTAATCGAGGACTGCGCGTGCATGCCAGCCTCAAGGAAGGCCTTACGCTACGTGGCCGATCGTGGATAGTCCACGTAACCTCAGGCCTGCCCTTATTAGGATTTACAGATTGAAACGGCAAACCAAACCAATGTTTATTCTCATCTTACAAGAATATTAAAATTGACACTTAAATTAACTTAAATAACAAAGATTAACTGTCATAAGCATCGTTCGGTAGTGGACAAATATTATTGAACGCTCGCTTGATGATTCCTCTTGCTGTGCGGATTTCTGCCACCCTTGTGATGCCGTCCTGACCTGGGCAGCATGCGACGATACGCCCGAGGCTCCATTGGCAGGGAGGTTTCTGGTTGGAGCGCACTTTGCACTCACCAAAGTCCGGGTGAAGTTGTAGAGGCCACTCTGGCCAACAACGTATTGTCAATTCAAAAAAAAAAAAAAAAAAAAAAAAAAGGCAGGGAGGCAGGCGCGCCTCCTTCACCAGCACCGTAGTACCGACGCTGAGCTGCTGACCCTTGGAACTCTTCCATTTTGTGCGCTCCTGTAACAGTCCTAAGTAATCCCTTGACCATCGTTGCCAGAAATCTTGTTGCAGTTGCTGTAGCTGTTGGTAGTGTGTAAGTCGGTTCATTGGTACATCTACGTACTCATAGTCAGGCAAGGAAGTAGGCGTTCTGCCAATCAAGAAGTGAGCTGGCGTTAAGCAAGAGATGTCATCATCATTTGAATTTGGAATAGGGCACAGGGGCCGCGAATTTAAAACCCCTTCTACCTGAGTAAGTACTGTACAAAATTCTTCGTAGGTTAATAAGGCTTGTCCTAATACCCGCTTTAAGTGGTATTTACAGCTCTTTACGGCCGCTTCATGCAGACCGCCCATATGAGGGGTGTAGGCTGGTAGGAAGAGATGTCATCATCATTTGAATTTGGAATAGGGCACAGGGGCCGCGAATTTAAAACCCCTTCTACCTGAGTAAGTACTGTACAAAATTCTTCGTAGGTTAATAAGGCTTGTCCTAATACCCGCTTTAAGTGGTATTTACAGCTCTTTACGGCCGCTTCATGCAGACCGCCCATATGAGGGGTGTAGGCTGGTAGGAACTTCCATTCCATTCCTTCACCTAAACAAGAAGTTGTTATCTCACTAGAGTTATAGCGTATAAAATTATAGAGCTCGGTTAACTCGTTGCATGCTCCACGGAATGTTGTCCCGTTATCACTCAGCATTTCCTTCGGTCTCCCACGTCGGGATACGAATCGTCGAAAGGCCGAGAGAAAGGCTGAGGTCTCTAAGCTAGTTATTAGTTCAATGTGGATTGCCTTTGTAGTCATACAAATAAATATAGCAATGTAGCATTTACTCGTTTTGTAACCACGACCTCTCCTATCTCTGATTGTAAATGGCCCTGCATAATCAACAGCCGTACTTGTGAAGGGAGGGGAGGGGGTTACCCTTGTTGTAGGTAAATTTCCCATAATAGGTGTAGGTAATCTAGGTTTGGCTCTGAAACACGTTACGCATTTGTGAACAATTTTATTTGCCATGCATTTACCATGTATCGGCCAGTACCTTTCCCTAATCGATGACAACAACAGCTGTGGACCAGCATGTAGTAGTCTGATGTGTTCATCATGTAATATAAGCTTGGTTAAGTTGTGGTTGTGTGGTAGTATGATAGGATGTTTTTTGTCATGTGGGTAGTGTGACAACCCTAAACGACCACCTACTCTCATTATTCCATGATCCATAAAAGGATTTAAACCTAATAAATTTGATGATTTAGGAAGAGACTTATTATTGTATAACAATTGGTACTCATTTGGATATGATTCAACTTGTGAGATTTTAATTAATTTATTTTTACTTTCATTCAATTCTTTGACAGACAGTGGACCATTTAATTTTTTCCCTTGACAGTTGTGTATGAACCGGTACATATATGCCAAACAGTGAGTTAATTTGTGTAGGTTAGACCATTTATGAAATAATTTGTCTGTAAGCTCACTTGGTTCCACTTTAGTAGAAATATTACAATAAGTTTCGGTTGTACTAGGTATAGATAAATCATGTGATTTTGAAATTTGTTGGGATGGCCAACATTCAATGGGTTTACTGAGCCACGAAGGTCCTGCCCACCACAAGTCACAATCGGCCAACTTGTCAGCGTGCAGTCCTCTAGACAACAAATCTGCAGGGTTGTCACCGGATGCTACCCAATGCCAATCCCTGGTGGCTGTTGAACCCTTTATTTCGTTTACTCGGTTTTTTATAAAACTGTTTAATTTGTCTGGGTGTTGTGACTTTATCCACGCCAGTGCCACATTGGAATCGCACCAAAAATATTTATTCGAGAAAGTACATTTAAAGGCTTTGTTTACAGTTTGAAATAGGCCTGTAAGTAACAAAGCAGCGCGTAGTTCAAGTCTCGGTATCGTTTCACTACGCGCTACTCTGCTCTTAGCACAGAGTAGACGTACTAGAATCCGCCCCTGACCATCTATAGTACGCATATAAATCGCCGCTCCGTATGCGGTTAACGAACTATCTGAAAACCCATGCATTTCCAATGTGACATAATCGCTAATAAGAACATGTCGTGGTACGGTCATTGAGTTCAATGCGGACAACCCTGTATACAGGATTTCCCACTCACTTGACAGCTCAATAGGGAGGGGATCGTCCCATTCGGTTTTAACTTTCCACAATCGTTGGATAAAACATTTTGCTAAAATTATGACAGGTCCTAATAGGCCCAGTGGGTCAAAAATAGCGGAAACTATGGACAAAATTTTTCGTTTAGTTAATGGATTAGGTAATTTATCGTTTTTAAATTTATACATTAGGGAATCGGTGTTCTCACTGCTGCACCACGCCAGTCCTAATACCTTATGAGTATCGTCGTGCCCTAGAGTGGTGAATGACGTATTAGTATGTGTGGACTGCGTAGAACAAGACACAGTGTTGAGTATAATACTGGAATTTGATCTCCACTTACGTAGGTTAAAGTTTGCTGTTCTAAGAATTCGATCTATTTGGACAGCTGTTTCAGCTACCTCTCGCTCATCATCACCGCTATAAATAATGTCATCCATATAGAAATCTCGGGCTATGACAGCGGCCGCATTGGGATACCTAATTGCGTTATCCATTGACAGTTGTAATAGACAACGTGTCGCTATATAGGGTGCGCATTTCAGGCCAAAACTAAGTGTAGTCAACTTATAGGTTATTAATGGATCCTTTGCATTTTCGCGCCATAATACACATTGTAAATTGTGTTGATTAGGTTCAATGTATATCATTCTATACATTCTTTCTATGTCAGCATTAACTACATACTTATTTTTCCGGAATCTTAGTAATATTGCTACTAGACTGTCTTGGTGTATTGTACCCTTATACTGCAAATCATTCAATGATTTTCCTGTGCTGGTTTTGTAAGAGGCGTCTACAACTACCCTAAGAGGGGTGGTGATCTTTTCAAGGTTTAAAACACCATGATGTGGTAAATAGTTGCAGTTGTTGGTTTCGGTTGCAGAACATTCAACCATATGACCAGCATCTTTAAACTCTCTCATGAAATTTACATACTTCTCCTTATACTCCGGACTACGAGCGAATTTTAATTCTAATGTTTTAAACCTCTTAAAGACCACAGATCTTGAATGACCAAGCTCTGTACTCGGCTCCTTTAATGGTAACCTCACTACAAAATTACCATCTGAAGACCTTGTGTGTTTACTAAATATTTTTTCACACGCTGTAAGCTCATCATCCGGTAACTTGGTATCTGAGTGACACTCATCTATATTCCAAAACGTATGTAACTCATTATTATAGGTAAAGTTACACCTCACTTGAAGTGGTTGAGTAGGTACACTGATTTGACCAGAGACTACCCAGCCTAGTCGGGTTCTTTGTAGTATAGGTAGGCCATCACCTAACTTGTGTTGACCTATACACAAAAGTTGGTAGAAATGTTCAGCACCTATGATGATATCTACCTCCCCCCCTTGGAAGAGTGACTCATCTGCTAAGTGAAAACGTTGGGGAATATTAAAATATTGAGTTTCTTTTTTGTAACATGGTAGGTTGCATATTTTTGGTACAATAAAACAAGATAAATTGGTAGAAAATAAATTATCCTTTGACTGGATTTTAAGTTTACAAACTTGGTTTACTTTGGTAACATTTTCGTTAAATCCTAATACTTCCAAACTAAATCTATTAGATGGTAAGTTTAGTCTATTAAAGGCATTTTCGGTAATAAAGTTGGATTGAGAGCCCGAGTCGAGCAACACTCTCATAACTTGCAATTGGTTATTATTATCTACAACCTTTACCTGGGCTGTAGACAATATTATCGCCTTTTTATTAGTCTTAACTACCTGTTGGTTACTGAACAAACTCACTGACGACGGTGGTTCGACCGGTGGCACAGTGGGTTCGCCATGCAGAGTCGATTCTTGCATGGGTGTTGGCCCTGTAGTATTCGGTTGAGTATTCGGTTGTATGTGTAGTAGTGTGTGGTGCCTACCTTTACACGTCCTACACGTACTCGCGCGACAATTTGGTAATGCATGGTTTGACCCTAAACAGTTCAAGCACAGCCCGATACGTTTGACAGCGCGAATGCGTGCTATTGTATTTAGAGCCAAGAACTTAGGGCATTGGTTGATGTAGTGCCCCTCTCCACAATTACGACATTGATTAGGTATATTATTATTTTTAGGTGGTACCTTAGGTTTTGCTTGAGGCGGGGAGGTCGTGGTTACCAACGCATTCCCTGGCGGGCCTGCACGGGAGTGTTCATTGAAAGCAGCTGCATTACTCATTGACTCCTGCAGGTCAGCTTGGGTACGCAGAAATGTCTTGAATTCCTGTAACGTGGGCAATTCACGAGAATTAATTTTCTCCTCCCACTTCCTTTGCAATGGGATTTCAAGTTTAGAACCAAGGAAAAATATTATGAGCAGGTCCCAGCCTTCGGTAGCAACATTTAATGATTTTAATGTGCGCAAGTGCTTAGAGATTCTATCGGTTAGTGACCTCAAAGATGTGGCGTTAGTGGGCACAGCTTCTATATTAAACAAAGCTCTCAAATGATTATAAACAAGCACTCTTGGGTTATTATAGCGTTCGCATAGAAGCTGCCAAGCGATAGCGTAGCTATCCTCTGCATACTCCAGTGAGCTAACAACTTCCAGTGCGCTAGCAGTGAGACAGCTTCTTAAATATTTAAATTTTTGAATAGCCTTTAAATTGGTTTTATTAACAAGAGCATCAAAGGTATCTCTAAACTCAATCCAGTTAGTGACATTACCATTGAACGAGGGGAGCTTGATATCAGGATACTTAATGGACTCGCTGATCGGTTCGATGTTGGTCACAGCCTCACCCCCCTTTGGTTGGGTAACAGCACCACAATGCTGCTTAAGATAGCCTTTACCTGTTGCTAAACATGAATAATATGAATTCTCAAAGTTCTCTCTCTCTAACAATTGAATTTCGGTATCGGCTGCTAGAGTTTCAATTACATCTTGAATTTTCTCAAAATCTTTAAACACATCAATTATCTTATTAATGCGAAACTCTAGTTCTAAGAGCTGATCAGCAGATAATGTGTTTGTATCTAGCTTAGACAGGTATTTTTTGAACAAGGTTAACTTCCCCTTAACCACCCCACGTTTTTTAATCAGAGTCTTTAGCTTTGTGTCCTCTAAAACTGTAGTTTCAGAGTCATTGTCTGACGACGACATGGTGTGGTAGGTATTTGGTATAATAATAGGTAAATTTACAATAAGTAGGTGCCTACCTAAGTATTTACCCAGGTAGTAGGTAACGAGTTGAAATTACAAGTTGAAGTTGGAATAGAAATTGAATAGGTATGCCAGCTCACTTACTTGGTTAACAGAAGCACAACCCAACCTTATTAGCAGTAGGTATTCCACGCCTTGTCTTCTTTGGTAACTGCACAACGAGTTGGGTTTGTTCTCCGTCTGGTGAAACTGGTAGGTATGTTTGGTACACAACAACTTGGTTTTCAGCTCCGTGATAGGTTTTATATTCGGTAGGTATGATGATACTCCACAGTAAATTGGTTTCCAGCTTACAGGTAGCTTCACCGGTCCCTTTTTTCTCAGAATTTTTCTCTCGTCAAAATGGCGACACGCCCTCGGATCACGCGTCGTTTTTTCAGAGTCGAAATCTCTTCTATACCGTTGAATCTTGCAATGACTGATAGCCTGATGACTCGGTCACCATGTTAAAATCTGTATCTACGTCTTCGGTTGTTCAGGGTTTCAGTCTTATTCATCAGCCCGGGAACAATAAAACCACCAAATCTTCATGTGTGTATCTATTTTTATTATTATCTACAATATCTACCTTATTGGTTTGTTGGCGCCATCTATTGGCACCGGCCGGTACTACTTCGTATTATAATCAATGCCAAAGTAGTACCGGGGTGTCATTAGCTACAGGTACGACCAATAGATGGTGCTGTTGTAAACACAATATTGTCTCGTTAAGTTGGTAGAGATATTCGATTCACGAGTTTATGTTATTTGATCTCTGTTTCTAAATGAGTTTTTTAACAATCTGTTTGGTTTATTACTTAGTTCTTCGATTTCTGCGAAATTCGTTTTCAAATAGTTTAGTCTGGCCCACAAAAGCAAAATTTCATTAATTAAGTATGTCTTAGGTACTTATACCTATTACAACTATATTTAACATGGGATGAATATTTTTTGCACACAGAGTCTGGGCAAAAGCTAATTATTTTATTTATAATAGCCTCGAATGAGAAAAATGATGTGATGATGATTTTCATCTATGTACATAATTTACAGTTCGCTGACGGTGAGGGAAAACATCGTGAGGAAACCTACCGCGCCTGTCACGTTGGGTTTTTTAACCGACTTCAAAAAAGGAGGAGGTTCTATGTTCGGCTGTATGTATGTTTTTTTTTTTTTGTTTTTTTTTTTTTTTATGTATGTTCACCGATTTCTCCGGCATTTATGAACCGATTTGAAAAATTCTTTTTCTGTTCGGTAGATCGTAGCTCCAAGTTGGTCCCGTAAAAAAATAATTCCTAGAATCAAACCCTAAGGGGGTAATTTAGGGGGGTAAAGGTCGTCTGAAAAAAAAATTCTTGTCCAATTGACTTGAAACTTAATATGTATATTTTGCATAAGAAATAATGAAACTCATGTTTCAGGATTTTGGAAAAATCGCCCCCCAAGGGGGTAAAACTAGGTGTTGAAGTTTGTATGGAGAGTAACCGTTTATCTCTAACGTTTATAAACCATTTTTCTTTTTAAACTGTTATTTGGTAGGTGACTAAGTCGTTTTGGTCCCGTAAAAAAATCATTTCGGAAATCATCCCCCAAAGGGGGAAACTAGAGGTAGAAGTACGGTAGAAAAATACATTTGTGTCCGATTGACTTGAAACTTAGTATGTATACTCCATATAATAAATTAAGAAACTTTTGTTTTGGAGTCTTGGAAAAGTCACCCCCCAAAGGGGTAATTTGGGGTTATAAAGTTTGTATGGCGCCACTAAAAATCATGAAATAAAATTATTTTTATAAAAAAATAAAAACCGACTTCAAAAAACCTGGAGCACTAAAAAGCCTGAAATAATATTTCTATTACCACCACTGCCTACCCCTTCGGGAAAATCAGGCGTGATGATGTGTTATCGAGTATTTGGAGTTGGTGCCAATCTTGGTATGCCTACCTACTATAAAAGTAAGAAGATAGATTGGCACCGACCCCAAATACTCGATAACACATCATCACGCCTGATTTTCCCGAAGGGGTAGGCAGTGGTGGTAATAGAAATATTATTTCAGGCTTTTTAGTGCTCCAGGTTTTTTGAAGTCGGTTTTTATACTATCTGGGAAACGTGGGCTTTGGGTTGGTTAATACCTCCACAATGTGGTGGTGTATGGCCACTCAAGCCTCTGACTACTCCCGAATGGGGATAGAAGTCGTGACGTTACATTTTCGAATGAGAAAAACTGTTCTCAAACAAAACAGGATACGTCGGGTTACCTGATGCAATATCCTCCCCTATATTGAACAAAAAGTGATTTCACCAGAAATGTACAGGTAATCGCAGCGGCGCTAAAAATATATCTTCCTGTGTTTTCCCGAAAGAATCTGTACAAGATTAATACATTATTAAAACGATAAATATTTTACATATTATACAATGCCTAACCCTTATATATAAACTTGTAGTTTTAGCTGTAGCAAAAAAGGGCAACACTAAGAACTTGAAAACATTCTAACACTGAGCGCTAATAGGCATTCTCTAGTAATTACAAAAATCATCCTAGGTATATACCTACCTACGGCAAGGATCATAATAATAGTTCAAGCCCTACGGTGATTAGCAGAAAATTGCGGGTTGGTTTAAGTTTGTTCTCATTATTTAACTATTTAGTCCTGCCTACTCCTGCCCTTTTAATTTTAAACTCATTCGAGCGTCTTTTTCACAATGCTCGAGCGTACTGTGTTGACCCATTTAGATTACAGATAAAACTGAAAAGTATACCTTTTTAATTCTAGATAAATAAACTCCACACACCTACTTGGTAATTTGATATATTTATGATAATCGTACACTGAAGAGTGATTTACGAAAATTGTAATAAGCGCTGTAGGTACTTAAATTGATGAAATAATTTACTCTGAATAACAAAATGTTTCCACGCATTGTGGTTAATTGTAGAAGCTAATATAATGCGTATTCTACGCTTAATTTAGAGTTGACATATGTACATCTTTGACTGTGTTAATGTAGAGATAGGTATGTTCAGAAGGGTAGAATCTAGTACATTATTCAGAGGACCGGGGTGCTGTCTCTAATTCTGTTCCTGTGGCTTCAAACGGTACATTTAATAATAAAGAACCGTGATTTTGAAAGGCTGCGAATAAATCACAAGTTACGATGATACAGCGTAGTCTGAATAACATAGAGTCAGTCACCTAAAGCCCAAATTTTAATAATAAGAATCAAAACATGTAAAAAAAATCAGAAAAACTTTCATAAACTCCCGAAAACCGCTCGTGTCGATTTTTAAAATTGAACTAGAATGCCCCAACGTCCCTGCATTGCAAATCCTAGGATGAAAATTCAAAAAGTTCAACACAAAAGTTGCAGTATGAATATTTCACTTTAAAAACTCCGAGACTAACGAGTCTAGGAAATATTTTCATACCAAAAACAGGGCACACTAAACAAAAAATGCAAGAAATATACTTATGCCGTAGGTTTTTGCGCGTAAAACGAATTCGCTAGCAGCCGTTACTGACATGAGATAAAACCCCTAAAGAAGAGCTGTGGAGATGCAATTTCTTCCGTAATAATATGTAACGTGAAAACGATCGAATCACGTCCCCTGTAACGATCGGATATCGGTGTGAATAGATTGAAACCTATCAAATACTTGCAGTCGAAGGAGATTTTTAGAATCACGGTTGATATTTCATCGCCAAACCTATTCAGCTTTAATAGCATTAGATAATAAGAAAATGCTGAGTCAATGAGGAATCTCACTTGAGTGGGGAATATGTGTATATAGGGAGGTGGTTCTATCTGAAATTTATTTTTTTAGGTACCATTCAATTTATATTACACTAGCATTTATCAGCGGGTACGCCCAGTGTGGTATTTCGAGATATAGCCTATGTCAGGGATAGCGTAGGAACTTTAGGAACCGGATCAGTAGTTCCTGTAATAACATCCCACAAAAGTACATACTACCTACCTATATTCATGCAACAATTTTACTTCTTATAGTGTAGATTTGTTACAATTCTTCCACTTACTATTGTAATTTTTCTTAACAGTAATCTATGCTACAGGTAACGCTACGGGTAAATTTATAGCAGGTAAGAAGTACATTAACAATAATATGAAGCTCGCAGACGCGCCTCTCGCCGTCAGTTCATTTACGATGGGATTACATTACAACTTCAGTATACCTCGCAGATGGCCGGGGGAAACTCTGAGCTCTACTATTGGTTTTCACAAACATATTGAAGAAAATAGGAATATTAATTTTATTTTCCCTTTCTTATAGTTCCCCTCTTTCCATCCGGTTCTACAAGTGTTTAAATTATCTCTGCATATCTGTATGCTTGTGTATGTCTGTGTGTATGTGTGTCTGTTGTGTATAGAACTTATGATATTTACTTATAAAATTCGAACAAAACCTCGAGGTTCGTAAAACATTAGTAGATTTCCTGTCTACGTCATGTAACTTATTGCAGTCGGAAGCTGGAACCAAATAGACTCTCCGAGTTTTCACTCTCGAAACGCTTCGAGTACGTACCTGCCTACTACCCTTGATAGTAAATTGTATTATAGTCTTTCTCAATAATTAGTTCCTACAGCTGGAAATGCGGCAGTTGCTTGCAGGTACCTATTTTATCTCTCCCATTTTTCTAGATCTGAGCAAGCTTGTTGAATTATTTCTCGTGGCTTTCATATTTTCCCGACTTAAGTTTTTACAATGCTGCTTGTTTTATCAGCTATGAGGATATTGTTTTATTATTTCAAAATAGTAAAATTGAAATTATAAAAATATTGATACCTACTTTTATGAAGAATTTTAGGTTGTTGTTTAGGACATTACGCGTTCATGAAATAGGCCGTTATGCGTCGAGTTTTTAATGTGTCTTTTATTATATCTACAATTAAGATCCAAAGCATAATCGAAATAAGGTTAATTGTTCGGCGCGATGGAGGCCGCGCTCGTCGCGTGCTCGCCGCTAGGAGCCGGTTGTAATCACACCCATTACCCGTGGCTTGGAACATTACCACTTGATAATGAGCCAAAGCACTTCGAACAACACTGGTATAGACTGAGACGCTATTACACACCTACTTACTTTTATACTTACATCGGAACCAGCACGGTTTGATTATGCTCCCTTATTATTCTCAGATGAACTAGTTTTGAAATAAAATAAGAGCATCAAAAAATCATCATCAACTATAATGTTCTATCCAAACACACTTACACCAATCCTACTACATAATGTAATCGGGCCCTATTTCAGTCTTTAATTTAAAGTATACTAACAAGTAGTCAATACTAACTCATCGAACATAAAGGAACATCGTTTCAAAATAATCAGACCGTCTAAAATTAGTTCTCTTTCAGCTGTGTTTTTGTCAATAACGTTTCTACGAAAAACGTATAACATTTACTATCCTCTTTAGACAAAGTGCTCGAGCATTATTTTTAATCTTGAAATTTAATTAATACTCCTATTTAAACATTCTAATTTCGGAGGGGAAAGTAACAAAAAATCTGTAATAATTGTTCGTAACAAAAATGATTCAATTAAACGTAACAATAGAAGAGGTGCGTATACAATACCTCCTGCCTGTAAAGCTTTACAGTTAATGATATGATGAATTAATTTCGTAATATTATTATACTAATTATACGGCTTTGTTGTGATTGTGGATTTGGGTTTGTGGAGTTGGGTATGAAAATTCGCATGCAGCTTCCACAATAAAAACTACTATTAGCAAGACCTTTGTTTTGTTCCAACGTTTGTTCAGCATTGTTTTATTTTCGTCGAAGTCTTTTAACCTTTGTACAATTGTTAGTCTAGACATGCCTCATCATGATACGTAATTTCAAACTATTAAATGAAATTACAAGCCTTTCAATTTACAATATAAGCGCGTGTCTCTTATTTGATGTTTTTGTTTTCACTTACATCAAAGCACTACGAGGGTACAAAAAAGAAATAAATCAATATTAGGTATATTTAATATTTTATTGATTTCGATAAATCACAACAACATTTTCATTAAAACATGATCGATGGTGAAGTTAATTGACTCTATATCTATGGGTATAGACGAAGATGACCTCTGTGACGATATGACAAAATGTGCTCACTATGGGCTGGTAGTTTAATCTAAAGGTAGGAGTTCAGTCTCATTCAAATTGTCACGATGACATGTGCCGCGACGACAGTCGGCATTGCAATTTCTATGGGACTGACGTCTGCCGTCTGCCGCGTTGATCCAACTCCTACCTTAAGACTGTTCGAAAAGAAGCTAGTCTATACAGACGAGCTGCACCCGGACTGCAAGCAGACTGCAAAATTGCTGTTTGGATGCAGTTGATATAAATCGCTTACACACTTTTGTTTCGCATCAAATCCAAACATTATTTTAATATGTTGCTATTACTTGTTATTGAAAATGTCAACAACATTTGAAAAAAATAAAGTATCTATTACCGATTTGAAAAATGTATAATGTTCAGCGGCCGGATGCAGCTCCTCTGAATAGACCCCCGAACATTCAGTACATTGATGAGTTCGCTCTGTCTCCACCTAAAAACATCGCATCCTTATTGTTGAATTATAACCTCCATCTTTTCCCACACAGCCTTGATCACCATATGCTTTATAGGGCTCATTATTATTGTGTATACTTAGAAGTATATTAATAAACCATTTCTCATTTAACACTCTTGATCTACAAGTATGTGTGTAAACAATACATGTTTTCCTTCGTTATTTCATTTTGACAACATATATCAAATATACTACTATCTATTGTTATTTCAAGATTCAATTTACTCTCATTACTCGTCCACAAATTAAGTGAATTTAATACCGATGGTTAGTTATTATTATACTATTATAAGTAAGTATAAGTAATTTACGTTACTCTTTGTTCTGTAATCTTGAACAAGATATCTAGTTACTAGATCATAAAATGTTGAACACGAAACTCTACATCAAATAACATTATCTTTGGCACGTGGTGGGTTCTATATATCACAAATTCACGTGAACATTTGGACGTGAAGCGGGTACCGACTTCGAACGAATACATTGTCTATGTATTTCTTGAGAAATACATAGCTATTTATTTAGAAATATGTTATAATTATAATACGTGAAAATTGTTAATTTCATTCTTAATGAAATATCTACTGAGGGACAAAACTTGACAATGTCGATGCTCTACAATATTGCAACAAATTGATTCATACCTTAAATGGTAGTTAAAACTAATCTCTAGAAATTCTAGAATCGTTTAGCTCGAAAATAATAAAAAAGCAATTACAAAAGATTCTTATTTGTTCCCAACAGGTCGATACTAATTTAATTTAAATTCTCTGGGTGTAATTAATAAATTACTTTCTTATAATTATTGTACTGGAAAAACTTTTAATACACAAATGTGTCTAGACCAAAAAGTATACGAATAACGTAGACATAAACAAGTCTTTGCACAATGTGGATGCACTGTCTTTGGCTGGTAAGAAGGAGCTGGGAGCCGCAGGAGCGGAAGCTGAGCTATGGGATCTCGTCTCCTCATACGTCCCGCTGCCTTCACCCTCGTCTTCGTCATCATCAGACGGCGCCGGCGCATCTTGCTTCAAAGCCTCTGCTTTCGGCTTCTCCGAATCCGTCACAATGGAAATAGTGTTGATCGTCGGTGAAACTGACGTCAGAGTAGTCATCTGCGATGCATTTCTTAGCGGAGTTTCTGTTGGTGTGTATTGACGAACTACAGTTATCGCTTTGTACAAGTTTTCTTCTGAAATGTTTGCAAATTTGGATGATTTGAAGAATATTTGTGTCATGTTGGTAACATTGGCTCTGATGTTTAAGTTGATAATCGCGATCTTCAGTTCATGAGTGAATGGAGAGTTGCACAAATTGTCTCCGCAGATACAAGTCAACTCAAGTGAATTGTTTATAGTGTTTAGTGAACACGGCTTCTTCATAGCGGCGGCACATGTTAACGACGATGTGAAACCTGTTAACAAAAATTAAATTATTAAAATAATTTCCTTGAATTTAAAGGTTGGCACTCATCTATCAACCGCGCACCCGACCTGCTTTATTTAGAGGTAAGCTAAATAAATAATTAAAGTTAACATAAATTGATATATAGAATAGATTTATTGATTCCGAAGCGATCCGCATAGCATAACCGGTATTTATAAAAGTTTGTGATGCTATGATAATAAGGCAGCACTATTTGACACTCAAAGGAAACGTGTGCAAACAAATATGTAGGCCTTTCCTTATTTACATAGGCTGCGGTCTTGTACAGCATGTATATTCATAACAAAATTCACGTTAAATATACTCTCAAACGTGCGACCCCCGAAGAAATATGATTTCCATCCAATTCCCTCCGCTGCTCATTTAACGCAATCGCATTTCCATTACATTCAAAGAGAATTTTTACTCTGACGGCTTTAAACATACAAGAGCATGATGGAATCACTTGCTTTTATATTTTCGTTTCCTCGTACATACAGTATGCAAATTTTAATCAGAAGAAAATATAGGTATTTGTTTTCATTTGTATTGAATATTTTTGTGAAATTCGTTCCCAACCGCAATCTGCATCTTAAAGTTATTCCTAGATCATATTATTGTGTTTGCTTTGACTATTTAATATCTAAAGATAATAATTAATTTTGCACGATACTAACCAGGTATAAAAGCAAAAAAAGCTGTGAAAAGAGAGGTAACAGATTGGTTAGGCATGCATCTAGCGGGCTTAAGGTTCAGGGTTCAAACCTTTGGATTTCTCGAAATCTTTGTGCGAATCATAACTTTAATATGATTATCACTCGCTAACAGTGAAGGAAAACATCGTAAGGAAACCTGCTTTTGTTATCAAATCTAGTAAATTTTCTAACGGAATGTAAAATCCACCAACCCGCACTGGGCCAGCATGGTGGATTATGGCCTGAATCCCACTCGCATTGAGGGAAAGTACGTGTTCAGAAGTGGCACGTCAAAAGGGCTAATATTATTATTAAAGATAAAATTTAATTTTGACCGATACTGACCAGGTGTGACAGCGACTGTTGCGCAGAGCGGTCGGTCGCCAGGACACTCGATGGAGAGCCACTCGCTCGACTGCGCACACGCAGTGCTGTTGGCCGCACTCACTGGACACGCGTAGCATCTACTCGGCTGTATATCTGTGAACAAAATATATACTCTATAGCACCCATGACACAATAAGGTAGCTACGACAGGTATGTTCTTCCCGGGACAGTTGGGGCACGTGATTGACCCAAGTTGTCGTCATCGGCTGTGGTGCGGTTAATTATTTACCTTATTTCGTAATCAATGAAGGCAGTCATCGTGTAGACTTGGGAAATCATTGGAAGAGATATAACTGGATGCGTTGTGTTTTTCAAGGTGGTAGAGTCAAGCTGTAGCCAATTGACTGCAGCTCATATAAACGGGCTGGCTCGACCGGGGTAGTACCACCCTCTCACAGAAGATTGGCGTAAAGCAGCTATTACAGCTGCGTTTCGTACGATGAGTGAGAGAGCCGAAAGCCCGCCCCCCTCCCCCTCGCTCCATCCCACTCCCCTTCAGGTCGGCAATGTGCGAGCAATGCCTTTGGTATTGTAAGCATCTTTAAGCTACGGTAACTGCTTAGCATCAGGCGGGCCGTATGCTTTTTTGCCACCGCAGTCCTATAAAAAAAAAGTTGTACCTACCATGGTAGTATCTAATAGCATCATAGTGCTTCTATGGGAGCAATTTATCTATCTATTCAGCTGTGGCTAAACCTATAATAATCTCAATTCTTTTAACACATAACGTGGCATACATACTACTTACTCTAAAAATATTAGATACAAGGACTCTAGAAGAGACATCAAATAAGTAACTGGCTTCTCTACGACTACGTCTCCAATCATCTTGAAAGATAAAATAATAAATCCATAACTCAATGGCGGCGTCTTCATCAGGCGCATGCCTCGCGCGAGCACTCACTTTTGACGTCGGAACGCATAGACGTAATGTCATAATATGAGTGCTCGGGTGAGGCATGCGTGCCATATGGACACATCTATTGGCGGCGTCTTCATCAGGCGCAGGCCTCGCACGAGCACTCACTTTTGACGTCGGAACGCACAGACGTAATGTCATAATATGAGTGCTCGGGTGAGGCATGCGCGCCATATGGACACATCTATGAGCGTAATGCGTTTCACAGGTACAACACAACATAGACTAGCGCCGCTACAGTGCAGTACAACCAATTCAATCGGGTTTTAAGAGCCTTGGCACACAGCCAAGTGTAGAATGACGATTTTATAGAACTGTGGAGTAAGACAATGCATGTCACAATACATAGATCCTATGAATTTATAGACAGCACTCATCACAAAAAGATTATATGTACACTGGACCGCAAAGAAAAAGGGTCGGTTAGAAAATCTTCAATATCTACTCATCGCATTTTTATTTATTTTACATTTATTAAAAATAAAAAGCTTGTATTCATTTTTATTTTATTTTCATTTAAGCACATTAAAATATTCTTTAATTTAGTCTTTATTTCATAAAGCTAGGTTAGGTACTTTTGAAGATATTGAAGATTTTCTAACCGACCGTTTTTCTTTGTGGTCCATGCAGTGTGTTTAAAAAAGTAAGTTTTTGGATAAACAATACCTACAAGTGATTTCAAACTTTGTATGATGTGAGTACTCTCTAACCACTATTTGTGGCTAATTATTTCATAAATAACATAACAGATTATTTTATCATGTAGAGTACACAAAGCCTTCGTATCCAGTAATCCTTTCAGCGTTTGTATCGTGGGGGATTATCCCCGTTATTGATCGACGTTGATGAAATATCGCAGATAATAACATTGCAGATCGTATTAGATAATATTTTACTATTTGGTACAGGTATTGTTATTGTTATTCGTTATCTACTTATAAAGTGTTAATCTAATAGCCGTTACAACTATAAACTACATCGCAGCACTAATCACTTGGACTAGATTACTTTTTTCTTATCGGACTGAGGTGGCAAACAAGCGTACTGCCCGCCTGATGTTAAGCAGTTAGATGTAGCCGTAGCCTATAGATGCTTGCAATACTAAAGGCATTGCTTGCACGTTGCCCACCTGAAGGGGAGAGGAACGAAGGGAGGGGAAGAACGGGGGGAGTTGGGCTGCCAGCTCTCTCACTCATCGTACGAAACGCAGCTGTAATAGCTAGGTACTTTAGGCCGATCTTCTGTGAGAGAGTGGTACTACTCCGGTCGAGCCAGTTCGTATATGAGCTGCAGTCGATTGTCTACAGCTTCGCTCTACCACCGATTGAATTACTGAAGCTAGCATGTTTTTTTTAACTGAACAAAGGTACCTATTTGGATACGGATCTCGGTAATTAACGCGAGGATAGTAGGTATTTGAACGTGAACACAGAGTACAGAAGTGACAAATCAACATCGAGCCTATAAACAAACTAACTATAACCTAAAACTTAAATCAGTCAACACAAACAGATCCCCAGCAAGTAATTGTTAGCGAGTACAATCATAACTCAGTGGAAGTCGAAAGTTTTACTTTGATACAACAAACAAGTAAGGGTTGTGGCTGCGGCGCGACCCTACACATCACAACTTTGATCACGACTTGCAAACTATGTGTAGCAAAAAAATGATTATACAGGCTGTTCTTACATAATAAAATAACCAGCACATGTGTGGTATACAAAAAAAGGTATGAAAGGATTATACAAAATGATTCGATTTTCAAATTACTTTTTGATGAATTCTGACTTTTCACAAGAGCTTAAACCTTTTTAGTAATGTGGAACAGGGCTACATTATAAAAAGATTTTGATTTTATTTACCTAAAAGCATTTTTTTAATTATTATTTGTATAAGTACGCGGTCGTTAAACTCTGAAAGGTTACAATTTAAACGAACTTCATATTTATTTGAAGATAGCAGTAGAATATCAAAATTAACATTATATTCCCAGTTCACACACACCTAGCTATAACAAACAAGCCAGAGTTGTGTACTGCTGTTGGGGCCTTACCCTCCCCTACTTTGATCACGACTCGACATCCATAGATTATACGCTTATTACTGAGTATCCAAGTACGGATAGGGTGAGCCTTATGTTATATTTACGTGCTATCTTGAAACGTAGTCTGTTATTAATATCTATGGTAGGTACTAATGATACTCTGTCTGTAATGGCAAACTAATTAAATTAGTTATTTTGTTCATATAATAAATTATATTTATTTACTTAATAGGTAAACTAGTTTACACTCTGTATAAGCCTAACAAAGGCTGATATACCTATATCAAACCTAGATAAGTATTTTCTGGTAACTATATTTCCTTTTGAACTTTATACAATGGTGCTTAGATTTTCTTGTAAAACACTAGTTTTTCACCTCGTTGAACAATTGAAAAGAATAGATAGATACGTTCATTTAACTATACTTTTACTGAAAGTTGGAGTTGTCAAACATTATAGGAACTAAGGAATTTGTAAAAAAAGAGTTAGAAGTGTCATATACGCGTGACCGCGCGTATTGTCGCCACAGAAGTAGTTCTGGATAAAACTGTGATACAATAAAAAGAGTTCTTAAACATATAGATATTTAAAATATAGTTATGGCTGTCTTACATCCCCCATTTGAACCGTCGTCGGCCGCGCCTCCCTAAGTGCCACTTTTCCATAACGTGGCGTAATTTAGGGGCAAGTTATTGACTTCAGAACCACACGTCACTTAACAATATGCTCTGGCACAAGCTTCTGAAAGTTAAGTTTGTTCTCAATCAGATTCCTATATGGACCTTGAGAAATTCGATACTCTTAATTTTTTTTAATCTGAATTAGTTTATATCATAAATATATGAAAATTCTACCAAATTTACCAGTAACTAATATTGAAATACTAGTAATCATCAATTACCTCAGTAAAACAGATAATATTAAAGCAGTTCCTTCCACGATACGTTATTAAATTTATTTAACAGCCCATGAAAATCTTCAATATTTAAGGACTCTACCCGACCGCGTCTTTCACTCGACTCGGTCATATAACTTAAGCAAAAGAGGGTTGTCTCCACAGATAGCTCCCGGCGCAGCTCAGTAACTGCTGCACACGCACTACGGCGGCGGCGGCCTGCGGCGACGATAACCGTTTTATTACCACTTTTATATCTAACGTTATTATTTCGCTAAATGGCATGTTACTATTGCTTTGACAGTAAAACGTTTACGAGCGGAGTAATAGACGAGTTTAATACTTGGACAGTTTTACGACAACCTTGGGTATATGGTATATGGAAAGTTAAGGGTTATATTATATTAAATATTTGGTACACAGTTAAGTTTGGTAATATTTTATATGACCAAGCGAGGAAAAACAAACGAAGCTAATGTGAAGCGTCGAGCGAAAACGCGCAAAGAAAAGTTAGGGACATAACATTAAATATTATTAAAGATGTAACAAATATCTCAGGAAATATCGTAGGTACATTAACTTAACGTTGCGAGTCACTCATCAGAAAGAATTGACGCTTTAGTTTTTATTGAACTCTTTCACACACACAGACTACCTAATAATCTTACACACTAATGATCCCCTATTTATATACCAAATACCAATAAATCATATCTACCCAATACTATTGTTAACAAAAAACCTACGTTATGGAATTCCAAAAATAAAGCAAAAGATTCCATCGCTTCTATTCATAAAATGTAAAGCACACTCAAATAATTCCATTGAATCCGATTCTTTCACAAGAACCTCGAACCGTGCTCGTAAATCGATTAATCAACAACATTTCCAATAAAAAGTGTCCCAATCAGGTAATAAACGAACGGGGAAGTTTGAAAAGCGTCGTAAAACGACATTTTGTTCTAATTTCTTTTTTAAATCACAAACCCGAGTTGAATTAAATTTTCAGGCAAGTGTTCCCTTTGAAGTGGGTTGGTAGGTATCTACCGTGTTCTGCTCACCGCAGGTAAATTTTGCTTTTCTACAGTTCCCAGCGCCACCACTGAAGTGAATTGTTGAAATCAAAACAAACCGTACTCGTACCGTTTTAAACAACCGCTTGTTTGAAAACTCCTTTGTGGGAATCGCCACCGCAGCTCCAAAGTGAATGTTATAAATTTAATTTGCTTTTGATATTTGATATACGTGCTCATATCAAAACCGTTGATATTCATTTATGTTTTTGATTGTGCATCTAGTCCAAAGGGATTCCAAAAGGATTGGCCAGAAATGGTCGATGACAGAGACACATGGAGGGTGTGTAGGGAGGAAAGGAAATCAATTAAAAAAAAATTGTGTAGTATATGTCATATAATAAATGTTGTTATAAATATTTATTAAATCTAGATTCGCGAATAAATATGACTGCGTCGAGATCAAATATAATACCTACTAAGATAACTGGCGAAATATGGAACTCTATCAAGAGCTACTCTTAGTTAGTTGGCTAAGAGTTCGGTATCAGTGTCGGTATCGGAAACCGGAGTTGGAGCTGGTGTTATTGGCTTCTAAGTTAATCTAACTGTAAATTAAGGTGCCTCAATACGAGATCTTGAAATGAGCTTAATTAACTGTAACGAACGAAGATAACTTAATAGTTACTAAAAAAACATTCTTTCTAGCCTTTTTCACATTTTGGTGTATCGGCTTTTAGTTCTTGATATTGGTTTGCTATAGTATTTCTTAGTTTATCAAGTACTGTGAGCAAACTTACTTAATATTAATTTACGAAAATTGGTTCAGTTTTGTTTGGTTCGTAATGTATTTTCAAACCCATCGAAAACTGTCCAGCCGTGAAAGTATACTACAAAGACAAACAAAGAATGGCCTATCCAAGTGTTAATGCAGTGTGGTACATATGGATAAAAAAGTAAAGATTTAAGAATCCCTCCATAAAAACACAATAGTTGGGTCTATAAATAAAATATACAATTCTCCTCACCAGTATCCTTGAGAGCGCCTGTCCTGACATCCACCACGAGCAGGGCCACTATACTCATGAACCACATCGATGAATACATTTTGATACGTCTGTCTCACTTTATAATCACAACTTGTCAGCAGATTCACTAATCTCAAGATACTTATTTCACTTTTTATGCCTAGGCAACGCTATTAATTTTAGATATTCTACAACAAATTTTGAATGGAAAGAAAATAATTAGTCCGGCGTAATACAAATTAATAAATCGCTTAAATAACTACGACGACAAATACTATGAAATGGGAATCTGTATTATGAATATCTTCTCATTATTATTTTTCATTGAATCCCGGAGTATATCAATTTAAATATCGAAATAATTAATTAACTTTATAAAGAATAATTAAAAATAGGTACCCAGATTTTTCAGGTACCGTCATAAAATCGGAAATACGATTAATATTTATCACTAAAACACTTGTTTAAAAATAGTAAACCATATTTTTTAAATAAATAATCGCACGTATTTAACCAACCGCGCAAGTTAGCGTAGCAACGCGAGATGGCGTAGCAACCGCGCTCACAGCGTAGCGGCAGCTGCTACGTCTCGTAGCAAACTGCCGTATCCCGTAGCTCGTAGCCGCGCATCTCCTAGGGCGGCTGCACTGGAGCAGGGCTGCTAGTTTTGTGAAAACCTGAATAAATTGTTATAATTAAACTAACAATTATGCAAATGCGAAGCAATGGTACATACCAATGTTTGAAGAGGGGTATAACTTACAAAACGCTGTGTAATTTCTTTTATTTCAACAAAATATGTTAAATGAACCACTTAGCCAACTAACAAAATCTAAAATAGATCAAGACTGATTAGTGGTGACCTTACTACGAGAGATAGATGGATTAGGAGTTTTGGACTTAAATCTTCGGTCAACATTAGTGTAAAATTGTAGATGTTAACACATGCAATTACACAAAGACCTTTCCTATATCATTATTACAAAGGAACTTCCATAAATATGTATTTCAGTGTGAGTATATATATAAATTATTGTTTGTCACTAGTAATCACGACTATTCCTTGTTGATAAATTCGATGCTCATTTTATTTCATATGAAAATACAACAGACAGTGGATCTGAAGTAAAACAGTCACGACCCTGCTCTCTGGAGGATGGCGGGGCGAAAGATGTAATTATTTACAAATAAGAATAATGTATTCAGAGAAGAAAAAGAACGGAATAAATCTCGACGCGAACAAAAGGTATCCGGAGACAGGCTCAAGCATTGGACACACGACGGAGTGACATTCCTTTCTATTAAATCCATTTATAAGTAGGAATGTACCTACGTGTCTTTGACAAAATATATAATCATGGTTTAGGTACTCACTTTACTCACACGGCTCACTCCTCAACTAAGTACTAGTTTTATATGTCCTGTTTTTGTTTTTACCTACACTTACATAGGCAATCGTGGATTGGTGCAAGGTAATTTTGTTATTCTTGCTCTCAAATAGTTCGAAAAATTAGAAGTATTTGCGTGGATTGGGAATACTGTAGATATTCTGACAGCCAAGACACATCACACCGTGCTAATACTTTATGTTTAGGGACCGGTTGTTAAACCTGGTTTAAATACTGAGGTATGACGTGAGCCTCGAGACGAGGTCCTCTTATCAGCAGTGTCACAGACTTGTCCAGATGATACCCATTATATATTATATTATTATTATTATTTTATTATTATACCCATTATTATTATTATAGCTCATATGCTTTATCATATCGTTTGCAATTAAGCGGATTTATTATTTTTAATCTTGTTTCATATTTCTACACATAATAATTTTACATAGCTTTTAGTCAAGTTCAAGGGATAAAGATAATTAACCTTCATTGAACTGCTTAATCTAACTAATCAGATTATCTATTAAACTTTCATTTCGTTTCTGTTGACGCACTGTTTTATGTGTACCAAAAATTGATTGTATTATTATTTCATTTCAGGGGGATATTTTCCAGCTGTAAGAACAACAAAGCATTCCGATAGCCGTGTGTCCCGGTCTTAAAATAGCGAGCTCATCGGGTGGGGAATATCGGGCGAGGCCGAGACTGGCGGACACATTAATTGCCAATTTCCTTAGCCCAAGACCCCCCTCGCCCCCCGTGCATTACTCATCTGCAAATATCAGATAATGATCTTCATTAGCGCTCCCTTGATTATTCACCAGATTCCAATTGATGGTGTTATCAACAACTGTATTCAGACAATTCCGTTACCGCTTTTTGTTCAGATTTTTCAGTCGGCTGCTTTGTTAGGCGGCTTTCCGCTGATTTATAATTTTATTCAGGTAACAAAAACATTTATTTCTTCATTATTTATTTATATTTCATTACCTACGGTATTAATTTACAACGGCAACTGCTCTCACATAAATATACTAACCGATGATTGCGTTCGAGAAGTTTGGCATTCAATCAATAACCTTATTTGGTTGCTTATTTCCAAAGTTACTTTCATAAAAGTCTGCCGAAGAATTGTGAAATAAAAAAACGTGTTTTCGTGGGACCCAATTGTTAGCTCCGAGAATACAATTGACGAAGAGATTATTTTTGCCATCGAGTTTCCAAGCCAATACAATGAGCACTTGAAAACAAACCCCTTGTAAAACATAAGGCACATTTTTTTGGAGTTCGTTTTGTGTAATTTTAGCATAAATATACATGTTTCGTTGGTCTGAAAACCACTTCAAACATGAAGCCTGAAGCTACTAGCATGTTTTTAACAAACGCTAATGCCTACCGAAGAAACATACGGCATACCTAATTCATTTTAAGTCGTTAACTTAAATATTAAGGCATAGTCGTAACTTTTTTAATAAAACTTAATTATAAATAAAAATATAAGAGGTCGGTGGCGAGGCGAGAGGCGACGATAACATATTCAACGGGAACGAAGTTGCACGGTCGCCGAAACAACAAACAATTTGCATATCTCCGCGACCCCGCGGAAAAGGTCGCCGCGATTGAATTTTATGAAAAATGTTACTTTTTGTTCCATCTTTATAAATATTTATTAGATATTTTTCACGTAAATTTAACATCGACCCGAATTACTTCAGTCACGATGACGACGAAAAAAGCTTTTAAGAGTTTAATAATTACATTTAGCGTAATTCTTCTCGTAAATAAAATTTGTATTCATTGATTAGAGCAGACGCCTTTTTATTATTTTTCTTCTTATAAAGCATTACAAAACCATTTTTTTCGTTAACTGATGAATTAATAACTCTCCATGGCAATTTATAACGATATTTCAAATAGGTAAAGTCATTTTAAATAGCTACCACCACACACCCAGATACGTAGATCAAACACAAGAATGATTGCAATTAAAACTCCAACAATAGCCAGCGTTATTAGACACAATACCGAAAACATATCGTCAGCAAATTCATGAAATAGAAAGCCAAAACAGTTTTCATCGGTTCAATTAAAACTTGGTCGTGGGGCGACGGCCGTCACTGGCGCATAATTACGGGTGTCACTCATACCGGGGCTGCCTCAGAGCAGGCGATGACAGAAATCCACCTTCAGATAAATATCGACAGAGCCACTAATAAGATCGTGTGCGTCAATTTCATTTTAAAATAGCTTCAAATTATTTTCGGTAGCGGAATTAATAGAAAAAAATGTCCTTTCTGCCACTTTCAAAATCTTTTCGTATAAATAATATATTTTTCTACTTGTGTAGGCTACGCGAAAGTTACATCCATTCCCAACAATCTAAAAATACCTACTTGCGATCTAATAAAGCACCAACTCGTTAGTGTAAACTATTATGTAGGTATACATTAAATACCAGTAAGTATTCTGATGAATATAATACCCTGACCAACCCTGACCTCGAGAGATGAGCTACTAATGACGTGTATATAGGAGTAGGAGTTGAAGTTGAAGTTTTCTGCGCGGACAAAGTAGCAGGCAAGAGCTAGTTTTTAATAAAATTATAAATAAAACTTTGAATCTATCCTGAATCATCTTATACGTATCTTATGTTTGTTCATAGCTAAATTTCTGCATATAGTCTTCCGTGGCAGCATTCAGTCGTGGCTGGTAAGCCATCTCGTTACAAAGTGTTGGAGTACTTGAAGCGATATCAAAAGGGTTTCATTTTGGTCCACCGGCGCCCGCTGTGGTAGACATTGTGACAAAGCTGCAAATTAATTACGGTAATGCCACGAACACGACGCGTCCGTGCCGTGCGATTGTTACTAAATACCCGTGAATTTCTTCAGACTAATTGGTGTTCAATGTGACTTACCTAGTGATCTTTTAGTTTGATAAGAACATTTAATTCGTTTCAGTTATAGTAATTATTGTTGCCCAAACTTATTGAAATAATACTGATAATGATATTGATGTTAAGATGCGCACATAGATTTCGAAAAGCTCCGAGGGGTTTCAACACTGGCCATTAAGCACGCAAGACGCGTGCCTAACCAGTCGGCTAACATAATATAATAATGGATAATTTAATATCAACCTGTAGATAATTGTCGATCCTGCCTACGCTGCCAAAATTATAATGTCGTCATAGAAACTTAACTACGCAATT
This sequence comes from Drymonia ruficornis, assembly GCA_947859195.1. Classification (NCBI taxonomy): domain Eukaryota; kingdom Metazoa; phylum Arthropoda; class Insecta; order Lepidoptera; family Notodontidae; genus Drymonia; species Drymonia ruficornis. Next base: position 4,796,316 of record OX401904.1, read on the forward strand.
TTCCCCTAATGATGATGACCAAAATAACTTATATTCCCATGAAGAAAGTATTTAATTACTTACCTACGTAGGTAGGTACTTTAGTCACCTACCCGTTACTGGAATATAATCCTAGACCTGAATGTATTTACTAATAGGTAGGTACGTAGGCTTCTCTTGAAATCACTTTCCTATATTTAGAAATATTTAATGATCGTCATCCGTCAAATCCTCCGGCTCTTTGGCTGAGATTGTGAAGATAATTCGTTTACTTCGGCATAACAAAGAGCTTCTGTAACGAGATATCCGATTCAAGCGATTGCTTTGTCATCGTATTAAATTCCTCTTCTGGATGCTCTAATGTTTTTTTTCTGATATTTAAAACTATTTAAGTAGATACTATAGTTAAATGTCGAAATTATTTAAAAGAGGACATACTTGGGTTGGGTTCACCAATGTTACCAGTAGTACATCAAACAATCGGTTACTGCTATAACAGTACGTGTTCGTGAACTAAGCTCTAAGTTGATAACCTGTTCCTAATGACTAGTTATAAAAGTGAATCTCGAGAGAGGTGCTCGTCAGATTAGCAATGCTCAAGAGAAAAATGCATAGAAGGTAAATAAGCAAGTACAAGAAGGATACTGGAGAATGTCAGATATCAGAAACTAACAGTTAATTTGAAACTCTACCATTCAGTTTGAGTTTTCGTGGGATAAATTTAGAGCAACCCAAATAAACTATGCGGCTAGTTTAAATATAATTGAAACTTAACTTCGCGATACATGGTCCCAAAGTGGGCCGTAATTAGGTATATTTAAAAATTATCATATTATTAAATTAACTGGTGACTCGAAATGGCGCACATTTTGCCCATTTTCACCATTTCACCCGTTCTGTGTACAATTATAATAAACCCCTTCTTAATGGGGTTTCCGGCTAATTGGAAGTTCTGAACCCTCTGAAAAATATGTATAATTAATTAGCATTGATAATTATTTGATGGGTCCAAATTTTAAACAGAATATAGTAATTGAGGTACGAAATTAAACGCTGTCAATGCTTTTGATTTATACTTATACATGTTGCTCTCTGTCACGTGCCTAAAATATTAATAAATAATATAAATAGCTATTCGTACGCGTTAATCAAGCTTTATATGAAACATTTAACGCCGGTGGAATCGGCAATTTCCTCCCCTTTCATTTCGACTTCACCGCATGCGCCCGGTTCAATGAATAATTAAAATATTCATCATCATTGACACCCTTAATTTGTTAATTTTGAATATAACTGCGATGCTCTGTCTTCGAGAAAGTTTGTAGAACGAAATAACCATACAAGTGTAAATAAGATAACTAACAAACAGATCCATGAGTAATACCTATAAATAGATCCTAATACTTCTACAACTCCAATGTGCAGGTGAAAAACAAAGTATATTTTTCTCCGTATTCCATTCCTAATAACTTTCAGTCGTAGCAGTAAGTAAGGTGTCGCAAAGTCGCAAGTTGGTTCACCGATATTGCTTTCCAATAGCATTGTACTATGTTCCAGCTAATAATGCTGCAACGGGGTAATTAGTCCGACTTTACAGCGAATTTTGTTGTTTTATTGTTTAAGCAAAATAAGTACCGATACCTACCTTACTAGCCCGTTTGAAATCCATAATAAAACTTAATAAATAATGCTAACTAATCCAACCCCAATCATAATATCTCTTAAACGTAAACTCTCCTTGTTGCTTATGTAAATACTACTTTTGCTTACCTACTACCAAGAAGGACCTCGCAAGCGGCATAAATTAATTCTATCACATTACCGCAATTCCTATGTCGAAACATAACATGCTACAATCTGACTAATGATAAGTAGGTCAACTCCACTCAAGTTACCTCACGTTTATTTGTCCTTTGTTATTTTTCTCTTAACCAAAGCAATATTATTAATACGCGAAATATTCTATACGGCATTATTCTCAGGAAGTTGTCCTCAATTTAAATGAAAAAAAAAAAATGATCACGCTCGGTCGGCAACGCAGAAGCTTCGTCGTAAAAAAACTGGGTAATAAAGAGCATAATAAAAGTAAACATTATGATAACTTTTACTGGGTTGGGTTACGTTCTTTTTAACTGTTATCGTATTGTACGGACGATGTTTATTTTGTAAATTTGTTTTTTATATTCACTACAGGTACTTAGACGTTTCGGTACCTACTGCCCGTCTAACCTCAAGCTTGTACAAGAATTGCGTTAATTTGACTTAGATGTGCTTATTTTTTCAATAGGTAATGCTTTATCGCAACTACTCATCACGAGAATAGCATGGAAACTTAAGTGTATCAACACAAAGTAGGTAAGTACCTACATATTTTGTTACATTTCTGCGCAACGTTAGTGATTCGAATCTTATGAATGGATAGGAATTTGGGTCAAGCTTTTATGCCAATTTATCGGCGTGGAGTAGAAATGGCGAGATATAAAAGTTAGCGTAGCCATATCGAGTAATTTCGCGATAAATTGCCCGAATTTATCACCCGATTGAACGCGCTAAATTCGCGCGCTGTCGCCGTTCAGCTCGCGTCCTAATACCGCTCATCGTGTCGTATTTATCATTGCAAACACATACATTCTAAAACTGGCTTTTATTGAACTAGGGTGCGCTGTGGAACATATTGATTCGACAAGAAAGTTCAATACTAACACCCACCAATATAGAGTTCTGCGACTCTACGAGAAATAGGTTGCTATCAATTTGAATTTATAAACTGATGTGCTGATTGCATAATTTATTTATCCATGAACAAAGCCCAATGACTTGTTCTTCTAACAAAGAGCTTTCAGTTGTGTTTCAAGATTTTATCACTTCATTGAACGCACTGAATTCGCACGTTGCATGTCGATCAGCTCGCGTCTCATCAGCTACCGTGGAGTCATCATTGGCAACACATAAATTGTGAAGCGGAGTTTTATTGAAGCACTCCTCACAGACATTCACATAATCGTCCTAAGGGGAATTCGGTTATACGTTTACAGCGTTCTTACATTTATTTGTTCCGATTTCTCAAGAGGGCATTTCCGTATACTTAGTAACGATAGGTAGGTAGAAACCATTCGAAAGTATTAAGTAAAGTTACATTACTTTCCCTATTCATTTAATATTAATAGCCTAGAATTGCCGTTGAAAATAAGGGTGATTATCTTAGGACTAACACGGTAATAGACCGTTGGTAATTAAGATAAATAGTAGGTACGTAGTAAAAAATAATTAGAACGTAAATTAGACCGCTGCTGTGTTATTCTAAAAAGATAAACTAGTTTTGAACGCGTGTTTAGTCAAATTTGCCTTGAAACTAGACTAGCCTTCAGAACGAGTTTATAGTTTAACTTTTTACAATAAAACCGCCGATGTCCAAACTGCGAGTGACTACATCTAGGCAACCGTTTCAGCCTGAGACTGACTAAGTAATTTCCACTTCAAACATAGCTTTTCAATTTTAAATGAATCTTAATATAAGATAAGATATTATCTATTGAAACCGCCCACTTAACGACTAAGCGTTGTGAACTTTGCCAAACTTTGCAAAACTTCCAAACGACAAACAATCGCGGGGCATTATTTCTTGTCGCCCTAATTACCACAAAAGATGATCACTTTAGCTATCTTTCATTGGTATGAAAGAGATAAAATATGCTTTAAGTTAATCCATTATCGGATTTATCGTGTTCATTATATCTTCGTATGGCATATATGAAAACAAAATCGTAGAATTATATGTCTCCATTGTTTAGTTAAGTTTAAAAAGAAAGAAACGAGGACGCAAAGTTAAAAGCTCAGTCAAATAGGTATACCTTGGTTATAATCGATAACGATTTCTACAGTCCATGACATTGAATACTTATTACCAAGTTATTTAAATTCCAGAGTATAGGTAAAGCTTACTGACCCAGTTGTTGTATCAGCGAGCGCATCTAATGTTCGTAGGTGGAACCAACCTAGTGGAAAGTGATGCTGTAAAATGCACGGTGCAAAATTTATGACACCTACATGAATAACTCTTAGGTAGATAATAAATAAACTCCAGTTTAAGACGAGGATACTATGACTTTTCTTCATGAGTGTAGATTCATCCTCTCTGCCTTCACTTACCTATCCATGGCCACCAATCTCCGTTATACCTATCTACATTATACAGGATGAATGTTTCAAGTGTGCGTGGATGGCCAAATCCGAAACTATGATGAATAGCGAAAAGTACTGTAAGTTTGCGCTATGTCATTACTTCCCAGAATTCATTCCTTATTAGCGACACTATCGAATGGTGTAATAATACAGTGTGTTTTTTTTTTCAAAATCAACTATGTAGTTCTATTCCTGGCTACGAATATTATTTTTGCAAAAATCCAATAAAGCAGTTTTAGTTTTCATCAAAATCGGCCCCGAGACTGCTTTGAGTACTTTTCGCTATTCCTAATAGTTTCGGATTTGGCCATCCACGCACACTTGAAAAATTCACCCTGTATCCCCAGAGGACGTATACCAACTGTTCACGATCGCTTCAACTCATAACAAAACGTAATACTTATTCGTAAAACAAAGTAAGAGCTAAGTATACACATCTAATTAGGTATAGGTACACTGACAGACAATGTACCTACAGCCTAGACCGCTTGGTCTAGAAGCAGGAAATTGTTCACAGGAGTTCTACAGCATTGCAGAGAACTAAAAAAGGAACATACCTAAAAATTCATCCCGTAAGCCCCCTTGAAAGTTTGGATGGAAATCCATGCAAAAAAAGAAAACAAAAGAATGCACGGAAGACGTAACGTTACCAACGGTTGATACTGCCATTGGCGTAACTTCCTATTCCTACGCGAAACGTTAATTGATTCCACGTGATTGGCCCGTTGCCGCGTCGACCCCGCGAAATAAGCTCACGTTCCTATACCAACGAACTACGAACAGCCCTGGGCTTTATTATAAAAATGAAGACCTTACCTACCCATTTTATTCAGTAAACAAGCAACCCTTTTTTAGCAATAAAGCTTTTAGGAATGTGAATATTTCGCGGCACCGGAAATTTGGTGAATTTAATAAACAGGTAAATAGGATTTAGGTACCTATTTCTTTAACCAAGATTAATTTCTAAAGATTACCGTCTTTTCTTTCTACAATGATTAACAAAAGAAATGTATAAAAATTGGGCTTGGGCGTGGGCTTTGAGTTGGTTAATACCTCCACAATGTGGTGGTGGATGGCCACTCAAGTCTCTGACTACCCCCGAATGGGGATAAAAAAGTCGTGACGTTATATATATATATATATATATATATGTATAAAAATTGGCTTGCTGGCAGCAAATTCGCTATGGCCAAAGTTGAGCGAGGAAACCCTCAGCTCTTGAGGCGTTAAAATTTTAACGCGATCTACCAACTGGGATAACTCTGCGCCTGCTCCGGTGATAGTTACTTCAGAACTTAAGTTAGGTATACTTATTTATTTCAAACACGTCCACGGCACGCCACTCCGGGCAGGACCTGTTTTATTTGTTCACCCAGTTACCTATAAATAATCAATTTCCAATTGGTAGGGCGGCATTCGATTATGTAGGGATAAAACGACCAGCCGTTTGTAAACACAGAGAGACTGCCTCACTGGTTATCATGTTAGAGAAATTAATTATTATTCAGAATTTTATTATTTTTCAGGTTTTCATGGGACAATACTATTACTTATTCTGCGGTCTGGCTTAAAATATTTACTTTACCATAGAATTAGTAATAACCTAAGGTACCTACCTACACACTATTTTCTCATACTACATTTATGAATGGACGAATATGCTTTTCATAAATCTGAAGTATGTCATTTTTCCTGTAAAGAAACTTATGTAGTCATAAACGGACCTTACTAAAAAGAGTTCGCGACTTGATATTTTTTGGGGTTTGCGTTGATAGATAAGGTTGCGTTGTCTTTATTGAGCTATAAAGCAGTTATAGCTGGGGGCGATAACGGCGATTTATAACACTTTAGCGCTGACCGGCCCCGAGGGCCGGGCCTTACTGACCACGCAGCCTATAGGTACCTACTAGGGACCTATACTCACGATTTAGTTTCACACATTTATAATGATGGCCTTTACTTATCGGCTAAAAAGCGCTGTTAGGATAATAGGCTAGGTATTATTTTTATAATAGAGAAAGGTGCACATTTTTCTGGTCGTTATTTTCGGTAAAAAAAATATTTTGGTTTAAGTTTACAAACAATATCGCATATACCTATTCGGGTATAAATTAGGTACTTACCTACCTGGCCCTAAGCAACTCGGCCGAGTGGTCGGCCTAGTACTAACATCGACATAAAACGAAGCGAGTAGTTCAACTATTTACCGGTAGATAGTACAATGAAAATGAAAAAACAATGACCACGTTTTTTTTCATACATATATCTAATAAGGGCACCTCTTTCTTACGGAGCCTACTGTCCCTAATTTCGAGTCTCCCTAGTTATACTGACCTATTTGTTAACCATCGGGAAGGCTAAACGTAAAGTAACTCCCTAGGCAATACATACCTTTAGGGGCCACCCATTAATTACGTCACACGTAAAGGGGGTGGGGGGAGGGGGTCGACGAAATGTGACATTGTGTGACAAGGGGGTGGGAGGGGTCCTAAGTTTTGTGACGTCACATTTAAAAATCTAATATATCTAAGTATTGAAACCGAAATTTGAATTTTTAAAGAACAATGTTGAAAATTTCTGAAAATTATAAAATATAAGTGACGTCACACAGGGTGGGGGGGAGTCTCGCAAATGTGACCAGCTGTGACAAGGGGGGAGGGGTCTAAAAATCATTAAATTCGTGTGACGTAATTAATGGATGGCCCCTTACCAACACAAATTTTATTACGGTTTCATGCGGACGTACCTACCTAAATAAGTATAAAATAATTATCGCCCCAGTATCCTCATTAAGTAGGTACCTGCCTTAGCGGTGCTAAAGCAAAATCGTCACAGGCATGTTACTTATACTTTGAAGATACCTAGAATATTTAAAAAAACCGGCCAAGTGCGTGTCGGACTCGCATCTAAAGGGTTCCGTACCACCGTAGAATAAAAAGTCAAAAATATCATGTTTCTTGTATGGGGACCCCCTTTATTTTTAAACTTTTTTATTTTTAGTATTTGTTGTTGTAGCGGCAACAGAAATACACATTCTGTAAAAAAAAACAAGTCTCTACCTATTACGGTTCGTAAGATACAGCCCGCTGACGGACGGACAGCGTAGGCTTAGTAATAGGGTCCCGTTGGCACCCTTTGGGTACGGAACCCTAAAAAATGACGTGCCATCAATAGTTGCCACATACTGAATTAAAATTATTGTTCTCTGCGCTAAACCATGACAGACTCAACAGTATAAAGAGTATAATATCACGGAACCTTATAAGATTATACCTCTGAATATACCGTATTTCTCCACGCTAAGTAGATTCATACTAAAATGTGCTATGAATATTTGATCAGGCGCTCCCATACAAACCTGGTAATAACGTGGTCGGTTCTAATTAATTAAAACGCGCCCGACCCGTAGAATCTTAAGTGAGCAAGTAAGATTTCCCATAGGAATAAAAAATCTCTACAGTTATCTGCTTTTCCCTATTTTCTTGGAGTTGATTTCCTGTCTACCCTAATTTTGCTGAATTACCTTCCTAGGATATACATAGATATCTATTAGGTACTACGTATAATATAAATTACAATTAAAATTGTTTGTATGTTTGTAGGAAGTAATCTCAGGAACTACTGATCCAATTCAAAAAATATTTTACTGATAGAAAGTTACACTATCCCTATGTCCCAATCAATCAATTTTCGTAGTGTGCATGCAAGCTGTGATGTAAGTATGTAGGTAGGTAATTGCTAATTTTTTGTAGAGTGACTATCTGTAAAGCCGGACTCCCAGCGCCATCTGTTATGTTTCTACCAAAAATGAAAACATTTTCTGCATTATTTTATAAATTTTATTTACATCTTTTGATTTATAATATAATTCACAATCACATAGACCGCTATAAAATTTTAATCAAATCATCAAGTTGTGACCTCAAGAGGTCACTGGTAAATGGTAGGTATGTAATTCATGTTACTTGCCCTGCATAACATTCTGTAGACAGGTAGACTTATTTCCTAAAACAATATGCAGCTACTTTGATGTCCATTAAGGCTAAACACAAATGAATCAGTTTCAAACAATTATGATCTTGAATTACAGGTATAAATACACATAAATATTTCAAAGAAATTTCTTTTCTATACTTCTATACTAATATATAAAGAGGGAAATGCTGACTGACTGACTGACTGACTGACTGACTGACTGACTCATCAACGCCGAGGCGAAATTACTGAAGTTAGAGACATGAAATTTGGATAGTAGATATATTTTGTGACGTAGACAAGCAATAAGAAGCGATTTTGGAAAATTCAACCCCTAAGGGGGTTAAATAGGGGATGAAAGTTTGTATGCAAGTTCGTCATTTTTCGAGTTAGAATTATGAAAATTTGTGTTGAGGTGTCTTTTTAAAGATAAAAAATATGGTTTTCGGCGTTTTTGAATATTCAACCCCTAAATAGGGGATGAAAGTTAGTTGGGAAGTTTGTATAGATATTCGTCATTTTTGAAGTTAGAGTTATGAAAATTGGTGTTTAGGTTCCTTTTTAAAAATAAAAAACTTGAATTGCTGCGTTTTTGAAAATTCAACCCCTAAGGGGGTAAAATATGGGACGAAAGTTTGTATGGAAGTTCGTCATTTCTGAGGTTAGCATAATGAATGTTTAGGTTTCTTTTTACGTATTAAAAATAAAAATTTCATCATTTTTGAAAATTTAAACCCTAAGGGGTTAAAATAGGGGGTGAAAGTTTGTATGGAAGTTCGTCATTTTTTGAAGTTGGAATTATAAAAATTGGTGATTAGGTGACTTTTAAAAGGTAAACAATATTAATTTCAGGGTTTTTGAAAGTACATCCCCTAAGGGGGTAAAATAGGGGATGAAAGTTTGTATGGAAGTTCGTCATTTTTGTAGTTAGAATTAAGAAAATTGGTGATTAGGTGTCTTTTAAAAAAATAATAATAATAGCGTTTTTGAAAATTATACGGGGTATGGGATACGGTATACGCGATATGGGATACGGGATTTTGTATATGAGATACGTGATACGGGATACGGGTTACGGGATATGGGATGCGGGATGCGGGATGCGGCATACGGGATGTGGGATGCGTGATACGGGATACGGGATACGGATACGGGATACGGATACGGGATACGGGATACGGGATATGTGGTAAGGGATACGGGATACGGTAAACGGGATACGGGATACAGATACGGATACGGGATATGGATACGGATACGGGATACGGATACGGATACGGGATATGGATACGGATACGGATACGGGATACGGATACGGATACGGGATACGGGATATGGGATACGGATACGGGATACGGGATACGGGATACTGGATACGGGATACGGGATACGGGATACGGGATACAGGATACGGGATACGGGATACGGGATACGGGATACGGGATACGGGATACGGGATACGGGATACGGGATACGGGATACGTGATACGGGATGCGTGATACGGGATACGGGATTTGGGTTCCAGAAAACGGAAACGGAATTTTTTAAATTTATATTCTGCGCGGACGAAGTCGCGGGCAAAAGCTTAATTAATAAATGTCTACAGGTGGTGGTCTTCCAAATAACAGATTCCATGAAACAGGTTGAACTAATTGAGAGTACAGTTCACCTTCTTTAAACAGTGGTACAATACAATTTAAATATTGAATCATTTCATACGCATCAGGAATATTATCACCCTCTGAAGAGAACTTGTACAAAACTAGACACGGCACTCCCTTCTGTGTTGCGATGTCATACAATAACGATGCAAAGCCTCCACCAAATATTTTCACAGCTGTATTTTTAGGTTCATGTTCGACCCAATCTAGCGACTTCAGTTTACTCTTGTAGGGGCAGAGCTCGCTGACAACATATCTAAACGGTGATGTCAGTACATGCTTCTTTTCGTGAGCGAAACTGCTTGTTAACATAATAATATCTTTTATGTTTCTCGCTTTGAACTTCTCAACAACCTCAGTCAGGAATTGTTGGGAGTATTTATAAACTAGTGGAGCTCGCACTTGCATAATAATGATATGTTTTGATTCACACTGATAGATTTCACAGCATCCAGAGAGGCTCCCCGAGTGCAGGTTGTAAGGGTCGTAGCCCGACATAGGCACAAGCGCCGGGCTGTACACGGATTCGATTTTTTTCATATCTAAAGAGTTAATTAACAAATCGCACGCGAGTTGTGCGACATTTCCAACAGCAACACTCGGCACGACGAGTGTGTACTCGCTCAAATCAGTTTGTATTAATGTTTGCCACAGATTTATTTCAGCCATTTCAAAGCACTTGAAATTTTTTATAATCACAATTTGTTCACAAGTGTTTATTTCCAAAGTCAAAAGAGGGTGTTTCCGGATCACATTGATGCCAAATGCAATGCAAATGCCAATACAATACAAACAAAAGATCTTGCAAAAGTTAAAATTTGAAAAATTAAATTGTCATGTCATGCCACCATAGATATATAGTAATAGATCGGAAGTTATTGTTTATGGTATACATATTTGATACAAATATGGACCACATTAACGAAAATATATCTGTCTCATTCTTACACGTCACAATTTAGCTATGTAAAACAGTACAATATATGTCATATATTTCTTTTTTCTGGAAGTTTTTGGTTAGTTCCGTCAGTAAGCCGCCTCCCTGAGGGCCTTTTTGGACCACCATATTGGGTTGTCGGCTATGGTCGGGTCACTATGGTTAGTACTTCATCTGTCATGTCAGCGTCTTATACAAATTATTTTAAATTTTACGCTGAACTGTGTGTATTTTGTGACTCTTTATTAGATTATTTAGGATTATTAAGGAAAAAGCAATATAGTTTAGTGTTGCGTTAGGGCATGCAGTTCTGATTCCCGAAAGAATTTCGAAGGATTGTCATTTTTCAGATTAGTTGTGTTATTTTCATATTTAAGTGTAGGTATTTTTAGTGTGTGAAAATACATTTCGTGTACATAATATTAATTTTTAATTGTGTTCTCGTCTATAATCTTACTCTCCAATTCATATTTTCAACTAAACAGAAATAACAAATATTTGATATGTTTACATAAAAACGTAGTGTTGTTCTTACATGTTTTGTTTCAAAGTTATCGATACCAATTCTATTCACCTACACGTTGGGCTGCGCCGTTACCCCGGGGTGACCGACCACAAATAGATTATTTTTGTTTTGGAAGGTGCGTGACTGCGTCGCCTTAAAATTGTTTTTTTAATTTGGCATCACTACTCAAGAACATAAAGAAGAATGCGCGAAAGAGAAAACAAGTTGATTTTTGGATACCAATTTTTTAATTGTAATGTAATTGTAATTGTTTGACAGCCAATTGATGATAACTTTGCCAATAGTTGTGAAGAGCTGTCAACTGAGATACATAATAGCCCCGCTGACCCTTACAGATTTGTCTCCCCCTTTTTTGCCTTATTTGATTTAGCCCAGCATAGCTGTACCTACCTAATCAAGACCCAGCACTTTTCCCGCGACATGATCGTTGGGTATATCGATATGGATACTATCGACTATCTAAAAGTACAACACTTTTTGCTGCGGGCGGAGTCGCGCCATATTGGACGGTCGTTTGCTCGGGTTTGGCTCCAGATGACGTCACATAAGGCTTGTCCTCTATCTTTCTTATGGTCAATGCATGCCACTGCTTAAATTGACATTTCAATTATTTAACGGCCGTTTTCACATTACACGGCACGGCAGCGGCGACGGCTGTCACTGAGATATTTTCGGGGTTTTCATTGGTCAGTAACCAATGACAACTGGTCACTGACCAATGAAAACCCCGCAAATATCTCAGTGACAGCCGTCGCCGCTGCCGTGCCGTGTAATGTGAAAACGGCCATTCGCTTTGACATGTTACTTCATGTGACAGTCACTTTTTTTTAGTAACGCGTCGCTTTTCGCATATAGGCAGTATCAAGTAAAATAGGTAGGTATATATTTTCAAGTTTTTTTAAACTTGGTAAAGGTCGCGGGAATACCTACACTGGATGCGTGCGGGCTGCGCAAGACCGGTCATTGGCCGTTTTTCGATTACACGGCACGGCACCGGCGACGGCATGGCGGCAGCTTTTTCATTGGTTAGTGACCCGTTGTCATTGGTTACTGACCAATGAAAACCCCGCAAATGAATTTGGGTTGGGAACCTTTGGACGTCTTTCGGCTTATGCTGCGTTCCAGTCACCGTTATTTTTGCTATTTTCTTCCACAAAAACTGTTAAAAACGATAATAATGATCACTTTTAGTCTTAGACCATCTAACTTAGGGACCCGGTACGCGCATAATTCAATGAACAAAATTTTCTGTCAATTCCTGGGGGAGGGGAGGTAACCACTACATTAAAATTGACGCACACTTACTCAAAACATTTTGTGTCATTATAAACGCACACGTAAAGAAATGTGCAACACTAGTATATTTTACGCACACTAAAAGATCTAATACGTCAACATACAAAATTTTACTACCGTAGGACCATCGGTGTAATAGGGTGAATACCACTATCGATATTTCTAATTAGCTATATCGATAGTTTCATATACTCATTATTACATTTATAGCTGTCATTATAATCTACTGAATTATCTCTACTGAAACAGCTGAACAAGAAATAATGAGTAACTCACGAGGCGTAAATATTCAACGGAAACAAGATGATTCCGGGTACATCCCAATTCAGTTCCTTGAAAATGAGATTATCTAAAAAATAAGTACCTAATGTTCCCAAATAACCTGTTTCATCCCCCCCCACTCCCACTCGACCAGCGCCATCTGCTGCCACTGGCCTGGCTGATATCTTTTGTTAGGTAGGTACGTATAAACGTAATAGGTATTATTATACTAATGTCATCATCATCATCATTTCAGCCAAAAGACGTCCACTGTTGGACATAGGCCTCTCCCAAGGTTTATTATATACTATATATATTATATTTTTATCGATACCGGTCTGCAATCATAAATAAACACTACTACAACACTGTTCAAATCAAAAAGTATATATGTCGAAATCATTCTTGCAACACTGACTAATACGACTGAATAATTTTGATACTTGATTTATTATTTTCCATATTATTTATTGTTCATAATGCAAGCGCAAGCACTTTTAAGTTTTCTTTGATGTTGGTCAATAAGATAATATTTGTTATACATATATTTATGCCATATGTGATTCATTGCCTCAGTAGCAGACGCTGCCTGCTTCTGGGTCATATGGACCCGGAGCAGTGTCAGGTTCGATTCCGTTTATCAAGATCAAGAATTTATCGAGATCGTATTTATCTGAATTGTTTCGATAGTGGGTGTTTTTGTTTCAACATGAGTTAGTTATTTTTTTTTGTATTTTAGGAAAATAAAACAAACATATCATAGCTACTGCGTTTTTTAATTAACAAGAGAATATTCTTAGACAGCCCTGGCAGTTACAAAATGTTGATAAAGCTGCAAGAGATGTTGTAAATTCAAAAGATCTTAGTTATCACGCATTCCGGACCTTGAGCGTATTGCCAGAAAGCGGGTTTTCTTTATCCCAGTACCCCAAACCAAAACCGCATTTGCCCAACGTTTCCCTTTTTTCCTAAAACCCTTTCTGTTCAACAAGTTTAATAAATCCAATAAGATCGTCGGCTTAAATTACTTTCAGGCTAAAATCAAAATTACTGCAGAATTACTAAATTGGCCCTACCAACTTACAGAAGAATTCATGAAAATCGATAAATAATATTATTATTCAATTTATTCATTAAATATCCTATAAATTTACATTTTTAAATTTATACTTATATATATAAAAAAAAATACATTTAAAAATATAAAAATAGTTCCCCACCGGCATCGGCAACAGGGTCCTAGTTACCGGTGGTCAAGGCTCCAGGGAGAGGAACTTCCTAACAATGCGAGCCGTTATTATTATTATTTATTTATTTTTCCATTACTTATTTTGACTGTTCCTACTTTTACTTAATCAGATATGAGATGTTTACAATTCCTAATACTTGTTTATTCTTTAATCAATTATTGTGTTATTCTTTTTCTTTAATTTTATGTTTATTTTCTTTACCGTACTTTCTTTCTTTCCTTTTCTTTCTTTCTTTTTTGTTCTTTTCTGTACGAAACTGTTATTATTATTTCTTTAAAACCCCCCACAAGACAGGCATTGCCTAGTGTGGGGTGTTTTGCCTGCTCTGTAAATGGTAATGTCTTTTTGGTAATAAATATTATTATTATTATTAAATATTCCACTCCTGATAAATCAATATATTGGCGTGGGCCTGCCGCTGCCTCATCAACTCATCATCATCAGTCTCCACAGCATTGCTCTCATCTTGAAGATTTATTATTAATCGATTAATGTCATCTTAAAGAGCAATTTTCGACTATTCTTTTAACGGTACCTGAAAAATAAAATAATTCAATAAAAGATCATTTCTTTAATGCTTTAAGATTATTTGTTTATTTAGTAATTAAGTAACGATGTTAACTGACAAGCAAACATAGAAAAATAAAGCAACCTTAGATTATATATTGGTCGATATGAAAGCAACACATAAAAATAATGCCCAAGTATCAGGTTGTGTTCAATCGAATGTACCTCTAAGCGATCAATGTATATTTACTGAAAAACCTGTAAACTGAAGCTTTGAGCCTGCCTTTGTATACAATAAACACATTATTTAACTTAAAAACTGTAAAATAAACTGCTTATATATACCCCGTTTTTCCTTAAATGACTTAAATGGTAAACAAAGATGGCGTCCTAGTAACCAAAGACAATTGATAGTGTTGGGACATTATCGAATGAACAAGTGAACAAATATACTCAGGAAGCTTGTACTGAATGATTTTCATGATGTGAGATTTCCTGACAATGTGGTTATGACTATGGGAATTAATAGCGTTGACAGTAATATTTTTGTAGTAAGCTGCCAGAATATCCTTCATTATCATGATCAAAGAAATAATTTCTCAAAACAATCTTAGCCAACATAAAGAAATAAAACGACAAGATATTTTTATCTTTTTTATTAATTAGATTCACTACAAGTTACTTCACTCGAGTCTTCTGTTTCGGATACGTGAACAATAAAACTGGGGGTCGGCGCGTCTGATGCAGCATCTATTAATCCGTCAAGCTGCATCATTTTATCTCCTTCTTTTATTATATGACTAATGCAGTTGTTCCAGGACACCTACCAATTTGGCTTAAGCCTTCTTTGATCAATTCCTTGACTTCAGCCATTTTGAAGGTTTTATTATTTTTGCCAACATGAGTTTTTAACTGTGACCATATTAATTCGATCGGATTTAATTCGCAATGATAGGGCGGAAGGCGTAAAACAATAATATTTTTGCGGGCTGCCATTTCGTCCACAACTTTTTTATTATAATTGTTTTTGCTAAATTTACTTAAAAGTTGCGCTTTTATTTCTTTTTCTTCGAAATTAATTTTTATTATTGTTCTAAAAATTATAGGTACAGTTCACTCACACTGGTCGAATCATTCATCCGCTTATCGCATCACTACAATCCAAAGACAAACTCGCATTTAGAAATGTCAAGTTGTGATGATCATTTTTAATCTGTTGAAATGGATTCTGATATTTTTTTGATTTTATGAAAATTAATGTGTTTGAATAGTTAATTTGAAGCAGTTTTTGGTGTAATTCATACCATATGTGTTTCTTCTAATTATCAAGACGTTCATAACTTAGGTAAAGGTTGTGATTGATGCCAAAACTCATGATTTTCGTAACCAGGACGGTTTGTTATGAGTTTAAGACATTTTAGAAAAAACAGACAGTACCTATAATATCAGCGGTTCTTTGGTAAACATGGTCGAGTTCTGACAAAATATTTTGCACCTCAAATTCCGCGAGACACCGCCTGTAAACTTTGTGAATCACCTCTCTTGTTGAATTACTAATGATTTATTCATTGTAAATAGTTTTTAACGTTCTGCGACTGGTTTATCACCGCGTAATTCAGTATTTATCCGTTTGTTTACAAAGTTCAAATACTTGACAATTATTTGACAAATAAAAAATACAGTTGCCAGGGTAGAAAAGATTCGTCTATGGTCACAGTAGACTATTCGATTAATTCGTACTCGATTAATTGTATCGATAATGTTTTCGATTCTTATGACATTTAATATTTTAATGAATTTAATAGAAAAATTGCATTAATTACATCAAAAATACTAACATATGAAATGTGACCCCATCTTTTTGTATATTACTATTTTTTGTAATTTCTTTGCACACGTTTAATGGCACAATTCGGCATTTTTCACGGAGCACCTTACACCGCGAAAACGATACTTACTCTGATCAAATCGATTTCGAAAACAGTTTTTATATACGTGTCAGAGATTTTTGGTCCTGTACCTATAGAAAAAAGCTAGAGGGGAATGATCATGCGAAGCGTATCCAGGGTAGCTAATACATCCATGCTTTTAGTACAAGTTGGTGCGAGTGGAACGAGATTTGTGATCGAAAATAACGAAATTAACAAAAATAATAGTGAATGGAACGCACCATTAGATGATAATGATGATGAATTTGTCAAGCACAGAAATACCTTTGGCTAGGCCTATAATAAAAAACAAACCTATCATTAATAGTGGGAGATACTTTACTGACAAATTACCAGACTTCTTGTGTACCTAACTGGCGAACCAACTTAATAAAACGAGAGTGTGGATGGGTGGCCTCTGTTTGACGCGGTTTGTGCGACGAGGCGCCATAACAGTGTCTATGCAGTAGGTATGCTTTTCGTAGTAAGTCATAAGAAAAATAATCATAGCTTGCAACACTATTGGTGCGTTCCATTCACTGTTAATTTTGTTATTTTCGTTATTTTTGTCCACAAATCACGTTCCACTCGCACCAACTTGTACTGAAAGTGATCATTATTATCGTTTTTAACACTTTTTGTGGACGAAAATAACAAAAATTACGGTGAATGGAACGCAGCAGAAGAAATTGATAGTTGTCTATATTTGTCAATGTCATTCATTGTTGTCAATCTTGTCAATCAATTCCATTAAAATCAAATCATTTCATAGAAAAAAATGATTTCTGCTCAGTTTTTGCGTTCACTATTTGCTGCATTTTCCTAATTTTTGTAACGTTCTCACATTTTTCAAGGCAATAGGTGCAAATAAACATTATTGATTAATAAGACATTTTGTTACTAACAGTGTATTGTGCTGATTATGACCGAAACAGAAACCGTTGATCCACAACTAGAAGACTTCATACTCACTGAAACGCAGAAACAACGTTTTCAGGTTAGTATGTATGCAGGGTATTTCAATATAACCACTACATTGCCCGCTACTTATACAGGCAATAAAATTACCTACGTATGTCAAAGCTGTACTTTATAATCATAGCTATGAGGTAACTTTATTGCCTTGAATATTATTATAATATGCATCAAGGCACCTCAACATTTTGTAATAATCCCGCCTTCGACCTTTGACCAATTTTAACGTTTTATAAAATTATTTATGAGAATTTACCTTCTACTACTTCTTCTTACTAGTACGAGGAATTGAGATTACACAATAGGTACTTGTTTCTTAGTTGTCTCCATATAAGATTTAGTTTTATTGATGTTTTTCAAATTAAAACAGGCTGGATCAACAATTTTTATGGTTATCTAATGATTTTACATAAATAAATATATCCAATAGACTGATGTACCTATATGTTATCATCACAGTATGTATACCCACCATGGACCAATTACTAAGGGGACTGGCCCTAAGCAACTCGGCCGAGTGGTCGGCCTAGTACTAACATCAACATAAAACGAAGCCAGTAGGTCAACTATTTACCGGTAGATAGAACAATGAAAATGAGCAAACAATGACCACATTTTTTTTCATACATATATATAATAAGGGCACCTCTTTCTTTGGTCTTTACTCTGTGGTACCCACCTAACCCATTTGTTAATTTCCAAGGTGTGATTTAAAACTCTAATCAAATTAGTCATATTGAACCCTATAGGTATACATATCCTAACCATTTCTATTCACCTGTTTCAGGTTCTCGTGCACGGTCTGACAGACACATGCTGGGACACATGTATGGGGAAGCCCGCAAACCGTCTCGATTCTAAAACTGAAGTGTGCATCATGAACTGTGTGGAGAGATTTATAGATGCCACAACATTCATCACCAAGCGTCTCATGAACACCACCAAGTACCGCTCAGACGCCCCACTTGAATTCCAATAAATTAAGCATAAACATAACAGTAAACATGCTCGCTAGCATGAAGGACTTCTTGCGTCGTCACAAAAAGAAGTTTTTCGTGACGGGTGCTGTGTTCGGCGGTTTATATTTGTTAACAAGCTACGCTCAAAAGAAATTAAGAGAATGGCAAGAGAAAGAAGCAAAAAAATTCTTTGAGATGACTCGCAAAAAACAACACTTTGAAAGTACGGAACGCACTTGCAATCAGACAATTCTCTCTCTGTCTAAAATTGTTACAGAGAGCATCCTCGGAGTATTGAACACTGAAGAGATTGTGCAAAAGCTGCAGGAGAATCCAGACAACAAATTGGAATTATGGGAACAAATGAAAGTTATGATATTCACACGAATCTGTGTCCTTGTGTATGCACTGTGTATACTGCAAGTGACATTAAGGGTGCAGCTCAATATTATTGGAGGCTATCTGTACAGAGATTCAGTTCACGAGGATGATCCTCTCATAGACAGCGAACTCCAGGCCAAATACTTGTCTTTATGCCACCATTTTGTTGGCAGAGGAGTTGAAGACTTGGTAAAACAAATTGAAAAAGTTGTAAAGAGAGTGGTTGAACCAGTGTCATTGAAAAAGAAGATGACTCTGCAGGAAGTAGAGCAAATCTTTTGGTCAATACAAACCATAATGTGCACAGACACGACTGATGGTGATCCCGTCAAGAAGATGGTGCACTATTTAGTAGATCACACTGACATAAATGAAGCCAGGCTGGACACTATTGTAAAGGAAACAATGGATATATTAGAGAGTGATGAAGTGACATCTATAGCTATGTCATCTGTGAGCCGAAGCTTCTCATCAGTCATTGATGAAGTTGCAAATCTATTTGTATCAAAATCTACACCGATAACTAAAAATCATTTGGAATTAAATGTTGAACATTGTATCACAAATGGAGCTTTAAAACTAGGAGCAACATCTGACAATTTTGTTGATGTGAATAAGGTAGAGTTGCACTTTGTGAAGTTGCTGCCTGTTGTTAATGAGCTCATCTCGAAGAACACGTGCAAGGGTAACACCAACATTCCAGACTTGCTGACACAGCAGCTCACTCTCAGTGAGAAACTAAGACTTCTGGGCGCAAACATTTATGAAGTGTTTAGCTGTTTATAGGCTTTTAATCAAGATATTTTATCGAATATAAAGGCCAGCATGACATTCTTTATTATAATTATAAATTAAATAGTAGGCATGTATATCTTTAAATGGTTTATGGATAACTTTAGAAACGGAAATATTGTTGAGAGTAGTAAATTGTTACAGCTATTATTTTCAAACTTAGTTATTGTGGTAGTTAAGGTATAAAGTTTTTTATTTCATACATTTCAGGTGACAGTAATAAAACATTAAAAATAATAATTGCTTATGAATTATTTACTGTAACTACTTAAGATAATTTCATAGTACATCCTAGCGGTCGCCATCTCTTCATAAGATCGATATGAACTCGTAAAAAGTAGTAACTAATAGTTTTTGGGGTTTCGTACAAATTTTAATAGCTTTGCAAACTGCAATACATTATTAAATCAGATGATTCTAAGTGTTTATAGGTACATTTATAATAGCAGCAGCGCCCCTAGTTAGTGGAAATGTCCAGCATTATAATTAAAATGTAGACAGATTTGATTTGATACAATAATAATAATAATATCCTGGGACATTTTGGTACACACGGTTACCTGATCCCAAACTAAGCAGAGCTTGTACTATGGAAACCAGATAACTGATATTACTACATATACTTACTACTTTTTTATTTGTAAATACATACTTAATATACATATCGACGCTTGAAAGGCAATCCTGACTAAGCGACATATAGGCCGATATTGAGTTATATATACCATTCGAACCGCAAAATTTTTCTACGTCGTTTGGTCTGGGTCCCATAGCTCTACGACGAGTTTTACTGTCGCTTAGTTATAGCGTGATTTCAATCAATTTCACATTTTTGTGCTCACTTAGCGACAAAAAAAAAATGATTTTATGGACTGCCGGCGGTTAGGACATAGACTGTTCTACTGTTTGGCTTTTACTCCTTTTTACTTGTAATGAAAAAAACTTTTAAATTCATTTAGTAGTTTTTACTTACTTAAGCAATTATAACTTATGAAGCTTATATATTTTAACCAGGGCTGAAGTACCTTTTATTGATGTGGTTGGATAATTTAACCTGATTTCCGTAAATTTACTTGTACAATTTTACTTGAAATAAAATAGAAGAATATCGTCGCTTAGATAGTTTTACCTGTATAATATAGACAATGTTTGGTCAGCCTTAGATAATTTTACTTGATAACTTCAAATATTATTGACGGTGGTTAGATAATCTTAGCCGACTTCATGAGATGGTTGTGACTGACGCTTAGATATTTTTACCTGAACGCAACATATATTTTTGTTAGTCGCTTATAACTTCACTTGTCCGAATGGCGTCGCTTGCGTATGCGCGTGATCTCGCGTAATACGTATCGGCAGGTCGACGTTTGGGCGCGAGGTGTCGTTTACGGTGGACGTGCGACATGGATTTTTATAATTTTGCAGCGCAATTCGCTTAGTAATAGTGAGAATCCAATCAAATTACTTCAAAACAGCATTTTGTTTAACATTATTTTTTACTTACTTATTTTAAAACAACTACATGTAAGTTTATTTTTGGTTTGTTTAAAAGTTGATTATAGAAAATGAGAAAAACTGAGATAGACTATATCATTACAAACTCGCCGCACAAATAGTCCGCAAAAGCTCTCCAGCCATACTCTCAACCTCACGGCTGATCGACGCTCCATGATGCTACAGTCTTCGGATGATGCCGACGCATATAAGCAGCTCAATAGAGAGATATGGAAGTCCTTGCGACGACATGACATGTGTAACTTTAATACAAATTGTATTAAGGATACGATAGAGCAGAACAGAAGCTCCAAAGTGTTCGCAAGAGCGGTATCTATTGGGCAAAGCCGTTTGACGAAGCTGAAAACCGAGAATGGTGGCATAACGTCGACCAAGGCAGAGGTATTGAGAGAGGTTGAGACGTTTATGGACAGTTGTACACCTCGGTAGCCAAACCTGTTACTGGTGTGATTAAAGACTCTAGAGCCACACTGACCCGACATTACACTGAAGATATCCCGGATATCAGCTTGTATGAGCTAAGAATGGCCCTCAAACAGCTCAAGAACAATAAGGCGCCAGGGGAGGACGGAATTACCACAGAACTTTTGAAAGCGGGTGGAACACCGGTACTTCGAGTCCTTTACAGGCTGTTTAATTCCGTCATCCTCGAAGGTGTTACGCCAGAAGCATGGAATGGAAGCGTGGTGATACTTTTCTTCAAAAAAGGTATGAATCGACTGGCGCGCAGGTTCGATGACTTCCAGCCTCCTGAAGAAGTCGGTTTCCGAAAAGCCTTCAACACCATAGACCACATCCATACGCGGTGGTAGGTTATACAGAAAACCGAGGAGTGCCACTTTGCTAAGCATTAGTGGACTATGAAAAAGCCTTTGATTCGATCGAAACATGGGCGGTACTACAATCACTCCAGCAGTGTCCCATAGACTACCGGTACATCGAAGTGTTGTAGTTCTTGTACAGTAACGCCACTATGTCGGTCCGAGTATAGAAACAGTGCACGGGGGCATTTCCACTGCAGTGAGGAGTCAGACAAGGAGACGTAAATACAACGAAACTTAACCGATGCATTGGAAGATGCTTTCAGACTCCTGGAATGGCAGGGATTTGAAATCAACCTAAACGCTACCTCAGTACTTAAAGACAAAAGTCTTTAACCAATGTGTGTTACCAGAGATGACTTATGGCACTGAAAAGAACTGCAGTGGGCCTCATAAGAAGGCTCAAGGTCACTCAGAGAGCTACGGAGAAGGTTATGCTTGGAGTTTCTTCACGAGATCGAATCAGAAATGAGGAGATACGTTGACACACCAAGTTCACCGACATAGCCTTGCGAATCGGTAGGCTGAAGTAGCAGTGGGCGGGGCACATAGTCCGAAGAACCGATGGCCGATGGGGCAGAAAGGTTCTTGAGTGGCAACCATGTACCGGAAGATGCAGCGTGGGTAGACCCCCCCACAAGGTGGACCGACCACCTGGAAAGGTCGCGGGAAACTACTGGATGCAAGTGGCACATAACCGGTCGTTATTAAAAAACTTTGGGGAGGCCTATGTCCAATAATGGACGTCTTTTGGCTGAAATGATGATGATGATATAGAAGATATTAAATATGACTGACTGTTTTGTTTTGATGTTACAAATAATAAGATAGTCACAACACCGTGAGATGAGAACTGACAAGAGCTATTAATTAGTGCAGGAATAAGGTGTGAATATACCATATTCGTGCACTTAAATAATAGCTCTCGTCTCTCGTCACGTAAAATAAACTTGTCTTGAGGTCTTATTTGCCTTTTCTGTATAAGTAATTGTGTTTATTTTTTCAATAAATGTTGAATTTCTATTTATTTCTAATTTTCAGTCTTTAATTAATTTTATTATAGTATGTTAGTTGAGGACTTTATGGTTGAACGTCGGTTACAAAGGGAGAGTTTGGGTGTCAACATCTTCATAAGTTATATATTCCGCGATCATGTAAACTATTCGATAACGCTTAGAGGACTTAACTTGAAATAATTTAAATATTTAGATTTCGTTAGATGATTATTCCCATAACTAAATTTAAAAATGTACGAGTTTACTCATATTTACCTGTTACCGCTAATCTTACAGTGATAGCTTAGATAGTTTTACTTGTTTTTAAATAGAGGTAACTTTTATATAAGCGACATAAATGTCTTAAATTAAAAGTGTCTGGTACGTTAATCCAATATCTTCAATAGCTTAAAAAAATAAGATTTCCAAAGCTATTGAAATTATTTTAATACGACTATTTATAAAATTGATATGATTTTTTTTTGTAAAAATAAAAACTTTAATTCACTCTCCTGTAAAGTTCACCTAATGTCGCTTAGTAAGGATTGCCTTTCAAGCGTCGATATACACCCAGACTCCGGACATACAGACATGTTCATGCACACAAATGCATGTCCCGGGTAGGAATCGAACCTACGACCTGCAGCGTGAAAGACGCCTCCGCGCCAACCACGCTAACGGGCCCGTCAAAATACAATGTACCTATCGATTTGATTTTTACATAAAAACTTGAACCTACTACTTATAATAACAACGCCCCATATCATATTTCTCATCCACATCCAGTACAAATATTTAAATAGGATTTAATTAATGATCCCCAGTCAATAATGTTAAGGAAACGATTGAGTTAAATGTACCTAATTACTGAAATCGCTGTGAAAGTGAGTGACAGGGGGACACGTTACCCATACGTTTGTTTAAAAATATACGCAGCCAGATTGCGACATTCGGGTTATGCGCCGTGATCTTATGCAATTCTAAAATATTTTGATGGGGGATATCTATTAGCAGCTATTATTATCCGCTTATTATGTCACGATCAAGCAGAGACAGTCGCTTCATTAGCCAAATTAGTATTGAGATTAGAGCACATCCGATTTTCGGATTCCACGCGTAGACTCTATGGACTCTTGAAATAGGCTTATCGATTACCAGTCACCAAAAGACAACAATAGTCATTACTACAACGTAGGTAACATAACAATAAAAGGTGGTACGTACTATTAGGTACTAACTGATTGATTTGTACGCAGTACGTATTAATGTACTGCGTACAAAACAAATAACACACAGCATTAATGCACTGTAATATTAATACTGGAAACTGTTCCAGCATCACTGGCGACTCGCTCTACTTTTCAATTCTAAATCTTCAACAAAGCAGAACAGAATATAGGTAGGTCTTCTGTCATACAGACGGCGACTTAAATGTAGAGAAAAGTATTCAGGATTTTCTGAATTGCAGCGTTCGTGAAGCTATACGGTGCATGAATTACAGGAACTTGTCGCACTGATAGGCTCCAAGTCCGTGGTAATTATTATTATCGTAAATTCTTGGCGGTTGACATGTTGTGTTGTCGGCCAGAGGACTGCTAAAAGATGGCCGACAACATGTCGGAAATTAGCAGACTTAGGGCCCTGCACTCGAACTGTATGGTCAAATTAACCACAGAGTAGCTAGGTAGGTACTTTGGTATACGAAATTACCAAATATGAAACGTCACAAAAAGCTAGAGGCCAAATTCGCGTGATGTTGAGGCCGTGATGGTAGGCGCCAGGCGTGTGATTAAGCACAGCTGGGGCGCGGGCGGGCAGGGCAGGCGCGTGTCACGGCTGCCGATGCGGAGTGGTATGATGCGGCAGGGCGGCGCGGCCCGGCTGCGCACGACGCCCGGCGCCCGCCCGCAGTCGCCAATAACCCGTGCGAGTCGCGGAGCGCGCACCATTCGCTCCAAGTATCGACGCGCTTACATGAACGTGTGGACACTCAGTTACACTGAAATTCTGTGCCGTACTTTGTGTTCGACGGATTTTTTTAAACACCATTGATGAGACGAATCGATCGGTGCACCGCCTTATCTGCTTATCAGTGAACGTAACACGCATTTTTTCATGTGAGTATATTTTGCGGTATCGTATTTATTTGATTTCAGCGCTGGCAATCAGTTTGTTATCTCAGCTTAGTACCTAAACAAATAAAAAAATATTCTATACATGGAAGTAAATGGGCGTAGCTATGTACTAGCCGCGGTGTTATAATACAATTTAACCACGAAGTACGGAATACTTTAACTTGCAATAATTTCGTGTCGGTCTAGTGAGGTAGGTAATATCTAATGATAGGTGTGGAAAAAAGAAAAGATGATATCTTTTTCCAGTTAGACAGAATGTAAATTGTAAACTATAGTGCCTTCCTAAGCCTTAATTACGTAAGTTCTCATTTTTATTGCAGGTAGAGCAGGTGTTATAACGGTAATAATCTAGACTTTAAGAAATAAACATGAATTGAGTTGAAGCTGTAAAAACATTATGTTTCTTTTGGAACACCATAAGCAGATTACCTGCATTTATTATTTTATAATTGCTTAATTGACATAGATAACATTACAAAGATTAAGATATGCTACGGCGTCTGTAGGCACATCCAGTTAATACTATTCTAAAGTAATTATATAGGTGGATTTCTATCTTCCTATCTATTCCTATAAATGACAATGATAATATAATAAAGATCCTGTTTAAGTGAATGCCTACAATACTGTATATATATTAAAATACAATATAATAATGTACCTAAAGTCGACTTCATTCTTCTTCTTCTTACCGTACCTATGGTTAGTGGCCAACCTACTGTCAGAGTTGTTCAAGCCGCCCGAAGACCCCTGACATAGCTTAGTTCTCTCGAGTAAAGAAATCACGCTTCGAGTTCATTAGCGGATATATCCAAGTTTCAAAAATATATAAGATAGCTGTGCCCCGCGGCTTCGCCCGCGTGGAAATTGATGTGTAAGATTAGCCTGTCTTATTCCAGAGCTTACACTACCTACGTTTCAAATATAATAAAAATCGGTTTAGTAGCTATGGAGATACGCGGTAACAAACATTCACACACACAACATTTCGCATTTATAATATTAAGTAGGATAGGATTGTAAAACCCTAATCAATTAAATATAACGTAACAATAAGTATAGACTGCGGAATAACAGCTTAGTTAGTCTTATCGTCTTATCCATCAATACACAGAACAGGGGGCTTACCACGAACTCTTATTGCAGTTTTGTTTTAACGTTTCAGCGACTTTTTGTGCAATGACGTTTCTTATTGTCATGACAATAAGGTACGTCATTGCACATAAAGTCGCTGAAACGTTAAAACAATACTGCTATAAGAGGTGGTGGTAGGGCCCCAGGTACCTATTTAAATCCTCGATAAATACATAAAATTGCATGTTACAAACTGGTACGACTACGATGTAGAGATGCTCTGCGACAGCTACCTACCACGCTTGTCGAGCGTGGAGTACGCACAAACTGTACCAGAATAACATTATCGACGTTAATAAATTAGGTCCTTTACTACCAGTAGTGTATTATTGGTGGTAGTACAGCTCACATATGGGCTGGCTCGACCGGGGTAGAGCCACTCTATCACAGAGGATCGGCGTAAAATAGCTTCAGCCGGACGCCCTCTGTCCCACTCCGCATCAGGTTGCACATTGCAAGCATCTATAGGCTACGGTAGCTGCTTAACATCAGGCGGGCCGTACGCTTGTTTGTCACCTTAGCGCTAATATACACGGACTGCAATTTTGCAGTTTGGTTGCAGTCGACGGCACGCGACTGCACATGGACTGCATTTTTGTAGTCGGAAGTGACAGCTCTATTGCAGTTGGTTGGAGTCGAAAGCACGCGACTGCACACGGACTGCATTTTTGCAGTCGCGTGTATGGCGGCGCTAAGTCACATATAAAATAGTAAAAAATAGTAGTGAAGTTGACCGATGAACAAATGAAATGAATGTAATGATCACTATCCTGTAGTATTTCCTTTGCGCTACAACATGGGGTGAAAGGGCATGTTTACAGATACCTTAAAGGTCGGCACCGCGTCTGCTCTCCTTTAGTTGCAGATGTCCTGGTAGGCGGTAAACCAACATGTGGACCATCTGTCCCTATGCCTTCCTAGGCAATAAAAAAACTAACTACCAACCAATGCATTGATGAATTATTCAAGCAGATATGTTACCTCCCTACATTGCAATCACTAGACTTGTTCTCAGCGTACCACTACATGCAGCTAAATTCACATACCTATCTGTTATCGCACTCGCAATTCAACCATCAACGTAAAGGCATTTTGATGCGTATTATTCACCATTCTGGATTTTTCGAAATCTATGTGTGAATCATAACTTTAATATGATTATCTCTTGCTTACGGTGAAAGAAAACATCGTGAGGAAACCTGCATGTCTTTAGACATGTGAAATCTACCAACCCGCATTGGGCCAGCGTGGTGGATTATAGCCTGAATCCCCCTCGCATTGAGGGGAGGCCCGTGCCCAGCAGTGGGACGTTAAAAGGGCTAAATTATTATTATAATTATTATTATTCACCAGAAGATGAGCCGTCTCGGCAATACCGACATATGTCCAACGTTATTTCCCGCGAACGACTGAGACGTACCGTGTCCATTATCTCAGTTTAGTAGGACTATTTTGTACTCCCCCTTTCTAAGAATATCTGTGGTGAAATATCAATTTTCTCTTTCTGGAGAGACAACAGAGATCTAGGAACGAAAAGACAAAAGCGCCCGAAACACGACGATTATTATAATCCACACAATCATCGCTCTATGTACTTTTCTTTTTATTGCGTTAAAATCCAAGGTTTCACCACCACCTGTCAAAATACATCCACACTAACCGTTTGTTGTTACAAACGTTTTGTTCAAGGATACCTAACGTAATTGATTCGCAAAAACGTCTGGCTCGATTGAAATTAATTAGCTATCAATTTCTTATTCGATGACATACCCACTCGTATTGTCGTACACATGCATGGCCGCTAAAATAATGATGTTGAAGATTGGTTCGACGTGGGTACCTACTTTACTTTTCGCAGTGGTGCCACTGTGTAAATAGATACAAGTAGATTTTCGGGTTTATAAATGTCATATCCTCAGCATTTTTTTTTTCAATTTAATGAAATAGGTACTAGGTATTCAGATAGGTGAAGGGGTAATAGCTAACCACTCTCTATCAATCGTTCGGTGGGATTCAACGTTCTATGATAAGGTAGTACTAACAGTACTGAGTGAGATACTCAATGTGTCATGTGTTATACTCATAGGCACTCTTAAAAGTATTAGGAATAGATCATATAAGTATTATCGAATAGTTTAATTATTGAAGTGCCTATACTTAGATTTTTTTTTTTTATTACCTAGGAAACTACAAATGTCTAATCTAATCGTCCTTATCGTTGTGTTAGTGTGGGTACCTCGCTGGATACTTTTTATCGCATACCTAACTATAAAATTCACAAGTGTTTATACCATACATGCGACAAACATATACCTAACTAAGTAGGGTCCTACTATACTGTCTTTCGTCCTCTTCTGCATGACCCACGTGGCCGTATATCTCCGCGAAGTAAAAATGACTCATATAAATATTAGAGCTTTTAGAATACGTGTCTTCAGTGGGACCACTTATAAAACACTGGATATAATTTATTTTTACAATAATATAAAACAAATGAATCAGAGTTACCGATAGCGTTTGTTTGACATGTCGCAAGCCTATACTATCGCTCGCGTAGGCCATTTTCCATAATCGATTTTTACATCATGCATGTGCGCAGTGCTAGTGAAATAATAGATAAGCTTAGGCACAACTTCATACTCTGTGAAACGATACCCATCGACTCAAATACATAGAGACGCTGTCTCAAAAACTGTGGCAAAAATGTTAACATATCCTTTAATCATAATTAGGATGCAAATAATTAGAACCGCGCTAATGATGAGACTTCATGAAATAGTAATGTAGACTACATTCCTTACCTTTACCTTTGATACTTGTGGCAAATCTACGCACGAGAGGCGCTATCATGAATCTAACAGGGCGCTATCTCATATAGCCTGGCTTATTCGCGCTATGATCGCACAATCGCATATCGACACCGCCCCATACAGCTCTCGGCATTTTATCGCAGCTATAACGTGTACCTAACGTAATTAACGACGCATAACTTCATACGAATTAAATCCTCATATTGCTTACGTGCATAACTATCTAATTATAAAAGCCTAGTAGGTAGGTACCGGATACATATTTCTTAGCACATGTCACATGCCTAGACTTTTCTCTACTATTTATAAATTTAATGTAGTAAGTATGTCAATGTTATTCAAAACCGAATCAAAATCCGTTGCATATTTTTTCGCTGGATGCAAGTGGCACATGACCGGTCGTTGTGGAAAACCTTGGGGGAGGCCTATGTCCAACAGTGGACAGTGTATTTTAGCTGAAATGATTATGATACCTAATGAAGCGGAAAAACAGACAGACGCGGTCCGCTACTTTACTTTATACTATGAGATTGGGATATCTACCTATCATAATTACGATATTTCGGTATCATCAAATCTTTTGGTTTTAGGCCTAAATTAAAAATAAGATAGATAGGGATGTAATATAGCACGGGTGAACCTGCGGGCAGCCAGTAATATTTATTTAACACAAATAGGTTTTGCAACAAATTAAATGTAAGCAAAGCATATTAACTATACAAATATAACAAAACAAACTTATAGCTCGTAAAGCATGGATTCAGTGTTGTCTGTCACTATCTACGTCTTGGAAAAGTGACATCAGCGCTGAACCCGCGCTGCCCCCAGTACCTACTAGTTTACTCACTGGGCCCTAAGTCGCTAAGCCATTGTGGCGCCACTATGGCGTTTTGCTATAGTGATCGACCCTCTGAATGGTCGGTTGATTCTGAGCGACCAATTAGAGGCCGAACAGCCGGTCGGCCGACCAATAAGAGGATCTATCACTATAGCAGCTCAATAGAAATGGATGTAAGGAAAAATGTTTTTCATACCTACACCCAATTTTACAATAGGAGAGTCCGTAGGTTGCTACGTAGGTACGTATTAATAGCTATTTATTTGTTTAATTTTAATTCAGGCCATTAGCCCCATAATGATTGTTATTAAACTAGATATCGTAATTACACAAACAACCTGACAAACAGAAAACACAGCCAATCATCGAGTATTTGAGAACAAAATGTATCTTGCACAAATGTTCCACAAATGTGAAATGTTGCAACCTATAAGTTTAGTAAATAATTCATTGCAATAAGTTTCTACTAATCAATAATTAGGTGCTTCGCTACCCTTCTGTCGCTTGAAGAGGAATTTATCTCCCCAACGGCCAAATACTCAAAGATATTTAAGTCCCACTTAGCAGTTTGAGACGTCGTTAACTGTCATTTTTTGTATGGTGCGTCAAAGTTAAGCAGCTCTCAAATTTAAGCTGCGTACGAGTATTCGGCCGCAAGTCGCTTAACCATTGAACTGCCACTGTAGCATTTTGCTATTGTGATCGACCCTCTGATTGGTCGGTCGGAATCAACCGACCAATCAGAGGGTCGGCCACAATAGCAAAACGCTACAGTTGCAGTTCAATGGCTAAGCGACTCGGCGCCGCCGGTAGAACTATAATCGCAATAGAATCGCCGGCTTAAATTGGAACCAAAATACCAACGGCAATGACAGCTCTGCCTACCCCTTCGGTGAATACAAGCGTGAAGGTGTATAATAATATCATAGGTTGTTATCTTTCTCTGTGGAATTAACCAAAACATAGTCGACAATATAACTCCAAACATTATGTTAGTGTGCTGTAAACTGTAATTAAACTAAGGGAATGAGCTGTTGCAGGCCCAAGCATATATAGTTATATATTATAAATCGTTCAGTCATTTTGTATTTGAACTACACACATCTGTCCTGTAAGTACATCCGTGTTTGCATATCTTAATGAATTCACGATGGATTGTTTTGAAAAACAAATGAGTCGTTTACGAACAAACTTCCAATCAGACGGGTAGGATTGTATACGATCATTTGATGCACACGTGGACTATGCTGGGCATGGTTGGACATCTATAAAATCATACTTTATCTAAAGGTGTAGGTACTAAAATTTACAAAGTGTCTACTTACTATATCTTTTTCTTGTTCATTCAAAATTGTGCAACCTACCACTAGTAGACACAAGTTCTAGCAGAATCGTCAGCAACTCTAAAATTTCCGTAAAATCACACATTTACGTCATTCGTGATCATTTTACGGAAATGCTGCAGAATTACTAAGGATTACGATAGAAAATCAGAAAAATTAATTGCTTCTGCAGAATTGCTTTGTGGCCTTTTTGACCCCAAAGGTATCATAATTGAATGCTTCTAAATAACTGGAGTTTCAAATAAAAAGTGCTCTTTAAACTAGCCCCCTTGTTGTATAACCTACATCTTTATGACTCGTTACTTGTTACTTGTTATTCTTTATCAGGCTCCCACAGAGCCTATAAACAATTATGACAAGTGTTCTTATCCTGAGATTTGGAAGAACATGAGGCAAATCTAGCTAGTATTATACGCCCCCGAAAGAAATTGGGATATAAAAAAGAGGAAAAATATTGTTCCATGGAATTTATGACAGCAGCAGCTCTAAGTAGATACAAAACATTTAACTACAAGCAGCGTTCTGGCAGACAAAGGCTCGCGCGTGCATCGTCAACACGGACTTGCTCCAGTTTCGCCGACTCTACTTCCATCTAAATGCTAAAAGCCTCGTTGTAGCCCATGGCTGTCTGCCTGCGGCCCATATACCTACTTCTGGGGACTGGTGTCAATGCCACAGTCGCCCGCATCACAAACGAACGTAACTCACTCCGTGTGTCATCTTCATTATCTGGTTTTGCGTGTGTAGATGCTACATGACACTTATTTCGCATTGTTTTTACATTCTTAAGGTCCCTCCTACAAAGGTCATCCATAAGAGTTAGGTATAACTTGAACTCGTTTCTTCGTTCACTTTTGACAATGTTTATAAGAGTTGATAGAGTTTAGGTTTGGAAGGTGATCTTTGATTTAATTTTGGACTTAATAGTAATACGATTTTAGTATTATTCATAGGTATATTTGGGGATAATTATGAACGTACACTGCTGGTACATACTTTTCATGATTGTGATACACTATCAGTAGGTACTTTTGATTGCCCATAGTTTTGACGATTACGCTATCAGTATTATCGGATTATACCTATTACAGCAGTTGACCTCAATTGAATAAAAACTAGTTTTAGGTGTCTACCTTTTTTAGTTCTTTGACAGTCCCCTTTCCCCGTAGTCTTTATCCCTGGCCAGTACATTATGTAGGTCGCAGCTCCCTTCAAACCGAGAATCTACTTAGAAATTTTCATGAAAAAATAAAATTATTTGGGATTTTGCTACTGTAGCAGTACCTACAAGAAATTGAAAACATGTAACTATTACCACAGTGTAAGAAAAGAGGTTCTTTCATAGTTTAAAATGCAAAAACGGTATTTAAAATGATAGTGTAGTGTAGTTTCGAACACGAAGTTAATTGGGAACAACGATATACCTAGCTCTCTGGAGTATTATACCTATTCGTTGAACCTTGAGCGATAACGAGGAAATATTTAGGTATGGGTACCTACTTAGGCACTTAATTTTCTATTCTACATGGAAAACTAGAAAGTGTGTGTCCATAGATTTAATATTGATTTGTCAAAATGTGGACTTTAATGTTTGCGTCATATGAAAAATGTACCTATTGTTTGTTATGTATATGAGTAATTAATTAATCGCCCTCCCGTACATAAGTAGGTCCCTAATAGACATCGACATTGTTGCAAAAGAAATCCTCTAGTCACCAAACGAATTAAATGGATATACCTATTATTCATACCGTCCTTCACCGAGCATAGTTTCTAAAAATACACAAGAAAGCCCAACGCGCGAGGTACTTATTTCTTTTTTAAATGGGTGAGTATAAAAGTAAATAATGTTTGTTTTTATTTTGACAATTGGTTATCGCTTGCGTTTTACGCGCGTTGACCCCGCGTGAAAAAGTCATAAGTGTATAATAGTTAGGCCTACACATTTTCACACACTTATCCACGCATAAGATTAAATGTTAAAATTACTTAGATTATACTTACTTCTATATGTAAGTAGGTGATACCTACACTGTGGATAGGTCGATCGAGTTATAGTAAGTAGTGCTTAATTAACTTGTTACGTTAGACGAGGCAAGTAGGTATTCAAGCCTATTGCCGTGTGTCCACTGGCAAGAAAATTTGCACAAGTTTACTTGCGCAAGCCACTTCCAATGGGTAAACACTCACGCAAGTGGACTTCTGCGACTTGCCGAACTTGCTGCAAGTCCCACATGTACACGGTTGTGTAAAATTGCAGTCAGTGGAAACACGTCGGCAAGTGACTTCTGCAAGAAATTGCGGAAGTTACTTGCCAGTGGACACACGGCATATTATAAATTAATGTTTGCACATAACTAATATTATTCCTATTGCAAAAAAAATCGGAACGTGGGCGACTAGTGTGAGCTGCTTATCAAGAGGAATTTACTCGTGTTAATATCTCGACCTTATTCCGTTTTCTTTCATACTTCATTTTATATTCTCCTATGCATTAATTCGTATTTTATTGAACTTTTATACCAAATTAGGTCAAACCTTAAGGTATTTTCATAATTACCTATTTGGAATGAGAACCTTTTTAATTAATTAATATAGGTGCCTTACTCGTAATCGCAAATAATAGTACATTACTGCCACGGTCTCTAATGAGTGTGTTGTTGACCGCGTTGTTGATGGTCGAAAGCGCGGCGCAGCGCAGCTCCAGTCCTCCACAGCGCGCCTCCTCGCGCGCCTCCTCGCGCGCCTCCTCTTGCTGGCCGCGCTATAAAGGCCTCGACCTTTGGTCTCGGCCTTTATTTTAGCTTGTCCATCAAGAGTTGCAATGATGACCAAGCTTGGAGGCCGAGAGCATAGCGAAGCTTAGCTTGAGGCCATTATAGCGTAGTCAGCAGTACACTCATTAGAGACCAAGGCTTGTATAGTGCTTTACTCAAAAATGCGACTATTAGTTTAAACAAAACTAGCTAAGTAGGTATAAAAACTAATACAATTATATTTATATTTTTACGAACTGTATCTATAGTTGTGTATTTTCTCTGTTTACGTTTCCATGGCAACGGCACGACCTACTCGTCTTTAACCTTCAATCAGTTTTTTACGAACCATAAACATACCTGTTTGTTACGTATCCATGGCAACGGTAAAATAACAAATATAATGACGATAATACCGGTTAATAATACATTGTATGTCTAGTAGCTCTTGCAGTACGACAAATCCGATTTTGCTCGAAGAAGGTTTGTGAAATAATGACAACATTATAAACTTTTTTGAGTAAATACATTTTAATCATACATTGTTATTTATTATATTATGAAAAGATAATATCACCTACTTATAGCAATCCTTGTATTGTGTTGTTGAGTTATTTAATAATACTTATAAATAACAATGTATGATTTATTTATGTGCAATAAAGAGTAGATAAAGCATATGTCTATAGTTAAAAACCCGTTTATAAATGTCTGCTACAAAACACTGACATACAATAGGTACCTACAAAAACTACAATAACGTGGCTATCCGAGACAGTTACAAAAATGCTTGTTAAATCAACAAATCACAGAATAACCATACAAAATGGTTTGCGTTGAATTTAAATATTATTATTATGTACCATTTTGCGGCGGATGCAGAATAATTATAACCCATTGGGATGTAAGTGCACGTAACACCTAATCACATTGATTGTGGCGTCGCCGCCAATTGCTCCGCTTTTATGTATAGAAAAACCGGCCATGTGCATATCGGACTCGCACATAAAGGGCTCCGTACCACTGTTGAATAAAAATCAAAGATATCAAGTTTCTTGTATGGGGACAAAGGGGGTCCCCATACAAGAAACTTGATATTTTTGATTTTTAAACTTTATTTTATTTTTAGTATTTGTTGTAGTAGCGGCAACAAAATACAAATTCTGCCAAAAATGATGTCTCTTCCTATTACGGTTCGTAAGATACAGCCCGCTGACAGACGGACAGACGGACAGCGTAGGCTTAGTAATAGGGTCCCGTTGGCACCCTTTGGGTACGGAACCCTAAAAATGGCTATTAGTTAACTAAATAGATGTGCGACTCTTTACATATAGCTGTTCCCCGCGACTGCGCGCGTGCGCGTGTGGCAGGAGTTAAATCGTTCACCTAAAGACCAAAAGGAGCACGCACGCCAAATTCAAGCCTATCCTTAAAATAAAGGTCTAGGTACCTAGTAGACATAGGTAAGTACGTATTTCGTTAGGGAGAGCGAGTTTTTCTCTTTTAAATATAAATAATATACTTATACATACTTAGAAAGAAGACGATAGATAGAAGATATATAGGTACAATAACTAACA
The DNA here is from genome assembly GCA_947859195.1 of Drymonia ruficornis. Lineage (NCBI taxonomy): Eukaryota > Metazoa > Arthropoda > Insecta > Lepidoptera > Notodontidae > Drymonia > Drymonia ruficornis. The sequence continues at coordinate 4,831,853 of OX401904.1, forward strand.
TTTGAAAAATGTGACCGCCTACTAAAAGACTCGTCAAATATCGGCATCGTGGGAATGTAGAAATAAAATATATAAGTACCTACCACTTAACTTAAGAGTCAAATAGCTATTGCTAAATAATATCGGATAAGTACCTCACTAAATTAATAATCCCCATTGAAGAACCTTTAATGAAAAGCAAGTTCATGAGATAAAATTGAAGTGGTTAAGCAAAAAATTAGGCACTGTCATGCAAATGAATATTTAACTTTCACTGCGTGATATCGGAAGTCCTCGCCACATGACCACAGCGATAAAAATTACACACATATAATAAACATACAACACTACAATACGGTACCAACGTACCTACCATATAGGATGCAGTGAGCTAGCGTGTCAATGAGTCAAAAAAAATAAACCATGCCATAAAATCCTTGTTCAATGGGTGAACGCCAAACGATCATCTGCTATTCTTTGCGCGTGGATGGCAATGCTTTAATCTCTATGGTATGCTTGCCTTAAAGAATTAACATCAATCCATAGTAAGACTGTTACCAGACCACTCGATCGATCGGCGGTCGATGCCTTCGATGATAGAATGGATTAGTCGACGTCGATCGATAGTTTCTACCACACCAATACCATCGATCGACGTCGAATAATCCATTCTACCATCGATCGATGATCGATCTATTGGTGTGGTAACACCCTTAGCTTTATCAGACTATGATAAAGCTAACTATTCATTGATGTGCGTCTTCAAACAGTACCTTACCTATTGGTAGTACCTACCCTTTTTAATCAACTGAAGAGTCGTGGACAATGTTGGACACGCAAGGCACTTTGAATTTTGCAACAATTTAATTAAGTATCTTTCTTATAGTCAACACTTTATGTAGGTACTATTAAGTACTTAGTATTTAGTAATAGTAGGCACCTACCACCGACCACTGATATTATATATCTTTTGTTTCAAACCGTGACAGTAAGGCCGCGCTCACTTTGGATGCGTTTTCGTCCGAATTTTACTCGTGCATACCCGTACGAACAACACGAATGATCCCGACCTTCCAAGTACTACGGGAGTGCGCACACCCGTAGTACTTGGAAGGTCGGGATCATTCGTGTTGTTCGTACGGGTATGCACGAGTAAAATTCGGACGAAAACGCATCCAAAGTGAGCGCGGCCTAAAAGTATACAAGAATGATTTTATATAATGATACCTATATGTAATAATTTAATCATGACTTTACATTTATTATCACGTGCGGGAAGAAAAAAGATTTATAAAGTAAGTCGGCACTATTTACCTACCTTTATTTATTTCTAGTGCTTGTTTGAACGTACTAGGTACTGATGATATCATAATACAAAGCAAATAAATACCCTGAAATTACGCAAGACATTATGTTACCAACCGAAACATATCAATGTTTAAAAAATAAATTAAAAAATTTAAACTCAGTTGCTAATTCTGAATTCAAGTCTAATATAGAGAAAAAGTTAAATATGTATATACATAAGTACTTTCCTACTTAAATAATAATGTGGAAGACCCCCTCCCCTCCCTCTGTCCACTATGTTCGAGCAATGCCTTTGGTATTGCTATTATCTATTCTGTGGTATTGCAAGTAACTACAGGCTACGGTAACTGCTTACACGAGCCGTACGCTTAGTTCTTCTAAAACGCAACGGATTTTGATGCGCTTCTTACTATAGGCAATTTAGAGAGTTTATATATATAATATTTTTTAATATAAACAGTAGATCTTCTTCTTATCATATGGTTAGTGGTCAACCTGGTGTCAGAGTTGTTGAAGCCGCCCGAAGGCCTCTGACAAGGCTTAACGACTGCTGCCTAGATGACAACAACCGGGACCAACTTTTTACGTGCCGAAGCACGGACAGTAGATAATAGTCGTGCAAAGCCGGGGCGGGTCGCTAGTTTGTTATATGTGTAGGTACAAGTTTGTGAAAATGTAACGGGTGAAATAGTAACAGTAGCCATTGTCCAATTAGAATAACAAATAGCGAGTCGACGCCCTTGTTTTATTATAGAATAAACAATTAGGTATATCGTGCACTAGAACGTGAGGAATGGTTTGGTTCAACGAATATAAAAATGCAATTCAAACGTGGATTTCACGTAGGCCAGTCTACTAAATGTTTCAAAAGTACGAAATAATGATTAAGGTACATATACGGTAGCTGATATGTAGATGCCTAGTGAAGAGATAAGTACTATGCGTAGGCTGTAGACTATCATGGTTTCAGAGTTGTGAACTATTTATATGAATAATTGTGACAATTCGTCTTGCGGCCTTACACGACATCAAATGGCGTATAAAATATTTATAACTGTATTTAGAAATAGCAGCTACTAATATTCAAGAAATAGTTTGTAAAAACATTGCACAGTTCTTCAGATACTTACCTAACTATTTGATTTTATTTTAATTGGCCGCAATATTTTAACAACATTTAAAGAATTAGTGTTAAAATTTAAATAAAAATATTCATACTAAATTATATTCCCGATACTGATCCCAACCCCCAACTTATATTTCGATCTTTTAAAACAACTTGTACCGTAAATAATCTATTTAAAACACGAGACGTATAGTATTTTACCTAGGTATATCAATTCATAATCGGATATATCGATTTTGACGCACTTTCTTGTAATTCATCTAAGTGGTCCACCAGTAGTAGGTACCTATGGAAGTTTAATGGAATTAGTTCTGCTATACAGTTATATTATATTATACCTATAGCCTTCAAATATCGAAATGTGCACAGACGGGTGTGCACACGACATCCAAACCCATCGTAGACAATGGGTTTCGAAAATTGTAATTTCTGACGGTCAATATAAAATATAAGCATACTAGCTGTGCCCGCGGCTTCGCCCGCGTGGAAATTGATGTTTATGATTAATCTGTCTTATTCCAGAGCCTACACTATCTGCGTTTCACATTATAAACAGTTTAGTAGTTATGGAGATAGGACTTTAAGTACTGTAGGTAACCTAAGTTACCTTAAATGAAGTCTTGCATGTGGGCCCAATTACAATAAGTAATGTAATAACATGATGAAATTGAATTAAGTACTTTTCTTATTACACGCAAGATATTGTTCCTCTGCGATTTAATTTCATGCGTTTGAATACCTATTAATTGACGGGTTTTAATTAATACTGTTTGTTATCGGAAACAACGTAGAAACTTACTGTATCGGAATCAGCAAGAATGCTCTGCTGGTATATCAAACATTTTGCAATCTATGAGTGCCTAGTATTTTCCTTTACTATTATTGCAGAGATGGTCACGGCATAATGTATCCTCGTCAACGTTTATTTGTAGTACTAACACTTTGTACTTGTCCATTAGTATAAATGGTAGTTAGATTCTATTGTAGTTTATGCTTACATTAGAAGGTACCTACTTATAGTTTTGTTAATACTTTATTAAACTCCGCCTGGTATAGACAATAGGGCCAAAATACCATCGGCGTAATATGGTTACCTATACTGCTTACCTCTTCGGGAAATAGGACTGGCGTGAGTTATTATTATTGTTTAATAATATAGGTGCTCCGGGAAATTTAAATGTTCCCCGGGAAGCGAAACACTAAATGAACGCAAACCGAGTCATAGGTGCAGCTACTTTTGAATAAAAACACCTGGAAAGCCTCTATAGTCAGTGTACTGTTATGAATAGAACTGCAATGTTTTAGTAGCCTACTTAGTAGAGAATGTTTCCAGAACGTTACTTTTTCACACATATTATAGTAGTACGCAATGCGACAAAACGGTATCAAATTAGCAACCTTCTGGCAGCCGCAGTGTTATAACAAATAAAGTCAAGTTCAACAAACTTCAAGCCAGCCAATTTACTCGTTCGCGTTAGAAAAATAAAACGCAAAGAAATACAAGACTTGGTAGTTTCTTTTATAGCCAATAGCACATAGAATTACATTATAACGCAATTTCTATCCGCCAAATTTAGAAATTTTTAGCCAGTTTAATGTAGTTTTACAAAATGCTTTGTAGTCTAGGAACAAAAGTGATTTGTGTAGGTATGTCTATTATATCTTTCTATAAATTTGGCCTATAAAGGATCTACCAATATCACCTTTAAAGATACATGAATCGCTACCTATTTATTATGTTCCTCATTCGCCTATTCTCAACACTAGGTAATCATTTGCGCTGTATCTATAGGTACCTATCGGCTTGCAACAACTTTTATTAGGTAGTACAATACTATAAACGCAAGCTCTATCTAACTTCCTCGATTAGGATAGATTTTTTTTTCCCGGTTATACCTAATGGGAAAAAAATAAAAATAAATATATTCGGTACGCAACAACTTTTATTATACCTATTATTATTGTGTGCTCTACTCTATCTAATTCCTTCGATAATTCGATGACCGGGAAAAAAAATAATAATCTAATAATATATAATAACCGGGAAAAACAGTATAATAGAATTAATATTATTCTTGGTTCAATTCGTGTACTTACAGTTTACTTTAGTCCTTGTTTAGATGCTCCCCGATTCTTTGGAGCAATTCTTGAAGCAAGTATAGTAATTAAGTAGACAAGCCGCATTTAATAGGTATGTTACCTTAAGTCCTAAATACTCTTTCTATTGACTATGATAAAAAGCTTATCTTTCATACGTATTTTTTTTGATAAGACGATAACCGTTGACATTGTCAAATTGATAAAATTTTACTGTGCTCGCAAACCGTTTAGAAATTATCCAATTTAATAATCATATCATTTCCTGAGATGTGATCAGTGCAATGACGTTATTTTACAACTCGTATTATAACACAATAACCTATTTTTATTTATAAAATGGAAATTACACACTAAAATAGCACAAATAAGTTTTCTTGATAAGAGTTGTTATAAAGGGTGGTCTTGATAAGATAAATGAATCGATATAACATTCTTGTTTGTTTGCATACACGCATGAACCTATCACCCTGTATGCCCTTGAATAAGGGTTTATTTCTAAACTTCTTGCAGGAACTCTACATATTACATGTAGAGACATAGAAAAATTCGCGTGGGAGGGCCCTCGCGGAAACCAAAATTAATCTATGTGTAGAGCTCTACATTTACACCAATGTGAGTGTACGTGAGGTAATGAATTCCTCATAATCACCAAAATATAACGGTGCTGCATACTGGTCACATTCAGTGTGTTGATGAACAGATTTTATTCGGTAGGTAATATAAATAGTTTAACCCCCAAATTCATAGAGATTTTAGCCAGTTTACAATGGTTTTCAAAGGCATTTTAGGAATAAATGTGATTTGCAATTCCACTGCAAGTCGATCATAACTTTGGGGGTAAATTTATTGCACGTACCGATAGTGATTCGCGCATATACTTATGGTTATCATGACTATTGTTTCAGATGTCAACCCAATCTAAGTCGTGATAGTAAAAGCTCAAGAATGGCGGCGAGAGTGGGGCCACTGAGTATAGAGTCGCAAGGATAGCGGTTGCGTGGTGATGTGGGTGCGGGCGGCGCGCGCGCTGCGGGCGCTGCGGCGCGCGGCGCTGCTGTTGCCGCTCGCGCTCACGGCGCTGGCGCTGCTGCTGCTGCCCCGGCCGCCGCCGCTCACGCCCTCGGCTAGGAGCCCCGTGCCCACCGCACCGCCGCCTCCAAGGGAAGACTTGCATCTACAGGTAATGAAACTAATGATGAAGGGAGCAATATAATCGTCCGCGGAACTTTCGCGCGAATTACGGGCCCGTTAGCGTGGTTAGCGCGGAGGCGCCTTTCACGCTGCAGGTCGTAGGTAGGGTTGCCAACTATTTTTGAGAAAAATAAAGTATCACATCTTTAAGTAGGGCAAAAATAAAGTATTTGGAACAAAAAAAAAAGTATTTTTAAAAATTGTATTTATTTCTTATCTTGAAGACATATTTTTTGTTTTGAGAATTACTTGTTAACCAGTCGTATTGTTTTTTTCCATTCGGATTTATATTTTTGTAAGATTTTTGATTTCATTATTTTAGCTTTTTTTGGGGGAGTGATTGGTGTATCACTATCAGAGTTACTCGTCATTTTCAGCAATTGAAATGCGAAAACAAATAAACAAACAAAAACTAGGTATTTTCATACAATTTCGCCGATATTAACGGTAATAGTCCAGAAATTATCCATACAAGTGTTTCATTTTACGCACCACAGTAATGATTGAAAATAAAGTATTTTTACATACTTTATTTTTATGTAAAAGTATAAAGTATATTGATCAAAAATAAAGTAGGATACTTTATTATAAAGTATGGTCGGCAACCCTAGTCTTAGGTTCGATTCCTACCCGAGACATGCATTTGTGTGCATGAACATGTCTGTATGTCCGGAGTCTGGGTGTATATGTATATTAAGTATGTATTTACAAATAAAAACGTAGTATATGTAGTAATAACAGTTATCTGGTTTCCATAGTACAAGCTCTGCTTAGTTTGGGATCAGGTAACCGTGTGTACAAAAATGTCCCAGGATATTATTTATTTATTTATTTAATTATCCAAACCATTACAAGCATTTCTAGGAATAAAAGTGATTTGTAATGCCAGTGTAAGTCCATCATAACTTTATTTCATCCTACAAATAGTCGGTTGGAGCCTGTATACAGATAAAAGGCCTTATTAGCCGGCCATACGTATATGGGTAACATATACGTATGGTCATTGGATCACCGCATATCGTGACATTTTATTCCATGAGGGTCGAATTTAACATGCAACAATGAGACACGCAAACTGGCAGACGAATTATTATTATTATAAGTAAGTACCTTCATAGGTTTATAAACTAGCTGTGTCCGCGACTTCGTACGCGTACATCTTTGAAAAAAATTTGGTACCTACTCGCGAGTCGCGACTACGTCCGCGTGAAGTTAAATGGGTTTTAATTTTTAGCGCGTAATTTTAAAATATACTAAGTTACTCCTTATAACATCAGCTATCTGCCAGTAAAAGTCTCGTCAAAATAGACCCAGCTGTTTGAAAGGTTACCCGGAACTAACAGACAGACAAACAATATTTTTTTAAAGTTTTTTTTGTTATTTGTGTCTTCATGCATTTGATAAAATGATGTTACTTTGACATTACAAACATACACTTCAATTTTATTTATTTGTACATATTATCAATTACCTCCTACTGTGACCTTTACAGAACTTGATCGACGAGCCTGAGAGCGAAGAGATCCATAATCATGAAGAGGACGAAACGTCGAAGCGAGCGTGGTTCATGCGCGGCGGCGAGGCGCGGCCCTGGCGCCACGACCCGCAGGCCAAGCTGTTCCCGGAGGACTCGCCCGGAGATGACAGGTGACCACCAGCTATACTTCGTTCTAACGGCCCGGCCACGACTTCGCGCTTCATCGACGGGCGACAGCGCGGGGGTGCTAAAATGTTGCATCGCGCGCGTTGCCGTCGAGAGCGGCAGCTCGTGGCCGTAAGGATGTAACGGAGCTATCTTAGCGGACGTGGAGGCGGAGATGCAGAGCTTGACCTCTACAGAAGCGGAGGTTAACAGAGGCGGAAGTAGAAGTGGAAAAATCTTCCCACTGCAAACGAAATTCGAATATTTCGATGCATTTAAAAATTTGATTGGACAGCATTGCACGCAAAGGCGAAACGTAAACAAACCTCCGTTAAAAACTTGCGGAGACGGAGGTACTTACGTTTTATTGCGAAAGCGGATTCAGTGCTGTTAGGTAGGAGACGTATTAGAGAACGCGACAGCCCTGACGAATTGTCACCCTATTTATCGCCTGATGGACATGGTCCTTTATTCTTGTATTCACCTCGCTATCGTAAGAATTTCAAGAAGGGATGAAGTGAGTAGATTTCTAGGCCTTGGTGTTAGGGACTTACTTACTCTCTCATACGTTTGATTGCAGGATCGTCGAACAATTAATGTACACACTCCCGAAGGACGAAGACGTGCCTATCAAGAAAATACTCCTCGCCAACGGGTATGGCGCGTGGGGCGTGTCCGGCGGCCGGACGGAATTCATCCGGAACAAGTGTCCGGTGGACCGGTGCTCGCTGACGGCGGACGCGCGGGACGCGGCCACCGCAGACGCCATCCTTTACAAAGACCATCACACTCCGTTCAATGTCAAACGCCCTCCAAACCAGGTGAGATAGCTCTGAACAGGTACTCCACTTCAATCCATACCTATATCGGCTATTTCTTAAACCGTGTACCTACCTGTAAGGGCTCTAGCACACACATCAAGACAAGACTTTTGTCACGGACTATGGCGCTCGCTCTCTTACTAAATGCATAGAAGAGAATGAGACAAAATCGATTTGTCTTGCTTATTGTCTTGTCATGGCTGGCTGTGCTATAAGTGCTGGTCATGTTATGCGCGGTACCCACCTATGAGCTCCTCCAACTCATAATCCAGGGAAAGATAGACGGCAGAAGAAGGCCTGGTCTTAGAAGGATATCGTGGTTGAAAAACTTACTACAGTGGTTCGACAAGACAACACCACAACTATTCCGAGCTGCGGTCTCAAAAGTGGAAATAGCCCTAATGATTGGCCATCGTTGGTAGGAGACGTAGACGGCACTAGAAGAAAAAGAAGCACATTTATATAATGTAACGATCTTTTAGCGAATTCTTAGTTAATTATTATTTTACAATCTGTTTTATCTACAGATCTGGATCCTATACTACCTAGAGTGTCCATACCACACGGCGTCGCTGCGGTCATCATCGTTGGACGTTTTCAACTGGACCTCGACGTACCGTCGCGATTCTGATATCGTCGCGCCGTACGAGCGCTGGGTCTACTTCGATCCGCTAGTAACGGGGAAAGAGCTCGATAGGAACTTCGCGGCTAACAAAACTAGAAAGGTAGGTAAGAATTTTAGAGAAATACTGAAATAGAACTAAGCAGGTGAAGTAGATTGTGTGCTGACTAAGTTGACGGTGCTGCTTACTCATAGTCCTTCCTATTCTCATTGAGTGAGGTCGGCTATCAGTCTACCCTGATTTGGATGGTTACCGATATTCACACGGAGCGATCGCAATCTACCCTCCGTGACCCAGCTAAGTGGGACACATTGGCAACCTAAGGATAACTGTTAGCTGAGTTACTTAAGGATACATGCTGCACGAACGTGATGCATTTTATTATTAGCATAATAAGCTTATCACATAGACATATCCGCTTATTCCTTTGTCATGCAGCATGCTTCAGTTATGGATAATAAAACTCATGATAAAACTAAAGCTAGCAATATTCACGGTTCAAAAAAACCGAACATCAGAATTAACATCATGACCAGAATTTTCTCTCTTGGCCAGATAGAACTTTTAAACGGTTCCACTCTCATTATATGCCCCAAGAATAATGTACATCCTAGATCTCGGCCTTTTTCGTAGGCGCACATAGTCTCAGCGAGACGGAAGGTAGTGTGAACAGTCCAAATTGTCATTCTGTGTCAAAATAAGTCGTTATCCCGCAGGTAGCTTGGTTCGTTTCGAACTGCCACGCCCGCAATCGGCGGCTGCAGTTCGCGCGCCAGCTCAGCAAGTTCATCCAAGTGGACATCTACGGCGCCTGCGGCTCGCACCACTGCCCCCGCACCGACCCCAACTGCTTAGAGATGCTCGACAAAGACTACAAGTTCTACCTCGCCTTCGAGAACTCAAATTGCCGTGATTACATCACTGAGAAGTTCTTCGTCAATGGACTGCAGTAAGTATGAACTCGGCTTTATAGTAGATATTCGTGGTCATCTTTTGTGTTCCATGATGTTATCAACAAAATACCTAACGCAAATCGTCCTACTTACTAAGTACAATACACACGCAGATACGTTACTTTCAAAGCTGTTTTAGTTTAGGACCCCAAAGAGTCGGCCCCAGATTTTCTACTTGTCATTAACATGGATAGGTTAGGCGCCTACTTGGTTCAGTAGGTTTTTTTTGAGGTACAGGAACAGTTCCTATAACTTATCAACTACCTGCAATATTGACGAAGGTCTCTGTCTCAATAACGTAAATACGAGCTCGACCGTGTTTACTTCACCAGGCATAACGCGGTGCCAATAGTGATGGGCGCGCGTCCGTCGGAGTACGCGGCGGCGGCGCCGCACAACTCGTACGTGCACGTGGAGGAGTTCGCGGGGCCCGAGGAGCTGGCCGCCTACCTGCACCGCCTCGACGAGGACGACAACCTCTACAATTCCTACTTTAAATGGAAGGTCAGTACCAATTTATAAAATGGCCGGCCGAATTTTGGTGCGCGCACTCGGCGGTGACTGACTTGAACTCGAGCAATATTACCCTTACGTATCGCTTCTCGTTGGCCGTGGCATAGAGTCAGTTATTTAGGTCAAACGAGACTTGGAACTAGGTCGTTGGTCTATTCAGTAGATATAATACGACTTACGAAAGTAACTGTAAGATGGTAAATGATTTTTCTCCCCCTCACAACGTAAACGTACTACGTAAACTGAAACTAATTAAGTACCTACAACACTATGGTCACGCACGTGCTTATATCAAGTCACAAACAACGTCTTCTCATATATTTTACTGTAGTGTAGTCATACATTGTAGTCTTTCTATCGCGAAAGACTACAACTCACTCACTGTCACTCAACTCACTGTCCTGTAACTCTGTCCAACATTTGTGCCGTCTCTGTCCAATATAGGTACGATAACTTCAGATAGGTACTACCTACTTACGAGTAGATATTAATGTGGGTAGTACAGGCCCGGAACCTTAGTTCCGGCTCTGTACTACCCACATTCTAAATAGCCGGTACCGTTCAACAGGGTACAGGGGAATTCATCAACACGTACTTCTTCTGCCGCGTGTGCGCGATGGTGCACGCCAACGAGCGGCGGCAGCGGTCCGTGCACTACAGCGACGTGCAAGCCTGGTGGCGCGACTCCACCTGCACGCGCTCCGAGTGGCGCGCCATGGACACCAAAGACAACGGCTAGATAACCAAATACAAAGAGGTTCATAGATAAATCGCTTTCAGCCGATGTTGCCGGTCCGATGTTCGGAGATTTTTTAGAACACATGTTTAGTGTTGCACCAGGTATTTCAGGTATCCAGGTATTCGTGAATGTAGTTTTAGCACTACAGCAAAACGTTTTCTGACGGTCGCCTCTCCCGCTTTCACAGCCCGCGGTACGCTTTCATCTAGATAACCAGATCTAGCAGTTCCAGAGCTACATAAACCAGACAGTAAAATGGTCAACTACCGCAAAAAAAAGGTGTCCGTAATTAGCGCTGTCATTGTTTCGAACGTTTTGAGGTGTAACAACGCGGGCAACATACGAAAAGACACCTATGGCACACTGAATGAGGCGCAAGACGCGGGCGGAGAGGTGATATCGGATAACATACTGTACGGGTAGGTATTGTTCAAAAGTTACGTCAAAATAGGATTCATCATTCGGAACGGCAACAGTGCTTTAAGCCCTCTGTAGAACGCGGACGATCGATGTCTAGTAATTTTTATAAAGTTAGGAGTCCAAGCTCACGCCGTCAGGGCGTTGCGAATAGTAGTGAATTACAAATCATTTGTAATCGCGTCCATTGTTGCATAGCGTATACAACGCGTGATTGGTTGATGTTGTTAACTATTAAATTGCCGCTGTTCGGTGTTCGAGTTCCCCACGATTAGTATTTTTGTAAATGAGTGAGATGTGTTTGAAGCACGCCATAGGATATGAATCAGATAATTTGGCGCCCAACGTGGGACCGGGCGCCACATGAAAATGATTATGAACGATACGATCTCCCTCAACCGTTACTTTAAAAGCCATTCTAACATCACTTATGCATTTAAGTAAGCTCAATAGATTGTTGAGTTGTATTTTTATTAATTTAAACATTCCAACCAGAATAAACTTTCTTGTTAGAACTTAAATTATTACATTATCGGAATGTTTGTATGCATTTTATTAGTTTTAAGTCACTGTTTGTTTCATAACACTTGTTTGTTTTTAAATTATAGAATCTTTAGGTTTATAGGTACATTTAGAGAATGTATGGATGTAAACAATCTCCGTGTTAACCTTCATCATAGATAAATACTAGTAGATATAAATGTCCTTACCTACCTGTTATCATTATATTTCATGCGTCTTTATCCAGATCCAAAGAAAAATCCAGACCTACCTAACTTGGTAAGCGTTTGACGTACCTACCAACGCACAAAAAACACAGTTAGACAGAGAAAAACACCCAGATGAGGTAGTTAACATTCGCTGCGCCGCTTTAGACTATCATACACAGTCTACACACCTAGTTTAGTTGAGTTGACTGAGTTGGCTGAGTTTTCTATCGGTTGCATTTACTTAATAGACGGTTCATTAGATAGTTAAAATGCAGACCGAGTTCAGAAGGATGCGAAAACCTGTAACACTCGCGTAGCTGATAATCGGACAACCGAGAGACAAACGCGGATATTCCAAGTGGCTTTAGTACCTAACTTCGGTGCCTCATATTATTTTAATTATAGTACATCCCTCCTTTTCCTTGTATGTGATCCAAGTACTTTATGGCTAGTATGAATTGTATGTAGGTGTAGTTGAAATGCCGATACGACCTCGGTAAACTTTCTGGGCGGGTGTTTAGAAGTTTCGGACGGTGGCCCGGTAGACCTAAAGGGGGTGATCCATTTGCGAACCGGCGAGCCAACGGTTTAAATCGTTGGCTTCGTTGGTGATCCATTGGCGAGCTAAACAGTCTACTCCCATCGTTGGCGAAGTTTTTTGCACCGCGGACTTAGAATTTCAAGCATGCACAAAGAACCAGCGAGCAAATCCGCCGGTTTTTAAGTCCGCAGACTTTTAAGTGCTCCATTGGCGGTTTAGACCTTTGGCTCGCGAGTTCGTTGGCTACCGGCGGTTTTGCTCGCAAATGGATCACCGCCTTAATACAACTAATGAAACTCTGTCTTCACACATAACGTTAGCACAAATTAACAACTAGATAGGCGACTTATGCGAGTCTAGTCATGAATAACACGCACAAAATATTTTTTTCCAATGTAATTTAAATACATGCAGGGATACTTACCTACCTACCTTTTACCTGCGATTTTTAGGGTTCCGTACCCAAAGGGTGCCAAGAGGACCCTATTACTAAGCCTACGCTGTCCGTCTGTCTGTCAGCGGGCTGTATCCCACAAAGCGACTTGAAATTCTCACAGAATGTGTATTTCTGTTGCCGCTACAAAAACAAATACTAAATAAAATAAAATTCAAAAATAAAGCGGGTTCCAATACAAGAAACTTGATATTTTAGACGTTTTTATTCTATGGTGGTACGGAACCCTTTATGTGCGAGTCCGACACGCACTTGGCCGGTTTTTTTATATAACGTTATGGCCGAAGTCGTGCACAAGTTGAAACAAACTTCCTATACAAGTTTTACAGTTGTATAAATTAATTGATTTTTCTTTCAAACTTCTCAGAGAAGTCCTAATATTTATTATTATACTGAACCTAGATGATTAAGTAGTCGTTGCAATGAATGAAGTATTTATATGTTTACCAATATGTTCATAAAATCTATTTGCTAAGTGTTTTATTTTATATGTTATGTTGTTGTGTTGTTTTAGATTACACATTAATGTAAATAAAATTAATTATTTGAAACAGGTAATATAATTGTCTTCATGCTACATACTCGAAATTCTCTTGGATTAGATACCTATCTATATACATTAAGGCCTGCATAACATACCTACAGAAATATATACAGCACTGGTAGCACAGCCGGCTGTGACAATGCAATCGATATTGTCTCTTTCTCTTTTATGTATTAAGTAAGAGAGAGAGCGACTTGGTGCGACGTAATGAGTAAGTCTTGTCATGGCGTGCGTGCTAACCCTGCAGTTGATTAAACTTTTTAAATTGTGCATTATGAATTAACATAAACAATCCTATAAGGGACCGAGAGACCCTAAAACGGGCCCTAAATGTACAGAATAGGTAACTTTTCATTTCCATATTTTTCTTTTCAACAGGGTATTAGAAGTAATCCTATTAATGTGCAGTTTTTAATGAATTTGTTGGACATACTATTTAATTAATTTTAAATTTAAAAAGTATAACTATACAACAAAACTACAAGCAATCAAATACTGGCGTATTATAAAAATGATAGTAACAGATGCTTTAGTTATCAAACAATTGTTAAGTTCAGTCAAATTCATCTGCTTCTAAAATACCTAGGCTTAACAAATACATTCCATTCTACAATTATTTCAAGTAAATGTGTAATATCTAGACATATTCATAGGAAATATTCTTCGTAAAGTAGCAACGATATTTTTAATATCATTGTAAAGTAGGTAGTGAACCTGTTCCCCTCCTAACCAAAGACAGTGTAATTAATTTGTATATTGTGAAAAATAACATGTTACAACAATTGTACATGCAATTAAACATACTGTGTGACAAATTATGAATGTACCTACCTAACTAATGTTAGCTAAGCTACCTAACTTTAGGTAGGTAGGAACTGTCTATGTAAATTAAAAGTGACACCAATACAATTTAATCATTATAATACAGCGTTATTCATTCATAAATCTGTTAATCATTTTTAAATGATTACTCAAACATGTAACTTGTTATAATACTTATAATTTATTTATGAAAAGTGCCATTAATTTTACTGTATAAATTATACAAGGGCCTTTCAGACTACTTGAAGTTTAAGAAACCAAGATCATGCTTACTGCAGTAATTAAGCTAAAAACATGTCAACACCTAGTGATCACCCCACAAATGGCAATAATAAACAATGATAAATTAAACATGACTTTAATTCATCCTTTTCATCATTTTATTCTTATTATCTTCACAACTATTAAGGCTGCTTATCTAGAGAAATCAGTGTTGTACAAATACAGTAATAATAATAAATATGCTGGGACATCCTTTTACACACAAGATCCCACCTGATCCTAAACTAAGCAAAACTTGTACTATGAAAACCAGATAACTGATATTACTACATATACTACTTTTTTGTTTGCAAATACATACTTAATATACATATACACTCAGACTCGGGACATACAGACATGTTCATGCACACAAATGCATGTCCAGGTAGGAATCGAACCTACAACCTGCAGCGTGAAAGGCACCACGTCAACCACACCAACGGGCCCGTCAAATTATTATTGTCTCTATTTGATATAATTAAATAAAATGTTTAAACCACCTAACAACAATATTCATACAGACTCCATTGAAGCTATATAATTTTTCAATGCTTCAATATTTTTCATATTGCTACATATTTGTAATTGAATATTTGCACATTCCACCACATAATTGATAGTGTTCTGGAACATATGTTGAGCTTTGTGTAAGTTTTGTGGTACCAAGATACCGAACCAACGGAGAGGGTTAGCCATGTTTTCTGTAGTTTTGTCTAACACTTTGAACTGCTTCACACCATCTTGCTCAGTCGTCTCACATACTGTAGAGGCCGAGAAGTCTGGACTGCTTTCTGTGGGCAGCCGCGCCGTGCTCACCGAACTCCTCCCCATGATATATCGAGACTTCGCTAGGTGAATACTCCCATTTTTAATATTAGTCTCCACGTTTATTTCACTCCGCATTTTTTCCTCTATAAGATGCAACTGTTTCAACATAATCTTATCAAGCAACTCACATGCGACTGCTACATCAGGACCATTGGAATCTATAACATAAAAATAAGCTGAATGAAGAAAAATCGCTTTGTTATGATAGTTTTTGGGCCATATTTCTTCAGCGCTAGTCAGCACAAGCAGGGTATATAAACAATAACATACCTTGGAAGGGCATGATGAAATTCAAATCACATAAACAGTGCCTATTTAGCTTTGAAATTTGATAACAAATATAATTGTTTGATATTTTCACCCGAAATTCATAATAACTTTGAAATCACATGACTGATGAGATGACTGACCAGGGTTGCCAGACCAAAATTTCAAAAACCAGGAAATGAGATTTGAAAAACCAGGAGACTGATCTGATAAATCAGGAGTTCAATAAAATTCTCATGCTGCGTTCCATTCGACGTAATTTTTGTTATTTTCGTGCACAAAAACTGTTAAAAACGATAATAATGATCACTTTCAGTACAAGTTGGTTCCAGTGGAACGACATTTATGAACGAAAATAACAAAAATTACGTCATCTGGAACGCAGCCTTATATGTACTTTTTTTTAATACAAATGGCTATTCATTTTTGTTGGAAAATCAAAATAATTTTTATTTTTATTATGTTTTTAGTTTTCAAGACTCCGGCAAAAAACAAACGACAGCTGCTATTACATGCAAAATTTAAATGTATTTTAAAAACATATCAAATATTATAGTACCGCAAAAGCTTAGTCGCGAAGCGTTGCGACTTGCGTCGACGTCCCTTCTCCCTTACTCATGCGCAATAAACAACAATGTTAAAGAATCGGCGATCGATAAAGGCTTATTGCAAAAACACCCCTAATAAACTGAGTTAGAGCATGATATAGGGTGTTTATTCCATAAACTTATTAGTATTAAAAATTGGTAGTTCAGTCAGAAGACGCAGATACGTTCCTTTTTACGCATACTTGTGGTATGTAGGTATGTATTTATTTCAAAACACAAATATCAGGAGATTTAATAATAAAATCAGTAGATCAGGAGAATATCAGACAAATCAGGAAATCTCCTGGAAAATCAGGAGATCTGGCAACCCTGTGACTGACTGTCAATCATTTTGACAGTTTATTGCAATCTACGTCATGACGTCAGTCATTTTGACACTCATAGCATAGACAATATTTTTGTTTACTACAGGTGCGTTCCATTCACTGTTAATTTTCGTTATTTTCGTTCATAAATGTCGTTCCACTCGAACTAACTTGTACTGAAAGTGATCATTATTATCGTTTTTAACAGTTTTTGTGGACGAAAATAACAAAAATTAACAGTGAATGGAACGCACCATATTATGAATACACGCCGGCGTGGCGCATGGATGTATTTTTTGTTATTTTGTTCGAGGCGTGGCGGCTGGCGGGCAAGTCCAGCGGATCCTTAATATACTCTTTGATCCGATCTGCAAACAAATATCTCGGCGTGGTTTCCTGCATGATGCATGTTTTTTTTATAGCTCTGTCCCATTCTGCTCATAAAGTGCTTTACCGACAGAAATCGACGAATCCTAAACAATAACGACGAATGAAGACCATAATGTACAGACGGCGGTGGAACCATAGATATGGAATAATGGACAGATCATAGATCGATCAAGTGCTGCCAGATTGGGACAAATTCCCACAACATATTGGAATTTATGTACCGTTTGAGGGACAAGGATCATTGGGGGATCATCAAGCTAGCGCACTTTCACTTGCATTTGTTATGAGAAATATGACACGACCATTGGCAATACTATCCACCACTCACTAGGCGTGAGTAGTGTTATCGAAGGTTTTTTTCCAGGCTGGCAAATATCAATAGAGGAAACCTGTTTTTATGAAACCAACATCTCAAACAAAATTCTTGGGGAAAACTAGTCACTACCATGGTAACATTAAAGGAAGCCATCTTTGAAATTCGCTGTTGTGTCATGCATGTCTAGATTTTCGTTGCCATAAATTTCCTAAAATATTTCTGAAGTGGGTAGATATTATTAGATACGTTCCTAAAATAACATCAGACGATGTCGGACAAAAAGCGTTTACTCAACGACCTCAGGGTAATAGACTTACGTGCAGAGCTAGAGAAACGCAACCTAGATAAGAGCGGCGTTCGTGGTGTGCTCATACAACGATTAGCAAAGGTAAAACATGGGTAACATGGTAATAAATAAATAACGTGACGTGTAAATAACGTAAATAGTACTTATATATAATCTTTTTTCACTTCAGAATTTGCAAGAGGAAGGAAAAGACCCGGAGACTTTTATATTTGAGCTGGCGACTACGGAGCCAAAGACGCCTGCGAAAAGGTCGAGACGTGCGGAGAGCATCGTAGAGCCAGAGGCGGAGGAGACCCCCGCTATGGAAGACATGATCGTGCAAGACGACGCGGAGGAAGACGAGGAAACCGAACAGACTGAGCCAACACCCAACAAATCTGACATAGACGGGTCCGAAGGCAAGATGGATTTAGACGAAGCTGAAAAGGCAAACAGGAAGCGGGATATCAAAGATGATTCTGAAGCAACACAGTCCAAGAAGCCATGTCTAGACAAGGAATCAAAGGCTGAGGACGATGTAAAACTAGAAAATAACACTGATGCAGAGGATAGCATCAACCTGGATATTGGTGACGATGAACTGCTCAATGAGGAGGTATGTTTCTATTTCTTCAGCGTTACAGTTAAACTGCCATCGGTTAGTGCGAAAGTTTCTAATGGATACATGATGGATATAGATTAAAAGATGTAATCTCATCTGGTTAAGCTGTAAAGGCTACTTTTAGAAGTATTTAATGATGCAAAAAATATTATAAATCAGTGTCGATGTCTTTATAAAATCATCTGTGTTATAAAGTTGTTAAAATATATTGATTGTCATATTTGTTTTTATTTTTTTAATATTCAAAGATTCTAACAACTATTAACATTCACTAGATTCAAATTGAGATGTTTAGCAGTTGTCTATAATTATTAATAGTGACAAACTGGAATAATGCCAAGTATGCGATGGAAGTGAGTCTACATTGCGTCAATTCTAACTTTGTTTATCTCTTCCAGGGTGACAACAACACCAAAGATAATCTTGAAAAAGGTAAGTCAACAATACATTATATTCTTTCTTTTCAGTATAAAATGTAGCAACAACATTCTGATCAGTGATACAGTGATGTATTTAATCATTTATTATTCATATACAAAAGCTGCTAATAACACTTCAGTGTTATGAAAAAAAATATACCATGTCTCACCAGCTACATACACAATATGAAGATGTGTGATTAGGAAAACCATTTGACTTCATGATGCGATGCTTCTTCTTGTACAAGTTATACATGCTACATTAATTTGATCAAACAAAGAAACTGAATGTTTGAAGGAGTATTGTCATAACAAGACTGGAGATTGGTTTGTGCCCGAAGAGAATTGAAAGACCTGCGAGTTACATTAGGAACATACGGCTGTAACACAAGTAAGAACACCAACTTAAGAAAGAGAACAATCAATGCTCCTACCAAATTTGGATGATCACCATTGAAACAGACACAATTTGAGGTGGTTTCTATGATGCAGTGGTGCTTTGTGTAACCTAAATCGCAGGGATATCCCGGTCACTGCAGGACTCCGGTTCCCAGTTCTCTATGCTTAAGTAAAACGGATATAGTGGCCCCGGCTGCTATGCTGCTCCATTCCAGGCGGTGGTGCTAATGTCCAATCGAGTTTTCAGGTCAGGATATTGTGTATAAACAACGATCAAGAACGAAAACGCGCAAGATATTAGTCGTCGCGTCGAGTGAAGATTGCGTAGGGACAGGGCGGGCCGCTCGCGAACTCGGCGAGCGACCTGCGCTGACTCGGCTGATAACTGCGACTGACGTAGATGAGGCGGCGGGGGAGGGCGCGGCCGAGCCGGCGAGCGACAAGCCCGCGCCGCCCGACGGCGACGCGAACGACGACGACGCGCCGGCCGACGACCAACAAGTAAACGCCGAAGCCAGCGCGACTAGGTTGGTGAATGTCGAACGGCCGTCGAGACGCCGCCCGCGCGCATCTATAATCTACTCCGATTATTTCGACATTCCATATATTCCACTCGTTATCACTACAAAGTTTTGCACCAAACGGATACCGGTGGCGGATTTGTGGCGGAGCGCCGATGAGGCTGATCTGGTGCTGGTGCTGTTGAACCTGATGTTATCGGCGTTTGAGCTGCGACGCGCCGGCGACCGACGATCGGCGTGCGAAGATCGGCGTGCTTCGAACGGCGGGTTGTCGACGTGCGTCGTGGCGTCGTGTGCTGCGAGGCGAGCGGCTCACCGGCACTACTGCAGCGGCGGGCGGAGGCCCGGTGGTTCTACCCGTCGTGAAAACTGGTGCAAAACTTTGTAGATGATTAATCATCACTACGGGAAAACTAAAGTTTACTTACACAAACATACACGATGTACGCGACTTGAAATTGTTATGTTAAATTTAAAATATTTAAAAACAATGCGTTACAGTAATTAGTTTGACTGTATAATAATGCGTTAATTGTTTTTTCAGCAATGAAGGTGACAAGCAAGAGAAAGAGACTAAAGGTATAAAATGTATAGCTCTGAATGATCTCTGATTTTAAATATAGGTCTCATCACACATATTTATGCGACCATTTACATTGTAGATGAAAAGGAGAAGGAAAGTGATAGTGATAAGAAGGAAAAGAAGGATGAAAGCAAGGAAGGTGGCGCGCGGAACCTGTGGGTGAGCGGGCTGTCCGGCGACACACGCGCCAAAGACTTAAAGCAACTTTGCAGTAAACACGGGAAGGTATAGTCACTTAGCACGACATCAAATTATTATTCAAATTTTACATATTTGTCTTTTTGGGCACCTCATGTGATGAGTGTTTGATGTGATGGTCAAATATATCTATGAAAATGTAATATAAACAAAGTGAAAAGGTCCTGACCCTGTGATAAAGTAATATAGATAGGACACTTGTGGCAGGTAGTTGAATTTTTGATAGAAGTATTATTAATGTAATATGTCCCACTACAAAGGTACTTAGTCTAGTATTGAGTATTGATAAATCATTCTCAAATCTGAGACCGGAATTAAGTCGGCTCTTAATATGTAATTTTATACTAGAAACACATTAGAATGAAGTTTCTAAGGTTACTTAGGACTTTTAGGTATGCTAATAAGTGTGGAATGTTCGTAACATTATTGTTATCGCAGGTAATCGGTGCTAAAGTAGTGACCAACGCCAGAACCCCGGGTTCTCGTTGCTATGGCTATGTGACTATGGCCAGTGCTCAAGATGCAGAGAATTGCATCAAAAATCTACATAGAACTGGTAATAACAATATTGACATTATTTTTAAGTAGGTTTGTCTATTATGCTTATGTGTTCTAGAATATTTTGTTATGTTACAGAGTTACATGGACGGATGATTTCTGTCGAGAAGGCAAAATCGGAATCTGAATCGTCGTCCCGTCGGCAGCCGTCCACGCGTTCGGAGAGACGCTCCAGCAAGGATCACCAGGAGGACACTAAAGAAAATGAGGTATGTAACAACACGCTATAGAAACAATCACCAGTTTATAATAATTTATGTTTTAGGCCCGCCACATAATCCCCGGAATCGGAGATTCCGAACGCATTAAATCCATCCAAATGTATGGTCGTATCGCGTTCGGAAACCCCGATTCGATATGTCAAAACGGAATTCCTATGTATGTGGCGGGCCTTAAATCATAGCTATAAAAACCTATTTTGCTAATAAAATATATTGTTTACATAAATTGTAACAGGAAAGCAAGGATGGCGCGGATAAAAGTGGAGATGTCAAACCTAAAAAAGAAGGCGATGTGTCCGGCGGTGAAAGCAACAGGTCTACATCACGCACGCGGGAGAAGTCGCTTCGATCTGATAAAGTAAGTCCCTATCTTCGGTAAAAAATACCCTAAAGTGTATCGTACAGTATTCCCCTTTACAAATAGGATAATGAATATGATCTCATTTTGAATTACACCAACGGTAACATTGTTCTAGGACAGGGCAAGGCGCAGCACTAGGAGTCGGGAGCGCCGAAGGTCACCCAGAGAAGTTCTCTCGTTTTCCAAGATTTGGGTAAGGAATGACAATTATTTTTGAATTTAACGGCCTTATCACACTATAATTTGTAGATTACTAACGGTCATATCACACTAGTGGTTAGCGAACAGGTTCCTAGCAGGGCGATCGACGAACTGGGTCGCAGCGTGCGCCGAGCGTGTGCGCGGCGATTCCTGTGATAAGGCTCCTATGGAAAGTTTATATCCAAATTATTGTTAGACTTATAGCAATAACTATCGAGACAGGCTATGATATTGTACATACTAATTCACCAAGCTATCTAGGCGCCTGTCAAATGTGACGTCACCCGCACAAAAAGGCGGTGGCGTTGTGCGGGGGTATGGCGGTCGGGAAGCCGCAGGCGGTGTCGGGTATGCGGGCGGGGGAGCCGCATTCCATCCGAGTTCCTAGTTGGCTTGGTGGAGTAGTAATAGTGTGGTAATGATGCAGAAGGAGCGCGACCTGGCGCGTGCTCGCGAGCGCACACGCGCCGCGCGCGAGGACGAGCGGCGGCGGCGCGCGGCAGAGGACGCGCTGCGCGAGCGCGAGCGGCGCCAGCGACAGGAGAAGCACCGCCTCGCGCTCGAGCGGGAGAAGCTGCGCGCTGAGAGGTCCACTACACACATACACACGCTTATTGACACCGTCACAAGGAACACGTGCTAGAGCGTAGAGCCAAGCTGTAGCCAATTGACTGCAGTTCATATATGGGCTAGCTTAACCATTCACATCCACAGAAGATCGATGTAAAGCAGCTATTACAGCTGCGTTTCGTACGATGAGTGAGAGATCCGGAAGCGGAAAATTTTCCCTAACATTTGCATAGTGTGCAGTGTTTGACTTGTCCTTGCAGCATGTTTGTGACTTCCCAATTTAGACATTAGAGAAATATTAGGTGAAACGAAACTGCGCTTACTAAAATGATAAATTTACGAAAATTACGCAATTTACGCATGAATTTAATAATTGAACGGTGTTGTAAAATTGTAGAGAAAAGATCGAGCGCGAAAAGAACGAGCTTCTCCGATTGGAGCGCGAGCGCCACAGACTGGAGCGGGAGAAGTTGGAGTTGGAGCGATTGGAGTTAAAGCGCGCTCAACTAAGGTAACTGGCGGGAATCGAACCCACAACCACCCGATGCAGTGAGCCTAGCGGCCTACACTCGAAGCACTGCGCTAAGCGGTCGTCTAAACGTAATGTGCGTGGTGTTGTGCAGGTTGGAGGAGGAGCGTCGCAAGCGCGGGTACGAGGGCGGCGCGTACCGCAAGGCGGGCAGCCCGCCGCCCGACGCCGCCTACGAGCGCGACCAGCGGCACAAGCGCGTGCTGCCGCCCGCTGTGGTACGTACTATACACCACACTATACACTACACACTACACGAGCATCTCTAAAGGCCCGGCCACGACTTTGCGCTTCAGCGACGGGCGACAGCGCGGGGGTGCTAAAATGTAACATCGCGCGCGTTCCCGCCGAGAGCGGCAGCTCGTGGCGTGATGCAACATTTTGATGCGCCCGCGTTGTCGCCCGTCGCTGAAGCGCGAAGTCGTGGCCGGGCCGTAACACTAAACAATATGCGACATCTACATGCTGGCCATAGGCACATAGGCCTTGTTGTTGTTTGACTAGAATTTACCCATTAGTAATTATAATTTATTGGAGGTTGTGATACAAATAAACCGTGTAATTTATTATTTAAGAAAATTTTAGTGAAATTCGTTTTTTTAAGCAGTTACCGTAGCCTATAGATGCTTGCAATACCAAAGGCATTGCTCGTACGTTGCCCACCTGAAGGGGAACGACAGGAGGGGAAAAGGGGGAGGAGTTGGGCTTCCGGCTCTATCGCTCATATTATGAAACGTAAAGTGTGCAGCTTTACAGCTGCACACTTTACGCCGATCTTCTGTGAGAGGGTGGTACTACCCCGGACGAGACAGCCCGTATATGAGCTGCAGTCGATTGGCTACAGCTTGGCTCTACCACCAATAATACATGTAACACGGAAATTAAAACTTTAATCATGTTAAGACACTACAATTTCCTTTGCCGCTTTGTACATGCACGTCGTTTCGCTCCGCTCGATGTGAATCGTACATTAAAGTTTTTCAATTCAGTCATCGAGTCGGGGCCAGTTCGAAGCTCCGCCGCCGCCCAGGTTTGAGATGACGGCGAGCTACGACCGCGGCGCCGACAAACGCGACCGCGATCGCGACTACAAACGGGAATACCCGCGACATGTCTCATGTGAGTACAATATTCGACTATAAAAATACAAAAAAAACTATTGTAATTCTTCACGAATAATGTCTCTTTTTCTATTGGCTGATTATGAGTTGCATGGGTAAAAAATATTTTTTACAGCTGGCAATATCAAGTACTCGAGTAACGGCGGCGCAAACGAAGATTCGCGGCAACCGATGCCTCCTGGCACCAGGCCTAAAGAACCCAGGTAGGTAACAATTTGATTGTGATACACGGTCAACTCAGCTGGTCTGTACCGCACCCCTTGATTAGCATATCGCGCGTGCAATCATGGCGTAACGTTTGTTGCAGCCGCTCATACGAGTCCCGCGACAGCCGCTCGTACCGGCCGTCGCCGCCCGGCAAGCCGGAGCCGCGCAGCTGGAGCGCCTCTAACCGGTATCCAGAGACGGCAGCTCCTTCTAAAGGTACACACATGCACACTTAACTTACTCATTTACCTGACTCATGTATATTTCGATTGTGATGTAAGCTATTAATAAATTAGAAATATGGGTAATTTCATAATAATTGGCCCTAATAAAATTAATGCCCCACTTCTAGGAGTATGTCGCACGCAGTCCAGATGCTAAAACTTCTTGTATGGTTATATTGGCCGGTGATTATAGCATTTGGCTTCCTCCTTTATCTTCAGGAGGGCAGGTTAAGCTGGTGCTCCCGGCTGCTATTATATCATCTTTGACAGTCTTTATGGGCTCAAATAAGTGCAACAGTGTATAAGTATATCGGTTATCAACTAAATCTACCCTAGACTGGAAGCCGATCTATTAACCAGGCAAGGCAAGTAAGAAGTAGGTACCTAGCTACGAATTTAGGGGATCGTATTTTGTAATGAGTGTGTGGTATGCAGGTAGCAGCGGCGGCGGAGGAGGCGGCGAGGCGTGGGCGGGCGGCGAGGCGCGCTACGGCTACGAGGCGCGCTACGCGGCGCAGTACCAGCCGCCGCCGCCCGGCGCCACCTACCCCGACCGCTACGCGCCGCCGCCCCGCGACTACCCGCGCAAGTACTAGCCACAGAGGTACGTACTACACACTACATAGTACCTGCGCGTATCGTTTCAATACTCTATTCTGTTGTTCTATCCAAATCTTAACTGTTATATGTCGGAACATTAAGGCCGTGGTCTCCTATTAAATGCCATCGGCCGCTTACAGCGTCACGCGTACGCCGCGTCACGATTTTACTATAGTCACGTCGGCGCGTGAAGGAGACCACAACAGTACATTTCTATAGTAAGGATTGTGACGCGGCGTACGCGTGACGCTGTAAGCGGCCGATGGCATTTAATAGAAGACAACGGCCATAGTAGTCAACATTTTGTGCTTATAATTCATGGCTAAATTTAGCGCATCATGTTTGTAACATTATATCTATTGAATATATGTGTGTATTGAAGATACACACAGATATTGATATGTATTATGAATGAAAAAATAGCCTAAAAGACCAATTTGCATGTCTCCCAATCTAAAACAATGGTTTATTGTCATTCTTGTCTGGTTTTGGAATATGATCGAGGATGGATAAGGCGTCGCAGACAAAAGCTAATAAGAATTAAATTAAAGAAATCTATAATATTTATCTATTTATTATTTTCAGATATTGGATTGGATTGGAATCTGGGTGTCGTGAAATATTTTATTCTTTAAGTTCGTAACGCGTATATCAAATGGATGAGTGTTGTTATTTTAGAATGTTGTAAACTTCTTACCATAGCATAGGGAGATAGCATCTATCTCGGTGTTTGCACATGATGTTTTACGTTTTATGCTAATAATGACTTATCTTCTGTTTTTCCTGGTTAATGATTCCATTATATGACTGTTGCCAATTATGTTTATTGTAAGATGAAGCTATCTTTTTACTTTGTATAAGATTCAATTTTGAATTATATCGTTATGAGGAAATGCATTTTAATATTTTATACTTTTTCTCTAAAATATTAAGATCACTAAACATTAAAATATGAAATTGTACAAAGTTTCATCAAATAAGACAAGCCAATACAATTGTGTTGACTGATTTATGTAAAGATAGTTATAATAAATTAAGTATATTATAACCATAATAAATAAGGCCGAGTAGTACAGTATTTTCATTTATTTAGAAAGTAATAAACAGTTCAAAATGCCTAACTTAATCTAAAAAATTGTATGTAACTGCAAAGATATTCATACATACAATATAATACAAGAAAAAAACGATTCGTCACATTGCTAAATTATATATTTTTGAAGTCCGATCGTAATTGTGCATCTTATACACTTAACTAATATTGGAACACTATTTTTGTGTTGTCACGAAGTTTAACATACATAATGAGAAACATTTTATTATAAAAATGTCGAAAGATCTCGGGATTAACGACTAGTCGATTTTTTGCTCACCTTAGACGGGATTCCGCATTACTATACTAGAAGGACGATACGTAACTTAACATAATAGGTACCTACATATTCATTCTGTTCCATAACACAGCATAATTAGCACTATTACATCATTGCATTAATAATAGTGTATTGAGGATCATGTTTGAGACAAAATGCATACCTAGTTAAAAACACCATTATCATTTGCACAAAAGAAGTAATAAATCCAAGTGTAATTTAATTACACATTGCGCACTCCACGCGCTATACATATCACAACACAAGCAAGTACCTATGGTACCAATACAAGCAATATCCACCACCATTTATTATTGAATATTATTGAATAATAAATATAGATCAAATTAGTCATCCCCCTCCTTCCAGCTACAGTTGCTTGTAACTTGTTTTAATTAGCTTAGCTATTTTAATTCATCGTGCCTCACAAAAACTATATTCACTATTTATAAACATGAGTACCTGTATTATGGTGGACTTGCAACATTTTCTAAGTACCATTTCCTGGTGGCAAATTGATCCAGTACATAACAGGTCAATTTGACATTTACCAGTGCTATAATAACACACAAGTCAGACATTAAAACACAGTAGCTTCACATTTCTGATTTTGTAAATAATTGATATTCTCAACAAAAAGCCTTGATTGTGTTGGGACAATACTTTCATTTTGACAGTAAGGTGTGTGCTGGTAGGTCCACATGTCTATGTTCTTATTTGGTGGCTCAGTGATTTCCAAATCGAGTGCTTTGAGCGCGTCGATAGCGTCCTGTTGGCCTTGAACTGCTGCAAGACGAAGTAACCGTGTTGCAGTTTCATTATTTATTGTCAGACCTCCCCTTCCTTGGCCGTAATATATGCCAAGGTTGTAAAGAGCCCCTGGATGGTCCATTGCGGCGGCCGATTTGTATAACTCCATTGCCTGTTCAAAACAATATAAGGAAAAAATATTGTAAAGGAAGCACTCAAGAAATATTGTGAGAAATACTTAAATTACAAAATGTATTAAATAATCTCACCGTTCTCTCATTAACAGTCACACCCAACCCCATTTCATAACAGATACCTAAATTGTATATAGCTGGTGCATGGTTTCTGTTTGCTGCTGATCTGTAAGTAAAATAATAACAATAACTTCATATTCTTGTATTTAAAACAACACAATCACTCAAATCCACTCAGTAGTAACTGAGTGGATTTTAGCTTGCATGGTGATAGTAGACAAATTACTATTATAAAATGATCCAAAACAATGCATTGCTCATATTTTGGGTTGAGAATTAGGATACTTTTTGTCCCAAATGGATACCTATATGTATTTACAAATCTATCAAGCAAAATATTGGTTTAACAAATACCTCAACAAATTAAGTCCATCTTGGTATTGTCCATTTTCAATGGCGGCCAGGCCCAATCTGTTCTCAATTGAATTGAGCACATCTCCCAGTGCATCATCAGATGTGTCCGGGGAGGTGCTGCTGCCTGAACCTGTACTGTCTTTAACTCCATTCCGATCATTAGACACCAAATGAACAGTTGGTGTAAAGTTGGAAACAATCTTCCCGATTTTAGAGGCAGAGTTTAAAGAAAATTCATTTTTGTTTACATATGTAACATATGGTTGTAAGGAGGCAAATAATGTGTTTCCAGAAACACATTTCTTCTCGTTATCTCTCAACTGATACTTGAGTTTCAGATGAATTAGCTGACTAGTGTACCATCCCAGTACTAGTGCACTGCTCTGAAATGAAATAACAAGGGTTGATCACTTAAGTTCATTGACTTAGAAAATAAATTCAGAATAGTTCAAAAAAGCATTCAAAAACTACAGATAAGATATGCATGTTTGAGGTATGTACATAGTGACATAATGATAAAAATAAATCCGTAAACATACCCATGTAATGGCACCAATCCAACTTTTGTTTAGGCTTTCGAAGTTCCATTTCTTACTGTTGGTGTCGTTATCATTTTGGCTTGAATTCCAGCATTTTCGCGACGAAAACCATTTGCACGGGCTTGAGCATTTATTCTTCTCATCGGTAAAGTTCCCCGGAGTGCTATTTACAACTCCGGTAGTACTACGTCTATCGAAATGGTTTGCACTCCGCTCGAATGTATCCCTGATACGCCGTGTGACATATTTCCACATGTTTCGTTGGTGAAAACTGTTTCAAGTTACAAAAGAGTTTCCATCGTTGTTAGAAGACACACGGAAGAAATAGAATTGTGATGGTAATAATATATTTCTCAATTTTATTTTAGACCCCACATAAATAAACCTCACTCGACCTATTTTTTTAGTTCAAGACAATTTTTTGACAGACAGAAATTGACAGAATGGCTGCCTGACTGCCGCGTTCAGGGGCTCAGTTGTATGTCGGCTGTTTTTTTCACTCGTTCGAAGGTACGGAACGGCTTACCGGTTATTTCATTTTTCATAATCTCAAAACTTCAATCGTTTTACAAAAATGTTCTCCCACGTTGATATAACAAATCAAATTAAAAATTAAGGAGTCAGGAGGTCAAAAATAGTTCACATGCACTTCTAAACATTATTTGTGAACTCAAACAAGTGGCAAAACATAAATCAGTAAACGTAACGTTAGAGTGTTTTTTAACTATCGATTTTATTAGTTAAAAAGTTGCTCGAGTTGCGACAAACGTGTGAAAAGTTGCGCCCGAAGCGTAGAACGCGCCCTGAAGCTGAACGCGGCCCACCAGATCGTCTGTCTGTCACTGTCAGTCTGACACTATGTGTGTTGTTTTTGTTTGATTTTTCATATGCTGCGTTCCATTCACCGTAATTTTTGTTATTTTCGTCCACAACAAGTGTTAAAAACGATAATTTTGATCACTTTCAGTACAAGTTGGTGCGAGTGGAACGAGATTTGTGGACGAAAATAACGAAATTTACAAAATTAACAGTGAATGGAACGCACCAATAGTGCCCGACCCGTAATTTTTAAACTTGTTGCGTGTAATTTCTTGCTTGCCTATAAACTTTTAAGTATATACTAAAAAGAACAAGAACATCATGTGTGGCCGTACAGGGCTGTGGGTACAATGTACATTAATAATCAAACAAGTTACAAAACCTACAGTAGGTAGACTAATCAAGATGTGAACCATTTTCAGATCTTTAGGGAAAGAACAAGTGCAGTGTGCTTGCAGCTACAAACCAAAGGGTTCCAATTCATATATTAAGCCAGAATGGGTTCCAGAGCACAATGCGGGAAAGGACTATGTGCCATCTTACAATATTGCTCCCACCGATGTTACACCTATACTAATCTCCTCCAGTAAAATCAGAAATGCCGTGAAATGTGATAGAGTATTGAAACCAATGATGTGGGGCATTATACCTCCATGGCATAAGGCATGTTAACCACTTAATGAACATACCATACCATATTTAATTCAATGCTTGTTTAATGTTCTTCTACCCTTTTTTAGGGAGATTATAAGACACATAATCTCAGTACAAACAACTGTCGCTTAGAGAATATAAAATCCTCTAAACTGTACAATCCAATTCTGAGGAATGGTGGCAGATGTATAATAGTTGTCGAGGGATTTTATGAGTGGCAAACCACTAATAAAACATTGAAAGTAAAGCAACCATACTAC
The DNA here is from genome assembly GCA_947859195.1 of Drymonia ruficornis. Classification (NCBI taxonomy): domain Eukaryota; kingdom Metazoa; phylum Arthropoda; class Insecta; order Lepidoptera; family Notodontidae; genus Drymonia; species Drymonia ruficornis. The sequence continues at coordinate 4,861,937 of OX401904.1, forward strand.
ATTTATGCACCACAAGATGAAGGTACAAAGGTGATTATATGTTTTAAATCAATACACACAGATTTTAACCAATTCATATTCTTATAATTCATCCCTTCAGGGCATATAAGTGGTGGATGTGATGAGGCATTCATATTGTCCTTTTGCCTCAAATGTCTTGTAGAAAAAGAAATAACTTGATCTGTAAAAATACTCATCAGCTACAATTTCCAGATTGATGAGCCTGAGACATGGAACAATACTTTTGACGAGGAGAATGGCTGGAGAGGAGTTCACCTCCTGCACATGGCTGGCCTGTACAATGTTTGGCAATATGAGGATACCATTATTTACTCATACTCTGTCATTACAATGGACTCAAATAGCACACTTGATTGGCTCCACCATAGGATGCCAGCAGTGTTGCACACACAGGAACAGATAGAAGTTGGTATTCCTTACCTAACAAACTATTAACAAGTATACATCACAAAATTTACCTACTTGATTGGCCTAAAATCCTTAGAACGTATTAGGCCTAATGTTTTGTTTTCTCAAGATGACCATAAATTTGATTGCAGGCTTGGCTGGATATTGACGATGTTGGCCCTGATATGGCAATTTCTTATCTCACACCAATCACTTTGCTAACATGGCACCAGGTATCAACTGCTGTGAATAATTCACGAAATAAATCACCTGACTGCAACAAAAGAGTATCTGATGAGAAAAAAAGCAAGCAATCTCAAAAAACTTTGAATTCTTGGTTTACAAAAGTTGAGAAAAGAAAAAGTACAGATGATAATGCTCCAAAATTTAAAAAGTCGAAAATTGAATGATTTTTAATAAAACATTTTGTAATAATAATCAATTTATTTCTTTTACATTGAGTACATTATGTAATGAAACAAAATTGATTTATTGAACAACTTAAGATATGTCTTGCATAACACTATGCTAAGGTACATAAATTATTCCTCTTAAAACTCTTCTAGCAAGGTTTTTTAATAAATCACATTTAAATGTTATCAATTTTAAATTCTTTGAAGTCTGCCTCACATCTTATCATTTGATGATTATCGAGAAAATCTGATACGAAACTTGTGACTTCATATTCCTCTGAAATTATAGAAATCATTTTATGTTTGTTTAAATATATAATTAATCAGGTCTTTAATGTGTAGATGGCTAATGTGGTTAGGGAATTTGTTTTAAAATAAATTTCAACTTACGTGGGTATCGACTACACTGGTATATAAGTCTAATCAAATGTTTGGCCAATGCCTTAAACAATGATTTGCCTCTAATCCGACCCTTGATATAGTATGGTGTCAATAGCTTCACAACCCAAGGGGCAATGCGTTCTTTGCAACTGATTATGAACTCTGGAGTCTCATCCAAGGGCGACATGACTCCTTCATCATCACTGTCATTGCCAAACAGAAGTGTAAATTTATACTTGATCTGAAACAATTTTGGAAATAATTAGTCACATTTTTTATTTAGACCAAATTGACAGATGTTAAAGTCACTTGGATATACATTTTAGAAATACGCCAATTAGTTCTAGCTGCTGCTTTACTTTGTATGTATATGTAATAGCTACATTCTATAAATTTTATTATAAGAGAAATTACCCTGGCTAAATCCTTTCTATTAGAATCACCAATTTGATCCAACAATTCATGGAGGCGCTGTTTCAAAAAGTACTCTTCACACAACCATTTGCTAGAAGTTCTTTTAGTTTTCTGAGCTTCAGTTTTCTGCTGTGCTTTACTTGAATCAACAAATAGCCCCGCTAAAGTTGCTAGCCTTTGATCTAAATGCTTGATCTGTGCTGCATGGTCCTCAATAACAGAATTTTGCTGTTGCTTATTTTCCAATACCTCATTAACTTTTTTGGACGTATCATTTGAGTTATCCGTATCAAATGTGTCACACAAGGCATTTTCGAATATGTCATCATCATTTGCATCACCTTGGAACAATTTTTCCAGCTGTAGCATTATTTCATCAGAATCTTGTGGTTCCATGGGTATGGGCTTTGGTGATGGGTTTTTCACTTGAGACGGTGTTGGCAGTGTCTTTGCAGTATTCACTGGGAAGTGTTTGGGTGTCACCGGCAGAGCGGGCTCAGTGTGCAGGTTAATTGCCACTGGTATTTTGTACTGCTCATGACAGATGTTGGCATTTTCACTGATTATTAGATCTGAGACACGTTTGTCAGTCTGCATTGTATTTGGTGATAAAGATGTTCGGCTTTTCCTTTTACGTTTAAAACTTGAACATTGGCAGTTGTATTCTCCATTTTTTGTTGTAGTCTGGGTTTTTTTATCATTCTGTGGTGGTTTATTCAAACAGTCATATAGTTTTTTGTTTAATTTACCTTTTTGGGTGTCACTTTTTAATTCTTTAATCTGAAAAAAATGTTCCTATATTTAGTTCTGCCACGGAGAATATCGGTGTATTTTTTTAAAATTTGAAACACATACCACAGAGATAATATTTTTTCTGTATATTTGCACCACCATACACGCCTGGGCTGCTGACATTTCTATATTTTTTGCACATCTCCAGATCGCACTTGGTAGATAGATGTTTTTGTTGAGGAGCTTTTGATTGGTTTCATAATTTACTGATAACAGTTTTATCATATGCTCCATATAGTGTTTTCGAACCTAAAGTCACAAATAGAAGATATAAAAATGTATAATACCTGTTGTATTCAGTTAATCTTGGTATGCCTTTATGTTAAACTTTAAAAAACTATTAAGGATTACATTATTATTAGTTACTAAGTTAGGTGGGAATTGTCATAATTTGTTATTAAGATTTAATTTTGAATTATTATGAGTTTGGGAAAGGAATGGGACAAATAGTTCTTGAGTAGCGACCAGGTACAGGAACACACACCGAGCGTAGGGCGATGGAAGGTGGGCCTAGTAGGTACAGTAGCAGGCTGCGCATAGCCCAGGACCTAGCATTAAGGAAAACCTTAAAGGACGCCTATGTGTAACAGTGGACGTCTTTTGGCTGACATTATGATATGATGATGATGAGCTACATCCAATACATGCTTATGTTATGCACGTACGTTTTTCATTTGGGATCATGAGTAATATAAGTAATAATAATTCTACCTTTGATATTAAAAGATGAGGCTCCAATTCAATAGTGGGTAAAGGCATCATAGTTTCATCGTATTCGCTCATTAGTTGATCCACAAAATCATCGGCCTCCCATTTGTCGAACTCCATTGTAACCGTTAAAATTGATACAAACCGAATTAATAAAATTAGTTCACAATTTATTCAGTTTCTTTGCCGGTTTATACCAACATTTTTAGCAAACAAAACAAATCCATTTTTCAATCATAAACAAAATATATATATATATTTTTTTTATAAGATTAGTTTTACGGCCCCTGGGAACTAGCCCTTTGGAGCCTAACATCAGTATACTTTTATTACATTTTTTTCTTAATTCTACCTTATAACTACCTTATTTCTACCCCCCCAAACCCTATCAGTAAAGTGGCGGATACTTTACTGACAAATTACTAGACTTCTTGTGAGAAGCCGAAAATCATGTTTCATCACTTTTGTTCCAATTGCCCACACTCACGCACATTTATGACCATAATATAATGGTTAATATTCCACCAATATTACACACTATAATACACGAAAACACAAGTTTTAGAAATTAAAACAAAAATGACAACATGACTTTTCCACTTCCCGCCAAAAAGCCTCATAAACAAAACGTCTAACAAGGTTGCCAAGTCTATTTCCTATTACCTCAAGATTGATCTCAATTTACCCTAGATTATGATTTTTTTTAAAATACCTAAAAATTACCCGCAATTTATTGATTTAAAAAATCTAAAAGTTGGAATTGGATGCAGGTACAAAGAAGCAAGCGGAGCAAGTGTAATTTTTTTATTGGCGTACCATTGCTTAAATTACTCGTATGCTTTGTTACTTATATAAAAAAGTAGCAAGCGTGAACATGTAGCGAACAAATACGCCATTTGACACAACACAACCAAACAAGGAAAAGAGAGGACGGCGAGGGAGTGAGATCGCGGTTAGTTAAAAACTAACCGTAATCTCACTCCCTCGCCAAATGTTAACACCAAAAAAACCAAAATGTTAAAGCTCAATTAATTACATGGCCCAAAAAAATACCCTAAGAAATCTCATACCCTAGCTAGGGCAGCGTTTCCCATTTGGTGGGTCACGACCATCGAGCAAAGAATCGAATATCATTGGTCGCGGTACCGGTACCGGGCCATCAAAATAAAATACCGGGTCGCTAACCAAGCAGCTAATCAAGCAATAACTGTTTTAATGCCTTTTGTCACAACCTATGAATGTGAAGCTGGGTTTTCAATACTAGTTTACCTTAAAAATAAATATAGAAATCGAAGTGGAACCAGACCTCAGGGTAAAACTTTCATCATTTGAGGTGGATTTGGATTCTTTGGTAAAAAATATTGTGTGGGTCACGAAGGGGCAGTATGACAAAATTACCGGGCCATGGCAGAACAATGTTTGGGAAAAGCACAGAGTAAAGACTAAAGAAAGAGGTGCCCTTATTAGATATATGTATGAAAAAAAACGTGGGCATTGTTTTTTCATTTTCATTGTTCTATATACTGGTAAATAGTTGAACTACTCGCTTCGTTTTATGTCGATGTTAGTACTAGGCCGACCACTCGGCCGAGTTGCTTAGGGCCAGTCCCCTTAGTAATTGGTCCATGGGGAAAAGTGTTTCCCAAACAAGGGCAGTGGCCCTAGGGCATTATTTTTATCTTAAGTCCAGGGTAAATTACCTAAAGTTGGCAACCCTGACGTCTAACTAACCGTAGACTATACAGAACAATACTAAAGTCACAGATTATTATAGAAAAGTCAATGACCTAAGAGAGAAAGGACGAGCCCTATGTGACGTCATCTGTAGCCAAACACGAGCACACGACCGTCTAAAATGGCGCACAGCAAAAAGTGTTGTACTTTTAGTTAGTCGATAGTATCCATATCGATATACCTAACGATCATGTCGCGGGAAAATTGCTGGGTCCTGATTAGGTAGGTTCAGCCACAGATTTAGGAGCTACAGATGGAGCGCATAGAACACGAAAGTGAAGCCACCAAAGCAAATACAAAACAAAAAAACGAATACAATCTCGCCCTATAACTACACAACTTTACACGCACACAAATGTATGTTTCCCTAGTGCCGCTCCTAGTTGTCACGCGCACATATGATGCTATCTGGCTTCACTTCGTTTGTTGCCAAGACTACATCTGTCAACTTCTCTAATCTGTGGGTTCAGCTATGCTGGGCTAAATCAAATAAGGCAAAAAAGGGGGGAGACAAATCTGTAAGGCTCAGGTCAATGTCAAGCGTGTACATTAACGACACGATGGAGGCGGGTGCATTTCCAGGGTGGTATGGCTGGATCGTCAGTTTCTTCTGCGCAGGCACATCACTAGAGCACTCACTTGGGTTTATCCAGTTCACACAACACAATTACACAAAGGATTGAGTAGATTTCGTGCGATTAAGGTTTTTAGACACAGGAGGCACCGCGACGACGAGTGTACCAAACGAGTCGGTCAGTCAAGTGTCATGAAGGGGGGAAAGAGACCGCAGCACAAATATCACGTTAATCGGGGGTAGGCAGTACAAAATTATGTTTTTATTTATGACTATTATGTTATTTTATGGCTCTGTGGAGCGAGTCACCCTCTTCCCTCTAAAATGGTTGTGCAGAGTAACGCTGCAGCTCAAGTAAAGTCATTTTCACATGGCAACTCTTCGGGGTTCGCAATTTAACGTTAGAGACCACCAGAATTTCAATGTCTCGGCCTTGTTGGCGCCTCAACTTTACCACGAAAATATGCACGTGTGGAGAGCCTCATGCATACACGGCCATCATCCCTACCTACCACTGCCCAGTGTAGCAAAAGCGTAAAATTAAAAAATCGTCAAATTTATCAGCTAAAAATCTTGCGAAATCGGGAGATTTTGAATAAACTCTATTTTAACTTCTTTAAGCCGTTTTAGCAAATCCCACATTTAATTTTAAAATGTTCACTATCCATAAATCAACTTGTTATCTCTGTCGCGCATCTTTATGTTCTTGAGTAGTGATGACAAATATTATAAAACAAATTTAAGGCGGCGCAGTCACTCACCTTCCAAAACAAAAATAATTTCTTTGTGGTCACCCCGGGGTGACGGCGCGGCCCAACGTGTAGGTGAATAGAATTTGTATCGATAACTTTGAAACAAAACTTATAAGAACAGCACTACGCTTTTATGTAAACATAGCAAATATTTGTTAGTTCTATTTTATTTGAAAATATGAATTCGAGAGTACGATTATAGACGGGAACTCAATTAAAAATTAATATAATGTACACGAAAGGTATTTTCACACACTATAAATACACTTAAATATGAAAATAACACAACTAACCTGAAAAATGACAATCCTTCGAAATTCTTTAGAGAATCAGAACTGCATGCCCTAACGCAGCACTAAACTATATTGATTTTTCCTTAATAATCCTAAATAATATAATAAAGAGTCACAAAATACACACAGTTCAGCGTAAAATTTAAAATAATTTGTATAAGACGCTGACATGACAGATGAAGTACTAACCATAGTGACCCGACCATAGCCGACAACCCAATATGGCGATCCAAAAAGGCCCTCAGGGAGGCGGCTTACTGACGGAACTAACCAAAAACTTCCAGAAAAAAGAAATATATGACATATACTGTACTGTTTTACAAAGCTAAATTGCCACGAGTAAGAATGAGACAGATATGTTTTCGTTAATGTGGTCCATATTTGCATCAAATATGTATACCATAAACAATAGCTTCGTATCTGCTAATAATAAATCTATGAGAAAAGTACCTACATGAAAAAAATAAATTGATAACAAAAGTCACCGTTTTTTTTTTTTAAGATTGTTTCACGGCTTTGGGTACAAGCCCTTTGGAGCCTCTCTTTATACAACAGCGCGGAACGCTCGACCGCCAGGGTTGTCAACTTAGGATAATTAACTCTAGATATAGGGTAAAAGATATGCTTTAGGGTATGAAATTTCATAAAGTAGTTTTTGGGGTTTATTTAATTGGTATTTTCAGTTTAACAAAATATTTTTTTTAAATAAAAAATAACTGTTGCTTCTGTGTTAGTAACTGTTAATAATTATCCAGTAAGTATTTTAAATGATATGATTATTTCTGGTTATAAACGACGAACCAAGATCTCACTCCCTCGCTATCTTCTCTCGTCCTTATTTGTAAAAGCTGTAAAAGCTTAAAATGTTCGTGCTCGCGTGCTTCCATTTCTCCAAATAATGAGATTTTTTTATTCGGCTGAGGTGAGATTTATGGTATATTTCTAAGTTGAAAGCAATCCTGGGGTAAAAGGAAAAAATATTTGGCAACTCTGCATCCGTCCGTCATTCCTCGTTCGCCCGCTCGCTCGCCGCGCCTGAGAAATATCAAAAGAAGCAAAATATTATCAATTCAATAGTTTTTAACTGTCTTCTAAAATGGCAGACTCAACCGTTGCGGATATAACTAAAATGAAGGTAATAGATTTACGGAAAGAGTTAAAATCACGCGGATTACCAACTACCGGTGATAAAGCGGAATTAGTCGCCCGACTGCAGTCCGCTATGTCTCAAGACGATCACGGCGATATCAACTTAGATTCTGATGAAATAGACTCAGACGGTGTTTTAGAAGATGAAGATGACAAAAGCCAAGCGGATATTCTCGACGACTCCGCTGTGGACACTTTGAACGAAGAATTAGCACTTTCCGAACAGGCACAGGTAACCAAACCACCGGCCGATGCCAAACCACACCGTACTCTGAAAAGGAAGATAACCACATCGGAAACATCTAAGGAGAAAACTGACGACACCAAGACTACAGAGAACAAGGAGGTGGCTGCAAAGAAAATAGTTTTGAATCGAGCTGTGTCAGTAACTTCCCCTACTTCTAAGCCAGATGAAGAAAAGGAAAAGATCACACCGCCTGCTACGACCTCCACATCTGAAAAAGTTAAAATCACAGCAGATGTCGATGCTAAAACAAGGTTAGAGTTGAGAGCAAAGAGATTTGGATTACCTGTAAAAATAAGTGATGATGTTCGGAAGGAAGCCAGGAAGCAACGATTCGGCCAGAATGCATCCGAAGCACAGACCATCACTTCAAATACTTCTGGTTCATTATCAGAGAATTTGGATAAACTCAAGAAGAGAGCAGAGAGGTTTGGACAGTCTGTCTCTAAAATCATGACTGATATTGAGAATAAAGAAAAGCTGGAGAAACGCAAGTCTAAGTTTGGAACTGTGGCATAGTTTAAAGTTGTTGGTAAGGTAGTACAAATTACATCTATTTTAATAATTATTTGAATGACCTTGGAATTAAAATAAGTGACATCTTTATTCCATGAAAAACATGGGAATAGTGAGTATGTATTGAATTAGAATCTAATTTCTAATTATTATATGATAGGTCTAGTTAAGAAATTCATGTTTTGATGTATCCTTTAAACACAACCTTATGTTGGTTGGTGGCTGTTGTAATTAATAAAAAATAATTCTATAAGTACTACAACAACAAAAAATACTTAGGTTTAATTTGTATTGTATAGGTGAATAAAACATTGACCGATTAGAGGTATTATATTTTATTCTGGTTCTTCATCCTTAATGTTATAATATTTATAATTAACAAAATGGCAATTCTTTAAAGTCATCAGCTATTGTTGCCTTATCTATTGGGTCTGCATATATTTCATCATTATCATCTTTGTTGAAATCTTGCGGGATGTGGATTGCATGCTCCATGTACGGTTCCATGTGCAGTACTGCCCACCGTGCTGCTACTTCTTTGTGCAATGACTTTCTAAATGCCATACAATGCATATGTCTAAACTTTTCATACTTTATCCTGTTAAATCCAATCTGTGCTAATGTATACCTCCAACATTTCATTATCTTGCAATTTGCACCCACATGCTTAGAATCAGGTGTATTTATTATTAATATCCCACCATGTTTCAATATACTATAAGCTTTTTCACAAGCTTTAATTCTTAACTCTGAAGTAGGAATATATTCTAAAAGGAAGCAAAATGTTACAATATCGAAACAGTTTTCCTGTATTTGCTGCACATTAGAACTGTCTATAATATTCTCTGATCCAACATGAACATTTAAGAAGTCACATTGCATGACTGATGAATTTGCTGGATATAAGTCTATTGCAAATACATGGAATATATCATAAATCTTAAATGGATTGTAACAACTGCCAACATCTATTAGTTTCAATGGCTCTGAAAATGTTTCAGTATTGTATATTTTTATATCTAGTTTTCTACATATATCTAATTCCCTTTCTCTAAATCCCAAGTAGGCCTTATTAATGAAATAGTTCAAGCATAAGTCCACTGCCCATTTGATTCTTGATATAGCATCACTGGCATCATTATTGCAATTAACTTCCCAGTGCACCGTCGCTAATTTCTCCATACATTGAGCATATTTCAGCAAAACATTTTCATTTTTACAGTGTTCATACCATGCTTTTTCAGTTCCCAACTCCACGGTTGATTTCCTTAGTGTAGAGTGAACTTCTTTTATGAACTGAGAAAGTGTCTTGTGCTCTGCGCTAGCCATCACTTTAGAAGAACCAAACTTCTTTTGCTCCTGAGTCTAAGTGAGACCTCTCAACCTAATACCTGATTGATAGATAAGTACCACCAATTCTTCTATTTTAGGTAGGTCAGAATATATTGTACTTACTGAAGGTACAGGTACCTACCCAACAAATTGAAATAACCAGAACTACCTACTTGTTCATGGTATGGTATCCAACAACCAAATTAGTTACCACACTATTGTACCTGATTCCATCAATTAACACTATTGTAGGTAGATATTCTCTTCTGTTTTACTTGTATTTGTACCAAAATTAACCAAACAGGTGGAGGCAGGTGGTGGTGCTGTCTCTGTTGAGTGTTGCCAGATGGTGGTCACGGGTTTCCCTAAATCACATCCAATCAAAATTGGAGTAACAGATAATGAATAATTCAATATTTTGAACTGGAAGCCCCTTGCCGGGAAACCACGGGTTGTTTTATTATACATCTACCTGTGCTGGAAACTTTTTTCTCCGATAAACTGTATTATATGGGTCTTATGAGCGGCCCTATAAACACATCACTACACCCGTCCAGAAGTGCAAGAGAGTGCGCAATATGCCCAACTCCGGGAACGTTTTATGGCCTCGCGTGCCAAGAGCGTTTGGACCAAGAATCTTTTAATAGAGGATAGACAAGTTGAGTTTTTGGTTAAGAAGAAATTCTACTTTATTCTGCTGCCTTAAGGTCTATTATACCTTGACAATTCTTAGAAAGAATAAACGAGCCGAGCGAGAGGCCCTAGTTGGGACCGTGTCCCTCTCATTTCGAGTTGCCATGCCAAAATAATATTATCGTTGGGTAGTGATTGTTAGTTTTTAAATCAAGCAAATAAATTAATTTATAATTTATCGTGACTATTGTTTTATCATATTAACAATAGTCACGATAAATACTAAATTAATTTATTTGCTTGATTTAAAAACAAACAATCACTACCCAACGATAATATTATTTTGGCATGGCAACTCGAAATGAGAGGGACACGGTCCCAACTAGGGCCTCTCGCTCGGCTCGTTTTTTGTGCAGTAGTGAACAGTCCAGTATGTATTTACGTTCGTGGTTTGGACCGACTTGCTTGTTTCAAGGAAATCCCCATAATCTGGCAGCACTTACTGGCTGTCACATTGACGTATCTTTTTTCGTTCATAAATCACAACACATCTATGCGTCACACGTAGAAGGGGTATAATTATACATGAACGTAATACTTCCTTCACTTCCTTGATATTATACCTTTAAGGAAGGAAGTTATCATATAAATAAAAAAACGAAGTAAAATAATATCATATTATGCATGAGTTATTGCATATGCATCTGGGTATAGTGCATGAAACACGTTCAGTATGGTCGCTATTTGCATAAAATTATTCGATACATACTCTGATTTTTTCGTGGACTAAAATGGCAGCTATAAATGTCAATTTATATTTTAATTAAATCATTTTTTTATGAGTGAACTTGTTTATTTTATTATTTAGTAAATAAAATTGAATTAATTTGAATCAGAATCATAAAAACAACATAAGTCATGACCAACAGATCAAATTAATTTTACGTTTGACATAAAACGCTGTCATTTTAGTCTACGAAATTAAAAACCAGAGTATAGTAAAATTATTCAGTATTTTATTTTTCTACGACAGAACAGGATCTATAAAATTTGGGAAATTAAATTAAATACGCTCATAATATTATAGAATTTAATTAGGGTACATACAAACATTTTGTAATGTTGGAGTATAATAATCAAACTAATAAGCACTTTGTTTGAGTAGCTAGTGAACATTTGTGGGTAAGTATGATGTTTTACAACTGTATTTATAAAAATAACTTAAGAGAGGAGTCAGTGTTTACCGTGAAATATGTAAAGTATTAAGTAGGTATTATAAATTAAAACAATATCAATAAGTTACCTAACATAAATATAGTATGCCATATGTGTTCAAAGTTCGTCAAGGGAATTAGACTTATTCACTCGAAAGACCGTTGTCAATGTTTATCATAAATTTTGAAAAGTTTTGCGAGATATTAAAAGTATTAAAACTATCTAATCTTAACGCGAATGCAATCGAATAGGGACTCCTCTCGTACAATGACAGATTTACCAACGTCGCCCTATGTATATCGTTACTCTTTAATTTAATCGTAGTTAAATCGATTAAAACATTCCATTAGGTACTATTTTTATCTACTATTAAGGAAATCACACTGATATTTCGAAAGCCAACAAAACAAACAAAAGCGTCCACTAATAGTGTTAGCGTAAAACAAAGAAACGTGTCCAGGTAACGGTGCGCGTCCGGCCGGGGCCCGGGCCGGCCCGCCTGCATATTTACATCGGATAAACACTAACAACATCGACGGCCACAAACTTTACCCCTTAAGTGCGATCGCGGCCGGCGGGCGGCGGGCGGCTCCCCGGCCGCGCGATCGTGGACTACCGTAACATCTAACGAGTAAACATCGAATAGTTGGATCCAGCGACGTGCGTGGGCGGCGGGGCGGGCGGCTGCTGCGGACTGGTGGCGGGCGGCCGCCGCCGGCCGCTCGGCCCGCTCGGCCCGGGCCGCGCGCGCCGCTCCTACCTGCCCTCGGGCAGCTGCCGCGCCGCCGCCACCTGCCGCGCTGCGGCCTCCTGACACATACACACACATCATAATATACACACAGCAACCGCCTTTCAGAAAATATCGTTTAAATCGCAGTTAAGCCGTAAAGGCCAAACCGATAGATGCACAGACATACGAATTAGGTCTCTAAAGTGTTAAGTCTTTAAAGTGAGACGCACGAAAGAAGTCCCGCAGCCGTAGCGCCATGATTTTTGTAGCAACTAATGAACTCGACTAAATCGACAGAAGGCCTACTCTTTTACAAACGAAAACGAAATTTAGGACGACATTCGCGTATTTCCTAATACGTTTCTCATTGATTCCGACATTTCTTACGAAAGAAAATTGTTTAACGTCTTCATCGTCGTCGAATCTAAACGTCAAACAATTTTTGTTCGTAAGAAATGTCGGAATCAATGAGAAACCCAGTAGGAAATACGCGAATTTCGTCCGAAATTACGTTTTCGTTTGTAAAAGAGTAGGGCCTCAGGTTCGAACTTGTTTAGCCTGTGAATCAGTGAGCACGGACGCGTGGTGGGAGGTGCTACTCGCCCGATTAAAATAGAATAAAATGGCCCGACTCGACTTAATCGTTCACTAAACTACTCGACAAAATTTTCGTTGTTCGAACACGGTTAGTGACTAAATTACTCGGTACTCGACTAATATACTAGCGTTCTATTCATAATACTATAATATTCAGCGTACCTTGGTGCGCGGCTGCGGCTTGACGCGCAGCATGGCGGCGGGCGCGGCGGGCGGCGCGGGCGCGGCGGGCGTGGCGGGAGCGGGCGCGGGGGCGGCGGGCGGCGCGGGCGGCGCGGGCGCGGGCGCGGGCGGCGCGCTGGGCCGCCCCAGCGACGCCAGCAGCAGCCCGCGCAGCAGCGCCGCACGGCTCTCCGCCTCCGCGCGCACCGGACCCTCGCTGCCGCCTGACACACACGCAACACACACATCACATAAACACACCACTAACTCATGTGAAGCCGACTCGTTGACGGACGAGGTGGGTCGCGAGATAGCGCAAATGCATCAACCAACCGATGATAGTTCTCTCTATCTACTAGCGACCCCGGCTTGGCACGGCATTTCTCTACTTCTTTGTAATGTAATAATTAGGATGTATATTATAAATAGTGGGAGAAATTGATAGTAATAAAAACATCAAATCCATTGCGAAGTATCAGAGAGCTGCAGTCAAACAGACAGACGCGGATAGCGACTTTTGTTTCATACTTATTCTTACTTTAAAAACCGGATCCACGACTTCAACCGAATAGATACACTAATAATTTAAAGGCCGAATACTCGTACGCAACTTAAATTTGATGCGCCATACAAAAAATGACAGATAACGACGTCTCAAACTGTTAAGTGGAACTTAAATATTTAAGTAGCTTTGAGTATTCGGCCGTATGTCAACTAGCCTTCTCTGATAATTAGTTATGATGCGAAGAGAGTCAAAGCGTTACGGGAAGCGGGTACTCACCGAGGAAGCCGGAGAGCAGGAACTGCGAGTCGCTGGCGTCGGTCTGCTGCGGCGGCTGCGCGGCGGCGGGCTGCGGCGCGGGCGGCGGCGCCGCGCCCGCCGCGCCGCCCGCGCGCCGCGGCAGCCGCTCCAGCTGCTGCCGCGCCGCCTGACACAACGTAAGGCTAGGAGTTCCCTCAACGCGGCAAGACAGCAGCCGTCAGTCGGTCCATAGAAATTGAATGCCGTCTGCCGTCGCGGTACATGTCATCGCCCATGAACCAGTTACTAAGGGGACTGGCCCTAAGCAAGTCGGCCGAGTGGTCGGCCTAGTACTAACATCGACATAAAACGAAGCGAGTAGTTCAACTCTTTACCGGTAAATAGTATAATGAAAATGAAAAAACAATGACCACGTTTTGTTTCATACAAATATCTAATAAGGGCACCTCTTTCTTTAGTCTTTACTCTGTGTCATCGCCACAATTTGTACGAAGGTGGGAGTACGGTAAACGCGGCAAGACAGCAGCCGTCAGTCGGTCCATAGAAATTGAATGCCGTCTGCCGTCGCGGCACATGTCATAGCCACAATTTGTATGAAGGTGGGAGTACGGTCAACGCGGCAAGACAGCAGCCGTCAGTCGGTCCATAGAAATTGAATGCCGTCTGCCGTCGCGGCACATGTCATCGCCACAATTTGTACGACCGACTGACGTCTGCTGTCTTGCCGCGTTGAGCGAACTCCTACCTTCATACAAATTGTGGCTATGACATGTGCCGCGACGGCAGACGGCATTCAATTTCTATGGACCGACTGACGTCTGCTGTCTTGCCGCGTTGACCGTACTCCCACCTTCATACAAATTGTGGCTATGACATGTGCCGCGACGGCAGACGGCATTCAATTTCTATGGACCGACTGACGTCTGCTGTCTTGCCGCGTTGACCGTACTCCCACCTTCATACAAATTGTGGCTATGCATCACTACGAAAGTCGTCATCGAACGCCACTTTATTTTTTTATAGGACTGAGGTGGGAAACAAGCGTACGGCCCGCCTGATGTTAAGCAGTTACCGTAGCCTCTATAGGCAAGCATCTATATGCTTGCAATACCAAAGGCATTGCTCGCACGTTGCTGACCTGAAGGGTAGTGGGACGGAGGAAGGGGAAGAGGGATGGGGGGTTGGGCTTCCGGTTCTCTCACTCATCGTACGAAACGCAGCTGTAGTAGTAGCTGCTTTCCGCCGATCTTCTGTGAGAGGATGGTACTACCCTAGTCGAGCCAACCCGTATATGAGCTGCAGTCAATTGGCTACAGCTTCCTGGATATAACTCCAACGGTTAAGGCACCTGCCCTTACTGCCCCATCTGAAAAGTCCACCCCATATATGACAGAGTGAGAAGTCGGGTTGTGCAAGTGGGGTTTCAGGGATCCTTCTATGACGCAGTGCGACTGCGGTGATCCCATCCAGTCGATGCAACATTTGCTGGTGTCCCTTGTGCCTGAACGTCTGCACGAGGGAGGACTTGAACGCGGCCACGCCAAACGCTATTAATGTGGTAACCTTGTAAATAAGGTCTAAGCATAGCAGAGTAGAACTGTTGAAAAGAAGAAGAAGTCGGTAATGATAATGTGTCTCACGGTGGCCTGTTGCCGCTCGAGTTGCAGCTGCATCTGCAGTTGCTGCAGCTGGCTGGGCGTGCCGGGCTGGCCGGCGCCGCGCCGCACGCCCGACAGCTGCGACAGCAGCTCCGCGATGGGGTCCACCACGGCGTCGCGCGACGACGGCGACAGCGACGATATGCCGCCGCCGGTACTGCATACACCAAGCACCGTTAACACAACCAACCAGGGCCCTATTTAATAAAGCTGACAACTCGACATATATGTCAAAAACTGACAAAATTGTCGAATTTTCGCGCTGAGGCTGTTTAATAAGAGTGACAAATAAGTCATAAATCGACAGGTGAATTCTTGACAATTTGTCAGTGAAAAACGCGTTTAATAAAACTCGACATATGTTAAAAAACCACAGTCAGATTATGAAAGTTATGTCAACTTTTGAAATACTCGCAAATAATTTTGTTGACCATGACAATTTTGTCACCTGTAAGTTTTATTAAACAGATAAATTGTCGAATTGTCACTTTTTGACATATGTCGCACCTGTCGGATTGTCAGCTTTATTAAATAGGGCCCAGGTTGTCAACACAACCAACCAGGTTGCCAATACAACCAACCAAGTTGTCAACTAGTGATCCAACCGCACTTCGAGGTCAGTATCAGTGTGGCTACTCTGAAATACGAAAAGAAACGTTTCGGCTGACGGATGGTACGTTTTCTTCACTCCGAAAGTGTTGCGGATCCGAAGTTCAGATTGGATAGTCAGGACCCTACTCCGAAAGAATCCGGAATACTTCCGAAACACTTCAAAAGTAGGAAAATGTGCCTTCAGTCAGCCGAAACATTTCGTTTCGTATTTCGGAGTATATCCGAGTGGATTAGAACAGGGCCCAGCTTTTATGAGCTTACTGAGGTGTAAGGTGATGGTGATGGGGACAAATAATTTTCAGCTCATCAGATGTCGCTTGATTGGAATGGTTTGTCACTACAAATTATCACGAAATCGGAAAGAGCGACAGTCTGAATGACAGCTTATTGTGCCGTGGCGCTCCGCCTTATTGGCGAAAGTAAAAACATCGGCGGAAAATTAAAGTCATTTCAAATTTTTGGATCTATGAATGAACACATCTCGAACACGTCACGATTGAAGTTAAGTGTCCGCTATTACCCTCGTATATGATCAGTCCGACTCGGACGAACGCACCGGTCAGTCTTATCGTGCACCCGTTGTACACACTAACATTGCGTACAAATTTTCTCATACTCTCATGATTAACATAGTTTCCTGGAAAAGCTGGATAAACACAATTTTTACGTGAAAGTGCATTATATTTCTGTGGACATATAAGTGTCTTACCTGAACTGCATGTTGGTGCGTCGCGCGCGACTCACGCCGCGGCCCGTGTGCGGCATGCGACGCACCCCGCCGTGCCGGATGCCGCTGGGTTCATCGTGCACAGCGGTTAAGGTTACATTATGGTGTGGAAAAGGTATTTACCAAAGGTAAACTGTGGGGCCAGAAAGAGCCCTGAGACCAAAGGCGACTAGGAGACACAAATATGAAATCAAAAATATTTTTTGAACTTAGCCACGCAGCTCTTGCTATAACGCAATTCTATACAATTAAGATGCAATACAGTACAATTCAGTTCGCAAAGCACTGCATGCGTAAGATTATATTCACACATAGGGTCTTTCCGTCCGACCAAGGCGAGTGCCGAGTACCTGTAGTTTTGTACCTACAGTGTACCAGCCAAGTTAAACAGTACTTTATTGTTCTTTATGTGCTAGCAAGGGACAGGCTATACATGATTTTAGCTATTCTAGGAAGATCCAGTCATCCAAAAAAATATGGAGAAAGAGTGGTCGGTGTGGCGAATTCTATAAAAATAAATGTCTCATTATAGTCATTGCTGATGACCAGCCAAATACAAGCTTAAAAATACCAGAAGAATTGTCAAGAGCATCATCATCTGCCTTACCTTATCCCATTATCTGGGGTCGGCGCAGTATGTCTTATTCTTCCATTCATCGCGCTTTGCTGTCATACTTACATCCACTCCAACCTCATTCATATCACACTTTATACAATCCATCCATCTTTTCTTGTCAAGAGCATGTATAGCCGTAAATATAAAATATATGGTTATAATTAGAAAAGGATATTAGAAATGAAATGAGATCTCTGGGACCAGTCCTATGCTCGAGGGTAAGATGGCCAGCGAAGTCGTCAGTCACGAAGTTGGGTTCCCCGCCCGGCATTGATGCACACACCGGACATACCACCTGGTAAACAAACATCCTTTAGGAAATCATAGTGGAATTATCAATAGCAGAGGGCAGTGAAGTGCAGAAGGCCCAGCAGTGGTCATCTTCCAGAGTGCCAGTTAAATAAAAGCTCCAACTGTCTTGCGCGGAAAATTCGCACGAATTGTTCGCAGTGGTGTCTTCGCCAAAATAAAACCAAACTACATATCTACAATAGTAAGAATGTCCAACACACTGCTGCATTAAAACCCCAGTTTTATGCCAGAGAAAACTAAATCTATATAATTATTATTTATTACTAGCTGTGCCCCGCGGCTTCGCCCGCGTGGAAATTGATTATAATGGAAAGAATGATCTTACAAGATCAGCCTATGTCTTATTCCAGAGCCTACACACTATCTATGTTTCAAATTTCATTAAAATTGGTTGAGTAGTTATGGAGATAAGTGGTAACAAAGATTCACACACACAAACTTTCGCATTTATAATATTAGTAGGATAGTAGGATAGAACGGAGTTCATTTCCAGGAATTGTGTTTAAAGTGCGGATATTTCGCGCGAATTTTCACTCGAGGGTTAGAGGGTAGGCTAAAACCACCCTTTTTGAATTTGTTTTTAATCTAGCTCAGTTGGTGGTTGGTCTAACTGGTTGGTAGTTGGAGTGACTCATACAAAATGGATTTTAATGAATCTTGGCATGGTGACAACTCATATTTTAGAAGACAACATATTGTATGCAGTATAACCTATTCCGGGGATTGGGAATTGCACTCACATGATAGCTGAATAAACACCATGTAAACAAAGTTGTACCCACACTAAAATTGTAATTTATTTGTAACTAAATTGATACTGGCATATTTTTTTATAGGACTGCAGGGGCAAATAAGCGTACGGCCCGCCTGATGTTAAGCAGTGACCGTAGCCTATAGATGCTTACAATACCAAAGGCATTGCTCGCACATTGCCGACCTAAAGGGGAGTGGGATGGAGGTAAGGGGAGGGGGGGTGGTCTTTCAGCTCTCTAACTCATCGTACGAAACGCAGCTGTAATAGCTGCTTTACGTAGATCTTCTGTAAGAGGGTGGTACTACCCAGGTCAAGCCAGCCCGTTTATGAGCTGCAGTCAATTGTCTACAGCTTGGCTCTACCACTCTTAACCAACAGGATTGTGGCATCAATTCCTACCCATAAGGATCACAAGAGTGATAATAGTATAAAGTACATATAAACATGGTACTCACAGCCAGGGTAGTATCAGCGTGGTCTGCCGTGACATGCTCCATTAGTGCTGTGTCGGTGAACCCCATTCGGTTGCAGAATGGGCAAGTATACGCCTGCGGTTGTTCCAGGGTCAGTGCCTCACCGCCATAATACAGATCTGTAATAAATATTACCTTGAATGATCACAATTCAATGTGGAAGAGTTTATTATGGTTTTTGTTCACTATGGTACTGATGCATTGTTGAAAATACTGCACCTTCTGTCTACTCTTACCATATTAAGAATATCATTCTAATGAAGAAGGGCTGTTTGGTAAGAACAACATAGATGACACTAAGTAGGTTTAGTTCTGGTGTAGTGTGTGCCCCATCATCATCATGAAATTTTAGTTTGATCTCTAGGCCAAAGAAAGTGCTATATTATATTGTTATCCTGCTGATACATTACGGACTGTGATCAATTTTTGTCAGTGTAACAGCTGACCAACAGTCAGTAATAACATAAATGTACATGTATGTGACTTATTTACAGTTATCACACATAAGTTGTAAATGTAATGTCATAAAAGCAGTGTCCATAACACTCATTAGAATCTCCACAATAGAACAATACAGAACAATGAAAATTAACAAAAAGCTACTGTTATCATTTTCCCCATGCCATAAAAATCTGATTAGACAATTTATAGTCTGGCTATTTACAGTATACGTATTCAAACAGTGATAAAC
The DNA here is from genome assembly GCA_947859195.1 of Drymonia ruficornis. NCBI lineage: Eukaryota > Metazoa > Arthropoda > Insecta > Lepidoptera > Notodontidae > Drymonia > Drymonia ruficornis. The sequence goes on from OX401904.1 coordinate 4,881,593, forward strand.
ATCTGGACTTTTAACGTGAAGAGAAAGAAGTAGGTCTCACCAAAGTCACTTCTAGATAGAATGCATTGCATAGGATGCTCTGTAGTGTGCTGGTTTGTGGTAGCGCCGGACTCGTAGCAGGCTGCGCACAAGTCATAGTCGATGCAAATCAAACACTTGTATCGTCGTCCTCTGAAGTTATTTTTCAAACAAGAATCACAGCTGACTCCTGAAAATATGTCAATACATACAATACATCAACAATTCACAATTTTTCTTTGTCCAAATAATAAAATTGTTGTGATTTTTACGCGTAAAACATAAAACTATGCTATGATTATAGAAATTCATTATTTTTTTGCGATGAAATTCGCAGTGACAAAAGCTTCGAACAAATTTTGATTATCATTACCCACCTTCATGGCGATTCATTTTCGCCAGAAAATGTCGTCGAAACAAACACTTCTTGTCACCAGGATTACCGGTACTATATGAGGTATTTATATTACTAATCTAAAATAAGTAGCACAACATATAATATACTAAAATACAAGATTGTTAACAAAAATTTCCAAGCAAACCTAACCCAACCAGGCCATAATGACGTCACATAAATGAATGAATGAGCGAACGACCATAGATATCGGTGAACTTATAATACAAAAAATATTATCTATGGATAGTGTATAGTGGTTTAAGGGCTATCTGCACTCGGCACTAAGCGACATATATTTGGTACGTTCCATTCACTGTTAATTTTGTTATTTTCGTCCACAAAAAGTGTTAATAACGAAATAATGATAATGACGTTCCACTCGAACCAACTTGTGGTTCGAGTGGAACGACATTTATGAACGAAAATTACAAAACTAACAGTGAATGGAACGCACCAATTTTCTCATTTTTTCAACAAAAATGAGTCATCAATAAAATCATCACACTTTTTACTGTCTTTATGTTCCACGCTGAGAGCGTGGAACATAAAAATTAGTGTCCGACCGAAGATTCGGTTTCGGTTTCGGCCAGTTTCGGCTCAAAAATCTAGTTTCGGCACCAGTTTCGGTTTCGGCAGAAAACCCACCGAACCTTTCGGCCGCGCCGAAACTCTGCGTTCGTGAATTATCGCGCGTCACTCGGTTGATTTCGGGAGAGTTCATGTCTCGCGTTGCATCCGCCATCGCGCATCGTCAGCTGTCAGATCGCCGACCGGTTCGGCGTGATTGTTTTGTGAGTTTAGTGTTATTTCTCGCTTTATTGGTCTTTATTAAGCATTGAAGTTCTTTCCGTTGAGTTATTCACTCGGATTTATGAATGATGAGAATTAAGTATGTAAAAGAAAGAGGTTATATTATATTTGATTCACACATTTATTTATTACTTATGTTACGGTACATTTGTTTTAGGTTATTGTTGTTGGATGAGGTTTTAAATTACCCAAACAACAAACTGCTATAATTTAGCTGTGTTTGACCTTCAGATACATATTTTTTTATTGGAAAATAATTTGCTGTTGTCCGTATATTTTTGAGAATCGATCTGAACGTGACATACCTATCTGGTTAAGTAGAAACTGAAAACGGGGGTTTAATATATAACAATTACGATTGCCACCCTAAATTATAAAAAAATATGAAAATCCCACAAAAACCCTAAATTACCAACTTCAATTAAAATTTAAAATTATCTCAATGAATGTGAAATTTAGTCTTAAACATGTTGTGATTATAAACGCAATCGAAATACTCAATTTCAATTAATTAAGAATAATTGAAGATTTTCCAAGAAGATTGTTATATTGTGTTTATTTTAATCAGAGGAGTAATATTAAAAAAATAAAAATTAATTTTAATATTATAATATTATTATTAATAATTATATTTTCATATACTTCAATTATTGTTTTTTATTTCATTTAACACATTCTAACATTTTCCACTGTCAATATAAGGGTATAAAATACTCCAAATTTCAGTAAACAAAACATTTTTAACTTGTCTGATTAAGGTTCGGTTTCGGTTTCGGTTTCGGCCGAACCTAAAACAGATGCCGAAGATTCGGTTTCGGTTTCGGTTTCAGCAGAAAATCCTGTTTCGGTCGGACACTAATAAAAATACATGATATTATTGCCCTGCGTTCGCACTGGACGAAACATCCCAACAAAACATTATTTTCTCTATTTCATGACAACAAAAAAGAGACAAAACATGTTTTATGGTCGTCCGGTGTTTGTAAAATATGTTGACACAAGATATTGTTGTCTCTATTTTTTTGCTGTCATTAAATAGAGACAACAATATGTTGTGTCAACATGTTTTTGCCAAGTGGAAACGCACGATTATACCTCTACACCGGCCGCGTTCAGAGGCTACGCTCCGGTTGCATCTTTAACACTTTTTAACTTTTTTTATTTTTTTCTCTAATGGCCTCTTTCCATTGGCCGTTTTTCGATTACACGGCACGACACCGGCGACGGCACAGTGACAGCTATTTGCGGGGTTTTCATTTGTCAGTAACCAATGACAACGGGTCACTGACCAATGAAAAAGCTGCCGCCATGCCGTCGCCGGTGCCGTGCCGTGTAGTCGAAAAACGGCTAATGGAAAGAGGCCATTAGGGAAAAAAAATAAAAAAAGCCCACTAACGTAAATACATACTGGACTGTTCACTACTGCACAAAAAAAGAGCCGAGCGAGAGGCCCTAGTTGGGACCGTGTCCCTCTCATTTCGAGTTGCCATGCCAAAATAATATTATCGTTGGGTAGGTAGTGATTGTTAGTTTTTAAATCAAGCAAATAAATTAATTTAGTATTTATCGTGACTATTGTTAATATGATAAAACAATAGTCCCAACTAGGGCCTCTCGCTCGGCTCGTTTTTTATGTCTAGGAATTGTCAAGGTATAATAGACCTTAAGCCAGCAGAATAAAGTTGAATTTCTTCTTAACCAAAAACTCAACTTGTCTATCCCCTATTAAAAGATTCTTGGTCAGGCCACTAGGTACGGTCAGCAACGAAAGTCGCTGAACATTCTCAGTTTTTCAAATAGCTTGTACACTTTTGTTTTGTATCAAATCCATAATTTTTCTTTATCGAAACAAAATGTAGACATGTTGCTAATGTTTGGTTTTATAAAGGTTTACCAACGTTTGTAGAATAAAGAGTATAATCGATTTGAAAAATTCAGTATGTTCAGCGACTTTCGTTGCTGACTGTACCTACTTTTTAACTTGTCACAAAACCAGCAACTGACGTCTGCTGACAGGTGACAGTCAGTACTGACACTACTGATTCGAGCGATTGGCAGTGACAGTAAAGAAACGTTGTTTCCCAAACCGTAAAATTGCATTTTGTATTTTCTAATTCAGTGTATTTACACTACTTACACTTATTATTTCGATTTAAATCAACTATCAGTATCGAATTTTCTCTTCTGTACATTATGTTATTAGGAAAAGTTAGGTACCAGGATCCATTGTGATAAAACTCTGTGAATAAAACTACTACCTCCCATAACCATTATCGCTTTTGCGCGGGAATCATAAAGGGTCCTCTAGGTGGTTTTACTTGTAGAGCTGAACTTGTAGATTATTAGGAAAAATGACTGATGCGTTGTGCCATTTAGTTGTGGATGGAAATGATGTATTGGAGTTGAAGTTAGGTAAGCCTTTTTGATCTCATATCTTGCAGTTTGGGTGTACAAATTCTTCAGTAAATACCTACCTGAATAGTGTTAGTCATTTCAGTTGCTATGCGGTATGATATTTTCTCACAATTTGTCACCACACACCCAAAATAATGTTATTATTCTAACAACATTTCAAACTTTTGTTCTCATGTAAAAAACTACCCCCTATTTTATTTATTTAAATGTTTACTACCAAACTTCTGTTTTTAGTGAGATCTGTTGATGATCTTGAGAATGATGAAACAAGCTTTAGCCCCGAAATGTGCCACCAAGTGTTTGGGGAAAATGAAAACATATTTGGTTACACAGACCTACACATCAGGTTGTTTTACAGTGCTGGAAGTCTCCAAACATATCTTGGAATTGAGTACACAGAAAAGGTAACTTTTATTAATTTGTTTAATTTATTTGAGAATTCAACTCCATCCATTTTATAGCCCCTTCCCGGCCTATGGTTTTGTGGACCGGATGGCTTGTCAACCTTACGTTATGTGATGGGTCACCCCTGAAATGGTCTGACTGATAAATCTTGGTGCCCCTAGCACATGAATCATCTGTGCACATGGCATGACCTATATAACAATAGATCACATAGCATTGCTGTTTGCAAATGTATACAATGATTCTTTTTCTATTGAAAAGAGTAACCATTGATTTTCTTGCTGGCTCTCTTCAATGGTAGCAATATTACAAATCGGTGGTAATGCTAACGATTTTTAATGATTCATAAACACTACCTCTAGCTTACATGAATAAAAAATATTTTACTTTTGACTTTGACTTGACTTGATCATAGGATCTTATACATTAACGTTCGCACAAACAGATTGAGCCAAATAAATCTGAAGGACTGAAAGCAGATGATGTGGAGGGGGCTCTGAAGAAAGTGTTAGCACCTGGCTACGTCACTAACTTGGACCACTTTGTGTCTATACTCAAGAAAGATGAGTCATTTATGCCGCACGGACGACTTCTGCATGCATTCTCAGTCACACCTTGTAAGTACTGTACAACTACATGTCCTAACATCATCCACACCCCTGACGGCATAGAGTTTAAGGATAAATGATAGCTCATACAGCATAATATACCATTTCCATTCAAATCTGTTTTGCCTGTTTTGTGTGATGCTCGGTCGAACTTACAAACTAACATATTTATTCAGGATTTGCTCACGAAAAATGGCCAGTTTAATTTGGAATAGAATATTTACTTTTACTATTTTGCATTACTTTATAATTCCACAGTAATATTGTTATTGATTCTCTTTTAATGGTGTGTTTACTTTTTGGCAAATGTTTGAGTATCATTCTAATATTTAATTATCAGATGAAGGTGGTGATAAGCGCACATTTGAAGTGTACTACAGTGAAACATCGACGCCGGGTTTCCTGACATACCATGAGAGGCTGCAGACCTTCCTTCTGTGGTATGTTGATGCCGCATCGTTCATAGATGTGGACGATGACCAATGGACATTCTTCACTGTGTAAGTATAACAGCTTATTCCAAACATAGTTGTAATAATTTTTGCTATAATTCCTATTGTGCCTTTGGACAGTGTTGGACTTAATTTATATATGACAAAGAGACAATACCTTCTTAATTTATAGAGACTCAACTATATGCAACAAAAGGCTTAAAATATGGGATAAATATGAAACATGAAATAATAATTAATTATAGTTAAATATTTCCAAATTTTCAGTAGTGAGGATCACTATAATTATATTTTAATATAAGTGGAAAAGGACTGATCCACATTCACTGAGGTAACGGGGCAGTGGGTGTTATATGAATTGGGTGTTATGTTAGCACTTGTTTCTAAAGATTTTATATGCTGTTTATTAAGATTTTACGTAAAAAATTTCATGACCATAACTATGGATAGTTCTGTAATGATCTTGTTTCATGCGTTGTTGTGTCTCAGTTTCGAGAAGTACCACGGCAGCGAGGGCTCGGCGCGGTACGCGACGGCGGCGTACGCGACGGCGTACCGCTACTACGCGTACCCGCGGCACTCGCGCCCGCGCATCTCGCAAGTCCTCTCCCTGCCGCCGTATAGGAAACTGGGCCTCTGCGCTCAATTATTGCAGGTGCCTTTTATTAAAAACAATTTCCCATAAATATATCTGTCTGCCACTGTCCATTTATAGGTTGATGATTCTAAGGCCATTTGTTAAGGGCGCTACCCAGAAGAAACTGAACTGGTTATTAATTAAAATTGCTAACTATTTAATAACACTAGTCGCGCTTGGGTCGACCATGGGCCACGGCGCCACTCAATAGGAACGCAACCGGCTAGTAAATCCCCAAGCTACATATAAAAAATACAAACTACAATTACTAAAGTATTCGGTGCAGAAAAGTTTATCGAAACCGCGCGGTACTAATTACGAAATTAACTTACTTTTGAGTATAGTCGTGTACGAGCCGCTATAGAAATATTGCTAACAGTGCTATTACATTTTAGCAACTCATTAGTAATTTAAGTTAAAACCAGTTTCTTTTGAGTAGCGCCGTGGACGAATGGACTAAAATATAAAGAAATCCAATTTGTCATGATTTTTTTCTTTTGGAAAATAATTAATTGAAAAAAAGCCAAACCTAATGAGATGGAAAATTAGACATCGTTATTTCCTCCTGAATGCTGCTAAGATTGCCCCTTTATCATGACTTGTTTTCAGGCGATATACTCCCACTTCATGACACTGCCAGAGGTATTGGACATCACAGTAGAAGACCCTTCACAAGACTTTCAGAGGATCAGAGATTATGTGGATGCCAAAAACTGTGAATCACTGCCCGCCTTCCAACCTGCAAAGCTTCTTCAAGGGTAAATACGACTGCTCTATTACTAAGCCAAGTTACTAAACACTCTCCTTGTAACCAAGAGTGGAAAAGTTCACTAACTTGCATTGGGCTAGCTTTAATCCCCGTTGCATTCGGGTTCTGTGGGGCTACTCCGAAATACGAAACGAAACGTTTCGGCTGACGGATGGTACGTTTTCCTACACTCCGAAAGTGTTTCGAAGTCGTGATTTAACGTTTCTTCTTTCGTGAACCCTACTCCGAAAGAATCCGGCACACTTCCGAAACACTGTCGGAGTAGGAAAATGTACCATCCGTCAGCCGAAACGTTTAGTTTTTCGTATTTCGGAGTAACCCCACAGTGCCCAAAAGGCTATTAATATTTTTTTCTTAATTTAATATGTTTATTCCAGATTCTCTCAAGAAATGGCGACGCAGGCGAACAACAAATTCAAGATTAATAAGAAACAATCGCGGCGTGTGTACGAGATACTCCGCCTGAAGAACACCAACACCTCGGACAAGACCGCTTACTTAAATTATAGACTCGAAGTTAAGAATAGACTCAATGCGCCCTTTCAGGTTTGACCTTGCACAGCCTATTATCATTGTATTATTACAGATACTTATTTATAGATTTCATCCAAATCCGATCATCAGTTTTGCGTGAATATAAGTTCATTATCGCTGAGAGAACTGATTTCAGAACTATCACAGAAAAACGGTGGAAAACAGTATAGAATATGTTTTTTTTTAATAATAAGTGTGTAGGCAAATAAGTGTACGGCCTGCCTGACGTTAAGCAGTTTCTGTAGCCAAATGCTTGTAATACCAAAGGCATCGCTCGCAATTTATCGACTTGAAGTGAGACACGGGGAGGGAAGAAAGGGATTGTAATGAAATGTTTCCATAGTATTCGTTTAACGTCACGACTTTTATCCCCATTCGGGGGTAGTCAGAGGCTTGAGTGGCCATACACCACCACATTGCGGAGGTATTAACCAACTCAAAGCCCACGTTTCACCAGATAGTCAGAACCCAACGTGACAGGTGGTGAACCTTGTCGCCGTGTATACAGGAACTGACTATTACCTAATCCCGAGGGATAGGTAGGTTTCCTCACGATGTTTTCCCTCACCGTCAGCGAACTGTAAATCATCATGTTCATCTTTCAGAAAACCTTTACCTCTTATTGTGTTATACCAAATAAAAAGATTTCTTTCCGTCTTTAGAAAAAGAAGTTGGAAATGAAGAAGCTGCAGAAGGTACTGAAGCCGGAGGAGTACGCGGCGACGGCGAGCGCGTGCGGGCTGGCCGAGACGCAGGCGCGCCTGGCCGCGCACTACCTGGCGCTCGAGCACGACTACCGCCGCGTCATACACCGCATGGAGCGGGACTAACCACACTACGCACTCATTAACGGTGCGTTTCCACTGACGCGGGACTGGCCGGAATCGACTGGAGAGCACTGTGATTGGCCTAGAGCGGAGTGGAGATTTCGAGCATTGTGATTGGCCAATGGAGACCAGTAACGAATTTAGTTGAGAACGCAGATTTATAGAGCTAAGAAATCTATAACATACAGTGCAAAAACTTTTGGTCTACGACAAAAATTGAGGAAGCTGTGACCAAATTACTAGAGAAGTTCGCGCGCGGTTGTTGTGTCGTTATTTAGACCACGCGCGCTTTGTAATGAACGGCGGCGCGGGCACAGCGCGGGCCGGCGCGGGAACAGCGCACCTTCAATCCGACGGTCCCGTGTGACGTCACACGCACATGCCGCACATTATATAAAATGTGTTATGAAATCGCAACAGGATTGACCGATTTCGATGATTTCCAAATTGTATTGATAAGAAAGCTTAGTTTAACTATAGTGTTCTTTATGAGTTGATTTATCGACCTCGTATTGATTCTAATTCACGGTCCACTCCGCCCAACTCCGCGTCAGTGGAAACGCACCCAGGCTCGGCGCAAACGGGCCACCGACCACAGCAACCGGTGGCCAGCGACAAGCAGTTCACTCGCGTTCTTTTTCTTCTACGGACGATGTCCACAAATCGACGACTTGGTGCGCCTATTTTGTGTGTTGGAGGGTGGAGGGCCGGTTACTTCAGCCATCCCAGCTCCACCAGGAAGTACCCCAGCTTCTTGATGTCACCGAAGACCTGGAAGCTACCCGGTGAGCCCAGGTGTGGCCGATGGCGGCCACTCGCTGAGCAGTGTCCGCGACTGTAAACTGCTTGTCGCTGGCCACCAGTGGCTGTGGTCGGTGGCCCGTTTGCGCCGAGCCTAAGTGTTATACGGCGAATTCTTATATTTTATCAATTAAAAAGTGAACGCGAAATGATTGTGAAAATGTATCTCATGTTGATTTTTTTACATGCGATGAAATCGGCGATGACGAGACATATTAATCAAGAAACATATTGTCTCAATGTTTTGCTGTCATAAAATAGAGAAGAATATGTTTTGTTATTTGTTCGAATGTTTGACCAGTGAAAATTAAGGGTCATGTTTTATACTCGATTCGAAAGTAGAGTACAAATTAATAGAGTTGAATAAAAACAGGTGACCTGTGGTTCGCATCATAGTCGCATATCTTAAGTATCTGTATATCTTCGTGGGAAAGGCCACAAGTGGCAGCGACCTTCGTCATATCTTGGTCAGTCTCGTCGCCTCCGAGTGTATCGCCTCAGGGGCATAAAACACCGGGATGCCATGGCGCCGTCGCCGGCTACGTATGCAAACAATTTGTATTGATGGCGACGTCGCCAGTCCGTCGCCAGGTGTGTTACCTGACATACATTTTAATACGAAATGGATACGGTGGCTAGCGACGTCGCCATGGCGTCCCGGTGTGTTATGGCCCTTATTCTCTGTGTGTATGTATGAGCGTGTGTCGGTGAAGTAATGTCAATCTACGTATTAGCATTTAGCACTTCATTTTAACTCAACTTTATACATACTTATCTTTTTATGATGATTGTGAAGAGCCGAGGATCAAAACTTCGAAATAAAAATGAACGAATGAAATGCCTTCGTACTGTTACCAAGGCGGGAAGGAACTCCATAGAAATCTGCAAAAATAAACCGAAATTCCGTTGTTTCATCTTCTTCTTTTATAAGTCTGCTCTGGTGAAATGAATCTTATAATTTATGGTAAGCAGTATCATTGTCATAATCAATAGACTCAATTCATTGCGGTTTTTACTATGAAAAAGTTAAATTGAATTTTGTATATAGTTTTTTCGAGGCAACCAAGCGTAAACCAACAGAAATGTATTGTTAAACTGTTAAAATTCTAAATTAGTTTGGAACTTGTTTTGGTGTGTGCCTTAAAATCTGCTGTAGTACAATACAACGCGAATTTAGTGAGAGCAGTGCTCGATCATTTTATTTTGATTCAAAACATGTGAAACTTCTCTTGTTTTATATCAGATTGATGGATTTTTTAAATAATAAAACCATTGTGGAGTAAAATTTATTTCATTACACTTATTACATAATAACATTGACGTATCACATAATAAGCGATTTTGATAATGGTGTTAAAATATTGTAATTGTACTATTAGTCCATTTCAACATGCTTCCCAATATGGAACTCTAAAATTGGGCTTGGTCGGTAGTCCATGATACATATTTACTACCGAGTTCACAATGGTGCCTATTTCATAAATAACATTATTGCCCTTTTGAACAAGAAGCAGAGTCCAACAGTAAAAAAAAACTTAAGTCTGAGTCCAACCGTTCCAATCTATTGATGTTTGTCCCAACCAGAGAGTCGCATGTGGTTTAATCCCACTATTAAGATGTTCACAATGTAAACCTAATTATCTACTCTTATTTACCTGCGAAATATACTAAAATACTGTTCTTAGAAGCCATGTTTGGATTTTATTGTAAAAGAGTTCGGTAGGCCTTACTAAACTAGATCCCGAAATAACCGCTACATAATACTGAGAATGTCCTAATTAGGTGAAAATAGTCCCGAAACACTACTTGAACGGTTAATACCTACTTAGAATAACTACTTCAACGTTTCTACTAATAATGAAAGGCGTTATATTAAGTCACTCGTTTTCAATATTGATCTTTCAATATCGTTGTTTACAATAAATTGAGGTGCCAAATTGTGATTTAGTAACATTGTTGATGATCTCAACAATCAATTTATGGACGGTGGCCATTAAAGTTACGTTTCTTATTATAATTTTGTGAGTTTTCACTCATTTATTACTGGAATGTTTTGTATTTTATAATTCTGGGTTAAAATTTTGCAACGCCTTATCTAGTTGTTGGCATGAGTATTTTAATGAGAGCGCGAAATGTTGTCCGCGACGTAGTACATCTCCCCAAACCACTCGCTGTGTTCGTCCAAGTATCTGAAAATAAAATGAAAACATTAATAGCCATAACAATTAAATAAATATAACAATTATAAATATAACACAAGTCGCTAAACATTCTCAGTTTTTTAAATCGCTTGCACACTCTTATTTTGCAACAAATACATTTAGGCCCGTATTAATAAATGCATCTCAAAGTTGAGATCGATCTAAGACTTTGACGTTTAACGTATGGAACATCTGTCAAAAACAGTATCTCAAGTTCCATCTCAATCTTGAGATAGATTCATTAATACGGGCCTTATAGATGGGGAGGCGAGCGTGCAATTCGTGGATTTGCACGAGCGTCGTCCAAACCTAGTAGATTCGGCAGATGAGATGATAGGAAGAATGAACATGAAAACAATTATTTTTTTTGTATAAAAAGCAATGACATAAAAATACTCAAGCGTGTCAGATATTGATACTTTTCATGCTCCAACATCATAAAGTGAAAAAAAAAATTACTCGAGCGCGTAGAATTTGTAAGCATCTATAGGCTACGGTAACTGCTTAAAATCAGTCGGGCCGTACGTTTTTTGCCACCGCAGTCCTATATAAAAAAAAAAATCTGAGGGGGAAAAAGTGAAACTTCCAGATACTCCCATTTCTTAGACTGACGATCAAATTAGCAAAATTGACACTATTGACACTCCTTAGCTAGTAATGAATCCCCCTTATCTTAATCTGACGAGTTCGAGTATTTTAAGATGGTCTATTTTTTTTGGTTCCTCTGAGCAAACCCACCAATATTAAGGGCTCATAATTTTTTGAGGTTCTTATCAATATGTAAGCTATCTCGCTTATCTTAATCTGACGCGCTCGTGCAAATCCAGAAACCCCTTCTACGGCTCCCAATCTATTAGTCATGTCACTTACATTTGGTTTTGACAATGTTTATTAAAGTTTGTAAAATAAAGAGTATTACCAATTTGAAAAATTGAGAATGTTCTGCGCTGTACAAGTACTTACTGAACGAACATATCAATGTGCTTCAATATAAGTTTCAGTTTGAAATCCGGCATCTGTGTAGCGTTCAAAAAGTCCGGCAGTTTCACTGAAATATAATGATACACATGAACCTGGCATTCTTTAGATTCATGAACAATCTACACATTGATAGTTTCTTATTACCAAAAAGCCTCGCTAGATGAATGGCGCCGTATACCCGGCTCGGGAGATGTTCTGTGCCTTCACGGGGTATGATTTGCCATTTCGCCACCTGGAAATCAGGCAGTTAAGTAGAATTCTACCATTCTACCGTGTATGAAGAAATCATTTTTATATCCAAGGATGGCACACTAGTAGACGGTCCACCTGGTGGTAAGTGGAAGCCGCCCGCCAGGACATCTGCACCTTAAGGAGATCAGACGCGGCGCTGACCTTTTAGAGATCTGTAAACATGCCCTTTGAAGAACCCCATGTTGTAGTTCAAAGGAAAGACTTCGGGATCATTCCATAATTTGCGCGTGCGCGGGAGGAATGCTCGCGATGCATGTACATTAGTGAGATACCAGTTCGTATCCTATCCTATCCCGGATGCCCTCTAAAGTGATGTGGAGTTGTGGTTACCTTCTCGAGCAGGAGAGACAGCGGCGTGCGCGTGGGCGCGGGCGCTGCGGCCGCCGTCGACGGCCGCGCCCAGCTCTCACTCAGCGACGACCCGCTGCTGCCCACACTGCACATCAATACCACAAAATAAAGAATCCCTTAGCAATCAATACAACCCAAAAACAACACTGAAGTCTTCAAAAATGCATGTTACATTTCGTCTTTCTATTTTTGCATAGGTGCGGCCGATCTAGGATCTAGTCTATATTTAGTGTAAATTACCTCGACGATAGCGTTTCGAAAGTCCTTGGCTCGCCTGTAGATGTTGAAGGCGCAGGCTCCTCATTCTCCGACTGGGACACTGCTGACTTGTGAGATCGAAGTCTGAAAGCAAAAGCGATACTGAATAGTATTATAGACAACTCCTTATTGGCGGCGTCTTCATCAGGCGTATGCCTTGCGCGAGCACTCAGTTTTGACGTTGAAACGTATAGACACAATGTCATAATATGAGTGCTCGGGTGAGGCATGCGTGGCATTTGGACACACCTATTTTCGTTTGAATGATAGTATAGGGTATTGTCATGTGAAAATGACATAGTTCAGGCAGTAACGTCGCTGACTGACTAGTAACCACCTTTCAAACAAAAAAACTAAATCAAAATCGGTCCATCCAATCAGGAGTTATGATGCCCCAGACAGATACATAGATACACACTTTAAACTTATAACACCCCTCGATTTTCGTCGGAGGTTAATAAATACAACAACTAAAGTACCTCCTAGCCACGTTCCCGCTGCGTGTAACGGATCGGCTCTCTCGTGGCTTCCCCGGGCTGCTCGTGGGATTCTCATCAGTGGTAGAGTCACTTTTGGCTGCGGTTTTATCGTTAGAATCGTTCTTACCATCGTCATGGTTGTTGTATTGTGACTCTGGAATAAATTCAAGATGTTTTAGAAATCTTGTTCAAAGGACATAAAACCATTAAAAAAAAAATATATACAAACATTAACAGTGTTTTATAGCCTTATACCTACACTAGCGACGCTCTTAGCGGGTCAGATACGTTTTGGGACTTTGGCTGTTATTTGCATTCAAAGTCAAAGTCAAAGCGTTTATTTTGTTTAGGCCTAAAGGGGCAATTACAAATTGCAATTTTACATATTTTTTCCTTAAATTCTACCACCGGATCGGAAACGCGACCTCGACTGAGAAGATCCGGCAAGAAACTCAGCGGGCTTGTCATTTTTACATTGAAGAAACTGGTCGTAAATAATTACCATCGTCACCATTATTTTCACTCTTCTCTACATCGACGGGGTCGGGTGGCAAATGGGAATACTCTGGCATTTTGGGGCTCATCAAGTCTTCCTCGATCGACGCTCGGTTTGTTTCGTCGGCACACGGACCGTCGTCGTCTTCCTCCATGTCCGATTTTTTCTCTTCGTCTTGCCTATTTTATGTCAAATATAATATGTATAAAATGTAGGTACGGTAACGGCACCCAATTGCTGCGTTCCATTCACCGTAATTTATGTTATTTTCGTCCACAAAAAGTGTTAAAAACTATAATAATGATCACTTTCAGTACAAGTTGGTGCGAGTGGAACGTGATTTGTGGACAAAAATAACGAAAATAACAAAATTAACAGTGAATGGAACGCACCAAATATTGTCACCCCCCCCCCCCAATTATTGGCACTTTTGAAAATATCTTTAAAAAATAAAAAAACTAAACATGGAAATAGTGGTTTTTTGTTAAAAGTCATAAATTTCACAGTTTTTCACACCTACCTAGTTATTCTATCCGCTGAATTAAGAAATCCAGTAGAAATATGTATGGACTATAATTGGTGCAGGGTGCCAATAATTGGGGGTTTTACCCTATGTACTGAGAGAATGCTTTACACAACATTGGTACTTACTCATCAATGAATTTGCCGCAGATCTCGTGGTACTGGTTCAACTCTTGTTTGTATAGCAAGTGGCCGCGTAATATGAAGTCGAAGTACACACGCAGGCCGTCTGCTACTTCTCTGACTAGATTCAATCTGCAGTCGAAAAAAATGTGTTATATATTTGAATTTATTACCTATGATTCACTAGACGTATGGCAGAGGATTTTATATTTAGCGAGAAATATATAGTAATTTTGATAATATAATGTCAATCCTTTTCTGTGTCATGGAGTGTGGGGTGTGGATAGCAATTAGATAAAATAATGCATTCATTAATAAATTAATTAATAATGCCTAAAATGACCTGTAAATATGCCCTTAGAAGAAACCCATGTTGTAGTGCAAAGGAGTTGGAGTTACATACATTTATTGTAACTGCAGACGTGTGTGTTAAGCCTGTGTACCTGCAGGAGACGTCGAGCATGTCGGGGCGCTGCGGCGCGGGCGGGTCGTGGCGCGGGTGCGTGTGTACCTGCAGGAGACGTCGAGCATGTCGGGGCGCTGCGGCGCGGGCGGGTCGTGGCGCGGGTGCGTGTGTACCTGCAGGAGACGTCGAGCATGTCGGGGCGCTGCGGCGCGGGCGGGTCGTGGCGCGGGTGCGTGTGTACCTGCAGGAGACGTCGAGCATGTCGGGGCGCTGCGGCGCGGGCGGGTCGTGGCGCGGGTGGCGCGGCGGCTGCCAGGCCTGCCAGGCGCCGGCGCGCGCGAACCACTTGACGAAGGACTCCAGGATCTGCGCCGCGCACGGCGCCGCCGGCAGACGAGACAGCCGCCCGCGCTTCACCACCAGGTGGTAGTCGAACGTCAGCCGGTCCCTGGTGGCAGAGACAAGCTGTAGCCAACTGCAGCTCATATACGGGCTGGCTCCACCGGGGTAATACCGGGATATATCTCACAAAAGATATGCGTAAAGCAGCTATTACAGCGTTTCGATGAGCGAGAGCGCAGGAAGCCCAACTCCACCCTTTCCCTCCGTCCGTCCGCGCAAGGCTTTTGGTACTGCAAGCATCTATAGGCTATGGTAAATGCTTAAGATCAGGCGGGCCGTACGCTTGTTTGCCAACTCAGTTCTATAAAAAAAACCTTGCCCTGTACTGTGCCACTTCCACTCGCTCCCCAAGATCCACTATATCTAATCATCAACGCGTGTTACACTACATATTTTATGGCACGGAAATTTGACAAATTATAATGATTTTGGATGGCTTGTATGTACACGCCCACGTTGGAAAGTAATCCAACACAAAAAAAAACACTTGGAAAATAAGGGGGCGTCCATAAATTACGTGAGGCGTTTTGGGGATGGTGGGGGTAGAGCCGAATCTCACCAAATGTCACGTGGGGGACAGGGGGTATCGGCAAATAACACGTAATCTTTTTTCCGCAAGAAATCGCGGGAAAATTGGGGTTAAATTAAGTAAAACATCACAGAGCGTAGATGTTGATGTTACAAACCTGAGTGCAGATGGCAGTGCGATGTGTGCTCGGCCGACATGGGCGTTGGGCGGCGGCGAGCGTGGCTGCGAACTGGAGCCCGAGCCTGACGACGAGTCCGTGTCCCCGGTTTCCCCTTCCTCTACAATTTTTTAAATATTAGCTCGCAGAACAGCTTGTCTTTGAAAATGTTTGAAAGTGTTAATTCTTAAGAGCCACCTATACTTCTCGCATACTTAAGGGTGTTTGCTGCTATGGAAATAAAGAAGCATCTTTCAAAGTATTAATATGTGAAGAGGTATATCTGTTTTATAACACAGTAGTTCGACAAAAACATGTTTTGTATTGAAGTACACTTTTACATTGGCCTTTATTAGATTAACAATTTTTTAAAGCCTGAATACACTAACGGCCCGGCCACGACTTCGCGCTTCAGCGACGGGCGACAGCATGGGGGTGCTAAAATGTTGCATCGCGCGCGTTGTCGCCGAGAGCGGCAGCTCGTGGCGTGATGCAACATTTTGGTGCCCTCGCGCTGTCGCCCGTTGCTGAAGCGCGAAGTCGTGACCGGGCCGTTACACATAATTAGATAATAAATTATAAAAAAATACCATCAGGTTGTGTGCTCGTGGAGGATCCATCGTCGCTGAAGCCGTGCCGTGCTCGCTTGGCGGGGCCCGCGCCTGACGCGCTGCCGCTACCCTTCTTTCGCTCCCGTCGGTAGAGGTACGCACCCCTTACAAAATATTAATAAGTTAAAAATAAAAATGACACTTGAAAAATACTCTTGAACTTTTTTTTTAGACATGTATATAAACATAATAATTATTTATAAACTCTTGTAATACTTACTTAACAATAGCAGACGTAACTATGTTGGTTAGTAAAATAATAATAGATAGCAAGGCTTGTACTATGGCTACCATACAATGGACTGGGGGCGATCCCAGTGACAGTGAAATTGTTTAATTAATAATCCAATTTTTTTAATTTAGGAGCAATAATTAACAAGCATTGTTTAAATTTAGCGGTGTAAAGTAATTCAAAACTGTTATAATCAAATGTTAACTAAAGGGCGGGGCACATCTACCATCCAACCACGCCCTTAGCAACTGCACATGCATTATAAAACAACACTGTCCGTCCACACATACAATTTCTTCATAGCATGTGCCACACCCACTATTATTATTTTTATTATTACAAAAAGATCTGCACATTACTCACAACTGCAGCTGTGACTTCTCAGCGAGATCTCTCTGTAGCTGTCGGTTCTCTTCTGTGTCTTTCAGCACAAAGTCTTCACTCACGCATCGGTCCCATGACGAGTTCCATCCTTGGAAGTGTATCAGATACTCCACTGTACGACGCCCGCGCTTGTCTTTACTCTCTATCACTTCCAAAACCTAGGGTTATAGCTCAATATTTAAAAGACAATCTATTATAATATCAGCTAAATCCAGGGCAGAAAGGTCCATAAGAAAAACTTTGTTTTGATACCTGTTCTTTTGAAAATAAGAGAATAAAGTTTTAAGTATGTAATAAACACTATTATAACCTATCATAACTTTACCTATTGTTATTAAATTAATTTCTGATGAATGGGTGTGACTGCAGGATGTACTGCAGGGCGTGGTTGGTACCAATGTCGCGAACTTACCTTGGAGTCGTACAGAACCTTAGCTTTTGTAGGGTCCGGTTCATAGCACAATACGCGCTCGCCCTCACTAAATTTATAGCGAACACTCCTCGTAGAGACCATTATTTGGTCTTTTATGCACAACAGCACGGAATAATCAATACTTCGATGAATTGTAAGTTATGTAATTCGAGTAATCAAGAAATTAATTGTAAAATATATTAAAATAAACACTGTACTTTCCGTCAACGTTTAAGCGGCAACTGATAAATTAATTCACCGTTATAAAATAATAATTTATCCCAATTTAGTTGACACGAGCAGACGATGCAACTTTATTTAACGTACGGGACACGCCTATTTTATAAAAATAAAGTTTTGTTTGGGCGTCGGCCGATGTTTATTTTGATTTCAGCAGTCAGCTTCAGCTGTCAAAAATGTAAATATTATGACGTTTAAGTTTTTAAACCTGGCAATAGCGTTAGCGCTAGGTGTAAAAAAAGAAAAAATGCAACTGTAAAGGCGTGGAAACATGGGTGGAAAATTAGGTATCTATCTGAAAATTCTTTGAAAATGATAGCTGAAACTTGTGTTTCCTTTTATTATATGTGTAATGTTGGTGGAATATTAACCATTATATGTTCCACGAAAGATCCTTGATATGTTCATAAATGTACGTGAGTATGGGCAATTGGAAACAAAGGTGGTGAAATATGATTTTCGGGTTCCCCAAGCCCAAGAAGACTGGTAATGAGTAAAGTGTCTACTGTCCATGGTGTCTACCACTTTATTGATAGGGTTGGGTGGGGGGGTATTTTAGGCCTATCTAAAGGTCTTTCCGTGCTTGACGTAGCAAAAATCTTGATATATATTTTTTACTTGACACTGGCTATATGTGAAAGCGAACCCTAACGAAAAAAAAAGCAACTATGTCGCGCGCGCGCGGTAAAAATGTAAAATTTCAAGATTATTTTGTAGGTATGTAATTCAGACAATTATTTAATAACGATACAAAAAATCCTCAAGCTATCTAACTTTTTTCATTCGTAATAATACCTATAATTCTCACAGTAACTTTTTTTTCTTCCATACAAATTCTTCTAGCAATAAATGGACACACAATGTAAAAATACGGTTTTCATGAATGCTCTTAGCTCGGGGCCCTTCTCTCCCCAGGCTTGCCCCAGGCAGATAGATTAGGTGCCAGTGAGCAGTCTTTGCTCGATGGAGTATTTCGTTTGATAATGCCCTCTGATAATACTTGCCCCCGATAGTTCTTGAAATAGCAAAATGCTTAGCATGTTTAATTTCTACTTGTTGCTCACCTAATTTACTCAGGGCGTAGTTGCATTAAATGAGACCTATTGATTGTGCAATAGTGCGCCGCCGGCGCAATGAATGAGCCTGTGTGTGACTCTTCGTGGGAACCATAGAAATATCAAGGTTGTATCTGTACATAGTAGGTACCTACGTACTTATTCATTCCTTTGTAACTTTGTAATTAAAAAATCATAGTAGGTACCACTTAATTCAATAAGTAGGTATTAGACAGGCACGTCGTGATGACGGAGTAGGTTAGGTAAATTATTTCGTCATTTTGTATTGGTACTAGGTAGGGTGATTACAGAACACACTTGATTAAAATTAAAATTTCAGTACAAAAATAATTTATTTACTCGATCTATCCTAATGAATATAATACATAATACTATAAACATATTTAAAATAATACGTCAATAGTACTGTATACTTAGATTCCTAGGTTTTGGCATACATTTAGTGGTGGTAGTAGGCGTAGGGAGCGGCGATTTTGGCAACGGGGGCGGCGTGGACCACGGGGGTGGCAGCGTAGGCGACAGGGGCGGCGTACTTGGCAAGAGGGGCAGCGTGGACGACGGGGGCAGCGGCGTACGCGACTGGGGCGGCGTGGTGGACGACGGGGGCGGCGGCGTACGCTACGGGGGCGGCGACATTGGCGACCTTCACGGCACCATGGACGGGCTCCCTGTGCACGACAGCGTTGAAACCGTTGTGGTCGTCAGCGGTGTATTCCACGGTGCGCTTGGTGCCGTCGGGGTCGACCACGGAGTAGGAGCCCTGGACGACGTCACCGTCGCGGGTCTCGTGCTGGGTCTTGGAGTCGCCAGTTAGACCGTCCTGCACGTCGTACGCGAAGCTGTATTGAGGGTGCGCGTCGTAGTCTTCGACGGCGACCTTAGCGATCGGGGCGGTGGCGTAGGCCACGGGAGCAGCGTGGGCGTAGGCCGGTGCGGCGTGGGCGTATGCTGGGGCGGCGGAGTAGGCCACGGGAGCAGCCGGGAGGAATCCGGCGCTGGCGGCAGCCACCAAGCAAGCGAAGGCTACGAACTGTAATAGAGAGAAATAATATTAAAACCTGTTTAATTACTAAGAATGTTACATCCACTGGTTTTCACATCATGACTGTAACTACCTTGAATGCCATTGTGTAGTGTGTTGATAGAGGATGCTGAATGATGCTTGTCTAGGAATGCCTAGAGCTTTTATACAAGTGGCAGGGGCGCACCCTTTCACTCGACGAAGCTGTGCGTACGCGCATGGCCATGAGTTAGACCCCCGGGGCGTCATCAAAGCTCCCTAATTTTCGGAAGCCCCGTATAGATTAATTTTAACAGTGCGACATTAAACACATTTAAGTCTCGCTCAGTCGTAGGATTTGTTCTGTAGAGACGTAGAGACAACATGAATTTGACACTGAGGTAGAGTGATAAATTATGTAAGCTAATTAAATTGATCTACATTTTATGTATTTAGGAAGTCCAATTAGGTAAGTAGGTTGGTAGAATCAGAAACAGAGCAGTCATTTTATCGGTTTATAGATGTAGAGATCAAACGGGTAAAGGTTGTTGTCGCCTAATGCAGGGGTCGGCAACCTTTTGAGTCGGAAGAGTCAAAAATTACTATTTATAAAATTTCAAAGTTTTTAAAGAGCCACAATTTTTTTTTGCCTTCAATAAATATAACTTGCTTGAATAAAGTTTTTTGATAAAAAACTAATCTATGCATTCATAAGAATTCATTGTCATTCATTCAATTCATTTGTTAGTTGGCTTCTTACTTTACTTTTAATTATAGGTATTCATGCAAGAGAACGCTTGCTCGCACGAATATGTCGATCCGAAGATAGTCAGCACTCCAAATGCCAACTTCTTCGCCTCACTGTAGCAATCTGGAAGACTATTCCATGCGTCGAATATAAGTGCCTCAACACGCGGCATTTATTTTAAAGCTGTCCACTTTTGTTGCGTTACGTTTACGTACATACATTTCTGGACCTCCAACTCTTCCAACTTGCTTGCATAGAAATGGTACCTAATCCTCGTTAATCGATTCAGAACGATTTTTAAATGTTTTTTTATAAAATAAATATTATTTGCGTATGGAACTAAAGAGCCGCATTTTCACATCCAAAGAGCCGCATGTGGCTCGCGAGCCGCAGGTTGCCGACCCCTTGCCTAATGTAATGTCACCACAATTTCAACATTTATATTGGAATTAATATTTAAGACCTACTAAATTATGCTATCCTTCACCTCCTAACAAGAAATTCCTGATTTGCCCCTCTCACCCCTCCCTTAGAGACCAAAAGCTCTAATTTTCCACTCATGCTAAAAGCTGGGTACCTCCATGGATACGTACCTATACGTCCTATTTATTTATTTTAAAAGCTAAACATATGGCTACACGGTTGCTTTAGTTGCATCATTGTACCGCTAAGGATATGCGGTTCGATAAATTTAATTAATTGTTCCGTTATATTCATGTTCTTGAATGGTTGATTTCCTGTAACAAGAGTCGCGAAGCCCTTGCTGGCGGGCGGCTCAAAATCAAGGTCTGTGTAATGGGAGCACTGGCGCTCCGCCCGGCCCGGGTCGGACTTCACCGCTTTCCAGTTTATTTAGTAGGTATGCTAACACGAATACTATGAATCTGGGTTCCTATTATTCCGTTGTTCGTTGAGGGTTCATTTGTTTGTTTAATACCGTTATAATTGTCTAGGTAATGGGAAAAGATTAATATTCATTAATCTATCAGAGCTATCAGAGGCGAGCCGCGCGCCCAAGCTGTCAGTGACGTATAGGAATACATAGAAATACCTAATGTCTGATGCAAGGAATTATGGCTCGGGCGCGGTAGCTCGGGGCATGTGTGTGTCCCCAATAAAATATGTATTGGGGAAAAGGTACTAAACGACGTATAGGTACTTAACTATTGTGTACCTGCTATCAGATCTTAACAACGCTAATACACAGAGTTGTTCAAATCAACGATTCATCATTGAATCTTGCCAAATTTAAAAATGTTCTGTATTTCAAAGTTTATGTGGTGCGTTAAAATGTGAATCATGTAATCTGTATTGCAAAATTACACAATGATCAACTCAATTAATTTATGTACCTACATATCTTTTTAAAGATTTACTTACGATTCATACAAATGTTGCTCTTTTTATTAAAGGTTAAGTGTGTTATGATTTCAGAGTACTTTGCATTATTTACAAATAAATCGTAAGTAATAAGACAGATTTGTATGACAAGTGCATGTGGAATGTTCGATATGTATCAGATGTAAGAACTAACGACCATAAAAAGGAAGAAATTAAAGTACCTATCTACTTAGGTAACCATAAAGTTGAGCTCCATTTTACGATCTACGTGTGCTCTTGTTAAAGTACCCAATAGCGTGGTTGTGTAAGATACCTACACCAGGTTACGGTCGCCACAAGGATGGCACGGCTGCCACTTGTATTTATTACATTTTAATCATCCGATATTTTGTTAAGCGATACAAATATTCCTCTATTGGGTTTGCTCTATTTTAACGTGTGTTTTGTCTAACCGGTATTTACGTGACTTACACACAATACCGTTTATGGCCCATGGTGCTCAGTGGCGGGACTAATCTTATCATTCATTAATTTAACTGTGGTGGTCAATCCGTAAGATTAATAAAAACAAGGCCTTTTTAAGAAAAATTGCGTAATTATGTACACTATCGTGCAAAATTGCGTACACACAACAGAACAAATAGGTACATTATAATATACTAGCAACCCGCCCCGGCTTTGCACGGCTTTACTCTATTATTTATAAATTTATTAGAATATATCGTACATATAAACCTTCCGAAAGGAATTCTCTAAATGACAATGAAAACCTCATCGAAATCTGTTGCGTAGTTTAGAAGTAAAGTGGGCAAATGAACAGACGCGGATAGCCAACGACTTTGTTTTATACTAGAGAATATGTGAAAAATCTCATTATTATATGTTAGAGGTTAAAATTTAACAATTGAGTGTAAAATAAACATCGTACGATGTAATCGGCTAAGTGTGCACTCCAATGAGTAACATTAGTTCAGTAGGTGCATTGCGGAATATATTTACTGTTAATTATTTATTTAAGGAGAGAAACCCATCCCTAAACATCGCTATTGCAGCAAGAGGCTCACTAGGCTACCTAACCCTCAAAATCAGTAGTAAGCACATATTATCTTCTTCTGAAAGCAATCAATACAAACGACTATTGTAACAAAGGTTACGATATGGTACTATACTAGATAAAATCAAAGGTGTGAAAACAGATCCCTAACTTTATCTATTCACAGGCGATATGTCGCAACTCCCAGATTGTACGCGAAGATAAATGTGGCTTATTTTGCGATTAATTAACTGAGGTCTCAGCGGCCATGGACCCCGCGATGGAGGCCTCCGAGCGATGAAAACAAAAGTAGCTGGACCGGTGGCTAGATAATAAAGCCAGATTGACATCAGACGAGTTAAAGTAGATTGTGACATAACATTGGGTATATTTCGATGGTTACATGATGGACCTACTGAAAGATCGTCTAATCTTTAGGGCCGCCACATACACACAGAATTCCGTTGCGTTCGGAATTATTCCGAACGGAATTAAAAGTAGGTATGTGTGTGATAAGCTTACGGAATCCCGATTCGATATTCCGAAACGGAATTCTAAAACGAAATTCCGTATGTATGTGGCGGCCCTTATTTTTATAGATTTTCTTATGCATGTTGATTTAAAAATAAATCATTTTTTTATACAGGGTGTCCCAAAACTTTGCCACATGGAGGGGAAGTACCTTAAATATTGTAGATAGAGAATTTAACTGAATGAAGACTTCATTTTTATTTTAAAAACAATACGAACTGCATTCAAAGATTTTTGAAAACTCGCTTGCCACACTCGGGAATCGAACCGACTAAAATCCGAAAAAATAACATCCTGTTCTTTTATGGCATCAATCGATAGGATCAATGATAGGAACCAAATCTCTCTAACAAACATGGTAAATTAAATGAAAGGAAAATCATGAAATCTAAACTTATAAATTAATGAATTCAAAGATAAAGTGTATCCACAAAAAATGGAGCTAATTTCGAGCAACAAATTAGTTAGTTTACCATTTTTTATTCGTTCAATTAAAATAAGTGAAGATTTTATGGTTTCCTTTCATTTTGAAAACTCGCTTGCCACACTCGGGAATCGAACCGGCTAAAATCCGAATAATAACATCCTGTACTTTTATAGCATCAATCGATAGGGTCAATCATAAGGATAAAATCTCTTTAAGAAACATAGTAAATTAAATGAAAGGAAACCCATAAAATCGTTACTTATTTAAATTTTCACTTATTTTAATTCTTATAAGTTAAGATATCACGGCTTTCCTTTCATTTAATTTCCCATGTTTGTTAGGGTGATTTGATCTTTGTGATTGATCCTATCGATTGATGCCATAAAAGTACAGGGTGTTATTTTTTCGGATTTTAGCCGGTTCGATTACCGAGTGTGGCAAGCGAGTTTTTAAAAATCTTTGAATGCGGTTCGTATTGTTTTTAAAATAAAAATGAAGTCTTCATTCAGTAAAATTCTCTATCTACAATATTTAAGGTACTTCCCCTCCATGTGGCAAAGTTTTGGGACATCCTGTATATATTTTGACTTTTGTCTCTAATGAATAAGTACTGCTGCAAAGCATTATGTAATTAAATTCTAGCTGAATCATCGGTCGTGCGCGCCTCGTCTCTATGTATAAGATAAGTGGTTTAAAAAGTATAGATAAATTAATGTTACTTTAATAAACTAAGTTTAATTGTTTTAACTAAGCTTATTATACTTATCATGTTTTTATGTAAGTAATGTTTTTATTTTATGTACCTACACGTTTTAGAAATTATCGCAGACTAATTTCTAAGGTCTCTATTTAGGTATACACATGCCGTGAGCTGCTGCGTCAATTATGACATTATGTTGAAAAGTTCTAAAGTGAAAACTAACTGCTCGACCACGCCGCTTACCACTTGTAGACGCAGCCATTGAGATTCATTTACTTATCCTCTCACTTAGATATTAAATCTAGAGTAGGGTGAATAATTTTATATGATGTACTTATAAATTATATTTGAATAAGATTTAACTACTTAACAAACGTCATATGTCGTACATATATCCTTGTCCTCGTTCCGAATTGGAGCTACTGATATTTTCATTTAGTGCAATGGGACCACTTTGGCAGAACATACCGACGTAATGTTCACTGCTCGAACATCTGTTACGGTTCCAACGCCAGCGCTATCTTGTGAGTCTTGTGACTCGTAATTACCTGCATATTGCCATACGTAATACCTAAGTGGCAACTTGTTTTCTTCATAATTCGGTCCAAGGTCAAAATTATACGTTTTCGTTGACTGTTTTACGATATCGTAAGTGTCGTCTCGTTGCGATAACTTTGAAGTTTTATATTCACTGTTATAATTTATCCTTCGGTAAATAATACTAACTAATGTAATACCAACTTATTTTCTCTCAGTGCTGTTTAATAATCAAACACATTGTTTTGTTTTAAGTATTACTCAGAGAAAATAAGTTTATCATCACATTTCTTTATAATCTTTGATATAGGTGTGTCATACATCACCTTGCACATACAGTTGAACTTTGAGTACCCTTGATACCCAAATAAAGTGAAGTGTGATGGAAGTGATACTTACAATAAACCACTGCCTAATAAATACTTAAATAGCTCTACCATGAGTTTACAGAATAAACTTTACTAGTAAGGTAGAGTCGTCAATCGTTGTTCGTAGTACTTCTACTTATTAATGAAATGGCGCCTACGTAAAATATATTGCCTAACAAATGCTTAGTTCATCGGGTAACCGATACCCACTGTACCTACCATTTACCATTTATACATTTTACATAGACGCTAGCGAACAGCGAGCGCGTAAAAATCATGGTAGAACTATGACTTATTTCACTAACACACAAACGTAAATGAAGTATTGGTAGTGATTTTGTATAAGACTGTTATTAGATCCCATATCGTATGGTACAACAAGACAACAGCTAATGAAAACAATTTCCACATATTGGCAGTCACGCCCCTGACTCTATCTCTCTGATATCGACAGCCGCGATGAATGGTTACTCATTATTTATTACTTACGACTCTACAGCTGTTTGAAACAATAGCGCCGCTCTCACCTTGACATTATACCTACGTGCTTAATGTTGATGCTTATCCAGTGGCTTCTTAATTCAGTGCCGTCTACTGATAGACTGAGCTTAAATGATACTCTACAAAAACATTGAAAGTCTTCACCAATCTGACTCTTATTTACTAGGCTTAAAGTCTATGCCATTTGTTTGCTAATCAGTTTATCTAGAGCACGTTACAGGTTAAGAAATGCATGATAATGAATTAGAGCGTTTTAGGAGTAAGTAGTCTTTTAAACGCAATTATGTTATCTGACATCGAAAGTGATTTTTCGTCTCATAATGGTGCGGTAGAGAAAGTTGAATATGATTCATAGCACAGGTTATTGAAACCTGTTGTCTATCAATTGTGTTTAGAAATAGAACGTTCAGTGTACATGTAAGCAAATACATGAGAGCTCTATGTCTGAAATATTGAAATTAATGTGTTTAACTCTGACTCTAAAATTTTAATATCAATTTTAATTTCAAAAATTCTAAATTCTTTATTTGTATGCTCGTCGAGTATTTCATGGGTTAGGACCTCTCATGTTGAGTAAATAATATCTGGGTTAGGAGATGGTTATTACGATATTCTGAATCTAAAATAAAAATAGGTCACCTACAACACAAAATATTGAACCATGTATTATTTGCTCTATCGTGCATAACATTAGGTCCACAACCCCGTGGTTGCATGCTCTACCAGGAGTACACGTAGAGCTTTGTCGGGCGCGTCACGCGCTGTGGCGCAATGTCCGAAGCACGACACCCGTCGCGATAGCCAGGCTATTGCTTTGTTACACATTTCGGATATATCTGCCACTTAAAGCGTTTAGTAGAATGATTAGATTATGAAATAGTTGTTAAGCGTTTTTAGATAGCTTGGTAAAGCTTTTTATTAGACATCTGTTTTGAATATTATTTCGTAACAGCTAGCTAGTGTGTAACTAGTTCATCTCTATAAACCTAACCAGTAAGTATTATCCCCCGTACAAGATTGCAAAGAGGATCAATTATTACCAAAGAATCTTTGGCAAATATATATTATACATACATACTTACATTATATCGAATACGATAAATACACTTTTGGATAACGTGAAGTCCACCTAAAAGCACTATTTACTAAGAACTTATTTTTTCTACAATTATTTTTCATTAATGACCAATGTATTTTCATCTCCTTTGTCAAGTGTAACAGCACGGTAAGTGTGCGATAAATCTCCCTCGTCAGCCATTAAATCTTCCTAATTTTGTAAAATGTTGTGCTTAGTATGCCTCATCAGGCCATTGATAGTATCGTGTGAGTAACGGCCGGTGACACAACTTACTCCGTGTCTTTGCTGAATTATTTGTAATGCTCCGAATATCTTTATGCATTGTGTCCACGCGCTTAATGGTGCAATTGCTGTTACAATGCTTACATACGTTAAAATACTAGCCGTGTGGCTATTGAAAAATGTATGTGACGGCCCATTCTATTTATAGTTAATTAGTGCATTCAATTTGACGTGCCACATTACGTATGCTGATACACTTGTGAAATTTTGTGTATATTGTTGTCTTCCGTCATTATTTCGCATTCATTGAGTTTATAGAATTTATTCATGTTGCTACCTAATACCTGCGGCATGATTTGAATTTTAGATGGAACTATCGATCTTATTACGCGCGGTCAGTAGATACCTACGGGAATAAGATAATTTTAACGATGAAATTCGTATTTTAGTAGTGAATGAATACATCGTAACTGTGGTTTATAAATTCCCTGATTTCCTTTAAAACCAGTTTTAGCGTCAATAAGAAACTGCTGAAGACAATTACATAACCTGGGCGTGGGCATGTGTTGCTTATGAGGTGTTAATGTACCCTTATTTTACTCATCAGGAATTATTATTGTATCTATGTATATTAGAGAATGGTAAATTATGTGTAGCTGATAAGTCCCACTTAACCAATTACTTACTGTCCCAAATAAAGTTGTATGGGTAATTCAAAGCAGAAGTTCCTATGTACCTATGTAGGATTTTTAAATTTCAATTCATTAGGTGAATGTGTATGGAAACTGAAGAAAATATTGTTTTATCGTTAATATTTTTACAGTGTTTTTCCTGAAAAAATGTAGATGGTAAAATCTTATTATATTAATGTAATAACATTAAGTTGTTTAAAGTTTTCGCACGTCGTTATGAGTAAGGTATTGCAGAAATATTACATCTTAAGACGTTAAAGGCTGAAAACTATGCACTTCTATCTACAGCTTAAAATATTTTAATACTGATCCAAATATATATACGGCACGCGCACTATATAACCATATAAAGCTATCAATCCAATAAAGTCCCTAAGTAGGCACTTACTTTCTTCGTCACGTATTTGCAGGCAGCGTGTCATTACGCGTGACCTTAGACACATGCTAATCCGTACCTGTATCCTTGTACCTAGCACAATATGTTCTAGTTCTTGCACTACATTCTTAGAAATATTGTCAAGGAAAGTCTTTGGAGCGACTGTCGCGACCACAGAGTAAAGACTAAAGACAGAGGTGCCCTTATTAGATATTAGTATGAAAAAAAACGTGGTCATTGTTTTTTCATTTTCATTGTTCTATCTACCGGTAAATAGTTGAACTACTCGCTTCGTTTTATGTCGATGTTAGTACTAGGCCGACCACTCGGCCGAGTTGCTTAGGGCCAGTCCCCTTAGTAATTGGTCCATGGTCGCGACTCACTTAAAATTGAGTTCCTTAGATGGAAAAGTGCAAGAAAATAAAAAGATTGTAATAAATCTGTATAATACTGTGTGTACTGTTTTGACGAGCCCGTTAGCGTGGTTGGCGCGGAGGCGACATTCACGCTGCAGGTCGTAGGTTCGATTCCTACCCGTGACATGCATTTGTGTGCATGAACATGTCTGTATGTCCGGAGTCTGGGTGTATATGTATATTAAGTATGTATTTACAAATAAAAAAGTAGTATATGTAGTAATATCAGTTATCTGGTTTCCATAGTACAAGCTCTGCTTAGTTTGGGATCAGGTAGCCGTGTGTAAAAAATGTCCCAGGATATTATTATTATTATTATTATTAATAGTTATTAATTTACCTTTGTAGATCTTAATTTGTAATAGATATTTTACCAAACCTGCTGTACTGTCTACGTAAATTAACTTTTATTACGTAGGTATCATGTTTTATGCAAATCAACATTTTGATTTCATTTGACCATCATCACCATCAACTTAATAAAGCAATTACGTATTACTCTACGCTGGTGTTACCTCATTACATATTTAGAGGATAATCGTGCTATTCTGTTGGTAGGCCAACTAAATTTAACTAAACTAACCGCCTTTCCCATGGTCATCTGTGAGGAAGACAATCATATTATTAGTTGTGCCTTTTTAGCTCAGTCTTAATTACGAGAACCAAAATTGGCACCACGAATTCGAAAATTATTATTACAATTTGGACATTGATAGGAATGGTGAAACCTTGTATCTATTGTTGGTTTGGGAGCAGAATATAAATCGAGCTGCGGCCGGTGCCAGCTGCCGCCCGTTGACGCAAGTGCGCGTAACGACACGGGCATTCCTGAACACCAGTGAGGTCAATAATTTGAGTCAAGGCGATTACGTTGTTGCTTAGCCGATGTGTGCCTGTGGGGATTTTAGAGATAAGCGAGCGTGAATTATGGTGATCCTTTTGGATAATATCACATTCACGCATGAATACATGGTGTAATTAATCTTTCATAGAGACCATTGATGTATTATTTTAGCAGATATGGCACCTTCTAATATCGCAATCATAAAACTTGTGCTCAGCGCTCCACTACATGAAGCAAAAATCGCACATGGTATCATACTAGCAATTCGACAATTCACTTATTGAATACATAAGAATACATTATTCACCAGAAGATGAACTGTATTTGCAATACCGATATGTTTTCAAAATTATTTTCCGCGAGCGACTGAGTCGAGTAGGACCGACTATTTTAGACTGTCACGTGTCTCCCTCTTTCTTGGTAATGTCTTTGATAGAGACACTGCGTTATTACAAAAAAGAAAAGCTGGAGTTATATCAAAGTTCACAAGGGAAATTTGAGTAGACACGCGTTCAAGACGAGTTTAACTTTTTTGTAATAGGTAACACTGTACCTTTGATACAAAGATTTAAAATATTTTTTGACTTTTTATTTTGACTGCGAATAAATTATGTTAAGTGCCAAGATTCTATAATGATGTCAACCATATGGTTAAATTCTCCGATGAATAAATAGCTCATATCAGATACATAGAATCAATAAATATTACAAAAGACTAAGTTGCGTTTTTTTCACTTTCAACCTTAAACTTGGTTGAAATCAAGTAATTTGTGTAATTATATAGAGGAACATTTCCTCCTCTGACTCAAAGGGTTAATAACTTTGACCTTTGCTTTGCTCCATTGATTTTTTTTTTTCATTCGTACAGTAAGGCCAAATTATCATATCGAGTGAGCTTGAAAGTTTTGATAACTGATGATAATATCTGATAATAAAATGATTTATTTGATACCTTTATTTCAGTGAAACGTTATAATGACAATTTTATGGCTAATAGACTTGAGATAAATATTGCATGATATGTTACGCATAGAGAAAAATAACATGTACCTACGTCAAATTTTTTTTTAAGATGTCGTCGCATTCAACCTATACGCATAGAAAAGACATCAACGCGTATTAATTTAATTATATAGGTACAAAGATTATTATTTTTAAAGCTGTAAATATTACATTAGGTACTATACAAAAGAGCCTGGTAACATAAAGAGTAGGTAGGGTAAATAGCCAAATTTGTACAAATTATCCCGGTTACTCGTGACTAAGCGCTGCACCATTAAAATGAAGCCCATGTAAACTATGGCACAATCTCGGCCTGCACTTTATGTATGACAAACTAAAGGTCACGTGTGTTGAATACTTGAATGTATGAGCTGAAAAGGTCGCCCGCAGGGAGCCGCCGCATTGTCGACTGCACATCGAATTAATTGGAATGAATTGTGCTCGCAGACCTAGTTTGTATTGATGAGAATAGCTGATTAGAAATGAACAATTTTGAACAATCATGGATACTACATTACCATCAAACTGACCCTCTTAGCATCGGTAAATATGTTTCATTTTTTTATACAGGGTGGTGACGACATTACGACAATAAATTAAAACACGATTCCTACTAGTCAATCACAATACTTTAAAATTGACAAATAAGGTTTACATCAAAATTGTAAAATTTAAATTATCACACAAATTAAATGTGGAAATAATCTAAACGTGACACTACATCCTTTATAATTGTTTAGTGAGCTCATCGACTGACCTGTAGATACAAGGGTGGCAAAATCGCTTCGATGTCGTAGGCGTAAAGTTAAAATGGTAGAAGTAAAAAAGCTATCCCGTGACCTTCGAATATATTTTGATATTTTTTTATGTACGAACTACTCACGTGATACCCAGTATGTGGTTTCAGTTATTGTCGTTATGTCGTCACCACTCTGTATAATAACTAAGGCGACTACCAACCGACTCAATCCACCAACCCGCACAAGGCCAGCGTGAAGGATTATAGTCTGAATCCCCCTCGTATTGAAGGGAGGCCCGTGCCCAGGAGTGGGACGTTAAAAGGGCTAATATTATTATAACTGAAGCGACAAACAAGCGTGCGGCCCGCCTGATATTAAGAAGTTGCCGTAGCCTATGAATGCTTGCAATAACAAAGGCATCGCTCGCAGAGCTTTTTTCCAGAGGGGGAAGAGAGGGGGAGCGTCGGGCTTCCAGCTCTCAGTCATCGTACAAAACGCAGCTAACAGTTCATTTACGCCGATTTTCTGTAACAAGGTGGTACTACCCCGGTCGGGTCAGTCCGTATATGAGCTGCAGTGAATTGTCTGCAGCTGGCTCTACCATCTTAACTAATTTAACACGGACTCTACCTTTTCGTTACTTGAAACTATTATCGTATCTGTATGTATATAGAATCAATAGCCAGAATGTATAGTATCAATGAACACCAAGCGACGATCGCTAACCTGCGGCGCACAGTAGCTAATCGTCGCAAGCACGCGCGAATTGCGCAACATTTGGCAACCTTGCGAAGGACGCGCGTGCGCACGCCGGGAAAACGCCAAGCGCCGTGTGCTGCGCGCATTTTCATGAGGCTCGCTCGCATTGTGGGCCGAGGGTAGTTCAAGGGTAAGTTCGTAAAGGTTGCCCTTAATGAGTAATAACAATTAGTTGGTTTATCCATTGCAGTCACGTCATAACATGAGTAATAATGTTTGTAATTTGTCAATAATCAAATCTGTAAAGTGTAAAACAAAGTCGTTTTCACTATAATTTTGACAACTTCTTCTGGTGTTTGACAGAAGTAATGTCGACATCGGAGCATTTTCTCTTGTTTCGATGTCGATCACCGAGCATTGTAATATAGACCTTATTTCAATTGGTTAAGTATTGAATTCGATTAATAAAAATTAAAATGCCATGCCATGCCATGCCCAGTGTGCGCCGGCCATTAGTTACCTCTTATAGTTAAGTCAAGTTATAGGTATGTCTCTCGTTCCTTGGAGCATGGGGCGGGCTTTGGTGTGGGTCGCCACTTGCGTAGACACTCTGGCCTCGTCTCACCTCCCGGGAACATGTCGGAGAGCAGCTGCGGCGGCGGAGGGGGCCGAGAGCTTAAAACGGCGAAAGTATGGGGTCATCGGCTCGGAATATATTTTATGCCGTTTGAAGTCGAGACCCTGGGTCCATGGGGTCCAACACTTATAAACTTGTAAAAGAATTGTCGAAAAGATCGGTCGACGCAAACGGCGATCCAAGGAAGGGCTAGGCATTTCATCGCTCAGCAAGTAGCTTTAGCTATCCAGCGAGGAAATGCGGCCAGCATCTTGGGTACACTTCCGCATGGGCCCAATTTTTATTTTTTTTGTAAATAATATGTTTATACAATTGTACATAGCATATAATAATTGTTTCTTTGTTTTTATGTCCTAGTTTATTTCTATTAATAAATCTATTTAGTTAAGATGTATGTCATAAAAGTTCATCAAAGTTTTTTCGAACAAAAGATTATACCCGAGGCCTATTACGTAACTTTTTCTTCCAATTGGTTTCGTTCATCCAGTGTTGCTTTGTCGAGTCGAGACTCATCGGTATCAACGAAACCAATGGAAACATGGTTGAAATGGTGATAACCCTGATAATCCTGCCGGTCTATTCTAACATGGAGTATCCTTATAGCTACGTTATGCAGTCGAAATACCCCGCGACCTTCCGTCCTCGCCAAATCATTCACCCGCAACCATTTTCTATTCTAATGCTAATTCCGACTCTAGACAGGCGACTGCGAAAGAATGTTACAATCCGCTGAAAAGTCCCGCCGACAGTGCGACCTATTCATCCGTGTTTGTTTGTGTATAGATTATTATTATTGCGGTCAAGGCATGTACTGTACCGCTGCGGAATGGGTTATACTACAGTGCTTTTAGGCTGATCTAAAAACTTGTAAAAATAAGCTAGGTACATAGGTACATTGACGGTATGTTTTTAACAATATTGCTATGGTTTGATTGTCTTGACAATTCAAAGGACCATGAGTACTTCCGTCATAACGATGTTTTACATTTAAAGAATGAACTTGTAGTAGATATAAAGTGCTAGCAAAATATCTTCCTTCAATTAAATAAAAGCACCAAATATCTCCCACTTCTATCTAACTAAAGAAAATTGTGACCCATTCGTATAGACGTAACCTTCAAACCAGTATCCAGTACAGTAATGTCTTTGAGTACAAGCAATTAGAAATGGAAATTGTATCAAATTGTTCTGGTTTTTAGTCGCAAAAGATATATGTTGTGTGTATAAAGCATTTCGCAATCGAGACCAGTCGTTTGTCCGAGGAGCCTGTTTCAAATGTCGGTGGCGGCAAATGTGCTCCGAACTAAACTGGTCCAGTATTACCGTTCGACGTGATTTGTGGCCGTATCGCAATGCCTAAGTAATATTTATTTGTTCATTGCAAAATAGAAAGAGTAAAATACTTAGTTCCCAAATTATTCTGTTAAGTTTGGGTATATAGATGTCAATATCAATTCATAAGTGCTTTCTTTAGCTTACATTAATAAAAATATTTTGACTTTGACTTTGACCAACAAGCTATTTTTGTCTCGCAACAGCATGATATTTTGGTGGTAGGCAGAAAACCTATAGTTATATTATTATGAAATTAACTTGAACAAGTATTAAATAGAACAGATAAACACGTTGTACAATGTAGGTACTTATGTGTTTGATAAAATTAATTCTAAGCCACTTTTGTGCAACTTATATGCCTTTGGCACCGTTAAGTGCCTACAAGTCAAACACGATATTTTAAATGTGCAAATATTAAGGTTGGACGTTTGGATGATGTACTTTTTCAAATGTGATCTTAATTAGTAATAGGGTCCCGTTGGCACCCTTTGGGTACGGAGTCCTAAAAAGAAGATGAGACCAATTGTACATGTACACAGCACAGCCTGCGTGAAATGTAATTAAATTACTTCAAGGGATTACTTACTCAACTCATGACATTTTCCATCATTTTCATTTTCACCTTTGTTCACGAGTTTACGATGTCGGAGTACCTAAGTAAATCTACATTAAAACACTACACACAAGTCGTATCAAGCGTTGTATTCTTGGAAACACATAAATATACATTAAGTAGATGCCTTGAGCCTAGCAGGATCACTTCATTCAAGTATTTAAACGGCCCATTGTTAGGCAATCCATGTTTCCACTACACCCGATTGATTCTTTCAACGCCTCATAACCGTGAAGATTGTCAAATACAAATCCTGAAAAACACGTTATTTCGTGAATTGAGCGAGGAATCGGTGTGACCGCGACGTTTCATAGGCCAAGTGTGTTGCACAAGTAGCCGCTTTGTTTACGTGGCATTGTCCAGCTGTACCATCGGGCCGGCCCGTACGTGCGTACTTGAATATATTTAAATTTGGAGATGCCACCAGGATGAGGCAAGCGCTCCACGAACTGCTATAAATGCCGTTAGTGTCAAACTGAGGGTACAGTTCGCAGCTCTAAGCACCCCCGAACACACCAAACAAACAAACATGGCATTCAAGGTACGGAGACATATGGATTGTGTGAAGTGTAAATAGTGCTCGTGAAAATGTGTGAAAAATTATGTTTAAAGTGCAAAAAAAGCCTCGTCTAGTAATAAAAATAAAGTTGCAATAATAACAATAAAGGCTACAACAATTTACGGGTTGATCATTGATAGTCAATAGGTAGTCGGAATTATATTCCTACATTACATCTATTGTTTATATTCCAGTTGGTGGTATTCTCGTGCCTGTTGGTCCTGGCTCGCGGCAGCGTTGCGCCCGCGGCGATCGCGGCTGCGCCCGTCGCCTACGGTGCGCCCGCTATCGGCGTCGCGGCGAGGATCGAGGAGTTCGACCCTGTGCCGCAATACAACTTCGGCTACGACGTCGCCGACTCACTCACCGGGGACTACAAGAGCCAGACAGAGCAGCGCAACGGCGACCTCGTGCAGGGACAGTACTCGCTGGTGGACTCCGACGGCACCCGCCGTATCGTGGACTACACCGCCGACTCCATCAACGGGTTCAACGCCATAGTCCGTAAGGAGCCACTGGTGGCTGCCGCCCCCGCTGTCGTCGCCGAGCCCGCCGTAGTGCCCGCACGCATAGCTGCTGCACCGGCTGCCTATGCCGCTCCAGTTGCCGCGCCCGTGGTAGCCGCGCGGTATGCCGCTGCACCGGTATTTGCCCGCTACGCCGCCGCTCCAGTAGCTGCTCCGGCCGTCGCCGCCCGCTACGCCGTTGCTCCCGCCGCCGCCCCAGCTCCCGTTTTCGCCCGCTACGCGGCCGCTCCCGTCGTAGCCGCCCGCTACGCCGCGCCTGTAGCGGCCGCTTACAGAACTGCGTACGCGGCCCCAGTCGCAGCCGCATACAGCGCCCCTATCACGGCTGCATACTCCACCCCTGTCGCTGCCGCGTATACCGCTCCTGTCGCTGCTACGTACGCCGCATACAGTTCGCCATATGCGGCTTACACCGCTCCCGTGGCTGCGGCTTACGCTGCTCCTGTAGCAGCTGCTTACACTGCTCCCGTGGCTGCAACTTACGCTGCCCCCGTAGCAGCTGCATACACGGCTCCCGCTGTAGCGGCGGCCCCCACCGCAGTCCCCGCTGCGATCCCAACAGCCCGCGCCGCCCCCGCTAAACTCGTGCAGCCTACCCCCACGGGATACCGCTATTAATAACACTGACACCTCGGCCAATGAATACCTCCTAAAGACTTGATTTGTAAATACCATTAGCTTAAGTTATTTTTTATTTGATGAAAATAAAGAAACGATTTTTTGAATATTTTGTTATTATTTAAATAGAAATGTAATATCAAATCTTATTCGATAACCTCATCGGGAAGCGCGGTAACCTCCGCCGAGTGTAGTCGAGTAAAAAAATATGTTTTATTCTTTTCTCGTAGCCATTCGGCCGTTGGCTCTTATTTCGATACACGGATATATGCGTAAAAGCATAAATGTCGTGTTTCAATAGAGCATAGATTGAAATGGAGTCACAATAATTACATTGTAAATAATCAATCATATCCCAATCCCCAGGTAGGATAAAACAGTGCACAACCTTGTATCTAATATTGTTTTGGCAACAACAATTTTGCCGTCTGAGTAATATGAGTATGAGTAAACGTACCCATATTGTATTAGTTTATACTAAGCAGCGTTTGGTAGAGCGAAGCGAGTAATTCTTCTGAGCTCTAAAGTATTAGTTCTGAGCTCAGAAGGCTTTATTTTAGGGCTTTTGAAACGTCCTGTATATCTTTAGATAGCCAGAAAGCGATGCTACGAATATTTGGTTGCAATCAGATTAGGCCAAGTCTCTATTCGTGGAATCATTTTATACGCGGTCTCCCGTAAATGATTTTGAAATTAGAGCAAGGTTGAATTTTATTACTATTTTTGTAATGTCAAACGATTTATTTTTCAAAATATGATCCTGAAACGTGCCTGAAACGGAATGCGCCAATGTTGCACTTTCTGAAATAAATTTTCCCCAAAAAGTTGCGTGGGTAATCCTTTTGTTTACATGCTTTTTCGTATGACCGCCGCCCACCCAGAGTACAGAGTAGAGCCACAGGTAGAGCCACCGAGTACTTTGCTTGACACATCATTTTTTTCCCAAATATAGGCTCAAATATACCCTATGTAGGAAACCCGGGATATCAATCGAATTGCATCGCATCGCACCATGAGGATGTACGTGCGATTGAAATCGTTAATCGATTCGATATCGTTCGCATCGCGTCACGTCATCAGTGAAGGCCCTAAATAGAATCCATGCATCATTTACAAGCCGCATTTATTTACAAGACTGGATAAAGGTAAAATAATGTATCGTAGGGAGAGTGGCAGACTGACAGCTAGATGGGTGGTCCGATCAAATTAGAAAGCTAGCCAAATATTAGCTGAACAATACTAGCACAGGAGCAGCTCCCCGAAATATTTCCATTGCACCACAACGTGGGGTTCAAAGCGCATGTTTACAGGTTCCTAAAAGGTCGGCACCATGTCTTGTCACCTGACGGAAACGAATGGCGTAAAAGA
Organism: Drymonia ruficornis; assembly: GCA_947859195.1. NCBI lineage: Eukaryota > Metazoa > Arthropoda > Insecta > Lepidoptera > Notodontidae > Drymonia > Drymonia ruficornis. Next base: position 4,919,290 of record OX401904.1, read on the forward strand.
GGAGAGGCCTATAACCAGCAATGAGTGATTACAGGCTGAGAGAAAAAGAAGATCAATCAACTTTTTAAGATTGAGAAGAAAATACGAACCAAGTAGTTTGTTATATTTAGAAGGACCATGAATATTCATAATGAAAATAAATTACTACTTATAACTTGCTTAACTTCCCCCTCCCCCTTACTTTTACAAACACTAGTAGCTACTATTTCAAGCATGGCTGCTGTATTACAGATTAGTATCATTATTATCATAATTGTCGTTAAATACCTATTGTGAAATGAAATGAAAATGGGCGGGTTTTCTCCCGCAGTTCCATGAAAGGTGTGTATTGATTGTAGATATCCTGAAATTCCGCCTAGTTATTAATATAATAATTAGTGACGTTTTATCTTGGCAACTCAAATCACACGACAATAAACCGCTCGTGGTTTGGAGACACAATATTTGTGCTAAATTAGAACCTTTGACTATTTACTTGTCTAGACAGATAGTTCGAGCGCCTAAACGCCAAAAAAAATATCAGCCAACTGTTGGCTCATAAGCTGATTCCGGCCGATCAGTAGCGAGACTGACATTGTGCGGTGAACACGCTTTCTTTGGTGTATAAAAATGACAATATGCGCAATAATAGTATCCAAAAATTACAGGGGACGAATAAAAAAAATAAAAAAAAATACATATCATCGGTAAGTAAACTCGAAATAACTATTTGCTAAAGACACAATTAGATTAATGAAATGTAATTTTATTCAAAAATATAACGGCCATTTGACGCCATGTTGGCAGGGTTGCCTGTTTATTGAATTTAAAATTCCCATGAGAGCGTTACCTTATATTAAAAAAAAATGTTTTATCATAATGGACCGGGAGCCCAGCGTGCAAATTGTGGATTTACTTCGGCGTCGCCCAAACCTATTAGATTCGGTAGATTAGTTGATAGGAAGAATACATTGTTCAAGATGTTTCCACTTTCAGCGGTGGGGGAAGCGTATACAATATAATTTCAAATTAAAAAAAAAAGCAATGATATGGAAATATTCAAGCGTGTCAGATATTGATACTTTTCATGCTCCAACATGATAAATAGAAAAAAATAAAACTCGAGCGCGTCAGATTTTGTAAGCAACTATAGGCTACGGTAACTGCTTAACATCAGGCGGGCCGTACGCTTTATTGCTACCGCAGTCCTTTAAAAAAAAAACAATTTCAGAGGGGGTGTTGAGTGAAACTTCCAGATGCTCCCATTTCTTAGACTGACGATCAAATTAGCAAATTGACACTTTTGACACTTCTTAGCTAGTAATGAATCCCCCTTATCTTAACCTGACGAGTTCTAGTATTTTAAGATGGTCTATTTTTTTTTTGGTTCCCCTTTGCGTACTCACCAATATTAAGGGCTCATACTGGTTGGAGGTTCTTATCAATATGTAAGGTCTCTCCTTTATCTTAATCTGACGCGCTCGAGAAAATCCAGAAAATCCTTCTACGGCTCCCCATCTATAATCCAAAAAGCATTATTTCGAAATTTAAAGCCGCCATATAAAGTATTAAATACTAAATAATAATATTTTAGTTTACCTTTTTTAACTAGTAATATTTTACCTAGTAGGTATACCTAGTAATCCATATTATGCACATACTCCTAATATTATGAATAAAACTAACTAAATGAATTTAAATTTAAAATAAATTATATGTAGATACCTCAAAATCAAAACTTTTTTCCCCATCTTTTACAGGAAATATTCAAAAGCTGGTATCACTCAGCACGCATTAACAGTGACGCAGCGCGTCTTTCAAACAATAGTCTACACATACTTGTGTGCGTGACACGCACACAGCGCTTTCAAATCTGGCCTGTTTTTTTCGTTGCGATTGCAGCTCAAAACTCTGTCTAGACAAGTAAATAGTCAAAGATTAGAACAATAAAAAATAACAAATGTAATTTAATGGCACGTAAGCAGCATCGTGCCAGGCCGAGAATGGGATATCGGGAAGAGTTGGACTTGGAAGTAGAGGCCATTCCTCAAGTAGACGGGAAGGAATGGCCTCCTACGGGCACAATCCAGCATTGGGATGGGGAGGATTTTGTCCAGCAGTGGCACGACACGACCTGAAACAAACATATTTACCTTGGCGACATACTTGGACACCATTGTCGATTCTGGCTTACAGGAGTAACAGTAGTGGGAGTGTGTGGCAGGCTTAGGCCATATTATTAAACATATTTAAAGGTAGAAATGAATTACTTAATAAATAAGTCACAAACGTTACGAAAATTGGCACACTTTTACCTATATACCTGTCTTGCATACTTGCCTATTTTCCTCTTAATTTCCTCTTGACCTGTCAAGAGCACGTTTTGGGGGTACAAATAAAATTAATACTGTCGTAGTTATGTTAAAGCTAATAGATAGGTATCTTATTATGGATAGGTATATCAAAATATTTAATTGTTTATTCGGGCATTGCTACGCACATACTATTAATTCGGTAGCGTAGAATCGTCTGTCCACTTGTTCCATAGGTTCGTTGCGGCTCGTACGTGCGTACTTGAATATATTTAAATTTGGAGATGCCACCAGGGTGAGGCAAGCGCTCCACGAACTGCTATAAATGGCGTTAGTGTCAAACTGAGGGTACAGTTCGCAGCTCTAAGCACCCCCGAACACACCAAACAAACAAACATGGCATTCAAGGTACGGGTACATATGGATTGCGTGAAGTGGAAAAAAATATTTGTGAGAAGTGAAAATAATAAATCTTTAACATAAAATAAAGAAGAGAGAACGAATTGTATACAGAAGCATCTCACTATAATGATTTGATAGACAAAAATCCCTAATTACGAGTCCATAGTCCATACTCGTAGAGAAATGGACCATCTCTAAATGTTTTTTTCATTCTAAATATAAAAGAAGTTATTGCATTTACAGACATAGCCTTGTTACACTATAAGCTGTGCTGGATACATTATTTACACGAAATAAGGGTAATGATTGTGAATGTGTATATTTCAGTTGGTGGTATTCTCGTGCCTGTTGGCTCTCTCACACGGCAGCGTCGCGCCCGCGGCGATTGCGGCGGCGCCCGTCGCCTACGCCGCGCCCGCCTTTGGAGTTGCGGCAAGGATCGAGGAGTTCGACCCTGTCCCCCAATATAACTTCGGCTACGAAGTCGCCGACTCACTCACCGGAGACTACAAGAGCCAGACAGAGCAGCGCAACGGCGACCTCGTGCAGGGACAGTACTCGCTGGTGGACTCCGACGGCACCCGCCGTATCGTGGACTACACCGCTGACGCCGTCAACGGCTTCAACGCCGTGGTCCGTAAAGAGCCACTGGTGGCTGCTGCCCCTGCCGTCGTAGCCGAGCCCGCGGTAGTCCCCGCCCGTATTGCCGCCGCTCCTGCCGTCGCCGCACCAGTTGTGGCCGCGAGATACGCCGCTACTCCTGTGGTCACCCGTTACGCTGCTGCCCCGGTCGCGCCTGTCGCAGCTCGCTACTCCGTCGCACCCGTCGCAGCTCGCTACTCCGTCGCACCCGCAGCCTATGCCGCTCCCGTCGCCCAAGCACCAGTTTTCGCACGCTACGCAGCCGCTCCTGTGGTAGCCGCCCGTTACGCCGCGCCAGCCCCTGCCGCTTACACCGCCGCATATACCTGGCCATTCGCCGCCGCATACACGTCGCCATTTGCCGCTGCGTACGCCGCACCTGTTCCCGCTGCATACGCTGCCTACACAGCTGCGGTACCCGCCGCGTACACAGCCCCAGTTGCGGCTGCGTACACAGCTCCCTTGGCTGCGGCTGCCCCGGTGGCGGCTGCTTACACCGCCCCCGCTGTAGCGGCGGCCCCCACCGCAGTCCCCGCTGCAATCACCACAGTCCGCGCCCGCGCCGCTCCCGCTAAGCTTGTAGAGCCCGCCCCCACTGGATACCGTTACCCTTAAACAATCACATAAAGATGATGCGTCTCATTCGCCCTTAAAGACTTTTACACATACCATTAGGTTTTACGACTTTTTACATAAGAAAATAAATGAGTGACAATTCGTTATTAACTTATGTTTTATTAACCCCAAAATATCCTCTCGCTTTGTGAGAACTTAAACATAGAAATGATAGGGTTAGATATTAGATGATCTATACAAATAAATAAAATTGAAGTGTTTGTTTGTAATGCCAAAAAAACAATGCTACGGTATAACAAAAACCAATTTAAAAAAAAATGTCTGTCTCTTTGTCGATCTGTATGTTTATTCGGGCTAATCTCCGAAACAGCTGGACCGATTTTGACGGGACTTTCACTGGCAGATAGCTAGTGTTATAAGAAGTAACTTAGTAATTTTATTTGAGAATGACAATTAGATTTACGCGTTGCGGGTAATCTTTGTCATAAATGTACGCGTACGAAGTCGCGGGCACAGCAAATTGTAAAGTTCTTCACAAAGAGCATAAATATGATCACCACGATTTTATACGTACCTACTTACATTCTCATTGTTCTCATTTCATTTTTCATTTTCTGTTAAGATACAAAAAGATGATGAATGATAGCGCAAATTAAAAACTAAAATGACAATGTAGTTTTTGTGAAATGTGATAAAAATTGTAAGGGAATTTAAAAATGCGGCCCTATTTCTTGTAACGCTGTGTTGCAGTTTCATAATATGACCGTATGATCTAGAACAGCGTTTCCCATTTAGTAGGTCGCGACCCGGTACCGGGCCATCAAAGTAAAATACCGGGTCGCTAACCAAGTAGCTAATCAAACAATAACTTTTTGATGCCTTTTGTCACAACCTATGGATGGGGAGCTCAGCGTGCACTTCGTGGATTTACTCGAGCTCGAGCTCGTCCAAACCTAGTAGATTCGGTAGATGAGATGATAGGAAGAATACATTGTTCTAGATGTTTCCACTTTCAGCGGTGGGGGAAGCGTCTACATGACAATTTCATTTTTTTTAATAAAAAGCAAATGGATGTACTCAAACGTGTCAGATATTGATACTTTTCATGCTCCAACATGATAAATTGAAAAAAAAATTCTCGTGCGGGCCAGAGTTTGTAAGCATCTACAGGCTACGGTAATTGCTTAAAATCAGGCGGGCAGTACGCTTTTTTGCCACCGCAGTCCTATAAAAAAAAACTGAGGGGGTGAAAAAGTGAAACTTCCAGATGCTCCCATTTCTTAGACTGACGATCAAATTAGCAAAATTGACACTTTTGACACTTCTTAGCTAGTAATGAATCCCCCTTATCTTAATCTGACGAGTTCGAGTATTTTAAGATGGTCTATTTTTTTGGGTTCCCCTGAGCGTACCCACCAATATTAAGGGCTCATACTGGTTGGAGGTTCTTATCAATATGTAAGCTATCTCCCTTATCTTAATCTGACGCGCTCGAGTAAATCCAGAAAATCCTTCTACGGCTCCCCATCAAATGTGAAGCTGGGTTTTCAACACTAGTTTGCCTTAAAAATATATATAGAAACCGACTTGAAGTGGAACCAGACCTTAGGATAAAACTATCATCATTCGCGGCGACCTTGGATTCTTTGGTAAAAAATTTGAGTGGGTCACAAAGGGGCAGTATGAAAATTACCGGGCCATGGCAGAAAAATGTTTACGTTACTTTGCGCTACGGTATGCTATATTACGCTACTCAACTGTTTAAGCTGAGAAATCGTTATCAATGATTAAACTTGCTTAAGGCTTGAACAAGGCGATGGCTTTTCTATCAAATTTTATTGAATATCAAATGAAAGCGTTTATTTTGTTTAGGCCTACGGGGGCACTCACAAATTGTCATTTTAGGGTGATTCCTGCGAAGCTCGATTTTAGCGGTCACACAGTCTTATCTCTGGTCTTATCAGAGATGCCGATTAAAAGTATATTTTTCTAGTTTCTTACTACATTTGTCTATTTGGAAAACATAATTTTTAGTTCATAAATAAATAAATTATACACCCAAACTTCATTTGAAAACCAAAATCGGGGTCAAATTAGCCGTTCTCGCTGTGTCACACGCTTCACTTTCATGAAACAATAGCGTTTAACTTTTCGGTAAATGGTGTTAGGATCGTGTTATAGACATCAAAAAATTTGTAAAAATATACTCTTTTTATTGATTACAAATTTAATATATTTTATTGTTTAGTTTAAATATTAAACAGCTATTTGTGTTGGTCACACGTTTGTGTACATTTTTACGGCGCATGACTAAATGATCTTTAAGTCTACGATGAAACGATTTATGGTCTTGTTTTGTGACACTACGGACAGGCAGTCATGTCGAGGCAGTCCAGCAGAGAGATGATCGAGGGTGTACCCCTCCGCGATGAGATATAGGGTATCAAAGTCCAAAAACATGTTTTTTTGCCGATGTACCGGAGTTTTGTGGACAAAATTTATTGTTGTTTGCAGTCACTTTAGATACTGGGGTTTTTAATACGTATTACTTAGCTGTCGAAGTATGATTTAGTGTTCTTTAATTTAAACTAAATTTTGAAGTGTAAGAATAATAGTGAAATATGTTTAATTTGACGAGTTTCGTGGCATGAGATTCGTGGTAATTTCTCCACGAATCTCATGAAATTACCACGAATCTCATTTTCCGTAGGACTTTTCATGTGATGAACACGTCTCAGTGCCATATGAAGTACCTACATATTGGCATCAGACACTGGTTGTATCCCTCACGCAGCGACCATCATTGCTGACGCTCATGATTTGCCCGTCGCGGATTGATTGTTTTGTCTCACGATGCTTCGCTATTTGTTTATGTCCATGGTATCGTAAAGCTCAGCGTTGATCGCATTTGCTCCATACTGCCATCTCATTGCATTATTAATTGCTTATGGTTGTGTCCGTCTTTCCTAGTGATTTATCCAGGAAACTCGAGAACAAAATTCAAAAATATTTTTTATTTTATTAATATAAACTAAATCCGCACGTCGTAACTGGCCTATCGACCACCGATCCGATGTTTGCTCTGAAAACGATTGCTGATGAATATCAGTCCAAAAACCGACCATTGTATGTTGCATTCTTGGACATGGAAAAGGCATTTGATGATGCAAGAGACACAATCTGGTAGAGCCTTCGTAAGAATAATGTCCCCAAACAATAAATCAACATCGTTGCCGACATGTATAAGGGTGCAAGATAGATAGTTACAGCAAGCACTTTTATCTTGGAAACATAGGTTGCAAGCCGTGGCCTTGTGCTGAGTGTAGCAAAGACCCACTTTATTTGCTTTAACGAACCAGGTCCAAGCGGCAGCAGTTCGATTCCCATCGATGGGCAATTGGTCCCTTTGTGCGATCAATATAAGTACCTGGGGAGTATGATGTACAATTCCGGGAACGTAGAATGCAAAATTCAGCACCGAATAGCTGCAGCGTGGCTAAAATGGCGAGAAGTAACTGGTGTTACATGCGATAAAAGAATGCCTGTTAAACTAAAGGGCATGGTATATAAGACCATCATAAGACCAGTCCTCATGTATGGCAGCGAAACGTGGGCCATAACCCAAAATAACGTGCATACCATTCAAGTTGCTGAAATGAAAATGTTGAGGTGGATGTGTGGCGTTATCAGGCTTGATAAAATCCGTAACGAGTACGTGCGAGGAAGCCTGGGCGTGCGCGATATCACCGACAAGATGCAAAAGAGTAGGCTGCGTTGGTATGGTCACGTGAACAGGAGGCCGCCTGAATACGTAGGGAACTTAGCACTACAACTTTCCATTCCCAGCCCAAGACCCCAAGGCAGACCCAAAACAAGATGGAAAGCTATAATGCTAAAGGACATGAAAGAGTGTCAGGTATACGAAGACGATGTCGAGAATAGAGCGAAGTGGAAGGAAAAGCCTAGGAAGGCTGACCCCACCACCATGTGGGATACATAGTCAGGAAGAGAGAGAGGATAAACTAAACCCGCAACGCAACAAAATAATTTAATTTAATAATTTTGTGGGCGATTTTATTTGTTTATCGGGTCCTGCTTTTGATTCGGATTTTATTCTGGACAAAACTCATACCTAGGTAGTACTTATAAATCGTTAACATAAACATTTTAGCGTATTGCTTGCATTGAGAAGAGCCGCAAGAACATTCCTCTTGTCTATTTAATTTTAAGATGCACCTGACGGGAACCTCTATTGAGAACATAAAGCTGAGATCCTTCAGTCCAGACCAGGATATCTGTTAGTAAATTAATGAACAGCATTCCTTATACATCTCTTATAGTTTATCCATAGACTAGGTATCAAAGTAATGTAACATTATCTATGGTTGTTTCCCGCCTTTTTTCACTCTCTAAAATACAAAACGCCATTAGCCACCGACTATAATATAGCTTGTTTTATTTATTAGGTTTTGGGCTCAGTCCCAATTTAATAGATCTTTATTCGACGACTCTGGATTCACACGTCGCATCAGTTTACTGAGGCATCTCATCTCAATTCGTCTAGAAAGCAGCGAGTCAATGACGAGCTACGTGACAAACATGGTGGATACTGCTCAGAAGCTGAAGGGGACTGGATTCACTATAAGTGATGAATGGATTGGATCACTTTTGCTAGCCGGCCTTCCAGACAAATTCGCGCCGATGATAATGGCCATTGAGCACTCAGGTATAAGCGTCAGTGCAGATTGTATTAAAACGAAACTATTAGATATGAGTGCTGATACTGAAATTACAAAATCCGAAGGTGCATTTATCGCCAAAAGTAACCAGCGTCAGAACAACAAAGGAAATGGCGGGAAAAATTATCAAACGCCTACAACTGAAAATAAGTCGAAGAAAACGATTAAATGCTATAAATGCAAGCGCATAGGACACTACAAGAACCAGTGTAGAGAGGAAACATCCAAAGAAAAGCAAGTAAATGCATTTAGTGCTATGTTTTTAACCGGCAAGTACAATGACAGCGACTGGTATATTGACTCGGGTGCAAGCGCTCATATGATATCAGAAAATAACAAAGATATACTGAACAATGTGTCGAAATCTGCAATTCAAGATATTATTGTGGCTAATAAACAGAGTGTACCAGTTTTATGTTCCGGAGATCTACAAATAACAACATGTGTTGGAGACTCAGTGTTCGACATAAATGTAAACAATGTTTTGTGCATTCATAATCTTACCACCAATCTACTTTCAGTCAGCAAGATCATAGAGAGTGGCAACAGAGTATCTTTTAAGAAAGATGTTTGTCATATTTATAATCGACAGAATGAATGCATTGGTGAAGCAATACTTATAAATGGCGTGTACAGATTAAACATAGCAAAGCCGAGACAGTTTTTAGCAGCTGCGGCAGTATCTGGTAGCACTTGGCATCGGAGACTCGGTCACGTGAACAGCAGATACCTAAATGGTATGAAAAGTGCAGTAGAAGGGATGGATCTGGATGAGACAGTTAACCTCACCAAGTTCTCCTGCACAGTGTGTTGCGAAGGCAAACAGTGCCGCTTACCTTTTCCTGTTGGTTCACGCAGTACCAAATTATTAGATATAGTCCATACAGACATATGCGGCCCTATGGAGAATGAATCTATTGCTGGTTCCAGATATTTTATCCTATTTATAGATGATTTTACTCGCATGACTTTCGTATACTTTCTCAAAAATAAAAGTGAAGCTCTTGGTTACTTTAAAGAATTTAAAGCACAAGTTGAAAACCAAACATGCCAGAAAATTAAAATATTAAGAAGTGATAATGGAACAGAATTTTGTAATAGACAGTTTGATTTATATCTGAAGAATGAAGGGATTATACACCAGAAGACCAATCCATACACACCGGAGCAGAATGGATTGTGTGAGCGTAATAACCGCACTTTAGTAGAAAAAGCCAGATGTCTTTTATTTGATGCTCAGTTTGAGAAGAAAATGTGGGCAGAAGCAGTTAATACTGCAGTATATCTAAAGAATCGAACCTTGGCTGCAGGACTGAACCAGAAGACACCATATGAATTATGGACAGGTTCCAAACCAAATATAAGCCATATCCGTGTGTTTGGCAGTCCAGTAATGGTTCATATCCCAAAGGAACGACGCCAGAAGTGGGACAAGAAGGCTAAAAAACTATTTCTTGTTGGATACCCAGAAAATGTCAAAGGTTATAGACTGTATGACCCTGTTACGCACTCAGTGACTGTGGCGAGAGATGTTGTAATCATGGAAAATCCTAGTGACATCACAACAACGCAGGTGACAGTGGAGGAAGGTGCAGAAGAGCAGAATGCAGTGGGGGAAGACCAACAAGTAGAAATATCAACTTCAGAGCTAGATACCAGCAGGCCGGATGATGATGTTGACACCTATGTACCAGAACAGTCTTGTGAATCAGAGGAGAGCACCTATGACTCTGTGGTGTCAGATGAAGGAGACTCGGAGGTGGTTCCTGAGCTACAACCTCTAGGAAAACGCATCATACGCCAACCGGATCGCTATGGTTGGTATGCAAGCTCATGTGTGGAAGAAGTCCCAGGAGAAGAAATCTCTCTCAGTGAGGCCATGAATGGACCAGAGAAAGTACAATGGCAAACAGCTATTAAAGAGGAGTTGAAGTCATTTAGCGATAATGAAGCATGGGAACTAGTGGACAGACCAGTGAACAGTACAATTGTGAAGTGCAAATGGGTGTTCAAAAGAAAGCACGATAGTGAAAGTGAAGTGAGATACAGAGCTAGGTTGGTGGCAAAAGGATTTACCCAAAAGAAAGGTACAGACTTTAAAGAGACTTTTTCACCAGTACTTAGGCACTCTACACTTAGATTACTTTTTGCTTTGAGTGTTAATCTTAACCTAGATATAGTTCATCTGGATGTACCTACAGCTTTTTTAAATGGTTTTTTAAATGAATCTGTATTTATGGAAATACCGGCTTGTTCAGAATTTTCTAACTGTAATAATAAAGTTTTAAAGTTGAAAAGAGCAATATATGGGCTAAAACAATCAGCCAGAGCCTGGTATGAGCGTGTTGAGCAATGTTTGTTAGATTTAAGTTATAGTAAGTCTAAATTTGAACCTTGTTTGTTTATGAAATGTCAAGGCAGTATTAAAGTATATATAGCTTTGTTTGTTGACGATTTCTTTGTATTTTATAATTGTAAAGATAGTTATGAAGAGTTGAAGTGTGAACTCAAGTCCAAATTTAAGATTAAAGACTTAGGTCAGGTAAAATATTGTTTGGGAATGAATGTCATTGTAGAGAAGGACAGTATAACTATTAATCAAAAACAGTTCATAGAATCTATATTAAAAAGATTTAAAATGTATGATTGTAAAAGCTCCGATACTCCAATGGAAAGCAATTTAAAACTAGAGAAAGCTGAAACTACATGTCATAAATATCCATATCAACAGCTGTTAGGTTGCTTGATGTATTTATGTGTATTGACTAGGCCAGATATATGTTTTAGTGTCAGTTTCCTAAGTCAGTATAATAATTGTTTTAATGAAAATCATTGGAAACATTTAAAAAGAATACTTAGATATTTGCAGAAGACAAAAGATTATAGTTTAAAGTATGTTAAGAATGATTGTAAATTAATAGGTTTTGTTGACGCTGACTGGGGATCATGCACATTAGATAGGAGGTCATATACCGGTTTCTTCTTTCAGATATCAGGGTGTGCAATTTCTTATGAGTGTAGGAAGCAAAGAACGGTCGCTTTGTCTAGCACTGAAGCAGAATACATGGCTCTAAGTGAAGCATGTAAAGAGGGTATATATTTAAGAAATTTACTTTATGAGATAACACAGTGTCACAGTGTCACAACATTATTTAGTGATAATCAAAGTTCACAAAAATTAGCCTGTAACCCCTTGTATCATAGGCGAACAAAACACATTGATGTCCGTCATCATTTCGTGAGAGAATGTATAGCTAATAAGCAGGTAGAGATAGCCTATGTACCTACAGCTGAAATGCCAGCTGATATATTTACAAAAGCACTTTGTACTGTAAAACATTATAAATTTGTCGAGATGTTAGGGTTGACAGAAACTTAATTTTGTTTTGTATGGTAGTAATTTTGTTTTGTTTAAACTGAAGTTTAGTTGTGAATTAGCATTATTTTGATAAGTGGGGGTGTTAGTAAATTAATGAACAGCATTCCTTATACATCTCTTATAGTTTATCCATAGACTAGGTATCAAAGTAATGTAACATTATCTATGGTTGTTTCCCGCCTTTTTTCACTCTCTAAAATACAAAACGCCATTAGCCACCGACTATAATATAGCTTGTTTTATTTATTAATATCATCAGCAAATTGAAAGTGCTAACAAGTACACCTATACTCGCCATTAGCATCGATGCTTTACCTTTTCCAGTGGGGAAGGTAATATATATAATTCATCATCATAATTTCGAAGATGGAACGTCTCCCTGTCTGACATCTTTGGCAATTGGATCGGTTTCGAACTCTAGTTGGTCCTAAAGCTGGATTGATTGAGGTCCTGCTTGTATTTGCGAGAATGCTCCCAGGTGAAGAGTCAGAGACGCACGATCATGTACTTTTCTCCTCGATAAAACATGAATACAGAGTTCCTTAAAATGCGAGATTGCTTTAGAATTCTGTCGTTTACGAAGATGTCTGAACAAATGGCAGTCCAGATGGGATATAACAACTAGGGCCGCCACCTCCGTGAAATTATTTCTATGCGTTTGTGAGCATCTAGAGAGGACATGGCTAGAGGTGGACCACAGTGTGGCTCAAATTTTCACAAGACGTTACATCTTTTCGAGTACCTAAATTATTCTATTTCAAATTAGTTTCTTCACCTCTATAACAATGATCGACGCCGCATAACGATCACAAACAATTTGCATATCACATCTTTTGGGAGTGTGGTCTCTGGTAAAACGAACGGAACTCTATGTTAAATAGCTTGCAAGTGACATCTGGAGTAGTATATCACACAGACCTTGTAGAAATCAAGGAAAATATCATTGGAATCAAGTATAACCAGCTCACAAGTTTATGTTAGATTTTTTTCCCATATTTTGTCTTTTATATTCATACAGAAGCAGAAATTGTGCTTTTATATTCTCTTGTTATTAAACACAAGTCCCAACAACCATAAAGAGAGCAAAATATATAGTAAAGTACATAAATAATGCGTAAAAAATACCCCGGAATTTACTGCGTGAGTTTCGTGTGGTACTGCATGAGTTACGTGGCACCATTTTCTTCAACCTTGAATTCTGTCCAAAGTTATCAACAGATTTACAAAAGCGATAGAGCTTCGAACTTGTATAAAAGGCTATATTATGTTATTAATATAAATTATCTAAAATTCACAAAAACAAAAATTACCACGAAAATCACGGCGAGAATCTGGTTCGCAGGAATGACCCTTTACATTCTTTCCTTAAATTCTACCGCCGGATCGGAATCGTGACCTCGACTGAGAAGATACCTACTCGGATTAATTACGATTTCTATTGAATATTTTTACTGAAAGACTGATTTCAAATTATATTGAAAAAATATTGTTAAAAAGGTCTAAAGCATTATTTTGGTATAGGTTTCACATGATATCCATGAGCGGTTGTGGAGATAATTTACAAATTAGGTTGAAAATAACATATTTTTAGGTAACTTGTTTTCTATTCAATTTGGTAGCCTTTAGTCAAATTACCAAATAAATTTTATTCCTGACGATCTGAAGTACAATGTAGTAGTATGTTTTATATAGCAAATGGGCTAAAGGATTCATCAACAATTTTGCATAAAGTCACTGTTTTGAGCCTTAGTTTGGCCTTTAGGAAAAATCAAGTGTGGATCAAGTTCACTATGAATTTCAATTAAACTCGACAGGATATAAGAGCGAGCTCTTATTAGAGGACACTTTTTATGCCGGGAAATAGAAGGCTTCCCACCAAATGGGTAAAAGTTTGTTGGGATTATTATCTACCTATTCTGAGCGGTACCTAATACACACAAAGGCTTATTAAAGGCAAGTTTCATTAAAATGCATCCAAACATGCTGTCGACGTAACAGACGTAGTAAGATTAAAAGCAGCTTTTGATAAACTCAAACTCAAACGCGCGTGTGTATACACCACATACACCACGGTCAAGGAGGAGTGATATGAAAATGAATTTAAATATATTATTCATCATTATCATGATCATCATAATATTAAAATATGAAGCAAATCCGTTCGTTCCCTGTTTTTCGAAGATGCGTGGACGGAGGAGTATGAAATTTGGCACAGTATAACACAACACATAGTATAACAGTATAGTGTAGTTTGATACGGCCAAGATGTGCATAAACCTAATATTTTTATAAATAGAGCATTAAAGGTTCACTAAATTAATTAAATAAAACGTTTCTCACACTACATTCGTTTCACCCTTGGATCAAGGAAAATCGTTGGTTTCACCTATTTACATACACACACATATAAGATTGTCTATTTTGCTTTTTGATATTTTGACACTGTCACTTTGTTTTTTTTTTAAGGCCAGTACTTTAGGTAATAAAAGAAGTAGGTTGGGTACTTATTAGATTTTATTTATTAATACGTGAAGCAAAAAGTTCGCTACCCCTTTTTACGAAGATTACGTGAACGGAGAGGTATACTCATTGGGCCTGACCATGAACTCTTTGGGCCCAACTCAATGGAAAGAGGCCATTAGCAAAAAATAGCGAATGAGAGAGTGAATGAGAGGACAGAGATTCGGAGGAGGAACGATTTGTGATTGATCTAAGTGTAGGGAAGAGGTTTTAAATAGAAAAATAGTCTTTGACAATAGAACCTCAACGTTCAAACTTAAAATTTTAATGAATTATGGTCGAATTTCGACCACGGGCGACCACTAGTTTATTCAATTAGTATTTTTTTTAATTTTTTTATTAACCTATTTCGTCCCACTGTTGGGCAAAGGTCTCTCCCATCCTCCTCCACCGATCTCTGTCCTCAGCGACTCCTTGTCAGTTCTTCTCGAAGGCGTCAAGATCGTCGCGCCATCATTCAATTAACCAGTATTTTTTTCTTGTGTTGCCTTCATTTATGTTTAATTCATATTACACTTTTCGACACAGATTGAACTACGTATTTATAAAAATGCCCACCCAAAGGTTGGCGAGCCCGTTTGGATGGGGAGCCGTAGAAGGGTTTTCTGGATTTACTCGAGCGCGTCAGATTAATATAAGGGGGATTCATTACTAGCTAAAAAGTGTCAATAGTGCCAATTTTGCTAATTTGATCGTCAGTCGAAATGGGAGCATCTGTAAGTTTCACTGAACACCCCCACTGAAATTGTTTTTTTTATAGGACTGCGGTGGCAAAATACGTACGGCCCGCCTGATGTTAAGCAGTTAGCCTATAGATGCTTACAAAATCTGACGCGCTCGAGTATTTTTCATGTTGGAGCATGAAATTATCAATAACTGACACGCTTGAGTATTTCCATGTCCTTGCTTTTTTTTAATTTTGAAATTATCATGTAGACGCTTCCCCCACCGCTGAAAGTGGAAACATCTAGAACAATATATTCTTCCTATCATCTAATCTACCGACTCTAATAGGTTTGGGCGACGCCGGAGTAAATCCACAATTAGCACGATGGGCTCCCAGTCCAATAGCTTCTCTTTTGCCGTGGTGTAGTTAGTAGCCTAGCTTCATGAAATATTTTGTAAGACAAAGATAATGTAAGTTCGTTCATTTGCAACTTGACATTGAAATGTAAATTGCGATCGTTTACGAAATATTTGTACATGCGTAGTATTTTCCTTACGAATTTCCTCTTTGTTAAAGAATACAATTTTCATATTAAGGATGGCTTTGCAAAGTAATTATTTAAAAGTACGTATTATCTACATAGCTAACATTGAATTTATAAGTATCAATTATGGTTTAACACTATCCAACCAGATAGTGTCAGTAGATAATTTCATTACTTAGCTTTAATTGGTAATAATGATTTATAATACAATTATATTGATCCTGATAGTTTAAATCAATAAATTTATTTTAGATCGTTGTCTTTTTGCCAGCTGTTCCATAGGTTCGTTGCGGCTCGTACGTGCGTACTTGAATATATTTAAATTTGGAGATGCCACCAGGGTGAGGCAAGCGCTCCACGAACTGCTATAAATGGCGTTAGTGTCAAACTGAGGGTACAGTTCGCAGCTCTAAGCACCCCCGAACACACCAAACAAACAAACATGGCATTCAAGGTACGCAGACATATGGATTGCCTGAAGTGGAAAAAAAATGTGAAGTAGTGTAATATAACAAAAGATACAATAATTAAAATAGTGAAGGAAGTGCCTACATAATCTAAAATCATGTCCTATTTTATAGACCAATCATATTTTATCGATCTATTAATATTGACACGTGATAAATACTAATGAATCGAACTACCTATCTTTCAATTTAATTTTATGTGTGTTTGAACGTAATCGTATTTCAGAGTTCATGAAATAATTTTATTCCAGTTGGTGGTATTTTCGTGCCTACTGGCCCTTGCCCGCGGCAGCGTGGCGCCCGCGGCCATCGCGGCGGCGCCCATCGCTTACACCGCGCCCGCCGTCGGCGTCGCGGCGAGGATCGAGGAGTTCGACCCTGTGCCGCAATACAACTTCGGCTACGACGTCGCCGACTCACTCACCGGAGACTACAAGAGCCAGACAGAGCAGCGTAACGGCGACCTAGTGCAAGGACAGTACTCGCTGGTGGACTCCGACGGCACCCGCCGTATCGTGGACTACACCGCCGATTCCATCAACGGCTTCAACGCCGTGGTCCGTAAAGAGCCGCTGGTGGCTGCTGCCCCCGCCGTCGTTGCTGAGCCCGCCGTGGTCCCCGCCCGTATTGCCGCCGCTCCTGCCGTCGCCGCACCGGTTGCCGCACCAGTAGTGGCCGCGAGATACGCCACTGCTCCTGTAGTCGCCCGTTACGCTGCTGCCCCGGTCGCGCCTATTGCAGCTCGCTACTCCGTCGCGCCTGCAGCCTATGCCGCTCCCGTCGCCCAAGCACCAGTTTTCGCACGCTACGCAGCCGCTCCCGTCGTAGCCGCCCGTTACGCCGCGCCAGCACCTGCCGCCTACACCGCCGCATACGCCTCGCCATTCGCCGCTGCGTACACCGCACCTGTCCCCGCTGCGTACGCCGCACCTATTCCCGCTGCATACGCCGCCTACACAGTTGCGGTACCCGCCGCGTACACGGCCCCCGTTGCGGCTGCGTACACAGCTCCTTTGGCTGCGGGTGCCCCGGTGGCGGCTGCTTACACCGCCCCCGCTGTAGCGGCGGTCCCCACCGCAGTCCCCGCTGCAATCACCACAGCCCGCGCCCGCGCGGCTCCCGCTAAGCTTGTGGAGCCCGCCCCCACCGGATACCGATACCCTTGAGCAGCCATTTTGACATAGCGACCCTTATGATTTCTTAAGACTAAATTTTTACAGACTACTAGTTTTAAGATTTTTGGATTATTTTTATTTAAAGAAAATAAAGTGCGTGATATTTCGAATATTTCATTTTTATTAGTCCTTTCAGAGACATGAAATAGTTATGCACGGAGAGTACCTAATACCACTAGGTACACAACACCTAATACACCATGGGTTTGCCAATTTCCTGTTTTCTGTGATTATCAATCAATCTAAAACTGTTGCAATGTGCAACGGGAAGTAAACTAATCGGAATTGAACTCAAAACCCACTTTTATTGCAAAGCTATTGCAAAATATAGTACCTACTTCACGAAGTGGTCGAGTATCATAATTCGCTAATTACGGACCCCATCTCAAGTCAATAATACCCGCTTCTGTGTATTTATGCACTTATTTAACTCTTTAAAAAAATGAAATTAATTAGAATAAAAATAACTAAGAAAACACTATCACGCCTGCACTGATGCAGAAACGCACTATTTCGTCGATCCCTATTTTTGGGACGGACCTATTACAATTTCACAGGGCAAACACCCATTCCATACGCGGGGATTCAGGCCTTTCCATCACTCTAACTCGATGCTGCGGATCCGCGATAGATAACTTCAAAGTGCAAACCTGAATTTGAACATTCGTCTCCTTGTTTTTAAGGTGAGTTTTGATAGTGCTTCATCCGGCTACGTACAGATACCTAATAGTGGAAAGTACTAAAACTACGTTAATTTTTTTAACGGACTTCAAGTAAGGAGAAGTTTCTCAATTCGGACCGTATGTTTGTTTTTCATATGCCGCATATTTTCATTCAACCAACTTTGAACTAGTTCGCTGTTGAGAACAAGTCCTATTCAAATAAACCATATGTATCACACAATTAATGCATGTTATTAGCTGAATTTTATTAAATTTTACAGGATGTTAGCAAATGATTTAAATACGAGAAAGAAGCATGAGTGGTTATTATTTATGTTATTATTTTACCCATCTGCCCAAAGGGAGGATTATGTTATAATTTAGTAGCCCATGTAATGGGCCTGTGGCCGCTCGGCCTACAAAAATAACGGATAACGGACTTCCGTTAAACTAGGTGATGAGCACGACCCAGTGCGGCGTATTAGAAAATAAATTTGATAATCAATGTATTTGAATTGATATACTAGATAAACATGAGGTACCTATATGGTAGGCGACAGGTCGAGATGAGTAAATATGAATAAAATATTATCATAAAATATTTTTTCATTTTACTTATAAGAAACCTTACTTTGTTACGTTGCAAAAAAATATCGATATAAAATCCTAGTACATGATGCCACAGCACTAGAAAAATGCCCATCTCGACCTGTCGCGGACTATACCTATACTTGCAGATAATTTAGAAAGAAAGGAGTAGGTACCATATAAAACCCCCAACCGTGTTTTTAGAGAAGCTTTTGACGATTTATTCAAAATCGGAGCCTAAACCGCTAGGCAGGAGAACATCAAGCAGTTAACCTGCTATTTTAAGATCAGAACGTATGAAAACATTATTTGTAGGTATGTTGGGTCTTTTTGACAGTGTTTTTTGTTTGCTTTTCATGAACTAAAATATTAACGGCCAAATACAGAAACGCTACAAATTATTTAAAGTTCACTTGAGACGTTATCTTATATGTTCCAATCTTATTGTTTGCACGGCACGTCAAATGTAACCCTTCTGTTTGAATATTCGTCAAAAATAGGACTGCTAAGTATTACCAATTCCACTCATAGTGTTCATCATGTAGTTTTCAAGAAGACTTGCTACATCCCCTAGGCTGGGGAAAACACCGTAAAACAATTTTCGCCGATGATTCAACCCGGAACCGGGTCATACATCGCTACTAGAGCTATCAAGACCAACGAAAGCATACAGACATTGAAACGTAACATGTATCGCAAGAGTCATCGTTGTCGCGTAATTCGTAGCACTTTCTTCAATAAGCCGCGCTGTATTGTGCTCACGTCCAGAGTTACGCAGCGGACGATATATAACGAGCCATCGCCCGAGGGGAGGCACACTCCACATCGAGGACTGTGAACATCCTATCCCACACACATAGACATGGACTCCAAGGTAAGAATTTTTTTTTTAAATTAAATTTTCTTAATTATAACTTTTCCTAGAGTTTGGAAATAAGAGAAGGAAAACTCTTTAAGGATTTTTTCTGGTACTGTGTCAATTACGCTCTCTCATCCCCAAAATAGACCTTAACTATTTTTTATTTTTTCAATACTATTATTTAGTATACCATAATTGAAATATTTTATTATTAATCATTTTAATCTTACAGCTTGGCATTACTTTTGGTTACTTATTGCCATTGTTTTCTATTTTTAACCGAATTCAAAAAGGAGGTGGTACTCAATTCGACTGTATTTTTTTAAAAAAGGAACAATTTTATATTCTTACTAAATAAGATAGATAGACTTGGATACAGTTTTATGTATAGTCACTGAACTCAATCACATAGCTTAAAGCTCAATTATTTTTCATGACAGGTACTATAAGTTCTATTGTCCTCTTATTACGTGTACTAAATTCAATTTCAAGACATACAACTTATTTCAAACTCCAAAGAATAGAGTTGAATTAAAATAGATCGCCGTGAAAATTTATGATAAAGGGCCTAATGTGTTCATGTCAACTCAGACGCAATAGCTTTTATGTGGTTCATGTCATCGGCCACAGTGCTTCGATAGCATCTGAGTAGAGCGGCGCGGGTCGTGCGGACTAGCGCGCGTGCGCCGATTGACCAACGCGATCCATATCGGGACGCTTTGCGACACTACCTTCTTTCTAACTAACGCTTTCGATTCGAACTCCCCATGTACATACCAATGAATACGATTTAAATATGTTTTTTTAATTGTTTTATGGACTCGGTGTTTATTAACTTAAATAAACGAAATAGGTATCTAATTAAGTGTCTAATGATAAGGTACTTATGGGTACCTATTTACAAAGTAGGTAAGGTAATCGAAACATCCAATTACATCAGTAAGTTTTGTTTCTAGTAAAATATCTATTTTTGCAATGCAAGCAACGCTATCGTCCGATCAATCATTGTATGTTAATTTAAAGCCCACGTTTATAGCGTTAATAAATAGTAGGTCAACCTTGTAGTAAAATCTACGATCAATTAAAGTTACTTACAAAGATTTCCTCCAGAGTTATTTCTGTAACACAACTTGTTGATTAAAAAGACTTCAACGGACGCACAAGTCGTTCCAATTAAGTTCCAATATTGTAATTAATTA
The DNA here is from genome assembly GCA_947859195.1 of Drymonia ruficornis. Lineage (NCBI taxonomy): Eukaryota > Metazoa > Arthropoda > Insecta > Lepidoptera > Notodontidae > Drymonia > Drymonia ruficornis. The sequence continues at coordinate 4,940,000 of OX401904.1, forward strand.
TTGAAAATGGAAGTTACTTAATTAGGTTCGACTATGTTAAATAACATCATTTGTGGCTTTTTATTACGTATCTTGCTATATTTGTGTGTTATTTGTTAAATAATGCAAACATAAGCCCCCTTAACTGCAATTACTATTCAGTTCAACGCAAATGCGCACGCGTCGTCATACGACGTCTACATCTTTATCTGTAACTAGGTACTTATTAATATTCAAAGCGCGCGTGTTTGCGAAGAAAGGGTTTATCGTTTCGTAACACTGGACATAGCACATTGAGCGACATTATTATTATGTTGCATAATTTTATTAGCGCTACCTGTGACGCAATATTAGTCATTAATATGTACGATACATGAACCCAGTTGCACGCCCGAGCGAGCAATCAGTTTCGATGTCTGATCACCTAGTCATGTGATTGCTTGGGCGCGGCTGCGGGGCTTGTGGACGCAGCCATTCGGGAATAGATAGAAAACTTTTCTAAATGTTTATATATTTTTTCTCATCTTCCACAGATTGTAGTATTCATCTGCATGATGGGCGTGGCCTCCGCCAGTGTGCTCGCCCCCGTACCCCTAGCTCGCGTGGATCCCTACCCCCAGTACTCGTACGGGTATGACGTCCAGGACGCGCTCACCGGCGACTACAAGGGCCACCAGGAGAGCAGGAACGGTGACCTAGTAACCGGCTCCTACTCAGTCGTGGACCCTGACGGCACCAGAAGGATTGTAGACTATTCCGCCGATCCTCTGAATGGCTTTAACGCGGTCGTTCGCCGCGAGCCTTTAGTCGTTGCCGCACCTGCTAAAGTATTCGCCCCAGCGCCTGTAGTCGCCCCCGCGCCATTTGCCGCCCCCGGCCCCGTCCTCGCCAGGGCTCCCGTCTTCGCCCCTGCGCCCGCGCCGCTCCTAGCACCCAGACTACCTAGCCCTTACTACTTTTAGATGAATTATTACAATTTTGTTGTTGATATCTTGTTTAGGATTTTTTATACTGACTGTTATTTATGTTAATAAATGTTTTTTTGATACAATTTGTATAATTTGGTGTTTGATTCTTATATAACACTATCACGGCGTTATTCCGCGATGGGGTTGGCAGACATGCACGTACCTATGTAGAACCACTTTTCATAAACAGCTTAATAGTATTGTGAGGACGTTATCTTGAACTTTTCAATATCTGAAGATTGCAACCCACACGTTGGCATTGGCAAGGTTTATTGGACCGGTTCAGAAATTGGATCGCTGATAAGAACCGGTCTCAGTACAGTTCATTCATCATGTCAAAAAGGTAAAAGAAAAATCAAACAGCACAGCATGTAAACAAAATCAATAATAAGATGGCTATATCCCATGTCGTAAATATCCCATATCGACACACTCATAAAATACCTGTACCTACACAAAAGTGGCATTTCGTAAACATTTTAATCTTCATACATTTAGTCCCATTTCGTAAAACATGCATGTGTGTAATATAAACAATAATATAATTTATACTATAATATAACTATAGGTTTTCCTAGTCCGATTTTAAAAGTAACTAGAAAACTTTTTATTAATAAATCTAATACTTTTAAGCATGTTGGTTAAGAGTTTAATTCGCTTGTAATGTTTAACTACTCCTAACTTTACTGTTCTCCGAATTAAGGTCTGTGTAATTATTATTTTTTTGTAGAACCTAGTACTACCTTGTGAACTGAAGATTGCCAAACGGGATATACCTTCATACTATTTTAAAAGTTGTCTAAATGGGACAATGAGAATGTATCAAGATTAAAATGTTTACGAATTTCCACGTACGTGTACGTATTTTATGAGGTCTCGATATTGGATGTAACTAGAAAATTACGAACATCACCTTGTTAAATAAAAAATAAACAAAACATCACACTCATCAAAGTAATCATTAATCACAATAATCAGAGAATGTCATTGCCAAAACAAAGATAGGCACAGTAATGACCACGTTCCACTAATGCGTTGCACAGGAAAGGTCAATCAATACTCGCTTTATAATTTGATTGTTTAAGTTGTGATTACCTGGAAGCCAGGTTACGGCCTTCCGTTAATAAGTAGCCTGTAGCAAGGTTTTACGAGGAACTCAAACACATACAAACTTGAAGGTTCAATATTCTATATAGTATAATTAATCCGTTGATTCTTTATAAAAAAATATATACAGTAAATTATTTAACAAAACCATGGGCATAGCATGGACAGGTAAAATTTCTACCTACAAATAAGTTTGTGCGATCTTGCTTTTTACTTTTTAAGTTATGCCGTTATATTAGATCACAAACATAGTTTAGTATTCACTTGTGGATAACAATTGCTATCCCTTATACGAGTATCAGCTTGACGTCTCTAGAAGATACGTCCTTCAAGATTCACAAGTAATTTGAAACTTGTTTTTTGTGTAATACGGACAAAAACTGAAACTTAGGATTCATTGGCATACAAGTATCCTCATTATCCTGAGAATAATACGTCCGTAAGCCGAGGAGCCGCGACGTGTCGCCTCGCGGCGGGCGGGCGTCTGGTCACTCGCATCACACTGAAGAGCGACCTTGCGTTGGTTAACCGCCTCAATTAAAAGCGAAAGTTTCAATAAGCTTAGGTGCGGAGTTCGATTACCGGATCAGGCTGTGACGTCACATAAAGCCAAATGTCACTGGTGGACATGCGATCAATATAAAACGGGAGCTTGCAGATAATGCGGCAGTTCTATCTCACTGTTCAACATTAACACAAGCAAAATGGCATTCAAGGTACTAAAATTATAGTTATTGAATTTTATAAGGGATAGTTATCACTTAAACTATTATTTCGAAAAATGTCTAGTCAATGGCCTAAAAACACTAGATATTTATGGTTTAGCTATGGCGAGTGAATTTATTTATAGTGTAAAAAATAATAACAAAATCGCACTTATCATCATGAGGAAATTAGCAATACCGTTGGCAGAACTCGACCACAAATAACACCTAATGGTGTATGAAATGGCTACGTCACACCACACCCTAGAATGAAAGGTCGTGCTATATTGAAATAACACAGAACATATAGCTAACGTTATTTTCTTTACAGGTTGTCGTCTTCTCCTGCCTGGTGGCCGCGGCTAGTGCTGGCCTGCTCCCAGCTGCCCACGTGGCGTACTCCGCCCCACTCACCTACGCTACTCACGCAGTGCACGCTGCTCCCCTGGCCTACGCCGCACCCGTAGCCAAGTACGCCGCACCCGTTGCGTACGCTGCCCCCATCGCCAAGGTCGCCGCCGTCGCCAATGTTGAGGCCTACAACGCGCACCCCCAATACAGCTTCGCGTACGATGTTCAGGACAGTCACACTGGTGACTCCAAATCCCAGCACGAGACCCGCGACGGTGACGTCGTCCAGGGCTCCTACTCCGTAGTCGACCCCGATGGCACCAAGCGTACCGTGGAGTACACCGCCGACGATCACAACGGTTTCAACGCTGTCGTGCACAGGGAAGCTTTGGGCGTGAAGGTCGCCGCCGTCGCTCCGGTCGCAAAGTATGCCGCCCCCGTAGCTTACGCCGCCCCCGTGGCTAAGTACGCTGCCCCTGTTACGTACGCCGCTGCCCCCGTGGTGCACTCTGCCCCCATCGTGCACTCTGCTCCTGTCGCCTACTCTGCCCCCGTCGCTTACTCCGCCCCGCTGTACCACCACTAGAGATTAAGTTTCCGACATATTTGAATACCATAATAATGTAAATAAAATACGTATTTATTACAAGTTATATCATAATCTTTTATTTAAAAAAACATCCTAAGTTATTCAATCTCTGTACATGTTTTACTGTTATGGATTCGGATGGAAATAGGTAAGGAAACTACTAGGATATCGTGTCAAGATGGCGAGCCTCGATCTCTCTATAGTAACTCCAAGTTCGTTTAATTATGAAATATATATGTCAAATAGAAAATATGTAAGGACACAGGTACTTAGTGCGAGAAAAAAATTAAAATACTCATGAATTTGCAGTACTCATTCACAATTTTGTATTTATAAACAATTTAAACGAATTTTATGCCTATTTGAGATATTAAAATAATTATTTAATTTATTATCTTAAAACATAAACTGCGTTAAAACAATTAAATATCGAATAATTGGAAGCCCAGTGTACCGGAACGTGGGGGTTTAACCAGTTCCTTTTCCGGCCCCGGGATGACGGTGAGGCCGCGCTGGCGGCGCCGGCGCCGCTCCGAGCGCGCCTCCCCGGGCTCCTGCTTGCGCGGCAGCACGGAGAACCGCCGCCCCACCGGCACCGTCGACATGCGTTTGAACAAAACTTCCGTTTCTACCGCTTGATCGGGTTCCATCACGGATATGATCTGGCGCTCTCTCTGAACTATCGCTTTGCGTTCATCTGAAGTCACGGTCTCTGACGCCATCTCAGAACACTTGTACAGGAACGCCTGCACCCGTTCGGGATCCGGCAACTTCTTTGAATATTCGAAAGCCTCTTCCACTTGAATCCGAACCTCGTTCGCGTTTCCTTGCTGCATATCTCCACTCATCAAGACGAACAAACCGTTCAACCACCATGTGGCATTCCCCAAATCATGGGCCTCTCTCTGACAACGTTTAGCGTAAAACTTAGCCAGTGCATAATTCTTTTGTGTGCAAAGCAAACGAGCTAGCTCATACATTAACCAGCACTTCATAGTTGAATTCTCGCACATTTCGAGAGTATCCAAGACTTTCTGTGTTGCGTGTTTGATATCGACGAACTTGTAAGGATATGAAGCCATAACGGAGTCGAAAGATGTAGGCCGACCGACCGGCAGACCCATGAGGAAGGCGATACGGCGCCGATTACCGCGCTCACTGAGGGTGTACGATAAGCGATGCTGAGCCAAATAACCGTCGCCGACGATTCTATATAATCGGTCCGTGTATACTTCTTTATCGGGCAGAGTTCTCGGAGTCTTAGAGTCCAGGAACATCTGCATGCGTTCCGCTTGTGACATCAGATCCATTACACGGTTAGCACGCATGCTCTTTTCAATCTGCCTTAATTGGCGCTCAGCTGTTTTAGCTCCGACCTCACGTTCCTTAATCAGCACGGCTTCTTTGTACCTGTTCTGGTGTTTTGAATCCGCCTTCTCGGCTAATTTGATCGTGTAGTATGGCCTCTGAGAACGCAACATTTCTTGACTCTCACTTAGAGATCGCAGCGCTTCTGTGACGAGAGCTCTTAGTCTCTGACTACCACCAGAGTTTGCAGATTTCAATCTTGGATCTTCAGTGAGTTCTTGCAGAAAAAACTTATCATACGCCATCGGGCCAAGATATTTCATAGCGAGCACGCGAGCTAACGTCGAATGTCTACGAGCCTCCATTTGGGTCAGTTTCTTTTTACGCTCCATTTTTGGGATGCGAGATACGTGTAAAACCCTCTGTGGTTCATCTTCTGCAGGTCTCGCCGCTTCTATTTGCTTTATAAGCGGGAAGAAGTCTAACATGACATTCCCAGCGTTCGCACCTACACAGTCTTGGATAGTTTCCAGGCCCTGATTTATTCCTTCCATAAAGTAGGGTGGTTGACGTCGTTTCCAGAGCCCACGGTAGTTCATGACAACGCATCGTTCGAAATCTGACATCGTGTACATGGCCCTAGCTTGCATATTGCGAGCGTTCATATTCGCTGGCTCCAATTTGAGCGCCAGCTCAGCGTCGGCGTACGCCTGTATGGGTTGTACTGCATCGGCGCACACCTGACTACGACCGGTCAGCGTCCGCACATCTTCAGGATTGCTTTTAAAAGCCTCATCATATGAAGACTTTGATTTCTCAAACTGTTCGAGTCGACGCAGGTAAGCGCCTCGTTCGCGGTACACGGTGAGCGCACCGAACAATTGTTTTTCTTCCATTTTATTTTAATAAAACTCTACAAAGTTAAAATTAATAAAATTAAAGTTATAAAAAAGAAGACAAAATGATTCGACAAATGGGTTGTTTTCAATGACCTAAGAGAGAAAGGACGAGCCCTATGTGACGTCATCTGTAGCCAAACACGAGCACACGACCGTCCAAAATGGCGCCCAGCAAAAAGTGGTGTACTTTTAGTTAGTCGATAGTATCCATATCGATATACCTAACGATCATGTGGCGGGAAAATTGCTGGGTCCTGATTAGGTAGGTTCAGCTATGCTGGGCTAAATCAAATAAGGCAAAAAAGGGGGGAGACAAATCTGTAAGGCTCAGGTCAACAGGTGTACATTAACGACACGATGGAGGCGGGTGCATGTCCAGGGTGGTATGGCTGGATCGTCAGGTTCTTCTGCGCAGGCACATCACTAGAGCACTCACTTGGGTTTATCCAGTTCACACAACACAATTACAGAGTAGATTTCGTGCGATTAAGGTTTTTAGAAACAGGAGGCACCGCGACGACGAGTGTACCAAACGAGTCGGTCAGTCAAGTGTCATGAAGGGGGGAAAGAGACCGCAGCACAAATAGCACGTTAATCGGGGGTAGGCAGTACAAAATTATGTTTTTATTTATATGTTATTTTATGGCTCCGTGAAGCGAGTCACCCTCTTCCCTCTAAAATGGTTGTGCAGAGTGACGCTGCTGCTCAAGTAAAGTCATTTTCACATGGCAACTCTTCGGGGTTCGCAATTTAACGTTAGAGACCACCAGAATTTCAATGTCTCGGCCTTGTTGGCGCCTCAACTTTACCACGAAAATATGCACGTGTGGAGAGCCTCATGCATACACGGCCATCATCCCTACCTACCACTGCCCAGTGTAGCAAAAGCGTAAAATTAAAAATCGTCAAATTTATCAGCTAAAAATCTTGCGAAATCGGGAGATTTTGAATAAACTCTATTTTAACTTCTTTAAGCCGTTTTAGCAAATCCCGCATTTAATTTTAAAATGTTCACTATCCATAAATCAACTTGTTATCTCTGTCGCGCATCTTTATGTTCGTAAGTAGTGATGACAAATATTATAAAACAAATTTAAGGCGGCGCAGTCACGCACCTTCCAAAACAAAAATAATTTCTTTGTGGTCACCCCGGGGAGACGGCGCGGCCCAACGTGTAGGTGAATAGAATTTGTATCGATAACTTTGAAACAAAACTTATAAGAACAGCACTACGTTTTTATGTAAACATAGCAAATATTAGTTAGTTCTATTTTATTTGAAAATATGAATTCGAGAGTACGATTATAGACGGGAACTCAATTAAAAATTAATATAATGTACACGAAAGGTATTTTCACACACTATAAATACACTTAAATATGAAAATAACACAACTAACCTGAAAAATGTCAATCCTTCGAAATTCTTTAGAGAATCGGAACTGCATGCCCTAACGCAACACTAAACTATATTGATTTTTCCTTAATAATCCTAAATAATATAATAAAGACTCACAAAATACACACAGCTCAGCGTAAAATTTAAAATAATTTCTATAAGACGCTGACATGACAGATGAAGTACTAACCATAGTGACCCGACCATAGCCGACAACCCAATATGGTGGTCCAAAAAGGCCCTCAGGGAGGCGGCTTACTGACGGAACTAACCAAAAACTTCCAGAAAAAAGAAATATATGACATATACTGTACTGTTTTACATAGCTAAATTGTCACGAGTAAGAATGAGACAGATATGTTTTCGTTAATGTGGTCCATATTTGCATCAAATATGTATACCATAAACAATAGCTTCGTATCTGCTAATAATAAATCTATGGTTGTTTTTGACAGATATTCATGTCAACAAAGCATGACATTCTTTGAGAAAATTTATTTAGCTTCGATTTCGGCCAAGCTAAAAGGGTTATTACACCTCCCTAAATTTAGGCTACTTAATTTAGTCGTGACTGAATTTAGGCAAGTGTAATCGCATTTAGCAAGTTAAAATCCTAAATAATCAGAAGCTTTCTAAATTAAAATTTAGAAAGCTTCTGATTCAATCAGTCAGAAACCATCCTAGCCTCTAAATTTAGGATTCTAACTTGCTAAATGCGATTACACTTGCCTAAATTCAGTCACGACTAAGTTAAGTAGCCTAAATTTAGGAAGGTATAATAAGCTCTTAATGCTGAGTTGCAAAAGTTGAGTTTTTATTTTACTTTTAAATTACAGTGGAAGAATAATGTTTACTTCCAATGGATCACTTTAGGTGAAGAATAGCATAATAATAATATAAAACAGCATAAATATGTCGTATATAATTTAATCAGCCATAAGTCAGTCCTTGTTTACGTAATATCCAGATGTTTAGACTACGATGGGAGCGGCCGCAGCGTAGCCGAAGGGGGCGGCGGCTAGTCGGCCATAGGGAGCGGTGTATGCGGCGGCTACCGGCGCACTGTACGCAGCGAACCTGGCTACTGGGGCGGTGTACGCCGCTGAGTAGGCCACTGGTGCTGCGTACCTCGCAGCTACTACTGGAGCGGCGGCTATGCGAGCCGGTACGACCGCGGGTTCAGCGACCACGGCGGGAGCGGCAGCCACGAGAGGCTCCTTGCGCACCACAGCGTTGAAACCGTTCACAGAGTCAGCGGAGTAGTCAACAATGCGGCGAGTGCCATCAGGGTCAACGAGAGAGTACTGTCCCTGGACAAGATCTCCACTACGCTGTTCCGTCTGGCTTTTAAAATCACCGGTGACTGCGTCGGCTACATCGTATCCGTATCTGTATTGAGGTAGGGGATCGAATTCCTCGAGTCTCGCCGCAGCGACGACCGGCTGCGCCACGAGGGGGGCGGCGACAGCGGGGGCGACGGCGACGCTAGCGCGCGCCACGGCAACGAGACACGAGAGGATGACAAACTGAAACAAATCGATTAGTTTAGAGTCCGTTAATGGGCATCACTAGGCACAGCCTCATTTAAAGTGCGTCACAACGTTTGTACTTGAAACAGTGACACGGTTTAGCGAGGGCGAGACTAGTGCAGTTGTGTAATCGTATGCGCGGAGAAATTACAAACAAGCCGAGGATACACACATAGCTCGTTCGTCAAGGACGCGCAAGGTGTCGCCTCCTGAATGCTAATAAGTCTAACGTCGATGTTCAGTACCACGAGCGTTCTCTGTGCTACTGGATGTTGACAAAGCCTTTGTTTTCTCATTAAAATGTTTAAATATACTGTTATTTAGGATTTTCTTCGTTTCTTGCGTGTTTATTGGTTCACCAATTTACAGAAGTATATGCTTGTTGCCAAAGGCATGCAATGGTCTTTGTTGACGTCATTATCATCGACGTCAAAGCATCCCTGTGCCTTCCAACGGTATCTTCTGATAAACCCACACTGTCACTTCCTTGGGTTTTGTGACTACGACATTATGTGGGATTATGATAAATTGATGAAGGTTAGCTACCTATTGTTCTAATTAATGGATACAATTAAATTGAATTAATAACTAATTAAGTAAGTTATATGGTTACGAAAAAACTAAATTACAATCTGTGAAAATGTATTGGTTTTAGGAAAACAAGAAAGTTAAGTAGATAAAGATGAAAATGAAAACATTGATTAATTAGAGACGATGATAAGTCACAAAAGTTGCAAGCTTTAATGAAAAATATGGTTTAAAAAAATGTGTTTTGATGTAAAAATTACCTTAAAGGCCATTTTGTTCCTGTGGAGGAGTGGTTGGTGGTGTGAAGTGAGACTATGCTCCCGGTGGGTCCGGCGGGGTATATATAGTAGCCGCGGGTTGTGACACCGGCTCAAGTTCGCGCTTTGTATTGTGTATGCGCATCACTATGGATGTGCGCGCAATTGGAAATGAGCTACAATTTGTCAATGGCGGAAAATTCGAACGCGTTCTTGACTTTCAGCCAAATATTATGAAATTGCATTAATATTTGTTACAGTTTACCGAGCAAGAACCATTAATTTTGTTGTAAAAAAAATATTAAACTGCATATTGGTAATGGCAATAAAAAATATACTTAATTGCCCACATGATATCAATTGAAACTTTACTAAAGTTTTAAAGGAAGGTGTCAGTGCCGGCCTTTTGTAACTGCCTTGAAGAACCCCATGTTATTGTGCTACGGAAAGAACTTCTAAATCTTACTACCTTTACTGTATCATTGTTTTGCTTGCTTTGGTAAAATTATATCACTTTGGTTTCATTTGTCAATTATTCTATAATATTCAATCTTCATTAGGTGCAATGTTGTATTATACCATATCGACTAGTGTGATTACGATGTTAGAAGGTATTCTAATATCGCAATCACATAACTTGTGCTTGTGCACCACTACATGCAGCGAGATTCACATCTGTTATCGCACTTGCAAGTCGAGAATTCACTTATTAAATACACACGAAGACTTTATTCACCGGAAGATGAGCCATATTGGCAATACTAATGCTTACAACGTTATTTTACGTGAGCGACTGTGTCGCACTGTGTCCATAGACTCTTTTTTGTAGAAATACTATTTTGGATATTCACATAATTTCTCCCTTTTCTTGGTAATTTTGATAAGGTGTACAATATGTTAAGTAAACCCTGTCCGACCCGAAAACGTATTGTTGGGTATCGAGATTAGATTCTATATTTGTAAAAAAAAACTTTTTTATTTTATTTTATTTTTTAGCATAGTTAGTGTCCCACTGCTGGGCAAAGGCCTCCCATATTTTTTCGGAAAAAAATTACCCCGTTTACATTTTTTTTTTCATGAAATGACGTCATCACATACTTTGTCGTCAGAGGTGCCGCCACAAGATCTAACCGTGCGTTTCCACTGCGCAATAAAATGTTGTCACAACATATTGTTGTCTCTATTTAATGACAGCAAAAGAATAGAGACAGCAATATGTTGTGTCAACATGTTTTCGTGCAGTGGAAACGCACGGTTACATAATTACTTCCGGTAACGGTGTTGTCATATTTTTAAAATTTGCTACATTTTGTGGGAAAAATGCAAAACAAATTGGCATTTTAAATTTTCATTAATATGTTTACTATCATGAATATATATTTTTTTAATTTTATTTGGTCATGTGATTGGGAAACCTAAATACCGGTTTGGACTCGGACAGGGTTTTCTTAACATATTGTATATGTAGAGGCTTGTTATTAGCAACGTATTTTATCATTACCTATTTTTGTTATTAGTCAAATAATAATTTTACTAATAATATTTTATATTATTTTTTTACTAATTTTTATCAAAATTATGAAAAGTACACAATCCACAATTCAGGCTTCCTTCAGTCCTGACAGGCTTCCTTAAAGACTTACCCCCAAATTCATAGAGATTTTAGCCAGTTTACTTTTGAAAAGCATTTTTAGGAACTTTGATTTTGTAATTCCACTGCAAGTCGATCATAACTTTCTATGAATTTGGGAGTTTATGTTGCCAAATATTATCTTAGAATGCTAGGCAGTTAGGAAACCGAGTGAATTCTTTAGTAATCAGTAGTGCAGTTCGCTGGAAAAACTACAGTAGAGTATACTGGTTTAATATAAATTACTTACAATATTTACTGCTCTAATTTATTTTTGTATGTACTCACAAGGTGCTTAATAAAACCTGCTAATTAATTAATAATAACTGCTTAATTAGATAATAGGACGTAATAGGATGTTTCCGGCAAAAATTGGTTAACCATCTGTACCTGTTTATGTGATTCCGCTTATGAAACTAAAATGTTGCTGATGGTTCTTTGTTTAGAGATTCCATCATAAGGTTTGTACTGGTCCTATGGAATACCTAAAACGACTTGCGGCATCGAATTTCTAGGCTGGAACGTCGATGACTTGGAGACTCCAAGCAAGTGATCATTGAAATGGTGATTTTCCGGCCGATCGAAACTGGGCGGCACGACTACTATTTATTTTTCAATAATTTTAACTTATGAAACCTAAACAGTCCATTCCATTCCATATTTTTATAACTACTTTGGAAAACACTTATCATCAGTGAAGTGAGAGAAAAATAATACGAAACTTAAATTTTTTTACTTGGGTATGTATTTTTCTTTTTAATACTACCTATACAAAATTAATAAATTATAATAAAGCGATATTCCTATGTAATACTTAATCCTCGAGTGACTTCATTGATAACGCTAGTGGTGGTAGATGGGGGCGCTGTAGGCAACTGGGGCAGCGTGGTGGACGACGGGGGCGGCGTGGTGGACGACGGGGGCGGTGGCGTACGCGACTGGGGCGGCGTGGTGGACGACGGGGGCGGCGGCGTACGCTACGGGGGCGGCGACCTTGGCGACCCTCACGGCTCCATGGATGGGCTCCCTGTGCACGACAGCGTTAAAACCGTTGTGGGGGTCGGCAGTGTAGTCCACGGTGCGCTTGGTGCCGTCGGGGTCGACCACGGAGTAGGAGCCCTGGACGACGTCACCGTCGCGGGTCTCGTGCTGGCTCTTGGAGTCGCCAGTCAGACCGTCCTGCACGTCGTACGCGAAGCTGTATTGGGGGTTAGCGTCGTAGGCTTCAACTTTGGCGACGGGGGAAGCGGCGTAGGCCACGGGGGCGGAGTGAACGTAGGCTGGAGCGGCGGAGTAGGCGACGGGAGCAGCCGGGAGGAGGCCGGCGCTGGCGGCAGCCACCAAGCAGGTGAGGACTACAAACTGAAACGAAAATAAAAAACTCTTACTCATGGCGCGATACGGGGTCCGCATAATAGGTACACCAATGATAGAGCTCCTAGACTTGAAGTTAAATTTAATCTATCTGTACACTGGATTTCTTTTCTTGTCATTTAAAATGGGGTCATCTATTCTTATGCAAAGAGTAATTTTGTCTACTGTCCTAGTATACTACATATTGTTTTAATAGATTTTATTTAATTGAAAACAATAATTCTGCATAGTATTCACCTTGAATGCCATTGCAATGGTTGTGATTGAAACGAGGTCTAAAGAACGTATGATACTAAACGGAATCATACAGGATTATATACGGCGAGATAAACGCCGGAGGCGAAAGCCGCGAGGCATTGAAGCACCCACCCTGCCCGTCGATGACTTGATCCGATCGGCAAATACAATTGAATCTTGATATAGTACAAGGTGAACAGATATACCTAATGTAATTTTCAAGATATACGAGACACATATCTATAGTATGCAAATTAAACACCTACAATAAACGTAAATAAAATAGAAAGTATTACTTACTACGTATTTAGTGTTTTTAGGTTGATCTAGGCAACAATAAAATACACGATACACCATTGTGGGGTACAGCAAGATAGATGGAGAGCCGTAGAAGGATTTTCTGGATTTACTCGAGCGCGTCAGATTAAGATAAGGGAGATAGCTTACATATTGATAAGAACCTCCAACCAGTATGAGCCCTTAATATTGGTGGGTACGCTCAGGGGAACCAAAAAAAATAACAGACCATCTTAAAATACTCGAACTCGTCATATTAAGATAAGGGGGATTCATTACTAGCTAAGAAGTGTCAAAAGTGTCAGTTTTGCTAATTTGATCGTCAGTCTAAGAAATGAGAGCATCTGGAAGTTTCACTTTTTCACCCCCTGTGTTTTTTTTTATAGGACTGCGGTGGCAAAAAAGCGTACAGCCCGCCTTATTTTAAGCAGTTACCGTAGCCTATGATGCTTACAAAATCTGGCGCACTCGAGTTTTTTTTTTTTCAATTTATCATGTTGGAGCATGAAAAGTATCTATATCTGACACGTTTGAGTATTTCCATGTCATTGCTTTTAATAAAAAAAAAATTAAATTGTCATGTAGACGCTTCCCCCACCGCTGAAAGTGGAAACATCTAGAACAATGTATTCTTCCTATCATCTCATCTACCGAATCTACTAGGTTTGGGCGACGCTCGAGTAAATCCACGAAGTGCACGCTGGGCTCCCCATCCAAGAGCAAAAAGGATCATTTATACAAAGCACTAATAAAATAGGCAGATGGAGTTTATACATATTATGAATTCTTAGCCTATTCCATGACATAATGTGAAATGGCCGCGTCTTCATCAGGCGCATGCCTCGCGCGAGCACTCACTTTTGACGTCGGAACGCATAGACGTAATGTCATAATATGAGTGCTCGGGTGAGGCATGCGCGCCATATGGACACATCTAATTACTTATACAGGGTTATTGAAAAAACACTAACAACCTTGCAGGACTGTATTACTGTCATCATAAACAACAACTTTTGTTCTATTTTGTCCTATATACCTAAATACTAGAAAAAGGCATGATTTTCTCAAGTAATGATTATTTTGTAATTAGCTTTTCCCGGGAATCATAAAAATAAATATCCTGGGACATTCTTTTACACACGGCTACCTGATCCCAAACTAATTCATCATCGATCGATTGATCATCGAGGGTCAAACCTTGGTATCATCGTTGAACACCATTGTCGATCCTGGCTATTGGAGTAACAGTGGTGGGAGAGACTAGCGGCGCCTTGTCCCATCAAAAAATGTGATTATACCTTTGCCATTTTGTATATTGTACGAATTTCATTACTTTTAATTTCGTTCTTTCTAAATAAATATTGATATTTTTATAGAAATGTACACACCTAAACAAACATGATGAAGACCTCGAAACTTTTATCATATAATAAAGCGGTTCTGAGTAAATTAAACGGTATTATCTATTTGACACATAGACTATAAGATTTTTTTATTAGATACCATTCCGTAGGTGGCACGTGCAAACGAGGCTGATTGGCAAACCCGAGCTCAATCTCGCGTCGCCGACGAAAGCGTAGACGGGGTGTTTGACAGGAATGTTAAGGCGCCACATCTTGAACACGATTTAATATGAAGGTAATATGTCTATATAAGCAAAAGGTCATTCCATAGTAATCCGTCTGCTGGCGGGCCGTCGACGTAGTATCCGTATGAGTAGAACTTCACTTGGGTGCGATTCGAGAGAGGTCTGGATCCAGTATTTGTGCAGTAGTATGCTGAAAGGAAACTCTATGTGCAACACCTTCACATCATTTGAACTGTCATACAGGATAGTAAGTAGAGTGCATCTACAACCCTTTATTAGTCGGTGCCAATCTTAGTATGTCAAATCTACCTACTATCAAAGTAAGAAGATAGATTGGCACCAACCCCAAATACTCGATAACACACCATCACGCCTGATTTTCCCAAAGGGTTAGGCAGAGGTGGTAATAGAACTATTATTTGAGGCTTTTTAGTGCTTCTGGTTTTTTTTTGAAGTCGGTTTTTGTTTTTTTTTATAAAAACATTTTTTTTCAAAGTGTTCGCTCGTACATTTCCATTTTACTGATGATAAAGCTTTACCTTAAATTAGACTCCTAGATTCTATTTAGATAAAGATATACTAACGAAATGGAGGTAGTATATTTTATGGTATTTTGGTGAATTCAGCTAAGTAAAGAAAATTAATATTTATAAAAACCGTAAAAAAGTTTTATTTGCTCATGACCGTAATTCTAAAATAAATTAATACTTCATCCGTTTATGATATGACTAGTTTGGCTTTCAGTGGTGGTAGAGGGGAGCGGCGTGGACGACGGGGGCGGCGGCGTACGCGACGGGGGCGGCGTGATGGACGACGGGGGCGGCGGCGTACGCGACGGGGGCGGCGTGGTGGACCACGGGGGCGGCGGCGTACGCGACTGGGGCGGCGACCTTGGCGACCTTCACGGCACCATGGATGGGCTCCCTGTGCACGACAGCGTTGAAACCGTTGTGGTCGTCGGCGGTGTATTCCACGGTGCGCTTGGTGCCGTCGGGGTCGACCACGGAGTAGGAGCCCTGGACGACGTCACCGTCGCGGGTCTCGTGCTGGGTCTTGGAGTCGCCAGTCAGACCGTCCTGCACGTCGTACGCGAAGCTGTATTGTGGGTGCGCGTCGAACTCCTCGACTCTGGCGACGGGGGCGGAGTGGAGCAGGGGGGCTGCTGCGTACGCGACTGGGGCAGGGTGCGCGGTGTACGCCGCGGGGGCGATGATGCCAGCTTGAGCAGCGGCGACGGCGCAGACCAGGACGACCAGCTGGAAATAAAAATAAAACTATTGAGTAGGTATACTAGCTAGATAGTTTCAAGTTAATGAAAGCGGGAATGATTTATTTAACTAATTTCAGATTTGCTTCTGAAAATTTTAGTTTTTAGATCAAGTTCACCAATATTTTTTTACAGGATTCGTACCTTGAAAGCCATTTTGTTAAAGGATAGAAGTGACTTCACTATGAGGAGATCTCAAGTTGAATGTGCCGCAATTGAATCTCTCGGACTTTTTATATGCCTCCTAGCTGTCTCAGCGTTATACTATTACACGGGCGCGCGTGTGTGAGATCGTATAAACCGGTTACTTTTCAAAGTTGCATAAATCAATTACACTATTCAGACTCGAGGATCTACTGAATTGGTTCGTATAATATGATAGTAAGAGCAAGTGGGTATGATTGATCTCGGGCACAAAGATCACTTGCATTGTAAATGCTCTTCAACTTTTTTGGCCTGCGCGTCCTTGCGACGACGAATATTAGTTTTTGTAACTTACATATATTTTGTGGTGGTAAACTAGGTCATTGTATGAGTGCACTTTTTAGCACCAATGCTTTCAAGATTTTTAATTTAAGTTTTCAGCCGTATATACAAAACTTTTTTATAAAATCTTATATCCGTTAAATTAAACCTTATGTAAAATGTCACAGCGGGCACGAGCATTCCAATTTTCAAAATGTGACCAGTCATGTGTCAGCTATCAAAGTTTCATTGCAACGGATTTGCATCATATCCATTTTCAGGTCCCTTTATTGATTAACGACGTAATTAGTAAAGTAGCAGGCATTGTATAGAAGAAGTAAGTTGCTTGTTACTTTTGTCATCATTCATCAAACCTACTGATACTGTACCGGCTGACAAGTGGCCGACTGTGAAACGTACCATGACCCACCAATTCCTACTATAATTAGTATTAATAATGCCCACACCTCAAACCCTAAGAACTTTTATCTTATATCAATCCACACATTTTCGCCCACCATAAACGGATACTCACGCGTTAACATAATGTTAAAAGAGATCACATTGTATGGTTATTATTAACGCTACCGATACTCTACTGTAATAAAGGCTGCTCTGCCTATTTTAAAACTGAGTTCTCCACCTATATTTCTTCTTTATCGTATACTCATGACTGAGGGAAGTGATTTTGGTGGGTAGCCTGTGCCGCCAACTGTCTCTAGATCTCTCTGTCTTGCGCCATTTGTATGGTTGATTGCAAGGTGCCCCTGTTCCCTCTTAAGCACGGAGACGCTATGTTTGAGATAATAGTTTACCGATCAGTGATTGCAGCTGGCTGAGCGCCTCAAAATCCTTGTTATCAGGTTGTAGCAGTATGTGGTGGTTACGCCCTATCCGGCAGATGTATCGCGTGGGCGTGCGCAGCATGCACGACCCCCTGGACCACGCCACCGGCCTCGAGAAGCGGGAACTCCTCGCGTACATGGCCGGAGACTGCGACCCATTCCGCATACTCTCCATTAAAAAAGGTTATATGCCGGCTCTATATGCATTACTTGTATTCCTACAGTCCAAATTTATGGACTGACACTGGCATTACAAATTACTTTTGTTCCTAGAAATGTTTTGTAGAACGATTATAGGTAATCTGGCTAAAAGTCTCTATAAATTTGGGCGTTACATTGTGCAGGTGTATTATTAATAACAAAATAGTACATAGTGTGCCTGAAAAAAAAGTGATAAGTGGCGCCATCTTACACTATTTGCGGAAACTATTTACTGTACCGACTGAAGTAAATGTTTTCGAAACTCTGAATGGTTGACAACAAATCGTATTCATTGCTAACTGCAAAGCGTTAAAATGCACCTACATAATAATAGAGCTCTCCATTCAGCTACATCGCTC
This sequence comes from Drymonia ruficornis, assembly GCA_947859195.1. NCBI lineage: Eukaryota > Metazoa > Arthropoda > Insecta > Lepidoptera > Notodontidae > Drymonia > Drymonia ruficornis. The sequence continues at coordinate 4,957,880 of OX401904.1, forward strand.
CACCAGTAGTTACATTAAGAAGTCTTTACTCCAGGGCACTGTTCTTTGCTTGTAACTTACGATCCTTTCCGTTTCTTATCAGGTCCAGGCACCTGTGAGCGTCCAAATTTGATTCCAAGCTCAAACGCATCGCGCCTGTTGGGGTGCCTATGCAACAAGTTCGACAACCACTTTGAATATATGTGGTTGCATCTCGGCCACCCGAAGCGTTGCGGCTGCGGGTACTGGTTCGAACTGTGCCCAGTCGCACCCTTGTAGCGTTGATGATGAATACAATTATTTATCTATACAATTGTCTTTGTAATTTTTAGCTGAGGCTCAATTTTTTTATTATTATTTTTTGTTTTTATAGGACTGCGGTGGCCAAAAAAAGCGTACGGCCAGCCTGATGTTAAGCAGTTACCGAAACCTATAGATGCTTACAATACCAAAGACATTTCTCGCACATTGCCGACCTGAAGGGGAGTGGGATGGAGGGAGAGGGAGGGGGGCAGGCTTTCGGCTCTCTCACTCATCGTACGAAACACAGCTGTAATAGCTGCTTTACGCCGATCTTCTGCGAGAGGGTGGTACTACCCCGGTCAAGCCAGCCCGTTTATGAGCAGCAGTCAATTGGCTACAGCTTGGCTACCACCTTGGAAAAAAAAAAGTTAAAAAATACGTGAACATTAACACTCGTCTCTCAAGTTTCTATAGTAAGGACTTATCACCATAGATTTATAAAAGTATCGCGCGCGCAATATTATGGTATTATGGTAGCCAGTGTTTTTTTTTGCCTATACAATATGTTAAAAAAACCCTCTCCGAGTCGAAACCGGTATTTAGGTTTCCCAATCACATGACCGATTAAATAAAAAATAAAAAATATTCATGATAGTAAACCACGAACGTAAATACATACTGGACTGTTCACTACTGCACAAAAAACGAGCCGAGCGTGAGGCCCCAGTTGGGACTGTGTCCCTCTCATTTCGAGTTGCCATGCCCAAATAATATTATCGTTGGGTAGTGATTGTTAGTTTTTAAATCAAGCAAATAAATTATTTATTATTTATCGTGAGTATTGTTTTATCATATAAACAATAGTCACGATAAATACTAAATTAATTTATTTGCTTGATATAAAAACTAACAATCACTACCCAACGATAATATTATTTTGACATGGCAACTCGAAATGAGAAGGACACAGTCCCAACTATGGCCTCTCGCTCGGCTTGTTTCTATCTCTAAGAATTGTCAAGGTATAATAGACCTTAAGGCAGCAGAATAAAGTTGAATTTCTTCTTAACCAAAAACCCAAATGATACATCCTTCATTATAAATCCGTGTAGTAAACATATTAATGACAATTTAAAATGCCTTTTTTTTGCCTTTTTCCTGAAATTTTAAAAATTTTAAAAATATGACTACACCGTTACCGGAAGTAATTCTGTTCTAACATAATTACTTCCGGTAACGGTGAAACGGTTCGTAAAATGACGTCATCACATACTTTGTGGTCAGAGGTGCCGCCACACGATCTATCGTGTGGCGGCACCTCTGACCACAAAGTATGTGATGACGTCATTTTACTTTTTTTTTTATGTAAACGGGGTATTTGTTTTCCAAAAAAATATGGGAGGCCTTTGCCCAGCAGTGGGACACTTACTATGCTAAAAAATATAAAAATAAAAATTTTCAAAAAATAACAATAAAATAAAATATAAAAATATTTTTACAAAAATAGAATCTAATCTCGATACCCAACAATACGTTTTCGGGTTTTCTTAACATGTTGTATGTACCTTGACTGCCCAAATTTGCCGAGAAATGTCGCTCTTTAATTTACTTACCAAGAAGTTATCTCCAAACCATCTTAAAGTGTATTAAATTAATTGCATATTTTAATTCTCATCTCGCCGATTGCAAGAAACAGAGTTGCTGCGATCCTATTAAATTAATTAGTCGTGGTTACATTTTGGCGTGTAATTGCTGTTGAGCTTTAAAACCACAGAATACATGATATAGTCAGTCCACGTTTCAGTCATTTATTCAGAAGATATAATATTTTGCGCTGTGATCAAAAAGCCGGGCGACTTGTTACGATTATTGTATAGTTCACATTGCTACACATTGGTAGTTAAGGTGGGGACATGAGCTGGAAATTTTGGCTGAATGGGCGGAGCTAACGCATTGCGCCCCGCGCACCCCGCGCTCCCCGCGCCAACTCTGACAGCGCGCGTTTATTGCGTCGCTTGTATTCTTATTTCAACGCAAGCCAAGCCGCAAATTATCACAACGTAGTAGGACTACAAATAAGTTGATAATTTCGCTCTATAATGCAAATCCTAAATAGCTCAGTGGAAAAGTCATCCTAAACGGCGATGACGATGACGCAGGATCAAATCCTATAATAGTTATTTGCTTTTTTTATGTTTTCTAATTTTATTGTAGGCATTATCTTTTTATTTTACTTTTATATACCTACCTATATTTTTATTAAATCGAATAATTTATTTATTTATTCATAAACTAAAGTCTAAATAAAATAGATCACAAACGAAAAACGATCTAAAACGTAGGAAAGAAAACTGATGGAGCAATTTACGATACGATTCGAGTTCGAATCCCACAACAGCATATATATTTTTTTAATGTTTATTTATTAATTTATTTACTTATTTTTGTTTATTTATTTGGCCTACTAACGATTGTGTACATTATAAATAGCGTTTTTTCGAATGTGATATTTTCAAAAAAAAAATTTTTTTGAAGTTTGACATCTTGACAAATACCACAGTATAAATATAGTACAATACAGTACAGTCGGCCATCGCCTTTGATGTTTGTGAACATACCGCCACCGTCTTGACAGTTGGTGCGACGACTACTTGTGTAAGGGTTGGCACACATTATAATATTTAAAGGAATACCTACTTATTTCAGACTATTTCTCTTGACTCTTCTAGGTACTGTCTTCTCCTGTCTTTGTATTTTTTTTGTATTTGTCTTTTTTCTTTGTTTTCCTGGTCTTGTGTATCTTTTCTTGTCATTTATTGGCATTTCGTGTGATTTTCTGTCATTTACTTTCATTTTTTGTCATTTCCTGCCATTTTGTCATTTCCTGGCTTTTTCTGTCATTTTGTCATATTTGTTATTTCCTGGCATTTTCTGGCATTTTTGTCATTTATTGTCATTTTCTGTGAGTTTTGCAATTTTCTGTAATTTTTGACAGTTCTTGCCATATTTGAAATGTTGTAATTTTTCATTTTTCCATCATTTTTGCCATTTTCTGTCATTTTGGTCTTTTTTGTCTATTTTTGAATGTAGGCTGTTCGGCTCACTGCATGCGATGGTTGCGAGTTCGATTCCCGCCAAATGAAAATTTTGGAAACGGCCGTATGCGTAATTTGTCTCGATCCTGGTATTACGTGGATCGTCTCCAGTCCATTACGGTACCCATAGTTCAAGCGTTGCTAAGGTTGGTACCATTCATTCGCGTCTCATGTAATTCTCTCTGTGTTGTCAGAGAATAACTATATGTATATACAGTAAGGGCGAGGCCCATTACCATTGACTATACTTGAAAGTGCACGACTATTTTCTCAACAATTGTTGACCACTATTGACTATTTTGACCATTATTGTCTATTTTGACCATTATTTACTATTTTGACCATTTTTGACCATTGTTGAGTATTTTTAGTCTTTGTTGACTATTTTTGACCATTGTTGAGTATTTTTAGTCTTTGTTAACTATTTTTGACCATTGTTGAGTATTTTTAGTCTTTGTTGACCATTTTTGACCATAATTAACTATTTTTGACCATTGTTGATAATTTTTGACCATTGTTGACTTTTTTTACCATTATTGACTATTTTGACCATTGTTGACTATTCTCAACTATTGTTGACCACTATTGACTATTTTGACCATTATTGACTATTTTTGACCATTGTTGACTGTTTTTTTACCATCGTTGACTATGTTTGCCCATTGTGACCAATTTTGACCATTGTTGACTATTTTTGACCATTGTTGACAATTGTTGACCATTATTGACTATTTTTGACCATTGTTGACTGTTTTTTTACCATCGTTGACTATGTTTGCCCATTGTGACCAATTTTGACCATTGTTGACTATTTTTGACCATTGTTGACAATTGTTGACCATTGTTGACTATTTTTGACAATTGTTGACTGTTTTTTACCATTGTTGACTATGTTTGACCATTGTGACCAATTTTCACCATTGTTGACTATTTTTGACCATTGTTGACTATATTCTACCATTGTCGACTATTTTGACCATTATTGACTTATTTTGACCATTGTTGACTATTTTAGACCATTTTTGACAAATTTTGACCATTGTTGACTAATTTTGACCATTCTTGACTAATTTTGGCCATTGTTGACTATTTTCAGCATCAACCGTCAACAATGGTCAAAATGATCAACAGAAGTCAACAATGGTCAAAATTAGAAGACAATGGTCAAAAATGGTCAAAAATAATCAACAATGGTCAAAAATAGTCAACAATGGTAAAAAAAGTCAACAATCGTCAAAAATTATCAACAATGGTCAAAAATAGTCAATAATGGTCAAAAATTGTCAACAAAGACTAAAAATACTCAACAATGGTCAAAAATAGGCAATAATGGTCAAAATAGTAAATAATGGTCAAAATAGACAATAATGGTCAAAATAAGTCAACAATGGTCAAAATAGTCGACAATGGTAGAAAATAGTCAACAATGGTAAAAAATAGTCAACAATGGTCAAAATTGGTCACAATGGTCAAACATAGTCAACAATGGTAAAAAACAGTCAACAATTGTCAAAAATAGTCAACAATTGTCAACAATGGTCAAAAATAGTCAACAATGGTCAAAATTGGTCACAATGGGCAAACATAGTCAACAATGGTAAAAACAGTCAACAATTGTCAAAAATAGTCAATAATGGTCAAAATAGTCAATAGTGGTCAACAATAGTTGAGAATAGTCTACAATGGTCAAAATAGTCAACAATGGTAAAAAAAGTCAACAATGGTCAAAAATTATCAACAATGGTCAACAATGGTCAAAATAGTCGACAATGGTAAAAAATAGTCAACAATGGTCAAAATTAATCAAAAATGGTCTAAAATAGCCAACAATTGTCAAAATAGTCAAAAATTGTAAACAATTGTCAACAATGGTCAAAATTAGTCAACAATGGTCAAAATTGGTCACAATGGTCAAACTTAGTCAACAATGGTAAAAAACAGTCAACAATTGTCAAAAATAGTCAACAATGGTCAAAAATAGTCAACAATGGTCAAAAATAGTCAACAATTGTCAACAAAGAATAAGAATACTCAACAATGGTAAAAATAGTCAACAAAGACTAAAAATACTCAACAATGGTCATAAATAGTCAATAATGGTCAAAATAGTAAATAATGGTCAAAATAGACAATAATGGTCAAAATAGTCAATAGTGGTCAATAGTGGTCAACAATTGTTGAGAAAATAGTCGTGCACTTTCAAGTACAGTCAAGAATGGTAATGGGGCCTCGCCCTTACTGTATATGTAGATTGTTATTCTGTGATAATACAGAGAGAATTACATGAGACGCGAATGAATGGTCCCAACCTAAGCAACCCTTGTACTATGGGTACCGTAATGGACTGGAGGCGATCCCCGTAATACCAGGATCCAGACAAATTACGCATAAGGCCGTTTCCAAAATTTTCATTTAGCGGGAATCGAACTCGCAACCATCGCATGCAGTGAGCTGAACAGCCTACGTTCAAACCACTTCACCAAGCGGGCGTTAATTGTCAATGGACGACGAAGTATGTAGTTCATAATTTCGCTATGTTCCCCAACATGAAATTAGCTGAGTAAGTCAATGCATAAGTTCGTCAAGGCAGAAGTTCGAATCCTAATCTTTATATTTTCGAAATCAATATTTTTTCATGTTATTCTAAATGTAGGCGAAGGCATGAAGGCGACTGCAAACGCACACTGTCACAATGTGTTTGTACATGTCGAACACAAGCAAGGGCCAGTCGCCTTCGTGAAAAAGATTCCAAATTCAAATCATAATCAATGAAAAAATATCCAAGATTCCATGTAGTATATAGTTCATAATTTCGCTTTCAATTTCAATGTCTTGTTAGCTCGTAAGTAAATTGATCTGGCTGGGTGAATGCTATAAGGAGCGCAGGTTCGAATCCTATATCTATATTTTCGATTTTAATAATATATTCTTAGTTCTTATTATTTTTTATTTTAATTTGTATTATTTTTATATGATTCTTTAACAAAACCAAAAAATAATGTTCTAAATTACAATTCCTTGTCAAAACTTCTTAGGTACAAAGGCGTATACATCTTTGCAATATTTTTATGTATTTATTTACAAAAAAGCTATAGACGATAATTGACGCGACTGGAGCGCGGGAAAACTGGCACAACCTCCCCGTCCAACAGTCATCGCGGTACTGCCGCCCGTCGCCCCTCGCACCGGATCCGCCCACTTTGTTGGCGAATATTTGGAAAATCATGAATTGTGACGTGAAAAACGATTGCATCGCAAAATCAAGCTTACATTTTTTAGGTATTATCTTTCTCCATCTTTTGGTGGAAAAACTATTTAAAAATTCCCAGCCGTTTGGAAGAAGATAGAAATTTAAATTTGAAAATTTCTACATTTTGGTAATTTTTTTCACATAGTAAAAGAGCATTTTTCACATTTTTCAAACTTGTTTTTTAAAGAAGAGGGTATAATAAATACGGTGATATTTTTTTCAAAATTTTTACTCCACTCGTCTAAGAGGAGATAGCCTCCAAAAATGCCTCGTTAGCTACCTGCCCAGTCTTAAGGTATCGCAGTAGTTTTCTTATAGGTATACTTTTTAAATATTTTTTGTAGAGACTAGCGTTTAAACGTTGCCAATGCTATACATCATAAGTTACAGTGGGGCTAACTCGATCACAAAAATGAATCACTTTATGATCATAATATGATTCACCGAAATCGTAAGATGGTTACTCCCAAGCAATTCATATTATGAATCGCAATTCATCTATTTGACAGTTATATGAAATTGGTAATATGGTCCACGAAGAAAGATGAATTGCAATGTTGCAAATTGTCAATGTCAATTTAATGACAAATAGGTCAGAGAGAAACTTATATATAGGAAATAGGTACCATACCTATTTATCATAACCTATGAAGATGTTTATTGTTTTTTATGTATTACGAAATATTACTTAACATGAACATCAAGAGTCTCCACGACGACCCCTCAACATGCCAACGCAGGTGCCTAAGAATCCGGCACCGCTGAAAGAAAAGCACGAGCTTTCGCGAGTTTATCCGCGGGATTACGAGCCATCGGGTCCACGAAAACTCCAGTGCAACAAGGAGAGCTTCATCACGGTGGAGGAACGAGGAAGCCAGCTAGTCTAAACAATGTGGCATCGCGTCAACGAAACCCTACCAGCTGCGCGCTGCCATGTGCTGAATTTTAACCGGAGGGTGGTTTGTTTCGACGCTTCAAAGGTCGGTTGCAGGGCACGAACAGCGTCATGACACCGACTAGTTATAGCTACGTGTTAATCGTTATGACCGTGAATGTGTAATATTGTTATGTAGGTATATGTTTGGTTTCCCGAATTATAAATAAATAAAATGACTGAATTTCTTAAGTATCTCGAATACCTACCCTCACTATAAGCAAGAACATGAAGATTGTAACAGTGGCTCATACTAAACAATTACCATCTTGTGAAGGAAGTTTATCACAAACAAACTTTCGGGAAGAACATACCTACCTAATGTAATTTCATTTCATAGGTATTAATTTTATTTTCAGGTAGGTAAATAACACTGCTTTTCAATAATTTTAAAGATGTTACTATACCTTATAATGTATTTTATGTACGTATCTAATTAATGTTTTTACAATCTTATTTTATTCTTAATAAAATAAGATCAAAATAAATTCAACCATAACTTTATGGATTTTATCGTTTTTCTATAGCAACCTTGAATACCATGGCTCTAAAGGGCTTGTATCTAGGGCAGTAAAACAAATTTAAAAAAAAAAAGGATTCAAATATGAAATTGTCTATGGAGCAGAATTGCTCGTGAATCGCGGTTCATCTGTGCCCATATTACCGAAATTAGATGAAATGCAAAACGGTTCATTTGATGAATTGGAATTGCAATTCATAAGCAATATTGCATAGTGACGCAGTTAGACCCGCAGGTATAATTCAGCCACGCTTAGGCCAAAGATTGGTTCTTATTATTTCTTATTCGTTATTATACCATTATAATATTTTATAGATGGGGAGCCGTAGAAGGGGTTTCTGGATTTGCACGAGCGCGTCAGATTAGCATAAGGGGGATTCATTACTAGCTAAGAAGTGTCAAAAGTGTCAATTTTGCTAATTTGATCGTCAGTCTAAGAAATGGGAGCATCTGGAAGTTTCACTTTTTCACACCCTCAGTTTTTTTTTTTTAAATATAGGACTGCGGTGGCATAAAAACCTACGGCCCGCCTGATTTTAAGCAGTTACCGTAGCCTATAGATGCTTACAAATTCTGACGCGCTCGAGTAATTATTTTTTTTCAATTTATCATGTTGGAGCATGAAAAGTATCAATATCTGACACGCTTGAGTATTTTTATGTCATTGATTTTTATACAAAAAAAATTTTTTTTTCATGTATACGCTTCCCCCACCGCTGAAAGTGGAAACATCTAGAACAATGTATTCTTCCTATCATGTCATCTACCGAATCTACTAGGTTTGGACGACGCTCGTGCAAATCCACGAATTGCACGCTCGCCTCCCCATCTATTAATAATCATTTCCATTTCGTATCTTTCAGTCCCCCCTCGCTTCAGTAATGTTATACCGCTGTTTTCATAGCCGCCCTCGTAAGGCCGCGCCGCCCGCGCCGCTCGCCGACCCACTTCCCGCGCTTCAACCTTGAACCACCTTATCCGGACACAGCTACTGAGTAGGCAACTCTACCCCGGAACCTTACCGCTTACCAACGAATTAACATGATTATAATAGTGCTACAGAAGGTAATTAAATGGGTGCATTTCCTGGTAGAATGTAGGAAGAAATGTTAGGGTTTCGTTTTCAAGGATAGGAACGAAAATAAAAGTCCAAAGTACAGTCAAAAGTCCGCGTGGGACAAAAATGAGCGAGGATTTTATGCTCTCAAAATAAAATAAGATAAATAATTATTGTGATCAAACATAGACTGGTACATATTGCTAATCTTCACAACAATATTTATTAACGCTTTCTTTCACAATTTTATCTTTTAATTAATATCACATAGGTTGATAATTTTTCTATCATTTATTTGAAAACTTTATTCATTTTTCACACTTCTATCACCATTCATATCACACGATAGTACAATTAATTACTATTATTCACAACATTTTGCACATTTTATTACTTAACTAAATATCACATCTTTAAAATGACAAGTTCACCAGTGTACCGAGTAGGTACAATCTAATTTTCATTTGCAGGTATAAAATATTGCCCGTTGAAGGATAAACTGGATTTAAGCTCATTGTCTGGAGTGAAGTAAATTGCAGGGTTTTGTTCTGCGTAGTTTACCTGTTGAGTGCCCTGTGCATACACAGGTCTCGCCGATGGCTGGTTATAATACTGGTTTGGAACTGGCCTCGGGCTGCTCGCTATAGGTCCACTTCCTGGCTCTTCGCGCACTACGGCTTGGTAGCCGTGTTTCGCATCAGCTGTGTACTCGACCGTTCGCTTCGTGCCATCTGGTCCTAACACAGTGTAAGCTCCTGTGACTATGTCGCCGAGTCTCACCTCGTGTTGGCTCTTGCTGTCGCCTGTAGTGGGGTCATCGACGTTGTACGAGTATCTATAATCGCTGGGCGACGGCGGCGGATCTCTCACTATGATACCGAACACTGCTGGCACGACGCACAGGAATACCGGTACCTGAGAATTAAACATAAACAAATCAACAAATGAACTGTTATATAGGTACCTACCTCCATTATTACACGGGCACACTCTTATTAGAACAGGGATTTATCATAAACGTGGGTGACAAATCCACGCTTAATGCGTCACGCCCAATGCCATCGTTGACTCAAACATTGCTATCATAAATGCACTGTACTGTATGTAGCTGAGCCGAGTTACAATAAAATAATTAAATCGAATAACAATAAAAATATATTTACCCTAAACATTTTGCAAACGCGCTTAACAATAGGGTCCGAAGTAAATAGTACACACGCGCGGTTCTCGTGGGTCGTATTTATAGAAGCGGCGTGCATTCACTCGAATGGTCCTCATTGCAGCGCCCGACCGCGCTCGACTTTTGTCGCCCCGACTTACTGCAGCCTCCGTAATTAAAGCTATAGATTACTTAATTGTTACCACAGTGTAAAGAGGTCTTGTTATGTTGCTGGGTACCTACGACATGTTAGCGGCTACGGGAGCTTTCTTGTGTCGCCTGAAATTTCTTCTGCTTTTTTGCATCGGTTGAGTTATTTAACTGGCGGTAAGATTGTAGTTTCGCAAAATACTACTTGATGTTGCAAGTCCTTAGTTAGGATTTTCTATTAGGTTCGACCTAGGTGCCCCATTTGTGCTGTTAATGATCATATACCTACACAATATCCAGTGTATGAGTTTTAGATCACGCTAAACTAAATGCAAAGCAAAAACGGTTATAGGATAGATAAACTCATTTAACTATCAAGGTCCTATCGCCTATTGAGATAGCTAGACTAATTTACGTTCCGTAGGGGGCTTAGAGGTGCTTTCTGATCTTGAAATCTATTTTAGTACATATTAACGAACGTTTAACGAACCATGATCTCGATTACAAACGCAGAGTTAATGGACATTGGAATTAATTTATCTTCGCACCGGTTCATAGCTGTGCTGTGCCTCACGAATTGAGGCTGTAGATACTATTTCTTTGATATATTGTGGAAACTGTGGGGTCATGGACGAAAGCGTGGCCGTAGACACAACTCATTTGGTTGGGACAGTAAAAAATCATAGGTAAGCAACTACTAATGAATCACAGAGTTCATTCATCATCTTTTACATGCAGTGTTGATGTATAAATATATTTATTATATTCCTTATTACCAAATGCATTATAAAGAACCCGCTATGGTAAACAACTTTACCCATCCTTGCATAAAAAAAATCTTAAAATAATACTCGTCTAATAAGTCAATTATTCTTGACACGTGAAAATTACCGTAATTCATTATAAAAGATTAAACGAATCACAGGCACGCGTGTGAAGCTTCAGTCTAGTCCCTATACATGCTAATTACAATGATATCACAGACGATCTTATATAGATATGTGAGCAAGAGTCCAATCTACGTAGAGGTAGCCTTACTTTCACGACCTATATGGAGTACTATATAGATGTATTATTATAATAACTGTAGCGAGCATTTCAATTAAAAATAAATAGAACAGTAAAGAATCAATTAAAGTTGTAATTATCTAAATATTGTTTTTAAAAATCTAGATATATCAAACATAATAATTAAAAATAAATTTTAAAAAACTATGCTCGAAAGATAAGTACAATATGGATATCCAATAACTTAGTTTCAAAATCATTGTGCAATATCGTCTCCGAAATACAGTCTAATATGGAACAGCCCTTAGAATATTATGACGCAATCGTAAGCCAAGAGTTAACTATATTTTCAATTCCATCTGTATTATCTGTATTATGCTCTAGGCTCGAGGTACCACTGCGACAATAGGTTCCGGGCGTGGTTTTTGCATTGTCATTTTATTTAGGTATATCATGGCCAAATGATTGATATTTAGTTACTAGGTATTAGTATTTGAAAGTCTCGTGTAATGCACTAATCAGCATTACTCGGTCTAAACGCATGGAGACACTTGTTGAAGGTCGCCGACATGGACAACTTGTGAAGAAATTCGATAGCTGACTTATACCGACGCTGTTCCAATATTTGATACGATCAAGGATTGTCAATACGTTCTTTGTTTGGGAAAAGTGTTAAAAATATACCTACTCCCTACAATTTGACAGCAAGTGACAATCAAGTAGTTAATTCCATGAACGTAATATTAGAATTAAAAATTCCTTGGTTAATTCCTACAGTTTATCGCGTCACTACATAAACAATGTCAAACTCTTAAAATGCAATTGTACTACACTAACTAAATCTTTATCTTCATAGTCTTTAAGTGAAATCTAGCTGGGTTACTGGCAAACTGGTACGAAATAAGTTCTAATACCTTATTAATAATGAAGTGATCAATGCTTCGCCACTTATTATTAAATGGAAGTGAAACTACATAGTATCGCTCAAGAATATTCGTGTAAAATATTAGAATATTGGTGTAATTGTCAGTAATGTATCATAAGGCACAAACATCGCTAGCGAGTTGCTGTAGGTACTTTACAGGCGTTAGTCACGGCTTTAGGAAATTGCCCAACTCGCGAGCTCCGCGTCAAGGGCACTCACATGGAAATCACTTGCGACGAGTGTCTGCTCAGTGTTAACCACAACCACATATACCTAGTGTGTTTTTGGAAATTTCAACTTTATTTACGTTGCATAAGAGGTTCACAAACGTTGTTTGACCCGTTAGGTACTATATAAAAACGTATAAATATAATTGATATCCATAAATATGGATTATTTTATTTGGATTTTCCTTACGTGTTTTGTATGTTTTTATTGTAGAGCTTCGTTTAAATACTGTTGTGTGTGTGTGTGTGTGTTTTAGGTGGCTGGTTTTTTAGGATACCTAATATATTAGGTACAGTAATAAAATGACTGGCCACGCATACCAAAACACAATTCAGAAATATAAAACTTCGCGCTAATCAGAAAGCAATAATACAGATTTCATACAAAAGACATCAACGCGCGATGTGCCAATAGTTCAGCAAAATCGCCTTCTTCAGTATTATAAAAAGGTTAGGTATTTAGGTACTTATGTATGCACTTAAGGTACCTTATATAAACGTTATCTGGAAGTTTGACTCCGGTCTGAATCGAGTAGCTAGGTAGGTACTTATTTAAAATTAATCGATCTTATCTATTAAATTAAAAATACATAGGTACTTAGTCACAGCATATCGGTACTTCTGCCTGTACTTGTACTTAATAACTTTTATGGCCACAAACCACTGTTCGGCAATCGATTAACTTTTATAAAAAAAAACATAATACAACCATTACAATTTTTAAAGACAAGGCAAATGAATCAGCCCGTAACAAATACGCTTTGCAAATAAACAAAATAATTTTAATACACCAAATACCGTGTTTAATATAACTTTAATAACATAGTTCGTGTTCGTGCGAATATAATTGGGAGCGACAGTATAAAAGAAGAAAGGTCAGCCAATTGGAACCTTGTTCGACACTAAGTACGAAGTGTGACATTTATTAGAACCAGTCTGTAACAGGCTCAGGTCACAGTTAATTTTTGTCAGGCGATCTAGATTAGGCAAGGCGTGTGTGTTGCGTTGTCTGGGTTACCAGATAGATGACGCGATTGCCTATGTTTTGGTAGCCTACCATTTTTTTCAGGCGTATACGAAAATAGAGTCTTTTCGGTGGTAACTGTTATTACACCCTCTGAAAACCCTATTGCGGTAACCTCCGATAACACTATATTATAATGCTTTATAGAGTACCACGCACCAGTACCCCTGTTATTATCATTTATTCAAAATAAAGTAACTAAAAACCACCGTTGTTTATTGGTTCAAGCTGGTAACCCAGGCTATCATGTGTGCGCGTGCGTCCGCACTCCGCACCGAACGCCCTGCGCCCGCGCACATAATAGCCGGGCGCGGCTGACACACATTCTCCGTATGCCATTATTTTACACACATGAAACTGGTTCACTTACAATATTGTGTGCCATATGCGCGAGTTTAGTGAGTGTTAGACGCCATTTTTTTGTTATCCAATTTATGATCTACCAAGTCTTGATCATATAGTACCTACGTTCTATTTTTTTTATTTAGTTGGCATTTTGGTAGTCCTCTTACTTTAATATCAATTCCTGGTATAAGAAAGGTTACCCAATTTTTCACACAATTTTAATGCCTGCAGTTACTCCTAGACTTGCTCTAATGATTTAATTAAATTCTCCTTTGTCTGGCTTTCCTTACTTTTTATAATGCATGTTAATGAAACAAAAATTAGATTCCTCTTATTTATTACCTCAGCTTTAACACGTAATTAACGATACACTACAATAACAGATATAACATTATAGTAATACGGTTCAGGTCACTTGGACGGGCGGCGGCTCGTTTAGACGGATCTAGGTTAGTTTTAAAAGCTTTTTAGATCCTGTTGTCCTACAATATCGATACGACGTGACGTGAGTGTGTGCGAAACTTAAACATTATGAACTAACCTAACATGGCAGGTTGGAATGATTGACAGTGATAACAGCTCTATTTAGAGCTTATTCTGTATAACTATCACGATAGAGTGCTAAATTATCAGCTACAGTGATGACCTGTTACAAACGTAAGTTCTTGCTCACTTCTGCAGATGATTAAGGGCCTATCACACTGGCGGTTTGAGGGCGGGCTGGTATGCTTAAAATGAGACGAGAATACCTCGGTGCGCACTCGAAACCCACTCGCAATCCGCTCGCATACCGCCAGTGTAATAGGGCTCTTATAGAGCACTACTCTTATTCTAGTAATAAAAATGAATATCGACGTCATTATAGAAACCCGCATCCATCTAAACGAGCGATGTTGTTTCGTTAAGACTAGTGGTAGTAGGCATGAGCAACGTGTGCTGGGGCTACAGCCTTCACGATAGCGGCGCCAGCAGGTTCCTTGTGCACGACAGCGTTGAAGCCGTTTTGGGGGTCGGCGGTGTACTCCACGATACGGCGCGAGCCGTCAGGCTCTACCAGAGAGTATGAGCCCTGGACTACGTCACCAGACCGAGTTTCCTGCTGGTTCTTGGAGTCGCCTGTAAAAAGGATTTCAGTTAATGATGTATTGCTCCACCACACGAAAAACATTAAAAACATAGGTACACACAAAGTGTCAGGAAGACCACCTTTGGATGGAGAGGATTAAAATTTGTATTGCTATCAAAGGCAGCATCGTACAGACCACTGATTTTTACAGCGTAGCCGGTCCGTTACTAGAGAAAATCTAGGGACGTGTAGGGGTGGAGGGTGCACCCTAGGGGGTGGTTTTTAGAGTAGTAGTAGTAATTAGTAAATTGATGTTACTACACGCTAAACTAGTAACATCCCCGACACATTGTATAATGATTCTGAATTGCTTGCGAGTAATTTTGTCACTATGAAGTGAGCAGACAATAATATGCCTAAATCACAACGCTACGGAGTCTTCTCCATTTTCTGACAGGTTCCTTGTGTGATTGACTAGTTACTGGTAACTGTTTTTATATTACAGCGATAGCTTTTGGACGAGAACGTTACCATCACATTCTTCACCTTCAGCACTAGCTATCACATCAAGATTTGGTTTAATGATTAGTATCAATTGACTCTATCCATAGATTTCAGGAATCAGTAATTACCCAAGCTTGTACTCACCAGTAAGGGCGTCCTGAATGTCATAAGCGTAAGAATATTGTGGGTTGGGGTCGTACTCCTCCACGGGAGCTGCGACCTTCGCCACGGCCGCGTACGCGGGCCGGGGGAAGGCCAGGGCCGCCGGGTGCGCCACGGTGAGGGGCGCCGAGTACCCGAGGGAGTGCCCGTACGCGTAGGGCGCCGCCACCGGCACCACGCCGCCGGCCGCCCCTCTGCACACCACCAGGATAGCAGCCAAGATTAAGACCTGGATAAAGAACATAACATTAGTATATTATAACAGTCACTCATCGTTTATTTTAAACAAACCCATCTAAAACCTAGGGGTGGAGTTGGGAGTGTTCAGTACCTGAATACCTTTGCTTATCAATCTAGGTATATTTGCTGAAAATCTAACGGAAGATTACACGTCATTCAAAACTTTCAATCCTGATATTCCGAAATATAAACCGTGGAGTATTTCGCTATTTTCTAATACTCTATTTATCTAAGTACCTACCACGCCTATTGCTATTTCTTATCAAACAATATTAAAAATGTCGATAATATTAAGAAATGTCCCGTACCTTCATGTTGCGTGAGTACCTTCGGTGGCTCTGACTCGCTGTGAATATGGAGGGTTGCGCACGCGACGCTTTTATACGCACTTTGACTTGCAGTGCTTAATGCACCCGCCTAGAAAAACGTCCGATTTGTCATGGCCGGCCCTATAGGTACCCTTTACTACACCGGTTATATTAATACAATTATATTTGTGGCCAATCTACTGATAGACTAAGATAGCCGAAAGATAGTTTGGAGTTTCTAATTTCTAAATGTTACGAGAAGTCCTTCCTCGTGGTAGATGGTAGAATTGATAGATGAGGAAATTATAATTTATAAATAAACTAAGGGAAGGTCTAATCCGAAATGTGTGTCATAGCGAGGAGAATTTACATCAAGATAAATTGAAGATACTACGGTACGGTGGATGTAGCATCAGCTGAATGATGGATTGATGGATTCTATATCTGAAGGTACCTACGCTAAATTATCCATTCGTCGAAAATTATCATCCCTGGAAATAACTGCGAATACCTATTTGTGGTATTTGACGGGCATAACGGCTGGAGAACAGTTTAAGAGCTGTTAAGACTGGCTTTTAACAAAGTAAAAAGGAGCCGACTGCCAACCATCAGTAGTGGAGTGGCTTGGCTTAGAGGAGTTGGCAGGCAGCAGCAGCACAACCTATAGCTATTAATGCTGTGAGGTCATCCAAATTAATATTCGATATCACTCATAGCTGTTTACGTTAGTTATTTTTCGGTTTTAATATTTCTGTTAATTTATTTATTTACTAACATTTCATTTAGTTATTAAAACATATTTTAGTAAACTAAAGCAAGTTACCTTCTCCATTAACAGAATGGAATGTTTCGTAGATCTAGTATGTTATATGCATAATATGTATCAGGGAGGTGAGGTGGTATAACAAGACTAACTTTTTGGGTCACAGCTGCACGTTATCAAATTGCATGCGTGATAGTAGTCACACGAGCGACTTGAGATAATTCATAATGGTCACTCCTTTTACGGACAATCGTTCTGTGGACACAGCCCATATGAACCGTGCTTAGAGACTGTAAATACCATTTAATTATAAAAAGTAGGTAGCAACAAATATTAATTAATCGAAGTATAAATTAATAATTAAATATGGACACCATAGGCGTAATTTATTGCAAGGTTTTGAGCTCGCAAATTTATTTTTAAAATAAAAAATAAAATAAATAAATACCACCAGCCTTACACACCGACTGTATGGTCCCAAAGTAAGCAACGCTTGCTATGGCTACCATATAATGGACTGGGGGCGAACCCAGTGGCACCCAAACCAGGGGAAATTATGAAAATATCGTTTCCGAAATTTACCACTGGCGGGAATCGAACCCGCAACCACCCGATGCAAGTCTGCCGAACGGCCTACGCTCGATCCACTGAGCCAAATAAAATTATTAAATAAATGATGGTTTAAGATACCTAGAAGAAATATCTACCCCCATCTGTTATTTGATTTTTAGCCAAGATTATATGTTAGATAATATTATGTAGATTGATAAATCGCACATGGGTTGCCTAGCTAAATCAGGGGCCAATAATATTTACTAAAATTAACTTTTGTAGAAAAATGCCTAATTCCAATATTTAATCAATCGAGCGCGCTTCCAGGATTGGAAAGATTGATTCCTCTTCATCCCCAACTTGTGTAGGTACCTACTACCTAGCTCTGCTTACGAAAGTTGTGCGAAAAACCCAAAATAGTTAAGAGTGAAGTACCTATGATGATGTTAGAATTGAGTAAAATAGTGTTCACATGGTTCGCATCGCAGATGGACTCTCTATTAATAATGCAGTTGAAGTTGAAGGTCTCTGTTTTTTATTACATCAGTACACTACTGCCAATAACGACTTCTGCCCACACCTTCAGGAAATAGGTATAGGCATGATAGTGCCTGTTTTGTACAGCGCTATCTTGTATCACAGAGTGAAAGTATTCTATCGATAGTACTGCCATCTATTATAAGACGTACTTAACTTTGACAAAATGAATGTTGCAATATTAATAACTCATATGTACATCTCGTAGAGTTTTACTTTACTTTCAATATTACCTACGAAAGCCGTTTCGTATCGCGAAATACTTATTAGAAATAATTTTGTGCTTGGTACGTAACAAGACGTACTAAGATTATAAGCTATGTACAACCTAAACAAAACATGCCTATATTTGTTATGATGGCTGGCAACCCCATATTTTGTTTATGAAAGCAAACGTCACTTTTGACTTTCTGTATTTCTTTTTTCGTGAATGTGTAAAATCCAGCAAACGCTGTGCTTTGTTATGTGTTTATAATATACGGAATTGGTTTTTTAGTTAGTGATTAAGTACAATGGCAGATTTCGATGCAATATATCCAGATGAGCCAGAAATTGAGGATAATATAGAAGAGACACATGTGACGTTAGTGCCTGATCCTATCATCGTCCGTGGTGCAGGGAACATGACAGTGTAAGCTCTCGTTTATAATAGCTATCTGTTTAATAACATCAGCTGTGGGTGCTCCACTGTGTTCCTGGGTCATGAATCAACACATATTCCCAATATCAACTTCGGAAGTTCAAAGCTATTCTCAGTTCTTTGTCATTCGACAAGTGGCATTGAAGCACTATTTCTTACATATACATATTATATATTATTGAGCTAGCGCCAATTCTCAGTTCTACCTTTTCATCAAATCATTTTATAGATACCATTTAAATAATATGTTACCTAATGATGTAGTAAATCATTATGAAATATCTAAATGTTTGTTAACAATGATAAAATGTGATCCATGCCAATATGTTTACCATTAGGGCTACCTACATCTATTTATCAATCTATTGTAGGTATTGATAAGACATGAGAGAAAGCACTAAACCTTGAATACCGAGAAAGAAATATTAAGAACAATATAAATCCAGTTATAAAGTAAATGTTGAACCATGACCTCAATTTTTTATAGCATAAATATTTGCTTAATTTTGATTTTAAAAAATGGTATTTGTGGCCTTAACCATCATGCCAGAACCATATTTACTGAGTTCAGAATGGCTTAAACCAAAATCTTAATTATCATACTAATATTGTTACACCACCATTACGCTTGCATTCCCCTAAGGGGTAAGCAGAGATGCCCTTCACCAGGTGTTCTTTATTTCCAATGTAACAGATGGTGAGCCTATTACCGTTATAACGGGCATGTACCTCTCATATTTTTAAATAAAAAATCTCCAGTTAAATACAAATATTGAATTTTACAATTTGTATGTGTAAAAGGACAGTCAGACAGAATTTTAAATAAACATTTTCCTTACTGTTATGAGTTGGGATGGGCATGGTGAGTCAGTTAGCCAAGACAAAGAGCTAAATGCACACAGACAGATAAAGAAAACCAACACATGTTTAAAGGGCCAGACAACAATGTTTATCATCGTCAAGAAATGTGTGTTTAGGCCTGCCACATACAAACGGAATTCTGTATACGGAATTTCGTTTCGAAATATCAAATCGGGATTCCGGATGCAGTAAATCCATCCAAATGTATGGCCGTATCATATTCGGAAACCCCGATTCAATATTTCAAAATGGAATTCTGTATGTATGTGGCGGGCCTTACACTTTATTTAGTAGCCCTTCTCCTTTCTATGTAAAAATTATTGATTACTGTAACCAAAAATAGATGGTCAATAAATTATTGTGTTAACAAAGAACTTACGGTTGATCTAATTCATAATGATCATTCATTGGATATTTACTATTGTATAAGTGCCAGGCATATCTCTCTTAAAATAAGAATAATAATATAGATTATTGTTATCATCATGGACCAATTACTAAGGGGACTGGGTCTATACAACCGGCCGCGTGGTTGCCGGACGGCCGTTGACGTCATCACAGTGGGCGTGGCTTTAAGTGGCTTAAGTCAGTGTGCTGTCGGCGTTCGTCCTGTGCAGACGTCTTGCAAACGTTCGCATCAAAAATATATTTCTATATCGACACTAGATGGCGTCCCTTTGTACGTCATTTTCAAAATCCTATACTTAGTGACATCTGTTGCAAAAACTTAAACTACGTACTAACATCGATATAAAACGAAGCGTGTAGTTCTGCTATTTACCGGTAGATAGAAAAAATCGGAAAGGGCGGTATCTTCTAAATTGCCTCCCATTTCTTAACTCCCACCACCCGCGCTATCCCGTGCAAATTTTCACACGTTGTTTCATAGAGAAATGTACTAAGAACATCTCTTCTGATTATAATCACTATGGTTATCACTATCTATTGATAACTTATTCCCTTCTGCTTACGAAACTCTTCCAATCGAGGAAATGAGTCGAGCAAGGGTCAAAGCCTTCAACAATATGTTTAACATACCTTAAAAACAAGAAATAAAAAATCTCTTTCAGTTCAGTAAATTGTGTAAGAACTTTTTTTACTATATTTATGTGTGTTTTTGTACTGTGTACTTGTTTCTATAAAGTCATTCAAAGCAGTTCTAAGAAGTTGAATTCACTAATTTGATAATCAAATGAAAGGTGGTTAAGTCTTTAGGTATACAAAAGGTCTAAATGTATGTGTATGTGTATACTGGTTTATTTGAAGTTCTTGAAGAAGATCATTATAAACTTTTGTGTAGTAGTGACCACGACTTTGTATGCATGGAATTTAACAAAGAGATTATTAATGTTTGCTAAAATAAAAGTAGCCAAAGTTACTCCTTATGACATCAGCTATTTGCTAGTGAAAGTCCCGTCAAAATCGGTCCAGCCGTTTCGGAGATTAACCGGAACAAACAGACAGGCAATGAAAATTTTAAAAATTGCTTTTTTTTACTTACATATAATGTATGTATAATATATGTATATATAGTTTTAGTAAAAAGCTGTTATTTTACATAACAGACACTTAATTTTTTTTAGGTATTTGTATAGAAGATTAGTATATTGATACAGTAAGAGGATACTTTTGTTTGTTAGTCGTAACTTTGGTACTATTTAGTAGGTAGTTCATATCACATCAAATCTAATCAGCTCATATGACGCAATTATTGTCTTCCTCTTCCTAAGGTGAGGTTCATTAAAATACCTACAAAACATAATGCAGTAGGTAAATATAGATAACGCATGTTTTAAAAATGATAACAGGGATCATAGTCGGACTTTGGCCGCAATGTAAACAGTATGGTTACCGCGCAATATGGTTTTTGCCCTACGACCCAATGGTGAAACCGTGATGATATTGTACCCTATTTCTAAGTTTCACCCCAGGCCCTAGGCTATCAAATAATTAAATCGCTGTTGAGTTTAAGTAACTTTTGCGTGATGCTCGAACAAACAAACAAGAATTTCATAAATAGGTACTTGATTTAATAATGTCCAAAAAGTCCAAATAGCTAATTGCATCAATTATTTGTTTACTAGCAATGTAAGGTTAGTAAGGTGACTTTACGTACGTACTAGGAGACCCGTAGCACCTCTCAACTAAGCGCAATTCTTGTGCTAAGAGTGGCCAAAGGTGAACAGTTGAATGGCGAGGGTAAGTATTGGGTATCGAACCCGGAAACCGTGTTGCGAGGGCAGCCGCTCTAACCACTAGGTTATTACTAGGATACTATAGACGTACAGTCCGCGATATAAGTGGCTGAACATTCTCAGTTTTTAAATTCGCTTGAAATCCATTGTTTTTTTGTTAGCCTATAGGGCTGTCTCATTCCTGGGCAAAGGCCTCCCCTTTTTCTTCACAACCACTCTGAACTCCACCCTGAACCACTCAACTCCATTATTTATTAAATTAAATATCTTGGGACATTGTTTTACACACGGCTACCTGACCCCAAACTAAGCAGAGCTTGTACTATGGAAACCAGATAACTGATATTACTACATATACTATTTTTTATTTATTAATCTATTATATGACACATTTGTTTCCAGTTTCGGTCTGAGCAACCGTTTCAACTGCGAGTTTCCGTCCGGGCTGCAGTCCCGCGTTGCCCCCGAGGAGTACCAGGCGACGGTGATGCGCATCAACAGCGTGCTCAAGAAGACGCTGCCCGTCAACGTCAAGTGGCTCTTCTGCGGCTGCGTGTGCTGCTGCTGCACGCTCGGATGCTCTCTCTGGCCGGTCATATGTCTTAGTAAAAGAGTAAGTAACTATCGCCTGGCCAATACCCATGTTTGGAACTGTCTCGTCACTCGTCTCGGCCGGTTGGCCCTGTGACACCACTTAAGGGGATGATCCATTCGCGAACCAACGGTTTAAATCGTTGGCTCGCCGCGTCGGCTCGTTGGCTTTCATTGGTGATCCATTGGCGAGCAAAACAGTCAACTCTAAGGGGGTGATCCATTTGCGAACCGACGAGCCAACGGTTTAAACCGTTGGCTCGCCGGTTCGTTGCCTTCGTTGGTGATCCATTGGCGAGCAAAATAGTTTTTCGGCGGTTTTTTGCACCGTGGACATATAGCACATGCTGAGCCAGATTCCTTTTCGGCACAGTTCGCATTGACTCCTTTTTATTTTTGTTTGTGTTTTATTTGTTTATGTTCTATGTTTTGCGTGTTGTGTCGAATAAATGTTTTTTCTTTCTTTCTTTCTTTTTTCTAATTACAAGCATGCACAAAGAGCCAGCGAGCAAATCCGCCGGTTTTAAAGTCCGCAGACTTTTAGGTGCTCCATTGGCGGTTTAGACCTTTGGCTCGCGAGTTCGTTGGCGTACCGGCGGTTTTGCTCGCAAATGGATCACCCCCTTTCCTTATAGATGGGCTAGCTACAGTCAAGGGCAAACGTTTTCGATTTTAAAATCCATGTAGCTTTCAGTAAATAAATATATTTATTTACTAGACTTACCGTCAGACTATTACACCAACTGTATGGTCCCAAACTAAGCATAGCTACCCAAACTAAGCATGGCTACCATACTGTGGATTGGGGCTTCCCAGTGACATCGTCATGTGTCGTGTGTCGGTCATGCTCACTCTAATGTCCTTGCTTGCGGTGGCTCTGTGGAGCGGGTCACCCTCTTCCCTCTAAAATGGTTGAGGAGGGTGATGCCGCTGCTCAAGTCATGCTCGGGTTCCGGGCGCTGCTTGCGGGGACTAATCCGCCCATTTTCCACTTGACACCGTTGTTCCAAAACTTTTACAGACCAGTGGGGCTAACTCGATCACAAAAATGAATCACTTTATGATCATAATATGATTCACCGAAATCGTAAGATGGTTACTCCCAAGCAATTCATATTATGAATCGCAATTCATCTATTTGACAGTTATATGAAATTGGTAATATGGTCCACGAAGAAAGATGAATTGCAATGTTGCAAATTGTCAATGTCAATTTAATGACAAATAGGTCAGAGAGAAACTTATATATAGGAAATAGGTACCATACCTATTTATCATAACCTATGAAGATGTTTATTGTTTTTTATGTATTACGAAATATTACTTAACATGAACATCAAGAGTCTCCACGACGACCCCTCAACATGCCAACGCAGGTGCCTAAGAATCCGGCACCGCTGGGAGAAAAGCACGAGCTTTCGCGAGTTTATCCGCGGGATTACGAGCCATCGGGTCCACGAAAACTCCAGTGCAACAAGGAGAGCTTCATCACGGTGGAGGAACGAGGAAGCCAGCTAGTCTAAACAATGTGGCATCGCGTCAACGAAACCCTACCAGCTGCGCGCTGCCATGTGCTGAATTTTAACCGGAGGGTGGTTTGTTTCGACGCTTCAAAGGTCGGTTGCAGGGCACGAACAGCGTCATGACACCGACTAGTTATAGCTACGTGTTAATCGTTATGACCGTGAATGTGTAATATTGTTATGTAGGTATATGTTTGGTTTCCCGAATTATAAATAAATAAAATGACTGAATTTCTTAAGTATCTCGAATACCTACCCTCACTATAAGCAAGAACATGAAGATTGTAACAGTGGCTCATACTAAATAATTACCATCTTGTGAAGGAAGTTTATCACAAACAAACTTTCGGGAAGAACATACCTACCTAATGTAATTTCATTTCATAGGTATTAATTTTATTTTCAGGTAGGTAAATAACACTGCTTAAATGTTTTAGGATGTTGCTAGTCATGTTGGCCGAACAATGACTAGTCAAGGTAGAAAGTATCATCCTCCGCTTTGAACATCTACATCAGACTGAAAATGAACACAGTGTTTATTACATTCACCTAAATTCTTAATTTATATTTGCAACAACCCCCTACAGAAACGAATAAGGGGAGGTCTCAGAGACCCGGACACTTAAGGAATAACTTAAATAAAAAAAACTTATACTTAGTCTTATTTGTTTATTTCATTTTAAAAGCTCCCAACTATACACCTAATCAACACAGATGTAGGTACCTACTATAATCAGTCTCTAATGTTACTTTATATTATGTAGTAGATACTATAGAACAATTTAACATAACAAAAAGGTTCCCTAATGACGGACAGCCAAACATTAAATAAGTCATAACAATATCTATTACAATAGAACAAAATCAACTGAACCACTCAACGCGCACGTACAACCTAAACAATAGATAAAACAATAGATTGGTTGTACAGGCGCGCTGCCAGATTAATAAAGAAAACTAATCTTAATTTTTTAATAAACTTTGGTCATAACCAGGAACATTT
The DNA here is from genome assembly GCA_947859195.1 of Drymonia ruficornis. Taxonomy (NCBI): domain Eukaryota; kingdom Metazoa; phylum Arthropoda; class Insecta; order Lepidoptera; family Notodontidae; genus Drymonia; species Drymonia ruficornis. Next base: position 4,982,741 of record OX401904.1, read on the forward strand.
TCTATAGAATCACAAAATGTAGACTTCAGATGACTTTCTCAGGGATTTTTTTGATGGCTTTTTTCAATATTTCAGGTTTTGGGGTATTTTCACATCTCGGTTTAGGTTTACCCACGTTGAATCTGTAAAACAAAAAACAATAACTAAAACAAACTTGCTGTACTTGCTTGCTAGGACCCTTAGAAAAAATCTAAATCTATTTTAAATCTATTTTATTCAAGAAAAAATCTAATTCACATTGTGTTATGAGTCGCAAAAAAATGCATGAGTATCACATAACAATGAATATCATCCCATACTTTTACCGCTCAAGCCTCGATGTGCCATAACTGTATGCAAAATTGGCAACGCTGAGTACAGACTTATTAAATACTGTTTACAGACCCCAAAAAATGAGTTTATACAATACTTTTATTAACCTGAAACTTTGCACCATACTCCGCGATGAGACCACTGGCTAATGGCACACCCACACCTCTCCTGCGCTTCGCATTGATTCAAATTCTGTCCGACTTTAGGAGCAGTCCAAGGACTTCCCCCGACTAACGCAACTTTTGTGAAGTTTGATTCAAGTAGACGCAGGTTTCTCCTGTGCTATCCTCCAGATTCCAGAACACTCCATCTCGTTTAGTGGAGTCAGAAGACGACCAACCTAAAGCAATAGTTACACCTACTTACCAAAATTAACTTTTCAATAAGAAGTCTAAACTTGCTGAAAAGATTACTCACAAGTTTAACAATGCGATGAAATGAAATGCTGCAGTTCTACCAATTAATTCCATTATACATAAACGTTCGTTTTGAAAACATGGGGGCTGCTGGGCTTTCTTCTCAACACACCAACACACCTAAAAACAAAAACTACCAAAATTTTCAAGCACAAGTAGTAAGAGTTAAAGATGTGATAAACGGCTTTATATTAAAAGCACGCTGTAACGCTTGTGCTTGTTTTTAAAAGTAGCATGAAAAAGCGGAAGTGCTTTTCTGCTTTTTACTTTTTTACTTAGTTTTCTGCTTTCTAGTTTTTTTTGTGCTTTTGTGCTTTTATGCGCACAAATTTTATGCGTGCACAAAACGGAGTGGCAGAGTGACGTACTGTGCCGCGTTCCAGTTGCAACTTTTCACTCGGCTGCGTTCAGGGGCACAAGGTGCAGGGATCGGTAGTAGGTTGTTTTTCCACTCATTCGAATGTACAGAACGATATCCAATGTTTCATTTTTTTATGACCCCTCAGAACTCCTATGGTTTTTCGAAAATACAAAAAATCTTTTACCGTGTAGATTAACGAATCAAATAAATAATTAAGGAGTCACAGTAAGTCCAAAAATATTTGTGATGCACCCTGAGGTCCTGAACGCGTCTGCATTTTAGTTGCAACACTGCAAGTGCAACTGGAACGCGGCTGCGTTCAGGAGCTCCGGGTGCAGTTGTAAAAATATTTTTGAATATATTTTGACTCCTTAATTAATAATTTGATTCGTTATATCTACGGGGTAGAAGATTTTTTATATTTTCTTAAAAAGAAGTTTTGAGGTCATCATAAAAAACATGAAACAATTGGTATCGTTCTGTACCTTCGAGTGAGTGAAATAAAAAACGGACCCCTGCACGCTATGCCCCTGAACGCGGCCCTGACGACGCTAACGTTGTGTGATCTGTGGTTTTGATAGTGTTGTCACTTAAACGTGAATCAACAAAAAAAAATTGGCCGATTTTCAATAATTTTAAAGATGTTACTATACCTTATAATGTATTTTATGTACGTATCTAATTAATGTTTTTACAAAAGCAATTATTCTTAATAAAATAAGATCAAAATAAATTCAACCATAACTTTATGGATTTTATCGTTTTTCTATAGCAACCTTGAATACCATGGCTCTAAAGGGCTTGTATCTAGGGCAGTAAAACAAATTAAAAAAAAAAGGATTCAGATATGAAATTGTCTATGGAGCAGAATTGCTCGTGAATCGCGGTTCATCTGTGCCCATATTACCGAAATTAGATGAAATGCAAAACGGTTCATTTGATGAATTGGAATTGCAATTCATAAGCAATATTGCATAGTGACGCAGTTAGACCCGCAGACCTAAGCACGGAAGGCATCACACCAAAACAATCGTTCTAAATATTCACCTTTTGGTTTGACTATTAAGTGGTAGTAGGCATGCACAGCTTTCTATGCTAGTTTTTGTTTATTAATTTTTATTTAAATACCTTATTTTGTTTTTTTTTACTCACACTGTGTTAATGCATGCCTGCTCACATAGCGTTACTGTTTGAAAATGTATACAATTATTCTTTTGAAAAGAGTAACCATTGAGTTTCTTGCCGGCTCTTCTCAATGGAAGCAACATTACGAACCGGTGGTAACGCTAAAATATTGTTTATATTGACTATTTATAAATGCTCTAATGAGCTTACATGAATAAAAACCTTTTGACTTTGACACCCAGACCAGGGCGTATAATGAAAAGGCTATATCAGAAATTTGCCTCTAACGGGAATCACACCCTCAACCACCCGATGCAGTGAGCTATAATTTCATTCGGAAGATAATACATTCATTGTTCTTATAAATGATAACAATACATACTTGTACTTATTTAAATTTAGCAGGAAACTTTAACTGTGTGTGCGACACATCGCGGTTTCGTATAATTCCTCCATAATATTGTACGGAATTGATAACAGTTACCCGCAATAAACTTGTCATTATATTATGTTTATTAATGTTATTAATTACTTCGGTTTGGAGAGGATATCGTAGCGTAAATACGCAAAACATTTACGTGCAATAAACAATCTTTATGTATGTTATGTATTTGTATCGCAGCGTAGTAGGTACCTATAAGTATTATGTTAAATAATACTTGCATATTATAAAAATCCTGATATCTGTGAAAAGTATTTAAAATGGAATAGTGTAGCCTAGCTTTTATAATATCGACATCTTAGGCTATGGTTTCCTCCGATAGCGGTTCCGTCATATAGCGGCCGTAATTGACATCATTAGAACATTTGCTATGTAAACAACGGCGTCCAATACCGCTCTCTAGGAAACCGCGCCATTTTGTTTACATAGCCAACGTTCTAGTGGCGGGCGCTATATGACGGTACCGCTTTCCGAAGAAACCAGAGCTTTAGACCATTGCCGTCTTTACCATAAGGGTATGTTTACATTTACATTTTCTTTACCTTCTAAAAGGGCTCCAACGGCCGAGACCTCTCTGTTTTGCACGCGTACTAATAAACTAATCGCTTCGTTACAGACGCAACATTCTCTGAACAAACTCTTGGAGTGGGAGAACAGTCGGCTCTACAACAAGCTAGGACTCCGCTGGCGACTCACGAAACAGCACTGCGACTCCTCGTCCATGATGGAGTACGTACTTCTTATAGAGTTCATACCCAAAATACCCATATACAGGCCCGACTAAAGCCTGACCAGCCCAGTGTCATAGACTTACTAAGTATATTTTGTACATACATACATGTAAATCATACACAATGTTCTGCGTCATTGCATCTCGAGGACAACAACTAATTTGCATGGCCCGGCCGATGGATCTGTGTAGCTAGAATTTATAATGTATTTGAACAGCACAGGATGCGGATTATGTCAAAATCATGTATGGAATTATAAACATTGTTACCATGGCGTATAGACGACAATAGCGTGCACGATTTTGGTATAATTAGAATTTGAAAGTGTCGGGGTCTTAATAGCGGTGTCGTTGCAATGTGCTGTTAATTGTAAATAAAGAAAACGGGGCATATTCGAAACGGACAAACAAGTACTGTTAATGCTTTTTGTGTATAGTTGTCGCGTTATGAATATAAAGCTTAGACTGCAAATGTTATCGCTATGTGTATATATTTTTTGGACTTAAGGTCGATTTGAGGCTTTCGGGAGCTACAAAATTGTTATCGAACTACTGATATACTACGCTTGGCTATGTGCTATCAAAATATATGAGACTTATTATATTGAATGTGCAATTGGTGATGTTGAGGCGGAAATAATCGAACGAAACCTACTCGAATTAACGAAATTGTACATTTTAATGAACTCACAGTACTTTGGAACATTACTTCAGATACTGTCATATCTGAGAGTTTATGTTGCCATCGCACTTTTTCAAACTTTTGTTATTGTTTAGCATGCACTGCCCTGTATCATTTTAGTACTAATGGGTGTTAAATGGTGGCATTGATAAAACAGTTTCGTAATAGCTCTTAAAAACACTAAAATAAGGGACTGAGTTTTCGTTGACTTTAGTAAGTACGTGATTTTTTACTTTTATACCTAAGTAAGGTACTTGGTTCATTTGCTGTTTCCGTTTGGAACTGACCTATTTAGATAAAGCTTTGTGTTATCATCAATAACATGAAAACGGATTTAACGTGACGGATATTGTCAAGACCCCGTGGACTAATTTGTTATCCATCCAGTAAATTCAGAAGTCAGTCACAACACTACAATAAAATAAAGTATATTTTTTTGTTAGACGAAGTAAACAGAGAGGTGCTAATGCCACTTGATTAAAATAGATCAAATACCTAAGGTTCAAATTCAATTACATTTCTAGCCGTCAATTTACTTCGTCTTATTGCAATTTTTACTTTATTATTTAAACTAATGTGTATATGTATGCATTTATTTGCCATATTGCCGCAATTAATAATTTTACGAGCCACAAGGCCAAATGTTGTGGTATAATAATAAATAATTGTATTTATAACTGCATGCAATTTGTCCATGGCATTCTATTTTCATCCTATTTTACTGAGGCAACTTTATTGCTATGGGTCAGTATTCATTATTCTCTCAATTCATTCTAATCACCACAATTGTTCTGTCATCCAGACAAAGAGATATTACTTGATATAATTTTAAGTATATATTGTTGCTAATGTATGTTATGTACCTGAATGTCGACGTTTCCGTAGGGACGATTAGCTGGGACCGTAGCGACATGACGTTGAGGAGCCGATTCTAAAGTATATGTTAGGGAAATGTATGGGACTGTGTTATTAGACGATTAGCTTATAATGTTACTTAACGTTAAGAAGATCCCGCCCTCTTTTCCCTTTTCAACATGTTGTGAATGTGATTTTTTCTGAAGGGTACGTCTCGTCGCCGCTACCGAACATGTCCGTTATCATAAGATAATAATTTAATGCAATTTGCTCGGAATGTTCTCTTGCCACCTACAACGTTTTAGTTATTATTGTACTGTTTGAACGCAACGGTTGAAAAGCGAACAGGGTATGTTGACAGTAAGTTGTAATTTAAGGAATTGTAAATATTTTAAGAACTTATAGACTATTTTTGTTCAAATAATAAATCTCACTATATGTGACGAAATTATGCATATTTTATTATCAGAAAATACATGCGTTCCGAATTTAGACGAAGGACTTATTTCGAAGATTCGTTTATAGGTTATTTGTTTATTCTCAAGATTGATTTATGGCGTCCGTAGCAACCACGATAGAAAATCGTTCTATTTTGAAGATTGACGTTTATTGACCACGTGTTAATGTTTACATTTTTTGACAACTTCACGATGAGAAATTATTATGGGGTTGCCAGCTAAGGGTATTTACCCAGACTTAGGATTAAGGGTAAGAAGCGAGTGCGTTTATTTTCGAGACATTTGTACGAGCATACCTAGTCTGGAATCTGGATACGCTAAAAATAATTTTGATACTTGTACTTAATTATACGTAGGTGAGACGGCTACTCACGATGCAATTTCATATTCAATCCGTCGGCCGTCGATTCTATCTGTTCAAGTAGTAGTAGTACCTAGTAGTAGAAGAAAGTAGACGTCAATTTGCCTCCGCACCGCGCAACCTGTCAATTCAACTCAAGTTGAATCAACGGCTTAAAGAAATTGCACCGTGAGTAGTCGCTCTTTGTAAACAGATCATACCAAAAACAAAGTTTTCCCGATTGGCATTATAAACATACCCCATAGACCTATATTACAGGATAAATTATATGAATTTTTGGTTAAAGAGAAATTCAACTTTATTAACCTTGCTTAAGGTCTATTATACCTTGACAATTCTGTAGATAGAAAACGAGCCGAGCGAGAGGGCCAATGTGGGATCGTGTCCTTTTCACTCAGAGTTGCCAAGCTAGGTTGACCATAAAACCACATGAATTTGTCGTCCACTTGGCGTAGTGGTTTGAGCGTAGGCCGCTAGGCTCATTGCACCGGTTGGTTGCGGATTTGATGATTCCCGTCGGGGCAAATTCCGGAAATGGCCTTTCCGTAATTTGCTCTGGTTTGGGACCATACAGTTGGTGTACTAGTCTGAAGATATTTATGTATTAATCCATTGTTTACAATGTTTATTTTATTTGTACAGTCATAATTGTATTACTGTGTGGACACCCTAGTAGAAAGAAACACTGTACGACAATAGGCCTCTCACTCGGCTCGTTTTTTGTGCAGCAGTTAGATGTCTAGTGTTTATTTAGGTTGAAGACATACCCTCATACATTGAGAGCCGGCTCTCATCTGCCTGGCGGGTACCCACTACCCAGCAGCAGCTGTTGCACGCCTAGTGGATCTCATCCGATGGGTACCCGGTGGGCATACCCGCACAATATATGGACTGATATATCCCTCGTTGTAGGCCAGAAAGGCCCGCGCGCCCGAAAATTAAATTAAAAAAAATCACCAATTCACAATGTATGCCATTCTAGAAAAATAAGAGGTAGATGTTAAATAAACTCGGTAAAAATGAAAAAATGAGAAAAATATTTGTTTACAAATAGTTGAAACTAATGAACTTGAGAAAAAATTGTTTTTGTCTCTCGCCTTTAAATTTTGTAACTATTTTGGTATTTTTTTTTTTCGGGGGGATTTCTAAAATACTGGGTGGAAATTCACATAGCCATCTGGCAACACTGGCCACCGTATAAGGCCGGCTACTTACAGATCATGTGTGGCTGGCCTAAATCCGTCTAAATCCATCTTCAAAATAGACTCGGCCGAATTTAGAACCTCATTTTTTAAATTCGGTTAAAGATGCCCATTTTCATAGATATATAGTAATAGATCGGAAGCTATTGTTTATGGTATACATATTTGATGCAAATATGGACCACATTAACGAAAACATATCTGTCTCATTCTTACTCGTGACAATTTAGCTATGTAAAACAGTACAGTATATAATAATAATAATAATAATAATATCCTGGGACATTTTTTTACACACGGCTACCTGATCCCAAACTAAGCAGAGCTTGTACTATGGAAACCAGATAACAGATACTACTACATATACTACTTTTTTATTTGTAAATACATACTTAATATACATATACACCCAGACTCCGGACATACAGACATGTTCATGCACACAAATGCATGTCACGGGTAGGAATCGAACCTACGACCTGCAGCGTGAATGTCGCCTCCGCGCCAACTACGCTAACGGGCCGTCAAATATTTCTATATGTCATATATTTCTTTTTTCTGGAAGTTTTTGGTTAGTTCCGTCAGTAAGCCGCCTCCCTGAGGGCCTTTTTGGACCGCCATATTGGGTTGACGGCTATGGTCGGGTCACTATGGTTAGTACTTCATCTGTCATGTCAGCGTATTATACAAATTATTTTAAATTTTACGGTGAACTGTGTGTATTTTGTGACTCTTTATTATATTATTTAGGATTATCAAGGAAAAAACAATATAGTTTAGTGATGCGTTAGGGCATGTAGTTCTGATTCTCGAAAGAATTTCGAAGGTTTGTTATTTTCCAGGTTAGTTGTGTTATTTTCATATTTAAGTGTATTTATAGTGTGTGAAAATAAATTTTGTGTACATTATATTCATTTTTAATTGAGTTCCCGTCTATAATCGTACTCTCTAATTCATATTTTCAACTAAAATAGAACTAACAAATATTTGCTATGTTTACATAAAAACGTAGTGTTGTTCTTACATGTTTTGTTTCAAAGTTATCGATACATATTCTATTCACCTACACGTCGGGCCGCGCCGTCACCCCGGGGTGACCACAAAGAAATAATTTTTGTTTTGGAAGGTGCGTGACTGCGCCGCCTTAAAATAGTTTTATAATATTTGTCAGCACTACTCAAGACCATAAAGATTCACGAAAGAGATAACAAGTTGATTTATGGATAGTGAAAATTTTAAAATTAAATGTGAGATTTTTTTGTACTAAGACGGCTTAAAGAAGTTAAAATAGAGTTTATTCAAAATCGCCCGATTTCGCAAGATTTTTAGCTGATATATTTGTCGATTTTTAATTTTACGCTTTTGCTACATTGGGCAGGGGTAGGTAGGGATGATGGCCGTGTACCTATGCATTAGGCTCTCCACAGGTGCATATTTTCATGGTTAAGTTGAGGCGCCAACAAGGCCGAGATATCGAAATTCTGGTCGTCTCTAACGTTAAATTGCGAACCCTGAAGAGTTGCCATGTGAAAATTACTTTACTTGAGCAGCAGCGTCACTCTGCACAACCATTTTAGAGGGAAGAGGGTGACCCGCTCCACAGAGCCACCGCAAGCAAGCAAGAACATTAGAGTAAGCATGACCATGAACCTAATACTAAAGAAGGACTGGGTCTAAGCAACTCGGCCGCGGTGCTTAGACATCGCACAACTCGGCCGCTGACGTAATCACAGTAGGCGTGGCTTAAGTCAGTGTGCTGTTGGCGTTCGTCCTGTGCAGACGTCTTGCCAACGTTCGCATCCCAAATATAATTCTATTCGACACTAGATGGCGTCCCTTTGTACGTCATTTTTTATCAGCATACACTTAGTGACATCTAGTGCAAAAAGTTAAACTACGTACTAACATAAAACGAAGTGAGTGGTTCTGCTATTTACCGGTAGATAGATGCCACGCATTTCTTAACCCCCACCATCCGCGCCTTCCCGCGCAAATTTCCACGCGTTGTTTCATAGAGATATCTACTAATGGTGCGTTCCATTTACTGTTAATTTCGTTATTTTTGTCCACAAATCACGTTCCACTCGCACCAACTTGTACTGAAAGTGATCATTATTATCGTTTTTAACACTTTTTGTGGACGAAAATAACAAAAATTACGGTGAATGGAACGCAGCATAAGAACACCTCTTTCTTTAGTATTTACTCTATGAGTATGACCGATCCATTACCGCATTGACACAGTAGTAATAATAAAAACATAATTTTGTACTGCCTACCCCTGATTAACGTGATATTTGTGCTGCGGTCTCTTTCCCGCGTCATGACACTTGACTGACCGACCTTTGTGTAGTACACCCGCCCCGTCGCGGTGCTTCCTGTGTCTAAAAACCTTAATCGCACGAAATCTACTCAATCCTTTGTGTAATTGTGTTGTGTGAACTGGATAAACCCAAGCGAGGGATTTAGTGATGTGCCTGCGCAGAAGGACGTGAGGATCCAGCCATACCACCCTGGAAATGCGCCCGCCTCCATCGTGCCGTTAATGTACACGCTTGACATTGACCTGACCCTAACAGATATGTGTCCCCCCTTTTTTGCCTTATTTGATTTAGCCCAGCATAGCTGTACCTACCTAATCATGACGCAGCACTTTTCCAGCGACATGATCGTTAGGTATATCGATATGGATACTATCGACTATCTAAAAGTACAACACTTTTAGCTGTGGGCGGAGTCGCGCCATTTTGGACTGCCGTTTGCTCGTGTTTGGCTTCAGATGACGTCACATAGGGCCAGTCCTCTATCTTTCTTATGGTCAATGCCCATTTTGAATGTCCATCAATCATCAGAGAGAAACTTGTCAATCATCAATCAGCGCTGTAGACGTCAGAATAGTCAATTTTAATTGTGATATATCCGCGTGTGTGGCAAGAACTCTTATCTATTTAAAACAAAATACAATTCGCTTCGTTGCGACTAAGTACTTAAGGACATACGCGTCACGGGCAAAACCAGTGATACTTCGTGAACGAATACGTTAATTGTACAACCACCTACATTAGTAAAACGTTTTACTATTTGTATACCTACTGTGGCCCGATTCACGTAACCAAAACCGTAACGATGTCTCAGCGATATAGTCGTTGATAGACTTTTTGTAATACGAAAAGGCTATCAACGACTATATCGCTGAGACATCGTTACGGTTTTGGTTACGTGAATCGGGCTACTGGTCGCAGTATAGATCTTCCACGTGCCTCGGGTTGGCCAACGGCTGCGAGCGGCAGCAGGTATTGCATCAAGAGCCATGTTATCAATCCTTTTGTGCAATGCCACGAAGCGACGCGATATTGATTCGACACTTCAAGTATAAAAGAGCTAATATTATATATTGATGTATGAATAAAAGTAAACAAGTGCGGACATAATTGGAATTAGATTTATTTTGTTACATAAATAAATTCATCATATACACATACTAAGTAGGTAGATACTCAAGGCACTTAACATTATGGTCCCTCCAAATAATACACTTAATATTATGACACAAACAGAACAATAAAAATGTACAAAACTGATACCTAAAATAATCTTCTTGATAACGTTACTATAATTTCATGGCGGCAACTCAATATTTAGACCAATTCTTGATAATTAACGTAATTTCGAAACAAATACACCGACAGACCACAATTTAATTAATGGTAATTCAGCGTTAAAGGACATTTTGCATCGAAGTAACACTGACCGGCCAGCGTTCATCAATTTGGACCGTCGCAAAATTTATAGTAAACCACACTTTGTATCACAAAAGTATAGCTACCATGACATTTTGAGGTTTCAATGATTCATAATAATTTGTAAATTATACGCAAAAATAAAATTAAGTCAGATCGAATCAAGACTATACACAACCGTTACAAACGAAAAATTACCTATTATAATAATTATCTAATTTAGGGACGTTATTTTATACAAGCTCTTATTATTTACAATCAGTCGTTTAAACACTTTTTACTCAATGAATATATTATTAATAATTTCATACGAAGCCCGAAATGTAATTCAGCTAACAGCGAGCACTTACGTTATTATGGCAACATTCGTGCGAAAACGCAAATAAAAATCATTACCGTATTGTACAAATCAATGGCTTATCACGTCACTTTCTGGTGTCATTGGAAGATACTGATAAATAATAATTTGCTCATGGACTGAGTTGATCCCCGTTTAAATATATAATTGCACATCAAGAACAAAACCATGGAGCTAAGACTATTATCGTCCCCCGTATTTTAGGGCCACTACAGATATGATACTTTTTGCATCGGCGATCGGCGATTTTGCGACTTCATCGCGGCGACTCTCTGCGGTCGGACGCAGCGACTGCTCCGATGCCAAAAGCGCCTAAATCGCCGATACAAAAAGTAGCATGTCTGCGGTGTCCCTTAGAGAAAATTGTTATAAAATAGTGGCATCAATGGTAGACGTCAGTCTTTGTGTATCTCAGCATCACAAATAACAAGTCCCAATTAACATTACACCGGGATACCGAGCGCGAGACGTGAAACCACCTAACGGGGCTACCTTGATTAACTAATTTGCACGTAATTAATAGGGAACTGGCCCTCCATACCATTGCACTCGCCCATATACCACTCGTCGTTGAGTTTTTTAGTGAGTTTTATCGTGTCGCCTGTGACGAACCGCAGGTCGCCGGCTTGTACCGGCTCGAAGTCGTACAGAGCCACGGCGGTGCCAAGGACCGGCGCTGACGCGGGTGCGTTCGGCAAGGGAACCTTAATTTCCACGTAATTGGAGGGGAATAAACCCTGCCCACCGTCCCGCAGACTCCCGTAAAGCCATTCGTGGTCCACTCGCCTTATCAGCTTTATCTTCGAGTTGGCCTGGAATAAAAAACAAGATATTACTCCACCCGGTCAGTAAACTGCGGAGCCGTATTAAAATCGAGCTATTGAACTGTAACAAGTTTTTATGTTTCAGTGTGTCGATAATAGCTGGGGCGGTTGATGACTCGGTTTCGTTGTTAACAAATTGCGAGCTGCGACTAATTCTGACACAAAAAACGATGACCTACCTACTGTCAAATTTAGCTCAATTTATGAACTTCACTTCTATTTAAGCATACAAATTGGTGGCGCTCAATTTATCCGTAACATGTTACTAATACATAGGTACCTACTATACCTAACGTGGCATGAACAGCTTAATATTTTTGGAGGAAAAACGCACATCATTTTCCTGTTAGAGAGGTACGTTCATTGCTCATAGTAAGTAACCTACCTATGTCCTTTATGATACCTTAAATAATAATAGCTAGTATTTGAGATGCAATAGCTCTGAAACATATGTTGATTTCGTCACGTTTATTAACATCTGTATGTTAATAGGTGCTGACAGTCAGAATTAACTCCAGTGAGCGTCGCTAGTTGACATTGACGGCGAATACACGTTTTATTACCAAGGCGCCCGATTCCTAATGAATGACCGCTCAATCAGGGGTCGCGAATTCAGTTCAACAAGCGCTATAAAAGATGTTCACGCGATGCGCCTCTACCTATTCATATTAAGATTCCGACCTTCTGTGAGAAGCGAAGCGTGATGACCGCTATTCAACTCTTGCAGCACGGTGCTCGTGTTCGTTTTATGATTTACAACTCAACTCATGCTCAACCCGGTCTATAAATTGCGCTTCGCATATTACATTTTACAAGCATAACTTGCAATATTTGAAAAATAACCTAGCCAATCGAACACTCATCAAGTCACGTTGCTGTTATTAGACCTAAAAGAGTTTGGCGAAGGCCGTAAGGCTTCGAGGTCTTTGATCTATTTGTATTGGGCAACTCCCAGTGTACCCTTATTGGCGCTGAATACCTACAGATGTCGCCTGTACCGGTAACTAGCTTAGTACAGGACCTTTAAGATAGCTTTAGGCTTCCGACTAACATAGTCACATAAATGGAATGATTAAGATAGCCACGCCGAGTTAATTGTCGGTAGCCAATTCATAAGCTCTTCTAGCTCTGTCGAAATAATTTCCTAAAATATGTCGAGAAAAAATCACCTAAGCTTGAGTTAAAGAGAGGAACAACAATATTCGGCAGCGGCGAACATTTTGACTCGATGACTCACAAATACATTACATACCGTAGTCTGATATTATCATAGTATGTAAACATAACAAAGCTTCAACCATACCTATGTCGTGAAACGCGGATTTGTATCAATTTTCGTGATACGAAATTGTTTTCTTTTTATATTTACTGTGGTAATGATAACGTTATCTAACTACCTAATGATACCTAAAAATATTAAAGTCCGATACGGCGCCTTTATTTTATTATTATGTAGAAGCAATACGCAGTACCTACACATATTATTTAAGTTTCAAAACAGAACACAAAATATGGAAGTGTCCACGATAACAAGTTCCTGTCATACCGATAATGATGAGTGGAACGCAAACATTTTATCAATAAAATTGCCAGCACCGCCACCGACGCCGCATCATTACGGGCGATCGCAAAAAAATAAAAACCAGTGATTTATTGATAATTGAACAGACGACATACGCCCCAAACAAACGATTCCCGGAACGTCACCAGACATTTAATTGCGTTACTACAACACACGGTTTACAGACGCGTCGCGCTCGATACGCTTACGTCACTAGGACATGTGTTTTACTTTTATAAACGATAGAGGCAGATATGATAAAGCGGAAAAACAGCCAATAAAACTGCTATCAAGAATTCACACGAATGGTTAGTATACCAATTACGTGATTTATGCATCTCATAACATGTTTTGACAGTAATTGATGTAGTCATGTTGTAGTTTATATGGTGCGTTCCATTCACTGTTAATTTTGTAAATTTCGTTATTTTCGTCCACAAATCTCGTTCCACTCGCACCAACTTGTACTGAAAGTGATCAAAATTATCGTTTTTAACACTTTTTGTGGACGAAAATAACAAAAATTACGGTGAATGGAACGCAGCAATAATCATAATAATGGCTAAACTGAAAGCGGAGTCCTTAAATGTTAAATAGGCACTTCCCATCAAAACGGGTATTTACGTCGGACACACGTTTCCCTATGGGTTTGTTAATTTTAAAAGGAAGGAAAAACACCTATTAAGCACAATTACCAAAACCAGATTAACGATAATAGGAAACCCTATACCATCCAATTATAAAATGTTTGTATAGTGGACGAAGAAAACGTGAGAACTGCCAATCGTATACCATAAGTGGCATACAGTGTAACTAGAAGGCCTATATGTAGGAAGTAACTGCAACTATTGTCCTTATGCCATATTTAGTGTTAACAAGATTGATGTGCCAATCAATTAGCAAGCACATGTGAACCAAGGCAAATGGCTATGTTCCTAAGTTATCGACAATACCGTAACGTAAAAAAATCATCTGCCTAAACTCTCAACCATATTTTCATCATTATACTGGGCGTATCCTACTAAAATAGGTACTCCTCAGATTATAAATAGACCATCTAGGCAAGAAGTACAGTACGCGTAATCATAGTGCGTCAAGAAAAGTGTAGCACGCAAGTTTGTTTTATTTATATTGACATTCAGTTGGTTCCGACGTTTATGTTTATGGGAAATTCCAATACGAATAGAAATCATTAACAGCTTGTTTGATTAAACCATACCGAGCTTAGAATGAACGCAATCATGGTTTCCTCGTGGTCACTACAACATATAATTGATTGACCAACAGGAAGCTCGACAGAAACTGAAGATTACCAATATAAATTATTGTAACCGTGCAATATGTACGATGTGTTTTATACTTATTTCTGGTTTTCGCAACTGCTCATATTGTGATTACGATCTTTAAAGGAAATGCGAACGATTTCTAAAAATTGCTGAGATTTCTGCAGCGATTAACACGTGACGTAAATTAGTAATCTTTTAAACAAAGTAGGTGCAAAATAATTACTCTTTAACATTCCGCGATCTTAATTACGTTCGGTGGAAATATTTCGGCACATTTTATAATCACTAGCAAATATTTTGAAACGACCCGACTGAAATAAGTAGGCTGCATTTTATACTCAGATAACAGTGATACATATTGACCTTAAACTTGCTTTGTAAACATGTTTTAACTCAATAACACGGGATACAATACAGAAACTTACACCTACATAGCGCTTTCTATAAATAGGCTGATGAATTGGCACCAAGCCACGAAATGTAAACAAAACATTTTCCAACCAATATTTGCAATTTCTTTGCTACGCATAGACATCTCGGAGGACTTATTCAAACTCGGACGAGACGACGCGATGTTTCGAAATTAAAACTGGATTGTGGGTATGTTAGTTAAAAGTCTAACGAACTGCAAACAAGCCCGCGCCTAACCTATTAAGTATATAGTAATGGCGTTCTTCCCTATCGATTTGGCTTTTTAGTGAAAAGTAGATCTAAGATAGTTATGATCTACCAACAAATAATTCAAGTAACAAGTTATAATCTTCCTAAAAGTTTGTTAGGGCAGCAATTGACGTCCGATTTTATCCGATAGGCTGATCAAACAATCGGACGACTATTGGCACCCTAATAATTGACAGTGGTCAATATCAAAACTCACCGAAAAGCATAAATCGTCCGGATGATCCGTGAAGTAGTCGAAGATGGCGACAGCGTATGGTTCTTCGTCTTCAGCAGCGCCGAGGGGCTCGGCGGGGAAGTCAACGGTGTCGGGCCACGAGCTGGGCACGTCATCCGCATCCACTGGGGGCGGGGGCGGGGGGATCATGGGCATTGGGGGCGACGGCGCCCGCTCCGGGGAGCCTTCATCGTCATCGTCGTCCCAACTGAACGGCTTTGAGTCCTGGAAAGAAATATTCCTTTCTTATTAGCTTTTATATATTTGAAGGAACTCTTACATTATCCCCGTCTAGGGAATATTAGACCAGCCATCTTTTTGATCTCCATGCTTCTAAGGTTTGATATGCTATTCAATTTTTGGGATAGCCTCATAATACTGTTATTTAACTGTGGACTGTTCTAGATACATTTCCTCGTAAATATATAGCGCTTGTATGCTGTTTGGGCAGTAATATTACATTACGCTTCGTGTACCTAGGTAATATACAACTGTTCAATTAATACCATGAGTTGGAATCGCACAACATAGCAACAGTTGTAGAAATACATATAATGTATGTCTTGCAACAGCAATCTAATGTTACTTCGTGCGTTACTAACATAATTAATTTATCTAGAAAGTGAGTGAATTATGTAAGTAATTAAACAAAAATAAACATTTATCATACATTACATAGAGACAAATATAATAAGTAGGTACTATTTTAGTGAGTGAGTAGGTACTAGGTATGTTATGCAGGTACTATTTTGACGTAATAGTAGTTCATTTTATATTGGTTATCAAGATGACTTATGCATGGATAAAATTCTTAATTAAAACTTCACTACGTATGCAACTATAGCTAGTAGGTTGAATAGGTAAGTCAGAAAGGAGCTGGCCGCAAACACTACATTAACCTACATTTCGCTTAGATGATTTTTACAACTATGCCGATAACAGAACCGAATGTTTCAATAAGTTCTTCTTTTATACTTGCTCAAGTGAAAAACTCAACCATAACATAGGTATCTATTTTTACGTGACTTTTACCGAATATGTCAGTATTTCGGCCAAATCTATCTAGCTAAACCACAAAAAGGCTTAGGTGATGTTTTTGTCAGTACACCTACCTGCCTACTGCTACCTACCTGCTGACTTGGTTATTAGGAAATTCATACAAGAGTTTTGCAACTAACCCAAATAAAATAAAAATTGCAGCAGTCAGCTGCTAACTACCTATTACTACGTATTTTAACTGTTGCGGCAGTTTAACTGATGGACAGGATGTAGGTCTCTTACCTACGCTACGATGTCCGTAAAAGTAGATACTACACTTTTTGCTGTTTGGCATTAAAAGCCTTCAAAGCCCCACCTACCAGAGCCTGCCCCTTAAGGAGTTAGGGTAGAGTTTGTTTAGTGGTTCGTAATAGATGAATCGATGTGGGCGAAGATAATCCTACTAATATTATAAATGCGAAGTTTATGAGTATGGATGGATGTTTGTTACTCTTTCACGCAAAAACTACTGAACGGATTTGAATGAAATTTGAAACAAAGATAGTTTATAACCTGTATTAACACATAGGATACTTTTTATCCCGATAGTATTTTCCCGTGGGATAAATTATGCGCGGGCAAAAGCTAGTATTAATATATGGGCGTAACGGAGGAGTTTGCGCTAATTGGTAGATAAAAGTCAGGCCTACAATTTTGCGCAGTTTGAGTACGATTGCGAAAAGCCGACAGAAATCTAAGCTAATAACTTTATAGACCACTTCAACGATAATAAAAATTATCGATATCATTGTTTTACACATTATCAGTGTAGCTATCGTGTCTGTTTTGAAGTGGATATTTTTAGACTTAATACAAACAGCAATTAACGCGAATAGCTCACGGACGTTCCTGGTATCGCAAAAAATTAAAAACACCTTAATTAACGGTTATGATGAGCGCGTCAAGCCAATTTAGTCTTTTTATTTGTTTAAAATAGAATTCCCTCCTCAATTCCTCATTCAGTATGTAAGAAGTGTAGGTAAGTAACAATTAGCTCTATAGCGAGCATTGGGGTGGCTTATGTCCAGCTGTGGACAGCAATAGGCTGATGATAATCATAGGAACTTCGTTAGGTAGGTCCCTACCCTACCAACAACAAGATGGAAAACCATAACTACTATCAATCGAAGTCAATGTCTCCAAAAGTAGCACAAGTGTAGAAAAATTAAAGAAAGAATATCCAATTAGTTTCAGCTTGCGACACGCAAATAGAAATCGACAAAACTACTTACGAAACTGTCGCCAAAACCGTTGGTGACTTTTTGTATCGGCGTAGTGGTGTTCACAAACATTGTGGTCACCGGCAAGCTGCTTCCGAACGTGTTCTTCAGGAGCGCCGTGTTATCCGGCGGCTTCGGTCGCGCCGGCTTCGCCCGGATTATCGTAGGACCCTTTAGCGAAGCAACCGGCTGGCTTGTTATACTACTCGATAATTCATATAAATCTCTATTCAATACTGGTTTCTTCATCAGCGGAGGTTTGTTCACAGTCGGCTGTGGCGAGAACGGATCCAGTGCAGTGAAATCGTCAAACGTGTCTTCCTTATTCACTCCTTTTCTTGAAGTGAGGAAGAGATCAAAATCATCCTCAAAACCACTCTCAGCTTGTGATGCATTACCACCATTGTGCGCGTTGTGGTGATTAGTGGAAGTTGTGGCATCTGAACCAAAACTGTCAACACTTAGGCCATCGCTGCTGGACCTCGTGGTGAATGTTGGAGAGCTGGGAGGTGATGAGAAATCTATCAAAGTACCCATTTGTACAATCTTTGGTTCACACTTAGGAAACATTCTCGTTGTGTCCACTGCACTTTTAATATCAGGCATTATGTTTTGAGTATCAACATTTTGGTTATTCGCTGTAGTTTTGGGTTTACGAGATAAAAGTGATGAGAGCACTGTGGGCTTTCTTATAAAATGTGATGGCTTAGCAGGTATGTCAGGTACTCTGGATCCTATCTTGGGTGGTGGTGGGCGTGGTGGCGGCTTCTTCTTCTGTGCGAAATGTGGCGACGGTTCAAACACGTCCGCGCCAAAGGGATCATCATTCCAATTTGTTACCGGTGAGTATCTGTTCACAGCTATTCCCGGAACACTGGGAGCAGGTCGTGAGGGGCCTTTCATATCTGTGGACAATGAAACATGATTAATAAATTCCTTTAATGATTTCAAGTAAGATGATTTCAGATTCATGATTTCAGATAAATAGGATTATCCTAATAAGGATAGGAAAAAGGAAAGGAGCCTTAAGAAGTAGGTATATTTTTGTACTTACTGTATTGAATAACAGTAGGTTTTACTGACTTTTATCTGGCATCAAATCTCAAGTTCCTATTGCTATTGTCCCAGTGCTTTGTATCTTAGCAACCTAATATTACTAGGCACCCATACAGGGTTATTGAAAAAACATTAACAACCTTGCAGGACTGTATTACTGACATCATAAACAAATTTTGTTCTATGACTTTTTACAAAACATAATAGGTACATTTAACAAAAAATCACTTTCTAAAATGTATGAAACAAGAAAATATTCTCATCTAGAGGAAAGCCATGGTACGTGGTTGTATTCCACTTTGCTCTAAAGTACCTAAACGGACCACGGTTACCCTCTAGGTGTACATATTTCCTTGTTTCATACATTTCAAAGTGTGATTTTTTGTTATAATTACTATTGTTTTTTAAAAAGTCATAGATCAAAAGTTGCTGTTTTTGATATCAGTAATACAGACCTGCAAGGTTGTTAATGTTTTTTCAATAACCCTGTATTGCTAGACAGTAGAATATCAATATGATATTCTTTAATTAAAGTAATGCCACATGGTTTGGTATATGAAGTGTGTACAATGATAGCACTCCAGTCAATGTCAACATTAACACAGAATTCAACCTTGAATATATTCTCAGTCTTCACAATACATACACAATGACAATAAAAATGAATGGCAGAATCCTCAATTGCTTAGAAGTGTAAAACTATTAGAATATTATATAAGCATACAATAATTATGCAGGTAATAAGAGATTATGGGATTTCCCACAGATCTCCAGGTTAACAAGACAAAAAATTGCAAAAAATCTTGAACAAGTTTGATGATTCTAGTAAGAATGACTCATATTTCTTTACACATATCTACAAAATATACATAAATAAAACTCACTTTTATAATATAGTGTGCACATTCACATAAATTAAACTACCACATCACTGTCACTCAATAACTAAAATGCGTCGGAAATTACTTAAATGGTGCAGAGAGGGCAGTTATAATGACGTACAGTGCTGTGCTGAGCCTATGCGAGCGATTGTTTGACTGAACTGAATCGCGCGTAGCCACTCGCTATTCAACTTTGCGATAAAATATTATGATATCGTGATCCACCCACTGAACTAACACCGCTCCGCGGCGACTCTGAACTCAGTATCGCGTGCGTGGTACCAGGTACGGGACCGCACGGCCTTGATAAAGTTCGACGTAATCGTGTGGAAGGGTTTAGTATTTTAGTCCTGTTTGGAATATAATAAGAAGATAGAGGTAGAGAGAAATAGTGTAATCCCACAAAACTTACCCCTAAATAAATCCATATCAATGTTTTGCACCCTAAACTGCACCAAGAAATGATTAATAACAATAGTTTGACGTAGGACTTTGACTCATTTGTTTGTAAAGATGTAAACTGTCGAGTGTCGATTCCGAACTTATTGAAATGAAAAACTAAATAAAATAGCTGCTGCTTTGGAGCATGGAATTAACAATGGTTTGAAAACACTTTACGTTTATTATCCGAGTCTTGACTTGACTCTGAATTTATTTAAATTTATTAATGTCAAAAGTTCAAAAACTTCAAATTTTACCCAAAAACTACCTACCGGTGCGTTCCATTCACTGTTAATTTTGTACCTAATTTTCGTTCACAAATCTCGTTCCACTCCACAGAGTAAAGACTAAAGAAAGAGGTGCCCTTATTAGATATATGTATGAAAAAAAACGTGGTCATTGTTTTTTCATTTTCATTGCGAGTTTTATGTCGATGTTAGTACTAGGCCGACCACTCGGCCGACTTGCTTAGGGCCAGTCCCCTTAGTAATTGGTCCATGTTCCACTCGCACCAACTTGTACTGAAAGTGATCATTATTATCGTTTTTAACATGGACCAATTACTAAGGGGACTGGCCCTAATCAAGTCGGCCGAGTGGTCGGCCTAGTACTAACATCGACATAAAACGACGCGAGTAGTTCAACTATTTACCGGTAGATAGAACAATGAAAATGAAAAAACAATGACCACGTTTTTTTTCATACATATATTTAATAAGGGCACCTCTTTCTTTAGTCTTTACTCTGTGGTTTTTAACAGTTTTTGTGGAGGAAAATAACAAAAATTACGGTGAATGGAACGCAGCAATTAACGCTTAGCACTATACTATATTTAATACCTAGGTATAACTTTTAGATAAATTACCCGTTCCACAGGACGAAACATTGAACAAAACATAATTATGTTGTCTCTATTTTATGACCACAAAAAATAGGGACAACAACCTCTTATTTTCGAATGTTTCATCCATTGCGAACGCAGGGTTAGATTAGAAGAGTAGGTACCTATTAGGCCTAGGCCGCACCGCGGTTATATCCGCGCTGTTAAAACCGCGTCCTATGGAATCATATGAACCGCAAGTGCGGATAGCTTCATATGACTCCATAGGACACAGATTTAACGCGGTTTTAACAGCGCGGATATAACCGCGGTGCGGCCTAGGCCTTACCTCCCGATATTCTATCTCTATCTCTATGATCTCCCGTATCTATCTCCCATACACGAACGTACGCATTTGACGTTTCTTCTTTCGTCATTGATTTGACGTGATCTGTGCATTTGACACTCTTGACAGACAATAATAAAATTGACGTGTATATATGACGTATGATGTGCGTACCAGGGTTGCAAAAGTTCCCGATTTATCGGGAGATCTACTGATTTTGGTAATTGTCTCCCGATATCCCGATTTAGCAATCCTATCTCCCGACTTTTTGCCTTTTCAACAAATGTAAAATAATATTCTTATACCACCACATCCATCCATCCAATACACACCACGTCCAATACGGCCATTCAATTTCACGGTATGCTAAAGCAACTGAAACACCTTCACGTTGCGCCGCGCGGTCATTTTATTTTATAATATCATTATCACTACCCAAGAAAACAGAGGACTAAAAAAAATTTTTTAGTAGTAACATTTTAAGAATGACATTGAAACTCGCTAATAATTTGACAGGTGAAAGGGCAATATATTCGCACGACAAATACTTAATTATTAATAATAATTCATTTATTATCAGCCACATAAGCCCATAGATATATAGGTACCTTACAGACTAACATACATAAAACTTAATAAACGAATTTATTGCATGTGCGAAAACAAGTTGATTTATGGTAAGTGAATTTTTTTTTAAATTAGTCATGGGATTTTTTTTTTTGTACTGAGGTGGCTTAAACAGAACTGTAAAAATAGAGTTTATAATCTCCCGATTTCTCCAGATTTTTAGCTGACAAATCTACCGATTTGTCATTTTACACTTTTGCAACCCTGGTGCCTATCTAACCACGAATGTATAATGAAGGATTTATCACTTGAGTTTTTGGTTAAGAAGAAATTCAACTTTATTCTGCTGTCTTAAGGTCATTATCACAGGTATTATACCTTGACAATTCTTAAGACAGAAAAACGAGCCGAGCGAGAGGCCCTAGTTGGGACCGTGTCCCTGTCATTTCGAGTTGCCATGCCAAAATAATATTATCGTTGGGTAGTGATTGTTAGTTTTTAAATCAAGCTAATAAATTAATTTAGTATTTATCGTGACTATTTATAATATGATAAAACAATAGTCACGATAAATAATAAATTCATTTATTTGCTTGATTTAAAAACTAACAATCACTACCCAACGATAATATTATTTTGGCATGGCAACTCGGAGTGAGAGGGAGACGGTCCCAACTGGGGCCTCTCGCTCGGCTCGTTTTTTGTGCAGTAGTGAACAGTCCAGGTATGTATTTACGTTCGTGTATCTAACCCAATGACCTAAGAGAGAAAGGACGAGCCCTATGTGACGTCATCTGTAGCCAAACCCGAGCACACGATCGTCCAAAATGGCGCACAGCAAAAAGTGTTGTACTTTTAGTTAGTCGATAGTATCCATATCGATATACTCGATCATGTCGCGGGAAAAGTGCTGGGTCCTGCTGGGCTATTACATAACTCAGTTGATAACTGGCTTCGGTTGTACACCGAACTTTGATGGTAACTGAGAATGACATAAAATTGATATTATGTATCTCGGTGAATGGATATCAAGGTTCAGTGACTATGCGCTGACTTCCGGTGCTCTTCAGCACACGTCTTGACACCTCTATTTTTCATCGACTATTATACGGCTAAGTTGAATAACACCTTTAGAGCAACTTAGAGTGTTACAGGACGCCATTTTGGAGTACATTTTATTTTAAACGGTTTATAGACATTTGACATGATAAGTTCTTCTTCTTTTTTCGAGACATGAAAAGTTGACAGTTTTTTTTATAATAAATAGGTAAGTTGTTTACCAAAGAGGATGTAACCACTACGTTTACTGTTTATCTCGGGAGTCAAGCGGATGTTTAATTGTGTTTTTTAAGATGCTGGTTTTGTTCCTGTAGGTGTAGGTCGCTGGTTAAATAAATTTAAAAAAAAATAACGTCACGACTCCCCATTCGGGGGTAGTCAGAGGCTTGAGTGGCCAGACACCACCACATTATGGAGGTATTAAGAGTCAACCCAAAGCCCACGTTTCACCAGATAGTCAGAACCCAACGTGACAGGTGGTGAACCTTGTCGCCGTGTGACTGACTATTACCTAATCCCGAGGGATAGGTAGGTTTCCTCATGATGTTTTCCCTCACGGTAAGCGAACTGTAAATAATGCACACAGATGAAAATTCATCCATTGGTGCATGCCCCACCGGGGATCGAACCTGGGACCTCAAAGATATATATTATTATTTTATTTTATAAACTTTATCATAAATCTATGGTTGCCTATTGCCTTTGACCAAATAAACAATAATCCTTCCAAAAAAATATCCGCATAACGCACACGCTATAAACCCCATTTCTTTATTTTTAACATGGTCAGTTATTAGTGATGATCACTGAAAACGTATAAATCACCAGCCTTTAGTAGTTGCTTTCGCGAACCCCTTTGACAAGTCCAGTGACTAACGTTTTGATGTCCATTTGCCTTACGTAATACCAATAGTTGGTTTATCGATACAAAAACTCCTGTCAAACTACACACCGGTGACCATCACCGAGATGACGTCATTTCAATTGATAACTGGAGATAGGTAATACGAAATTAGCTGTTTGACAGCCAATCGATGATAACTTTGACAGTAGTTGTTCACTATGAGCTGTCAACAGAGTTATATAATAGCCCCGCAGATTAGGTAGGTTCAGCCACAGATTTAGGAGCTACAGATGGAGCGCATAGAACACGAAAGTGAAGCCACCAAAGCAAATACAAAACAAAAAAGCGAATACAATCTCGCCCTATAACTACACAACTTTACACGCACACAAATGTATGTTTCCCTAGTGCCGCTCCTAGTTGTCACGCACACATATAATGCTACCTGGCTTCACTTCGTTTGTTGCCAAGACTACATCTGTCAACTTCTCTAATCTGTGGGTTCAGCTATGCTGGGCTAAATCAAATAAGGCAAAAAAGGGGGGAGACAAATCTGTAAGGCTCAGGTCAATGTCAAGCGTGTACATTAACGACACGATGGAGGCGGGTGCATTTCCAGGGTGGTATGGCTGGATCGTCAGGTTCTTCTGCGCAGGCACATCACTAGAGCACTCACTTGGGTTTATCCGGTTCACACAACACAATTACACAAAGGATTGAGTAGATTTCGTGCGATTAAGGTTTTTAGACACAGGAGGCACCGCGACGACGAGTGTACCAAACGAGTCGGTCAGTCAAGTGTCATGAAGGGGGGAAAGAGACCGCAGCACAAATATCACGTTAATTGGGGGTAGGCAGAACAAAATTATGTTTTTATTTATGACTATTATGTTATTTTATGGCTCTGTGGAGCGAGTCACCCTCTTCCCTCTAAAATGGTTGTGCAGAGTGATGCTGCTGCTCAAGTAAAGTCATTTTCACATGGCAACTCTTCGGGGTTCGCAATTTAACGTTAGAGACCACCAGAATTTCAATGTCTCGGCCTTGTTGGCGCCTCAACTTTACCACGAAAATATATGCACGTGTGGAGAGCCTCATGCATACACGGCCATCATCCCTAAACCTCGTTTCAATCAGGAAAAAAAACTTTGTAAACAAACCATCACTCAACATAAAATCGACGATTTCACACTTATTTCGTTTTAACTGCACTAAATTCTGATGTGGGAATCTTCGAAAACACTGTCGCCTTCATATTACACTCGTTTTAGATTGTAATTTCAACTAAAACATGTAAAAATCGTCGAATTTATTAAATTTTAATTAGTTCGTTGTTTTTTTTCCGAATGCTTTTAGTGACGTGCTGATGTATACGACATTGAATGAATGTAACACAGATTCAAAAAAGTGAAAAGGCAAAGGAATTTCATGCCATTATGCCCACTGCATTTTCATGTAGTTTTAGAAATATAAATTAACAATAATCATTTAAATTTTAATTCTTACCGATTTGTTTCTACTTCTATGTCCAACGAGTGCAATTTGCACTTTACACTATATTTTTATCTGAATTTTATTTTACTTATATCTTTTTGACTGTATGTTGGGTCTATATCAATATTTGCCAAACCGTCGTTCCAGAGAAAATCACAAAGCTCTTCAAAGACCATGAAAATATGAGCCAAATAGTCGTAGACAGTAATCAAACACATAAAAACACAAAATTGATTTCATTCCATAATTATATTTTGATAAGTCAATGTAAAGAAACCGATACCTTCTAATCAAGTTCATTCCATCGAATGAAAACAATCCATTCACTCATTCGTTCATATTCGTTATAGTATACAATAGGCACATCACTAAAACTATTTAAAGACTTTGACGTTTCTTTGTTTACAAAGTTTTTTTTTCTGATTGAAACGAGGTATACCTACCACTGCCCAGTGTAGCAAAAGCGTAAAATTAAAAAAATATTTTTATTAAAAAAAAAAACCGACTTCAAAAAAACCTGGATCACTAAAAAGCCTGAAATAATATTTCTATTACCACCTCTGCCTACCCCTTTGGGAAAACCAGACGTGATGGTGTGTTATCGAGTATTTGGAGTCGGTGCCAATCTATCTTCTTACTTTTATAGTAGGTATACTTGGCATACCAAGATTGGCACCGACTCCAAATACTCGATAACACACCATCACGTCTGGTTTTCCCAAAGGGGTAGGCAGAGGTGGTAATAGAAATATTATTTCAGGCTTTTTAGTGATCCAGGTTTTTTTGAAGTCGGTTTTTTTTTTTTATAAAAATAATTTTATTTCACGATTTTTAGTGGAGCCATACCAATGGACATTTTGGCATATTGAACTGTATGAAGTAAGCCCAACAAAAGGTAACTGCTGTAAATCTTTGAGGAATTCCCTCGACTGTCTATGGTCTCCATCATTAGACCTGTAATGGCACTTATAACCCATATGGGTGCAAAGTTCTCTCCAATACAAATTAATCAAGCCCAAACACCAGGTAATTGCTGTAAATCGTTGAGGAGTTCTCTCGACTGTCTTTTGACTCCATCATCAGACCCCTAATGGCAGTCACAACCCATCTAGGTGTAAAGTTCTCATCAATACTAATTAATCAAGCCCAAACACAAGGCAGCTACTGTAAAACGTTGAGGAGTTCCCTTGACTGTCCCTCGTCTTCATCATCAGTCCCCTAATGACAGTCACAACCCATCTAGGCGTAAAGTTCTCATCAATACTAATTAATCAAGCCCAAACACAAGGTAGCTACTGTAAAACGTTGAGGAGTTCCCTTGACTGTCCCTCGCCTTCATCATCAGTCCCATAATGACAGTCACAACCCATCTAGGTGTAAAGTTCTCATCAATACTAATTAATCAAGCCCAAACACAAGGTAGCTACTGTAAAACGTTGGGGAGTTCCCTTGACTGTCCTTCGTCTTCATCATCAGATCCCTAATGACAGTCACAACCCATCTAGGTGTAAAGCTCTCATCAATAGAAATGAATTAAGTCCAAACACAAGGTAGCTACTGTAAAACGTTGAGGAGTTCCCTTGACTGTCCTTCGTCTTCATCATCAGACCCATAATGACAGTCACAACCCATCTAGGTGTAAAGTTCTCATCAATACAAATTAATCAAGCCCAAACACCAGGTAATTGCTGTAAATCGTTGAGGAGTTCCCTCGACTGTCTTTCGGCTCCATCATCAGATCGACTCCAGACCTTCATAAAATAGTAGTGCTTTAAAATACTTAATGAAAAAAATTACAAACGCACTAGTCGCCCCTACGATTTTCGAAGATTCCCCTCGATTTCTCTGGGATGCCATCATCAGATCCTGGTTTCCTTGTCATGGTACCACCCCCGGAAAATCTCCTTTCCAACAAAAAAAGAATCATCAAAATCGGTTCATAAACGACGGAGTTATCCGCGAACACACATAAAAAAAAAAAAAAAAAAAAAAAAAAAAAAATATACGGTCGAATTGAGAAACCTCCTCCTTTTTGAAGTCGGTTTAAAAATCGTCAAATTTATCAGCTAAAAATCTTGCAAAATCGGGAGATTTTGAATAAACTCTATTTTAACTTCTTTAAGCCGTTTTAGCAAATCCCACATTTAATTTAAAATGTTCACTATCCATAAATCAACTTGTTATCTCTGTCGCGCATCTTTATGTTCGTGAGTAGTGATGACAAATATTATAAAACAAATTTAAGGCGGCGCAGTCACGCACCTTCCAAAACAAAAATAATTTCTTTGTGGTCACCCCGGGGTGACGGCGGCGCGGCCCAACGTGTAGGTGAATAGAATTTGTATCGATAACTTTGAAACAAAACTTATAAGAACAGCACTACGGTTTTATGTAAACATAGCAAATATTTGTTAGTTCTATTTTATTTGAAAATATGAATTCGAGAGTACGATTATAGACGGGAACTCAATTAAAAGTTAATATAATGTAGACGAAAGGTATTTTCACACACTATAAATACACTTAAATATGAAAATAACACAACTAACCTGAAAAATGACAATCCTTCGAAATTCTTTAGAGAATCAGGGGTGCTACTCGCTTTCAAACGAAAACGATATTGCGGACGATATTTCGCGTGTTTCCTACCACGGTTCTCATCCGTTCCGAAATTTCTTCCGAACGCAAATTGTTTGACGGATCGTTTCTCTAAACCTACTCTAATTGGTAAATGTTCCGAACGAAAATTTGATTTTGACAGATGATTTTCGCGATATTAACCTCAAAATCGACGAAACCAAAAGTGTTATCGTTTGATTATCGTTTGTGTTGATTTTATTAGAAAATTGTATTAAAATGGCTGCAAGATTAGTTTTAATCGAGGCTGCTCTACGTAAGGAACGTTTAGAGCGTAGAAGAAGTCGGCGTCGCCTGCGGAATCAATTAAATGTTAGCCAAATTCTTGACTCAAAGAGTTTGTGGGAAATTACAGACTCAGTCGGCAATAATTTGAGGAGTTGTGTAAGGAAATAGTGCCGTTGTTACCTCCACTTCGGAGGTGTTATGGAATCGACCTCACAATATATTTTGGTGGTGTATATTTTTTATCGTTTTCTTAAATAAATATTGGCATTTCTCTGTTCATAATCCTCATCTTTTTTTCAGGTCCTTACGGCTTTGAATTTTTATGCCTGAGGCAGTTACCAAGGACCTGTGGGACGAAACTTAGACGGGCCCATGGCACAACAGACTGTGTCTTGTTGTTTGCAGGAGGTTACGACTGCCCTCAATGCACTCCATATACTAAGGAAATACATAAAATTCCCGCAAAATATTAATGAAAGGCATCTCATTAAGCGGCGGTGAGTACCTAGCTAACATGTATCTAAGTTTTATTATTAATATTGGCTTAGTGTATTTTGAATAAATGTGATATCATAATGTTCCATATTTAATGAAAAATATGGGCTTCCGGGTGTGATTGGGTGCATTGATTGCACTCATATTGCAATTATTGTTGCACCTTCGCAGGAAGAGGAAAAATATTTTAATCGAAAACATTTTCATTCAATTAATACTCAAGTTTTGAGTATAAGACCAAATATTAATTATTGTTTGAATGTTGTTGGTGTAAGATCTAGGTACTGTTGTATATGATTTCCATTAATCTCTATACTTACCTTCTATTTATGTATATTACATTGAATAACTTTCTTTTCTAGATATGCGACAGTGGGTGCTATACTTATAACTAATGTGGACGCTTCATTTTGTGGAGCAACACATGATGCATATATTTGGAGAGAGTGTGACATAAGAACCCACATGGAGGGTCTCCAGAGTGAAATAGTTTATCTATTAGGCATGTTTGAATTGATTTATTTGTGTAAAAATATAATATAATAATGTATGTAATGTAACTCACATTAATATTTATTTTAAAATTTTAGGCGATTCTCGTTACGCTCAAAGGGAGCATATGATGATACCTATAGATAATGCTGTTGAAGACTCTCCTGAGGGAAGATACAACTCTGTCCAAAAGAGTGCACGCACCACCATAGAACGCACATTTGGCATATTGAAAGGTCGATGGAGATGTCTTTTGGCAGCTCGGCAGCTCGCACTACATTACTGTCCTGAAACAGCAGGTAAAATTATAATAGCCTGCTGTGTTTTACATAAGTTATGTATAAATATAATTCATTTGCTTTAATTTATTTTTACTTTGTTTTAGGAGATGTGAAAAAAATGCCAAGCGCTTCCTGCCCCGTTTCTTTTCAACAGCTACACCTTTCAAACTTATAAAAAGTTGTACTTTAAGGTAAAATAAAAATAAATGCCTTATTATAATAGTTTTATTTATTCTAACCCCTACCTACAAAGTTCATGGTAAATAACAGTAATTACTGCCCTTAGCATGTATAGAAGTTTGTACCTATATCCATTGACGTAGGAATTTCTACGATTTTATTTTCTCTATTCAGCATTACATATTACTAGGTACAATATTTATGCATAGCTAGGGAAATCGGTACCTTAAGGTAAAATAAAAAAAAACCCTTATTATAATAGTTTTATTTATTCTAACCCCTACCTACAAACGTCATGGTAAATAAATATAACAGTCTACATGCTGTGTGGAGTGACTAGACGCTTCCTGGCTGTATACGGCAAACTACATGACTTCAGGCAAATCTTGAAACTAACTGAGGCTGTGGGAAGCTCGGTGGTTGGCTTGTTTGACTGGATGTGGATGGGGTTGGTTGATTGGTCTGAAAATAAAGCAAATTTAATAGCTAATAGAATCATGACATATTGTAATCAAATGAGATTTGATGGATTTAATTTAAAATAGATTTAAATTCTTACATAAAAATTCATCTTTATAATGAAATCAATTATCGTTGAAGAAATATTTTAACAACAAAGTTGTAGAATTATTTGATGAGATTTGAAGAATGACTTTCTCACTAAAGGCTGACACTCTGGCTATAGTAAGGCGTCCAACAAACCCATCTCCCATGATAGACAGGACTTAATTGCTGAATGTAACTCATCTAATTCTAAGTATCTTAATTACTATTCTCTAAGAAGTCCACACAGCTGTAATAGGGCAGCCCCTGATGCCTGCGAGCTCGGTGTTCCTGACTGTTTATCTCTCTGCACGGTCCTCTTCCAATTGTATCAAGCTTCTGACATCACAGCCAGCAGTTGATTGCCTTTTCCTTCTGGTATGTGTAGGTTGTGAGTCTGCAAAACAACATTCCAATTTAAATACTTCAACAAAAAATGCCTCGGACACTTAACGGGTTTAGAAAAATAATTTTAACTAAATGGACACTTTTTACTAAGTTAAATAGTTGCCCTGATTATGCTTAAGGGTACCTACTATGTCCAGCAGTGGACGGCCTTTGGCTGAAATGACTTATGAAAGATATTTCATACAAATCCATCATGTACTAAAATATTTATGATAGCATTACTGAAAATACCATTAACAAATACTCACAACTTCTGGAGGTCCGGGATTCTTGTCACATCGGTGGTAGACTCGGGGGTTCTAAGTGGCACATCGGTGGTAGACTCGGGGGTTCTAAGTGGCTCGTGGTTTCGTGGCGGATTTCTACATTCCCCATAACCCGTTTGTGTAGCCATTTTAAACTGAAAAGATGTAGATATGCATTGTTATTATTAAGGAAATGAGATATATTTAGTGAAATAACTAATTACTATGTATATTTATAATGTTTACTTACATGTTTTGGAAGACAAACTTTTGGAGACCCAAAATGCCGACAAAATGGCTTGAAGCTTTTATACGGAATGTGTATCACGATTCCGAAGTATGTAAGAAGCACTTGGAAACATCATTTATTAATACAACACTTGAGAAACTAACTTCAGAAAACATCATTTAATTCAAACGAAAAATCTCACAACATAAACATTGACTGACAGAGTATGAATATACGGATAATTTTGATTGTCATACGTTACTACCAATCGTTCGCAAGAAATAGTACTCTTCAATTTAGTTGGTTAACAATGTCCGTAAAAGGGAACACCATAAACACTATAGAGAATTATACTGTCTATGGTATTTTTTGTTCAAAATATAAATTTTTACCCATATATTAATATTTTCTGCATGAATATTACAAGTAATGCTTGATTTACCACATACTATACGTAAAATTTAAAAATAAAGCTACCTAGTTTAATTATTTCAAGATAAAGTAGAAACCGTAATTTACCGAAGTTGACGTCAAAAAGCAACCACACTATTTTGCTCGTCCCATTCGTTCACGAAAATTGTCTATGGATCCGTACTTCGTGGGCCCATCCGCAAAAGAACAAGAGTAGCAAATTAGCAAAATTTCGGATTGAATATCGTTCGTTAACGTAAGTTGCGTTTCGCAAACCGTGGTAGCACCCCAGAACTGCATGCCCTAACGCAACACTAAACTATATTGATTTTTCTTTAATAATCCTAAATAATATAATAAAGAGTCACAAAATACACACAGTTCAGCGTAAAATTTAAAATAATTTGTATAAGACGCTGACATGACAGATGAAGTACTAACCATAGTGACCCGACCATAGCCGACAACCCAATATGTCGGTCCAAAAAGGCCCTCAGGGAGGCGGCTTACTGACGGAACTAACCAAAAACTTCCAGAAAAAAGAAATATATGACATATACTGTACTGTTTTACATAGCTAAATTGTCACGAGTAAGAATGAGACAGATATGTTTTCGTTAATGTGGTCCATATTTACATCAAATGTGTATACCATAAACAATAGCTTCGTATCTGCTAATAATAAATCTATGATCTAACCTATTGGCTTTTTGGCGGGAAGTGGAAAAGTCATGTTGTCATTTTTGTTTTAATTTCCAAAACTTGTGTTTTCGTGTATTATAGTGTGTAATATTGGTGGAATATTAACCATTATATGGTCATAAATGTGCGTGAGTGTGGGCAATTGGAACAAAAGTGATGAAACATGATTTTCGGCTTCTCCCAAGAAGTCTAGTAATTTGTCAGTAAAGTATCCGCCACTTTACTGATAGGGTTTGGGGGGGTAGAAATAAGGTAGATTTAAGGTAGTTATAAGGTAGAATTAAGAAAAAAATGTAATAAAAGTATACTGATGTTAGGCTCCAAAGGGCTAGTTCCCAGGGGCCGTAAAACTAATTTTATAAAAAAAAAAATCTAACCTATTTTTTTAGTAATTTAATTTCAGCATTTCTTTCAGAACGAGTTAATGTTCCTTGTACAGAACGATGATACTATTTATTTATAAAATAAAACGTAGTACATCAACATGTGCTCAAAAATAATTCTTCTGAAACAGCTGTGTCCAAAATGACTGAGAGAAGTGAAGAATAATGCCTAACCTAATGTTATTACCTGTAGATATTCTAATCAATATTTTCAAAAAATTAAAATTATCGGAGCTTCGTAATGTTATGTTAACTTGTAAAGGTTTACGAAACTTAATTCTGAACGACAATACAATCTGGAGGTCAGTCTGTCGAGATAGGTTAATTTTAAACAATCCACAACATGACCGGTGAGATATTATTACCTACTTATTGTTTTTTTTATGTACTTACTCCCTGGCCATTTAATAGTTTATTGGCGATCGATAAGCGTAGTGGTTCAACTCACTGCACTAGATGGATGAGTTTGATTCCCGCCGAAGCAAATAGTCCCTTAGTAATTTGACCTGGTCTGGAGTCAATGGAATCGCCCCTGTTAATTGTATGGTACCTAGTACAATCATTCCTTAGTTTGGGACCATACAGTGCTTGGAAATAGAAAGTAATGGTGTTAGAGCAAACTATTATCATTTAGATGTTTAAAAATATCTTCATATATTCAAGCTATGGCTAATAGTGAAACATTATTATTTCAGCATATCACCTAAGTTGACACTGTTTAACCGTTGTAGAATTTCACAGAACTGGTGCAACGGGTATTATAGGAGTAAGGTATGAAATTATTATTGTGAAATATAAGTTACTTAGTAAAAGAATGGATGTAATGGGATACCTACTTTTCAGGAAGTTATTCATCAATACACAAATTATATGCCATGGCTAATATTTCATAATTCAGAAGCTTTAGTTTTATCAGTAGGCTCTGAACTATGTTGCTACCCGACGTACAAGAATGGTTTGCCTAACTGCAGAAACACTCTCTGGAAACTGGATGTCCCGAAGTTAAAAAGGAATGATGTTAGAACTAATGATATATCAAGATTTGTCATAAAAGATAAACTTCTGGCATGCGGAAACAGGTTTGTTATCTATTTGTATTATATCTGTGATCAGTCCTTGGACTGCGTGTGGATAGGTGGTGTGGTAGTTGGCGTGCTATGATAAGTGAGCCCTCCATCAAGGGCTCTACTCTTGTTAAGAGTGTGCTACACCCTCTCGTGCAGCTGTACTGTAGTTGTAGTACATCATGCCTATTTAGGCGCCTTTCATGTTTTTTTACCCAGCTATGGCAGAAGGTTATTTCCATTTTATTAGCGTTTTAAGGCAAGCCATTGTTGACATATTCATGAGGCAGTTCTTATTGTAAATGTTATCTATTTAGATCTTAATTTTACCATGTTTATTGAGAAGTTTTAGCAAATAGTTTTACATTATCAATACTAATTTCAGGGATGGATGTGTAGCAATATACAAGTTTAATGATGTCTACACAAAACCAAGACTGATATTCCATATAAAAGACTGCCATGAAGACGGCCAGCTCGAGGTGACAGCTGTTGAGCTGATGCAAACAAGCAGTGGATCAACAGTGGTAACTGGCTCTAATAACAGCCCAAACTTATTGCTGTGTAATATAATAGAGGATGAAGAAAATGTTAATGAAATATCAACAAGAAAGAATTATTTTAACAGTAAGTAGATTTTAGTTCATTAAGATTTTTAACAGCTTCTATCCGAAGGCGTCAGAGGAGGACAAGATAGAGGATAATTATTATTAAGTGGGATGAATACCATTAATAAATTGTAAAGATGGCTGGTCACTCACAGGGTTATTTAGTTTACAACAAGAATAAAAATAGCTTTATTAAAACAATCATCATGAGTTACTTTAATGCAATTCATACCCCACAACACAACAGTTATGTATGACTTGCCAATGAGCAAGAAAAATATAAAAATATGTATCTTTAATCCACCTACTTTCTGCAGGGCTATTTACTAACTTTTTCAGTCATGTTTCAATTGGTTTCCTTCATTCTGTGCTGTTTTGTCAATTGAAATTGATAGAAATTGGAAATTTTCAAGTGCAGAATTTTTATAAATTCAATCAATTTCACTTGACAAAGTAACACGGGATGAACTAAATCAATTGGAGCATGACTGAAAATATTACATACCTAATAGATCTACTGTTAAAATCAAAGGATAAAACTTCATACTTCTGAATTAGGATTCTAACTTATAAAATTAATCCCATTGTACATTTTCAGTTGCAACTCTTCTTCCAGCCTATGAGGATACAGGCATCAGATCTCTGTCTGCGAACTACAGTATGGAGAAACTGGCAATAGGTCTCAATGGAAACAGTAAGCCTCTTTTGCTTGATGTCAATAAGTAGGTGTATTTCTGAATACCTAAATAATACACTTCCTAAATTATTATGTTATGTTTCAAAATTTGGTGCTATTGTTCACAAAATATGATTAAAATAAAAACATAATGTTATTTTTGACCTATTAATAATACTCTAGTCTGCGACTATTTACATAGTCTAACAGCTATAACCATGATTACAATGAGGGCAATACATTTAGTTTAGTTCATTATACTAAACCAACATATTTATGATCTGCTTTTAATTTAATTGTTAAAAAAAAATAGAAATGCTTGTCCTTGTATATTTTTTTTACTTTTGTGTTGTTTAGTCTATTACCTTAGCTAAAGCTGATCATTAACATCTACTATATCAATAGAGTGATTGCAGCAGGCAATTCCTGATGACGTCGGCCGCCACCAGAGATGCAAAACAGGAGGTGCGGGACATACAGTGGCATAATGAGAACACCATCACATACGTCACTCATTCAGGGGCGTTGCAGCTTATTGACATAAGATCACAGGAAGTGGTATGATACGCCTTATTTCCTCCTATATACATTTCGACCATGTTTCAATTGCTTTCTTTCATCCCGTGTTGCTTTGACGATTGAAATCGGGATAAGGGAAGTCCAGGATTTCAATCAATTTTAATCGACAAAGCAACAGAAGCCGTGGTCTGTTGGCATATGCCACTTTGCCCTTAATACCTATTTAGTATCAAAACTTTGAATTGTAGGGAAATGTGTTCTAAGTGGTAATGCTAGATAAAATAATAGCAAGTTGAATATGTTATTTTCTTTTGTTTTAGGTGTACAATGTCAGAGATCCTTTTCTGTCAACCTTGTATTGCGTGAAATCCGACGGCGAGCACGCAATCATGGTTGGGTCGGCTGAATATTCACGTTGCGTATTATTTGATACGCGTAATCAAGTACATCATGTACAGGTACAACACCGCTTAGTACTCAAGCGCCTAGCGGGGCGGGCTACATCGCTTAAACTGCGATAAAATGCTTTAAGTGCTCCAAATAAAATATAAATTCGCTTATATGGATTTGTTAGTAAGGCAACACAACTTTGTTACAGCATTTATGTAATTTTTTCGACCATGTTTCAATTGGTTTTGATCATCCTGTGTTGCTTTGTCAGTAGAAATTGATTCAAATCGGGAAGAGTGAAGTCCAGTCTCATAGATCTACATATTACTTCAATTTAGGTCAGGGCTATTATGTAATTGTTTCAAGTTTTCAACCATGTTTCAATTGATTCCGTTTATTCCGTGTTGCTTTGTCAATTGTAATTGGGAAGGGACTGGACTGCACTCTTTCCGATTTCAATTAATTTCAATGACCAAAGCAACACAGGATGAACGAAATCAATTGAAACATGGTTGAAAACGTATATAGGGGGAGATAAGGTGGAAAAGATAATAAGCCGAACGTGTTTTTGCAATAATAATATTATACAAAGCGGGCCGCCTAAATTTTCACCAGCACCCAGACCTACGAACTATTTTTTACACGACTCCCCAAAAAAGAAGTGTATATGTGTTTTTAAAAATTGTATTTAAGTAATATCGTGGGAAATATAAAATTATGGACCGGGAGCCCAGCGTGCAAATTGTGGATTTACTCCAGCGTCGTCCAAACCTATTAGATTCGGTAGATTAAGTGATACGAAGAATACATTGTTCTAGATGTTTCCACTTTCAGCGGTGGGGGAAGCGTCTACATGATAATTTCATTTTATTTTTTTTAAAAGCAATGTCATGGAAATACTCAAGCGTGTCAGATGTTGATATTTTTCATGCTCCAACATGATAAATTGAAAAAAAAAAAAAACTCGATCGGGTCAGATTTTGTAAGCATCTATAGGCTACGGTAACTGCTTAAAATCAGGCGGGCCGTACGCTTTTTTGCCACCGCAGTCCTATAAAAAAAATCAGAGGGGGTGAAAAAGTGAAACTTTCAGATGCTCCCATTTCTTAGACTGACGATCAAATTAGCAAAATTGTCACTTGACACTTCTTAGCTAGTAATGAATCCCCCTTATTACCCGACTACGGCGGAGGGTTATGATTTTGACCGGTATGTATGTATGTATGTATGTATGTATGTATGTATGTATGTATGTATGTGCATCTGTTCCCACCTAACTTCCAAACTACTTGTCGTAATTTGACAAATGAGGTATCGTTAGAAGCGGCTTAATGGCGTGCTGGTTATAGGCTATGTGACGTCACATAAAATTGCATATGGCGCCCTCTAGAGGACATAATGTCTTGAACTAAAAAAAAAACATTTATTAATAAAACCGTGTGGGATATCAAATGAAAGAACTTGATGAGTACATTTCAAAAATATATATATTGTTACCTATAACTCAAAAATATTTAAATAAAAAGTAAGTTTAAAAACTAAAACCCGACTACTGAAAAATCGCGCTCTAAAAAGTATGAAACAAGAAAATATTCTCATCTAGAGGATAGCCGTGGTCCGTGTTCATATGCCAATTGGCCCTAAAGAACCTACACGGACCACGGCTATCCTCTAGATGAGAATATTTTCTTGTTTCATACTTTTTAGAGCGCGATTTTTCAGTAGTCGGGTTTTAGTTTTTATCTTAATCTGACGAGTTCGAGTATTTTAAGATGGTCTATTTTTTTTTTTGGTTCCCCTGAGCGTACCCACCAATATTAAGGGCTCATACTGGTTGGAGGTTCTTATCAATATGTAAAGTATCTCCCTTATCTTAATCTGACGCGCTCGAGTAAATCCAGAAAATCTTTCTACGGCTCCCCATCTATTACTGTATGTACTCTTCTTTCTTTACAGATTTACTTCACACGAAAAAGGACGTCGCCAGTATACAGTCTACACTTCGACGCTACCAAATTGATAACAGCGGTGGATCGGGGAGTAACGGTTCTGAATTTCAATATCGATCCCAAGACAGTAGAACCAAGAGACTACTCCGACGTGTTTTTCTGACGATAATGTTATATGAATTATGAACAATATAAAAAAACTATTGATTTGATGTAATTTTGATTTATTTAACCCTTGTTTTATTTTAATTAACCCTCCGGATCCGGATCGGTGTTTATGCTTAGGTACTCCATCAAGCCAACTAGAAACTGATGGAATGCGGCTTCTCCACCCGCAGACCCGCCACCGCTTGCTGCTTCCCGCCCGGCCCACCTCTGACTAAAGATGTGATAAACGGCTTTATATTAAAAGCACGTTGTTACGCTTGTGCTTGTTTTTAAAAGTCGTTGTAAAAGTGCTTTTCTGCTTTTTTAAATTAAACAAATATTCGTCCGTCAATAAACGGACAACAAAAGCAAAATGCTTACTAAACATAAGTTCAAGCAAAAAGCCAAAAACTTACGCGCTGAAAAATTGATAGTGAGTCTTATGTGCATGGAAATATGGTTTTTAATCTAATACAATGTATTATAAATTAATGCTTTTTATGGGTAAAGAAATAAGGTTAAATTTAATTAAATATTGATTTGAACTGTATTGTCATACAAATAAGGTTACTTTTTGTAATTTTTTGGAATTTCTTTCTCCTTCTTGCCGTCATTGCTTAAATAAAACACGCTTAAATTTGTAAGCACGCTTAGGCGCTTACTTAAAAAAGCGAACTTTTCAAACGGCTCTTCGTTTAAGCACCCACTTCTACCTCTGACACTGCCACCGGCTTTTTGTGCAGGTGAAGAAAATCGAAAGTGTTCGCATGCACCAATGGATGAATTTTCATCTATGTGCATAATTTACAGCTCGCTTACGGCGAGGGAAAATATCGTGAGGAAACTTACCTATCCCTCGGGATTAGGTAATAGGTAGTCAGTTCATGTATACACGACATTTCAGAAAGGGACACACTCCCACGCAATGAGGGTCTTCTCACGATAATGGGACCAAGAATTTTAAAACCAACTCTTGAGTAAAGTCATGAAAAGTTTGAAAAAAGGAAAAAAAAATGATGACAGCTGACAATGACATTTTGAATTTAATGTCAAAGTTTCAAAACATAACCTCAATTCGGTTTCATGAATTTTGTTTCTTTTCCTTTTTTGTTTAAAATAATCATGATGGAGTAAGGTTATGATACAGTCGTTTTAACTCACCTGCCGGACTATCTGTTTGCATCCCACAGACATCATGTTTAGAAATAGACTGTATAATTTTATTAAATCCGCTTATCGTGTTCATCGCAGTGCAGTTGTTGCGAAGATTCGAAATTACACCCCTTTCACCGCTTGTTTATTGACTGTTTACTGTGATGAAAAACGAAAACAGCTCGATGTGACGTGGGATGAAGGTAGCTTGGAGCACGAGTTCCTGATAAGGCAGGCGACGACCATCAACGTCAATGCGGCTACGCAACTTCTCACGGTTACGCTGGTTGCAATACAAGACACCAGCGAAAGGTAGTATTCTGCCCATACATATTATGTATCCAAGATCACAATTTTCCTTAAAATTCATTAATATTTTGTGAAGACCAACATAAGTTGTCCATCATTAAAAACATTTCCTTTCATTATTTTTCATTACTATTTGTGCTTTATTATTCAGATTAAGAGATGCCCTCACAAAGGAGATCTGCCTCGTGACGCAAGCTTTAGAGTGGGGTGATGATGGGACCCCACCACATCACTGGGACCAGTTGGTTGCAGTGCGAGGCGCTCTGTGTGACCTTAAACACAACCTCCACACTTTACTAAGTAAGCTTTGAATTTAATACATAATCCTAATTTTATAATACCTCATTTTTATGACACTAAATGTCTTTCAGGCTACATGGATTATGCTGAAAAAATTGCTACAGTTGCAGCTGAAATATCTTACTTGTCTGGAAATATTGCAGCATCAGATGCTATATGTGAGAGAATCGATCATGCCTGCAGGTAAATAATTCTAGCTAGAGGCTTATTTAGAAATTCTGTTTGGTAATGTTATCATGCTATGCTTGCTATGAACATTGGGAGGTTAAAAATGTGAACAAAACCAATGTAGTTGTGCAATAAAAAAATAACATATAAAAAAACATTTATTAAAGCATATTGTTATGTTGTATGTATGACAAACAAAATATTAAAAAGTTTTTCATTTTTTTTGTCACTAATTTTCAATAATTAGATGTGCACAAAAATAACAATGCATTTTTAAAATGTTTAATACATATTTGACATTTCATATTTGATGCATATTTTAAAACAACAATAGTCACATCCTTTGACCTCTAACATTGTAATAATAATAATAGATAGTGTAACAAAATTTTTAATGTAAGTAAACAAAATATTTTTATCCTTAATGATAGTGTGAAACTATTTACATTTTATTGGCAGTAATATCAAATAATATGTTCCCCAGGACATGTAACGCACAGAAGCAGTTGACGCATGAGCTGCAACAGGAGAGTCTGGAGTTGCAGCAGAAAGCCATCATCAGTTCCCCACAGCTCGAGGACCGGCTGAAACACATTACACCAAAACAAAATAAGAAAAGTGATGACATCAAGCATTCAGTAATAGGATAAATAGCACGACTTTAATAGACAAATAAAATTTCCAAATGTAAATAATACTTAAATAGTAAATAAGAATTTATACCATAAAATTCTTTGATTTTTACACTAGTGATGTCATATTGGACGTAATTTATTCAACAAAATAATTATAAAACCATCACACCTATATTCCCCAAAGGGGTAGGCAGGTAAATTTTGTCGATGATAACATTTTGGACCCATTGAAATAGGGGGCGAGTCTTATAGGCATTAGGGCATATTATCCCTCAATGAAGGCTTCCGATTATAATCCTCCACACGGCACAGTTCTGTTTGGCGAATTTCACACGTCTTTCGAAAGACGTGCAAGTTTCCTCATGACGTTATTATTTAATGCATTCTACATACCTACACTTTTAAAATGTGGCATCCTTGTTGAGATGAGTCTCGATGTCGACGCGGCATATGGGGCAGTGTTTGTTGGTGCTCAGCCACTGGTCCACGCACTCCATGTGGAAAAGATGCATACACGGCAGTCTCCTGCGAAACGATATATTACGTTAGATTTTCAATGACCTTGTTTCGTCAACGATGGAAAGCTAGGACGCGTGTGAAAGCGACCAGCGAAGAAGGCAAAAGGCGCGCAAGCCGTGAGAACCGCCTACGCTTCCGAGGGCCACGGGGCCACGTCCGTAAAATTAAGAGGCTCACTTAAGAGCTGATGTGAAATACTGAGAACAATTATTTGGCTTGTTAAGGTACGGTTTCGCCGAACGCGACAGACAGTACACGTCAGCCGGTCTCAGAAATTGTGGCGAGGAAAAGTGCCCCGACGGCATTCAATTTCTATGAGACCGACTGACGTCTGCTGTCTGCCGCTTGCAACGAACTCCTACCTTCATACAAATTGTGGTGATGACATGTGCCGCGACGGCAGACGGCATTATAATTTCAATGAGACCGGCATTTATTGATAAAATAATCGCATCGCCAGGACGTCCGCAAAATGTATCGTAACCCATGTAATCCCTCCCACATATTTAGGTCTAGGACGATGCCGAAAATCGCTGTGATGCGATCATGCGACCGCCGTCATGTTTATAGGGTTTGTTCGCTGTCACATCGCAATCGACCGTAGAAAAAGTGGATGGTAATATAGACCTGCAGTCTGCGTCGATCTCGAAGAGCGAGAGGCAGATGGTGCACTTCTCGTCCTGGTGCGTGGGCGCGGGGCGGTAGGCGTGGCGGTGCGTGTTGCGCTCGATGACGAGCTGGCTGGCGCCGCGCCCGCGCCAGCGCCGCCGCCCCTCGCCCTCCGCCGCGCGCGCCATGGCCGCCGCCAGCGAGCCCGACCCCTGCACACGACACGCAACACAAGCTCAGAGACATCACCAACAGTTGCACTCATATTAGGGGCCATCCATAAATTTCGTCACATGTAAAGGGTTGACGAAATGTGACATTGTGTGACAAAGGGTGGGAGGGGGTCCCAAGTTTCGTAACGTCACATTTAAAAATCATAAGCTATGTCTTCACCAGTGCGCTTTCATGTTCATCTCCGATTTCTCAGTATTGTAGGTATAGTATTGATTTTTATTATTTATTTTCTTTCCTTTATTTCTAGGCACTGAATTAAAATTTAGCTAAAAGTGATAACCCTGAGACAATGGCGGATTGGGCCGGAGATAGCCTACTTTACGCATTCATTCTACTATGCCTTTATTGATCTACGAGCAATTTTTCCTAAAGAAATCTTCAATGAGGCGAAGATGCATGTTCCAAAAATTTTAACTTAAATGCACTTAAAGAATTCTACCTATTTCTGTGCGTAGCTTTCAGGACGAACTTTATTACTATGTCGCTATTACTCCAATGGTTCAATGGTGTTTGAGCGTCGTAATCTTACCATGACCGATGGCTGAATAGATATGTGTAGGTGTGAAGGATGCATTTGCAGGTAGTGATGCATGTGATGGTGGATATGTTGTCTGTCACTGAAAAAAAAAAAAATTATCAAAATAATTAAATCCAATGGAGTTTTCAACAATTTATAAGAACATAACTCACATCATCATTGGCTGTGGTGCCGCTAAATCGCGTTGTTCTAGGTCGTCTGGAAACTGAAATAAAAAAATTGAGATGATAAACAATCTGTTCTATTCAGGGGGGGGGGGGTCTAATAGCGCCACTATGCAAGATTGCCAATGCAATTCATTTTTCGGTTTTTCTAGCAGAATCTGCTAAATTTCCGGGAAATCGTCACGAATGGCTTAAATTAATGTGGACACTGGACCGCAAAGAAAAAGGGTCGGTTAAAAAAATCTTCAATATCTTCAATCGCATTTATCGCATCGCGCTATCAGACGCCCTGCTGTATATAAAGGTCATAAGAACATACCGCGAGCACCGTAGTGGGAGGTATCGGCACTTGTGGGTACTGTGCGAAGTTGGGCCCGAACCCGCCGCTCATGTCGCCCATCAAGCTGCGACGCTGAATCTCCTGTTAACATTTTTTTTGTAACTACCACTGGATGGAATCAGGATATAAATAAATATCGCCAGACTCACACATTAAGTGCCCCATCGCACCAGGCAACCAGAGGTAGCGCAACCAGTCGCTCCACCAACAAAATGTATAGAGCTGTATGGAGGGTATCGCACCTGGTGCCGCTTGATGGCGAAACCACTTCGATGTCGGCCATTGAAATACCCGCTGGTGGCGCAACCATGGTTGCCTGGTGCGAAAGGGCCCTAAGCGCGATATCGCACGAGGTAACCATGGTTGCGCCACCAGCGGGTGATTCCATAGCCGACACCGAATTGGTTGCGCTACCAAGCGGACACCAGGTGCGATACCCTCCATACAGCTCTATTTATTTTGTTGGTGGAGCGAAGTTGCGCTACCACTGGTGTCCTCGTGCGATATAGCCCTAACTGTATGGTCCCAAACTAAGCAATGCTTGTACTATGGCTACCGTACAATGGACTGGGGCGATCCCAGTGACACCCAGACCAGGGCAAAACGAAAAGGCCGTTTACGAAATTTACCTTTGGTGGGAATCGAACCCGCAACCACCTAGCTCGAACCCTGCTCTAATGCTGCGTTCCATTCGACGTAATTTTTGTTCACAAAAACGGTTAAAAACGATAATAATGATTGCTTTCAGTACAAGTTGGTTCAAGTGGAACGACATTAATGAACGAAAATTACGTCGTCTGGAACGCAGCCTAACGGCCCGGCCACGACTTCGCGCCGGCGAGGGGCGACAGCGTTTCTTGCTAAAATGTTGTATGACGCCACGAGCTGCCGCTGTCAGCGGCAACGCGCGCGATGCGACATTTTAGCAAAAAACGCTGCCGCCCGTCGCCGTCGCGCGAAGTCGTGGCCGGGCTGTAAGTCGGCGGGAGAGCTTACCAGGAACGATAGTCATCATCATCATCATCATCTCAGCCGAAAGACGTCCACTGCTGGACATAGGCCTCCCCCAAGGTTCGCCACAATGACCGGTCTTGCGCTGCCCGCATCCAGCGGATAGTCAACGATAGTCAATGTAGAGACAATAAAATCAAGTCTCGGAGACAACATACCATCATCTGATGTTGACGCTGCCACAGGCGTTCGTGGACGAGATACGGCGGTGCGACTGACATTGCGTCGCGACGAGGTTCACCCACTATAAAAAAAAAAAATCTTTAATAAGTGTTGTCGTTTCGTAGTTACTTGGGTGGCAAGCAAGCGTACGGACCCCGCCTGATGTTAAGCAGTTACCGTAGCCTATAGTCTTGTAATAAAAAAAGGCATCGCTCGCACGTGGCCAACCTGAAGGCGAGTAGAAGGGAAGAATTTGGGCTTCCGGCTTTTTTACTTATTGCACTTGTTCTTATTGTATGGTTAGTGGTCAACCTGGTGTCAGAGCCGCCCGAAGGCCTCTGACAAGGCTCGCACGAAACGTAGCTAATATATGTAGCTACTTTACGCCCATCTTCTGTGAGAAGGCAGTGATAGGATCTTTTGTGGTAGGAGCGAGGGCCAAAATAAAATGTGTGTGTGTACTGACTGTGTGCGGGCGGCGCGCGCTGCGGGTGCTGG
Organism: Drymonia ruficornis; assembly: GCA_947859195.1. NCBI lineage: Eukaryota > Metazoa > Arthropoda > Insecta > Lepidoptera > Notodontidae > Drymonia > Drymonia ruficornis. Next base: position 5,027,341 of record OX401904.1, read on the forward strand.
TGCGCGTGCGGCGGGTGGTGGTGGTGCTGGTGCTGGTGCGGGTGCGGGTGCGCGTGCGCGTGCGCGTGCTGCGGCGCCGCGCAGCACGCGTGCCCGCAGCAGCAGCGCCGGCACGCGCCGCACCCGCCCATACGCACCCTGACAACAAATTAAAAAATTGACAATGCAATCAGCTACGGACGGACAAATGAAGTTTTATAAAATTCAAATAGTGGAAAAGATAGTCTTAAAACTTTTTATATGATGATTCGTCACCTACGGGGTAATTTTTATATTAAACTAGGTTTTGGCCGGGACTTCGTCCGCGTTAACTTTAAAATCCCAAAGGAACCTGACATTTTCAGAGATAAAAATTAAGCATTGTTCTGCTCCAAGGTCCTGTCCATCTCCATACCAAAATTCATTAATATTGGTTTAGAAGAAGAAGTATAGATACCAACTAAGACGACCTTAATATTGTATGACCTCAACTTTGCGTTTGAAATGAGTTCTTGGTCAAACGGTATTCTTAGTTACCTGGTGCCTAGTAGATGCGCATGCGGCGGCATGTCGGGCACGTGGTAGAAGTTGGGCGGGTTGACGGCGTGGCGCGGCAGCGACGACAGCATGGGCCGCGCGCGCGCCGCCCACCCGCCCGCCCCCGCCCCCGCCCCCGCGCCGTCGCCCCCGCCCGCGCCCGCGCCCTCCGCGCTCTCCTCGCCCGCCGTCTGAGTCTCTGCGCCGGTGCAGCTCGTCCGCCCCGGGGAGCCCGTCAGATCTATTACCTCTTGCTGCTGAACATAATAACTAATATGTACTTATTGCAACAGATTTCAGCTAATACGATAACGAAACCACGTTAAGCTGCATTGGCAAGAACAAATTTATTGGGACTAGGCCCGCCATATACTCCGACCACTGTTACTCTTGTAAGCCAGGATCGACAATTGTGTCCAACGATGACGCCAAAGCTAAGATGTCTTTGTACCAGCATGAATTGGCAAGATATGTAGGAGTGTGTAAAAACAAGCATGATCAACCATCCAATATTGTCGCACCAATATTAGATGGTTTATCAATCGGAAACCAGTCTAAATTGAAAACACCCTCACTAAGTTTAGATAGCATCAAATCTTTTTTATTATTCAACCGCGACTTCGTCCGCGCAGAATATAAATTTAAAAAAATCGGATCCCGGATCCGGATCCCGTATACCGTGCCCCCCCCCCCCCCCCCCCCCGTGACCCCTAAACTACCACTACCTATGCAAAAAATCATGTCGATCCTTTGCTCTATGAAAAATTAAAACAAATCTATCCCACGGGAACCATACATTTAACCGGGATAAAAGTAGCCTATGTGCTATTCCAGACTATAATCTAACTCTGTGCCAAATTTCATCCAGACCCGTTCAGCCGTTCTGGCGTGATTGAGTAACAAACATCCATCCATCCATACATCCATCCAAACTTTCACATTTATAATATTAGTGGGATAGGGTTTGAATGTCTCACCGTGTTAGTATCTTCGCCGACCACTAAGACGCCGTCGTCGGAGCTGGTGTCGGACACCCAGTCCAGCTGCAGGTCCGGCGCGGACAGCACGCCCGCGCCGCTCGCCGCCGCGGCCGCCTCCACCGCTTGGCTCTCCTGGCAAACATACATTACTCATACATGTATGCATAGGGGGACCATGGCAATTTTGCCACATGATGTTATTCAAATATGTTCACTGTTATTTTATTTCTTCAAGGTACAAATCATAAAACTTGCAACACTCGTTGCCAAAGTAAAAAAAATAAGTTGGTAGAGCCAAGCCGTAGCCAATGGACTGCAGCTCATATACGGGCTGGCTCAACCGGGGTAGTACCACCCTCTCACAGAAGATCGGCGTAAAGCAGTAAGTTTTCAAAAAAATCTGCAAGCATGTCCAACGCCATACTGCGTAAACAACGCAAATACGCAACATTCGGTCAGAGTTAGTTAATGAATCACTCTCAATAAAGTCAACAACGTAGGTAATAAAAGGCCTAGCTATTTATATTTGTCAGTAGAGTTATAACTGTGTTTATTTATAGACAATGTTGACATACACTGATAACGTTTCATAACATAACTTCAATCTTATGTTGTAAAATAGCAACTGATGAAAGATGGGATTCCACAAATATTGGGTAAAAACAGGTTCATTTAATAATGTAATTTACAGGGATTATGTGACAACATAATCTTTCCTAATAGATGTGTCCATATGGCGCGCATGCCTCACCCGAGCACTCATATTATGACATTACGTCTATGCGTTCCGACGTCAAAAGTGAGTGCTCGCGCGAGGCATGCGCCTGATGACGACGCCGCCGTTGAGTTAGATATTCTCAGATTAAAAACGTAAAAGTAGAGTTTTCTGTACTCATCATAACATTAAATAAATGATGCATAACAAAAGAATGACGATCTATTTTGTTCATTTGTGATTTTGATACTAATAACTACAGAAATGTGTCAAAATTCGACGCCCAAACGAAAAAACAAATATTGCTTTCATTAAACTAGGATTAAACTAGGAATTGTAATGTTACTGCCAAATTTATTAGGATTTTTAGCCAACATAATTAATTATAAAGGACTTTGACCATGCTATGAACATATCAAGCACGGAAAAACACGACTCCGGCTTCGTCGAAAATTCGCAGTTGGTCTGGTCATGGTATGGTCCAAGGTAGTGGGTCCTTAAAACATCAGAAGGGTAAAGAGAAGATACTATAGATACCTGGTTATTAGTGGCATCAGCTGGGGGTCTACCAGAGCTGGTCCCTGGCTGTGGTGATGGCTCCTTCACTCTCCTGTCCCCACCACCATCTATTTCACAACAACTCCCTCTATTGTCACTCTCTGATTTCACAGTAACCCTCACGCTGCTATTGGAAGTCCCAGGCTCTGCTTTTACTGGATGTGGTTCAGCAGCTTCCATTTTAACAGTACTGACTGGAGGCAATCTTTCTTGTGGAGGTTCTTGTTTTATAGGCTGCTGTGAAGTCCCGGGCTCTTCCTTAATTTGCAGTAAAGGTTGTGATGCTTCACTATTTGTTGTTTTACACTGTTTAGTCCTTATATTTTGAAGTGCATTAGTGTTGTGACTTTGACTGCATCTATGAGGCTCATTCGAATGTGATTGGACACTAGGGGTGTTCATGTCACATCCACAAATATTTCTAGATGCAGGACTAGAGTTCTCTTGTTTTATTTGCAACTTAACATTTTGATTTTGTGCAAGGTTCTGTTGGCTTGGTCTTCTTTCTTGTATTGGCTGAGGGTGACTTACATCAATTGCCTCATTCTCTACACTAGTTGTATTATTGTCAACAGGCTCGCCTTTTACTTCAACCCTGGCTATGTCTTCAGGAGGCCTGCTGTTTCCTCCGTCTCTACTGCTACCCCCACTGTCAGGGCTATTTCCCTCGCTATTTAATTGAGACCCAGCACCATTATCGCACTTTTTTTTTCTTGGAGTAGAGACATTGTCCTCTTCTTCTGAACTAACTTCTATTAAATGTTCATTCTCTTTTGACACCCTTCTCCGAGGAGAAATGTTTAGCTTTCGGCTCGGTCTCTCTAATCCGTTTGGTTGAATAATGCAGTCACCGGTTGCAGTTGTTTGACTGTATACATTGGATCGTGTTAAATACCTCTCAAAATCCATGAGAGGTTCAGGATAATGTGGTCTGTTAGGAACATATACAGGGTGGGGTAAATAGTTCCTATTTTCACCAACCACAATTACATTATTATGGTACTGAGGAGCGCATTGCATGCATTCCCCAGCACGGTGCACTCTACCACATTGTGCATAATAGGGAAATGAGAAGCGATCTTGGTTCAACACATGGGGTTTTGGTTGATACCGAATATTGATATCAGGAATTCTTCTCTGACCATTGTCATCAGTACTGTCAGTGTTGGACCCCCCAAAAGAGTAGTCTAATGAACTAGAACTGTCTGGTAATGGTTGATACTCTTCTGGGATAGGGGTGTGTGAGTCTGCAGGGTGTGTCAGAGAAGATATGTTCACTTCATAAGGTTGGTCTGGTGTTGTCGAGTTGACATAATTAGATGACACCGGTTTAGGTGTCACCTCAATTGCTGTGGTCCCAGGATCAGTTATTGATGGCAGCACTTCCACTTCATCATCACTCTCAGCAAATAAAGCATCACACTCCATCTCCTCTGAAAAAGTTATAATAAAACCATACATTATGTGTCTTTATAAAACACAGCAAATAAGGTTGAAGAACGCTGTAGAACCATACAATATTACCAATTGCATTTCAATACCAGTGATTGATTTCATCGTCATTGTGAACAAAAGAATAATCCCAAATTTATAGGAAGTTATGATGAACTTTTGTTCCTAGAAATGATTGGTGAAACCATTATAAACAGGCTAAAAACTCTTTATATTTGGGGGGAAATAATGGATTTTTAATATCCTAGTCACCTCCATACTGTGCTATTTATAATTTTAAACATAAACTAAATTACACGCAACTGATAGGAAGTCAGGCAGAATCCTAAATTACGACTTCTCCGTGTTATTAGGTACCTACCATTTCTCTGCTGGCTGTCAGAGGCTGAAGATGTAAACACAGTGTCCAGGATGGCCGCCAACGACGATGGACCAGCGATATCCCACGCGGAAGACGACTGATCACCCTCGTAACTCTTTTCAGTCATTTTAACACTTATTACAGGTATCTTATCATATTGTGCGAGATAAAAATAAACGAAGTTTACAAGTAAATTCTAACATTAGCTGCTGTCAACACTCATCACTAGTCATCGCTCATCAACACTCAATCAACAGGAAAGGAAAATTATTTCACTTACAGTATAATAGCACTAATAAAACAGAATAATTAATAATCTTTCATACGTGGATGTAGCTTCTGAACAATTTCCAAAAACAGAAAATTACCTAAATAGCTTGCATTGGATTTTCTGCAGATTTTTTTTTTGTTGAGTGATTGAAGAGACGGTGTAGAGATGGGTCTAAATTTAATAACCTGCTTAATTAACAGTGCTAAATTTATTTAGTGTCAACACCTGTTAAATGAATAGCAGTCACAAGTAATAATTTACGTGTTATTTTATCTCGGTAATGAGTGCTGTGAGTGAGTGAATTTCAAAAGATTGTGTAGTGTTGTTTACGTTTTAAAAATAATACTTTCATGTTTCAAAAAGTACTCTAAATGATATTCAACGGCAAAAAAAGTAATATATGGAACATTTTTGTGATAGCGATGACGTAAAAAAAACGGCCAGGTTGCACTCCGGGAGCGCCGGCAGAAGTGAAAACTTGAATATTAACGTTGTGCATTTTTTATATTTTGGAATGGTTAGGGAATAATTTTGCACGAATTGCTTTAATTATCAGTATAAAAGTACTATAATTTATGTGGTTAAATACAATATTCATTTATTGCGCTATCGTACACAAACATTGTTATGATGTCATTGTCATTATAGTCATTTGCTTTAAGTAGTTAAGGACAAGGCACTGGCACATAGCCTACGCACTACGTAGGTCGGAAGTTCGCGCCCGGCCACGAGAAGTCTTTTGTGAAATTTGTAATACTTTTTTCTTCAAGTTACTGGTAATCCGTACAGTTTGTACGTGTTTACAACAGCGCCATCTACTAGTAATAGCGAGTGGCATATCCTGGTGTTACTTGCTTGGTTGATTAATACAAATAGTACCATGCTGTTTCAATAGATGGCGCTAACCGAGAAAACCTATGAACCAGTGAAAACTTCTTTATTTAAATACATATGTATTTAAATAAAGAAGTTTTCACTTCAAAAATAAACTTGCCGTTTTTTTTTTAAATAATCTTATAAAATAATACAAATTAAAATTAAAAAATAGTAAGTATTAAATAATTAATAATATATTACATTCGAAAATATAGTAAACATAGGATTCGAACCTACGCCCCAAAGAGCACTCACCCAGATCATTCACTTGACCTGTCGGTACAACCCGGACCCTGCGCCAGTTTAAACGTTTTTACCCATCCCAAGAAAAGTGCACAACGCCACTAAAGAAGTTTTCACTTCAAAAATTGGAATGAATTAATAATACTAACAATCTGTAGTATTTAAATTTAGCAGTTGCTAAAAATAGCTATTAATTTTAAGTGTTAATTTTATTATTATTAGCATTTTTAAGCCCATCTCTAGAACTGTGAACCAACGAAAGAAGCAACCAAGAGTGAGTGATTGATTGATTGAGCTCTTTGGATTGAGCATAGAGAAAGCATCAATAGAGATGACACGATAATAATACCGTGCTGGAGCGAGTAATGCTTACGCCCGATATCCTAAGAGTGAAAGAGATAGACGTACTATCTTTTGTCAATTTATGCGTATCACCCTAAGTTTGTTGGGCACACACTTTTGGTAGGTCTTTGGTCCAGGATGATGTCCAAACAAAGCATCACCCAACCAAATTTAGAAGTAGTATACGTCAGATCACGTTCCATAGGGTTAAGCGCAATTTAGCAGGATTATACATCTTTTGTCCCTTACGGATGTAAGTGCTTGTCAAATCTACAGGTGCATTCTTTATCTAAGTATGAACGTAATAATTTCTTTGGATGGTGCAAAGTGGTGCAAAGTCATCGACTTGTGCAAAGCAAGGATCTTTTAATAGAGGATATACAAGTTGAGTTTTTGGTTAAGAAGAAATTCAACTTTATTCTGCTGTCTTAAGGTCTATTTTACCTTGACAATTCTTAGACAGTAAAACGAGCCGAGCGAGAGGCCCTAGTTGGGACCGTGTCCCTCTCATTTCGAGTTGCCATGCCAAAATAATATTATCGTTGGGTAGTGATTGTTAGTTTTAAATCAAGCAAATAAATTAATTTATCATTTATCGTGACTATTGTTTTATCATATTAATAGTAGTCACGATAAATACTAAATTAATTTATTTGCTTGATTTAAAAACTAACAATCACTACCCAACGATAATATTATTTTGGCATGGCGACTCGAAATGAGAGGGACACGGTCCCAACTGGGGCCTCTCGCTCGGCTAGTTTTATGTGCAGTTGTGAACAGTCCAGTATGTAGGTATTTACGTTCGTGGTGCAAAGAGTGCTGCGTTCCATTCACCGTAATTTTTGCTATTTTCATCCACAAAAACTGTTAAAAACGTTAATAATGATCACTTTCAGTACAAGTTGGTGCGAGTGGAACGAGATTTGTGATCGAAAATAACGAAATTAACAGTGAATGGAACGCACCAGAGATAGGTAGGTACCTAGGTAGGTAGGTATCGACTTCAAAGAAATTCATTATCGACCATACTGCCGTCATAATTAAGAGTGCAGTACTTGCAAAATGGCGGTTTCGAGAAAAACGCGGAAAACATATTTTTAGTAATCTGTGCAAGATGTTCGTATTTTATAGCCATAAAAATATATCAAAAAATTAAGAAAAAAATCAAGCTTTTGAATGATATTTTTCTAATATTTAATTTTTCAACCAATCCAAATATAATGCGTATTACTGCGTTTAGGTTTAGCATCAGGTCTTGTGGTAATCAGAGGCTACTAAAACTAAATGCAGTAGTTGCGCATATTACTGCATTATGGTCTAGCACATGTCGATTGCTGCATTATTTGTTAGTATTAATTTCCATTTCTTATACTGAAGACTTAGTGGAAGTAGACTTAATTATCCTCGCACATAGTTTTAAAGTTCTTCCTAAGTTTTTGCTATGAGGTACCCGATCGAATGCCTTAGCGATATCTAGGCTTACAGCCAGAGCTTCCCCCTTACTCTCTATGGCAGGTGCCCATCGGTGACTCAGGGACACAATAAGGTCACCAGCACAACGACCTTTACGAAAACCGTATTCTTCAAGGTTTTCAATGTTACTGTTGAGCTGGATGTTAATCACCTGCTCCATGACTTTGGAGAGTAAGGAAGTTATCGCAATAGGCTGGTAGTTGGATGGGTCAGTGCGATCCCCTTTTTTAGGGACTGGATGGACAAAGGCTACCTTCCACGAATACGGAACCACTCCAGTGTAGGAGAGCGAGAACAATGGCGTCAGTACCGGAGCCAACTCAGGAGCACACGTCTTAAGCACAATGGCTGGAATACCGTCGCTTTTAATGCGAGGGCGAGGGCTTTTAATGCTCTTCGCACTGCACGTTATGTAAAGCGCACAGGCATGACGTGCGCGCATCGTGGGATAACAGATGGTGAGCTACCTCGGTCGTCAAGAGTCGAGTTCGACGCAAAAAGAGAGCACAGGAGATCGGCTTTCTCTTTTGCGGAATGTGCCAGCGAGTCGTCCGGTTTGCGCAAAGATGGTAAGGAGGGACGACAAAAGTTCGCCTCAACAGCTTTGGCGAGAGACCAGAAAGCGCGACTTCCAGAAGGAGGCTTAGGAGTCTCTCACCGACCCTGCGAATATGCTCAAACTTAACCCTAGCCATATTATGTTTCTTGCTGGATCTGGAGGCAGCATTGAAACGCTTCTTGAGGTCGGTGATATTAGGATCCTTCGCAACGCGAGCCGCAGCCCAAGCCCGACAGGCTACATGCTTTAGGCTAGAAGCCTTAGCACATTGACTGTCGAACCAGGGTGGTTACTTTGAAAAACTAACGCTGACGGATAGTCCGAAATACGGATTCGATTTACGATCAAAACCATGTCAAACGTAAAGAAGAAACGAAAGAAGAAATGTCAAATCACGACGATCCGTCAGCCGAACCGTTTCGTTTCGTATTTCGGAGTAGGCTAGCAGGGCCGCAAGCGGCCGCCAGTGCGGACGGTAGGTACTCGGAATGAAATATTTCATTCCCATCAATACCGTGTCCGCGACTGCTACAGCGCAGAGCGAGGGATCGTCCGACGAGAAGCAGAGCTGTCTCCGCGGGTACGATGCGTAAAATTGACGCAGACCATCCCAGTCTGCTGACTTGTAGTGCCACAATCGACGCGACCCTGAGATACAGGGATAACTGGAGTGCAGCGGCGCCTCAGAGTGAACCAGGCAGTGGTCAGATGAACATAAAGGTGCACCAACGGACACCTGGTAGCCATCCGGGTGTGAAGTCAGCAGCAGATCCAGCAAGGAAGGTGTATGATCCTCAAAGTCGGGTATGCGAGTAGGCTCGGACACCAGTTGAGTAGTGGCAATTACTGCACTTAGCTCTAGGGTATTCAAGAATATGCTAAAAAAGAATGCAGTACTTGCTTGCAAGTACTGCATTCTTTTTTAGCACATGTTCAATGCTGCGCTTGTCCATAGCATTGATACAATTTTCATGCAAGTACTGCGAAAATCGTTAGTTAGAAAACATACTTTCAGTGAAAATTTTCATGAAAATATATTTTTTCCACTTAGACGAACCTCTTGGGATGCCATTTCTGTGAAAAAGTGAAAATCCCAAAAATGTCGATTACTGCACTCTTAATTATCACGGCAGCATAGACATTAGACATTCGTATTTCCCTATGGCACAGTGATGCCAGATTGTAGGGCATCCTCCAATATTTGGGAGGTTTTCTAAAGTTAGTGGAGGAAATTCGGTGTAACAACATTTTTAGAGTGATTTCTGGAGGAAAGAAATGTTTGCCATTCATAGTCCCAAATCCATTTCAATGATAAAAACCTATGCATTACTGAAATTTTGTATATAGTACAAACAAGTATTTATTTTAGCTGGAGGGGCTTACGGAACTACTAGTCACGCCATAACTTCGTATATTTATATATTTTCTCTCATTGGGATTGTCTTCAAAGCCCAAATTTAAGGGGAACCCCGGTTGGACGCCCTTCCGACTTTGACGTCATTATGATCCCAAAGGAAAAAACGACGCGGCCATCTGACATGACAACACTACTTTGGGAACTAGTGATGTCGGATGGGGGAATTCGTAATGTTTGGGGATTTTTTATAGTTATGGGGAAAAACTAGGGGACCAAATGATTGAGGGGAATAAAAATGTGGAGGGACAAAAATGTGTGCATATGTAAGCAAATTAGCATTTACGGATAAGTCGCTGTCGATTTCTAATGTAGCTATAGAGAAAACCTGAATTTATTAAGTTTTAAACAGATTAGCCATTCACACTGCCAAATCCATTTTGAAGATAACCTCAAACATCTATTTGGCTTAGTGGGAGAGGTTAAAGATACTACGAGGCATACGTTCTCCACCACACCGTACTGCTAGTATGTTTTTCTAAATTATACGTTACTCCCTTGGGGTTGTGACTTTTGGCGGTTTTTTCTACAAATCTGAATTTTAGGGGATTTTGGGTTCTGTTTGGGGGAAACGCGAGACTGTTATCTAGCAACACTAGAACTTGTTTTGGTACTGAGGCTTTTTGGCGGGAAGTGGAAAAGTCATGTTGTAATTTTTGTTTTAATTTCCAAAACTTGTGTTTCGTGTATTATAATGTGTAATATTGGTGGAATATTAACCATTATATGGTCATAAATGTGCGTGAGTGTGGGCAATTGGAACAAAAGTGATGAAACATGATTTTCGGCTTCTCCCAAGAAGTCTAGTAATTTGTCAGTAAAGTATCCGCCACTTTACTGATAGGGTTTGGGGGGGTAGAAATAAGGTAGTTATAAGGTAGATTTAAGGTAGTTATAAGGTAGAATTAAGAAAAAATGTAATAAAAGTATACTGATGTTAGGCTCCAAAGGGCTAGTTCCCAGGGGCCGTAAAACTAATCTTATAAAAAAAAAAAAATTTTGGTACTGACCGTAATGGGTAGTTATTGGTTCGAAAATAAAATAATTAAATTTCGTTGGAAATAAAATAATAGGGGTCTTCATATTTTAGCACATTGTTTCGAGATCCACCGAGCTCGTTTGTTGGGTCTTTGGAGTTGATGGACTAAAATAGTTTCAAAAAGTATAAACTTCTGAATAAACACTTGTGTTATCAGTTAATTTGCATGACAATATTCAGGACGATTGGGTATTTACCTTTCGTATTTGCCACGGCGATAAAGACGAGAAATATGTCAGCAACAGCCTTACCTGTATTCCTTGAAGGGGAAGTAGTAAAAGGTTTTGGAAGAGGATCCAAGGAGCTAGGTTGTCCAACAGGTAAGTATTATTGTGGGTTTTTTTTTTCTTTTGGAGAACATATGGCTGGCCTTCGAATTTTACTTATCTGATGTACCTAGTTATGATAAGTGAATAAATGTTGTGAAATGTTATAAATTTCAATCATTCTGATATGATAATATAATATGCCTTTTAACTTTTTCTATTTTTTTATTTTTCTGTTAATAATAATAAATACTGTTGCAAACAGCACTTTTTATAATAAAGCAATAGCTGTTCTTTTTTCAATATAAGGTGTAGGTATGTGCAATGTATGTTAAATTTTTTTATATATTTAGATATAATTTTTTTCAATTTTGATAATAGGTACAGCAGGTATTAATGATTATTTTAATTTTACAGCCAATTATCCTTTAGAGGTGGTTCAAACATTGCCCAAAGGTCTGGAGCCCGGAGTCTACTATGGATGGGCACAAGTAGAAAATGGGAAAGTTCATAAAATGGTTGCAAATATTGGCTGGTGCCCATTTTATCAAAACAAGCAAATGTCCGTGGTAAGCTGCTAGTATATCTTCTTATCTATGTGAATAAATGGGTATAGGTATTTTATGTGCAAATAATTGTACAGTATTTCAATGATTTTCCGTAACGAATTTAGTTGAGACTGCAGATTTATAGAGCTAAGGAATCCATAACATACAGCGCAAAAATTTTTGTTCTACGATAAAAATTGACGAAGATACGACTAAGAACCTAACGAAGTTTCCTGACCGGGCCGCGCCGGCCGCCGCGCTTGCTGTGACGTCACCGGGCTGATACGCGCTCGGCTAGCGTTACGGTTCGGTTATTTTGTTAGCGCGCAGCGTGTTCTAAGCCATTAAACGCAAAATGGGTAATAAATTACGAGACGGTTTTGAGCAAGCTAAAACAGATAACCTTCCAAAAGTGGATACGTTCATGGTTTTCGACTACTTAGACAATAATTTAAAATACACCAGCACCGAGATACGTGGTTGGAAACTGAAAAGGTGCACTTACCTTTTCTGTTATGAATACTACTTATACAAACAAACCCATTATTTTACCACTAGGTTAAGCATGGAAAGGTTTGGTGTATCTTAAGTGTAATACCTACCCAAAGTACTACGTAGATATAAGATACCTAGGAAGGTAGGTAGTATCCTGTCATAAGTAGGTATATTAGGTGTTTATCCTATTGACCTATCCTATCCTATTGATATTATATTTATTCCTGTTTATTTTTGACGGCCGCTTGGCGCTGTGGTTTGAACGTTGGCCGCTCGGCTCACTGCATCGGGTGGTTGTGGGTTAAATTCCCGCCAGAGGCAAATTTCGGAAATGGCCTTTTCGTAATCTACTCTGGTCTGATTGTCACTGGGATCGCCCCCAGTCCATTGTATGGTAGCCAAGTATCAGCGTTGCTTAGGGGCGTCCATAAATTACGTGAGGCATTTAGGGGGGGGTCGAGCCAAAACTCGACAAATAATCATATCATTAATAATCAATATCATCAATATCAATATTATCAATATCTGTTAAAAAAGGTCATAATATACGGGCTGGCTCGACCGGGGTAATACCACCCTCACACAGAAGATCGGCGTAAAGCAGCTATTACAGCTGCGTTTCGTACGATGAGTGAGAGAGCTGAAAGCCCAACCCCCCCCTTCATCCCCTTCAGGTCGGTAATGTGCGAGCCTTGGTATTGTAAGCATCTATAGGCTACGGTAACTGCTTAAGATCAGGCGGGCCGTACGCTTTTTTACCACCCCAGTTCTATAAAAAAAAAACAAATCTCACGTCGGGGAGAGGAGGGGTCATGGCAAATCTCACGTAATTTAAAAATAACTTTAAAGTAAAAAAAAAACTGCGAGAAAACTGGGTTAAATTAAATAAAACATGTTTCTCCACTAGAATATGGCTTTTGAAAAATTTGAGGGGGAGGGAGGGGGTCGACCAAAATCTCACTAAGGGGGGAGGGGGAGTCGAAAAATCACCTCACGTAATTTATGGATGCCCCCTTAGTTTGGGACCATACAGATGGTGTGTAAGTCTGGCGATATTTATTATTATTCGTTTATAATCTATAGCTTTCCCCCGCGACTTCGTCCGCGTAGAATTTAAATAAAAAAAAAATCGGATCTCTGATCCCAGATCCCGGATCCCGTATCTCGGATCCCGTTTCCCGTTCTTACCGGATCCTGGATCCTGTTTGCCGGATCCCGTATCCCGGTTCCCGGATCTCGGATTCCGCAGTCGGGATTCCCGATCCCGTATCGTATTTGCCAGTAAAAGTCCCTTCAAAATCGGTCCAGCCGTTTCGGAGATTAGCCGGAATCGGTACCGCCATACAAACTTTAACCCCCAATTTTACCCCCTTAGGGGTTACATTTTCAAACACGTTGAAGTTTATATTTCTTTCCTTTATATAAAAAGAAACCTCCAGACGAATTTTTATCATCCTAACTTCAAAAATGACGAACTTCCATATAAACCTTAATCCCCGATTTAACGCCCTTTTTTAAATTCGTAATATCTTTTGAATGGAATGTCCGATTTAAATAATTCAAAAAGTAATCTACAGGTATTAAAATAGTCTCAAATACGAAATGATTTATTTGGATAAGGATTCATACTAAGGTATGGATAACATGGTCTGATTTTGGTCGGCATTTCTATCAACTTTTAAAATGTAAAAAAGTAGTTATAGTAACGTAACTACAATAGTTGGGCATATGGTATCGCGAAGTTTTTTGTAGATATTGATATGTTCTTTAATATTGTAGAACATTTTTTTGTTCTATCATCAATAGTTTCCTTAGCGCATGCGATGAAAGGCATCTTACGGCTAATTTTTTTACACCTTGGGTTACATTAATGAAGTTTTAGTAGGGATCCCAATTTTTTTCTATTAATAAATATAGCCTATGTTACTCAGCGATAATGTAGCATTCTATTGGTGAAAGAATTTTTGAAATCGGTCCAGAAGTTATTGAGTTTATTCATAACATACAAAAATACAAATCTTTTCTCTTTATAATATTAGTATAGATTATTAACATAATATTATAATATTACCCATCACCCTACCTAAGGAGTCACTATCACTACATAGTACCTATAAAACAAAGTCGCTTCCCGCTGTCTGTCTGTCTGTCCCTATGTATGCTTAGATCTTTAAAACTACGCAACGGATTTTGATGCGGTTTTTTAATAGATAGAGTGATTCAAGAGGAAGGTTTATATGTATAATACATGCTTAATATAGTAGAAAAACACTGATAATTTTAGAGGTTTCTAATGTGATGTCGTAAATAAACACAGTTTTTGCGCTTACATTGCAAACGCTGGCTGAACCCTACGAGATAGATCAAAATAATGTACTACAGTATTGTACACCTCAAAACGGTATACAAAAAATCCACGATGGTATATGTCTATCTCTTAGGGATAATCCACAATAACCATTTTTTATCCTTTACATTTTACGAGAAATAATGGCTTATTTACGAAGCGATTTTAAGCAATATAGCATTAATCCTTATCCAATTAAGTACCTTAAATACATTGTGCATGTAATATAGATCAATATGGCCATTTACAGCATGTAATTTAAATAAATAACACCTAAAATAGTGAATGGCGGCGTGAGCGGGACACCGGGCACAGCGCGACTTCAACAAAACCAGCCCGGTGACGTCACGCGCGCTGGCCGCACTTACCGCCCGTCTATAAATTTTGGATATATAAAATGTGTTAGGAAATCGCAACGGATGGACCGATTTCGATGATTTAAAAACTATATTGATAAGAAAGCTTAGTTTTAACTATAGTGTTGGTTATGAGTTGTTTATTTATCCTCCCTTCCCTTGCCTTGAGAGGCATCTGCTCAGCAGTGGGACATCAAAATGGCAACATTATATTTTATGTAATCAGCGCACTAGTCATAAATTGGAAGTTCAATTTATATATAACTTATTTTATATTGCAGGAAACTCATGTAATGCACAAGTTCAATGACGACTTTTATGGGTTGCATTTGAAAATATCATTGGTTGGATATTTGAGAGGCGAAAAGAACTTCTCATCATTGGATGCACTAATAGAGGCTATCAAACAGGACATTAGCAATGCAGATGAGAAATTGCAATTGCCTGAAGCTCAAACCATAAAGAACCACAGTTTCTTTGATAATAAAAAGGTATGATCATGGAAGATGGTCAATTATTATTGTTTGAATAGCCACAATTTTGAGCCTTTATGTAACAGCCTATCTATTGTTGAAATATCATTGTTATGACTATGTAATTGTACTTATCTTTGTGTGACAGATATATAAATTATTGTGTTAGTGCCCCTAGACATTCAAATGATTTATTATTTATGCTTTTTAATGTTTAATAGCCTTTATATTATAATGTATGGAACAGGCTTCCATAATATGTGATATTTTTTAAAACATGTGCAATGTACTAGTTCTAAGAAAATATACTATTTTTGTTAAAGTTTGGTAGTTTTCTCTAAATCAAAATGCAATATCATCCTTTTGAAAAAGCCTTTATTGGTAATGCTTTACGGATCCATTTTAACAAACTTGTAAAATATCACTCCTTCGCAAATTGGAAATTAAAGAATCTTAAATTATAGGGCTCTCTCTCCAGGACATTTTAATGTTGTTTTCTCCTAAACGAACAACCTGTAACAAAAACATATTTCATTAAAAATCACACTGTGTCAGTGCTGCAAGATATATCATTCTCTAATATTTTGTTTTGTTAATATTTCGCAATGATTTTCCAATTCTCTAAATTTACTTACACTAAAGATCATTTTATAGGACAAGCCATTATCATTCTAAAATATACATAAAATGTATATAAATGATTATAAAAACATTGTATAAATCTGAATAATCAAAGTTAAATAACTGTAACCTCAAAAATGTGTGTATTTAAAGATAAAAATATGACCTTCTGCAGCTTAGGGTAGCTACATTTAAGGTCACTTTTAATACAATACACAAATAATTTACATGATGTATGTCAGTACATGGCTATATCTATGACAAACACAGCCATAATGAGGTAGAATCACCTACCTACCACTATTTACCCGTTTTTGTATTTCAAGCAAGTTTAGGGTAAATAACAGTTTTTGGATATACATGTACAAATCAAAAACTTGCAATGATTTAAAATAGGAAAATGACTTACAAAAACAAAATGTATTCTATGATTCATGGCTATAGCAAGGGGGGGGGGGGGGAAGGGTGGAAGCATTTACTGAAAGGGTCTGCTCTACTCATGTTTTAAACACATATGTGTTAGTTATTACAAAAAGTTAAACTTGTTTTGAAAGTCTGTCTAGTAACATTTTTCAAGAGATATTTTAGTACACACATGTTCAAAACAAGATTAACTTTTGGTAGAAGCACAATAGGGTCCACTACAGATGTCTCATATGTATACATAGAAATATTTGTGTTCTATCAATATTGACTGTAACCGATTTAAATAGGCACTAGCATGGTTTTTTACAACTTTTGTTGCAGTTTTGCAACTAAAACAGATAAGAAATAACAATTTTATAATTTTAAAAAGGGATTTGATTTTATTATTATAATGCGATATGTATAATAATGAGAAGAATGCAGATCCACTTATTTAGGTGTAAACACAAGTACAAGGACAATGTCTGACACATGATACATTTCGGCCAGAATACTCCTCGACTTATAATCAAAGTCAAAAGTCAAAGCGTTTATTTTGTTTAGGCCTACGGGGGCAGTTACAAATTGTCATTTTAAATTTTTTCCTTAAATTCTATTGCCGGATCGGAAACGCGACCTCGACTGAGAAGATCCAATAATAATAGGTACAATCATCATCAATCATGATTTTGGTATCCATTTGTAATATATGAGTGTTACTATTACTGGGTAAGTTTCTGACTAGAATTATTTGATGTGGTGTAACTATCAAGTACTTTGGTAAGTTAATTACTACAAAAGCTGAAACTAATAAAGCTGGTCGTAAGATTCTTACCCTCGGTTAATCTGGCGCGACCACCGGTGGGCTGGCAGAGGATCGTCGAGCAACCTGCGCACACGACCACCCTCTGTGCGTGACTGAATACCGTTGTGATTTTATAGCAGCCGGGGCATTTGACATCCATGAAGTATGAGTTGGGATGTGGCACCAGCCTCTTCAATTTGTGTTTCCTTTTCTCCGACGCGGGAGTAGGATGCAGTAAATCAATTGCGAGCTGTAAACCGAAACACACACATTTAGGTTATTCCATCACTGCGTAACAATGGACTTTTGCTCCATAACTAAATTTCGGACGTATATTAAGTTACGAGCCACAGTACTGTGCCTAATGCAATGAAATTATCATCGTAAACTTGAACTTTTTTGTTAGTAATCTATCTGACATGTCAGACACTGCCATGTGTATCCGCTTGTTTGGTTGAAATAGAGTTCTCGTTATGAGACGAGCAGCCACTGTTTTATACTACCAAATATGTCACAAATAATAACGAGCACGGAAAACTTATGCGATTATCAAGCACGGTTTGATATTTTTTCTCTCATAAATAAAAATACACACCGGCATGGTTACAGCTTAGATGCAGAACCGGAAAAGGAAAGACCTCCGTTGAACCAAAGACAAGGATAGAAATCCATAAACAATAAATGATGTCGGATGCGTTCATAAAACGTAAAAGATTGCATTTTTTTTTCATTTTTTTCTTAAATTGATTATTTAATCTATCATAAATTTAAATTAAGATTTTATTTTTAGTCGTCATAAATTCCTAAAATGTATTTTGCTTTGCAAATTTTTTTTTATAACAATCATGCAAACGAAGATTCTTGGCGGTCTTGGCACTCCCTTGTGTTTTTAAGCGCAAGCAAATTATGCGGAGGCTGGGAGATGCAATCACAACGTGGTAGATTTTTTTTTTATGGATGCAATCTCTTCCCGATGCAATACACGAATAGGTACCTAGTTCTTTATTAATGTCTATGACTATTTCGAATAGAACGAATAATGTCTATGGAACATTTCCGCTAAAAACACGAGTGTCAATGGCAGACATTTACCGTCAGTCATGTATGTCAATATCAACAATCAATGTCATTTTGCATTTTTGCTGGCTAGACCAGTGTTGCCAACTTAGGGCTTTAGCCCTAAATTTAGGCCCAAAACATGCATGTTGGGCTTTCTTAGGCCCAAGAAAAATGTAGGGCTATTTTTAGGGCCATAAATAATATTTCATGCACTACTAATTTGGTTGACCCAATCAAGTAAAAAGAAGCAAAACGTCTATGGTACTATGTGAGGTGTCCTCGTTGTACAGTGTATTATTAAAATGTTGCAGTTGTATGAGTATTCCGAAAGCTCAAATGCAACGCCAAGTTGGGACTTAAACGATTTACTAACGATTATCGATAATTTAAATCTTTAATTAGTTATAATGAAAAGTCATTAAAACTATAATAAGTCATATTTTATTTATAGCTTAATAAAATAGGAAACTCATTTAAACAATACGCTTGAATAGGTACACAATTTAGGGCTTTTTTTGGGGCTTTTGATTATTGCATTAGGGGCCATCCATTAATTACGTCACATGTAAAGGGGGGAGGGGGTCAACGAAATGTGACATTGTGTGACAAGGGGGTGGGAGGGGTCCTAAGTTTTGTGACGTCACATTTAAAAATCTAGTATATCTAAGTATTAAAACCGAAATTTGAATATTTAAAGAAAAATTTTGAAAATTTCTGAAAATTATAAAAAATATGTGACGTCACACAGGGAGGGGGGTCTCGCAAATGTGACCAGCTGTTACAAGGGGGGGAGGGGTCTAAAAATCATGAAATTCGTGTGACGTAATTAATGGATGGCCTTAGGGCTATTTCATCATGATTTTAGGGCTCTTTTATTTTAGGAGTTGGCAACACTGGGCTAGGCTGGCAAGTGGCAACAGATACTGGTTCTGATTTTATTTAGTTTTTATTATTTAATACTTTGCGAATTCACAACTAAACAAGAACCAACTATAGCGAAATTCTCACTGCAGAATTTGGTAAACGGTTTTATTAGCATTGATTATGGCCGATGAGGAATATGAGGCTGAAGACCCGGGCGTAGACTATGATGATATTGCTGAGGAAGATGATAACATCGAAGAAACAGAAGAACAGGAGGAAGATGGATATGGCTCTCAATGCCTCGCACCCGGTCAAGCTGGCGGCGGCGTTGACAAGACCAAACGTATCACCACGAAATATATGACAAAATATGAAAGAGCGAGAGTTTTAGGTGAGGTTATGTGGGAAAGTACGCCTCCAAAGCTCGGAATACACGACGACACTTGACACAAATACACTCAGTGTATACATCGAGTATCTGCGGGTGTACACCACCGCGACACCTTGTGACGTTGAAATTACGGTATCGCGACACTGAGATACACTGAGTGTCGTGTATCGAGTGTCGCCGTGTATCCTGAGCATTAGGGATACATAATGATTGTGTGGAATTTGTATAAATGGCACATTTTTATTTGTATGATGCTTCTCAGTTCCTTCTTGTGGTCCCTAGGTGCTTACTATGAATAATGAGGATCTAACTGGGCTTGTTTGTATGAGATAGCCAGAAACAAATTAATAAGTACATAAAGCGGTTTAAAATTCTTTTTGAAAGTGTGCTGTTTTATTTCAGGGACCCGAGCATTGCAAATAGCTATGTGTGCACCAGTTATGGTGGAGTTGGAAGGTGAAACGGACCCCCTGCAGATTGCTATGAAAGAGTTGAAACATCGCAAGATCCCTATCATCATTCGAAGATACCTCCCAGATCATTCCTACGAAGACTGGAGCATTGACGAACTCATCATTATTGACCATTAAATATACTAAACAGGACTGATTTATTGAAGTTTCAGGCCCGCCACATACATACGGAATTCCATTTCGAAATATCGAATTGGGGGTTCCGAACGCAGTAAATCCATCCAAATGTATGGATGTATCACATTCGGAAACCCCGATTTGATATTTCGAAATGGAATTCCGTATGTATGTGGCGGGCCTTATGGAACTTACAATAACATAATTTTGAGTGAAATTAAAGTGATTCAAAAGTTATTAAATTTCATTGTGACAATTTTTTACATACATGGGTACTACAAATCTACATAGTTTTAAGATAGCAAGTAAATTTAGAGATTAAAATAAATATTTTTTGAAAGATTGGTTTTGTATTTAGGTATTTGTGTTTATAACATTTCTGGTAATTCCTCAGGGCACATGTATTGAAATGATCTTGATCTATCTGCCATTTCATTTTTATAGGATTGCAGTGGCAAAAAAGCGTACGGCCTGCCTGATGTTAAGCAGTTACCATAGGCTATAAATGCTTGCAATACCAAAGGCATTGCTCGCACATTGCCGACCTGAAAGGGAGTGGGATGGAGGGAGGGGAAGGGGGGTGTGGCTTCCGGCTCTCTCACTCATCGTACTAAACGTAGCTGTAATAGCTGCTTTACTCCGATCTTCTGTGAGACCTATAGTACCTCCAAGTTCAATGAAACTAATGAGAATGTTTTGTTTTGTGCCATTAAAAAGTTCCTGGAACTAATGAGAATAATGTTGAAAATATGATGTCAATAATTTCATTAAAAAGATCAATGGAACTAATGAGAAAGAAAAGTCTGACTATCACTATGGGGAGCCGTAGAACGGATTTCTGGATTTACTCGAGCGCGGCTGATTAATATAAGGGAGATACCTTACGTATTGATAAGAACCTCCAACCAGTATGAGCCCTTAATATGGGGGGGTACGGTACGCTAAAGGGAACCAAAAAAAAAAATAACGACCATCTGAAATACTCGAGCGCGTCAGATTAAGATAAGGGGGATTAATTACTAGCAAACAAGTGTCAATTTTGCTAATTTGATCGCCAGTCTAAGAAATGGGAGCATCTGTAGGGTTCACTGAACACCCCCTCTGAAAATCTGACGCGCTCGAGTTTTTTATTTTTTCAATTTTTCATGTAGCATGAAAAATATCAATATCTGACGCGCTTGAGTGTTTCCATGCCATGGGGTTTTTTTACAATTTTGAAATTATTATTTTTTACAATGTAGACGCTTCCCCCACCGCTGAAAGTGGAAACATTTAGGACCATTATTCTTCCTATCATCTAATCTACCAAATCTAATAGGTTTCCGCGACGCTCGAGTAAATCCATAGTTAGCATCATGGGCTCCCAATCTACTAGTTCCATGGGACAAATTGACCTGCCCCTACCCATTTAAGCCTTTACCTTTGTCATAAGCAGTCTTTTTATCGAACCAAATTTTATTCTAAAACATGCATTTAGTAAAATCTCATCATCACTTGCAAGTCCGAATGGTTCCAATGTCATTGCATTCCAGCTTACCTATGTACATTCACGTCAGTTTACAAAATCATTTTAACAGACCCACCTCACCAGACTGGAGGAGATTCTCTTAGGGTCAGTTCAGACAGCGGAAAAATGCGCGAGCAATTTATTGGCCCATAGAAAATAGCACCGTATTACCGCGTATACCTTCTTAGACTCTATTCTTTTCAGTAAATGGTCCACTAATGGAGCTAATGGCTAATTAATGGAGACAGAGCTTGGGTGTTCGAAGCTAATTGGTGCGTCCAGATGCCTCGCATGCCTCGCCCGAGCACACAGTTATGCCATCACGTCTATGCGTTCCGAGTCGAGCACTCAGTTTTGACGTGTCGGAACTTCCGACACGTCAAAACTGAGTGCTCGGGTACGGCATGCGCCTGATGTGGACTCAATGGATATCGCTTTGCGCATCAGATTAATTCTTTGAGTAAAAGTGAACATGCATTGAAAATTTGTAGCATACCTAGTACCTGTACAATTTTATTTATAAATGTTGTTATAACACGATACAAGGACCTTCTGTAAATAGCCGCATTGGTACGTACGTATTTGCGTAGGCAATGCGTTTGTGGTGTCAGTGCTTTGAATGCAGTAATTCTCAATGCGACAAGCCGATATATTAAAACGAATGCGCGATGGTCAAAGCACAGACCAGTCTTCGCTTCGAGCCAACTGATCTTGTATAACGACAGGTATTAATGTTACCGTGAACTAACGATAGCAGTGGTGCATACCTACGTTACCTACGTATGTACCACACATTACTTTCTATCTTGTTAAAACCATTTGGCCTTTTATTTTTAATGAATCTTTATTCATTTTTTTATTTTATTTAATAAGGGGCAACATAGTAGGTATACTCAAATTAACCTTTAGGAAATGTAGGCATCGCAAAAGTGTGGCAAAAGTGTGTGTCCAAGGAGACTGCCTTGAGCTTCACCGAAATCTATAGGACGTAAGGACTCTTAGTCTGTTTTACTCTAGCCCCTTTAACGAAATCTTGGTCAGCGGCCGAATAGGCACACACTCCCATTGCTGGCGTAGATCGATGATGTCCTATTTATTGAGCGAGCGACAACACGGTGGGTTCGAAGTCAGTTGCAGTTACGAGGACTGCACTTTTTGGAACTCCACCGAAACGAAGCTGTCTTTATCTATTTAGGAAGTGACAGTTTGTATCTGCACGAGGTTAATTATTAGATTACTTTACCTACTTAGGTATAACCTGCGTACCTGTCTAATAACTTGTGATACTTATGCGATATGAGAAAAATGCATTTCCAATCGGTCTCAGTTATAAGATGGCTCAAAAAGTGATCATAAGCCGTTGAATTAGGACACCTATTAGCGATATGTGATGTTATCCCTGCGTCTGTATTAATACTTCGATGATCTGTAATGATTAGTAGTCCATAGCGGGTACACTTAATTATTTAATGTAAATACAGCACGTCTGTTGGGAGATGTCGGTGGTGCGCGCGCGGCGGCGGCGGGCGGTGCGCCATGGGCCGGCGTCAGCGTCAGTTGGCACGCGCACCGGGCTGAATATCGCTGAAAGCTCCGGCGTGGGGAGAGTCTCGCTCGCGCGCCAGTACCCCTCCGACCAGCGATGCTGTGCTGTCTCCGGAAATAGAGTACGTCCGCCGTCTTCACGTGCAGTGTCGCGTATCGACGCTGCAGCCAAAATCTTAGCCATTAAATCGCGGTTAATAATAGAGCGGTTACCGAATAATTTGCATGTTTTGCGATACGACTTGTCGTTTCCTCGTTCCGGATATCCCGGAGCGATCCTAACCGCGATTTAACGGCGACGGTTTGACCCGAGTCGCATTCCCGAGGGGATGCGAATCGAGTCGGGCCGTGGTGTCGCACCGAGTGAATTCGCCGCTTCAGTGTAGATGTGTACAACGTCCGTAGATCGGCCGACCGGGTGCGCGAGTGTGAGTGCAAATGACTGATAGCCCGGCATAACGGGCTGAACTTCAACAACATGTGGACCAAAAGACTGACGCTATGGAGGTTTATGTTGTGCATGTTCTTCGCCGTGTCGGCGCTGGCCGCCGCGACGAGAGGTGAGTCCTTCCTTGTGTCGCGCAGCCGCGCGCAGAGTGGGAGCCGCAGATCTTCGCTCGCACTCTGCGTCACTACATCGTCGTTGCTATTTTCGGCGTCACTTGCGCTGAAATTATGTAAAAAGCTCACGTATGTGCTCTATTTTTGGCGTTAACCTTAGGTGAAGTTTTGTATGACAAAAATGATCTAGTGACCTAGATAGAAACAGGTTTTATCTATTCTCTGGCTGAGTCTGTAATATGTTTATCAGAGCGAGTATGAAGGCAAGCGCCGGCGGCCGCCTCGCAACATCGCAAAGCTAGATACGTAAATAGAAATACAGGGATTTGTCGTTGTGCGTCGCCATCTTGTGAAAAACGATAGGATCGTGACGACATTATAAAAATGTGACACGGATCTAGGTCACATCATAATCATTATGACGTACTTTACTTCATGTAACGTGACAAAACACCAAGGGTACTCACGTATTTTTTTTATAAATGAGTGTATTGTAGGAAGCAAAGTAAATTTTGCATAGTTTCAATTGGCGAAGACTAGATGTTGTTCTAAGAACCGTTAAATTCAAATTATGCGGGTATTTACATTTTTCTATAGTTATAGTCCACTGAACAGACTACTAATTAGGTAAATTAGAAACCTATGTTTTGAAACAGACTCGTAATAATAATTGACCAAAGTGTTTTCCTACAAGAAATTCGTTTAAACCGTCGACACACGTTTGAGAAGCGCCAACAAAATAAACAATGATGGTACCAACTAGAAAGCACTGCAACTCAATACATGCAAAGTCGTTAGATGTTGATATGTAAGTCAGTGTCGGCCTGCATAGAACATAACATAAAACACAAACATCTACTTTGTAGAGCGAGCGAAACGACGCATCAAGGCCGGAGCAAGCATTTCAGCTGCGTACGAGATGCCGTTATACTATGAAAATCGAATATAAAACTGAATATTGTTTCAATTTAGGTACATTCAATAATGATTTCAACACGACTGAATTAAAATACGACCATTATTCTTCATCATTCAAGTACACTACTACAACTACTCAACTAGAGGTTGATTTTTTTAGCACTAACTAGAGTAAATTAACTCATGATAGGTACTTTCTCCCTATCAATGAAGTCAGTGTATTTATACAAAATGTTTATTCCGTGAACTTGATTAGAGATGGAGCTAGGAAAAATAAACTTAGAAAAAGATTGTGAAGTGTCTGATGCAAAGTCTCATGAAATAGCTTGGAAACTGTTTTTGATGCAGTTGGATCGATAATAATAGAATATTTGAGGATTCAAATTAACAAAGTTAAAATAAATCTACTTATAGCAGTAACTAGTAGCAGAGAGTTACAGATGAACAGAACAGTGCTCCACATGGTAGGTATAACCAGTGGAAACTATCACATCACAGCGTGGGCAGGGTGCGAACGATTTATTTATGATGAATGAAGATGAGTCATTTCTGGATTAAAGAATTATGACGCATACGCACGTGATTGCAGTTGCCTCAGTTGTCGAGTTAAATCAATATTAATTATCTAAAAGTCTGTCGATCAAAACTATATTCAAAACAAACATACGTAATTAAATAAATTATACCTAGGTATCTATTTGATTATTCTAAATAAAATAAAAGACTACTAAAATTGGGAATGAGGAATTGGGGATTGCTGGCAGTACGCGTAACTGAGTTTTGGCCAAGTCAAATTGAATCTTAACATCGATAGGTACGTTACAGTAGAATCATTATTCAATGTAATTTCTGTAGAATCGTTCAGTAGAGGAAACTTTCTTAATAATACACTTGACGACTTAAATGAAAATGTGTTGCATTGTCATTCACAGTAACTAATCAAGTCAACCCCCAATTTACTGGATTGATTTATCGGTAACCAGTTATTTAATTGCCTATTTTTTTACAGCTGATGATGACGTACCATCTGAGTCACAATGCCGTCCATACATCGAAAAAGCTCTGAAAGAGCTCGAATCGGGAGATGTGGAACCAGGTAAAAATATGTTAATGGCTCTGAAGTACTTAATTAAATACTTATTCTCTATTAGACATAATCCACTGCCTATGTCTTCCATCGCAACAGGTATTCGTTATATAATCATCGTATTTTCGTAACGTTTGGCACAAAAAGCAATTAAATAAACTTCGTTGAGGGAATTCTTTAAAAATCAACCAATAATAGGATGCGGATTATCTCGAATCTGGGCGGTGACGTTGTCCCTTGATCTTTCTATTAATAAGACATTTTTTTCTTTAGCAATAGTGTAGAATTATCTATCTATTTTCTTATAAAAATCCTCAAGATTATGTCAACCAGTTCCTACTTCCTGGAGCAAACCCACTGGCACCGGATATTATTACGATAAGGCCATTTTCAATTCGCCCCAACGAGAATCTGCGACCACTCGACTAGGTATAATTAGCTTAGGGTCTAAGCTCAAACCAGTAGCCTATAATGCCCATAGATTTTTATTTTATTTAGTACCAATTTATTACCTACCTGTACGTAATCGAACCCAAGATTTATAAACGCATAAAGTTTCAATGGCGTTAAAATTTTTGCTTTCCCGGCCGGGGTATTGCCAAACCGTATTTCCGTCGCTTTACGACTTACGTTTGGAGTAAAAGTCGTCATTAAATCTGACCTCAGTAACACCAGGAATAACATTGGATTGACATAAGATTGCTGGTGGCGAGATGTGGAATCTATTTTAACTGCGAGGAGACCGGCCCACGTCACCGATAATATTAACGGCTAACACGTCACTAGGTCATCTCATCAAACTTTTTGATCATAATAAATCATCAAGACCTTATTATAGTGATCGAATCGGGCTAAAGTGTCTATATCAATTATGAGGAAAGGAAAATATACGTGAGAATTTCGATCATCATTTTGATTAGTAGACAACAAAAATGACAAGTAGATAAATTATATGAGTATGATTTTACTATAAAGAAAAATGTTAGCAATTATCACTAGCTAATCTCTGAAAAAGCATTAAATATGATTGATCTTTATGTTCTTTGGCTTATAATTTACATGGTAGATCAAAAAATATGTGTAATTTATACAGTATATTTGGTATTTACCAAGAATGTTTTTACCACTTTTTTACAAAAGTTGTTTTTTATTAACATTGCCTTCGAAAATTTATTGAGGCTTGGTCGTCTAAAATTAAACACATATTTATAGGCAACCGACGTAGGTAGCTATTCACTTGAGAGCGTCAAACCAGAGATGTGACGGACAGATAATAAAAAAATTATGACTTTGAAATGGCTGCGGAATGATTGAGGGCCAAACAGTGGAATTAATTATTACGTAAACCTTAAATTTTCAAGGAAAATCTGAATATAAAACCAGAATATATATATAATTTGAAAACATCCATAACAATTCTCATAAACATTGCAACAAGAATAAGATTACAGAACAACTGAATAAACATTCAGACGAAAGGATAATATAATGTTTTATAAATAAATATATAATATTGAGAGTGGAGAAGTGGTAGCGAGCGACGTTGATCAAATACTAGGCTTCGACAATAACACGTATATTTAATTGCTACAGGAACACAGATCAAAAGATAGCTTAGAATAGGTAGGCTTATAGTTATAGTTTATAGAAATTGTTTATAAAAATATTTTCAGATTCCGCCGAAAAAAACGACAGTAGTGAAGTAAGCGTTGACGATGCGGACGATACGAAAGAAATTGATTCATCTGAAAGTGATGGAGGGACAGCTGAGGCGAGGGATAGTAATGAGGACGACGCACCATCGTTGGAAATAGCAGACGAGCCCTATGTGCCTCAAGCGTCTGTGGAAGATTTAGAAACTGGAGCTGATGACAATGACTCTAAAGAAGATACCACGGCGGAAGATAACGACGGTGACAGCGCCGAAAAACAAGCAGATGATAGCAAACAGGACGACGACGGAGACAGCAAAGAGGAGACGGCATCTGCTGATGAACAAGCAGCTGAACAAGGTAATTTTAATTCACATTGTTTTACTAATGATGTTGATACGCCTTCAGTTTTTCTTTACATACATATTTTGTTTTCGGTCTTAAAATTAATGCGCAAATCTTTAAGGAATAAATAAGTACTTATGTAAAATATCTTAGGTACATTGTAAATATAAGATATTTCGTACAATCATAATATCCATTTTTTTTCAGAGAGTGGAGAAGACAATGAGGAAGCCAAAGATGACAGCAACGAAGACTCCAAAGAAGGTGATGATGATAACAGCACGGAAGAAGGAAAAGACAGTAAAGAAGAAGACAATGCAAGCCATGAGACCGAGGCTGGTGATGAGGATGATAAGTCAGCTGAGTCTATAGACACGTCCGATGAAAACAAAGACGATGATGATGACAATAAGACACAAGAAGAAGAAGATGGATCTCAAGAAAAGGCTGATGAATCTCAAGAGGAGGCAGATAGCAAACAAGACGATGAATCTAAAGAAAAAGATGACGATGACTCTAAAGAAGAAACCAACGCTGACGCAGATTCTGGAGAAGATAAAACCACATCAGTAGAAGATAAGGATGATTCAGGAGACAATGATGAAACAACAGAAGACAAGGACGGCTCCGAAGAAGGAAATGCTGAGAGTGGGGAAGAAAAAGATGAAACAACTGAAGACAAAGATGGGTCTATCGAAGATAAAGACAAGTCAGCGGAAGAGAAAGATGAATCAGCTGAAAAAGACGACGCACCTGTCGAAGGAGAGGTAGATGATAAGTCACAGGAAGAAGATAAGCCTGACGATGATAGCAATGAGGAAGGTGATGGGGACAAGTCCGAGGAGGCTGACTCCGGTGCTGATGAAGCAGATTCAGAAGAAGAAGAAGGAGCGCCTGAGGAAGATTTACTTTTTGTAAGTATACATCACTGCACTAATCGTTTCTCTATAATTATGCCACTGTTGTTTTTGTATATTGTTCCTACCTCTGTTTTAATTTTTGATACAATACTCTCAACAAATTCTGATTACAGGTTGGCGAAATTCCCGAAAATTTAAAATCGCGTGATCACATTAACCAAATTCTAAGACTTGACGAAGAAGCGAGTGAATCTGAGTTGACTGTTGAGAAAGCAGCTGACATCGTTCTTAGAGATTTGAAGAGAATGTACGAGAACTCAATCAAGCCCCTCGAAGGACTCTATAAATACAGAGATCTGAGTAACAGGCACTTCGGTGACCCTGAAATATTTTCTAAACCATTAGTGCTTTTCATGGGACCTTGGAGCGGTGGAAAATCTAGCATCTTAAACTATTTAACTGGGCTTGAGTTTACGAAATGGTCTCTCAGAACAGGTAAGATTTATTTACAAATATTTATTGGTTTGTTTGTTACCGAAGTATTTTTTTTAATTCTCCATTTTACTAAAATAAAGATTAAAATGATTGTTTTAGGGGCGGAACCATCACCGGCATATTTCAACATTCTTATGCATGGCAAAGATCCAGAAGTACTGGATGGTACTCAACTGGCAGCCGACTGGACTTTCTCTGGACTTCAAAAGTTCGGCCAAGGGCTTGAAGAGCGGCTTAGAGGCTTGAAATATCCCAGCAAGATATTGGAGAAGGTGGGATTTAAGGGTTTCGAACTATTTAATTGAAATTATCCAACAATAACACAATTATGATGATTATTTCAGGTCAACATCGTAGAAATCCCAGGTATACTGGAAGTCAGGAAGCAGGTGTCTCGCGTATTCCCCTTCAATGACGCTTGCCAGTGGTTCATCGACCGTGCCGACATTATCTTCCTAGTCTACGATCCTTCCAAATTGGACGTCGGGCCCGAAACCGAAGCTATACTCGACCAACTCAAGGGCAGGGAATCTCAGGTAAGGTGATCAAAAGATCTTATGTGTTATTAATAAAATAAATATTATGTTTGAGTCATAAATATTTTTCTTGTTTCATCATCATCTGCCTTACCTTTTCCCACTATCTGGGGTCGGCGCAGCATGTCTTATTCTTCCATTCATCGCGCTTTGCTGTCATACTTTCATCTCCGCCAACCTCGTTCATATCACTCTTTATACAATCCATCCATCTTCATATTTATCTTGTTAGTGTAACAATAATTTTGTTCCCATAAGACACGCATCGTGCTGAACAAAGCGGACACCGTGAAGCCGGAGGAATTGATGCGCGTCCAAAGCGCCCTCATTTGGAACATCTCACCGCTGATGAGCTCGGCGCAGCCGCCGGTGATGTACACGGTGTCGCTGTGGTCGATGCCGTACGAGGCGGGCGCGCCGGGCCGCCTGCTGCAGGCGCAGGAGCGCGAGCTGCTGAGGGACCTGCGGCAAGCCATCGACAAGCGAATTGAAAACAAGATTTCAAGCGCAAGGAGATTCGCCGTAAGTATTCTGCGACAGAAACGAGCTGTAATCGAAGTTAGAATTTACAATGAATCCTAAAAGGTCGGCACCGCGTCTGCTCCCCTTAAGTAGCAGATGTCTTACAAAGAGATTATAACCACTACGTTCGTTAGAAGAGTTTTAACTCCTATACTAATACATGAATTATAATAATATGATTCGCAAAGTGTATGAAACGGACCACTATTGCAATATGGGGGCGGATATAATCCTTCTAAATTAAAAAGTAATGATGATAAAGATGATTAACTAATTCTCGCCACTCTTCATAACTTACAGAATTTTATAACCGCCATAATAGGACACCTTCGTTGCATAAAAACGTGATTAATTGTCAATCCTGGGCGACGGTTAGCACTTACCATCTACCGTATGCCAGTGTGCTTTACTCAAGGCTTTACTAGGCTACAAAAACAATAAAATTATGGGCCTTTAAGCCTCACATGAAACCTATTGCATCAAACAAAACAAAGCTAACATATTTTTATGCAGTAACTCTAATTTGTGACTAGTTTTACCTTACCTGCTCCAACAAATTATCGGCTTTCTCGAAGATCGCCTTAATTACGAAGTATGAAACGTAATAGCTATTAGTAAACCTAAATAAATAAATAACATTTAAAATTACTGAAAACCGGCGCAAAAGAACACATTACTAACTTCGATGTATTTGTTTAGGTTCGCGTGAGGAACCACGCTAAGATGGTCGACTGCTACTTGACCACGTACTACAACCATAAGACAATATTCGGTAACAGGAAGCTCATCGCCGACGCCATTATTGAGAACCCTCAGAACTACCATATCTACGAGGGTCTTAGTACACTTACTAACATTTCAAGGTACGTATTTCATTTTAAAGCTTTTATTCCCATTTTATGTTATGATCTATTTAGCAACCATTTCACTGGGAAGCACAATGTCATGCTACTAGTATGGGTAGAATAATCCATATTGCGTACGAATATTGACTTTCTGACGGAGATATTTACAAGCTACGCGACTAAGATGAGATCTAGGTCGCCAATTGATATGCTAGTTACCTTAGTCGAATTTGTGTAGAGTCGTGTACGGAAACGGTGACACAACGCTAGCCAAATTCGACACTTTTCCCGACTTCATAAAATAGCAAATATGTATGTATGTTCGTCACCAGGTACGACCTGCCCGACCCCGAGACGTACCGTGACTTCTTCCGGCTGAACCCGGTGTACGAGTTCTCGCAGCTGTCGGCGACGTGCACGTACTTCCGAGGATGCCCCATCACGCAGCTCGACGTCGCCATCGCTTACGACCTGCCCGAGCTCGTGGGCAAGTACAAGAAGATGGTGGAGACGGCCACGCCCCAGGGCATGCCCAAGAGTTGATGCCTCCGCGAACGAACGAACCCCGCGCCACACTTAACTCCCGCTTTTTAATTTTAGCCAATTGGATTGGACACAATTTATTTTTTGGGCACATTTTGCATTTCTTTATCTAATCGGGCGTCAATACGTATTTGTTATATTTTTTTCTGTTATATCGCATTTTTGTATTTATCTGTTATTTTGCTTTAAATACTCGCTTGTTCCTGTTTTTGTGATGAATGATGTCGCAACGGATGATTTTATGTGATTTTTCTTCGTGCGTTTGTTAGTGGTGGTGATAGAAAAGTTAAATGCAAGACAACTTCCAGTATCCTATTTAATTAACAAGAACTATTTTTTATAAAAATGTCAAAAATGCAATAAATTACTAGTCATTATTGTTAAAGTTTGTTAGTAAAGCTGTATCTTATTTTCCGTAAGGTATGTTAATGTAGGTACGTATGTTCCTACGTATGGGTCTAATCCCGTATTTATGCGGTGTTTTCCGTAATTATTTCTTTGTTAGTTATTAATGAGACACAATGTGACTATGTATTTAAGTAAAAAAAATAAAATCATCGGTGTTTCATTTTAACATAAGCCTACCTACCACTTCAATCACATCTCTACATCTTCTATACCCACACAAATAAATAAAATTGATGTGTCTGTTTGTAATATCAAAATAACAGCTTTTCACTAAATGCATGAAAGTACACACGGTACTTAACAAAAACACAATTAGTTAAAAAATGTATATCTGTATGCTGTTCCGGTTAATCTCCGAAACGGCTGGACAGATTTTGACGGGACTTTCACTGGCAGACCGCTGATGTTACAAGGATTATCTTGGGCACCTTTTCTTTTCGTAAAATAATTAGGGTTCCGCGGGAAACATAAAAAACCGCGGGATTAACGCGGGTATTGTTTTTTAACAACTAAACTTGTTCTCAGCGCACCACTACATGCAGCGGAATTCTCACATCTATTTTATCGCACTCGCAACTCGACAGTTAACTTATTAAATACATAGGCATTATTCACCAGAAGATGAGCCGTATTGGCAATACCGACATGTTATCAGCATTATTTTCCGCGAGCCACTGAGTGTCCAAGATGCTAGTACCAAGCCAACTAGGCGTACAGGTATAAATATAAAATGATAATAAGTCAATGATTCTGCGGTCGGTCTACCACGTAGTGGGAGCTACTGCTACAGGAGTGCCCAGGCATTGGCCCAGCCCAGCCCAGCCGGTGAGTGGGCCTGGGCCGCCCAGGCCCACTCACTACGTTGTGAACGGACCGCGAAATCATTGACTTAAATAATCATTTAATATTTATACTCCTGCGCCTAGTTGGCTTGGTAGAGTAGTATGTTTGAGGGAGGTATCTGCTTCATACGTACAATGACATTCTGCATCATGTACCTAGATATTATAAACAGCTGCTTCTGTAAAATAATATTGAAGGAAAAATATGCCGTATATCATAATTACTTAGGTATTCATATCCAAACATTACAATCGGTTTATAGGTATCCTACCTATGCTTATTAGTAGTTAAAGTTTGTTCAAATTTTTGGGTCGACCGAGGCACAGAATTACGTAATTAAATACATAGGCACCTATCTACACCCAGATAATGTTATTCTTAGATCCATGGTCCATGGGTACACAGCCGCCACATACCTACCACTGCCCGAAATAGACAGACGAATACGGGATACAGAGTCGTGAAAAGTAAGTCTATTTTCGAAAACTCTGTCCTTCTTTATCGGATGGTTGATCCCCATGTTTTCTTCCTATCATACTTCGTTCCTCTACCATAGCCCGCTATAATAGTCAGTCCATAATAATTATTTTAACACTGGCTAAATAACTACTCTCGCACCAAATTTAAAGAAAAAATAATAATACAGCTGTCAAACGACATCTGTCAATGTCAAGTCTCAAAAAAGCAAGCGATCTTCATTGGATCTTTGGCAAGCGAGAGAGTTTTTCCTTCGCAAGGAGACAGAGGAAGTGAAATTATCAAACAGAAAAGTTACTCATATAACGTGCAGACATTGTATTTTTCCATCTATATCTTATTCTATACCCCCAAAACAGAAAAACTTAAGTTATGCACACGGATTTATCACCGCACTTACATACCGACGAATGTAATGTTTTGATAAGAATATTATCAGATTGTCATAACGAGGTAGGAATTGCGTAATCTAAATATTACCCCATGTTTTTACTTATCTAAATATTTCACGAGTAAAATACAAACATTATTTGTGTTGTTTTCATGCAGCCCTATATTTTTGTAACAAAATGTACGTACTTAACCTAAAAAATAATAATTTCAGCATCCATTCAGAAAGTTCATGGGATATTGCAATGATTATGATGCCGATATGAGAAAATGTTTAAAGGGTGAGCGACTACGGCGACAGAAGGCCAACTTAGACGAATCACGAAGACGCCACGCAGAAATACGTTCTCGGATACTAAAAGCGCAAGAAAACGCAGCTAATTAATTAATATCTCACCAACCATGGAGCTAAGCATTCTGGATTCCATACCGGACTTGAGCAATTATAAGACTTTCACAGAAAGATATTTTACTAAAAGGTACATAAAAGATGTTGATGGGGTAAAGAACAATGATATAATGATAATGTTCCATTCCAATAGGATCGCTCTTCTGAGCCTTGCCCCAAGTCACTTCTTTTTCAGTAAGAACCAGGACTACAAAGTAAATTTCTCTGCGGGTAAAGTAGACAGATTGAGTAATTCTGTAAAAGGTAAAGGCAAGAAGGGAGGTCAGTTTTTGACTCCGAAGTCTATAGTTTGCAAGATTGAGTACACTGATGGCACTAGTATTGATGTGCCGTGCTGCATGAAAGGCACTCTAGTGGAAGTGAATGAAGAGCTGTTGAAACACCCAGAACTACTGAAGCAGGACCCCGACTGTGAAGGATTTATTGCAATAATTTTATCCAGCATTGCTATTTCCGAAGCCACCAAGAGTGAACTGATGACACATGAAGATTATTTAAAGATAGTGAATAATTGCGAGACAAATAATTCAGATTCAAAGTGATTTAGGTCAACTTAGAATATACATTTAGATAAAAAATACCTAATTGTGTTTTCTTTTACTACTACATCATAAATAAATATTTTTTATACTGCCTAAATACATGGTTACATTGCATTTTGGTCTCCAGCACTTGTAGCACAGCTGGTTCAATAGATTTTTCCTCATTCTTCTATGAATTAAGAAAGAGCGACTTGGTGCGACAAAATGTGTGAAAAAAAGACTTCTTGGCGTGTGACCTAGCCCCACAGGAGTATATTTTGGGATCATTCTTACTAGTACAACCGTTGATTTGTTCCATTGAACATCACTCGCTCAATATTGTCCTTGGCAAATATATATAACCCTTACACACTGTTAGTGTAATGCAACAACATCATTATCTACTTATCTCAACTTTTAAACTGACCCTTGACCTATCATTACGAAAGGTTGATAACATGAATATTCCTTCATTTGATATAGTCTAGTCATACAATCGGAGTCATTTGTATTGTAACAATGTGTTCTATATCCCTCACTAGAGTTTTTGTAACTCCTAAGTTAGTGATTAAGCAAGCTCCCGCGATTTTGCATTGGCGGTCGTACAATGATGGCACTAAGGCTACGAAGACACCATTATTCGACTTGCATACGAAGTATGGAGGAAAACTGGTCGACTTTGCCGGGTTCATGTTACCGGTGCAGTATAGTGACATGAGTGTGTCTGCATCTCACTTGTTCACGAGGTCGAGTGCTTCGATTTTCGATGTCTCGCATATGCTGCAGACCAACGTTCGCGGTAAAGACTGTTTGCAATGGTTCGAGACAATATGTCCAGTTGATCTGAAAGGTATGTCGGACGGTACTAGTTCGCTCACAGTTTTCCTGAACGATAAAGGTGGCATCATCGATGATTTGATCGTGACGAAAGTGAACCAAGAAACCCTTTATGTGGTATCGAACGCGGGTCGTTTAGAAGTGGATAAACAACACATGAAAGAAACTTCGGAAATATTTAAAAAACAAGGGAAAGACGTCAACGTTGATTTCTGGGACGTGAGTCAAAGAGCTCTTATTGCGTTGCAAGGTCCTAAAGCAGCGTCCGTTTTACAGAACCTTACCGACATCAAGTTGGAAGACTTAACATTTATGACGTCTACTGTGGGAACGGTCGCAGGCGTTCAGTGCCGTGTGACTCGTTGTGGCTACACGGGCGAAGACGGCGTCGAAATATCCATACCCGCTGGTGATGCAGATAAAGTTACAGAAGCTTTACTGCAATACAATGATGTCAAACTCGCGGGCCTCGGTGCTCGAGACTCATTGCGTCTAGAAGCAGGATTATGTCTTTACGGCAACGATATTGATGAAAGCATTACTCCTGTAGAAGCAAATTTAACTTGGTTGATAGCAAAGCGAAGGCGAGTGGATGACAACTTTCCTGGGTCAGGAATTATACTGCGACAAATAAAGGAGGGTGTGAGCAGGAGGCGAGTAGGTATTCGCATGGAAAGTGGCCCACCAGCAAGGAAAGACGCAGTTATGAAAAATCCCAAAACCTCTGAAGAGGTAGGGAAAATAACCAGTGGTTGTCCCGCTCCGTCGCTAGGTGGTAATGTTGCTATGGGATACGTCGCAGAGCCGCTTAAGAAAGTCGGCACCGAATTGCTAGTGAATATCAGAGGAAAAGATGCACCTTGTGTCGTCGCAAAAATGCCATTTGTGCCGTCAAAATACTACATTAAAAAATAAAAATCGTAATATGAAATAAAAGTTTTATTTACATATAACTTTATTACATAACAGGAATACTGCTCCGTAAACTAGGTGACTTCCACCATTAAACAAACACATCGGAGCTCAAATCTAAACAATTTTAATTATTTAACATATTTATTTGTAATTAACATTGAACATAATAATAACAAGTCTTTTATAATAATAAAAGTAAATGATATCTAACCTACTTCAGCGCTCATTTATTTGTAAAATTAAGTTGGACATGTCAAAAGGAATGTAAAATCGTTCATTTTATTGTACTCTAATACTGTTATTTACTTCATTACATTATACTACAATCTGTACTTAACTATCACAGGAAATCTTCACCATGTGGTCAATGGAATGATTTGCTATCGTCAGTCAATTGTAAAAATATGCATTGAGAATAGCAACAATTTTATTCTATGTGGGGCTTAAGCGATTGTCATTATTTCAACAGTCTTAAATGTTACATATCAGTGCATATTGGAATACTATAATTTTGAAATATGATCCGTATACAGCACTAAATTTAAATTCGGTCATTTATTCTCATTTTTACGTTAGTAGGAACCACTAACAGGTACTTGTGCCAGTGGCTAAATCAGAGAGATTGTTAAGTTTAAAAGTTTTGCTACTACTCTTACGACACCGTCACGGGGTCAGATAAGTTTTGTCTTCATTTTTATTCAGAGCCAAAATGGTGTAAGCGACACTGACCATTGCGTAATTCCTAATTTAGATACACTGTATACTTCAGATTCCCAAACAACGATACATCAAGTACATTCATATAAAAAACGTTCAATTGTACAAAACAGGTGTAAAAATGCAACAATTTGTAAAAGTGTGTGTTCCAGGGTCACTTTAAATCTGGTCCGTCTTTGAAGTTGGACTGCGCTAGTTTCGCGAAGTCCTCGTTGAGTTTGTTTATCCTTTCAGAGAACTGAAAAAAATCATTACTTTTAACGATTACAAAAATAAGTAATTGATTCTCCGATACTTCTTGTATCAAGTAACTCACGTCAGAAGGCTGTTGGTGTTGAGCCTGCGTAGACTTCCCTTTGGTCCGCTCCTCATGTATCCTGCAGTTGACGTAGTAGTTTATCTGATTTTGCAGCTTCAAAAATATCTTCCTGTATTCATCCTGTATTCTATTCATCTCATTGTTCACGTGTGTGTCCTTTTTTATCACGTAATCCTGGAAACGGATAGAATTTTTTAACATTTCTGTTTTAAATATAGCATGAGCCAACACGTAGCTCACCGGCAATCGTTTCGTCTGCGGAGTATTGTACCTACATACCACCAAAATAACTCAATAAGTATTTGTGAAAATATAAGTAAAAATAAGAGTACGACCCAGAAGAAAATAATATTTCTGAAATTTATCCCGGCTGCTGAAAAGGTTAGCCCATGTACCCAAAAGTTTGGAAGATGCAAAAGATAACTGTATATACGGTCAGAGTACAACTACTTAGGAGCGGAGGTAAATAAACACAAAAGTACCTTGTAAGTTAAAATAGTTTTCTTAGCATTTTTATATTTGTCTTGAACAACCCTATGTTCCGATTGCAACTTCTCAATTTTTTGCTCTAGGTGCATCACCCTGGCCTGTAGCTCCGCCACTTTAGCCTTCATCGCGACATATTCCTTGTTAGTGGAACTGGT
Organism: Drymonia ruficornis; assembly: GCA_947859195.1. NCBI lineage: Eukaryota > Metazoa > Arthropoda > Insecta > Lepidoptera > Notodontidae > Drymonia > Drymonia ruficornis. Next base: position 5,065,259 of record OX401904.1, read on the forward strand.
TTTCTGTAACCAGTCTTCTCTTTCGTTCTTCAGAACATCCTCCAATGAACCCAAACGCGAAGCCTTCTCTTTATATCTCTCGGCTTTCATTTTCCAGTCCACAACCGTGTCCTTAGCTTTCTGACATTCCGTTTGGAGTTGGTTGTGCTCCTTTATCATCACCGATATTTCATTCTCCTTCGATTCTAATATTTGGGTCACTTTAGCTCGTTCTGATAATATAAACTCTTTCAACGTTTCAACCTCCTTCGCCTTTCTTTCGAGAAGTTCTTTTAGTTTAGCTACAGCTTCTAGGTGCTCTTTCTCGATTTCCTTAATTCGCCTCGCGCAGTTCATTTCGACAGTTTTCATTTCAAGAGTGAATTTTTCGGCTATTTGATCCCTAATCGCTTTTTCTTTCATCATAAGAGCGGTCTGAAAATAACATTATGGACAATAGTGATGTGTTTCGCACAGATCTAAATTAATGGAATGATTACTGAGACAGCGACTGTAGCCTAGAGGTGAACAGGTTGGGCTAACAATCAGAAGGTCCCAGGTTCGATCCCCGGTGGGGCATGCACCAATGGATGAATTTTCATCTATGTGCATAATTTACAGTTCGCTGACGGTGAGGGAAAACATCGTGAGGAAACCTACCTATCCCTCGGGATAAGTTAATAGTCAATTCCTGTATACACGGCGACAAGGTTCACCACCTGTCACGTTGGGTTCTGACTATCTAGTGAAACGTGGGCTTTGAGTTGGTTAATACCTCCACAAAGTGGTGGTGTATGGCCACTCAAGCCTCTGACTACCCCTGAACGGGGATAAAAAGTCGTGACGTTACATTACATTTTTTTTTTTACTGAGACACAGCTACATAATATTCATTATTTTACTTATCCAAACTTCTGACCAATTTTGTCAGTTATTTGTTATTATTACACACGGTATTATCACATAAAATGGTTAAACAACATATTTAATTCAAAACCGGAACGCCAGTGGGTTAATCGAAGATGACTGAAGACCATCCTAAGAGTGCAAAACTTTTTTGTATTTCAATTTTAATATACAAATCTGTATAAAATTCAAAGGAAAAAATATAGGAAAGGGCACATTATGATCTGTTTCTATTATCTAAGTTCGGCACGCTTCTCTAAACCCTTCAAGACCTCAGCCATCTGCCTCTTAAAATCCAATCTACATTCATACACTCCGCGCACGGAGGCAACTAAAGGTTTCACACGGACGTCGGGGTCCGACCACCTACCACAAAATATAGTTCTATAATACACCACTTTTTACATTAGGGCTGCCACAATTGGATAGTAATCAACAAGGTCCGACCGAGACTAGTTTTTTTTTATCTCAGCCAAGGCCGAGACCGAGATATAACATAACATAGAAGAATACTACCAACCAACCGAGCGAGATTGCGCACCACCATTAAAATACACCTATTCCTCAGTCTTGCGCAGACTCGGCTACGGCCGAGATTTTCCCTAATTTTCGCCGAAAACGAGACCCGAGTCCGAGATCTCGTTCGGACACTCAAATCAAATGACTGACCTTAGCAGTAATATCGTCGTCGCAGTTGAAGTCGTCGTGGGCGGCTTGCCGGTGCGGCGGCGGCGAGTGCGGCCGCTCGTCGGTGTTGGTGGCGACGCTGCGCTGCTCCTTGAGCCGCTTGAACCGGTCCACGATGTACTGCTGGAAGAACTCCGCCTTGCCTTTCAGCTCCTTCATCAGGGTCTCGTTGCTCTCTTGGGATGCTGGTCCAGAATCAATTATTGGAATAGTATACAATAGATATAGATAACTCTTTATTAATCCACCACTAGAAAAATAAAACTTTATAAATAATTACAAAGTGATCTCTACCAGGCAACCTTTGGATGGAGAGGATCTAAAGAAAAATAATACGGGGGTGTACTTACATAAATTACCACTTATACATACACATAAATTACATTACATAAACAATAAAATATTACATAGACTGATATACTTATACCTACTACGTAATGGCTAAATTAATATAACAGCACGTAATAGCATGGGAATAGGCAAAATAAATACATAAATAAATTTAAGAAGCAGTACTTATGGAGAAAGAAAGAATTTCTTTACCCGGTCTTTGAAAATGTGTAAGCAATTCTGACAGAGACCGGTAAACAGTTCCAGAGTCGGGACAGCTTCGACAGTGAAGGAACTATCATAAAAGGAACTGGTGTGAGAAGGCATAACAAGAGAGAGGTAATCAGTAAAGATACAATGATTGGAAGCTAATATTTTACCACCAGATGCCTCATCCTATCCCATCGATAGCCTCTGGTTCATTGTATGGTAGTCATAGTACGAGCGCCGAGCGTTGTGGTTTGGGTCTACAGTTGGTGTGTTAGTAAAGCGATATTTAATCCAAATAAATGTTTGCGGACAAATGGGAGACATCTGTGGGAGACGCTATATGACTGGACTTTTGGGAAGCTATTGTAAGTCCGAACGGCCACAGGTCAATTTCTATGTTGTTAAATATTGTGGACAGATTCTAAGTTGAGGTTGAAAATGGAAATAGAATAGATCCCAGAATGCTGAAAAACAGGTGCTTGCAATTTCAAATAGCCGCGTCCGGCGTGGACGCAGCTAATGATAAATCTATGAGGATTAGTTAGTTTGGTTAGCGCCAAAATGTAAATTATTCGAAATGTAACCCAGAAATATGCTGGAATCTTAGAAGGGGAATTTTATGAGCTAACTTACCCAATTTTACAGTACACTTGCTGAGCTGTTCGTCCAGATGTCGGATTTGTTTCACGTGCTTCTCGCACTGCGCGCATGGCTCCCTCTCTTTACGCAACGCGCACTTCTCATCTGCGACGTACAAACTTCACTTTATATTTTGTAACAAGATTAGAAAAAGTGTATGTAGGTATTATTAAATAAAACTTGGCTCAAACGGTACTATAGTAGCGGCATTCTACGAATCCGGTTTGGCATGTGGGGGGGGGGGGGGGGGGAGAAAATGAACCTTATTATAACGGAATACGACTAACCGTTTTAAAAAATAATAATGTCAAGAAATTAATGCGCCTCCCTCCCACATGTCAAACCGGCCATCATAGCGTGCCGCTACTATAGCAAGCCATAGTGCCGCAAACGAGGGTTTTGTACGGACTTCGACATGACAAAATGTGAGCAATCATTATTTTTCACTTTCAGAAAGTGAGATAGATTATGATTAGGTACGAAAAAATCCATGAGATACGTCTCATTGCGTTTTTTTTGTAACCAAGGATGGCACACAGATAGTCCACCTGATGGTAAGTGGAAGCCGCCGCCCAGGACATCTGCAACTTCACACTTCCATATGTATGGAAGTGTGAAGATCGGCGCCGTATGTACGGCGGATAGTGAATAGGAGTATACAGGGTGATTTTTCAAGTGTGAATGCCAAATCCGAAACTATCAGGAAAAACGACTTACTTCCCAGAATTAGTTTCTTATTAGCGACACTATCGAATGGTGTAATAATACAGTGTTTTTTTTCAAAATCAATTAGTTCGATTCCTGGCTACGAATATTGTTTTTTAAAAATCCAATGATGCAGTTTTAGTTTTCATCAAAATCGGCCCCAGGACTCCTTTGAGTACTTTTCGCTATTCCTCATAGTTTCGGATTTGGCCATCCACGCACACTTGAAAAATTCACCCTGTATACATATTATCGCTGTGATCTACACAGGCCAAACGTGACGCTTTACCTTCAAGATACTTGTCCAATTTCTCAGTAAACTCTTTCTGTTTGTCAGTGAACTCCCTCTGTAGCTCCGATATTCTCCTGTTGGCTCTATCCAACTCCTCCCTGGTGCTAGTCAAGTCTGACGTCAATTTGTCTAGTTGCTGCTTTTGCCTCTCCAATCTCTCAACATATTCTTTCTCTTGCGATTTATATAAGTCTTTTTCTTTTTGTATTTTTGATTGCATGTCTTTTAGCTCTCTGGATGTGCTGTCGCGAGAGCTACATGCCTACAAAGAAACTTTATTATAAGCAAGACAAATCAGAATCAAAAGCAGGTGGACAAATATACCAGTTATTTGGAGTTGAAATGCAAGTTTAATTGTAGGTAAAGTTTAAAACAACTGTAGGTACCATAGACAGTAGAAAAATGTTTTAGGTACAGTACTCGGCATTTTAAATATAAATAAATATCGCCAGACTTACACACCAACTGTATGGTCCCAAACTAAGCAACGCTTGTACTATGGCTATCAAAAAATGGACAGGGGGCGATCCCAGTGACACCCAGACCAGTGGGGCTAGCACAACCGCCAAGACAAGACTTATGTCTTGCTCTCTCTCTCTACATTAATGCATAGGAGAGAATGAGACAAAATCGCGTTTTGTCTTTTCGCGGCCCCTACTAGTGCAGGGCAAATTACGAAAAGGCTGTTTCCAAAATTTGCCTTTGGCGGGAATCGAATCCGCAACCACCCTATGCAGTAAGCCGAGCGGCCAATGCGCCAAGCCGTCGTCAAAATTATTCGTCGGTCGTCTCTGCACTCACAGGTGACGCTCCGTAAAGCTAAAGCCAGCGGATTATGTGGTAGTGTAATTTTCAAAAATTAAAGCATAAACGTTTCCTTATCTCACTATTTCTTTTCCTGTCACTCAGTTTAACTCCTATCATACTAAGAATAAGAAATAGTGAGATAAGGAAACGTTGTGGTCTGAAAGAAGATGTAGTGACAAACATTGAGAAAGGTATGCTGAGATGGTTTGGCCATGTCGAGAGAATGAATGAAGAACGATTGACGAAAAGAGTGTATAAGGCGAATGAAAGTGAATGAAAGTGTTGGAAGGGGTAGACCTAGGCGGACGTTTCGAGACCAAATCAGGGACGTCTTGAAAAAAGGCCAGGTCAAGAGTACCCTAAACCGAAGAGCATGTATGAAGGGAATAATGAAAGTGGACGAAGCGAAACAAGCATGTAAGGATCGTAGCAAGTGGAAAGAAGTGGTCTCTGCCTACCCCTACGGGAAACAGGCGTGATTGTATGTATGTATGTAAAGCAGAAAAATAAAACATTCTACATATAAACTTCCACTTTCTTACGATTATTGTGTGAAAATAAAACCTCCATACCTGTAAGTACAATGTCTTTAGTTCCCCATTTTCCTTGAGCGTGTCTTTAAGCTGTCCACTGTACCGTTCTAATTCGCGCAGCAAGTCAGCGTTAGCCTCTTGCACTATTGACGCGCGACTGCCTTTCTCCGACTTCAACTTGTCAAATTCGAGTTCTAGCTCAGTGTGTTTCAGATCCAGCTGTTGTATTAAAAATGCAATAACATAAAGATTATTCGACGTACATGATCTGAATAATGCAACAAATGTGTGATGCAATAATTCTTGTTACGCCGGAGGTACAATTTCTTGTGGAAGTTCCGCATTTGCGGAGGGGGCGGCGAGGTTCCATTACAACCCTAGTCCTTAATACTATTAGATAATCTTTGCGGGTGTGCCAGGGTTGTACTCGACTCGATTAATATCATCATTTCAGCCAAAAGACGTCCACTGTTGGACATAGGCCTCCCCCAAGGTTTTCCACAACGACCGGTCCTGTGCCACTTGCATCCAGCGGTTTCCCGCGACCTTCACTAGGTCGTCGGTCCACCTTGTGGGTGCTACCCACGCTGCGTGTTCCGGTCCGTGGTCGCCACTCAAGAACCTTTCTGCCCCATCGGCCATCAGTTCTTCGGGCTATGTGCCCCGCCCACTGCCACTTCAGCCTACTAATACTACTAATAGTATATCCTTACAATCAGAGATCGGAGTAGGTAGATTGATTTTTCGTACTTGCGCCATGAGGTCATAACATGGACATGCCATTCTTCCGGAATTACCCCAAATGGAACTGGGATGTCAAAAACTTTCATAAAAAATATATTAAAATGAAAAACGTTTAAGTTAGCAAATTACATCATTTATTGTTGTTTATTTTTAATCTTCATCGGTTACAATTTATACATCCTAATTATGTGTCTCCATACAATTAAAATAAATGACCATAAGTTTTTCAATGTTTTTTAATTTCAATCTATTTCTTTTGACGTCTAAAACACATTTATAAGTAGAAAATGATCGTTCAACATCTGTAGAAGTCTGAGTGTTATCCATATTAACATATACGTTTGACGTCATTAACCTTAAATCAATCTACCTACTCCGATCACTGCTTATAATCGTCTTTTTTATGTGACTAATATGGTAAACAAGCGTACGGCCCGCCTGATGTTAAGCAGTTACCGTAGCCTATAGATACTTGCAATACCAAATTTCTCGCACGTAGCCGACCTGAAGGGGAGTGGGTCAGAGGAAGAGAAAGCGGGAGGGGGTTTGGGCTTCCGGCTCTCTCTCATATCGTACGAAATGCAGCTGTAATATCCACTTTACGCCGATCTTCTGTGAGAGGGTGGTACTACCCTGGACGAGCTAGCCCGTGAGCTAGAATCAATTGGCTACAGCTTGGCTCTACCACCAATAATCCTACTATAATATTATAAATGTGAAAGTTTGGATGGATGGATAGATGGATGTTAGTTACTCTTTCACGCAAAAACGACTGAACGGATTTGGATGAAATTTGGAACACAGATAGTTTATAACCTGGATTAACACATAGGATACTTTTTATCCCGATAGTATGTTCCCGTGGGACAAATTATGCGCGGATGATGTCGCGTGAAAAAGCTAGTAGCAAGTAATAACAAGTACTTACAGATTTGAGTTCACTCCTTACTTCATCCAGTTCATTTTGCAGCTGTTCGTTCTGTTGTTTATAGCTCTCCAGCAACTCGCTGTCAGAGTTGCTTCCCAACAGCTCTAGCTTATTCTGTAGAACCGCCATACGGGAGTTCAACTGCATCTCGATGCCTTTCTGCTCTTCGAGTTTCCCTCGCAGTTCCGATTCTTGTTTACGATGCTGTTCTAATTTCTTGTCTCTAAAAACAGTATGAGAATTACAATCTTTGGCAATCTCTACATTCACTGATGAGGTTTGAAGCAGCTTTATAATAATGTTTTTAAATGACGTCAATCGCACGCTTAGACGAGGCAAGTCAAAAACTCCATCAGCAGAAGACAAAATATCTATGCGTGAATATACACAATAACCCGTATCGTCTATGCAGATAAATGGCCTAACCAGGCAGTCTTAAAACACTGATTACATACAAACAGATAGATACTTCACTCCGAAAATACATTTAAATTAAATAGCGGTTCTTGTCCGACGCAATAAAGTGCGAATCACCTCGCACAGCACTGCATACCTAAATTGTATTCACCTACAGGGGTCTTACTTGCTATGTTAACTCGTATATTTTCTGACGCGCGATTGAGCGCACTATTCAAGGCGAGTATTTGTAACTTTGGTACCTAAAGTACGGAGTGTGCCAGGCCTGCCTGAATTTTTTAAATGTAATGTAATGTGTAATGTAATGCAACGTCACGACTTTTATCCCCGTTCGGGGGTAGTCAGAGGCTTGAGTGGCCATACACCACCACATTGTGGAGGTATTAACCAACTCAAAGCCCACGTTTCACTAGATAGTCAGAACCCAACGTGACAGGTGGTGAACCTTGTCGCCGTGTATACAGGAATTGACTATTACCTAATCCCGAGGGATAGGTAGGTTTCCTCACGATGTTTTCCCTCACCGTCAGCGAACTGTAAATTATGCACATAGATGAAAATTCATCCATTGGTGCATGCCCCACCGGGGATCGAACCTGGGACCTTCTGATTGTTAGCCCAACCTGTTCACCCCTAGGCTACAGTCGCATTTTTTAAAGCTATACTAATATTATAAATGCCAAAGTAATTCTGTCCGCCTGTCTGTTACGTTTTCACTACTGAACCGCTTAACCAATTTTGATGAATTTTGGTATAGAGATAGACAGAACCTTGAAGAAAGACATTACACATTGGCTACAGTTTATCCCAGAAAAATGTTAGGTTCCTGTGGTATTATCAAAATACGAACTATAGGACGTTCTAAAGTCAACGCGGCCGAAGTCACAAGCAGAAGCTAGTAATAAATAAAGGAATACCGTTTACTTATTTCCTCTTGTAATGTAGGCAACTTCTGCATTTGAAGTTTGTATCGACTTAGTACTTCTTTCAGTGTTGCCAGCTTCCCCGGCGAGGGCGGCTCCCCTAAGTACGTGTTGTCTGGCAATGATTCAGTTAATATTTGATGCAGCGTGCTCCGCCAGTGGTCATATTCCTTTTGGCTTGCGGCGAGTTTGTTCCGGTAGAGCACTAAGTCGTGGGCTGTAAGTTCTAATTTAGCCTGGTAAACACATGGTTCATTGTAGTCACATTTATCTCAGAACTAAATAATAATCTATACCAGCACAATTTTTTTAATAGGACTAAGGTGGCAAACCAGCGTACGGCCCGCCTCATGTTAAGCAGTTACCGTAGCCTATAGATGCTTGCAATACCAAAGACATCGCTCGCACGTTACCGATTTGAAGGGGAGTGGTACAGAGAGAGGGGAAGGGAGGGGCAGTTGGGCTTTCAGCTCACTCGTTCACGCTTTACGCTGATCTTCTGTGAGAGAGTGGTACTATTCCAGTCGAGCCAGCCCGTACATGAGCTGGATTAAATCTAAATAGGCTACAGCTTGGCTCTATCAGCAATATATATTATTATATTTAACTAATATTGCAAAATGCATTATTATGTAAAACCTCAGATCAAATAAAAAAGTTAAGATGGAACTTTGCGAACAACGAACGCCGGTTTTATAAACATGTGCGCGTGGTGTTTTGATCGTCGCGCCGCGATAGCTCGTCTGACAAGGCAGTCATAGTTCTAATCGACCACATTTCTTTGTTCGCAGAGTAACATCTTAACTTTTTTATTTGATCTGAGTGTGAAACGAAATCTATGACTTACTCCCAATTCCTTGACTTGTTCTCGGGCAGTGTTCCTTTCGTTAGTCAGTTGCGAGACTTTTTCCTTGAGCCGAGCAGACTCTCCGTTCATGAGTCTGCTCTGCGCCGCTTCCAGCTCGCTAGCCAATCTGTTTATAGTCCCCCCCTTCTCTATCAATAGCTCTTCTTTCTCTCTGTCCTTCTCCATACATCGCCGTTCCAGTAACTTTATTTCATTGTCCTGTGTGGCATAGAGTACAAAATACATACAGATGCGTCAATAGTAGTTTATTAGTGAAGCGTCTCACAAGTGTCGCAGTATTGCCAGTTTATTGCGATTCTCCCCAGTATTAAGCTGCATATAAATTAGAGCGAAAAGCGACAACGATCAGTTCGCCCCGCGGCACGGTCGAGCGCGGCAATGCTCGCGCGGCGATCCCGTCTTCATAGCGCGCGGCCGCTGCGCGAGCCGATGCCGAATGTTTGCCGCGCATAATTTATACGCAGCTTTACGTCACTATAAACTACCATTTGACCGCTACCATCAATCACGTCTGTTAATTCTGTTGTCATATAAGCAAGGTAAGAAATTCACACGAGCAAACTCAATCATTACTTACTTTTTCGTCCAGTCTATTTTTCGCTTTCATCAAATCACTCTGCAATCTGTCCATTTCATGTCTATGTCTGAAAATTTGATATAATAATAGGATGAGTCTAGTCTGGAGTTTGGTGTGGGTTTTTCTTTTTATTACATGGCTGTTAGTTACCTGTCTTGCTGTTCTCGAAATATTGCATCAGTATCGTGCGTATGTGCAACCTGAAAAATAATGTTTGTGAGTACAAAAAAGCTCTCCCACTTCTTTAGTATCGCAAGCATCTATTGGTTACGGTATGCTTTGCCGCCCCTTGGTAGTATAAAACTCCTCATACAGGTTGAATTTTTAAAGTGGGCGTGCATAGCCAAATCCGAAACTATGACGAATAGCGAAAAGTACTCAGTCTCGGACCCGATTTTAATGAAAACTAAATACGCATCTTTGGATTTTTGAACAATCAATATACCAACGCAGGAATCGAACCTGTATATTGTTTTTTTTTATAGGACTGCGGTGGCAAAAAAAGCGTACGGCCCGCCTGATGTTAAGCAGTTACCGTAGCCAATACCGTACCGTAGCAAACAATACCAAAGGCATTGCTCGCACATTGCCGACCTGAAGGGCAGTGGGATGGAGGGAGGGGGGGGGGGGGCTTTCACCTCTCTCACTCATCGTACGAAACACAGCTGTAATAGCTGCTTTACGCCGATCTTCTGTGAGCTTGGCTCTACCACCTTGTTTGGAGTGTGACTATACCTGAAGTGTGTGAAGTCTCTGTTGCACGTCTTGTAAGCTGATATTGGCGGAGCGCACTTCCATCCTCAGTTGTTCCTTGTCCTGGTCGCTTTCCACCAGCTTCTCCGTGAGATGCGTCACTTGCTGCTCTAACTCGATCAACTTGTGCTTGCTTGACGCTGTGATATGGTCATTTTTAAATTCACTTTAATCTGTGAGAAACTTTAAGGGCCTTATCACACTAGCGGTTTCAAAGCGGAGCGGGTGCGCAGCGAGCTCGCCGTGGATAGCGTCGTGGACGCAATTTTTAGGGTTCCGTACCCAAAGGGTGCCAACGGGACCCTATTACTAAGCGTACGCTGTCCTTCCGTCTATATCACACGAACCGTAATAGGAAGAGGGTTGAAATTTTCACAATATATGTATTTGCGTTGCCACTACAACAACAAATACTAAAAATAAAAATTAAAAATAAAGGGGGTCCCCATACAAGAAACTTGATATTTTTGATGTTTATATTTTTGATATTTTTGGTACTACACTCTTAAACTCGCAGCGCAAAGGTTGCATGTTCATGTTCCGCTTTGAAATCGCTAGTGTGATAAGGCCCTTATTCAATTAAAGTAAACTGCAATCTGTGTGGGTGTGTGAAAAAAAATCCGGAATGCTCTCATTGTGGGACTTTATGGTTAATTTTACTGAACTGAGCATCTCTGCATTTCGGAGAGCATGTAAAAAGTTGGTCCAGTGGCCCGATTCACTTAACCAAAACCGTAACGATGTCTCAGCGATATAGTCGTTGATAGCCCTTTCGTAATACAAAAAGGCTATCAACGACTATATCGCTGAGACATCGTTACGGTTTTGGTTACGTGAATCGGGCTACTGGTTGTCGCCATCTCGATTCTAGACAGAGATGTCAGCACTTCGGGCGCCTTGAACAACTCTGACACCAGGTTGGCCACTAACCATACAATAAGAAGATGGTAAATGTTTATGGTACAATATTACCAAGCAGGTGATGAGCCTCTTGCAGGGAGAGCTCAGCTTTGTCCTTGTCGTTGATGGCGGCCGCCAGTCTAGCACGCAGGCTGTCTATCTCCGTGTCCAGCTTCTGCATCTGACCGGCTAGCTGCTGACATTCCTTCACACGTATCTGTTGAATGGTGAATATTGTAAGGTGGTAGAGCCAAGCTGTAGCCAACAGACTGCAGCTCATATACGGGCTGGCTCGACCGGGGTAGTACCACCCTCTCACAGAAGATCAGCGTAAAGCAGCTATTACAGCTGCGTTTCGAGAGAGCCGAGAGCCCAAACCGACCCCCCTCCCCTCCCGCCTTTCCACTCCCCTTCAGGTCGTCAATGTGCGAGCAATGCCTTTGGTATTGTAAGCACCTATACGTTACGGTAACTGCATAACATCAGGCGAGCCGTACGCTTATTTGCCGCCGGTCCTATAAAAAAAAAGAAGGACCAGAGTGTATGCTCTGGCGGCAGGACCTACGTTAGGTGGTCCCTGACACCTCGTAAGGGGTTGTCAGGTATAGTGTGCTACTTTTTGTAACCCCCAGGTTTGGTAGGAGTGGTCATTATAATTAATCTAAAAGTAGAACAAGGGTCCTGTTGAAAGAAGGAAAAATTTGGGTCCCACAGAAACTGGCTATGCAGTTGTAGGCCTAGCATGTGAACGCGACAAGACTATCTCTTGGATTTTGTCACATGTCACTTTAACTCTCTTTCTTAAATCATAGGAAAGACTGAGACGAATACTATGTTTATCACATTTGGTCTCGTCACAGCGGGATGTTAAATTTGACAAGATCGAAGGTCTACTGGTCGAAAATTAAAGCATTAGTTTACAATGCCTGGACTTGTCTTCACAATAATATTTGCCATCTCTAATAGATAAGTTATTTTGAATATGCCCAAATAATCATCTATAGTCTGATTTTTAATTAGACGAAGTAAACTGACAGGTGCTAATGTCACTTTTCGATATAAATAGAACAACTAAGGTCCAAATTCATAGAACAGTGATATTTATAGCTGTCAGTTTGCTCCGTCTAATTAAAAATCAGACTATCTTTTCTATTGGAGTTTATTTATACTCACCTCATACATAACTTTTAATTGTTCACTGTTCATGTATTCTTGCCTATCATGGTTGTTCATTCCGTTCATGTGACCTGAAAAAATATTAAGGTAAATATACCTTCCGTCCATGTCTTGAATTATTTAAAACAAAGAGTCTGTTTTATTCAATTACTCACATAAACAGTTTTCTATCTACTCTACAAGTGACAATAAAATTTCCTTCACAACTTTAAAAAAAATTAAATCCCACTAACATTATAAATGTGAAAGTTTAGATGGATGGATAGATGTTTGTTACACAATCATGCCAGAACGGCTGAACGGATTTGGATGAAATTTGGCATAGAGATAGATTATAGTCTGGAATAGCACATAGGCTACTTTTTTTTTATTATGCTCGGACGGATTCGCGGCCAAAAGCTAGTCTAAATGTAAAAGTAATGGGTACAAAAAATAGTTTCATCAAATAGTAGTATACCTCTATAATCTTGTTGATAGTAATGATTTTGCCCGTCCCCAGCGCCATAAGGGCTGAACTGCATTTTCATGGCTTCCTCCGTATGCCTCATGTTATGTGGCACATGGTTTTTCGGTGTCTCACAATACATTTTAGGTGATTCTGCGCCATGTTGTGTCTCCTTTAAATGTGTTAGAGACTCTACATAAGTAGGCGGCAAGCCTGTTCTTGTTTGTATACCTGTGCAAGAAGATTTTAATATTTTTAAATTTTTATTATCTGGAAAATTTTGTAGATAAGCAAAACTTTGTCGTTTTTAGAGACATTTGAGTTATTTTAATAGCATAGATGCTAACTGGTGCTAATTTTGATGGTACACAAACTAAGCTAAAGTACCTACCTGGCAGTAAATATTGAAAATTAAGTGTTAAAAAAAACAGCTTTGTGAAGCATCATCTCTGTCACACATAGATGATGCTATCTCTATAAAGCTAGTGGATTCAAACTGGCTGTTATCTCTTTCTAAAGCTCAATGTATAATGTTTAGTGCCAGGTACTGTAAATTGCCGTTTCTCAATATTGCTAGCTGTGTTAAATTTAATTGCGTCGTAATTTGTAGCCAATAGAATTAGTACTATTGATTATAGTAAAATAATAGTTTATTATAATTATCTTAGTACAGATAAATACTACTACTGCCTACTGGCCTCAAAGGTAACAATATAAATTATTACAAAAGAAAATAAAACTTACCACCATTACTTGGGGCATCTAAAGTGTAATTACCACTGCTATTGACCGAACTGGCCTCATCATCGTCCAACAAGTCATCAAAAGCATTAGCCAGCTTATGCTTTAACTGTAACAACATACCAGAAAAGTATCAACACCAAAGACTTTCATCCCAGGTTGGATGGATGTTTATGTAAAATAATGTGTAAACAATCACATTTTGTGTGTAAGACACTTAGTAAAAACAGTTAGTGAGAGTGGTTGAATAGCTAGAATACCTCCTCATTACGTCGTTTCTGATCCTCCAGTTCTTCCTGTTCCTCTAGCCTGTCTTGGGCGCTATTGTTAATGTGAATGCTTGCAGCACCTTGAAACAAACTCATTCCTGGACCATCCATATTGCAACAAACCGAAATATCTATCTATGAATAGCAAATAATGTTTTGTGTACACCGTTTCACACACAGTTTACTGCAAGATTACCCGCAGTGTCCATAGAATAGGTACTATTGTTTTGTTAAATAGGTACGTAATAGAATTTATCATCGTGAACCAAACCAAAACAAGTTTTTAGTTTTTGAAAACCATCTATTAGAGTTGCCATATTAAAAAAAACAATTATGCGCCGGCCTCACGCACGCTCTTACTGAAGAGGTTTTTTTTAATAGAAGCATTATTTTATTATATAAAGATAAAAAAGCAAAAAACCAAGTTCGAATAACTTCTTACAATTTTTCCGGACTGAATTGCGGCTGGAATGACTGGCTACATGCTCAAACCAACACCGTGCAAACTAACTTTGCGCAGTCTAATCTTTACTTTAGCATGTCAATGATTGCACAGGCCGCGCTTCCGGGCCTGCGCGGACCTGAGCGAGTCTTGCCGTCCATCCATACGCACGTTCTTACCTGCGCGTGCATGTGGTCGGGCCATTAGAGGGAGAAAATATTATCAACCTAAAAAAAATGTCAACCATAGAACCATTGATATTGACAATATAACAAAAGCCAGCTGGGCGGCAAGCCGTTGTCTGTTCAGGGTTATCAACTTAGGTGTTTTACCCTTGATTTAGGCTAGACATTATGTTTTAGGGTATATCTTAAACCATTTTTGGGCACGAATTTTTTTTGAGTAAAATATTTTACGTCATTTTTGGGAATAATAGGTAACGTTTACTATTGTATTAGTAACTGTACTAGTTATACTTTTATGTAGTTTTTCATGATTTGCTGTTTTATTCTGGTTATAAATGTACCATAATCCTACTCTCTCGCTCTCTCTTATTCTTGTTTGTTTCTGTCGAATAGCGTCAATGTTGGCTACATACATTATACCGCTCGTTGCTCTCGCATCTTCATTATCAAAGAACAAATAATATGAGAATGGAAGCGGTGATAAAAAATTCACACTCCGCCACTCCCTCCGTTTGCTTCTTTGTACTTGCACTGATTCAGCGGCTAGCGAATGTGGGTATTAATTTTATTATGATATGCCCGAGTTCTAAGATAAACTTGAAATTATCATGCTCGCTCTTTCCATTTTTGTGCTACCACTGGATTTTGCGTTATATAATTATGCATATGTTAGTGAGGAAAAAAAATTACATTCTTCATCTTATTTTTAATTTTAATAATAACTATTCAACAGTTAGCATTATGAACGTTCAGATTTTGTTTTATTCAACTGAGTGATTTAAGATTTTTTTTTCAAATAAATGCAAAATCTAGGGTACATTTTTGACCAATCTTGGGGTAAAAGGAAAAAAGATGTAGCAACCCTGTGTCTGTCTGTCAGTCAATCAAATTATATTTTCAGGTTATTCCTTTATTTACCTACTATTTTTTCTTGATTATCCAGCTTTCCTTATTTCCATTCATTTTAAATGGCTTTTCAACATGTTACCCACGTTCTTTTTGATATGGACGGTTTAATACTGAGTAAGTTTTTTTTATTTTGTAAATTTTTAACCGACCTCAAAAAAGGAGTAGGTTCTATGTTCGGCTGTATGTATGTTTTTAGTCATTAATTTTATGAGGTAGACAAATATAGACCTAATTACCTATTTTTTATACAATTATTTATGACAAAACTTTATAATTTGTAGACACGGAAGATTTATACACTGTGGCATTCCAAAATATTGTGGCACGCTATGGAAAAGATTATTTATTTGAATTAAAATTGAAACTCATGGGTCTGCAGTCTCATGAGACGGCGAGGACTATGATCTCGGCACTTGAATTGCCAATGACGATAGAAGATTTTTTGGACGAAAGTAAAAAGCAATTTCAAGTGCTATTTCCAGACACTCAGGTATTGCCAGGTATGATAACCCAATACCAATCTACTTAATAAAAATAAAAAACAATTTACATTACAACATACTGCCTAAACCAGTGGGTCTATAACCAAGACATTTTGCACAGAAGTTCCTTAAGTAACATAGAAGAGCACTAGGAAAGGATTTTTTGTAAATTCATACCTGGGGGTGAAATAGGGGATGATAGTATGGAAAATTTCATTGGGCACACATCTAGGTATAGTCGAATTGCTAATCAGACTGAGTAAAATGACAGCTATTTGTTCTATTTATATTGAAAAGTGACATAAGCACACAAGCAAACCTAATGGGCGAACTACCTGGGATCACTGGGTAGCCTCCTGGAGGTCTTCGGCGACGTCAAGAAGCTGGGGAACTTCCTGGTGGAGCTGGGATGGCTGGAGTAACCGGCCCACCACCCTCCAACACACAAAACAGGTGCACTTTAGACGTCAATTTGTGGACACCGCCCATAGAAGAAGAAGAAGACATAAGCAACATACTCCATCTGATTAGCAATTCGACTATAGTAAGAAATTTAATAGTTATTAGGAAGTACAGTTTATAAAAAAAAACCTTCCCATAACAATGTACATAATTGGAATGAGACATACCACCACCCAATTAAAAAGGAACTTACCTCAGACCACTGCCCAAAAGTTTCAAATGAGACCAGAGCTTACATTAGTTTTAAATTTTTAGGTGCCAAAAGGTTGATAGAGCATTTACATAAAAATAATATACCAATTGGACTTGCAACTAGTTCAAGTAAGGAGAGCTACGAGCTCAAAGTGAATAAACATCATCAGGAGCTTTTCTCACTGTTTCCCGTCAAGACGTTTGGCTCATCAGACCCTGAAGTAAAGAATGGGAAACCGCATCCAGATATATTTCTGGTTACTGCAAATCGATTTCCTGATAAACCAAAACCAGAACAGGTACCTGCATAATTTATTATTTAAAATAAACTAGTGACCACTACTTGCTATTCATGGTTTTCTCTATTATTCATAAATTCAATTAGAATTATATGTACTTGTAAGCGACTGTAGCCTAGGGGTGAACAGGTTGGGCTAACAATCCGAAGGTCCCAGGTTCGATCCCCGGTGGGGCTTGCACCAATGGATAATTTCTATCTATGTGCATAATTTATAGTTCGCTGACGGTGAGGGAAAACATCGTGAGGAAACCTACCTATCCCTCGGGATTAGGTAATAGTCAGTTCCTGTATACACGGCGACACGGTTCACCACCTGTCACGTTGGGTTCTGACTATCTAGTGAAACGTGGGCTTTGAGTTGGTTAATACCTCCACAATGTGGTGGTGTATGGCCACTCAAGCCTCTGACTACCCCCGAACGGGGATAAAAGTCGTGACGTAATTTTTTTTTAATATGTACTTCTTAACAAATTCTCTAAATGATAGTGAAAATCAAATCAAATCCATTGAGTAGAATAGAAGAATTTAAAAAACATAGACAGATGGGGATAGTGACTCTGGTCTATCTGTGCTATGGATTTAAAATGTTCACCTTAATTTACACTGCAAAATTTAATTATAACTTTTACTTTACCTAACAATACTGTCTTTTATCTGTGCTACTATGCAATCAATAAAGTAAAATAAATAAATTATATCAGTTGTCTCTGAAAAAAAAGTAATTCACACATCACATTGGCCTGACTCAATAGAAAGAGGTCATTAGGGAAAAAAGATAATAATTAATCTTATTATACCTAGAAGTCATTTGGTCTCAATATTTTTAGTGTCTGGTGTTAGAGGATGCAGTCAATGGAGTGAAGGCTGCAAGGTCTGCAGGAATGCAAGTTGTGATGGTCCCAGACTCGAGGATGGATAAAAGCTTAACCACTGAAGCAACCATAGTCCTCAAATCACTAGAAGATTTCAAACCCGAACTGTTTGGTTTACCATCATTTGATAAATAATAAATATAACGTCACGACTTTTATCCCCATTCGGGGGGTAGTCAGAGGCTTGAGTGGCCATACACCACCACATTGTGGAGGTATTAAGCCAACTCAAAGCCCACATTTCACCAGATAGTCGGAACCCAACGTGACAGGTGGTGAACCTTGTCGCCGTGTATACAGGAACTGACTATTACCTAATCCCGAGGGATAGGTAGGTTTCCTCACGATGTTTTCCCTCACCGTTGACCACCATTTGACGTTGACGTTGACGTTGGTCACCATTTGATGATTAATGAATTAGGTATACTACGGCCAATGAGAAGCGATACGAAATGGTAATAACTAATAATAATTTTCGAGTTAGTCACGGTAAGGCTTGCCAACATTCGAGGGACCATTTAATACATTTTTGGTTCATTCTGTGTTGGAAAGTGTAATGTTAATTAAAAATAAATGAATGCTAAACTTTATAAACAAATAATTTATTAAAACAATCTATTTACATCTGTATCGCTTCTCGCTGGCTGTGGTGTAGTAATTATTCCATTGCTATTCTCCATCAGAGATTGTGACAACATAGTTAGCAAAATAGGAGTGACTATATTCTAAATAAATTGTGCCAATTATTATGTTCATAAGTTTATGAAACGAATTTATTTATAAAGTTGTGATATAGTTATATAATATTTAAATATTTGTCTACCTCATAATCAAAAATTATGGAATCAGAAGGCTATCTGTTTGTTACATTTTGTTTACTTATATTATTTTTTATGGAATATTTGATGTAGCAAAGGCAGAGATATAAATTGTAGGTACAAAACGAATACTGTAACGGCCGAATACTCGTACGCATCTTAAATTTGAGAGCTGCTTAACTTTGACGCGCCATACAAAAAATGACATAACGACGTCTCAAACTGCTAAGTGGGACTTAAATATTTATGTAGCCTTTGAGTATTTGCCCGTATGTAGCATAGTTACTTTAAGTATAAAATGACACGTAAATAAAATTGAGATCTTATAGTATTTCAAACCAATCTGCACACTGGTTTAAAATTATACGTACATTTAATATACACTACCAAATTAAGAGAATCTTATAAGGCACACAAAGTGCGAGATAAGATAACAGATCTTATGACGCAATAGGTATCATTCCAAACTTGTTATGTGAATGAGACATCTGTAAATATCCTATATGATAGAAGTCAGTGTGTTTTATGATTCGTGAGTTTAAACAACAGTAAAAATGTTTAGTCCAGTGACACATGTTTTATTTGATATGGATGGCTTGATACTAAGTAAGTTTCAAATTATAGAATTTCTATCTCCATGCATTACCAACACTTTCACACGAAGGCTTTCAAGCTTATCATGTCCGCAACTTAGTAAATGTTGACACAATACAAAACATATAGTTGCTAATTTCCAACGTAATATCTCCACTATCAAAAATAAATTTCTGCTAAAATAGGTTAATCGCTTTTGAGACTACTATATGCCATAGAAATACATAATAACTTATTACACACCTATTGCCCTCCGTAAGGGATGACCTATTTCACACCCCCTCAGCCGAGGGTTGGAGCTTATCCTTCCGGCTCTCTCACTCATCAAACAAAACGCAACTAAATAAGCCTCTTTCCGCCGATCTCCTGTAGAAACCCCGGTCGGGCAGACCCATATATGGGCTGCAGTCAATTGTATTTATGTTGCATATCCAGATTTTTTACAGATACAGAAGACTTGTATACCATAGGATTCCAGCAGATAGCTGGTCGTTTCGGCAAAGAGTTCACGTTCGCGCTTAAGAGCAAAATAATGGGCCAACAGAGCAGAGAATTCGCGAAGTCCATTATAGATGCGCTCGAGTTGCCTCTCACCATTGGCGGCGTCTTCATCAGGCGCATGCCTCGCGCGAGCACTCACTTTTGACGTCGGAACGCATAGACGTAATGTCATAATATGAGTGCTCGGGTGAGGCATGCGCGCCATATGGACACATCTATTGACGACTTTTTAACGGAGACGCGTAAAATTTTCAATGAGTTGTTTCCACAGTGTCAAGTGATGCCTGGTAAGTTTACAGTACCTAAGATTTGCACTTAAATTTTCGGTTATATTATTTACAAGTATTGATTTGATAAATTACAAGTCTATTATATTATAAAAGCTGAGTAAGATTGCGGAGATGCCTTGAGGAATATGGAGTATTATTGCTGACTTCATGTGACTAAAAGCCTTGAGTTTTTTTAGTACTACTCCGCCAAGCCAACTAGACACTCGGATGAAATGCGGCTTCTCCGCCCGCACACCCGCCACCGTCTGCGGCTTCCCGCCCGCACCCCCGCTCGCACACCGCTATCGCCTTGTTGTGCGAGTGACGCCACATTTGACAGGTCTCTAGTTGGCTTGGCGGAGTAGTAACGAGAATTTTCATCTAATCGGTAGAAACCTACATCTACCCTTTGTTTGATAAGTTTTACTTTACGCATTCCAGGCGTTGAAAAGCTTCTTCTTCACCTTCACGAGCACAACATTCCTATGGGACTAGCAACAAGCAGTAGTAAGGAAACATACGATCTGAAAGTGATCAATCATCAGGAGTTGTTTGAACTATTTCCATTTAAGACCTGGGGTTCCTCGGATCCTGATGTGAAGAACGGGAAACCTTCGCCTGATATATTTATTGTAGCCGCCAACAAGTTTCCGGACAAGCCCTCGCCAGACAAGGTAACAGACAAAGCAAATTAATAAGAAACTAGCTGCCCCCCCGCGGTTTCACCCGCGTATAAATTTATAGCCTATGACACTCGGGAATAATGTAGCTTTCTACTGGTGAAAGAATTTTCAAAATCGGTTCAGTAGTTCAAGAGATTACTTCCTACAAACAAACTTAAAAACTAGAACTTACAAAGTAAGATGAACATAGGTAGGTACATAAGTGCTGCTTTACGTAAATAAGGACTTTAAATCAGGTTCTCAAAGTTCCAAATATCTACTCCTGCCTCAAGCTGGAGTACTTACACTACTGTCTCTCATGTAGTAGTTTGTAGACAGACGCATAGACGACTAGGTGGCAGACTGGACCTTAGCGCGTCCGAGCGAGGGCAGTATGAGTGAGAGTGAGACGAGACGATCTTGCCGCACTCGCATACAGTGAGTTGATCTGGAAACCCACACGGAAACCGCCCGTGGGATAGTGACCTAAGAGGCTGGATAGTCGACTATTTAAGATCTAGCGAAAATCAAAGTTTTTCTTCCAGTGTCTCGTATTTGAAGATTCTCTGAACGGCGTGAAGGCGGCGCGCGCAGCCGGCATGCAAGTCGTGATGGTGCCCGACCCACGGCTCGACCGCGACCTAGCTACTGAAGCTACACTTATATTAAATTCAGTAATGGATTTCAGACCAGAGCTGTTTGGTCTACCACCTTATGAAAGTTAGTTTTAGGTTAACTGTAATCTCAATTGTGATAAGTGTACTGATCAGTAGATCCACTAACTGTTGTCATGTCTTTCATGTCTCTCATTAACATGTCTTTCATGATGAAAGACATATTAATGAGAGACATGGCAATTTGTACATACTTAATTAGCAAGAATGAATTCTAATTATTGGATTTTAATCTTTTTTCAGAAAAGTATTTAAATGTTAAGAAAATAATAAAAATGTGGTGTTAGACTGTAGCTTTTATTTTATGTAAATATATTACTTATATATCTATGACTAGACGGGAGGTAAGAACTTGGGTACTGTAACAATACTGCATACTTACAGAATCTTCCAAAATTACTGACTTTATAGAACATTCTATGTCAAAGTTTATTTTATTACAGAACATAAATTCTAATTGACTTTGATGTTAATACAGCACTGTTATAACAAAATTAGTGAACATATTACATTAAGTACTTACATAAATAAATACGTACAACAATCACTGGTTACAAAAAGGAACCAAGAATCTATGAAAGTATTACTAATTTATGTTTGATTGGTGGACAGTGGACAATAAGTTAAAATAAAGGAACTACAAAAACAACAACATTGAACCTTTCAGGTTTAACTAGAATATAAAAATATCAATCAATTGTACTATTTACGAATTCTTCCACTTACTCATAAGCAGGAAGACCAAATAGTTGAGGTTTGAAGTCTTCCAAGGATTTCAGGACTAATGTAGCACTGTTCAGCAGTCCAGGGTCAATGCGAGGGTCTGGCACGGCCACCACTTGCATGTTCGCTGCATTCGCTGCTTTTACACCATTGACAGCATCTTCAAACACTAAGCACTGTAAGGAAACGAGTATTTTCACATAATATAAATTTTAGTAGCATTTTTTTTATCTTTTACGCACAATCATCACTACATATTATAAAACAAAGTCCTCCGCCGCATCTGTCTGTCTGTCTGTTCGCGATAAACTCAAAAACAACTGCACCGATTTTCATGCTGTTTTCACCAATGGATAGAGTGGTTCTCGAGGAAGGTTTTAGTATATAATTTGTCAAGTTTTTGTATACATTGGCTAAAATATAATGATATTTGTTGGAGGTGTCGGAAAAAAATAAGCCGTCTGGGAGCTTTTGGTCGCGATAACCGACATCCACGCGGGCGAAGCCGCGGGCATCAGCTAGTACTTTATATTACTAACTGTTAAGATTATCAACAGTGTCTGTCTCTTGATAAGTATTACTGTACACCATTTGTTAGGACTACATTTTTCTAATTTTAAAAAGGTACCTACAAAATAAGTATCTTATTATTATTAGTGAGGAAAAGTTATTATTATATTATTCTCATTATTAACCTCAAAAGAAAAGCAATTTTGTATTACTAAAAATAATTGTGTAATGTATATAAAATGTTGAGAATTCAGATAAAAAATAATTTACAAGTAATGTTATTGAACATCCAGAAATAACTAGTGTCAAGACTGACACAGCTATTACCTTAAATAATCAAAAACACTTCAGACTTACATCTTCAGGGTTAGGCTTGTCAGGGAACCTTGAAGCACATACAAGAAAGATTGCAGGGTCAGGTTTCCCTTTAGTGACCTCTGGGTCAGACGAGCCCATAGTGAGGTGGTGGAAATGTTTCAGGAATTCCTTATGCTTCTGCATCTTCATGTCAACACTCTCTTGACTAGAACTAGTGGCCAATGCTATGGGTATACCATTCTTGTGTAAATGTTCCACTAGCTGTTGTGCCCCTGAAACAGAAGAGAAAAATAATTACTCATTGAAATTAAAAAAAAAAAAAAAGTATGTCAGGGAAAGAAAGATGGGGTCCGTCGCTTTCTCATATTGTGGGCGTTCAGTGGGTATAAAGATGACTAATTAGATCTCGAAATGGCACAAAGATAGTTTCCAATCGCATGTCTCGCTCGACCGCTCGGCACAGCAGTACAAACCGTACTGTGCTCCCCGCCGGTGCCGGCCAATGCAAGTGGACTCTGTCCAACGCATGCATTTATTTGTTCATCAATTTTATATTTTGAATGAGTGATGTTTTATAATGTGTGATACTTATCCATGTTATTAGTTTATTGATTAGTTGTTTAGTTTAATAGTTGTGTAGTTATAAGGCGAGATTGTAGTCGCTTTTTTGTTTTATATTTGCTTTGGTGGCCTCACTTTCGTGTTCTATGCAGTCCATCTGTAGCTCCTAAATCTATGCTTAGGGCAAAAAAATTGTGAATATGTTTTTGAAATGAAGTCAATTTTCACATGCATTAAAATTTAATTTCGATTTTACCTGGCATTAGCTGCACATTAGGGAATAGTACCTCATATAGCTCGTGACATTCCTTCATGAAGTCATCCTTAGTGAGGGGCAGCTCCAGAGCCTTCACTATTTTCTCGGCGCACTCATGACCTTGAAATCCCAGTAAACTGGCCTTTAGTTCCCATGTGAACGTTTTCCCATATTTAGCACACACATGGGTGAATGTTTCCGTATACAATTCTTCAGAATCTAAAAAATAAATAAGTATTATTAATACCTACCATCATGTTGTAGCAATTACTTATATGTTTTGGAATCAATTACTTATAAGTAGTCCGTCTAAATCAAACAGTACGTGCGACACTTTTCTAAACTGCATTTTTCTATGATATAGAAATAAATTATAGAATTATCGTCAAAAATTTGTTTGAAAAAACCATAAAAAACGCGTTGCGGTTAGTGAAGTGCCGAGTACAGCCTGACTCGAGTACTTAGTAAGTACTCGGGTATTCGAGTACTCAGATTATAGGACTCGAGTACCCGGTACTCGAATACGGGTTCCGAGTACTTCATGGTTTTTGAATCCTAAGTCGGGTACTCAAATAAATAGAGGTGCAGTGTTATTTTTTAATTTTATAGAAAATTGACTATGTTTATAAGGATATAACCGTGCGTTTCCACCTAAAAACATGTCGGCATACTTGTATCGCGACATGATGAGCCCGACATGTCGCGTAACATGTATTGTTGAGGGTAGCGTTTCCACTGCCGAAAGTCTCAACATGTATACCAGCATGTCTATAGACTTGTTAAGGTTTTCGTTTCCACTGCCACTCAACATGTAATTGTATTAAGACTTGTATATCAACATGATTATTTGCCTTAAATGCTGTTATCCGAAAATGTGCGTAGACATTTCATTGTTGTGAAAATCCATAGAGAATATCTCAGTAGAGAGTACCTACAATAGTAAGTAAATATTTTTCCCTATAATGAAATCATGAACGAGGCCCATTCAGGCCGGCCCGACCGGGGTAGTACCACCCTCTCACAGTAAATCGGCGTAAAGTAGCAATCGGTAGAGAGTAGTAAGTAAATATTTTTTCCTATAATTAAATCATGAACGTGGCCTATTCAGGCCGGCCCGACCGGGGTAGTACCACCCTCTCACAGTAAATCGGCGTAAAGTAGCAATCGGTAGAGAGTTAGTAAGTAAATATTTTTCCCTATATGAAATCATGAACGTGGCCCATTCAGGCTGGCCCGACCGGGGTAGTACCACCCTCTCACAGTAAATCGGCGTAAAGTAGCAATTTTAGCTAGGTACTTTCTTCGTTCGTTCGTTCTTTGAAAGTATCCACAGAGCAGATAGACAAATATTTTGGTGTTAAAAAAAAATCATCACCGTCTCTGCACGCTTTGTATGATAACTTGCTTTCACCAGTGGAAACGCATTCCACACAATCAACATTAAACATGTCGCAATACTTGTAGTGACAACAAGTCATGCGACATGTTGATTGTCCGGCAATGGAAACGCAACTCTATACATGTCGTGAGATCTGTTGAATTCTGTTGAAAATCAACATGTTTTTGCGCAATGGAAACGCGGGGTAATACCGAGGAAGATATTTTAAGTTTGTAATGGTAATACCGAGGAAGGTATTTTATGTTTGTAGGTAGTGATCAGTGTTTTCGTTGATTTTATAAATAGAGGTCTAATATTCTTTTTTATTTTATTTTTCGGGTCCCGCTTGAAGTGTGTTAATTTGTCAGTGAAATATACCACCGCCACTGTACTGATAGGGATTGGGGGGTCATATTTTAGGCCAAAGGTCTTCCTGTGCTTGACGTAGCCAAAAACTTGAAACATAAATATTTTACTTGACACGAATATGCGAAAAGCGACACCACAATTAAAAAAATACATAATACAAAAGTACTCGAGTCCTATTAAGTACTCGAGTACTCGTACAAGTATTCGAGTACCTGTCCGAGTCCTCAGACTCGAGTACTGACTCGATTCTTTTTTTAACGAGTACCAGAATACTCGAGTACCAAAAATAGCCTACTCGGCACATTACTAGTTGCGGTGACGATTGCCGTTGACAGACGTTGCGAGAGAAATGACATTTATGAAGTTTTTTGGCGGGCTTTTGGAAAGGGCGGTAGTGTTTTTGTTATATTTTATTATTTTATCTTTCGTAGCTTAATTCATTTATTTATTTGGTAAGTGTAGTATGTAAGTTGTAGTTTTTGGTAATCAGTAAGTGTTAGTGGTGTTAGTTAAGTTTAGTTTTTAGTTAAGGACCTACTTTTAAAAATGGAAATTGAGCCCGAACCCCCTGATAAAGTTAAAAATAATTTGTTTGCTCTGTTAGAGGCTAGCTCAATGTTAGGGGACAATGAACTGGTGGATAATGGTAAATCCTCTTCAAAAACCCAGGAAAAAAAAATTAACAAACTCATTAAAACTCCTACTTTCAAAAACAAATTAAATAAGTCTGCAGTTAAACAAGTTAAACTGAGTAAACCATCGGTTTCTCCCACAGCTACAGAATCGACCGAGGTCATTATGACTCCCGTTACTAATGCTCCAGTAGGTAATATATTTAGGAATTCTTATACAGATGCGGACCCGGGTCCGTATTTAGTATACGTTGAGCTAATTTCATCTTCCCCGGAGAGTGGAACAACTCTGCACCCTATTAAATTTGGTCACTTTTTGTTTAAGAACAACCTAAAGAATATTTTGGAGGATGGCATAAAGCGAATTGGGCGTAACAGACTTGCTATTCAATTTAAATCTGCACTAGATGCAAATATATTTTTATCTAATACATTACTCATAGAAAATAACTATAAAGTGTATATTCCTTCATTTAATATTGTTAAAATGGGTATTGTAAGGGGTATACCCACTGATTGGAGTCCTGAGGAAATTATGAGCAATATAAGAGTTCCACAAGGATTTGGTAAGATTATTAAAACCCGTCGGATGAGCAGAAAGTCTGTCAACCCCGAGGGCTCTGTTTGGATTCCAACTCAGACTGTAGTGGTAACATTTGATGGTCAAGCTTTGCCTTCACATGTGTATTCTTTTTATTCGTCCATTCCGGTTGAATTATATATCTACCCAACCATTCAGTGCTTCCACTGCTGCCGCTTTGGGCACACCCGTGCTCAATGCAGGAGCAAACCAAGGTGCTATAAGTGTGGTGGTGAACATGATGGCACCTCCTGTTCCAATGTGGAGCACTGCTGTATTAATTGTGCAGGCTCACATCTTGCAAGTAGTAAAATCTGTCCAGAGTTTAGTAGACAAAACAGTATTAAACAACATATGGCATCTCACAGTTCCTCATATCATGAAGCTGCGAAACTTTTTCCTCCTTCTAAAAAACTCTACTCCGAAGTTATCTCCCCTACTCCACAAAGCCCTCCCCTGTCTTTTATTCCTTCCCAGTCATCTAACTTCATCCCTAACTCTAATACTATATCCTATAAGAAAACGGTTGTATCCAAACCAAGGTTACACAAACCTACCCAGAAGGGTTATGATCGAGCTGCTCATAATAATTTAGTATCAGACTACTCATCTCCTCCTACAGGTAATGGTAGTGTGTTTGTCTCCAATGCTGGATCTTCTCCAAAGAACGACAGTCAGGATATAGGTGATCTGATTTCCTTTTTAACCAACACTATTCTTAATTCTAATTTACCGGACCCCGTTGCTATTAAAATCATAAATGACATATCAGTCACTCTTTTTAACTATTTCAAAAATGGATTGTGTCCTACAGTGGAATGCTAGAAGTTTACTCTCTAAAACATCTGATCTGATTTCCCTGTGTAATAAGTTTAATTTATCAATAATTGCTGTATCTGAGACTTGGTTGAAACCAAGTTATAACTATCGATTATCCAGCTTTAATATCATCAGGAGTGACAGGGTAGATGGATGGGGTGGCTCTGCTCTCCTTATTAGGAAAAATTGTTTATTTTCTACTATTCAATTACCACAGTATCAGAATGAAAACTTAAATGTTGTTGCTGCCCGGGTGGGTGGTGTATCATATATCTCTGTTTACATATCACGTAAAGATCCTACAGTGATTCCAATTTTAAAAACGATCATTGAGACGGTTCCACCGCCTCTTGTACTGTTAGGTGATTTTAATGCCCACCATGGTTTATGGGGGGCTCCTAATGATGATTGTTTAGGTTTAAAATTGGTAGATCTTATAGATGACTTTAATTTGTGTGTCTTGAATGATGGGTCGCCTACGCGTCACGTTATTCCAGGCCAGTGTCCTAGTTTTGTAGATATTTCTATCTGTTCTTCTCAGTTATCACCCCTTCTTGATTGGAAACGGCTATCACTTTCATATGGTAGTGACCACTTCCCTATACTCATTTCCTCCCTTACTAATTCTAAAAATCGTATCCCTCCGCTTGCTCCCTTACTGAAATATAAGTTAAGTAATTGCGATTGGGATTCATACAGAATAAATCTAGATAGAAAAATAAGAGATCTTCCCAAAGTTTCCTCGGCCAACATTCAACTTTGTTTTGACAGCTTAGTAACTTCGATGTTGTCAGCAGCTGACGAATTTTTTCCCATTAAAAATTCTTCTAATGGGAAAATTCCATCTCCGCCGTGGTGGGATAAAAACTGTACGGAAGCAGTCAATAGAAGAAATACAGCGGAAAAAACATGCAACGATAATTTAAATCTGCAAACATATTTAGGCTTTAAAAATACCTCAGCTGCAACAAAAAGATTTTTAAGAAAAAAGAAATTAGATGGTTGGCGCCGTTTTTGTTCATCGCTTTCCCCTGAGACTTCACTGTCTTCTGTATGGAATAACATCAAGCGATTTCGGTCCTCTCGTGCTATTGTATCGCCCTCTTCTCATTCTCTAGAATGGGTTCCTTCCTTTATATGTAATCTTGCTCCAGATTTTGTTCCTAATTTTGATCAAATCCCTTATAATTATTCAAGCCAAGTTGATTCTTCTGATTTTAATTTCCTAAGCTCTCCATTCGACATGAATGAGTTCGATTTTGTTTTAAACCATGTTTCTGATTCAGCTCCTGGGGAAGATGGTATCCCATATTCATTTATAGTTAACTGTTTGCCATATACCAAAGCTTTCATTCTTGATTTAATTAATTCCATTATTGAATCAGGTCACATTCCTAGTTCGTGGAAACATCATGTCTTAATTCCAATCTTAAAACCTCATAAGGATCCTTCTGATCCTGCTTCCTATAGACCAGTATCCCTTTCTTCTGTTTTTGCCAAATTATCTGAACATCTAATAAAAGTAAGGTTGGAATGGTTTGTGGAACACAACAATATTTTGCCTTCTTCTCAATTTGGATTTAGGAAGGGTAAAGGTGTTTCCGATAACCTAAGTATTTTTTCCACAGACGTTTTGCTCTCGCTTAGTAAAAATGAATCTACAGTCGCTGCGTTCCTTGATATCTCTGCTGCATATGACAATGTTGACCTATTAACTCTTAGATCTAAGTTAATTGGCCTGCGCATTCCAATGAAGTATTCAGATTTTTTGTTTAATCTCTATTCAGGTAGATCTATTTCAGTCCGGGTTCCTGGTGTAGAATGTTCGGCTAGAGTTTTGTGGAAAGGCGTTCCTCAGGGCTCGGTTCTAAGTCCTTTGTTGTATGACTTGTATACCATGGATCTGGAATCAGTCATTTCTCCGAGTTCGATCCTTCAGTACGCTGATGACATAGTTATTTACTCATCTGATAATTCTGTAGAAACAGCGGCTACCACGGTCGAGAATTCTTTAAATAATTTAACAGCTTGGTTAAATAAGCATCGCCTGTCTTTATCAGTGAGCAAAAGTGTTGTTGTCCCCTTTTCCCGAAAAAGAAAGATTCCGAATTTCAGTCTTACAATTGGTGACTCCCTGTTACCATCTTCCAAAGAAGTAACGTTCCTTGGTAGAAGATTTAATAGTAAATTCAATGGTGCTTCGCATATTAAATTTGTTGTTGATAAGTGTGAAAAGAGCTTAAATATCATGAGGGCTCTTGCAGGCACTTGGTGGGGTGCCCATCCGGCAACAATGCGATTAGTGTTTAACGCTTTAGTTAGAAGTGTTTTGGATTTTGCCTCTTTTACTCTCTCACCTGTTAATAAAACTGATATTCACAAATTTGATCTCATTCAGTCTAAATGTCTGCGTTTAATTGTAGGTGCAATGAAAAGCACTCCTGTTAGTGCCCTTCAGGTAGAAAGTTCCGATCCTCCTCTTTATTTGAGACGCCAGTATTTATCAGATCGCTATTTTTTCAAAGCCTGGCAATTTAGCTTGCACCCTCTCTTCCCAAAATTAGAATGTCTCCATAATCTTATTAATAATAATAACCCTTATTGGAGAAATAAACCTTTACCTTATTTACTTCAAAGCTACAGGAATTTTGCAAAATTAAAAACTGATTTCGTCAAAAGATTTCCAACTCACCCAGTTTTCTTTTTTGACTACAGTTGCATTATGTTCAAACCAAATGTGTTACTTTCCATAGGTATTTCTAAACATACTGCTGATGCTGATGTGAAACTTCGTAATTATGTTGAGCAGAGTGCTCCTAATGCAGAGGTGTTTTTCACCGACGCTTCCAAGTCTGTGGTTTCGGATGTTGAATCCTCAGTTTTGGAAGTGTTGTCTGATCCAGAAAACAGGGAAGAGGCTCATGTGGGGGCTGCCTTTTTGCGTCATTCCACGGGCTATTTTAAATTATTTAAGTATCCCTATATTGTTTCTAATTTTACCGGAGAATGCTTTGCTGTTTTAGAATGTCTTAATTACATAATATCTGTTCAAGTTAAAGAGTCACTCATTTTTACAGATTCTCTCAGTTGTCTATACTCTTTACTTTCAAACCCTTTAAATAAGCATATCAATCCTGTTTCTATCGAAATCAAGTGCAAACTTAAGATATGTCTGGATTTAAATCTGCAGGTTACGTTGGCTTGGATTCCTGGTCATTCTGGTATTCGGGGCAACGAATCTGTCGATTCCTTAGCCAAGCTGGCTGCTATTCAAGGTCACGTAATTAACACAGCTTATTGCCATGATCTCCTTCAGCTGCCGCGGCTATCCCTTGTTAAAAGCTGGAATTACAACTGGAGTAATAGTAACACGGACAAAGCGAAATTTTATCGTTCCTTACAACCCCTCATTCAAACTAAACCTTGGTTCACGAACCATATCCTTCCCAAAAAATCCACAACTGTGATTTCCCGCCTTAGATTTAATCATTGCTCGTCTCCTGCTCATCTATTTAGGTTAAAAATTTTAGAGTCTCCCTTGTGCCCCTGTGGCTTCGGGAATGGTGACGTCACCCATCTTTTATTTCATTGTCCTGCATATAGTTCTCCTTCCTTATATGACTTTCTGATTAAATATAAAGCTCCTCTTCCTTGTAGTGTATCTTGTTTATTATCCTTGACTCACAATTTATATATCAAATCTCTTAATAAATTTATATTGCACTATAATATTTCTTTGTAGTTTACATATTATTTTTTTGCTTATAATATATATTTATTATGTGTACTTATTTGTTGCCCTACTTTTATTAACCATATCCCATGCCTGTCCGTCCATCCGATTTCCCACGTCTCGTCTAGAATAGACGTGCGTAGGCAACATTAACTCTGAGGCTCAAAAAACTGGATAAATCAAGCACTCGACATTGGCAGCAGTGTCTTCGTTTGCAAGAAGACGATTGCCAAAAAGAAAAAAAGAAGAAGAAGACATTTATGAAATAATTTGACACCTAACATGACATAAAAATAAGTGATATTTTTTTAAGTTTGTTTTACGACCCCTGGGTACTAGCCCTTTGGAGCCTAACATCAGTATAATCTTCTTATTTTTTCCTTATTCTACCTTATTTCTACCCCCCCAAACCCTATCAGTAAAGTCGCGTCGCGGATACTTTATTGACAAATTACTAGACTTCTTGGGGAACCCGAAAATCATGTTTCACCACTTTGTTCCAATTACCCACACTCACGCACATTTATGAACATATAATGGTTAATATTCCACCAACATTACACATTATAATACAAGAAAACACAAGTTTTGGAAATTAAAACAAAAATGACAACATGACTTTTCCACTTCCCGCCAAAAAGCCAATAACAGTGACAAAATAATCAATGTTGCCCACCATAAAATACCCCAAAACGCAACTCAAAGGTACTTGTGTGTAAAAAAAAAGAAAGTATACCTGCGTGTTATGAAACGTGAAAGAAGTTAAAAAAATGGCGGGATTACTTAAAGTTTGAAAGCAGGGAAATAATAATTTCACAAGTTATTTATCCCACTAATATAAATGTGTAAGTTAGTTAAATGGATGGATGTATGGATGGTTGTTACTCTTTCACGCAAAAACTACTGAACGGATTTGGATGAAATTTGGAACACATATAGTTTATAACCTGGATCAACAGATAGGTTACTTTTTATCCCAATTATAGTAGATATGTTCGCGTGGGAAAATTATCGATAAGACATGCGCGGTCGAAGTCGCGGGCAAAAGCTAGTATTTTATATTCGTTGAGTTACATAACTTCTAACAATCCAATCACGTTGGTTTGATTGATTCATTAACTACCTATGTTATAGAATGTTTGCACTTCATCAGCCTGGGCCCTGGATTGTATAACGTTACTTATAACTAATTGGCACGCACGGTTATCAACTATTTTAAATTAAGTAAGTAGGTACCTAGTGTGTTAAGGGTTCAGGATAAGTAAAGCAAATTCGAAGTGTAAGTACATATAGTCCGCACCAGGTCGAGATGACATTCGAGTTATGAGCTTTTTGCTGAATAAAATCCGAATCAAAGTTAGCAGGACCCGATAAACAATTAAAATCGCCCACAAAATTACTAAATTAAATTATTCTGTTGCGTTGCGGGTCCCGCTAATTTTGATTCGGATTTTATTCTGCAAAAAGCTCATAACCCGAAAGTCATTTCGACCTGTCGCGGACTATACCTTATCTAGCTACTTAAATGTTTTAAGATTCTACGGACGGAAACCTATATCTTTGTATAGTTAATATAGGTATGTTGAGTGTTATGTAATACCTATTGTAGTATCTACTTTGTCCGACGGACGGAACTGACAATATGACACAATACCGTGTTGCAGTAAATGGATATCTGTTTGTTTATTCTTCACCGATTCCATGCATAACCGGCTAAGGCCCTTCGCACACGGGGCGTAAGCGTAGTCGTCGCGTAAGCGTATCGTCAAGAAAGACGCAACGAGTACGAGACGTGCAGAGTTCTACACATGACTCGTAGCGTAGACGTACCTATCATTTTGTAAGCAAATTCTCATTCACATTCACACATTCTAAATTCGAAATTTATGTTTTCTTATAAGTTTAGAATTTAGAATAAAAAAAAAAATGTCTACGCTTGCTTTTTCACGCCAGCACGCTACGACTATCGTAATGAGGATGAACATCTCATACGATACGCTGCCACACCGTTTCACCTGCGGAATTTTTCGAAAATGTACGTGCTCGTATTGCTCTCGTTCTACGCGCGTATAACGATACCTACGCTTACAGTCTGTTTTTTCTAAAATGTCTTAAACTCATAACAAACCGTCCTGGTTACGAAAATCATGAGTTTTGGCATAAATCACAACCTTTACCTAAGTTATGAACGTCTTGATAATTAGAAGAAACACATATGGTATGAATTACACCAAAAACTGCTTCAAATTAACTATTCAAACACATTAATTTTCATAAAATCAAAAAAATATCAGAATCCATTTCAACAGATTAAAAATGATCATCACAACTTGACATTTCTAAATGCGAGTTTGTCTTTGGATTGTAGTGATGCGATAAGCGGATGAATGATTCGACCAGTGTGAGTGAACTGTACCTATAATTTTTAGAACAATAATAAAAATTAATTTCGAAGAAAAAGAAATAAAAGCGCAACTTTTAAGTAAATTTAGCAAAAACAATTATAATAAAAAAGTTGTGGACGAAATGGCAGCCCGCAAAAATATTATTGTTTTACGCCTTCCGCCCTATCATTGCGAATTAAATCCGATCGAATTAATATGGTCACAGTTAAAAACTCATGTTGGCAAAAATAATAAAACCTTCAAAATGGCTGAAGTCAAGGAATTGATCAAAGAAGGCTTAAGCCAAATTGGTAGGTGTCCTGGAACAACTGCATTAGTCATATAATAAAAGAAGGAGATAAAATGATGCAGCTTGACGGATTAATAGATGCTGCATCAGACGCGCCGACCCCCAGTTTTATTGTTCACGTATCCGAAACAGAAGACTCGAGTGAAGTAACTTGTAGTGAATCTAATTAATAAAAAAGATAAAAATATCTTGTCGTTTTATTTCTTTATGTTGGCTAAGATTGTTTTGAGAAATTATTTCTTTGATCATGATAATGAAGGATATTCTGGCAGCTTACTACAAAAATATTACTGTCAACGCTATTAATTCCCATAGTCATAACCACATTGTCAGGAAATCTCACATCATGAAAATCATTCAGTACAAGCTTCCTGAGTATATTTGTTCACTTGTTCATTCGATAATGTCCCAACACTATCAATTGTCTTTGGTTACTAGGACGCCATCTTTGTTTACCATTTAAGTCATTTAAGGAAAAACGGGGTATACATTACGACGGCGCTGTGTGCGAAGGGGGTAAGCAGTCTGATTTTAAAGACTTATTGGGTTGGATTATCATGAAGACTTAATTCAATCTGTAAATGTCCCACTGCTGGGCAAAGGCCTCCTGTTTCTGTATCCCTAGGTCCCTTCCTGGGCTTGTAGTGGCCACGTTTTACCCACAAAGGTGTTCAAATTTTCCTACTTACTTATGGTCCTCATCTCCGCATTGGCTTAGTAGGTAGGTAGGTACTGCCGCCGCGCCGTTTCAGATTTAATAATATCCCACATTGACTAGTACAAGGTTTTATTTTTTTATGCATTTAGGTACCTACTATATCTATGCGCAAGGAATATATGTAACGTACCTACCGAGTTTTGTACCGAGGGCCTATCCGTCCCTTCCTTGTAATTCATTGTTCCTTGTGGGTTACGGTGCGCATTCTCATTTCTTCCTACGGATGCCATCTTATTACAGTACTCACATAGGCACAATTAAATACAAAATATAACACGGTTCATATTTAATTTAATTTATTTATTTTCATTCAAAACTTTTTTCCGGAATTAGGTTTTGTGTGAACTGTGCTGAGACGCTAAATACATAGTTGTGAATTACACATGTTACTTACATACAGGCACGGCCTATGCGATCGCCCCGGCTTCGCCCAGCTTTTCTCTACGTTTTATAAATTTAAAAAGTTTTATACATAAACCTTTCTGAAGGAAATCTCTAATGGAAGTTGAAAATAGCATATTATCCGTTGCGTGGGAGTATAAAATAATTAAGCGGACAAACATAATAGGCGCGCGCGGACAGCAGCTATGTTGTACTATTTTAGAGATAGAGCAGATTGTATAGCAGAAATTCTGAAAGCTTATCGATGTAAGAACAACATTTGGCTCTATCCCTCGTCCCTCCCAAATACTCGTTTTGGCTGCACCCGGCACACAGGCGACGTTATGTTGTCGGGAGCTGAGTACAAGGTGACCTCTAAAATTGCGCAACGTCTTACTTTCGTCTCTCTTTTTGCTTGGTAATAGCTATGTATTGAAAAGATAGCCTCTTTGGTGTTAGCTTGTTATCCTAGTAGGCACCTGAGGTATGTACAGTTCCAATGTGCAGATTAGGGGCAGTATTGCAAAGGTTTTAAGAATTTTAATCACCATATTTTTAGGGTTCCGTACTCAAAGTGTGCTAATGGGATCCTATTACTAAGCCTACGCCGTCCGTCCGTCCGTCTGTCAGCGGGCTGTATCTCACGAACTGTAATAGGTAGAGAGTGGACATTTTCACAGAATGTGTATTTTGCTGCCGCTACAACAACAAATACAAAAAATATAAAGTTTAAAAATAAAGGGGGTACAAAACACAAAACACTTGATATTTTTGACTTATTGTTTTATGGTCGGTTTCCATACAAAAGACTTCAACGTGCGACTCTAAATATCACAATTTTTGGGGATGTTTCTTTATATTCTACGGTGGTACGGAACCCTTTATGTTCGAGTCCGACACGCACTTGTTTTGGTATAAGAACCCAACTACTAAAAAGTAAGAACATCGATAGCTAATAATGACCCTAATTGTGCATCCTTCGGGACATTAACCCTTAATTTGTCAGAACACATGGATTGTGGTCATAAAGCTAAAACAAGTTACCGTCAGTTGGGAACCTAACTTTCTACTCCTTTTAGTCATCTTGGTATTTACCTGCTGA
Source organism: Drymonia ruficornis (assembly GCA_947859195.1). Lineage (NCBI taxonomy): Eukaryota > Metazoa > Arthropoda > Insecta > Lepidoptera > Notodontidae > Drymonia > Drymonia ruficornis. The sequence continues at coordinate 5,101,225 of OX401904.1, forward strand.
CATATTTGTAATAAGTTGAACGTTAAGAACCTACCTATGTACACATTATAAAGGAATTGTACCGGACGGGTGGCGTAGGAGAGGTTAGCCACTGACGCCCGTATGTACCACGGAATGGTTCTCGAGCGACCTAGTGAAGGAGTAGGAAGAGAAACACATATACAGATATACGGACTTCTGTATTAACTAACAAACCCTAAAGCACTAAAAACACTGTATGAGCACTATAATAACACTATGCTGAAGAATCGCTGTCTTCACGGTAATTCACACTTCTACTTTCCTCGGAGCTGTGTTTGATTCCACTACTCAGGCGGAAGTACACTTTCACTATCACGGTTTTCTTCTGAGACTTGTTGCCTCACTTACTACTCAGACGGGAGTATACTTTTCACTATTTCGGTTCACTGTTGTCTCTTGAAGACTTGTATTCGATCCGACTACTCAGACGGGAGTGACGATCTGCCGAAATCGGCCGGCTTATATACCTCGGTGTGGGTGTTCTGTCTCTTTCTAACATATAACACCGTCTCACACCATCAGTCTTCCAGAAGGTTCGACTCTATTCCACTATGGATGGTCGACGTACCGAAACTTCTGGAAGCTTCCCGAATGTTCCCGTATATTCTATTAGAATGTTCGGGAATCTTACGGAATTTCTCGAATATTCTCGATCCTTCCAGCGACTGCTCAAACATAGTTCTGGAACATTCGATTATTTCTAGAACTTTCTACAAAGTTCCACACTATTCGATTTCTACTTCGGTGAATCGTGTGTTCTACACACGCTGTCGCGAACATTTCTCCCGCCGTGCAGCATCCTTACTCGGAATGATGCTGCATCTCTGTTGCGTGAGCAACGTTATTTTGGTTGCGGTATTATCTTTTCAGCTGGTCTCTCCAGAATACCAGCAGCGGTGCGGACTTAGATTATTCGGTTGTGTCCTCTAGGGTAGATTGCCACAATCCTGCCACGTGGCCAAGTGTTGCGGGGAAACGGTTCATCCGCAATTAATGCACGATCACCCACTTTGAACTTACGACCACATCCATTAGGCTCCCGCCGGTATAGACTGGCAGAACCTTTCGATAGGAAGTGGTCCGGTGTGATGAACTCTTCTCCATCACCATATACGGAGCCGTGGGTGTCTTGGATACGTACGAGCGGTTCCCACTACGATAGTTTGGGACGGTTTGGGTCGGTTGCGGTGTGTCTCGGATTTCTACCGAGGTTAACACCCGCTCTTCTCCGGCGGTAACGGAGAGGGTAGGCCTTGCGGTTGGCCAATTCGAGGGATCCTTCCGCTGAAGTGCTGGGTCGATGTCCCTCTTGTTGCGGTCGATGTTGTAGAGTCTCGGCTTGGCTTTCGATGAACCCCTTAACGGTTTGTCCATTTTACCGGAATCAGCAACTCTACTGACGAAATGGACTTGATGAACCGGTTCTCTCGTGCGTGTGCCATGAAGTACCCAGCCGAGCGGTGTCAGCGACGCTACTGGTTGACTTGTCGGTCCGGTGCGTACGTCGCTAGTGAGGAGCAAATGCCAATTATCTTGGCCGATCAATATTCGAGGTACCACGGTGCTAAACTTCAGCTTCTTTTGCAGGCTACGGAGATGCCTACACTTTACGATGCACGATTTCGAGACGGTCTGCGGGGCTAGATGAAGATCTAGAACGGTGCGCGCAGAAAACGGAAATGTCTTTTCTTCGTGTTGACCACGGAGTGACACGTTGACTCGTCGGGATGCTGGCATGTCGATGACGTGGTTCCCAATTGCTTCCACCTTGAGTGGCTCATGGTGGCCGGTCACGCCCACTTTGCGGGCGATATCATCGTCTATTAACGATACGTTGGACCCGTCATCCAACAAGGCGTATTCGTGTGCCTCTCCCGCCGGTCCGGAAACTGTGACTGGTACGATTTTGAGCAATACCTGCGACTTTACGGCTGTCCAGGCATTGGTCACTGCCTCACTCGATACGGGATTGTTAGTCCCTGTGCCTTCTTTCTGCTGGTAGTGAAGCAGGCGGTGATGTGTGCCAATACATTCTTCGACTCCACATTGTCGTTTTTCACATGAATGATCATGGACTCTGACTCGTAGGCAACGGAAACATAGATTATGCCTCTTGGCGAATTCCCACCTTCGCTCAATATCAGCGTCCTTAAAACGGTTGCAGTCGACTTCACGATGATCTTCCTTCTCGCAGATCTTGCACTTCGGAGTATTCTTATCCGAAACTGTCACAGTGGTGTGCGTATGTTGAGCTGTCCGTCGGGCGGTGTGCAAGTCTGCTGGTTCTGGTGGCGCATACGAACCACAGAGTCTGGCGCGGTCTGTGAGGAACTCACTAAGACGACTCAAGTCTGGAAGTCCAGTGCTATTCCTACCGGCGAATTCGTACCAAAGAGCACGGTACATTGGAGGTAGCTTGTCGGTGAGACCCTTTACCAGCTGTGGGCTGATAAGGTAATTCTCTCGGTTGAGGGCGCGAAGGGTGACGACACTGCTTCTAACCTTACTGGCGAAGGTGCATAAGTCACTCGGCGAATCTGTGCAGCGTGGTAGAGCACTGAGTTTCCCTAACTCAGCAACGGCGATGGCGTCTGGACGACCAAAATGCATTTCCAGTTCGCTGACTATCTCATCGGGTTTGGCGTGCGCGATAAGTTCTGAGCTGACTACTTCCAAGGCTTTTCCCTTGAGGCTTCTTCTCAGCCTTGCCGTATTCTCGACGTCGGTGAAATATTTACTAGTCGCGTTGTATATCGCCTTGAACGATAGCCATTCGGTGTGAGCCCCACTATAATTCGGTAAGTCCATCATGACTCTTGCTGTAGCTGCTGAACACAGTTGAGTCACTGGCCTAACATCCTCAGTCTTCACTTTCATAGCTGAGGCGGCTTCCGAGATATAAGTCGCTGCGGATCTTTGTGCTCCGTCGAACTATGCCCTCTGCTTCGGAGTTCAACTATCTCCCTTCTCAACTCTTCTATTTCGGAATAGAAGCCCTTTTCGGTACTGGCGTTGACCGGCGGCTTCACGATGTTTGGACAGGCCTGCAGTGCGGTGCGCATTGCCCATCCTACGGTTGCTAGCGGCGGTTGCTTGATATCTGGGCAGGCCGGTAGCGCAGTGCGCTTCACCTGTCCCTCGAAGGCTAGCGGCGGTTGATCGGTTACTGGACAAGCCGGCGGCGCAGTGCGCGTTGCTTGTTCCTCGGTGGCTAGCTGCTGCTTACTTGGTTCCGGCTCCGACGGCACTGGGGCTTGGTTGGTTTCCAACCACGATTGCACATACCCAGTTCTTGACTGCCCGTCGTCTTCGTAGTCCTCTTCGGAGTCGGCGTCCTTAGCTTCTAGCCATGCGAGCTCTGGCAATCTCAACTGGAGCTTCAATATCTCCCTTTCTGCCTGTATAGCCCTTTTCGAGGGGCGGCGCGGTTGACTTGGTACGTTGGCTGCTCGCAATTTCGGTGTGGCGCGGGCTTCTCGCGCCATCGGTTCTGCGGTATCAGTATCGGAACGATGACCCAGCTCTGTAACCGGCGCGGTGAGTGCGTATGTCGGTGGTGCCGGTACTGGGGAGTCCACAGCTTGAATTGCATGCTCGACGACTGTGGCGGACGGTGAGTGTGACGGTTGCTCATCTCGTGTGGTGGCATCATCAGTCGGGGGAGCATTCCTCGACACGTCTATCACCCAGGCTTTAGCAGCTCTTCCTTTCGAACGTGTGATCGGCATATTCCACGATCACAGACTTACACAGTGATGACGAGAACACGGTACGGTGATGCAGCAATCACGGAGACACGGTAGAACGGGAGATCACTGCCGGTAGAACACTGACTGTAAGTCACTGTTGATGCTGTCCACGAAATCACTGCTTATAGTTCACTTCACAAATAGTCACTCCGAGATCCGGCTCGAAGGACCAACAATATGTACCGGACGGGTGGCGTAGGAGAGGTTAGCCACTGACGCCCGTATTTACATACGGATACACACGGAATGGTTCTCGAGCGACCTAGTGAAGGAGTAGGAAGAGAAACACATATACAGATATACGGATTTCTGTATTAATTAACAAACCCTAAAGCACTAAAAACACTGTATGAGCACTATAATAACACTATGCTGAAGAATCGCTGTCTTCACGGTAATTCACACTTCTACTTTCCTCGGAGCTGTGTTTGATTCCAGTACTCAGGCGGAAGTACACTATCACGGTTTTCTTCTGAGACTTGTTGCCTCACTTACTACTCAGACGGGAGTATACTTTTCACTATTTCGGTTCACTGTTGTCTCTTGAAGACTTGTATTCGATCCGACTACTCAGACGGGAGTGACGATCTGCCGAAATCGGCCGGCTTATATACCTCGGTGTGGGTGTTCTGTCTCTTTCTAACATATAACACCGTCTCACATCATCAGTCTTCCAGAAGGTTCGACTCTATTCCACTATGGATGGTCGACGTACCGAAACTTCTGGAAGCTTCCCGAATGTTCCCGTATATTTTATTAGAATGTTCGGGAATCTTACGGAATTTCTCGAATATTCTCGATCCTTCCAGCGACTGCTCAAACATAGTTCTGGAACATTCGATTATTTCTAGAACTTTCTACAAAGTTCCACACTATTCGATTTCTACTTCGGTGAATCGTGTGTTCTACACACGCTGTCGCGAACAGGAATGATTTAGAAAATAAATAGATATTCATAATTAGACCGGTATCCCTAACTACATAATGAATGATCGACGCACTCAGTTGCACAAGAATTAAGTACGGAGAGCCTTGAACTAATTTCACAAAAAATTTTCACAATCGTGCCCTTCCTTATAGATAAATTTATTGGGTCAATACAATTAATAGAGTCGCAGCAAGGAAGAAAGTCGGACAGACTGATTAAGTCATATGCTGTTCGATATCCACAATTCATAATTATTAATTTTTCTATTTAGACCGTGAATCTCGTGATCTACATCCAAGAATTAATAATTATGAATCGCTGCGACTATAAGCATTCAGGCAAAACGAGAAGTAGGTAGGTATATAGGGGCGCAGCGTGTTGGCGGATCCTCAGTCAGTCACTATTGAGAGTCGCGGTCTGACCGGGTGTCACTCCCGTGAGCGTTGAGTTGATCGCGATAAAGAAATTCTTATGTGATGTTAGTAAACAAAAAGTGTATAAATAAAAAGCGACGTGTGTTCCCTCTGTCAGTCTAGTTGTGAAGTTTAGCTGGCTACCATGTCTCTTCCGGGTGTTTTTATTTTCTCGCACTACGTAGAAAGCTTTTGGGTAAGTAATTTTTTTTAGTTATCAGTGTAATTTTAAATAATCGACCGTTACCAATTTTAGTTTTAGTTAAAGTCGCGATAGTTAATCTAGTTATTAAATTTTTAATAACGCTTCAAGTGCAGCGAGCACGTACATACCTAAGTAATAATTTTTTTGCCCGTAATTCATACAATGAGGCTAAAATAGGTAACATCATTAAAATGATCCAGATTAGATTGAAAAAACAATTTTATCATTATATTAAATTTAAGCTAGTTTTTGTGCGGAGCTTTAAAATAAAGTTATTAATTTTACATATTTATGTAGCTAGTTCGCCGAGGTGTATCCCCACAAAGTAAAGACTAAAGAAAGAGGTGCCCTTATTAGATATATGTATGAAAAAAAACGTGGTCATTGTTTTTTCATTTTCATTGTTCTATCTACCAGTAAATAGTTGAACTACTCGCTTCGTTTTATGTCGATGTTAGTACTAAGCCGACCACTCGGCCGAGTTGCTTAGGGCCAGTCCCCTTAGTAATTGGTCCATGTGTATCCCGGACACAAAGATCGAGGCAAAGCGTAATAAAGTGTAAGAAGTTACGGCTGCAAGTAGAAAATATACATTATTCAGACATTTTTCTTGCGAATTATGAAGCGCTACGCGTAGCCTGCGTGTTTTGGACGAGTTATGCTGGAAGTTAATTTTTAATAGACCGTTTTTATACAGACAAATTATGCGAATAAAATCTTAAATTGTTGTATGTTAAATTTGACCTATTCGTTGTGCATAGAATTTAAAGCATGCCATCAAAGTAAATTCTTGTATATGGATTTATCATCGTCGTCTTCGTACAAATAGTACAATAATCGTTGCTGTATAATTCCTATGTAGCTGTTTATACGGGGTAGGTTTGTCTACTCTACAGTCAAATGCGTTTAATTAAGTAAATTAAGTAATTCATCCGTAACTCGAGTTACGCATGAACTGCTCTCTTAAAGTTCTGCAGTACCTACTTCCGCTGTCTTAATTGGTTCATAACTTGTGACCTTTGTACAAACTCTTTATTAGCATGCAAATTGCGACCTATACTTAGATTCCAATTAGTCTACATTACATCATAACTAAGGTAAATTAATTAAATTGTTCTACTACGTTCCAATCGATTTCCACCTAAGTGCAGAAAATAGCAATACTGGTTAGTTATGTAACAAAAGTAAAGTAACTAATATGGGTAGCGTAGGTATTATGTCTTCGTCGCTAGCTTGGAAATTTAGGAAGCGCAAAGTTTATCAGAAACGAAATACCTAGCACTGGTGACTGTTGCACTTACCTTTTTATTGATAAGCTATGATGGTTTGCCTCTACCGCAGCTCGTAGGTAATTAATTTTCCTCAAGACGAAAATTACCTTCTATTTGCGTTCACAATTATTTTAGCTTTAACACTTTAACACATGAAAACTTTAAATATTTATGTTTTCGGCATTTTTCACTTTTAAAACTTCATTTTTACACTGCACATAGCTAAATTGTAAGTTGGAAACATTGCATTACACATCACCGCCTTCCTAATTGTCAAAGCAACGTCGTCGGCTGCATCTCAGCAGATCTCGGGCAGTGCGTGAGCACAGATGCGTGAGGCCGGTTGACCGCGACGTTGCATATTCAGCATCTGTTCACTCGCAGCAATATATTAATATTCAATCGGTCGCTAGCTCCTGCCTCCGATTCAAGGTTGATTATTTGCACAGCACTAATTAAGAACATTCGCGAGCGACGTTTTAAGCGATATTGCTCGCTTGCGCTAACATTTCTCACAGAACACTTTATCTATATTACCTATTGTATAACTGCACTCTATTACTCTAACCCCCAAATTCATAGAAAGTTATAATCGACTTGCAGAGGAATTACAAATCACATTTGGTCTTAAAAATGCTTTTCAAAACCATTGTAAACTGGCTAAAATTTCTATGAATTTGGGGGTAAGTTTTGAGATTTATACGTAACAGATAATAGTTAAAGTGTGCTATTTCTTAGTACATAACTTTTTAACATTTACATAACATTATTTTCTCTATAAATGCGTAACAATGTTATCGCTATTATGAATTTACTGGATAATTAATATGTAAACAACTAAAAATAGTTTAAGAACACGAGTGTTGACCAGTCATAATAATATTTATCACGTGTCAATGGTCGTGGTCTAAAAACAAAATCTTAAAAACACCGATTCTTAATCAGCGAAATTGGATGGGCTCATTGATGTATTATGTTTTCAACATTATTTTCCACGTACTACTGAGTCGTACTGTGTCTATGGACTCCGTTTAGTAGGACAAACTATTTTGGACAGTCAGGTCTTTCTCTCTCTTTTTTGGTAATATCTTTGGATGGGCTCATATTTCTCAAGCTTCACTTTTCATCAAGTTTTATCGTTCCAAACGTGTACCCTCCTATGTGTTGCAAGATTTATTTTATCCTTAATACCTAATAATCCTACTTACGCTACGAATGATTCTCCTCGAGCTTGCTGCTAGATTCTATCAATCAACACTGCGTAGCTTAGTACCTCAGCTGTAGCTACGCAGTGTGTTACTTGCCTTTATTTTAAAGCATCTTCAGAACGTAATTAATGAAACAGACAATTTATTCGATGCGTACGTAATAAATCTCGTCGACCGCTGGTATTCCTTTTTCATCGTCTATAAAACCACCTACATACATTCGAGCTGCGAGATTCCGTTTTTTTTTTTAAATTTGCATCACGTTTGTGACATCGACGGCCTTCCACAACAGGTTGGTCTGCTAGAACTACCCCATTAGTATGATAATGGACTGCGAACCGGGTCGTAAACCATCTGTGGCATAATTTTTTTTTGTAACATCGATAACACGCTCGCGAGCGATCTATTGTTTGCCTTGAACCTATCACAAGGACACGTTTTTTATTGTTCAAATAAATGTATTGTAATTTAATTGTTTCGTGTGTTGATTAGAACAAAAACTTTATCGAACAAAAACTAAACGCATATGTTAAGGGGTCTTTAGCGAATTACTGAATATAGGTAGGTATATAGGTACCTACTGTTAGTAGGTTCTTATAAACTGTGTAGGCCACTGATCGGTGATGTTTGCTTAGTTATGAAAATTTAAAATAGGTACTTATCGCTTTTAAATCGTATGAAACCATTGGTTATTGATGTTCTTGATAAATAAAAAAATCTAGTTTGTCAGCTTTGATTTACTTCTTGAGGCTTGTTTACTGCCTGTGTTAAAGTTGTTGCTCTATTGATTATTATCATCAAATGTCGTAATACTCGCTGATTTCAATTTTATGGGAGGAAGTATAACAGGATCTTCAACGAAATAAATCAGTTGGAATGGGCTCTGACAACTCCAATTAACAAATAATTTTGTCTGCAAAAAGTTTATGGCTGTTTGATGTATCTGTCTTGAACTATGTAAACCTTACCTACAGATTTTTTTGATAGAGATAGGAGATTTAGTTTCATGTTTCGCACGCTACAGCAACACGTCACGCGTAGGTTATCGAAATCGTACACATTGCTGTTTTTTGTTATACTTACCTATGCCATATGATGTAGCCATCAACTTATATTGGATTACTCCGAGTAGGTACGTAAAGATTAATGGATATATTATTACGCTGATTTTATAAAAATGTAGAGCGCCGAGCAACACATTGCAAGGTTACACGCATTTTGTGGCATAAGCGAAATTCGATGGGGACGCTGATGGTCCAAAATATGTTTGCTTAGTCTGGAAGTCATACTGAGGGAAGCAGACGTTTGTATAGTGTTGTGACACATATCCGATGCGGCGAGACGACGGACCGGTTAGCTTTCTAGGAGCAAAAAGAATCGCGCGTCGCCCTCGGCCGCCAGCCTGCCTGTAGGGATGCGGACTGTCTATACTACCTATAATCTTCAATAATACTTGAAACTAAAGTTCTTTACTCAAAAATGCTTATAATGTTGTAATTATTTTGCAAACCTTCTTCTAGCAAAGTCGATGTTGCTGCGCTGCAAAAGAGGCGCCATCAAAGTAGTATGAGATTTCATTACTGTCGTGGTTAGCGGCCAGCAAACCAGCGCGGGGCAGGCAGAGTGAGGAGCGGGACGCGGGGACGTCCCGCTCCTCACTCTGATTGCCCCCGCGCTGGTGCGCCGGGTCCCGAACAGTCGTGTTTTTAAATCAAGATGAGATGGGATGACATCATGATCATGTCATGTAAAGCCAGTTTTGAGTAAAGCGCTATACAAGCCTTGTTCCGCAATGACTGTACTGATGGCCACGCTATGATGGCCTCTAGCTAAGCTTAGCTACGCTCTCGGCCTTCAACCTCGGTCATCATTGCAGCCCTTGTTGGCCGCGCTATAAAGTCCTCGACCTTCGGTCTCGGCCTTTAATATAACCTTCGGCGTCAATGACTTCATTCAATCCGACTGTGAAAGTCGTGACACCTGTTTGACTGAAAGGTGATATTGATATGAAACTGTATTTGTGTTAGCTCTGTGTGTTAGATAAGAGTAGGTTCGAATCGGGTTGCAAAAGACAGTACTGGAAACTGACAGTACCGTCTGAAAATGACGGTGCTGGAAACAAGAAATGTTCATGTAGGTAAAGTTAAATAGTGCAAATAAGCTTTATTTGGCTGATCAACAATCACAGAGTATTGCCATAAATAATTAACTGCTCTTGAGGCCTTACTAATGGAACTATCGTAAGTTTTTATCTTCTGACTACCCGTAACATCTGCCCTAATACATCTGCTGTCCAAGACCGTGCCCTCCCTACGAAGCAAGGTGAGACGTTATATTTCGGTAACAATCCAAGGCCGGTACTGTAGCTTTTAGGCTGCGTTTTTATTATGTTCCATATGGGACTAGTGAGTCTTCAGTTATTGGTCAAAATTATTAAGTACTATTTAATTTAGGTAGGTTCATATTTACTTACAAATTATACGTTATCGTTCATTCAATTTGACTGTTGTTAACTGACATTTAACCTTTTAAAATAACCGAGATAATTTATAAATGTTCACCTATCGGTAGGAATGTAAAATTAGTGTCTTGTCTCTCACGTAGTAGGTTCCCAAGTTAAACCTACATGAATAAAAAAGAGGGGGGCAAGATAGTGCCTAGTCTTGTAGACATATTCTTGTAAGACCTTTCAGCATTATCATCTACTGAATTTGTATTGTTGTTTGATTAGCAAAATTACGTTTACGATTAATAATGGCGACATAAGACTATTCGAGAACTGTCTTTAAAAGAGTGCACTGTCTGGGAATTCGTAATGACGAGGGCTAAGGACTGAAATGAAGTGCCATCAATTAAAGTGACGATGAACCGCGTGAACCGGCCTCAATAAACACGGAAGAGAACTCGCGGCGATGCACCAGAGACACAACAGCTCATCATGTTATAATTGATGTGTTAGTGAGCGACGATTGCAGATTCCATTCACAGTTGTCTGTTATACCTAAACTTTGCAAAATACTGACTAATGAGACTAATTATGTTGTTTAAGAGAAGACAATTCAAGTTGCTTAAATTGTTGATATTATGGCTAACCTTATTTACAGATTTCATAAAAACATTGAACCTATCGAACGTTTGAATGTCGCTAAAGAGGAGTGTTCGAAGTTTTTATCAAAATAACTGGAGAAGAAATAATACATTCTTATCATAAAAGAACAACACTAAATAATAGGTAAACAAGTCAGTAGATACCTATGATACGTAAGTCGTACCAAGAATACCTACATCGGTTTTTTTAAATTTACTTACACGCATAGTATTATCGTTTGCAATTCTTAATTCATTGACCTTAATATAACGGTTACTACCTAAGTATCTACTTACTTCATTGACGAATAAAATTCACGATGATATTATCAAGTATTCGAATTATTTCGAATAACAACTAAAATTCATTAATATTTTAAATGCATTGATAACCTGGAAAAACAAAATGCCATCGAAAGCCATTCATATTTTTTTCCTTTTAGGCATAGTGAATGTTTAGGTTTGAATTTTATAGATTAGGAAAACCTATGAGTAAAAGGCCTCTTTAACACCCATTTATATCCCTAAAGCGAAAGAAGGCGAGATTATAGTAGCAGTACCCAGTACCCTACTTGGTATCAGATTAGGACGGACGGACATACGTGCTGGATGATGACCATAATCTCATAAGGGTTCCTTGTAAGGTCTACGTAACCTTAAAAAAGTGCGTTGCTTTAACAAGTTTTGGGCTTTGTAACACTCGTCTATATAGTCTTCTGGCAATGTATTTATATGTTCTTATGTAGTGATAAAGGTACTAATTAGTGGACATTTCCTGTACCATACCTAATATGTGACGTTACCTTCTCGTAAAAGTCCTTTTTATGTTTTTAACCTAGCAATGCTTCCGTTTTGATAAGGTCTGTTGCAAAAATTAAGGAAGAACCTTCAATTTTCTTACCTAAGCGTAATTAAATACTGCCCAGACAGACTGACTCATTCGTAAAAAGAACTAATGTCTTGAAATTCTGTCTACCGGTTCCTAGCATAAGCATTAGGTATGGCACACAAACCTGAGGTAATAAAACTTTTTTGGATATTATAAGATTATATCACGACTATTCGAAGGGGTAGGTAGAGCTACATTACATTGCTGCGAGCCTATTGCTATTATACCGAGCATATACAGGCTGTTTCAAAAGTGCGAAATAATACATGGGCGTTTGGATGAGTATCGGAAAAAGAATTAAATGGTATAATTTTTGTTTTGAAATTCGAACACTTTTGTCAAATATTTTTTTCCCACCAATTTTGAAAAATGCGATCGTCACCCCCAATATTGCCCCCCCCCCCCCCCCCCGTGGCGATTGGGAATTTAAAAAAATATCCCACTCTCCACCGGTGGTGACGCAGCGTTGCCTCCTCCGGTGGCGAATGGGATTTTTGTTTTGGAAAAAGTTCCAGTCGCCACTGGGGGTGGCGAACCGGAGTAAATTGGGACATTGTTACGTAGAAATGTCCAGTCAATAGTCGTTTATTACATAATATTTTCTAAGGTTTTTTTTTATTTTTTTTATTGTGTAGGTTACGTCAGTTAGTTAGGCAATAACTAAAGCGTAGTTAACCGATGCAGTGTATTTACCCAACGAGACGGACGGTTAGTAATTGAATGATGAAGTCAAAAAGGTTAACTTACAAGTTAATTAATTGTTGTGTTTTTTTCTTACTAATTGATAATAATATAATTACTTAAGGTTACTGAAAGTACTTATTTATTGATAACTACACCGCGAGGGCATCGTATCGGCTAGAAAAAAAAAACAGCTTCTCATCAAATGTCAAGTGTTTGTGTATACCTACTACGTTTGTTACGTTTTAATAAATATAAAAAATGCAACTGGCGATAAAATTTTGGTACCTATTAAAACTTACCTATATTATGTATAAAAAAAATTGACACGTTATCTACTAATATGTAATGTAATGTAATGTAACGTCACGACTTTTATCCCCGTTCGGGGGTAGTCAAGAGGCTTGAGTGGCCATACACCACCACATTGTGGAGGTATTAACCAACTCAAAGCCCACGTTTCACTAGATAGTCACCTACCTGGTAGATGTATACCTATATTATATTAGTATGTAGTATAGTCTTCATTAAAAAATAAGGTAATGCGTCGTATACTTATTTTAAAACAATATATGTATTATAATAAAGAAGAAGGATCGTTTGGCAACAAAAAAAAATTTCAGTACAAAATGTATGGGAAAAGGTTTTGGCGATTTCTGTCATTTCTAGTACTGAAACCTAAAATGGTCCGATAGAGTCTTTTGATCCCTATATGAAATGGGATCGATGGGAATAAAAATAATATTTTGGTATTATAGCATTTTTTTCGCTGACTGTACATTTTATCCAAAATCTGTGAATGCAGTTCAGAATATCTCAGAAAGTTATGGATGGTCTCCTACGAACGTTTTCCTGTAACTATAACGGTTCAAGAAGCTGCCCTTACTGCCCCGTCTCAAAAACCCATCCTGTATATGCAACAGTGTAAAGAATTTTAGGTAATCCTAACAAAATAACATAAAAATAAGCAAGACTTATATTCTTAGGTATATTTTGACATTGAATTAGGCAGTAACGAATGAAGCGAGTGATACACATAGCCACGAATTTTACGAGGTTTTTGACCTAGGCAGCTTCTTTGTTGGAAGAGAAACGGCATAGATAAATATGGCCATAAAGATACAGTATCGAAAATTCGGTCCTCTAAGATAACCTCACGAATTCTGGCATGTTTAGAAGAGAGATGTGGAATATTATGGAAACATTATTAAGGGGCGTCCATAAATTACGTGAGGCATTTATGGGGGGAGGGGGTCGAGCAAAATCTCACTTGAGGGAGAGGGGGGGTCTCGGCAAATCTCACGTAATTTTTTTTACCGCCAGAATAGTGTAAAATTGCAAGATACTGGGTTTAATTAAGTATTTTTTTAAACTAAACTTTTAACTTTTTTGTTGTTAAATTAAGTAAATCATGTTTCTCCTCTAGAATATAGCTTTTGAAAAATCTCACGTGAGGTTAGAGGGGGAGGGAGGGGGTCGAAAAATCTCAAAAATCACCTCACGTAATTTATGGACGCCCCCTTATTCACATTAATATTCAAGAGAATAGGTAGGTACTGTGTGGTATCCTGTAAAGAATAAGTCGAATTACCAACCCGTATACCTAAGAATCATTTATAAGTAGGTAAATATTATACCTATTAATAAAAAGACTCATTTATAAAGACAGTAAAAAAATAAATTTGAACGTTTATGTCGTAGGTTCACATATTTTCGAGGATTATTTTCGCGACACATGATACGCTTAAATACCCATCAAATCGTTAGGTTTAAATTAAAATAATAATAGGTAGGTAGACCTTCCCCGAAAACCCGTAGATGGGTATTTTTTAAGCTTTAGGATGTCATTGCCCTGCAAGCGTTTTTTTTGCCAAAAAGTACGACTTCATTTGCAATATTTTTCCTTAAAAATGCAATAGCGTTGGGTTTTACCTAAGTTGAATTGCTAAATAGTTATTAATAGGTACCTAGTTGTGTATACTGTAGGTAAGTGGATTGGAACCTCCTTTTGGGTAACTACCTAATATTTTCAATCCCACAAAATTTATACAACTCCGAAAATTGATAAAATAATAAAGTAAGTTTCGCACAACTAAATACCTACTATCGTTTCAGAAAGTGAACTTGAGAAATCCTGTCTGGTATTTATAGGTACCTCTATATTACGCATTGAACGGTCTTGTATCACGTTCGATATAAATTGGTACCTACCTGCCGAATACAGGTAAGATTAAGTTAGCCGGAAACCCACCGCGGCGCACGGAGAGGCCACGCACGTGGGTCAAGCTTCGCTTTGCAAGAAAATGTATGCAATCGTGTCCACCGCGGCGCACGGAGAGGCTACGCACGAAATAACATCATGCATACATTTTTTTGCAAAGCGAGGCGTGTCTCTCCGTGCGTCGCGGTGGGTTTCCGGCTTTATTGTTTATCAGTGCATTGAAATGAACGCGGTATTATTTAGTGTCAAAGTATGCGCCCTTGAGAGATCATTTACCGAATGTAGAGCATTCGAAGATGGCACAGAGATAGCAGTAACAAGGATTGCAGTGTTTATTTGTTTGTCCCGTTTTATCTTATCTCTTCTGCCTACACGTATAGCGAATATGATGGCGCCGCCTCGTTGAAACTGAAATGTCCTTCAACTTAGATGAAGTTCGTTCCACAGCACCTCGTACCTGAACGTACCTACTGATAGGTATTACATACACTCATAAATAAGCTTATTTGTAATTCAAATGGAGTTTAGTGTATGCTCCAGTAAATCTATTAAAAATCGCAAGGTAACGCGAACTTTGTCTGGAGTAGATAGGAGCCTGCACTTGTGGTGTAAGCAAAGTATATAATTAATACGTTAGAGATGTTAGATAGAGAAGTCGGATTCCGCTAGTTTTCCAGATTTGGTTTAGATAAGTCGAGGACAATATGGCTTACAGGTCTGTCGTTTTGCTTATGTTAACCTGACAAAGTTGACAGTTATTAAATGGATACTTAGGAATTAAGTGGATACTTAGGGTCCATAACGCTTTAACTCTAAAATAGAAAGACCATTTTCAAAGACCGGGTAAAGAAATTCTTTCTTTCTCCATAAGTACTGCTTCTTAAATTTATTTATGTATTTATTTTGCCTATTCCCATGCTATTACGTGCTGTTATATTAATTTAGCCATTATGTAGTAGGTATAAGTATATCAGTCTATGTAATATTTTCTTGTTTATGTAATGTAATTTATGTGTATGTATAAGTGGTAATTTATGTAAGTACACCCCCGTATTATTTTTTCTTTAGATCCTCTCCATCCAAAGGTTGCCTGGTAGAGATCACTATCAGTGATAAGGCCGCCCATTTTCCACTTTCTGTGTAAATTGTGTAATTATTTATAAATGTTTATTTTTCTAGTGGTGGATTAATAAAGAGTTATCTATCTATAGAGTACGTAGCACTTATTACACCTCCCTCTCTGATTTAGGGTAAGGGCCCCTAAATATCGGGTAATGTAATACTTTAGTATATTTGGCCTTGGGAATGGATTTAGGAATTTACGTCAACCCAACGTAGTTCAGTAGCAATCGCTGTAAGTAGCCCGAAACTGCTAGGAAGAAATATTTGTGTACCTAGAAAAAAATAGGTATACAATATTAATACATAGTACCTATAATAATTCAAGAGACTAAACTACTAGGTACTAGTACGTAAAAAACCCGCATTATTAAGTGCATATAAGGGGACTATTGTATGTTAGATAAGTAAGAAGAGAAACACAGAAAACATTATGTTTAAATAAATAGGTAGTTAGAAGTAGTTTCCTCATAGGTAGACGTGTAGAGTTATATTCAGTCTCGCTTTAATTTCTACAGTTTCATGGAGCTGCGTAGGGTTGCTTAAGGTGGTATCACTCATCCAATATCCAATGTACTTTTGATCAAAGAAAACCTGTTGTTTGATATTGGGTAACCAACCAACCATAGGTTTAAAAGGTTTGAGTACATTACTCCAGATATACGTAACAGGGTGGATGAAGTAATTAAATTTCTTAGGTCAAATGTAGGTTGGATGGACAAATAGGTATTAGGTTAGTGGAATAATTACTGCCTTATCCAGGAAGAGTTTCTAACACATAGTACATACATTTTGATTATATGTTGACTTATAAAATACTCTAAGAGAAGATAAGTTAAGATTTCGTATCAAATCACATGTGTGGACTGGTATCTACACCAGTTTATACCTACCCAATAGTGTAGGGAAACTTGCTTCGAATGCAACACAGATCGCTGTTACCTAGGTGCGCCCAACCTACTTAATTAATGTCCTAGATATACCAGTACCCTATTGGGTCAGAGGGCTTACTAGTTCGTTTGTAGGTCACGTATTTGTAGCGCAGATAGACTTTGTAGTTGCGATAGTAAAAGCTTTGATAGTAGGCACGTTGTGGGCAGTAGGGACACCTACAGATATGATTTATTTGAAATAAGTAGGTACTTATTCTAATAATTAGGTGAAATGTCTGCAGAATCAGGCATTATAACAAAACAGTTAAACTTGTTTTGTACACGTTTCTAGTCAAACTTATATAAGTCGTGTTAATATTTTTGTGATAACACGGTGATTACTGATTATCTATTGAGATTTCGTTTATGTTCAATGTAGAGTCTGAGACACCTACTAGAATTGCGAAGATACCTACTTACAACAGGCGTAAAACTATGTACCAACGATGCTTAAAATTGGTAAATCGATATAAAATTCTGAGTAAGTATGTTTTTATAAGTGTGTAGCGATTAAGCCATGGCCGTGAAAAACTTCCCCACAACGTTCGATTACAGACAATTGCTAATTCTCTTATCTCTAGAACACATGTTATAGACTTTATAGTGTGTTCGTATGAACCAATCATTGTATTCCGTACCGACGCTAAAAATAACTCAAATTCATCAATAAAATAAAAGTTTTACATCAGAACACACGGGGCACTGTAGACCGTGGCTATCTCGTTCACGAGTGTCACCGCTCGTTCAAATTATTAGTAAATATCTTAAATTATCGATGACAGCCATGAACCGGGTCAACCTTACATTAATTACTGCATTCAATACCTACTGCGGATAAGAATGGCTTCCAATATGAATGTAAACCTTGTCGATGTATTTGTAGATTCTGTGCCTACTACTTGTCCAGTATTTACACAGGTAGGTGCGTTATCTTATTATTGCTACATTTTGTCCAAGTACCTAAATATTGTAGTGCAAATCATCGAATATACATATAGGAGTTAGGTTAGAAGCTTTACCGTTTTGTTAGATTTTTATTAATTCACAGTTGAATATTATCATGCTTCTCAGTAAAAAAAAAGTTTAGTGGGTAAATATCAGTTACTAAACACCTTGTAAATAAGGTCTAAAGCTAAACTCTATAAATAGTAGAACCGTTAACACGAAAAGAAGAAGTATCAGTTTTGTACTAAGTGTTGAATTCTTCTGTAGATGCATTTTGCGTTGCGTTTTGCGTAATGAGCAAGTTGCCAAAAAAGAAAAAAGGCAGGATACCTAAAATGCTTCATGACTCACAAGCGTCTAATACTACTAACAACAGTCTAAAATGCATCATGACTAAAAAGAGCAGAATGCCTGAAATACAGCTTTGAAGAACAGCAGAGACAGAAATATACTTAACAGGGGTTCGTGGAAAAATAGGCTTATCCTTCTTGCGTCGTAGTAGTAGGTAGGTACAGTAACTACGACGTAGGTACTGTTTGCAGTGTGGAGGGTAATGATAGGATAGCAGTTACATTTCAGTGCTTTTCGGCGTAGTGTTGATAACACGAAACTATGAGTATTTAAACTCTACGTAATAAAACTATAATTCAATTGCTACAAGGAAGTAGGTATTATAATATTATGATCTCATTTGCTTATCACACTCATGATCGACTATTTATAAACAAGAAATAAAATCCAGTAAACATGTACATGTACTTACCTATAACATACCAGAAAGGCGAGTTTTTAATGACATGCAATATTGCAAGCCCAAAGTCATCGACAATTCTCAGCAGATTCGCGAAAGTTGAAGTCCTGTTAAATTCCTATACCAGTCCGTGAAATGCGGGTCCGTTTAAATGGCAATAAAAACTCGCACTGCTCGACGATGCCTATACTAGTGATAATTTCTCACATATTAAGCTGTCAGAGTGCAGTTAGGCACTAAGGTGGTCGGGCGTTGACGCCGCCTGCGGCCGCGCGTAGTATTACGCAACGAGAGACAGTTACGCAAAGCCAATGTCAAGATCGCTGCGTCAGTTTCCAGCCATCGGCGTGCTCTGCGCGCTCGCAGCTCTCCGTACGCGTCGACTCCGCCACGCGGGTCGTCGACCGCGATACCAAACAAAATGTTTAAACCCAAAACTTGATCATTGGATGGGCCGATAGGGTTAATGCTTTGGGTTAATGTTATGAGTGTTAATAAACATAACTACTTTTATGCTTTTATAGGGCCTTATTTCGGTATGGAGTATTTTGCTAGGGTGTCAATAATTATACGATAAAAAATATGGCCTAATCACAGCAGAAAACGCCGACTCCTTGTAATGAAACAGGATTTCGAAAGCAGTCAGCTTATGCTTCAGCTATGCTAGTAAGGAAACGGTACGTACTCTCAAGAATAGATGTATGTACTGATGTAGATGACTCTACAGATGTAGGTACTTGGCGAAGGCCAGATTTTTCTTGCGATGTTATCTTATAAATCAACATTAGGCTCTATCTTGGTAGCCGTGTCCTTCTAAAGCTACGAGCCCAAACGCATATCTTGTAGGTGATTAATAAATATATCTCGTCTTGCTGATCGCAGTAATAGATGTACATTCCCAGTTCAGCCACGTCTAACACAAACGATTTAGCTGTGAATGATGTGCATAATAACGTTTATATTTTACGGTATTATAATTTAATAATTTGCTAACGCTCTGCGGCAGGGTGGGGCTGTTATTATTCTATTAGGTATATTCAGGTTCTCAGTTCACGTTTATAATTATCAGAGCCTAGGGGCTTTAAGCATAACGGTATTAATTTAAAATACTGCCTTATAACATACACACCTACGAATACCATACTATGAACATCTCTAGAACATTCAAACATGTATCTCAATTAAACACTTGCCAATTTTGATTTTGATTTTTTTATTTATTAAAGCAAACAGTTTTGTAAGTACCTACATGACACTTAACAATAACATAATTATTAATAACACGTCAATCCAGCCTACCTACCTTCATACGTCTTTAAGGTTCTGATATTTTATGACCACCCAAAAAGCTACCCAAAAATAAGTTTTCGTTTATTGAAATGGCTACGGAACCTTATCACTTGCGTGGCCCGACACGCTCTTGTTTATTTTAATATTTAGAGAGCTCTTAGTTTTCATACGATGTCCCTAACGTGTTAATATTGTTGTTGCAGAGCACGCACCCACCCCTCGTGGACTGGACATGTGTTCCGACCCTGGTGCTAGCAGTGACGTTGGTGGTGGTGGCGGCCACCGCGCTGGTGGCGCGCACCACGGACGGCAAGCAGCCGGCGCGCTTGCCGGGCCCACAGCCCCTCCCCTTCCTAGGCACGCGATGGCTCTTTTGGAGTAGATATAAGATGAATAAGTTACACGAAGCTTACGAAGGTAATGCATTTTTTTATTACTTGCTACGATATTGTTAAGCCGTTGCCACGTTACTGTTAGCATAGGCTGAGCTTTTTTTATCCCGGGGTCAATAACAGAGGTTAACTGATGCTGGAAATGTTGCGTAGGTAGTGGCTCGGCTAAATCCGGTGGTTGCAGGTTCGATTCCCGCCAGAGGAAAATTTCGGAAACGGCCTTCTCGTAATTTTCTCTGATCTGGGTGTCACTGGGATCGCAGTTTAGAATGGTTTTGAAAAGTATTTTTAGGAACAAATGTGATTTGTAACTCTACTGCAAGTCGATCATAAGTTTCTATGATTTTGGGGGATAATCTGTACGTGACTCATATTATCAGAATGCACGAGTAACCGTGCTTATTGAATTGCCGTTCAATCGCAATCTATTAATAGGTATAACGAGGATTTAGATATATATACACTCAAGTAAACAATTAAACAAATAAATTACATCAATCATCGATAGATCGGTTCAATGTCGTCAAGCGAGAGTAAATATCTCATATCATGTTGTTATTGTGAGCAGTGGCGGCGTAAGGGGGGGGGGGCGGTGGGGGCGGTCCGCCCCGGGTGCCAAGCACAAAGGGGTGACAAACTACGTAAACTGCGCGAGTGAGTTGTGACCACGTTGTAACTTGGTGACAACTCACTCGTCAGCTTAGTAGCCACTGGCGCATCTCATTTGCCCGACGAGGACAACGCGGTTGGAAGATGTGATCGAATATTTTAGCTAAATAAAGTCACGTAAGCACATTTAGTATTATACTCAAAAATGCTTATAATGTTCATTATTTTGCAAACCTTCTTTGAGCAAAGTCGATGTTGCTGCGCTACAAAAAGGCACCGGCAAAGTTGTATGACATTGCAATAATGTAGTAGGTATTTTGAATTAGTGAATTTTCAAAAACGCTGCTATTAATTTTTTTTATTTGTAATGAGTAGACGAAATACAAATTTTCATGTCTCTAACTTCAGAAAAATTGGGACTCCCATACAAACATACACCCCCTATTTTACACCCTTAGGGGTGGAAATTTCCAAAATATTTTCTATGCTCTTCTTTTACGCTTTAAAATGTATCCACTGTTCAAATTGCACGTTTGTAAGACCAGCTGTTTGGCGTGTGCACGTCTTGACAGACGGACGGAAGGACGAGTTACGTACACGTACGACCAACTCGCACCCAGTATGCGCACTTCCGTAGTACTTGGAAGGTCGGGATCATTCGTGTTGTTCGTACGTGTAAGCACGAGTAAAATTCGGACGAAAACGCATCCAAAGCGAGCGCGGCCTAAGGGTTCTGTGTTTTCACTTTGAGGTACGGAACCCTAAAAAATAATTAAAACGCGGGAAAGAGACAAAAGTGCAGCGTGGTGAAAAGGTTCACAATATCCCATAAATAATCTTAATAATAAAAATAGAATTGTATAAATGAACTCTTCTAGTGACGAATCTTCTAATTCAGTGTGTTCGACACCGCCGGAAGTTCAAAATGAAGCAAAATTAGTGATTGAAAATTTATTGCCACCGAAGCCAAAGGAAACGCGTTATGATGGCCGCAAGCTAAGCTTAAAGCATTAAGCATTGCAGCCCTCGCCGGCCGCGCTATAAAGGCCTCCACCAGCTTGTCCATCAAGGTTTGCAATGTTGACCGCGCTGTAGTGGCCTGGGGCTGCGCTTTCAGCCATCAACACCACGGCCAGCATTAGTCTCATTACAGACCGCGGCTGTAATATACTATTGTTGTTTCATTTTGGGGGTGCTCAAAAAAACCGCCCCGGGTGCCAACCCATGCTACGCCGCCACTGTGTGAGTATAGGCTAGATAAATAGGTAGTTACTTGAGGCATATCGGAAACCATGGGATATAACGGACCAGACACCTTATCAAGGGGTGTCAAGTATCTGGGTATTAAGCTAGGTTGTCGACAGTAACTGATTAGTAGGAATATAATATGGTCGTAATAATTAATATACAGGGTATACTGGGTGGCCAAATCTTAAACTAAAGGGAATAGCGATAAATGATTTGATTCTTGATTCTTACCAAAGATGCTCAAATGAATATCTGGCCCATTGATGAAAACTAAAATGGCATCATTAGATTTTATAACAATAATTTTCTCTAACCTGGAATTCATCCAGTTGATTAAAAAAATATATTTCTTAAAAGGATTAAGTTCCGGGAAGTACCTATGTACCTGTCAAACTTTAAAAATGTAGGTACCCTGTTTAGGTAGTCGCATTTATCTTGTAAATGCTAGTCTCTGGTGACATTGAGAGATTTGCACGCAGATATGTTCAGGCGTTACGGGCCGATTTTCGTGGAGGTAACGCCAGGCGGCGCGGCGGTGGTGTCCATCGCGGAGCGCTCCGCCCTCGAGGCAGTCCTCCGGACGCCGGCTAAGAGGCCCTTCCGGCCACCCACCGAGATCGTGCAAGTCTACCGACGAAGCAGAACTGATAGATACGCCTCCACAGGGCTTGTCAATGAGTGAGTAAATTGATATTATCTTTATTTAAATAGAAGGACACTAGACGTACCTACAAAAATTCTGTACGTGCAAGTTTTGAGAAGATCGACTGCAGCACAGATATTATGTTTCCCTTTCAACGAAATATAAATAAATAATAAGTAGGCTAACACACGTTAGGTACCTACTAAAACTTAAATACAGTAAGGTTTAGGATACAAAAGGAATCGCGGGAAACATCTGGATGGGATTAGTACGGGAAGGAAGGAACGATAAAGAAAGATGGTGCGAATAAAAGGAGGCTCCTAGCTAGCAACCTAGCTGGGAGTAACAAGCTTTGGATGATGCTGATGATGACGTATTACTTAGGAGGGTCCCATCAAAAACAAGAACAAAATGCAGATTGGCAGTTTCATGTTTTAAAGTCCGTATACCCGTCTTATCCACCTCGTCATTCATGTCTCATGCATACTGCTTTCCTCGTTGCTTTGTAAGGTGTTCATTGAAATTCAAATAGAAAACATCTCATGACTTTTGAAATATCAAGAAGCGGAAGTTCGATTGGGAACAAAGAAGAAACAAACTATCAACCGGTTGTGACGCAATTGTCCTTCCAAGTTGACAAGCTATTTCACTGCTAACACTTGATGCTATTATGTAAGGTAAGTAGGTATATCGCTGTAAGTTTTTATTTAAACTTTTATAGATATTTACCGATATTATTATAAGTACTCAACTAATTCTTAAATTCATAGAAAAACCGCTATACTTAGGTTTTTGAGGTCTAATCTCGCATCGAATCCGTTTAACACTAACGCCTGATAGCCTTGAAGTGATTGGCTCCGGTATAATTTCGCGCTTCAAACAATTTAATTCCAAGCAGACATCTATAATAGTTTCGATGAGTTGATTATAGATAATGCCAATCATCTCATATTTCGAGGCAATAGTAATTGACATAGATACCTAGTTAGGCTCAGGTTATCAGTTAAGTAACCATTCATTGAACGCCACGGGTGGTGCGACCTCGGGACCACCGCCAAGCTTGTGACCAAGATCATGTATTCGCGATATTTTGACTAGCCATTATAATTGCAAGTCACGTATTACTCAAAATACTGCGTAGTTACATGGGTCCAGCATGTTTTTATGATGTTGCATTGTTGCTATTTCCTGTCTCAAGTTTAATAGGTGTAGTCGAGTCTATATTTACACAGACGATAGTTTCTTATTTAAGTTTCATCAATAACATTCAGTTTGACAATACCTCGCGGGTATTGATATTACAATCTAATTTCACGGATGGATTTAGGGTACTGGACTGTCATACAAAGGAGCCGAGTATAAAAACAGATATTTCAACAAGTTCAAGTTTTTCCGTGCTTGAGACTCTATCATGTCATTTGACGATTGAATATGAGCTTAGAGTTATAAAATGATATATTAGGATTGCAGCAAGTATGCATATCGATTGCTTAGATGAAGACGATGATTATGAACAAGGTTCTTTAAAATTGTGTCTATTTCGGTTTCTCAATATTTGCTTATTAACCGTTCCAGTACGTATTTTAGCGAGTTTAAATTAGTCCTAGTTTTAAGATTAACGTTACGTTTCATGATTTCGAACCGCCCATGCAATAACTTGGCTCACCTAACCTATTCAATTCGTTAAAAAATACCATTTTAATTTTAGACAAGGTGAGAAATGGCAGCACCTGCGTCGGCACCTGACCGCCGACCTGACCAGTCCTCACACGATGCAGGGATTCCTGCCCGAGCTGAACAATATCTGTGACGACTTCCTCCTGCTGTTGGACTCGTGCCGGCGAAGCGACGGCATCGTTACCGGCTTCGATCAACTCACTAACCGTATGGGACTAGAATGTAAGTACCTAGTTCTCTATATTTATCCATTATTGTTGAAGTTGGGAGAAGAGTTCCAATGAGTTTGGTTGTAAATCTGATATTGGTATGTAGTCGAGGGGCAAACGATAATTATTTAGTTATAATAATACGCCAGGCCATCAGCTTTGATCTTTGGTCGGCACCCGCTTCTACGTATACGTATGTAAATACTCGTACAAGTTATTGCAATATCATTCTAATTAACAGACTTTTTGTCCAATCAAAACAACTCTTTAATTTTAACAACGCTCTTGAATTAATTAATTCTCTATTATTAGATAAGTAGGTACTAATATAAAATTAGATAAAAGAGTAATTAATTTAAACATTTATCTACCTACAACGTTAGATACTATGTCTGGGACTGATAGGCAGCGGGATTCCAAGCTGCGTTCGGGCCTGGCTATAAATAAATAGTAATTTGGACCAAGTTACAATAATTGGAACACCAAAGGAAGTCAGTAGGTTGACGTTTTTAAGTAGGTTGAATGTTGTAAGTAGTGTTTATGCGTAAGCTTTTATGAGATTATTTTATAGAATCAACGGTCCAATTATTACCTGACGATTGATCGAAAATATTAGAAACAAATGAATGTTTGTATTATGTAGTTTATAGAGGGAAACGAGTTTTGGAGTTTTCTATATTTTTTAATCTTAGTTTAAATCAATGCGTAGACATCAGTTTACCCAGGTGCATATTGTAAATTGTACTATACACTTAGGCTAGACAGCCTATGCAGTGCATAGGCTGTCTAGCCTAAGTGACAATTTACAAGATTACGACAGTTGGGACGTCTGCAATCGATAAGATAATCTGCCGATAGTGTAATTGCTCCCGCTATTTCCAGCAAAAGCGTGAGTCAGCAGACTAATAGCTAAGAGTTTCGATGGTCACTACTTTCGTATTCATATTGATAATGGCGTCGAGTTGTCTACAAAATGGCTCGTTTGTAGTTTCGCTGTATGAATATTTGTGTCAGTGATTTATAAAACACGGCGCATGAATGAAAGTTTTCTAGAGGCATTAACCGTTTAATAATTATACCTCGCAATATGATCGACAGACCTATGTCCTTTAAAATAATATTGTTTGCTGTTTACATTGTTGTTGCATCTAATAGTTCA
Source organism: Drymonia ruficornis (assembly GCA_947859195.1). NCBI lineage: Eukaryota > Metazoa > Arthropoda > Insecta > Lepidoptera > Notodontidae > Drymonia > Drymonia ruficornis. The sequence continues at coordinate 5,126,872 of OX401904.1, forward strand.
TTTGCAAATGTCAGTGGGTCTCAAATAGATTCATAGAGACCCGATAACATTGACGAGAAAATGATGTTGAGATAAGAATGTGGGTCAGATGCAGTAGAAATAGCGTTAGGCGGACAATGTACTCGTGCGCATGCGTTGCTATGTTAGGAATGCAACAATACATTATAAATGCATTATGAAATCTTACACGCACGTCTAGTGTTATCATCTAATGACCGGAAGCTATGCAGTGACTGCGATGGTCTTAAACTTCAGTTTTCGTTATTTGCTGATAGAGGATGGCCTTATTTCACTTTGGGATTCTTATCGCAATGAAATATTATGTCTGGCATATTTAATATGTTCCCATAAGACAAAATATGTCTGTAAATTTACTAAATAAAAACCTACCTAACCTAGGAAGAACAATATGCGCAGAAACCGGATTGCCTATACTTTAAATCGATCTTTTGTTTTGCGCATCGGTAGGTATCTCCTTTAATTGGAAGTAGCTTAGCGTGACTGGATTGCTTTAAAATAGATCGCATGCGTGACCAATCGATCAGTTGCTGTTATAGATCGAGTCCTTGTAGCGTGCCGGTATTGTCTAATTCTGCGATTATACATAACGCGTGTAGGAGGATGAATCTTATAATTTACTCATAGATTATATCTTACTTCAACAATGAGATCATTTTGCGAGTCACAGTCTGCATATGCAGTTTTATTCGAGTAATTGTTTAAGTAATAAGTTGGTATCCAATAACATGTAACACAATCGCAAACTATTTTTCAATTTAGCGTTCAAATTGGTTGAGGAATTAGTGCAGCTTTTAGCACTTGAATTAGTGGCAATAGGTAGATATATCCTAATCAGTCTGCATATTTTTTCGTAAAGATGACTAACTCGAATGTTCAAAAGTAAAACTTTCTCCCAGCTTGAGTAGTCTAATGGGATTTTTATTACTCTTATGTCTAGACGAGGGCGCGCGGGCGGGTCTCGGAAGACACATTAGTCATGTCTCTGAATCTAAGTGGTCGTTAAGAAAAAGGGTTTCATACATTGGATGAACGTTGGAATCGATTCCTCATATTGTCCACGATTTATGTATGATTTTTTAAGATAGACCGATCACAAACATATTGTTTTATTTGGTTTTTCTTTTTTTTTACAGCGGTGTGCGGTTTGATGCTGGGTACTAGGCTGGGTTTCTTGGAGCGCTGGATGTCAGGGCGCGCTGCTACGCTCGCGGCGGCAGTAAAAGCACACTTCAGGGCCCAAAGGGACTCGTACTATGGCGCGCCACTTTGGAAGTTCGCACCTACCACTGTTTATAGAACATTTGTGAAGAGCGAAGAGATTATTCACACGTGAGTGAATTTAATTTACCTAGGTGTATTTTTAAATGGGTAAACTTATGATGTTTATAATATAAAACCAGAAAATTCATAATGCGATAATTCTGAGAAACAGACGGAATTTTTGAACCCGTGTCATGTATTTTATAATTAGGGAATATTTTTGTTAATGGTCTTTGGGTCAATTCTGATTCTAATAGAGTTATTAGAAAGAACAATGACTGCCTCTGGTTGCACAGTAAAGCAGTAATAATACAATACAACAATATTGGCAGGATAGTATCGGAACTGATGGAGGAAGCGAAGAACAGGAAGCAGGGCTCAGCTCATGATGACGGCATGCGCGAGATCTTCATCAAGATACTGGAGAACCCCGCCCTCGATATGAGGGATAAGAAGGCAGCAATCATAGACTTTATCACTGCTGGCATTGAAACGGTAAGACAAAAAGGTATTATGGACCCTTCACCTATTATTGAACCCATAACATAATATATTTGATCAACCTATTGCTTGATTTGCTATTTCATGCCATTCGTTTTGATGAGAGTCTAGTGTAATATGAACTAGCAACCTTTTTTGTCACCGCACCATCAGGCGTCTGGTGTATTTCGTAACCCTTTTAGGGTAATATTACCCTAAAAGGGTTAGTTGAATTTGAAATAAGAAGGTACTTAGACTTCTTTTCTCTGATTTCATCTTGTATAACAATTACCGTACGTGAAGTTGATGTAAAGGCTATCAGGTTGCCACAAGTAATTAGGTACAATGTTCAGATGATATAATTATCACATTTAATTTTAATCACAAACACTATAATAATAAAAAGGGGTGATAAAAGATCATTAAATGATCGAATTACGACATTTACTTAAGCAATTAGTTGTTAAATCTTGCTCTACCAGATATGGAATAAACGCCGTGTGAACTTAAAATCAATATCAGTACCTATTTGTAAATTATAGCTACAGAAAAACTCCATAATTCCACCGTATAACTTTCTTGACAGCTAGCCAACAGCCTCGTATTCCTTCTATACTTGCTGAGCGGTCGTCCAGACTGGCAGCGAAGGATCCGCTCTGAATTGCCATCCTGCACTACTTTAAAAGCCGAAGACTTGACCGCGGCGCCTTCAGTACGAGCGGCCATTAATGAAGCATTCAGGCTACTGCCCACTGCGCCGTTCCTAGCAAGGTTACTGGATGTGCCTATGAATATAGCTGGACATAAGTTGCCTGCAGGGGTGAGTTGATTTAAATATACCTTAGAGATGCCTGATTGGTCATACGCACCAACAATGTTTTGTTACACTGTGTTATAAATGGCAAAAAAGGTTTAACTTCCGACGCCTGGTAGTAAACATAATGCAATAAATGATTTACTAGCGGTTATTATGTTTTGCTATTAATGCGGCATAAATCGTATACTGACGACATTACGCTCTTGTTCGCACTTAAGAGCGTAAAGGGCATGGTGATGATGAACGACCCCTGGCGTGCAATTGTTTCAAGACCCGCCCACTCCGGGTCCATTACTATAATGAGGACTTTTTTAACCTTAATCATTGTCTTCAGACTTTCGTGCTAGCCCACACGGGTGCGGCATGTCGTCGCGAGGAGAACTTTTGGCGCGCGACCGAGTACCTGCCGGAGCGCTGGGTGGAGCCTCGGGAGCCGCACGCCGCCTCGTTGATGGCGCCCTTCGGCCGCGGCCGCCGCATGTGCCCGGGGAAGCGGTTCGTCGAACTAGAACTGCATCTGTTGCTTGCCAAGGTGAGAATATTATAATACAGGGTCCAAGGAAAAGCTTCATCATCATAAAACATTAACCCAAGCGTGTCAATCTGCAGCACTAAGCATGTATAAGATTTAAGAGATGTAGCCAGTAGCATTAAGCATAACCAAGCTTAAACCCTCATAGCACCAAATGAGAGCAAGCGTTAATAGATATAGCACTAAGCAAGAACACTATAAAAAGCGGAGCGTTTTGAGACGTGTATAGTCAACTAAAGCAAAGTCGTGTGTAAAGCAATTTATTTGCATAACCCAAGTGTACTTTTCTCTACATACTTGCGAGATCTTTAGATATAGAAGCAACATGTGTTCGGCAAAATATCGGTGTTAGTGTAGTGGAAATGGCGTAACAATATTACCTATTATTTTCTCAGATAATGCAAAGATGGCGCGTGGAGTTCGACGGCGAGCTGGACATACAGTTCGACTTCCTACTGGCGCCCAAGTCACCGGTGTCTTTTCGTCTGGTCGAATGGTAGCCACACACCCCTCTATTCTAGCTACTTAATGACTTGTTGCATTTATGTTACAACTTCAAATTATTACATTTAAAATCCAGTTTTATTCAGGACCATTTGATGAAAGTCTGATAGTTTTGGAACTAAAATATGGGTCTGGGGTGAGTTTTAGAAGCTTCTTCTTACGGCCCGGCTACGACTTCTCGCTTCAGCGACGGGCGACGGCGCGGGGACACCAAAATGTTGCATCACGCCACGAGCTGCCGCTCTCGGCAGCAACGCGCGCGGTGCAACATTTTAGCACCCCCGCGCTGTCGCCCGCCGCTGAAGCGCGAAGTCGTGGCCGGGCCGTTACACGTTCCCTTAATTTTGAGGATCGCGACTATTGAGGATCTCCATTCAAATAGCATGGTTATAAGTGCTGTATCGCCTTGTAAAAACTACCGCCTTTAGACTTTTTTATGGCATTGAACCATCGTTGGATTGTATGAAAAGTTTATGAAACATATACGATTTTAAATATTTGTACATATTTCCTAGTGACGACAAAGTTACCGCCAGGAGCGATGCTGGTAAATATGCAAAGATCCGAAATGGAATATAATTTTCGTAATCCGTCAAAACTTGCATAAGACCCCCAGAAATAAGTTTAAGGGCCTCTTTCTGAATCGTCAGAAAACTTTTATCTACCAAATAAATATGGCGGTTTAACAGTTTTTCCATAGAATATCTGTTAAAACGCCATATTTATTTGGTGAATAAGGTTATCCGTCGATTATAAAACAGGCGTTAAGAGCTATGGTGTTATTGGTATTCGATGGAATCGTAATAGTAACCACGACTATTATGCTTCTATCTGCACATAGATGGGCCTATTATTATTATAGAGCCCATTATTTTATATAATAAATATTTAATCAACGACAATAATAAGACATAAGTGAAAGAGATACCTACAGAATGTAATAATTATCCCAGCATTTAAAATTATTCTGTGTTGTCTTGTTTCTCTGTCAGATGCTTCTATCTGCACATAGATAACCCTATTAATATTATGGAGTCTATTATGATTATTATAATAAATATATAATCAACGACAATAATAAGGCATTAGTGAAAGCAATACCTACAGAATGTAATAATTAACTCAGCATTTAAAATTATTCTTTGTATTGTGTGGTTTCTCTGTCTGACTTTAAAATTATTGTATCTATAAAATTTGAGCTTTATTACGACTAAAGATTGATTTAACTTTATGGTTTTCTATATAATCATGTGAATGATTGCTGTAATATTATTATATTCGAATAGTTTTTAAGCACCTACTTACGATTGTGTTAAAATCGTCTTCCACACAGGTCAAAATGAATACCTACTTAGATTAATAGTACATTGTTATCCGAGGGGAAAATTAACTTATTAAAAGGTCCCGAGACGGGTACGCGAGGGCGCTAATAGTTCGAGGGACCAATAATAAGTTACTTTAACCCGAGGGAAACACTGTGCTTTTCATCACGTATACAAGGAAAGTAATAATAAAATAATTAAGTAGCTAAAGAAAAAAATTGTGAACATTTACACATACATACACATGTATACTGACGTAGACTGCGTATTTTACTTTTTGATATTTTTACACTGTCTCTTTGTTTTTTTTATAGGGCAGTACTTTTTCAAACATTATAAAAGGTTTTATTCTGTGATTATAGATTCGGAGCAGGAACGATTTGTGATTGATTTAGGGAAAAATGGTAAATATTTTGCCCAAATCTATGTTATTTTAAAGAAATAGTTGAAAGTAAATTATAATAAAGTCATTTAAAAAAATATATTCTTTAATACTTAACTTCTAATACTTAACTTTATGTTATTTCAATTTTACATCGCGCTGTAATTGAATGGCTGTAAGAAGGTTGAAACTATTACGTTCTCTTTGGTTGGAACATAGTTAAATAGAAACTCGTTTTTTTTTATAATTTGACAGAATCGTTGACAGAACGGGCCCAATCGTTATCTGGATACACGATTGTGCCCGTTCTGTCAACGAATTTGCCCGACCTAAAAAGTATCACCTTCTGTCGGCTCTTCAGGCACCTTTTGACTTACTTTCCGCGTATGAGTGATCATCATAAACATAATCATAAAATAATAATCTCCTTACCTTCCAAATGTGTAGGTAACTTTAACTTAATATCCTCTAGCTTATCGTAATTTGGTTGCCATAAGAACTCAATTGAGAATGCGTTACAGGGTAATGGTGAAAATCTGCTCAAAGTGCACACTTCTTTCCGACGTTGAAAGAACTGTTCACAAATTATTGTATAAGGACGTAATTTACGTAGAATATACTGAACTAGTTTATAGCTACACAATATTTAACAATATGGCTGTGTTAATATCAAAAAACATATTTATATGAATGTTATAACCGTGAATACCTCTTGTTGTAAGACCGTGTATTGCCAGCACAAGCATTTGTCAGGTTATGTAATCTTAGTGTGAACATTTAAGTTTAGCGTTTACAATCATTCCAATTGAATTAATTTAGTTTAGCGAGTGCAGCTTCGATATTCGATATTAACATCAATAATGGAAGTGGCCATTTCCTATGATTTAATTTTTAATGTTGACATTAGTTGTACCCACCACAACACAAAGACATCGATGGCTCCAACCTCGTTAGCTTTTATATAGTTGAAATTTATTATTATTTTGTTTATCAAAGTACCTATAGCAAACATTATTACGATAATATTGTTACGGAAATATATTATTTAAGATACCTATTCTTCTTGATATTTCAATAAATAAAACAATATTAAAAAGATTACAATAATGCCCGTGTTTGATTCAGCTGTATACCTATTTTTCCGATCTGATTTGCTACTATGAAAGTGTTTCTTTTCCGCTTCGATACATACTTGTAGCGAGAATAATTCGACCTTACAATGTAAGCAGACATTCCGTATGCTATTTCTTTTTATTGGAGTTTCAGTAAAAACTCATGCATATCGAGGGTAAGTATAATGAAGATTAACAGCTGCATAACTTAAGATGCTTGTCTTAGTACAGCTAATGTAACAAGATTCATTAATTGATAAAACATCGAGTAAAATGCATACAAAACTAATGATACCCACAATCAATTAGGGTTGCAACCGCATAAAATAAAATTTATCTATTTCTTGATTACAAGTTTCTCACTTGTAGTAGTTGAATCTAGTTATTAAACTGATAACAAACGAATACAATAAATTAAATAAACACATGACCAAAAAGAGTGGTCAGCTCCAAAAATTGTGAAGTGTGACAACATTGATATGATAAGCTGACACCAGGAATTGATAAACAAATGATAACCAAGGTTCTACAGTCAAGTTTGCGGTCAAGATAAAAAGTTCTCATGATAATTGTTGTTAAATTAGCAATATTAAAACAAAACAATAACTAAACGTCACATTTTATCGCGAGCTGTGTACCGGTCAAGTGTTAACCTAGCTCTTGAAAAACTAAAATAATGAAGTTCTGTGCGAATTTAGCGTTTATGTTTAATGAGGCATCTTCGGTATTGGAAAGGTACGCTTTGGCAAAAGATGCCGGCTTCAAAGCAGTCGAAACCGGCTTCCCATTTGGTTTCACATTGGAGCAAGTCAAAGATGCGAAGGAGAAGGCTGGCATTGAACAGGTGTTGATTAATTTAAAGACTGGTAGGTATTGTTCATATTCTTAACAAGTTTTTTGTATTTATTACCTATAACTGTGAAATATTAAAGGTAATTTTGAAACTAAAAGAAAATAGGTAGGTATCGCTTCTTATCGGGCATTTGAAGAATCAGGGATCCTACAAAAGTATGGGTTATAAATCCCACTAATATTATAAATGTGAAAGTTTGGATGGATGTTTGTTACTCTTCCACGCAAAAATTACTGAACGGATTTGGATGAAATTTGGAACCCAGATAGTTTATAACCTGGATAAACACATAGGATACTTTTTATCCCGATAGTATGTTCCCGTGGGATAAATTATGCGCGCACGAAGTCGCGGACAAAAGCTAGTAAATTATAAATAATCATTACAAATATTACTTTCCAGGGGATGTAACCAAGGGTGAATTAGGAGTGACAGCAGTACCAGGCAAAGAAAATGAGTTCAAAGACAACTTCAGAACAACAGTAGACTACGCCAAAGCACTCAATGCGAGGAAGATACACATCATGGCTGGAAAACTGGAGACAGTAACACCACAGAACTGGGAGACTTATGAGAACAACTTGAGATATGCTGCGGAGATATTGATAAAGGAGAATATTGTTGGTGTGATTGAGCCTATCAACCAATACTCAGTGCCTAATTACTTTTTGAGCGATTTTAATAAAGGTAACTTAGGTTTAACACCTAACAATTTTATAGACTTTGCTTTTGTAGAAGGCAATTTGACAAATTGCAAACGATCTTGCTAGAATGAGATTCTTGAGACACTTGGGCTCGTATTAATAAATGCATCTCAAAGTTGAGATCGATCTCAAGATGCTGCTTTTGACAGATGTTCCATACATCAAAACTGCATCTTAAGATCGATCTCAACTTTGAGATGCATTTATTAATACGAGCCTTAGGTCCTTTTCAGAATCGTCAGATAACCTTTATCCACCAAATATAGCGTTTTGACAGTTTTTCCATGGAATATCTGTCAAAACCCCATATTTATTTGGCGGATAAGAGTTATCCAACGAATCTAAAACAGGCCTTATGTTAAATATGATAATGGTTGTTTCAGCATTAGACATAATAAAACGTATCAACAGTCCGAATCTGAAGTTAATGTTGGATGTGTTCCATTTGCAACAGATATGTGGGGACATCTCTCATAGTGTTGCGAAGTTCATGCCCTATGTAGGACATGTACAGGTAAGATTATTTTTGTTTGGGGAATAAGTAATACAACTTCTTTAATACAACTGAAACATTGCTCTCATTGCCTACATGAAATATTTATGAATAAAGGGGGCCATAACATATCTTACAAGGAAAGTGCAAGAGGAACACCAAGAATAACTTAAAGAAGATGTTGCATGATGTAGCATGTTGGTGGAGAAAGAGACTGGCCTAGCTTGACGAATAAAAATTAAGAGAATTTCATCGGCTACACCAACAACGGTCATAGGACAAAATAAGAAGGAGGCCAAAAACCCTTATTTTAGGTTTTTATTGGTTAGACTGAAACTAGTGGATGGATTTTAATGAAATTTGGTATGGCACTAACTAGAATCTTGGGGCAACACTTGGGAACAATACACCTTAATCCTACATAATCATGTGTTATGTTAATTTCAGATAGCTCAAGTACCCGACCGCAACGAGCCTAATACGCCGGGCGAGATCAACTACAAATATGTGCTGCAGCAGTTGGCTAGCAATGGCTACAATGACTGGATCGGCCTCGAGTATAAACCCTTGAAGGGCACTAAAGAAGGCCTGACATGGGTTGAGAATTATGGGTACAGTCTCTAAATGATATTTTAAAACGTTGCTATCCGATTACTTTATCCTATCATCATAAATGTGGATAAAATTATCCATCCTACGAGGGAAAAGTTATGACAAGTATGCTGCCTATCACAAATATCATAAAAAAAAATATGAAATGTGAAATTTAAAAATTAATTTAAAATGTTTATTTTTGTACAAATAAAAAGTTGTTGTTTTATAAATCACATTATTATTAATTAAATGGTAGGTTTTAACATTATAGTAGATAAATTAGGTACTAACACAATGAATATTGCGACGGCACTACGCGCCATTACTCTGGAACTGTTGCACCCAGTAGTGCTTCTTCACAGCATCCAATGATAATCTCTCCTTACTAGAGTGTCGTAGGAGCTGAAAAAAAAAAGATTATGTTAACAATCAATGAGATGAGATGAGTTAAGATGTGCATTTTTTTTTATATAATTTTCAAAGTGTGTAAAACAAATATGCTGTAATATTTCATTTCACCCACGAAGAAAATATTTCAATCCAAAAGCATATTTTTATGGATTATTATTAATTACACATCAAATAATACTGGCTGCACATCAAATTAACCAGAGCGTGCATAGTTCCCCAGAAATGTTATGTATGGCCCTAAAGACTAGGTCAGGTTAGGTTAGAACAGATCACACAGAAATATTTTGCTGTGCAATCAGTATATTTTTTCATTTGCGTTTAAATACTACCCATTTTTTATTGGCTCAATGACATAAATTATCCGTCATCGCTAATTTTACAAAATGGGAAGTGTATAGTAGACATTGAAGACCTCGGGAAACCGCTGGATGCAAGCAGAACAGCACCGGTTTTTGTGGAAATTTTGGGGGAGGCCTATGTCCAACAATGATCGTTTTTGGCTGAAATGATGAAGACAATCAGCTTACAACAAAAGTCATCATTATTACCTTAGAAATGAGGTCCTTAGCGCCCTCAGGCACGTAGCTAGGGTACACCATATCGAGAGAAAGAATTCTTGCATAGGTTTTGTCTTGTCCTTCACTTTCGAACGGAGGCTTCCCTACGAGGAACTCGTAGAGGAGAACTCCGATGCACCAATGGTCCACGGATACGTCATACACCTCTCGTTTAATCATCTCAGGGGGCAGGTAGTCCAGGGTACCGCACATTGTCTTACGTCTGTGGAGACAAATAAGTATCAATAGAATTATATTGCTGCCGGGCTCATACATTATGACCATAAAAAAGCTGGTGTACTAACAAATTGGCACCTCTCCCTATTTAAAATCTAGTGTAATTTTTTACACACGGTACTTATCTAAGTACGAATTACATTGAGCGGAGCTTGCATACACAATATTAGTTTTTACAGTATTTAAAGATACTATTTCATGAACGTCATATTTTAAATCGGTGGTACAGCCAAGCTGTAGCTGATTGCAGCTCATGTAAGAGCTGGCTTAAACGGGGTAGTACCACCCTCTCACAGAAGATCGGCGTAAAGTAGCTATTTTAGCTGCGTTTCGTACAAGTGAAAACGCCGGAAATCCAATCCCTTTCCCTCCCTCTGTCCCACTCTCCTTCAGGTCAGCAACATGCGAGCGATGCATTTGGTATTGCAAGCATCTATAGGCTATAACTGCTTGACATCCGATGGGCCATATGCATATAAAAATTTTGTTTAATAAGTGGAAAGACACATTCTTTCAATCATTCACATGACCTCATGATATCTGTCTTCACCCTTAAATGGTTATTAACTCTTAAGATGCTCTGCGCTATCACAGCTTTCTTATTTTTATAAATTATTTGGAAGCCTACCTTTCTGAAGGTGCATGCACTGACCATCCAAAGTCAGCCAGTTTGAGGTCTCCATTGAACGCAACCAGAATATTCTCGGGCTTGATGTCTCTGTGTATAACATGATGTTGGTGGCAGTATTCCACTGCATCTGCAACCTACAACGCAAATGAATAAAAGAACATTAATTGGAGCAACTATGCCATTTATCATCTCATTTGTGACACGATCTGACAACTGCTTGGCTGAGTGGTTGAAGTACAGGCTGCTCGGCTCACTGAATTGGGGTGGTTGCGGTTTTGATTCCCACCAAAGGCGAGGCACCAAAGGCGTGAGGTTTCCATAAACTTTTCGTGATTGGTCTGGGTGTCACTGCGATCGCGACCCACACATAGCATCACTTAGTTTGTTGCCAATATTTACATTTATTTATCTGTCACCTAATGGGACAGACGTAATAGGAAAATACAGGGTTGATAGTGTCTAATTACAAGGGTTGATAGTGTCTTATTTCTTTGTATAACTCAATCTCTCTCAGTTGGATGTTGGATTAGTCAGAGGATTCACTGCCTATGGCATCAATTTATCAATGAGAGACTAATTTTTGATTTAGGTGGCATTTTGCAAATACAAAAAATTACCTGATAAATATATTTAGCAGCTCTGGCCTCTGGGAACCGTTTTTTGGGTGCGTTGGTGAGATGTTTGTACAGTTCTCCACCGGCGGCAAACTCCACCACCAGGTATATGCGCTTCTCATCATGGAACCATGTCAGCAGACGTAGTATATTTGGATGCCTGATGAATAATGACAAAAATAAGTTATATTTATAGTGGTCACCTATATAGTAATCAATGGAGATCCCAGTGGGCCTAGGTTGGCCAGTCATGATGAGACAAAATGTGGGATACCTACATTGATTGTCTCATACTGCTCTATGAATTAAGAACTCTCTCTCCAACATATCCCAGGATTTGACAACATAATGTACGCCATACACGCTACAGTCTACCGGAGATGTACCTGTGCATGTTTGCCTGCACAGGTCCGATATTGTGTGTGGGGATGAACCAGTGTACCGGAGCGGACTTCAAAAGAGATGATTTTCGAATTTTCTCCGTCCGCCTGTGCAGGTCTATACCCACACACGCTCCGGTCTAAATGTACAGGTAGACCTCTCCGGTACACCGTAGCGTGTATGGCCAGCATAATATACCTTTATAATATTGTCACTTTTTGAGCTGAAGTATACTATTCATGCGTCACAGCTTAGCAGAAGTTTTAAACCTTTCTGAGAGGTACCCAATTTGTTGTTGTACCTATTAAACAAATAAAATCGTTCACTTACTTCAAATGCGATTGTATTTCAATTTCCCGCATCACTTGCCGTTCACATTTAGACCTCACAATTTGCGATTTGAAAAGCGCTTTGATAGCGACCAATAACCCAGTTTTCTTTTCTCTAGCTACATGTACATGCCCGAATTTCCCTTGGCCGAGGAATGAACCCAGCTCGAAGTCTCTTGGAGACCATTTATAGCTGCGAAATAATCAAATATTAGAAATTTTCCTGACATAAAATGTTTCACTTTTCAACAAGTAATTTTGTTTGACTTACGGGTTCCCATATGCTTCGTGGTTGATTATTTTTGTTTCCAGTTCTAAAACATCGTCTTGCATTGTTATTAATTGCAGATAATTGTATTCTCGTTCCAAGATTTTAAAAGTTTCACCACAAACAAACTTGATAGCCCGCCCGTCCGTTCGTTATCATTTGAAAACGTAGAACAGTGTTGCCAGATGACCATGTGAATTTCCCCCCAACTTTTTTCGAAATCCCCCCGAAAAATAGCTTTTTCAAATAAAAACCACCCAACATTTTTTTTACTAATTTAAAAAAATATTAAAATAACCAAACAGCAGTTCACAACAACTAAGCAAGAAAAGAAACCATAGAGAAAGCAATAACTATCTTTGAAAGATATAAGCACTACGATAGTAGAGTAGTGTCTCCCGTACTACCTACGAATTAAACGAATAACGAATTAATTATTTATTGAATTAACGAATAATAAACGAATTGAATTTTATGAGACGGAAGAAGCTATCAATACCACAATGATCAATTAATATGGCAGAGGTGTATACTCCGTCTAAATAAAGGCGGTTCACTAGGTCTCGGCACTCTTCTAACTCGGAGGATTTATAGCTGCCATGACAAAAGCCGTTCGTTTCATGTGAATAGATTTTCTCTAATTAATTTCGCCACCCTGGTAATAACTACCTACGTCACAAAATGATAGCGAACGAATTGAAAATGGGGAATTATAAATCGAGCCGCAGAATTTTTATTTGGTCACAGAATTTGACTTCTAATGTTATAACTAAACCACAGAAAGATAAGAAAGCTTCTAATAAACTAATTAGTTTTCTTTACAATAGCACCTAAATAAGAACATCAAATAAAGAACATCAATTACCATGAACTTGTCCTACTGATTTATAAGTCGCCACCAAATTTACTAACTCAGCCACCGATTTTACAACTCATCAACTGTTTGCATTTTGAAGCTTCAACATAGTCCTCAAAAAATGTAGTTTAAGTCAAACTAGGAAATATCAAATTAGACGGGCGCGACCGGCATTTGCACCAATCAGAGGGCTCCATTCAATTCAGGCAAGCTTGGGACTTCGGGGCATTGGAGTTGGCTGGGTTAGGTTCGAAGGGAACGACGGGGGTTAGCGAGCGAGCGGAGCGAGCGAGCTAAACCCCCTCATTCCCTTCGTGTTAGGTTACTGGTGTACCTGAACGCAGAAATAGGAGCCCCGCGAAGCGGGGCTCCGTCGACTTTGCCATATAATGTTATTCTACTTTTTTGGTGTCATAAATAAGTAATTTAGAGGTTTACTTCTTGAATCTAATTTACAAATATAGATGTAAAAAAATAACTACGTGGCTGAGTTGTGGTGGCTAAAATTGTATTTTTTAGATGCACAATCCCATATAGTGTAATAGTGGCTGAGTTAGTAAATCAGAGGGCAATGTATTTTTTGAGAGGCCAAAGATGCTATTAAAAAGATGTCGGGTTAATAATATGCCATTGAAAATTAATAAAAATATGCAAATAAGGTAGGTGGTAATGGGTATTGTGTTTATGGTTAAATGATTGGGGTACTCGAAAAACCTTCAAAATTCCCCCCCCCCCCCCCCCCCCGAAATTCCCCCAAAGGACCTTTGCCCCCGAATCTCCCCCAAAGGCGAAAATACCCCCCGAATTTGCAGGGAATCCCCCCCATCTGGTAGCACTGACGTAGAAGAAACGCCAGTAGGCTCCAAAGGGCTTGTACCCAGAGCCGTGAAACAAACTTAAAAAAAAAAAAAAAACGCCAGTCAGACGATAATTCCATGCGTATATGCAAGGAAGTTTTAAGTCTCTAACACCTGGAATGCGGACTTGGCAGCAAAAGTGAAGCCGACAGCGAGATACCATACTGAACGTTGTTTCCTTTGCCAACAAGAGTGACCATAATATTTTGAAATTTTGAGAACGTCCCCATGGACATCTAGTGAAAACGTGCTTTTGTTCCGAGATTGTTATGATAGGAAAATAATAAAATAAGGAAAGGGATGTTTATTTTCTTAAGAACATGAGTAGGTACAATAAATTAGTCTGCGGTGGCCAAACCACACGAGTGCCTGTCTGTATCTTGGCAACCTAAATGAAGTTACAAAATAGTATTTAAGATCGTAGATTTTGCCACTTTGTAATATAAAGTAACATGACACTTTTGACGGGCCCATTAGCGTGGTTGGCGCGGAGGCGCCTTTCACGCTGCAGGTCGTAGGTTCGATTCCTACCCGGGACATGCATTTGTGTGCATGAACATGTCTGTATGTCCGGAGTCTGGGTGTATATGTATATTAAGTATGTATTTACAAATAAAAAAGTAGTATATGTAGTAGTATCAGTTATCTGGTTTCCATAGTACAAGCTCTGCTTAGTTTGGGATCAGGTAACCGTGTGTACAAAAATGTCCCAGGATATTATTATTACTTCACACGCTTGGACGTTGTCTAGGCTCTCCATATCTATGGTTTTTCCAATACTTATCGTTCCTCTACTTACTCTTTTTCTATGCTATAAAAGGTACCTACTACTGTTAACATGTTATGTTTGATTTGGGCTGTGCAAGTTGTGACAGACGGACATAGAGACAGATAGACGGACAACAAAGTTATCATATTAGGGTTTAGTTTTTTTCCTTATTAGGTACGGTACCCTAAGAATATCTAACTAATTAGACCATAAGACAAAATTAAAGGACAATGGGCAAAACTGTATGTACTGTATGGGACTTGGTCCAAATATCCACCACTGACGAGACCTACGTAACCCGATAGACCACTAAATACTGAGTAACTTTTACAAAGACAGTTCAACAAAATAAGCTGTAAGTAAAAAAATACGGGTAGTTTAAAAAAAAATATGATTTCACCATTAGTATTATGTTTATACATTTTTTTCGAAAGGCAACAATATAAATACTCTTACTAACATTAAATAAAAATAAAATAAGCTGTCAGAAAGCAAAAAATGCCGTGAAAAGTTTTTATTATTATTTTTGTTACCTGATGAAAAGTGAACAACAAGCGCTTCTATAAAATAAATAAGCAGGTACGTTCTATGCGTTACCTTATTTTTCACTTATCATCAGGTAACAAAAATAATAATAAAATATGTTTCACGGCATTTTTTGCTTTCTGACAGCTTATTTTATTTTTATTTAATGTTAGAAAGTGTATTTATATTGTTGCCTTTCGAAAAAAATGTGTAAGACATAACACTGGTGGTGCGTTCCAATCACTGTAAATTTTGTTATTTTCGTTATTTTTGTCCACAAATCACGTTCCACTCGCACCAACTTGTACTGAAAGTTATCATTATTATCGTTTTTAACACTTTTTGTGGACGAAAATAACAAAAATTACGGTGAATGGAACGCAGCATAAGTTTGAAATAAAAAAATTAAAATATTTTTTTAAACTACAATTTTTTTTTTACTGACAGCCTATTTTGTTGAACTGGCTTTGCAAAAGTTACTCAGTATGTAGTGGTCTATCGAGTGACGTAGGTCTCGGAAGTGGTGGACATTTGGACCATTTTTGCCCATTGTCCTTTGTGCTAACGAAAAGGAACAGTGAGGGCAGGGCATTTTCCTTTAAAACTCGTTGTGTTAAATTAGGGACATAATCTGTCGGCTTAAAATGCTTGCTGTATATGACGGAATTTTGGGTAATTTTTCTGTAGCCAATAGGTATTTGTTGTAACCAATTTACACGCCTGGGATCTGTAAAAGATAAAATTGTTTTTTTGTTTTTTATTGCTTAGGAGTAATCGGGAAGTGTAAAGTCAAAAGTCGTCCCAATTGCAAACAATTTCAATCGACAAACCATCGGTCTCGGCCTTTATTTTATATTGTCCATCAAGGGTTGCAATGCTGACCGCGCTGTGGAGGCCTGGAGCTGCGCTGCGCCGCGCTTTCGGCCATCAACAACGCGCCCAGCAACACACTCATTACAGACCGTGGCAGTAATGTACTATTAAAAAGTAACAAAAGGGTAAAGGAAAGGGGCCCCGAGAATTACATTGCCTGAAATGGTTAATCTGGCCCTAGACGTGCGCGTTCCTCGAGCGTGTGAACGACGCGAACGCCGTGTGCGAGCCCGGCGAGCCGTGACAACGCGGCGTGAGCGTCGCGTTTTACCAGCGTGTGGTCTGTCGCGCGCTGCAAATGCGACCGACTTCAAAAAGTAGCGATGTAGTCGTGCGGCAACGAAAAGCGCGACTTTATCGCTGCAAACAGTTCCCGTGGACGATATTCCTCAGTTAACACAGACACATAATAAGATTTATATTATAGTCCTTTTTACTAGAGAAATTTGTGTCACCCGAACATCTAAAATGTACTTAACGTGGAAAACATAGTTACCCACTTACCTATGTTAAGATAATCCTTAATTCGGATAATATTCGCTTTTACACCCTTCCATTACGCATATTCTACCCATTTTTATGAGAAAATTCAGCACAATCCTCTAGATTTAAAATTAGCTGAAAATGTCGTGTGTCACGCAAATTGACGTTCTGTGTTTCAAGTTTTTAATTTTATTTCTGCTACGATTCCTATAGACATCACGGAACTGACAATTACAAGCGAATTATTAAAGAAGGTAAGTACTTATTTCCAGATATTTATTTATATTTGAAATTTTAATCTTAGGATATTCTTATACTTTACCATAGGTATTTCATTAATCGACTTTATTGTTTATTATTCTTAACATGAAAATGTACCAAGTTTAAGGTGATCGAATAAATATTAACTGGCAACACAAGGGATGAAAGGTTGTACTATTAGAAAGGGAAAGAAGGCGCAGTTATAGGTATCTGGCTCGGACCGGTTTTTATAATGCGTGCATCGTGGGCGTTAAGTCCGTCACATAAGGATTATTTTTGATTAAATGAATGGAAAATAAAGTTTGTAGTCCACAGTCATGTTCAATGGTATTACGTCGATGCGTATATGTAAGTAGTGCTGACAGCGCAGTAAAACAATACATCGATATGTTTCATTCCAAAATGGAATATTGCATCGATGTTCGCGATGAATAAATATTTATATTGTTTTTGGATTCGTGTTTTATCCATGGAATTACTTTTTTCACATGCATTACCTACGCATTAGCTGTAATGTCTATTGAATGTACTAACATCTATTTATCGAGCGTAAGTATCGCAGCTAAACAAAATAATTATATGTTGACCAAACTAGAATCAAAATACCAATGATGACTGTGGGTTCAATGCAGTGCACCTCTGCCTGCCCCTTCGGTGTAAACATACAGACGTGATAATGTTTAAATAAATATCGATGTATTCGATATATCGATATAGGTATATAGAACATCACTAGATATTTGATCGTAACTTTTTTCGCATGTTACCGGCTTTGGGTACCAGTCTTTTAAGGTCTCTAAGTAATCACGGACCACGGTATCTAGGTAGGTACCGAACACGGAGGATTTTGTGTCAGCGTGTACGGGTTTCCTCACTTGGCACTTATCTCTATGATTTTTGTTGTGTTTCTTCGTACGATCAGATTTCATGCCATTCGCGAGTTTCATGACCGTTTCACGGAAGTCTGGCAGATTCTGCTGGTGGGTCGGTCGGAAAAATGAAACAACTGCTTTTGTAGAATTGCTGCAATGTTGCATAGAGGCGCCATTAGCCCCATTTTGTGCCCTTGTGTGATGGTGTAATTTTAGGACACCAACAAGATGGTCCGATACCATAATAAAAGGCGCTGTAGTCGGCAGTTTCTACAAGGCGCGGAGGTAGATAGGTACACAGTAACACAGCGCTTACCCATGACCGGGATATTTGGAAGGGCATCCGCAATAGTCGCGAATTCGCGATCCTCAGAATTGAGGGAACGTATTTAAAATGAACTGAGGTAATTACCTACCTACCTAAGTACTTAGTTACCGTACCGGTTCCTCTAGGAAGTATTTTAGTCGTTAATTTGGTAACTTACAACATTTTTAAAAACGTTTATTTCTAAACTTAGTACCTACCTACTAGGTTTTCAGAAATAATAAATGATTGAAATTTTGAGAAATAAATGAAAGTGCGCCTTGAGGTTGTAATTATGATGCTCGAGGGAGAGCAGAGGACGTAGGTACTCACGATTGAGGAGGTGAGTGCAGCGTGGTGCGTTGTTGTGAAAACATTCGTTTTCCGACTAGTGCGGGGGAAGGTCCGGGGTGACGGGGGGAGGGAGTCGCTCCCTAACCCACCCCAACTTTAACGAGCTAAACCCCTATTTGTAGATGCCGGTTTATGAAATAAACAAATTTTATAACATTTTTAATTATTATAGGCATCGTACCTACACGCTAGCAGGCGCAGGGCGTCAGTATAATTTTATATAATGTTTCTATTTTTCTAAGCATAATAAGCCTGTCTGCAGCCCTTATAGTCCACCTATAAAGTGTAAGTACACCTATTATCAGGAAACTGTACTATAAGATTACCGTAGAATGCCTGCTAACTGACCGCAAATTGATAACATTATATCTACCTAATCATAGATAGATGTACATTCTTTTATGTAAGTAAGTATACCTACTTGGGCAATATTCATAACGATAGTTCTAATTCGATTATCATAATATTCTACGTAATTCCATCGACAAAATCACCAAACCATCCCATTATGCATACAGCAGCAAATACAATACAATATCGTCGCATCAAGGTAATAAGATCAGATGATATTGCCTATAGGTAGTTGTAGGTATCAAAGCAAACAAAATGCGCAGTATTAGCTTCCGAGCCGCCCTCGCCCTCGGGTAGCCGGTGGCGGGAAATCGTGGAAAACTCGCGCAGGGGTGGCAAGCCAGCGCTCATTCCGTGCCGGAGCGCCGTGCCGCTCAATCGATACACTGTACCGAAAAACCGACTTTCAACCACAAAAATATTACAAACCAACCGTAATAATCCCATATGACACTCGTTAACTCTACATTTGAACCTTGTGTTAGTGAAATAAGCAATTATCCGCCATGTTTCCCGTGCCGTAAACAAGTGCGTCGCAAAACAGCATCGAACTAGGTAAGTGTATAATTATTGGCACGTTAGAATGACCTAGTTATCACCTTCATGTAGAATAGGGTGCAATACTCATGACCTGTTTCCGCCTGGGAAGTCAAGACTAGATTTGCTCCTGTGATTCGAGAAAATTTTATCATACCTAGTTAAGTTTATGTATAGGTAAGGTGAGGTATACCTAAGGATTTATATCAAAATATCCACTTTGGCTTTGGTATCCATGCGGTTTTTTATATTATGTTTCCTTAATAGAGCACTGAAACCGTTTGTTTTGATTGTAGATAAAAATAAAAGCACGAGTAGAATAACGCTTCAGAAATCAACAGCTGGAAAACTAAAGTACTTGCCTAACACATTATTTTCTTTACCATACACAACAGTTACGCAAGACTTTAATCTACCAGATTTTTTACGATCCCTTTTCTGGAGAACAGACCACTTATATGCAATAATTCACCAGAGCTAACGAGAGCATTTAAGCTCTCTGGACACCAATTAAGGGAAGTAAGGCAAGCCTTAAGCCTGAGCTGAAAGTCCTGCGGGCCACCTATCTCCAATCGAACAACGAAAGCTGAGATAGGGTTTTTAACTGACTCTAATGCCAAGTGCAAGTTGTTTGTGGTGTATGTAGCTATTCAATCCCGCAAGAAATTATCATATTCTTTATAAGTACATTCAAACATGATCTAACGTCATTCAAAATCTGTAGGTCTCCTCACCCCGATCTTTACAAATAGGTTCCAATGAGTGTCAATGACCGTGAGCGTGTGGCAGAGTGCCATTGCTACCCCTCATCACGGCGTGTGCCAAACCTGTCAACGGGATTGCCAGATACACAATTTCCTTATACTGTATCTTGGGACCCTAACGGTTTCTATTATGTGTCTCTGCTATACCTACCCGGATCTTGGAAAGATCGCTTTGAACTGAACAAATAAATGAGACTTTTTCTGCACATATTTAACTTGTTCGGCGTTATGGTATAGCTAGGTACTCACTTGTGGTATGATTAAATTTTGTATCGTCAAACCACGTCTAAAAATATTTCTGTCCTGCTCATACGCTACGAACATGAGTTTTTTTTTTTTTTTATGTCATAAAGACCTCTCGCGCACGGGTGACTTTTCTAACCCTTATCAAGAAGGAACCTACGTACTGGAGATGGACTATGTGATAGCATTTGATGAGAGTACGAAACAGCATAGTCACGGTGACAGAAGTCTCCCGTGCACACAAGAACCCGCCTCAGTCTAGTCTAGAGACTACGGGATTACAAACTGTGCTGGAACTCCGAAATAATATCTGCGGGCCTTTACTCATGCCGGTATCTATTAATCTACTAATTCTGAAATAGTGAGTGTCATTGACCGTGAGTGTGGGAGCCACCCCCCTCGTTCCATGCCAATCCGTCACCTTCGGTTAGGGGCGCGTTTCCGAAATATACCGTATTTGTCTGTCCATAATGGTTTAATTGATTTCAATTTAATTCTGCGTTTCATTGCGATACGGCTTTATATTTCCTATTCAATGAACAATAAGTTAATAAAATGTCTACTATATAGTAACCAGACTTTACAACTAAGTTCCCCGATTAATTACATTACTTTATAATGGGTCTAGGTCTAGTTAGATTGTAAATTAACTTTAACTCTGATAGCTTTCAAAGCCTATTAAAAAGTTTCGAAGATTATAAAGTTTCTAGATTTCATAAACTTCGAAACTAGGCGTTTTCAGTTTGAAACATTACAGAGTTCTTTCAAATTTGTTTAGTACGAGTACATAACATTTTTTACTTAATTTTAGAACTGGTTTTATATGTAGTATCAGATTGGTCGAAAGTTAGTAGTACCTACGCCCTTCGCATGGAAAGCTGTTTGTCCACGTCAACCAGTCGGCGATAGGCTTCGGAATGACGACTTACGGCGAGAAAAGTTCGAGTAGAGTGTCCACAAACGGTGAAAGGTTGTCGAAATTTTAATTGGTGATGCGTGTTTTGCAACAAAATTATGATTAACGCAAATAAATAAATATACCAAAGTAAATTAACATACATACCTATTTACTTGGGACTTTAATGGTATAGAGATTAATATACGGTAGGTACCTAATAGGTATTTAAAACATGTTTCGTCTTCCTAAATTACTTACAGGTTACAAAAACACGACTGCCTCGACAAAAGGTGGTCTAAAAAGTTTTGAAAATTCTCTTTGTTTCGACTTTTTGCGCCGCAGAACCATTTTATCCTGGGTAAAATATACGTACTTACTATTCAGGAACATCTACCTATGGTTTGACCTGATTTATTTATTTCCATGACTAATTTAGTTTCATTAAATTAACAAAAGCATGGTGTCAACAGTGTAGCTACTTGTAGTACCGCTAACTGTTCGGTAGGGACACTTTCACTGGTAGTAGGTACTTCGCCGATCATGTGATGAGTGTCAGCTTTGACACGAATACGGCACAGTTCGGCGGCGCGGGCGCAGCCAAGCGAGCCGACGAGTTACGGTAGGCGTTATTCGTGTCCAACGGATAATGAGGGACAGGCTTCAGAATTATGATTATGGTGGTAGAGCTGTAGCTAACTGACTGCACGTCCTATTAGGGATTGCTCAAACGGGGAAGTACCATCCTTTCACAGAAGATCGGCATAAAGTAGCTATTAAATCTACGTTTTGTACGATGAGTGACAGAGCCGGAAGTCAAACCACCATTTCTTTTTTTTTGCACCCATAGCTATCAAACAAAACACACTGAGACTAAGAAAACTATCTTATTAGGACTGTCACAGGTCAGTTTAGGTTACTGTTACGATATTGTTATCGCCAGAGAAAAAAATATGAAAGAATATGGAGGTATTATTTGACCTGCGTAGTGTTGTAGAACGTGTAGCTAAAAACGTACCTACGTACCTATTCCTAAAAAAGTAGAAATTGGATTCTAGATGTGTATGGATTTTATTTATTTCAAACACGTAATTGAAGCGACGTAGCACGTTCCATGCATTGGAATTCAAACAGTCATTTAGGGGTGACTCCCTCCGAATAAAATAAGGGTGCATATTATCAGTGACAGTCGAAATTTATTAAACAATCTATTGATATAAGTACCTACTTATGTTTCACTTATTTTTAAAAGGATGATAATTATAGGTTCTATAGGAAAGGATTATAAGAGTGAAGAATCTTATGAAGAAGAAATACGATGCCTGGCACCACAGAATAAACAAATAGGGGCACACCTATAAAACTGCTTGCTTTGAGAGTTTTTACAAAGTACTGCCATGCAGCCAATACCTCCAAGATTTTGGTCCAGGATAACTGTTAAAATATCCACAACATTTTTAGGTTCCATTGTGGCCAATATATGTCATTTATTGGCCTCAGGATAAGCGCGACTTTGATGTAGATAGACAGGGAAATGTAGCACGACCGCATGGCCACCGGGGACCGCTACACGAGCCATTGTGAATTATAAAGAGCCATGCAGCTATCGATTTATCGTCTATATGTATCTTGGGACCGATCCCGGAATAATTGATGGATGGTTCTTTGATAAAAGCAATAGGTACCTATTGAGTCAAAGTCAATTTTTGTAGGCTAAATAAATTTCTACTGTTTTGCTCGCATTGATTTGAGGTATTGCTTTTCAGTTTCAAACTGCTTGGCAGGGTTTCCTATTAGGAAATTACAAATGAAAATGTTCCAAAGTTGGTTTCACAAATTACATAAAAATGCAAATGTAGAAATGATGATGTTGATGATGAAATTGTTAGTTCCTGGGTTGCCTGATACAATTTTCCCTTCAAATATTTTACTTACTAATAGACGCTAATGACTATCGAAAGCAAAACACGTGAATAACACTTAGTAGAGCTATTGAGAGTCGAAAGCTTGATTACTTAGCTATCATAGGTAGAGTCAGCGTTCGTAACTCCAGCAGCACACTAAAGACTTTAATGCTGTGAATATATAGCACAGTATTGATTGAGATTGGTTACAGCACTTATGAAGACGACTGTACATTACTACCACAAAGCTGTTGTTCTTATCCGCGGTTCCTGTTATACGGGACTCTAGATAGCCAACGGTGAATGTACAACATTATTGAAATCATATTCAACATTACGCTTAATACCAACGTGTACCTATTATTTTATTTAAAGGCTATGCTTTCCTTTGACTTAGGAAATGATTTAGCTTTAATCGAGCTCTTAAATAATGGTCCTTGGTTATTCTGTTGGCACACGAACCAAATTCGACCAAACCAAATTTCATTGTAGCTCTTTTAAAATAAAGGATAACTGTTTCAAGGATATGAACACGATTAGAATGAAATATTAAATAACTACCTGGATTTGTGCTTACTGAAGTATACGCTAGCACTTGCTTCTCTAAATTGCCACGTGCTTTATAACCAAGGTTCTCTAGCAAATATTATGAATGGAATAGGTGCTTCGAAATACAGTTATTTCACCGCAAATATCGGATGGCTAGTAATATTTTTGCGGTCGTTGAAAACGTAGAGTTGCCCTCAGGAATTCTGACAATCTAAAGATAACACTACTTCTGTTATTTCCATTATTTCACTGAGTTATTGTGCCGCTAGGAGCAGTAGGGCTGTAATCAAAATATTATGTTTATTGGATTATGCTTTTAGAACGAAAACTTTTTTTTTCTAAAATGGAAAGTAGGTAGGTATAAGTAATTGTAGAAGAGGCCTCAGATAGGTTTTACAATTCATGTATGAAAGGCATTATGTAGCCAAAGATTTGAAATATTATACATATTTTACTTGACACTGGCTATATGCGAAAAGCGAAGCCATATACAAAGAAAAAAAAACAGACTTTAGTAAGGTAGTAGGTATTAAAACCCCCCAAATTTATAGAAAGTTATGATCGACTTGTACTAGCATTACAAACTTTTGTTCCTAGAAATGCTTACCTACCATTGTAAACTGGCTAATCATAGTATTAATACGTGAAGCAAATATCTATAAATTGGGCAGCGAGACTATACGGTTTCTGTCTGGCCATGTGATTTCCTAAAACTCGTATCGTAACCAAAAAAAACTGTCATTTCTCTTGCATCAACACCCATAATTTCACTTTCATCTCATTACATCACACCGTTCACGATTTATCCACGTTAATTGGCGCTTTTCTCTTTCAGAAATTACCGTTACAAAGTTGTAGGCGTTCTGGTGACGCGATTGAGTGCAAGTGGAATTATATCGGATGCGAGGGTAGTTGGTGCTACTGGCGCAAGATGGCGGCGGCGCCGGCGGCCTCGTGCATGAGCACCGATCATGGATGCGTCATGTTCGACTGCCTCGTTCATCTTTGGGAATGGTAAGTACCTAATACCTAATGGTAATGGAGATCCGTAACGAATTTAGTTGAGACTGCAGATTTATAGGGCTAAGAAATCCATAACATACAGTTCAAAAATTTTTCGTCTACGACAAAAATTGACGAAGCTGTGACCAAATTACTTGCGAAGTTCGCGCGCGGTTGTTGTGACGTCACCTGGATCACGCGTGCTTTGTAATGCACGGCGGCGCGGGCCGGCGCGGGTACAGCTCGCTTTCAATCCGACGGACCCGTGTGACGTCACACGCACATTACATAAAATGTGTTATAACAACGCAACAGATGGACCGATTTTGATGATTTCAAAATTATATTGATAAGAAACCTTAGTTTTAACTATAGCGTTGGTTATGAGTTGATTTGTTGACCTATTATTGATTCTCATTGTAAGCTGTATAATCGCGGTAATCAATACACTCTACTCAACTCTAGGTGCAAGGTATTTTACAAAATAAGAAGTGATGCAGATCCGATACAGACTTTTCTGGAAGAGATGACTGACGTGCCATTATTAGTTCTTAGCCTATGTACCTACCTACATACAACTTGCAATAGGCCACCTGATCCGCCGACATCGACCGTCTTGACCCGTGTAAATCCCGCATTATGGAAGATACAGGATTTGAATTAGAACAGTCATACACGGTAAAGAGAATTATAATTTAAAGACCACTAGGCGCAGTGGTCGCACGGCTCACTGTATCGGGTGGTTGCTGGTTCGGTTCTCGCCACAGGCAAATTTCGGAAACAGCCTTTTCGTAATTTGTCCTGGGTATCACTGGGATCGCCCCCAGTCCATTATACTTACGTTACCTTACCCATAGTACAAGCTTTGCTTAGTTTTTTGTTTGCCAGACAAACACCTGTATGGTACACAGGTGTGTTTGTCTGGCGGTATTTATTATTTATAATGGGGGAAATAAAAAATGTAACGTCACGACTTTTATCCCCGTTCGGGGGTAGTCAGAGGCTTGAGTGGCCATACACCACCACATTGTGGAGGTATTAACCACCTCAAAGCCCACGTTTCACTAGATAGTCAGAACCCAACGTGACAGGTGGTGAACCGTGTCGCCGTGTATACAGGAACTGACTATTACCTAATCCCGAGGGATAGGTAGGTTTCCTCACGATGTTTTCCCTCACCGTCAGCGAACTGTAAATTATGCGCATAGATGAAAATTCATCCATTGGTGCATGCCCCACCGGGGATCGAACCTGGGACCTTCTGATTGTTAGCCCAACCTGTTCACCCCTAGGCTACAGTCGCTTCAAAATGGGGTTTCAAATGGGGGAAATAGTAGGAAGACAATATACCATTATATTATCTATGCCATTATACCTATGCATAGCTACGCCCATGCCAGAATTTATTTATCTATCAAGGCTTTAAATAACAGTAATTTAGAATAACTTCAAACTATAACTCCGGGAATACTGGCAAAGTTTCAGTACTTACCTGTTAGTAATTCTTCATAGAAAATAAGTTTTCACATTCAAGCTGCCAAGCTCCGTGTTACTTTACCTACATCCGGTCCGCAGATGTTGGAAATAGACGCTAACTAATGGTGAAAACTATGTGAAATATGTTCTTTCGTAAAAGAAAGTAACCTTGCCTTGTACAAAAATATGACATGAATTTAGATATCGCTCTTCAACATGTTTAAATTGTTACTGGGCTATGTGCTGCCTTTTATACGGTGAAATTTGAATGTGTTCTAAATACGCTTATTTGGTACTTAAAATTGATGAAATCTTGAGATGCTATAGGACGTCTGAAAATAGTGATGATGAGTCTTCTCTCCCTTAAAATCCGAATATCTACTTTTCTTTCCAATTTGGGATCTTCAGAGACAATTGTTTTCACTTTATACCTAGATTTGTATAGAAATATATGTACAACATGTTAAAAAAACTCTGTCCGACCCGAAAACGTATTGTTGGGTATCGAGATTAGATTCTATTTTTCTTTCTATATCTTTTTTTTCCAAATTTTTTTTTTCATTTTTTTTAGCGTAATTTGTATCCCACTGCTGGGCAAAGGCCTCCCATATTTTTTTGGAAAACAATTACCCCGTTTAGATATATTTTTTCATAAAATGACGTCATCACATACTTTGTGGTCAGAGGTGCCGCCACACGATCTAACATAATTACTTTCGGTAACGGTGTTGTCATATTTTTAAAATTAGCTACAATAGGTGGGAAAAAGGAAAAAAAAAATTGGCACTTTAAATGTTCATTAATATGTATACTATCATGAATATTTAATTTATTTTATTTTATTTGGTCATGTGATTGGGGAACCTAATTACCGGTTTCGGCTCGGACAGGGTTTTCTTAACATGTTGTATATAATCAGGGTAGGTTCTCTTCTGTATTCTTATAATAATATCGCAGTTCCATAGTTCACTTAGCTCTGCATTAATTGGTAGAGCTATCTCGAGAGTATTATTCCTAGAGCCTAGAGCTGTCTCGTGTCACGCAGTAGCTGCCTTATCTACCACAAGTGTATGCACAGTGAATGAAATCCAACACGACTCAGAACTAGTCCCGTTTGTTCGGTATGATTGTACCATTGTGATTGTAAACTTAGCACTAACTCCTGCTAATTAATTTACATTTGTCGAGCAAATTTCAGAGTCTTAATTGTATTAGAATTGTGCTGCGTTCCTGCGATTGTGAAATGAGTTCGTGTAATTTATAAAGTTTGCAGTTTCAAATTCTTTGGTACTTAATTTATTTCTTTGTTGGGCAAAGAAGTTTTAATTGAATTTAAACGGAATTTACTAACGGTAAATGTACCTACGTGTGAGAATCGCAAGTTACTATACTTGTAAAAGTATACAACATGTAGGTATACAAGTATACATAGGTACAGTAGTTATCTAAGCAAGTATCTAGGTATACTTACATTCCTATAGGTAACATGCAGCTGTTTAACTGTTTAGCTGTTAAACTTCACATTTATAAAGTCCAGTTCCGTATGCATATTTAATTTCAGCTCCAAACAATACAGTAACGTGCGAGTCCATTTCCGAAGGTTTCCTGAAATACGCCGTCGGTTTCCCGTGTAATATTTCAGTGTTTCCTTTGTGAGTTGTCTCCACGGCTGTGCTATATCCAGCTTCGCTCCTGCCACCGTGCTTAATGGAAAGTCTAGACGTATTGTGAGAAATGCAGCGTAGGATCTGTCTAGGCTCTGTCTATTTATATGACGTAAGCGTTATGGGATTTTGTTTAGCTTCAGTACACGGTATTCAAGCAACTGATGGCTTGATCTATTAAAAAAATCTGGATGGATAACTTATTGTCCTCTTAATAACACCTACTTCGGGTTCAGATTATTACGTAAGTAGGTATATCATGATGAAAGGAATTTGATACTTAATTTAAAAAAATTAAGAAACTAATTCAAATTTTATAATAAGAAAGTTTTTTATTTTATATACAAAGAAAGTTTTATTTCTTTGGACATACTTTACCTAGATTAAATTGCGGCACACTGCAATAAATTGTTATATTGTCAGTCAGTAACTCGGTACTTTCTCCTTCTTATTGCCTTTAAAGTTTTTAATATAAGTAGTAGTCTTAATTTCCATTAAGATTGTTTTGAAATATGGTAAGATCTTATCAATATTTTATCTTCAATTCTATTTCCAAAGTTATTGACTTTACATAAACCTTAATATCTAAATAATAGTTCATTGTTAGTCTATTAGAAATGAGTTAATAATACTAAAAATATGTCATTTAACATTACGCAAACGCACATTACCTTGCTTCGCTTATTACCAAGCTTAATTGTGCAAAACAGGTCTATTCAAACATGGTTCAAACGAGATGATTGCATTTTTTATAGCGGCCCTACGAACTGTAGAAATCTGCGTCATTTATCTAATCTTAGATCAAACGTTTTTGCTAGAGAAAGTAAATTTCGGTTTCACATTAATTCGGGCGCAGTCACAAACTTTGCAGACTACCGCACTCACAAAATGACATGGAGTTTCACCAACATTTCGAGCATATTTTATTCGAGTTATTTGTTTGGATGTCGGGATCTATAGTTACATACGTTTGGAATGCAGAATTAATTCAGGTTTAATTTGTTACGTATACAGGTGAGGCGGAAAAAGTGTGTCGTTAGGGGTTTTGTTGTTTTCATTTCTCGTAGCTGTAGGTGGTGCATCGTATCTATATAGAACGCGAATGAACGCGACACAAATGTAATGTGTAATGTTAAACATAGAAATAATGGTTTACGCCGACCTACAAAAAATTGCTTGAGGTTGATTGGTGTTTCAGACTCAAAACATCGCCACAAATTACCACCCATGGCCCACCCATCCACCTATCCACTGTTGTGCACTCATAGCCGGTGGTATACGGGTCCGGATGTAATACGGCACTAGACTCGGAGTATCAATCAACCAGTTTAAATGTTTAGTAAACTTTAGGTAAGTAAGTACTTTCAAAAAGACACTGCAAACAAAACAGAATGGAATGAAAAACAGTGTCTTCTAGTTTGCAGTAATCTTACAACTGTTGTAGGTATGTAAATACATATCCGATCGCCAGAAATAGAGTCCTTGACGTCAGTGCCCAACAAGTCAACGTAGATGAGTTTAATTATAGCAAACGGATTAAGGTGAACAAGCTCCCTTGATCCCATGCAGTCGCGCCGCGCCGGAATTCGCATGGTTGGCAAGTGCTCATTATGCGATAAAAAGGGCTAAGTAAATGGGACTAAAGAATTCCGGTTTTAAGGTCAAAGGTTGTTGAATGAAGGGAGGTGAATTGAGTGCTCCTCAGCGCTCAACATCGTACAGAATCCCTTTTGTGTTGGACGCTTTTAATCAAATTCATCGTAAATAAATTTGTTAAGATGAAAAGGTTTACGAAGAAATGTTAGTTACTAAACATCTTTGGGAAATGAAACCTTATTACTTTCTCTTTAAGTACCTACTAATGGATACCGAAGAAGTAGCCGGGTTATTTTTTTAAACGAAATGGAATTTCTTAGTTATGTAAACCTAGTAGGTATCGACATAGAACTGGTCAGCTTTGAGTGAATTTAGTTCTTAGAATTCTCCTCAATACTAAGCTTTATTGGTCGCAGAAACAAGCTTAGTAAAAAATATGATCTTGATAAAGCACCCAGGTGACAGTAAGCTTGGCACATCATGGATGTGCCCACTGATAGTTGAGCATCAGATGTCAGCATTGTATCGGGTCATGACAAAGTAACGGTAATAAAATATTTTGAGAATGCGTCACCAGTATCAACGGACAAAAAATCAAAAGTAATAATAAACATATTTACCACAATATTGGAGAAGTGGTAGTCATTACCATTGTCACTGAAAATATGTGCAGAAATGAGCCGATGCTTCGTAGAGCTTTCAAATATCCCTAAAGCAATGTTGTCTCATGAATTCAAAGGATTATTTTCTAACGACTTCTGTAGTTTCAATCAAATTTTCAATTTACTGAGTGTTGAAGATTACAATCTTGACAATATTTAATGATGCCGCCATTAAACAAGGGCACGCGAATGACAAATCCGGCCGCACGCCACAACCTACAAAATGTTGATGTGATGCATCTATAATCGACGTGTTGGCACTCGTGAACAATCCAAGTAGGGTCATTACTATTCATCGTGCAAGGGGGTCAGTCGTCGGTTCGATTTCCATCGGCTCCGGACTCGTGTGTCATGCGGATCACGAGGCAACATCTGGCGAAAATTGGTACCTTTAGGCACACCCTTCACTCGATTCATATCCGTCAAGACTCGATTGGAATTCGTTAGAGGACGGAGGAAGGAGAAACCTTATTGTCCGCTCTGTGATTTTAAGAATCAACTTTTTATAGCTGACGAGGAATTGATGAAATAATATTGCTTGACTTGAGTTGCTAATCTTTCATTTTTTTGTGGATTTGCTGGCATTTTATTCATGACAGGTATCATTTATATTAATAACGACAACTATTGTACCTAATAATATTAAGAAGACGGATAAAACTGAGTCATAAAAATATGAAAACGAAAAACTCGTTCGTACTGGCCTGTCCTTGGTCAGTTTCAGTTCATGGCATTAATTTACGCAATCCATTTGGATTAATTCCAATAGTCTATATGCCTATGATGTATCGTTGAAGTGATGGTCTAATTAAATAACGCTACAGTGACCTAAATGAGAAGCGCTGCCTATTTCTCAGTAAAGGGAAGTTTCTCAATCAATCACCGTTACTCAAAGTTGCCAGCTGTT
This sequence comes from Drymonia ruficornis, assembly GCA_947859195.1. Classification (NCBI taxonomy): domain Eukaryota; kingdom Metazoa; phylum Arthropoda; class Insecta; order Lepidoptera; family Notodontidae; genus Drymonia; species Drymonia ruficornis. Next base: position 5,158,078 of record OX401904.1, read on the forward strand.
TACCACGCCGCTAATTGATGTTAAGGCGATAATAATAACATGTTAGGATCCAGAGAAACAATGAAAGCTCACGGATGCTACAGTGGCATACTTTTCTATGAAGCATAACGGAAACAAACCTACACCAAAATTTGTAGTAGGGACACACGTAAATTCATAGATTAACGGGCGTTCGAACGTTTTGATTGCCCTCGGGGTGTTATGTAGGTATGGTGTAACAGTTATAGAAACACGTTTAGTGAGTTGTATACTGCAGTGAGCTCAACGTTTTCCAGATTCTAGATAAATGATGCTGTACAATTTATGAATGAAACATACGTCTTTGAATAAAGTTCTTCAGCTTCTATGCTATCTACTGATTTTATTGTCAATTCATCTTGGATTTCTCATGGTTATAATTGCAGAACTAGACTTACTAATAGTATTTATAGTAGATTACTCATTGGTTGTGATATGTATGTAGAGGTAATATCACTCCGATGATGTTACATGCTCGGTTATATAGAAACATCCCTGTGTAGGTAGCTTTTTTGTGTACTTCTATGAAATCCATAACATGAGATGGACCTTAAGTTGTATAGCAAAAAATACCACGAGCAAATTTCGGCACGCACATTTTTTTGCGCTCCATTAATTTTTTGCCATTGTGAATTATATTTTTGTTATACGTAATTAGTGCGAGGAGAATAATAGATAGGCGATTTAAAATAACGTTACACAATGGAGTATTGCCGCAGGTGTATCGAAAGTGTGTCGATATCAAATAGATTTTCACTTGTTTCGGGAAACAAAGCGCGTCTGTCGGCCGTTCGTGCGCCATCGAGCTAATTGGTAAAAGTGAAGCTTTTCTTTGTACACCAATAAGAAAGGCAAATAGATGAGTAGCCGTGTTCTTGTACTTCGAGGATACAATACAACCGCCGCGCTGTCCTACGGTTTGCACAGCAAATTGATGTTTATTGGCGGGCCCCGCATCGTTATTAAATTAATGAATTTTGCGCTCATTTCACCCTCATCTATTTACGTTATCGAGAAAGTGTTTATATTCTATTGTGAAGCTGTGGGAAAATATTTAAACATGACCCCTAAATTGATCTTCGATTATAAACAAGATGCGACCGGTTTGTTATTATCAACAGCAGACAGTTTCAAATATCTCGTTTCATCCGTGTGACCGTTAACGAACCCAGTATTCAAATTTAATTTATTAACATTTCTTTCGAAGTAACCCTCACATATAAGGTTCGATAGAAGCCTCCATCTTTTTCACTCTGCAGGAATTCAAATTGCCTTATCGGCACGCGGTGGACACAGGTAAAACCAGTATTACACGGCAAAAATGCAGACCCGCGGCCCTCTGAGTTGTTTAATTTGTTTGGACGACAGTTTTCATTAGTTGCTTTATAGATGTACCGGTGATGACGTCTGTGGGTGTCTCTGTCCCACTCGAGCTCGGTTCGTATGTCTGTCGCGTTGCCCTCCTCCCACTCTGTGTTGGTGGTTGCCGCGATGCTAGTACGTTACTACTCCAACAGTCGACGGCGGACGGCCGCTTGCGTACTGCAATACTGTCGCTAATCGAAATAAAATTAATTTTAAATGTGACGATAAGTACCAAAAAAGTGACAAACTTGACTGAAAATAACACGAAAAATAATATAAAGTAATGACCGAAACAATAAAAAAGACGCGGACAGAAGTTAACGGAAGTATTCGTATATTCAAGTTTATGTGTTTTGTGTAAAAGTGTTGTATAGTGATTCGATAACTTAAAGTGTCACATTAAAGGAGATTACAGTAAAAGCAGCTATTCATCATCCGAGGCAGAAGAGTATTTGATGCCGCCAGAGAATAAGGTACGGCAAACCGGATATTGTACTAGTTACTAGACAGTCGTTCGACTAGTTTAGTATAATTATAGTCTGTATAGAGCCTTCAGAAAAAGGATCTTGAACTTTTTGCCGCTGTTGAGATGGTTAGAGAGTTACCCCGAAGCGTTTAGGATGCATCTAAAGTCCTCACGCAGGTTTAAATATTTGTAGTAGAGATAAACATTAAACATTGGTCGGTGTGCGGTGCCCGCCACCCTAATGTGTGCCATGCCCCAGGTGCGTTATCTATCAACAGGTGGACCCGTTCCACTACAACGTTTATTTTTTTAATTACACCTTAGGAATAGCTATGAAAGATCCACTGCAGATGTAGGTATACTTCCTTTCGCTCTGTCGGTCTAAATAGAAAATCCATGATAGTTTTTTTTAAAGGGTTTATTCCTGAGAATTGATACAGGAGAATCCTTGATAGTTAATCTGCACTGCGGATGCAAATAATCATTATAATTTGAGTATGACCTAGTTTATTATTATCAACGCTAAAAGGTGAGCAGGTCAAAATTAGCTTAACACATTATAAACTTTAATTACCTACTTCGGAGGCGGTGAAAACGAAAACGCGATAGCAACAATAAACATTTGAGAATATATATGAAGATATGCATCTGTGAAAGTAAATAAACTAACGCTTGGAAGTAGGCACTGACTTCAGACTTGTGAAGCTTGATGACTATATTAGACAGCGAGTCTAACGAATTCTATACAAGCAACAAAAACCTGAGTTTTGTGATCTAAAGTTTTTGCCACCAATAACATACCTATTTACTTCATCAATACAGTCACCTATTCGGTAAGATCCTGCATTTTGTTCGGAATGAGTCACTCCATGCGACAGATCAGCTGCTAAATATAAGCAAATTGCAAATTTTTTGGTCACATCGGTTTTCATTATTATGGCCGAACCGATGTGTCATCGATTCCTTATTCTTTACCAATATTCGGCCTCGGTGGAGTCTTTACTTGCGTCGGTTTGTCTGTAAAGCAGGTAGTTAGAGACCTTTTGCAAGCAAGATTTTTTGTCTCCGGACCTTTGTTCGGCGGTTGGGGAGATGAATGGCGCGTCGTTCAACGCCATGAGATTTGTTTGTGAAGCACTTGTTGCTGCCTTACCCACGGTGTCCTTTTGAAGCTTTGTACTCAACGCTATAACCGTTTCTAAGAAGTCATTTTAAAGCAATCGACGGCTATTGAAACATTACGAAATCTCGTTACCTATCGCAATAGATCTAATGGTGTATTCGTTTTGAAACATAAAATGAGCACCTGAAGTTGCTTAATATAAATTCAATGGACTTCCATTGAATTTGATCAGCAAGTTCAAATGCTTACCTAATATAGTTTTGGCGGGAACTGATCGGAATAATGTGATGGTGTTTATTGGAGTACCAGAGGGACAATAGTATTCATTTCCGTGGTAATAGCTGGGGCGATAGCGTGGTTGTAGTGGCATCCCCCGCTTCCCCCCGCCCGCCCTGCACCCCGCAGGGTGAGTGCCCGGCGCGGCCGCCCGCACACAGCCATACTCCATAATCAACGCTCGACAAAAAAGCTTTCCTTCCTTTCCCAGTTTTGTTGTGTCTGTCTTAATAGCTATTTCAACGTCTGGAAGGTACACATTTTATTAACGACCCCGAAGCCTCGGCTTTAAAGCTGTCTGTAATTTTAATGTAATGCTTTATTTGATTGTTCTATGAAGACCTCACAAGGTGATGTTGCTTTTTATGATACTTTAATAGTCGCGTCTTTTGTCGTAATCCTTGTATAGCTGGTAATGAAGTGTATTATACCTACTCTTCTATTACAGTGATGTCTGTGCTCATAATGCCTACCTCACAAACAGAGAGAGGAACATGTTCCTCTTTTGCGGAAAAAGTTAGCACCACCGCAACGCTGTTGAGTATGCTCAGTTTGTTCCAAACTTTTTACGCGTTCCGAATCGTTTTAATAACCCATAGAGAGATGAGTTTCGCAGGCGCGAATATTCCATTTTATTGGTTGAGGTCGCGTTTAAAGCAATCTGTTCTTCGACATTTAACCGATGGCGCATTGCACGGATTACTGCGAAGCGTGAAAGGAACATTGGAATGCAGCGGACGTCCCTGTGTTCGATTGAGCTTATATATTTTAATCCATTTAACTTGCTACGTACCCTCTGTACTCGTTTATACTTGAGAAATATTGTAGGATGCTTTACGTTTTTGGTGGGGTTTCTTGTCCGTTATGACAACTGGAATACCAGGAGACTATATTTTTGAATAAGAAGAATACTTCTCTCAAGTGTTTGTTAAAAAAAAATCAGCATCTTATTCCCTTAAGAAATTTCGCTAAATAGCTATCCAAACTTTCTAAAGTGTAGCCTCAAACATTAAACAGGATGAACCTACAGCAAACATTAAACAATGTTATCAAGTGAAACTTAAAGTGTACTTTGTAACCGCAAGGGGCTTGTAAGATTTAAATTACCTTCAAGTAAACAACGGAAATATTTCAAACATGTCTTGCTTTTGCGCATGATGTCGGGATCTCGTCACCGTTGTCTTTTTCCTTGATGTCATGATATGAGTAGCTGGTTATAAATACCTACAAAATAAAAGGTGAGGTTATAAATACCTACAAAGTAAAACTGGTCAAGGTACCCGTGCCTTGTGCCTAGTTACTTGTTAAAAGCCGCTTCTATAACCCTTTTGTCGTTGTATTAAGTGACATAAATGTCCAAGATGAATGGTAATAAAAAACTCATAGGTGACCATCTATGGAGACTGCGATAAACTTGACGATATTGGAAGATTCCGGTCATGCAGTTAAAATATAAAATTTCATATCGAACTCCAGAAAGACATACAAAACAGTTTTACGGGGCCATTAACTACCCGTTTATTCCTAATGTAGGTAATAGCTACAGCTAGTGTATACCTTGAGATTGCTACTGTTAGCATCACATTTACTTCTTCTTCTTATTTAAGTGTCTGAAGATCCTTGTCGGTGTAGCTGAAAGAGCTCCATCCATCTAGAATAGTCTCATTTACCTTCTTATACGACATGTAGCTTATTCTTATTCTCCCTTTGCCTTGCTTTTCTTCTATCTCGGCCTTTTGTTATTCACCCTAGTCTGGGTGTCATTGAGATTGCCTCTAGTCCATTGTATGGTAGCCAAATCATTATTATTTATGAATGTTTAGAAATTTAAGTTATCAAGCTATCGGTAGAAATGTGGGTCAAAATGTGCCTAGCTCTGCAAATTACTTGCATTTATCTATATACCTTCTCATATAAAAACCTAATCCATGATGACTTATCGCGCGCCTACTTATTGCACCTTAATAGGATTTGGTTTCAATTACAGTGTAATCTGTAATCTCTATCTGACACCTTTAATTTATCGATACCCACCACGTATATGCACCTACCACATACTATCTTGATGGATAACTATATATTTCTTGGTTTATTTCAACTACAAAGTAGGTCGATTGATTTATGAATATCTGTAGCTTTCGAAAATCATGGAAGTCTTCCTTTGCTAATTTGTTAAAACCAACTCTGCGTTTATTTTGGGTTTTAGTTTTCGTATAAAACAGTCGGGTCCGGTAAAATGCCTAGTCGTAGAAGGATATTCTGGTTAAAAAGCTTACTTTAGTGGTTCGACAAGACAACACCATTACTATTACGCTGCTGCAGCCTCCAGTGTTGAAATAGTCCTAATGATTGCCAACCTCCGGCCGGCACTACGAGAAGTAAGAAGAAGTAGAAGTATAGGACTACAATTTATTAGTAAATTATAATGGCTAGGGTATGAAATGCTAGCAAACTGTAGCTTAAGAAACGAATGCAACATGGATTTAACAGCGTATAGCTGTAATATGATGCAATAAATCTGGCATACAGTATATGACCGGTCGATAGGAGCGGAGCTGCAGGCTGCTGCAAGATTGCGTAACACCTGTGCTGCAGGCAGGGAGACTAAAGTTATCTCCCGACTGAGTTTGCCTTAACGCCCACCAAGGCTGTTTGCTGTGTAAACTAGGCCTACATTACCTGATTAAACCATATACACGCCTTTATATACACGTAAATAATATATTATACACAGTTACTTATGTTGATGGAATGTTCTAGGACTGATTGGTTAAGTTCTGTGCCAATACCGATTGTCAATTGACCTCACAAAAAAACGGAGTTCTTAATGGTTCTAGCCTTTATTGCTTTTGAGTTTTATTTGTAACAAATAAATGTGAGTTAAAGGAATAGCTGAATTGAAATTGAAATAGGGAGATAAATGTCAGATAAAACTTACCTAAGCATAAATAAAATACGGCTTCACTGAGGTAGATCAAACTGATTATTTAAAAAAATATTGAATAAGCTACTGTAATATTCTTCGTAAAAATACATCACTGTTCGCATCAAATCCTCCATTCGAGGATTTCAGTTAGCGTTTAAAATCTGCTTTTATCTCGGGGCTCAGCGTTAAGCAGCTTAATACTGGTAATTCGTATTTCAGTTAAGTCTGTTAGCCGTATTTTATTCCAGGTCGGTGAAACTGGAGTATCCTAGGCTCGATGTACAGTAAGTAATACAAGTGCTGTATGTCAAACTTGAGAAACGTTAAGAAGATATATAGATATATCCAACTATAAGATCAGGGATGATAGGTATATGGGATTATCGCGTAGTAACCCGCTTTGGGAAATTTTGTGTAGGTTTGTGTGTGGTAGACTACCAGTAGGTAAAATAAACCGTAGCGTGATGTTACTTCCAGAATATTAGGCATGGATTATACTTTGAACTTGTGTTTTATTAATAAAATGTCATAACATCTAAACTGACTTCACCAAAGCATGAACTCTAAGGATTGAAGGTTAAGCATACCGAACGGATATCTTATAGCCAAAGCCACTTAAGAATTCATCGGTGTAATGTTTCGGGGAACGGCCCGTGGGTCGCCTTACTGTAATAAACTGGGTCCTTATCCTACCATGTTATAGGATGGGTTGTTATCATGCGGTGGCGATTGGCTGATGCATTATGAGTTTAAGCTATTTGCTTTGCATAGCAGAAATGTAATAAGTACCTATAGTAGATTTCGATGTTTGATGAAATGCTCACAGCATTATGAATGTTGTATTGTCTTGTATCCTTATAGATAATTTACTGTATGCCTCTGACTTTGTATGTTCTGTGTGTGCGTGTCTTCTTATATGTATTCTATTTCTTCCTCCCGCTTTCTTATTTAGTTAGATCACTGCTTAAAGCACTAAATTAACAATCAGAAGATTAGTTATTTGTAATAATGTAGTTATTTCGTTTTAGAAATAAAATATAGTTTTAAAATTAACTTGATGGTAGATACCTTTCCCGATTAGATTCATTGCATAACTTCCTGATAGTAATTACGACACCAATCTTTGGAGGAGTGAACGGAACAAATGCGATTTGTTTCCATAGCGTAATGTGATAGTGTCAAAACTAAGTGGGTAGCATTTCTTTACGTAAATACGTAACGGTTTTAAGATGAAATACCTACTTAGCCGTCATCAGTTATCTTTCGTCCATCAGCTTATCTTTTAAAAGAAACAATTCCAAGCACGGAGCGTCTGCTATTTAGCTTACTGCATCGGATAGTTGCTGGTTCTTAATTTGTTCTAGCCTGAATCTGGGACTATACCTACAGTTTTTGAAATTGTTAATAAAAAAATTAGGTACTATTTATCTTAACAGCCCCCATTTTTGCCACACTAAGTGCCACTTTGATCATTATTTTGTAACGCTTCTGGTATAATCATCGACATATTTGTGTAACTTATATATTCTTTGGGTATAATATACCTACTTGCATTGAATTCTAACCACATCTGTCATCAGCTTACTATTGAACCCATAGCGACCATAGCGACCCATAGCGACCCATAGCGACCATAGCGACCTATAAATTCACAGACGCTTGAGATACTATCACCACCAAGCAGTGACAGAGCAAAAGAAAGTTAATTGTCACACTGCGTGCCTGTACTCAAGAGTGCGAATGGTATAGAGATATAGATAATAGAATTCGTGATCTATCTACATTTCTAATTTCTCGTAAATGAAGACATAAAATAATATTTTCTATTGTATGTGTTGATTGTATGACTGAGATAATTATCGTGGAACAGTCGTGTTGTATCTACGAAGCAATTATATACGTAGTAAGTTAACTCGAGATAACTTATTGCGACATTAAAACCAACAAATATTTTAGTTTTTCAGTACTTCGATCAGTTGCTCGATGTTTCAGTATCATGTAAACAAATACTTAACTAAAATAGAAGTGTCTGTTGGTAATATCAAAATAATAATTTGTCAAAAAAAATACATTTTGTTACCGTTTGCTAAAGAGAAGTATCCTAAGTTACACTTATGACATTAGCTGCTAGTGAATATCTCGTCAAAATCGGTCCAGCCGTTTCGGAGATTAGCCAGAATAAACAACTGTTTATTCTAGATAATCTATAATTAATTAATTAGAATTATTAATTCTAATTCTATCTAGACAAACTGACAAAGATTTTTTAATTTGTTTTTTGTTTGTATAGGTACCGTATATATTACCGTATAAGTACATACTTTCATATACATTTTGTAAAAAGCTGTTATTTTGACATTAAAAACAGACGCTTCAATTTCATTTATTTTTATTTATAGATTACACAATAAGTCTGCCGTAATTACCTGCTACAAGAAACATAATAAAAGCAGTCGGTCTTGTTAACGCGGTCACAACTTTCGTCTCTCACGACTGCCTCAGATCGCACTAGTTCACGTTTGCACTTAATTATTTAAACAACGACATACAGTCTGTAAAATATACATTCCAGAATATTTTCAGAATTTGTGTGATGTTACATTTTAAATGCTTAATAATAATGAACATATAACTGAAACTGATTTCAATTTGATGGTGTTGGTGACGGCAGCCTTCCTCGAAAGCGCCTGAACACCTCATCTAAAATAGAAAAAAATAAATAGGAAATAAGGCTTAAAATATAGTTTACCAAAATATTAATAGGTATACATATTATAATAACTATGTTGACAGGGATGTTTATTGTAAATGTTCATGTTATTTATGATTGGTACTGCAGTGCAGATGATACCTAGCCCAGTGGCTAGGTATCCTAGCTGGCTAGACCCACCAGTCGTCAGAGAACACCAACACTAATTGCATTAGCAGCTAATCAATTCTCAGAAGAATCTGAACTGTATCATAGTGATTTATTCCTACCAGCTGTTTATATAAATTTATTGCGAAATGGAATGCACGGCGCATATGTTTGAGTACATTTATCGAGATAAAAAACATGGAGTTACACACATACAATAAGGATTGATGAATCCTTAACAGAGCCATTACAATAGCTATATGTTCATGAAAATGTTACATACAATACATTGTCAATACGTAAATAGGCAATAGGGTAAACGTTACAATCCTCGGCTACATAAGAGTTAATTAGATATTCTTTTCAGGTACCTATTTCTGTTTTTAAATTTAGGATTTAACAACATGCCCTTCTAAAATAGTTATGGGTTTATTAAAACTACTTTATTTCCCACATACATAACATATCAACGGGGCTAATAGCGACCCTATGCAACTTTGCAGCAATTCTGCAAAAGCAATTCATTTTACCGACCCTCCAGCAGACTCCGCTAAATTTTCGTGAAACTGGTAACACTATTCACAGGTGTTTTACCTATTCGTCACAAAATAAGCAAGCAATTCCCCAGTAATGTGGTCCCTAATGCGATATTAAGTACAGTGATAGTGGGGCATTTCCGCGAAGGCAATAAACATGAGTAGTCAAGATAATATACTCAGCTCGTGTTGGTTGTCGCTATACACACGATTGTTAGTGATTAGTGAGGCCTTAATGGTGCTAATCTCTTCCAATTGTATATTGGAATTGTATTATTCCGAATCGTTGCCTAGTGTCGCCGTGTTCCGAATACGTATTGCTACTTTATATTTTGATTTACGTCAGTATAGTCAACCATTGTATTTTATTTTAATACAAAGGGCATTTTTTTAAAATTATTTATTTCATGCACAGAGTATTGAGCTTGTTTGTTTATTAATTATTTCTTTTTTCTTTCGCCTTTAAAATTTATTTAATAGATACCCAGCTAGTTACTTTAAAATCAGTGCGTAGGTCTCTTTTTAATCTGTCTTTACGTACATTATGGATCTTACTTTTTATGGCAAATTATGGAAATAAGACACCGATTTAACGATTTTCATGAATCGTGATTGAACCATGTGTGTTGCTGATAGCTCACCATCACGCAAACCCTTTGTTCTAATAGGCGTGCAAATTATTGCTATAAAAACTGGCTTTGACATTGAAGTCACTCCAAAAGTTCTCTGTTTTTAACAGTTCTTTTTATCTTTTAATAGCATGTCTGATCCAGAACCCTCATTCCGCTATGAGCTACCGCAAAACTAAATTATTACATTACGGCTCGCAGGCATTCCGCCAAGTGGGTCGTTATCTTTACTACATTTTTGTCACAAGGCGACCTTCCATTTTATGGTTCCTTTTCATTTTCTTAAATGCTGTAAATGTCTTCCAATGTTTGTCATAAGATATGTGACTGATAATTTATATTCGAAATAAATATTTGAAATTGGTATTATTTAATATGTATTTGAATTAATTCCGATAAGATTTGTAAAATATATTACCTATGCACTAGTAGTTGTCGGCAGACAATTGGTCCTTTCGCCCTAATTACACAAGCGATTTGTAGCATTTGAGACTTTGGTAATGTTTCGTCCATTGGCACAATCAATCAATCATTCTTTCAAAGCTCGCCTCAATACACTCGTGAGTACTTACAACTATACTTTGGTGTTCGTGTCTAATTATTTTCTAATGAATTATGTATTACATGGCAGGCTTGTCCTTGCATATCTACCAGTCGCTATTTACTTTAAATGGTGACATACTCCCTTGAGCACAGTATCAATAAATGTTGTTGTTATAACCTTCAATCAAGCTATAGGCTTATAACCTTAGCATATACCTATTTCCCGAAGCTTTGTTCGAGTGTGTCTACTGTCTACATTTTCCAAGTGCGTTCTCGGTATAACTTTTGACGTCATCTCTCGTTCCAAATTATTCAATGTCTCCTCATTTCCGTTCAGTTTTACGTCATCGTTGTTTTTTCACTTTTCATGTACTTATCATTTAAATGAAATTAAACAGACAGTATTTTAAATTGTTTCCATAGAATTAGCGCAACAGTCAATGCTGTCATCCCACTGAATCATTAAGCTATTTGGATTATTAAAAGGATTATAGATCCATTCAAATGGAAAGTTTATACAATTATGTCGCATTTACCTATATTTTTATGTAGGTTCTAGTGACTACTCTATAGTGTTACTGAAGTGATTAGTGTCTAGCTACTCAAAGCTTAGAATAGAAATTGGACAGCGAAATAACAGCTCAGCAACTAACAATTTGCCGAACAAATAACGTAGACGCCATCGATATTAGCGAACTTAGAGCCATGGTAGTGTGTAAACTACTGGGTATCCATTATTTGCCGTGGTTACAGAGATCTATACCTTTGAAACGTATTGCCCTAGCCCTAAGATAAACGTGACTGGGTTTATCCACTACTTGCTACGTAAACTATAGAAAAGTCACTGCATGTACATATATGAATGATATGTGTTTATATAAATAGATAGGCGGGCGTCCGTCTGTTTATTTGACAGACTGTCTATCAATCAGCGATCATACCTAGTGGTATTAAACATTTTAAAATAATTAATTGCGTAATGTTTTTTTCAAAAATATTTTTATTTTTGTACCTCCTTAATTATTATCCTTTTTACGATTAGGTAGGTATATAGGCGTGGAAAAAATCGATAAGGTACCGACTAACTTATTTATGACATAATACATTTGACTTACAATTAGGTATGGCTGTATTTATAATTTTACATTCGATTTCGTAAAAAACGCCTCCAAGTTACCAAATATTAAAGGAGTAGTTTAAGACACGTATAAAGCGATACAATATAAAAACAAACCTTACGTTTCCATGTACGTAGTAGGTATGTGTTCAAACAGGTGAGACCCAGTCACGATGTACGGAGCCTCGTACCTTTTATTATCGTATGCCCTTCAGATATTGGTTAACAAATGCTTAGATTACTGTCCTAGATACAAGATAAATATAGTGGAATCCGTACCTATCTATTATTAAATTGTTTGTCTGCTTGACGTAGTAAAAATAATGATCTATTACCAATAAAACTAGGAATAACATGTTATTACCCGACTACGGCGGAGGGTTATGATTTTGACCGGTATGTATGTATGTATGTATGTATGTATGTATGTATGTATGTATGTTTGTATGTATGTATGTATGTATGTATGTATGTATGTATGTGCGTCTGTTCCCACCTAACTTCCAAACTACTTGTCGTAATTTGACAAATGAGGTATCGTTAGAAGCGGCTTAATGGCGCGCTGGTTATAGGCTATGTGACGTCACATAAAATTGCATATGGCGCCCTCTAGAGGACATAATGTCATGAACAAAAAAAAAACATTTTTTAATAAAACCGTGTGGGGTATCAAATGAAAGAGCTTGATGAGCACATTTCAAAAATATAATATATATTGTTACCTATAACTCCAAAATAATTAAATAAAAAGTAAGTTTATAAACTAAAACCCGACTACTGAAAAATCGCGCTCTAAAAAGTATGAAACAAGAAAATATTCTCATCTAGAGGATAGCCGTGGTCCGTGTTCATATGCCATTTGGCCCTAAAGGACCTACACGGACCACGGCTATCCTCTAGATGAGAATATTTTCTTGTTTCATACTTTTTAGAGCGCGATTTTTCAGTAGTCGGGTTTTAGTTTTTAAACTTATTTTTGGTAAACAGGTTTTTTGAATTAAAATTTCGCAAGTAACGTTGAGCTTGGAAATTGCTCTTACTTGTTAAAATGCAGTCCTTGCTGCTCTGATCGCCAACTTGTCGACCGCCATGAATTTACGATTTCAATAAAGAATTCACGTAGATAACATTAGAGACCAGTGCATTCAAAATGGTTAATTGTTAGCGGATTTGGGGCCCACGATACCTACTAATCCGACTGCTAAGGATGTGCAAAAACTCCTATCACGCATTGCCAATGGATGACGTCACAGATGCTGGCCTGCCGGCACTGCACTGTGAGCATATACCGATCCCACGCACAGCTATTGAAATATTAAAGCATTCGCATACCATTATTAACGAGTCAATAAAATTAGCATAGATAGATGTATCCAGACATCTTAAGCCTGTTGCCAAGATCCGGTCTATGGGCTTAACCGACGAATGTCTGGCCCGTTGGCCAAAAGACGGAATACAGTTTTTAATACAGAAATGTCTTGTTGTGACACTAGCGGCGCTATCAGCAGGCCACGGCCTTAAGTCGCTTAGCCAATGCCATTGAGCTGCTATTGTGATCGTCCCTCTGATTGGCCGGTCAGAATCAACCGACCAATCAGATGTTCGATCACTATAGCAAAACCCCACAATGGCACCACAATGGCTAAGCGACTTAGGGCCCAGCTAAGTCAGTGAGACAGTGAAACTATAATGTTTCATTATTCGACAACAAATATTTATAACTAGCTTTTCCCCGCGACTTCGTCCGCGTAGAATTTAAATTTAAAAAAATCGGATCTCTGATCCCGGATCCCAAAAATATAGCCTATGTTACTCAGGGATAATGTAGCATTCTAATGGTGAAAGAATTTTTGAAATCGGTCCAGTAGTTTTTGAGTTTACTCATTACAAACATACATACAAATCTTCTCTCTTTATAATATTAGTATAGAAGTATAGATATAGATAAAAGCAGATTAGCATTAAGCAGATTTAAAACAAAGTCACAAATACTAACAATTATCTTCAAATTAACCTATTGCTTACAGATGTGCCTATCTATTACAATGAAATGGGCGATCGGTAGGTACTTATCATATAAAAAGAAGTGTAGGAATAGTGTATACCTACTAAATAACGGTAAAATTGCTATAGCTTTCACAATACGCCGTTTTGAAGAACTTTATGAATTTAACATTACCTAGATATTTTCGGGATAAAATCCTAGTGGGAGCGCGTTGTAAGTTATGGAGGGTATCTAATATCAAGCTGTTTTTTTCTTAGACCGTAGTTATGTTAGGTAACTTTGTTCATAAGGACAAAAGGGATGAATTATACTGTTTGAGAGTAAATTCGTTCTAATTTCAACAAAATTCTTTGCGAAATTATGTTGTACTAAATAAATTATGACAAGCCTACTTTTTATCACAAGCCTGTTTCTGTCCACTGTTGGATACCTGTTAGAACCTCCCCAATTACTTGCTTATACTTAATACGCTTTAATATAACTGAGCCTTTCTGCAACTTAGATATTTTGCAACTTAACCTTTTTGCAATCCGGTATTCAAAGTCCTTTTAGCCCACACATTAAACACGACCAAGGCCAAGTTCACCAAAACACTAACGGACCATTAGAGCGGTAACTGTTTGTTTGATGTACTGGTGACAGTCCGTTTACTGCTGAAACGGTCTGAAGTGTGTTGGTAAATTCGGCCCTAAAATGTGTTACAAGTGGTGACTAGAAGATGTTTCTTTATTTTATCGCTCCACCGTTAAGAAGCCAGCAATGATATACGACCAACGTCTCACGAACCAGTTTACCAAACGCAGGCAGTTCGGTAGGTTTATGTTTATTGATAAAACCCACGTCGTCGAACGGTCGGTAAACGTGTTGGAAACATGTAGAACTAAAATGTGACATGCACCTGACTAGAGCAAGGTAAGGGTGAGCGTTTAAGATTCCCAGTTTTATTTTGATTAATACTCTCTGTCCTTAATAAATTGAGATTATACTACTACATGTCACCAGGCTTCGCTCTGAAAACAGCTTCAACAAATACTGAGAGCAGAATATATTTAGTTCATTGGGTGCGTCTACATACAAGAGGCGAGCGGCGCGCCCGAGCCGTCAGTTTTGACGTCGGAACGCATAGAAATAATGGTTCAAGCGCAGCAGCACGGGGCATGTGTACGCATCGAATCCCTCCACTTTTCAGAACTACATATTTTATTTTATTTATTTATTTCATAAAACATACAATAATTATAACATAGAACATAGTCCCACAAAACCGAGCAGTCGGTTTGACTGTGGGATCGACATTATTAATTAATTAAATAAATTAATTGGAATTAGTTAAAAGAAAATAGTGGCGAAATAGAACGCCCAAAAACGCCCACCACACCCGCTCAACGTTAAGAAGGTTGTATGTAAAGAGGTATTGAAATTTGTCCATTGTGACATGTCCATCCACCATCGCGTATGCAAAACAATATCTGATTGCCAGATTAATATTAAATACATAACAAGGACTACATACTTTTGAAACATTGTTCTCACAGAAGATAAGGTCAGTAATAGTCAGTTTTGCAACCAGCAGTGACAAGCTCAAGGTGGACGTGCACCTAATTAAACTTCAATGAATCGACTAATAGAACGGAAAGAAATTTCAATTCGTGTTGAGAAACTCGCCTTTATTGGTTGAAAGGTATAATAAAAATAGGAGTTGTGAGTCAGGTTGATATTGTATTTATTTGGTGCTTATATTTAGCTTTAGGTAAAGAAAACTATGCAAATTTGTTCTGTAGCATGATCGTGAATAATCGTTTTACTTGCGCAATTTGAAAAGTTATATCCCATTGTAGATATACCTATCTTTACAAACAGGATACTTTTTTCTTCAATAAGTGCTCTGCTCATAACAGTTAACAGATTCAATCCAAAGGGAAAACAATTATTGTCAAAAAAATTGATGAGTATTTTTAATTAGAGCTGGAGAGGCTCGCTACTCTGTTTTGTTTTACTTCAAACAAAAATACACCGTTAATATCTGGTTTGTCCCATTGTTTTTGGTTTAGTGAACTCGTCGAGACATTTTTTGTCTGACCTGTAACTTTACACCGGCGCGCACAAGCGGGCGGGACAACAAAAACAACTTGTTGTAGGCAGACTCTTTGTCGAGTTTTCACGGTCTGCCGGCCGTTACAATGTTCACAAACGTTATTCAGTTTAACTGCGAAACTCGGGTTAGTTTGTTGAAGACGTGTAATTACCACTCAATTATAGCGTGCTAATGAAAGAGCGACGCCGCGGTAAACGGGTGCCCTCCCGCCCACGCCCGCGCCGCCGTCTGTTACTGGGCGGGCGGGAGATGCGACTTTCCTTAAATGGGGGATTTTGTAGCCGCATACTTATTTTATTTTAAAATCGTGACAATTTATAGCGCTATAAACCGGCTTGCAGTCGTGAATTCGCATAACGTTTCTATAAATTTTAGTATGCGAATAGCACAGGTTTTGCGATGATTTGTATTACTATTATAAACGTGTATCTTGTCTGTGGTGTGTAAATGTATAGAAAGTTCTAAATGTGCCGTAAACATTAGCATAAAACCGCAATTGTTTTATCCGTTAAATGGTTAGTTTGTTTCAATTGGCTGATTTATAAAGACTTAACAAAAATGTGTTTGTGTTACTTCACGGCTAGATTATCATCTAACGCGGTAATCATCGTGTTTCACACATAACAATGATAAACGGTGTTTTAGGAGTAGTATGGGAGGATTTATGTGAATGAGATATCTTATAGAATTGTGGGCAAGCCGGTCTTGTAGTTCTAGCAAGACGAGTCGAAATTCAGAATAAAACTGAACATGCTATCATGTGTAACAACAGTGACATGGATTAAGTAGTATTCATAGATCTCACATTAATTCTGTTTTTATACAGTTTTTAGGTAGGTGTAGTTTCTAAAAAGATTTGGTTGTGATAAGTGTCATTATTTGTTTCGTCAATAGAACCTGCAAGTACTACGAAGGTTTACTAGATACAACATTCTAAACTAACGCGAAAATTCGTCATGTTGGTGCGACATTCCATTCATTGTACCTATCTGACCCACACAGGGTTTATTTATATGACTAAGGCGGCAAACAAGCGTAGGTACGGCGCACCTGATGTAAAAGAGTTACCGTTGCCTATAAATTCTTGTAACCCCTTAGTCCTGAAAGGGAGTGTGACAGAGGGTCTTGTTAAATTAATATAAAAAAATAGAGATTAGTAGAGCGATTTTTACTTCCTAAAAAGAGCCCTACGTGTAAACTTCGGTTATTCTTGGTGGTAATCGGTACCTACAGGCAAACGTTCAATCTGTACATGCCATTTTTATGTCGGTAATGCATTCTTCTGCTGTATATCTTTTAAAAACTCTTGGCCATTGAATCCGGTGTAACTTCAGTAATAATCCATTTAATAGAAGCTAGTTCTAGTAGGGATAGCGAGACCACATACGGGTCAGTCACGGTACTCAGGTTACAGGGTAGGCACCGATATGTGAATTATCTAACCAATTTTGGTAATAGGGTTGGCGAGTCAAGCTTGTTGGAATTCGCGTTTACTTGACGGTCTAAAAGTAATTGACAAAGTTTGTTATTTTCTTAACTGTTCCATAAAAATATTGCTTCTAAAAAATGTAGATTAATAGGTATTACCTACTACAGCATGCAGTTTGTACAAATAGGAAATCCCCGAAGTTTTCGACACCCGAAAATCCATAAAGATCGACAAGCTCGACCGTTCCACACCTGTGTATTTTGGAAAAAATACTTTTTTACTTATCAAGGCATGCTACATTGAGATTAAATATAGCAACCATAAACTGGTTTACAATTTATCGTTATTCTGTTAATAAACTTAATTCGGGTTTAATTAAACGCGTACACACGAGCTTTAAGAGGAGGGTTCGAAATTTGGTTGATTTTCTATTCTACTGTTTCTTTAAGTAAGTATGTGGACTAGGAATCTTATATTTAGATGTATGATTTTTGACTATATTATCTTGAGTATCTTTAAATCCAAATCACGATTTGATGAAATTTTCTCGATAAAAAAAATTTATGAAATGAGCTCTAATTATTTACAATTTTCCTTGCTACCACGATGTTTTTACGATTTAGATCACGAAATTATTTCTAAAACATAGCAAATAATGATATCTAAACTACCCTTCAACCATATTTTAATTCCTGAAGTAGTTTTTTTTTAATTCAAGTAAATGTGGTTTGGCGCTTACGTTGTTTATTTCCGAGCGCGCGCACAATATCGCCATCTCACATTTTAAGTACTTGAACTAACCATGTCTCTCTCTAACTTTGTATTGTCAGTGTCCGCTCGGACTTGTTCGACGTCGGACCTGTGAAGGATTTTTTAAAAAATATTACGAAAAAATATTACGGTCGTGCCACATTACAGGTACAGTACAGTATTTACAGTCCGCCGACGCCTATGATAAATAAATAAATATCCTTGGAAATTCTTTTACACATGACTACCTGATCCCAAACTAAGCAGAGCTTGTACTATGGAAACCAGATAACTGATATTACTACATATACTACTTTTTGTTTGTAAATACAAACTAAATATACACTTAATTACACCTAGACTCGGGACATGCGGACATGTTCATGCACACAAATGCATGTCCTGGGCAGGAATCGAACCTACGACCTGCACTGCAGCGTGATTTTCGTTTGCTTTTCCTTGTCTTGTGTAATTTCTTTTCATCTCTTGTCATTTTGTGTCATCTCTTGTCATTTTGTGTCATCTCTTGTCATTTCATAGTTATTCGTGTCATTTCTGTAAAAACTCCCTATTTCGCTTACTGTTATATACTTGCAGCATGGTCTTGGGCCGACAGTGGGAATACATTGCTTGTCAAAACAATGGAGTCGCTTTATTGCGTTTGTTGTAGGTATGGATGGGCAAGTAATAAATATATCATACATCAATAAATTATCGTAAAAAATAACATTACAGATATGGATAGGAAAATGTTTGTCCGTCCTATTCAATCTATTATATTATAAACGAAAGTAACTCTGTCTGTTACCTTTTCACGGCTAAACCGCTGAACCAATGTTGATGAATTTTGGTATGGAGATAGACTGGGTCTTGGCGGAGAACATAGGCTACTTTTTAGGGTTCCAAAGGGTGCTAACGGGACCCTATTACTAGGCCTACGCTGTCCGTCTGTCTGTCTGTCCGTCTGTCAGCGCGGGCTGTATCTCACGAACCGTAACAGGTAGAGAGTTGAAATTTTCACTGAATGTGTATTTCTGTTGCCGGTGCAGAACAAATACTAAAAATATAATAACATTTAAAAATAAATATCAAGTCTCAAACTTGATATTTTTGATGTGTTTATTCTACGGTGGTACGGAACCCTTTATGTGCGAGTCCGACGCTTTCAGATCTTATGAATGTTTTCTTGAAATAAATATAGTGTATTTTAAGTAATTAACTGGCCAACCCTCAGGTCCTACCTACCATGTTAGGATCTTTTTCGTTCTAGCGGGTGTAAACCGTGATTTAACGAGTTAATGTGATAATTTTTGTATTTAAATTATTCAATTCAATGTATTTGTTTCAGACATAGTCCAATATTGATTATTAAAATTATTATAATTTCACAATAAATATAAAACAATAAATAAAAGTAAAATTAAATTAAAAAAAATAAAAAAATATTTTTTATTTTTCATGTTTTATCATTAAAATACAATATAATATAACATAAATTAAAATAAAATACAATAAAATAAAAACCTACCCCTAATTAAACAAATACCGTCCGCGTGGGATACTGGCTGCATGTCCTCCCTGTATTCAAGCTGTTCCTGTTGTCAAGCGAATTTTTTGAGCAAGGAAAGAGCCAGCCCTCTTGTCACCTGTGGCGGTAACCAGTCTAAGGGTGATTTTGATAGATAAAAAAATAAAGATAAAAAGATAAACAATAAATAAATGCATGGTTAAATCAATAAAATTAATAAAAACTGAAAATTAAATTAAAAAATAAATTAAATATGGTAAAAATAAATATTATTACACCGCTGATGACTTCATGATCGGCATCGAAGTTAAGTACCAAAGTATTCCTTTGCCTACGAAACATGAAAAAGATACTCATATCCGGCAGTCAGTCACTGACACAGAGTATGTACATTTTTACCCGACTACGGTGGGCGGAGGGTTATGATTTTGACCGATATGTATGTATGTTCATCTGCTCCCGTATAACGTCCAAACTATTTTTATCATAATAATTTGACTAATGAGATATCGTTGGACGCGTCTGGATCGTCCGCTGGTTATAGGCTATTATACGATCGAAATATTGTTATACGTATCTATCAGCATATTGTAGGTATCGTTTGTCTTCTTTTGACTTACTTTGTCTTCAGCAATAAAAACAACATAGAAATTAAATTATTTTTTTCAAATACACTCGACATAAAAATCCCATATAAAACGAAAAAAATATATTTGAATATTTTCATCCATTTCATCTATTTTAAAAGGTGCACTGGGACATATTATTTTAATTGTACGAATTAAACAATATTGTTCCTTCAAAAAATAACTATACTATAGTCTACTCCATAGCTGTTCTGTCCTAGCTAAGCGAGAGGGATATATCCTTCGGCAGCTCACGCGACGCTAGCCACACCCCGAAACTAAAATTCATTTTTTTCTTGTATCGTCTTAACGCGAGTTAATTGGTCCCGAGATGGCTAGAGAGAACCGGACGGTGTAATACCTCGGATCCAGTTTGGTCGGAAATGAAGCAACAACCCTACGGTGTCGGAGGCTGTGTAGAAAGGAGCACGCGGCTCCAAGGACGACGGCGGTTGTTCACCTCGCCGGAATGCGCGGGAACGCAGCGGGATCCGAACTCTAGCGGCGCGGGCGCCGGACCGGCCTCAGACCGGCAATCCGCGAGCGCATTCCCCTGCGGTGAATCGTGGGTACGTTGATGTTATAATGGAATTTGCCGCGGTTCTCTTTGTTAGGGTTCATTGGTTATGATGTGTCCATGCAAAAAACATAATAAAATGGTTTGCTATTAGTGTTTTTATTATCTTTTTTACCTACTGCTTATAAAAACTTTGATAGTGTCATATTCTTCAAAAGTTATAGGATTGGAATGATGTTTTGAAACAAACAAATAGTAGATTTTATACCATGTTAGTTCTCTGGTCTAAGGAGCAAGTAGTCCAAAAACCACAAAGCCACCAATGCCTTCTGCTTTAAAAGCGTTGGTTTTTAATTCGGTTGTTAACCGACGTGTTATCAATTAAAGATATCTTTACCGACAACTTTGATCTCCCCTCCACTATTATTTTACGTGTTGATTGCGTTCTGTTTACTGTCAGCTTCAGATGTATTCATCCGATGAAGTCATTCATAGAGTCGCGGGGGTTTTATTTTATAAACCCACCTAGCAGGCCATGGATGTTTGTTTACACTATCGTGAACGGAATTAAGGCGAGGTGTGGTGAGGTGCAAGGCTTAGGTACTGTTACTAAAATTCTAAAGTAAGTATAGCATCTACAGTAAAGTTCTAAAGTGTTTTCCATAGTATAAGCTCAGCTTAGTTTGGGATCACATAAGTATCCGAGTGTAAAATAATATCCCAGGATATTTATATTAATTTTATTTTTATAGTTGTATGTGTAACGTATTTTGTTATGAAATGCAGTTTGACGAATTATTTCTCATCAAAAATTGTGATGCTGATTACGAGTTTGTAATTGTATTGAACAATAAATTAGACAGGAAATATAATATGAGTGTATGTACAATGCGTAATAGTTTTAGGAAATATGAGTAGGTACTGCATACGGAAGCAAACTCTTTTAACGTCAGTAAAATTATAGTTCCTGGTATCATTTATCATAAGTAGTAGTTTATTATTTAAAGTTCTTACATAATAATAAAAAAAACCAGTACACATATCGTATCTCGATTAACGAGATCGATTTCAATCGTGTTCTGTTTCGATTACTTGATATACCCACACAGTGGAACGGAAGAGGCAAAGGAAGTAGATAGTTACACATTATCTACACAAGATAAGCTTTTCTTAAAACTATCTAGGTACAAGCTTAAAGATAAGATTTTTTTTTACTTTGGAGAAGAAATTTATAGCCACTGATAAATCTTAGTACCTAGTGATTAGATTGCCCAACAGAGTGGAAAGCTCCTTTCGTTCTAGTTAGTTAATACGATTTGTGCTCATTTCAAAGCTTTACATCGTGTATGTAGACTATGTATTGTCGTCTACTGGAATTGTTTAAATGAAAGAAATGTTCCCGGGTAAAAACTAAGCAAAATTATATGCAAAAGCACTCAGGGATATTGATTACACTTCTTCCAGAACATTATCCCATTTCGTTTTGTATTGAGGTCGGCTCTCAATCTACCATGATTTGGTAGATTACCGATATTTATACGATTGCCAACTGACCCAGCAAACAGCCTGGCAACAGGCTTATGCAAATGGCGGAGCGTAGTTGAGCGCCAATCAAACGCTCGAAGCGTGCTCGTTTGAAGCTCCTAAGTCTGTCTACGCTCCGGTTGTGCTCTGCTCGCCT
Source organism: Drymonia ruficornis (assembly GCA_947859195.1). Taxonomy (NCBI): domain Eukaryota; kingdom Metazoa; phylum Arthropoda; class Insecta; order Lepidoptera; family Notodontidae; genus Drymonia; species Drymonia ruficornis. Next base: position 5,180,565 of record OX401904.1, read on the forward strand.
AGCGTAGACGCAGCTTAAGTTGGATGCACCATCATGCACTTGAATCGTGTATTGAAGCCTGTTTGACAGGCACACACAAGTCCCTATCATTTTGTACCTGCTGCATACGTATCTGTTTAATGCGTAGTTACACCGTGAGACATGAGTGACCACAGGACAGGATGCGGTTAATTTTATGCACACTGGTACTAGAAGGATCACATTATACACACGATAGTGAAGTTAACGATCTTTAAAATAGTTTCTTTCAGTAGGTTGTATAATTTTCTTTGTTCTACAGATGTGCAGGTGGAGAGTGTTTTATAAATACTCACGCCTTATGTCATGTTATGAAATTACTTGAATGCTATTTAATTTTCCTTTAATACAATGTCTCATTGTATTACTGTAAGTCACTGAATGCTATCGTTGTGTTGATTTCGATAATTTTTCCACTTCCTTACTGAGTACGGGACCATTCGTTTAAAGTGTATTTAATGACAGGATGGGTGTACACTGATGCGCAGGCGACGCAGTTCAGCGCAGGGCAGAGCAGATTTTGTAACGTATGAAAACGTTCACGTGCCTGCGTCTCAGCGTAGGCGTAGCTGTACGCTGCTTGTGCATGCTGCGTTGAACTGCGTCACCTGCATGTCAGTATACGCTTAGCCTCATCGTCTGCGTTGGAATATAGTCGACTGCGAACCCTCATATTGAGAAAACAATTAGCTAGGTGACAACAAAAAAATAAATTTATTCTATATAGGAACAAAAATAATTCCAGATCCGCAATTGTAAGTAGATTTCTAAAACTTTCGACTGAAATGTGTACTGAATGAAAAAGCGTCTGAGTTCGGAACAAACAAACAAATGAGGATTTTATTTGAATGCCGTGGCTCGCATGTGTTATCGGGGTTACGGTACTGTGTGTACTTTCTGTGTTCGTACATTATGTGGTCACTGGCTCGCGCCGGGTGACGCCGCGAATGGTAATAGCCATCAATGTGCCGATTGCCTTGACTACCTACATTACTATATGTACCTGTACTTCTGTAGGATACCTTTAAATGGGCAAAGACCGTATGGTTCTATTTTCAAATATGATTCACAAAAGAAAATTTAAAATATTTATCTCGTTTTCCTTCATGTTAATTCTTAAACAAATTGTATGTGTAAAGCTTGTATACCTGCCATGCTAATATGGAAATTTACCGTTAACTTAACCAAGAGAGTTAAATGCGAATAGGTTCTTGTCAATACTGCTGCCAGTCGTTCAATGGAGAGTATTTTATGAATGTACCTGCTTACTATTTTGACATTTACAATATGGGTATAATTAGTTATATCCTCAATACAAACCGCAACCGTAATATACCTAATACATCAATGATAGCACCATTTATACTTACTTTGTTCCGAAATAATTTAGCTGAAAACTGAAAACGACATGAGTCATCGCATAGCATATTGTTTCACGGTAGAAAGCCGACTCGACCCTGCGCCGGTCATAGCAATGTCAATAGCACATGGCTGTTAAACATCCAATCAGCGGGGACGTGCGAACTGCTTGCCTATAGATCGACGGATAGTACAATACTGGAGAAACTTCGTACTATTGATTGAATAACATAAAGGCTACAACTACGTCGGTATTACGGGACCTTTAACTACGTAGCACGGACTGCATATACCTATTAGATACGTAGTATTTTTAGAGAACGCAATCATTCTGTTTAATTTGAGATTGCCTAGACATTGTCATTATTAATATAATTATAATATCTTGGTTTTCCAACATTTCTTTCCAATAGCCACCTGTCCCAGCCATAATCCCTTCCTCGGGCCAGCAGTCAGTTATGAATTATGACATTATGTCTAAAATACCTACGTAGTCAGACGTTAAAACTGATTGCTCGGGTTGCGACCATTTCTAGCAAGTCTCTAGGCGCGACACTCGGCACTTGTGAACGCAGCTAATGGCCTCAATCCCAATGTTCTCAAACTTTGAATTCGGTGGAATAGAGTGATGGTTTGAGTGGTGAGTTTTGTGATACAATCTTTAGGTGAAAGATGAATTTTAAGGAAGAACTTTCTACAAACTCAATCCGTGCTTGATAAGCCCAGTTTTTATTGTATTCGAGCTTATCTACTTAAATGACTCGCCTTTTCTCAAAGAACGTTAATTACTTGTTGGGCTTAAGTAATACCTATCATAAGAATCATAAATCTATTCATTTTATACTTCGTTAGTCAAAACTCAAGTGTTTTATGGTCAGTTTTTGTGTTGATGACTCATTGAGATTATTTCTATCTGAGTATTAAGTCATTATATTTTTTGCTGATATGGTGAATTGAGTATTGTAGTTGTTCCTTCTTTCGGACAGCGTGGTTCTCCAAGAATTTTAGCATTTAGGAATTTTTCGTTAGTTAGTTCACTATATCAGTTAAAATATATGTATAAGTTATTACTCCGATAGAGGGTCCAGCTTTCGGCTTACTTAGTTAATTATTACTAATAGTATATCAATGGGGATATAGTATATAGGCTGTGTGTACCTTTATTATGATGTCAATCATCACAAACCCTGATAAAATTCACCATGGTGACAAGTACCTAGTAGCTTACGTGTTTAGATAACTTTGCAAGCTTTGTTTTGTATTTAAATTTTATAATTATTATCTCAAATGATGGTTTCTATTACAATAGGTCCACTCCTTCAATCACTTGCGTAAGTGATTGGCAATTCCGAGCGTTGGCTTTCCGTGTCAGATTTATTACTGATGAAACGAGCCTCCTCGTTTTGTTGGTACTTACAGAAATTTGAAAGTCAAGATATCATGATTTATGGAGTTTGGATACGCTTTTAATACCTTAAAGTACCTAGTAGTAGTTGTGTATTTCTATCAAAATAAATAAATAATTAGTCATTTATCAAGACAACATCAAACAGTCCCTTTCATGTCAACATATTAGGGCACATCACCATCCAAACTAGGCCAATCCCCAAGATTGACATTGAACGGCGTATCAACTGCATCTCACTGCGTACCGGTTTGCCGCATTGTTGGCGTATCGCCAAATGGAGCATCACTGGCCCGCACCGTGGGGCATGCATTATTACCTATTATTAGGTATCTAGTGGGGTATGTAAACGAATTACATCTACATTGTTCTGTTAGGGTAACAATCAGATAAGAGACGAAGTTAGAAGTCGCGATAATTCCTGAAAACGTAATGACAAAAGTTTGCAGACGCGTCAATCATGTCATGACTTTTATTAGTACGTTCACTTTATTTTAGCATTTCGGACTAATTTTGATGCTTTGCCAATTTTTAAGATGCTTGTCTCGGAATTTGGGTCGTAAAACGCAGCTGATATTTGCCCGTGGTAGCAGACTGAACTTTCGTTTACAGGATAGCCACCTTTGTGGTGTGTTTAGGTACCTTATAGGTCTCTTAACCAGTTATGATATCCTAGTATTTTTTTGGGATTGGGACTGGAAATGGGAATAAAATAATACATTTTATTCCGATATTAGAAATTTCTTTTTAAATTAAGTAACCGCCTCAATGAACACACATAGCTGATAGCTCTGACTAATAAAGCGGATTTGAAAGCTTTCAATGGTACTACCTCGTCATTTTCTACTAAGAATATATTACAAGCCCATACATAATGTATGATAACATGCTAAGGGTCTTCACAGACGCTGAACAAAAGCGTCCACTGCCAATCCAATCGCGTGCTGTACATACCAAGGAAGGAACTACAGTTGCTAACTTACGTGTTCATCAACGCATGATAGCCGATGTAACCCACAAATTTGTGCGTCGTATGCGACGGCCCTTAGACTAATGATTGACTTGTGTCGTGAGTCATTACCGCGTTGGGAGGAAGTGGGTGCAGACAGATAGACAGAATGGCAACCGAGATGGTTCGCGCACCTTCCGGTCATTAGGCCACCGGTTACTCTCACCCGGATACACCTATGTGATGACTGATGTTCGTAAGTTATTCGCTTTCGTCTAAATAAAGACGTACCTAACTTCCTTATTGTATAGTAGAACACCCCTTTTTAAAATAAACTATAGTGACAGCGCGTCTTATGGACATATTACATTAACCTACATACCGCTAAAGTAATAAAATTTAGGTGATAATGGTACACACATACCTATGTTGTAAGGAGCACAAGATAATTCAGTGTATTAAATAGGTGAACATTATCTTTAGGCTCTAAAGATTATATCGTATCAAAATGGTGAATGAATTAGTGATGATAACGAATCATAACAAAGATAACTTAAATGAGGTCGATGACACATATGATTACGTCTTAATTTGCACGAATACTTAACTTATTCGGTTTCTTACAGAAATTTAAACATTCTATGGGAACAATCGTTCCTGAAGTGGCTATTATTGCAAAAAGTTAATAATTTATAAAAACCACGAGAATGTTGATAATTTCACACAGACGCGGTGCAGGTACCTTTGATACGCGTGGGAAGACTCGATCAAGTGCATAGGAGATAGGTTATAGCGTGCAAGTTGGTTTAACTTTACCATATTACGGAATAGTCCTATGTAAACTACCATCATCATTTTAATATCTATCATACATTAGGAGTACTTACGAATATAATAGTTAACTGTGCATACTAATTCTATTTTTTATTTTACTAATTTGCGCGAGTCATAATAAATAAAAAGTTTGCAGAGTTTCACTTTCTAAATTTCACAAAATACGAATCTAATTGTATGTTTAAATGGAATTAATTATCAAAATAATATATCTGCTATTAAAACATTATGTAACGACTAAAGTTTGCCGCATATTAAAATGCTTGGGTCTGAAACATCATAAAAACATCGGCGCGCGTCTGAATTGTTGGCACTTTCCGTGCCAGCGGCGGGCGTTTGGCGGCGGCGCCTACAAAGTATTACGTGATACTACGCAATGTCGCTCTTTTTACATACTTATTCAAACACGCACCTTATCAAAACTACAACGATAACGCGCCTTCGATTATGCGACTCAAATTGAATTGTTCCGCTCTTCATGCTATCGAGCACGCGAACGTACTGCATATAACATTTTATTATTCCATACGTATCAACGTTAAACCTTTTCACGATAATAGCTTCATTTATGTTTTTTATTGTTCCAGGCTTGACCCTCCGGCGTCGCACACGCAATTCGAAATGGAGAACAAAAAGGCAGCGCCGGCGACACAGCAGCCGCTCACGCAGCAACATCTCATGGCCCATCATGTACACCCTGACCAAATCTACTCCCAGCAACACCCGCAAGTAACCCATCTAAGCGCCTCACAAACGGGTCAAATTCAACCGAATGGCGTCATGCACCAGTTGCTACAGAGTCAGTATCAATCGAACATGAATGCGCGGTCTCCGCTCCTCGAAAACAGACACGAGCTGTACGGCACGGGGCATAACCCTGACTACGCCAGGCACTACGGGGCCAACGACAACTACAACTACCCGCAGTCACCTCCGAGGCAGGAGAGAACAGAAGTGCACACGGACCACAATGTCAATCACGAATTACTACACAACATCCCCAAAGGATACAACGCAGAAGTCTATCAAGATTATTTGAAACGAAACCCACCGAAAGATACCAACCAAATATACCAAAATCATCAACATATGTATAGAACTAATGTTAATCAGTACGGATCAAAGCCATATCTACCGTATTCTAGCAGGATAGGACCGCAGAGTAATACTGAACTATTGCGGAGACAATATAACGAGATCCAACAAATGAAATTGCAGCAGCAGCTTCATTACCAGAATCAAGCACAGATGCACCAGCAGCAGAAGTTTGCTGAACGACAGTTGTTGCTACAGCAAATACACGGAGTCCAGCCACCACCCAATTTACAGAACAGTATATACTCTGACGGGTCATATAGAGATCTAGATCGATATAGTAGTAAAAACGATTTCAAGGAATACAGTAGTCCTGATATACAAAAAGACATGGATATGTACGCAAAGAATAATGAGTATAGGGAGTATGAGAAGCAAAACAGGCAATATCAGGAACCGCAGTGGCAACAACAAGTTGATTTCAGGGAGCAAGACCAGCCTAGAAGACCTCCAGAAGTGGAAAAGAGCAAAAGTCAGTCCCCACCATCAGATTATAACAACCAAAGTCAGAAGAACAACGCGAGTGTCCTTTCGCCTATGAAATCAAGTGAATCGAGTACACCTAGTGTGAAGTCACCATCGTCTGATAGTCGGAGAAGTAGCGGAGGGAATCAGGTTTTGCGCTCTCCCGTAGCACAACGGATACCGTCGGCTCCGGTCGCCGTGTCCGGAATACTGTACAAACAAGGTTCAGACGGATTAAAAGTTTGGAGGAAACGATGGTTCGTTTTGTCGGAGTACTGTTTATTCTATTACAAAAGTAAGTAGTTTTCATACAGCACAATAGCCAGTAAGGCATAACTTATTGTTTAAAGTTTGATAAATTGCTTATAATAACGTATACTAAAAACGACTGGATTATTAATATTGTATTTATTCTCATACGGGGCACACATTTTTAATACAATCCAATGTCACGAAATTTGTTAATTTTTCAGGTCAAGATGAGGAGAAACTTCTTGGTTCTGTGCTACTTCCATCTTATAAAGTATCCGCTTGTACTTCCGAGGATAAAGTTTTGAGGAAGTTCGCATTCAAACTGGAGCACGCGAACATGAGGACCTATATACTAGCGGCACCGGACCAGGAGGCCATGATGAAGTGGGTGAAGGCTCTGACCATGGCCGCACTCATGCAGAGCCCCAAGTAAGAACACTTTTAAGATTCGATCACGATAAAGATAGCTACAACACGATAATCGCTTTAAATAATTTGTTATTAATACTGACACCTGTCGCTGATAAAGATTGATGTGACGACAGAACAATCGAAGTTTGAACTACAACATTTAGATAGTAACGGTCGTTTCATTGAGTGATTCAAATAATTTTAGACCGTCCAATTCTATTTTCAGTGATCAGCCACAAAAGCAGAGTGAGCGGACAGCTGCGAAAACAGAGGTGGGTATTATTGTGCGCACGTCGAGTGTACCGGTGCAGGTGACCAGCAATTAGTTTGTCAGAGCGGAACCAAGGACAGCGATTACATCGTCGTTATAACTGCAGATAATAGTGTGGACGACGACGCAAATTGATTGTAACATTAACTACGGATATTGAATGCACTCTATAAATACTCTTAATTATTAGTTCGGTATCAATCCAGTAAGCATAAGGTGTGTATGTTAATGAATATAAACCGGTTTTTGCAGGACGACGATGAAATACCAACGTATGCTAATGCACCGCCAAAGCCGAGGCGTTCGAATGAAGGATACAACTCGCCAAGCCCTGATATGTAAGAAATGTTACTTATTTCATGTTTAATCTCAAACGAACTACGTACAAATCAGTTTTCATACATTACAGGTACGATCCAAACTACGATTTACTCAAAAAACCAGCATCACACTACAGTCAAGGCACTAGTCAAGCACGATATCAAGATCATACGAATTATCCAGCCAGTCCTAACCAAGAGCCCACATACACTCGCAGCCCGCAGTCTCCACCGCCACCACCACATCACAACCAGTACCAGTCTAAAAGACCTTACGATGCCCAACACCTTTCTTTGCCATTAACAAACACAGTTAACGACAGGCTCGAGAATCAACCTAGCACGTCATCGATGTATAAATCTAATCCGCAATTACCTTACTTTGATAGGAATCGAAGCCAGCAACAAGCACCAACAGAAAATATTGAACAGGTATACGATAGACAACCGCAACGAAATCCGTTTCTTCAAGATACTACTCCCCAATCAGAAACTCAACCAACAGATATTGAGTTGGAGAATAAGACTGCTCGAACCAACGTTGAACCTGAGAGAGCTCAGTCAGTTCATAATGAAACACATGCAGATTCCCGAATGAGCTCTAAACAAAATGTGGATGTAACTTATAACAGGGATGTATATGGAGAACTCAGTTCAAGACCTAGTAGGTCAGGTAGTACAAATAATGAGCGATTAATGGCAGAGAGACGAACACCAGATGCTTATGGAAGGTCCACTACAATGTCTGCTTATAATAAAGGAAAGATTGGAGACTATGAAGACGTTTACGGGCAGTACGCTACTGAAAATGAATATGGCAGAACATATTCTAAATCACCTAATCCATCTCAGGCGCGTGATGCTGTCAGTATTTCTAGTCATCAACAACATCAAGATTATTCAAGTACTGGAAATCATGGAAGTAATGTAAGTATACACTATTCTTAAAATGTATGTAGTACCTTTATATTTCCTTTATTTCATATTGTATGACTACCCCCGAATGGGGATAAAAGTCGTGACGTTAAATTTTTTTTTTTTTTTTGTATGTTCAGGAACAACCAAAAACATTCAGTGGTCCAGCAGTTTTAAGAAGGAAGAAGATGCAATCGAGTGGCATTCAACCTCCAATGCCGAGGCCACATAGCGCAGACTTCTTGGAATATGAGACAAAAGCCGAAATAATGAACAAAACTGCTCCCAATCGTACAGTTTGTGATCCGCCCAGACAACCGCAACGACCTAAATCTAGTTTGGACATCAACTCATATTATGATCCTAGTTCAGACAGATATTACTCCGAAGAAAGTTATGCAGAGAAAATGCGACAGTCTGCCCAATATTTACAACAAGGATTAGGACCGAGGAATATGGATATTCCACTTGCGAAGTATGCTAGTGGTCTAGCAAAGAAACAGTTGAGCACAGCATATTCCCAAATTACGAACAACAACTATGATACAGAATTCAATGCCAATAGAGAAAATACAAGCTATAGCTCAAAGTACGGTGATATAGAAGCCTTGAATTCAAACTGGACGTTGAAAGAGAAGGAAAACCATAAGGATTATTTAAACAGAAGCGGTAGCGTGATGAGTGATGGATCCAATGTTAGTGGATATGTTAAAGATTTGAGTAGGTACGACCCGAGTGCTGATGGATTTATGAGATCTGCAAGTGCGAGGTTACCTTCTTCTGCGACTGAAAAGGATGGTGAAAAGAAAATTCAACAGGTGAGTTTAAATTGTGAAATTGACGAAGTGCATATTTTAAATGTTAAAGCAGATTTTCTGATTGTTATCTACAATTTGTTTATGTTGTTACTTTTATCTGTTTCAGCGTGAAGAATCCATGAAACGCTTGCTCGAATGGAAGCAAAGGATGTTACAGTCTCCATTAACAAGAAAAAGTACTCCAGCTACGATATCTCTGGCTAGATCTTTGAACCAGAGTCGCCAATCTTTAAGATCAGATCAATTGAAACCCAAAACGTACACCAATGCCTCTTACAACAGCTATTCTTCGGACGATGAAGGTATGTGAACATTATCGATATAAGTTTTGTGTTGTTCCTATGTCTGTATGTAAGTAGTTATTTTTGTAGCATGGTGAATAAATATTTCTAATTAGATATTTATATTTTTATCATCTCAAAAGATGAAAAAAGCATGGAATTATATATTTATATTTTGAACTTATGCATGGAACAGGCAACATTTTTGGTTGCTTATATTTAGGTCAATATATTTCTGAGTAATATAATAATTGTTTAGGTATATCTAAATAGCATTAACATTTTAATAGAATAATTATATTAAACCAAAATAGATTAAATCATGCCTTACATTATTTGCTCAAAAATTTCCCAAATCCCAAACATTTTCAATCATTTTTCAATATTTTTGATTTTGAGCGCGACTGATATCGTTTTCATTAATTTTTTTAAATGATAAAAATGCCATTTAATGAGAATAAAATTATCATTATACTTATTTACGTGTAAAAATTAATCATATACCTACATGGAACACCTGCAGTAGCATTATGATGACTTCGCTTTGCGGAAAGGTACCTTCCTGCCTGCGGGGTTATGCCACTAACATCATATTTTATTGGTCTAATTTGGTGGTGGGTTACAAGTATTACTTTTTGCTGGTTATATTGTGAGTAGTTTGCATCACTCTAACACCTGAAAGCAAATATACTAACAAACTGTGGTGACCGTAGGAGGGAACTATGATAAATCATTTTTATGTATTGAATAATTACTATTGATAATAGTAATTATCGGTTTCACTTTTGCACCTCAGAAGAAACATCGGGCACTGAACTGCAAAAACCCAGAGATATGCAGGCAGGAAGGTCTCATAGAGTGAACCTAACGAGTCCTATCATTATGCGACCTGTTACCCCGCAAACGCCCTGTTCAGCTCAAAATGATGACTTGCAAGATAAAATTGCAAATGAAGAGAAAAACGAACTAGATATAATTGAAAACACATATCAAAATATACCTTGTACTATATCAATTACAAAAGTTAATTCTGAGACTGACAATATTGATTACGAAGATACTACCAGGGATGAAACAGCTGAGGCAGACGCCGATAATATCATTGCGATGGAAGAAACAATAGAAGACGGGTATGAAACTCATGAAAGCGAAGCGGAATCGGAGACACAAATTGAGTACACCGACAACGACTTAGATGAAGTTTTGCTTGATTCAGAGGGAGAAGTTCAAAGGAGCGATAACATGGAATCCAGTCAGGATAAAAATAATATAGATGATAACAAGGAAGAGGAACTTCCAATGAAACCTAGTACACCTCCTGTGCCATCATTTGGAGAAAATCATTATTTACCAATGAGTCCTAGAAAGATATCTGCAAATGAACCTCCTCATAAAGCGATACTTGAAAGTTTGAGCGTATTTGACCAGTCTATGCCCATAGGCTATGAAGATAATCCATACGTCGAAATGAATATAGGAAACGAAGAGGAAGACATGCAGACATATGAAATAGTTTGTGTCAATAATGGTAAAGTTGAACCAGTTTACATGGAGTTGAGTAATGTTAAACCTAATGAAAACGGATCTAACGATACAACAAATAACAAATTACTAGACACTGCTTCTAATTTTGCTGATTCCAATAATCAAACATTAAAAAGAGCTTCAAAGTCTGATAAGACTGTAAAAGAAAAATCGGACTGTTCTGACGCAGATGACGAAGCCTCGAAAGATATACCTTTAGAATCACCGTTTAGTAGATTCAGTATTTCTGATACATTCCGACCGGCTTCATATTACTTAAGCAGTAGTACAATTGTATTAGATACACAAGATAGTTCAGATAGCGAGATTTTCCCTCCACCCCCAGTACCTAGTTCATCTCCTCCTTGTGAAGATTTATCAGATGATGCTCTTTCAAAATACATTTTAGAAAAACTGGACAGGTCTGATATGTCACAAGACAATTCTATTCTAAAAATGTTAACTTCTGAAAACCAGCAATTGAACACTATCAAAAGGAAGACCACGTCATTGATGATTTATGGAAGTAAGACGTCCATACATGATACACTCACAAGAGGAGAAAAAATCCGCAATAGCAGGGCCAGTTTGACGAATGACAGGAATAAAATGATCGAAAGTTGTAGTAATGTATTAAGCAGCAGCTTATTAGACCATTACAATTTTTCAAGTAGTATCGAAACGGACTCACTGCGAAGTTACAGTGCCGATAGAGGGTCTTCCAGATTATCCCTCGAATCAGACGTAAGCAGCAAATTTGATATGGCACCTTCAAATATATCATCTGAGGTAACCAGTTTAAATGAAAGTGAGTTAGCTATAGAATTAAGACATCCTGTTGCTTACCGAGATATAGAAATGATGATAAAACGAAGACCGGTTTCAGATGATTCATTATTTGAACTAGTCAATGCAGAAATGCCTGGTCATTGTGAAATGACAACTAACGTCGATTTGGATCGATATTTAGACAAATTACAGCCTAGTACAAGCAATGCGCATAGAAATAGTTATGACAATTCTGAAACAAATATTTCTGCGTCCGAAACATCTGACTGTAAAGACAATGTTATTCAAGCTGCTTTGCAAACTGCTGCACACATTCGTTGTTCGAGTACTCCTATAAATCACAGTACTAAATTAAATAGTTTTGGTAGCAAAAATTCGCTTGGACCACAGTTTCGTCATATCAGTGAGCAAACTTCCAATTATGCGGGTTCACAAAGTTCCTGCAGCTCTTCTGGAATACCAAAATCACCATTGTCATACTACTGCAAAAACTATGACGAAGAAAAACTCTTAAGTAAAAATTTAAATAATGATGTCCTCGCCGATAAAATAAAGGAATTTGAAAATGAAAAATTGGCACTTAGAACTGGCAACGAAACACAAGGTTCTTCTACATCTACGGGTTTCCATAGCAGGGAAAGTTCCACAGAGCACAGTGCACCCTATTACTATTCTGATCTTTCTTCGCAAGAGCATATTAACGTATTACCAACATCTCATTATCTGAAGAATACTAACCTCCATCGCAAACTAAATAATCAGCGACGTAGGGGTCCATTGCACAAGAAAAATGAAATCTCACACATTCATAATCCCATTCGAAACAATCAACTTTTAATGTCTGAACCGCCTTTCGAGTTGGCTACATCCACTCGAAGTGTATCCGTGGAGTTTTTAAGTGCAGCTGAAAAAGATCCAGAAATTGATCAGAAAAATATATATGAATCAACAGGTGGCAAGCATTCAAAAATACCAGAATCTATGAGTTTGATATCAGGACTCGGTTGTAAGAGAAATTCCAGTAATAACAGCAACAATGACAATATTAATTCATCTCTGGATTCAAGCGTTGTTAATGCTAACTCATTGATAAAGCTTTCTAGTACAAGTATGTCGTCTCACTGTAGCGGTAATTCATCAAACACTGTTTACTATGATGCCGAAGCAGATGCGGCTGCTTATGAAAATGTATTTTGCCATGGAGAAAAGCATTGGGATGAAGATGCGTTATGGCGAGACAATCTTAGACGAGTATCTCACAGGCACGCACGTTCCATGGACGATTTAGACACAGTACCCACAGAAACATCGTTGCCCAACAGATTAAGTCTTGAGGCATGTGGTATGAATAGTATAAAAAGAATAAGAAAAAATAGTTCAAATAAGATCAGCAGAAATGTAACTTACGTTAATTGTGATATACAAGGAAGATTGTTGCGATGTAGAGAAAATAATTCTAGCTTTCATGGTAATTTCCTTGAGGAAGAGCAAAAATTAGACGAAAATGATGTTTACGTAAGCCTTGCAGAAGCTGCTGACTTATCTATAGAACAAACTGATGAAGGTGTCTACGAGCAATTAGCAATTGAGTCTCAAAATAATGCAATTACGGTCTCTAAAGGAAATAAGTATAATGTTGGAGACAAAAGTAAGAAAAAGTTTGAAATAGACAGAGAAAAGCTTAGGCAATGGGATTTAATGTCCAGCGGTTTGATGAAAGGTAGAGCAGGTCGTGTGCGGGGTACAGGTGCTGGTGTAGGCGCGAGTGAGGCTGCCTGTAGTACGGACACTGGGACCGACAGTGCAAGCAATGAAGGTATCCTCTAACTAGTATGGTGCCGTAAGGTACACTATGTAAGTTATTATTTCTGTTACACTATTAAACGCAAAGCAAAGTCATTGTTTCTATACATAAACCTGTAAATAATTTGGCATTTTTATATTTTTTAATATCAAGTACATTTGAACTTAGATATGGTTTGAAGGAAGTGTCTAAACACGATAAGGTGTATAGAAAATTCTAGCATGCAATTTTAACATGGATATTGTGATATTGTACATAGTAATAAATATCTACCTACTAATATGCGTATTGATACACACTTTATCATGTTTTACCTCAAAAATGTTTGATTAATTGTATTCAGATCACCCAGTTCATTCATCTTATGAAATATTTTCTTTTCAGCTTCTATGACAATGCCAGGCAACAATACAGAATCCGGTACAAATAATAATTCAACAAATCAGCAAGCATTGTCTAAGAAAGCTTTTCTCGGAAGTAACACATCTATCGGAAGGAGCAATCGGGATGCCAATATACCAGTACGAGCTGTGAGTCCACGGGTGAGGTGGGTCGAGGAAAAACCTGCCAATGATCACTACGGGTCACAACAAATGTCGACATCTCAACAAAATGTAAGGATTACTTGAGTTAGCATTGTGATATTTTTACGAAGTAAAACTACTAACATAGTTTAATTTATTCTACAGTTAAATGCCTTATCTGCAACAGAGGACGCTTGGGCCTTAACTAGATCTCCATCTAGGGCTTCACAACAACCTATTAGAGCAGTCAGTCCAAGAGTTCGGCGGAATACTGAAACCGATGATATGGTATACATACCGATATAATTGAAAGCTATTTCCATATAATTGTTTCATATAGTTATTGTTTTGTTTTGATATTTGTTTTGTTTTATCGTTTGTGTTGCATTTATCATTGTCATTAGCAAAGAGGGGTACAACAACAAAATCAAAATGAACAACTGGGCGAGATTCCAACAGCCGGAGAGCTTCTGGGTCGAACTCATGAAGAGTTGGTGCTTCTCTTGATACAATTAAGAAGACGTCACGCGGCGACTCACCGCGCCATCGAACAATGCTGTGCTCAGATCAATAGCGTAGAGGTGCTTGTTCATGCTTTTAAGATATACCTATTTTTGTTTCATTTGTATTGTTTTACTTTTTGTTCATTATTGTTTATTATTATTACCTTAATGATTGTATTTAATCTGTGTCACTTTCAATAATTCGTCGTCAATGATTTTAAAGCCGTTTTTAAAAAACAAATTTATTTATACAATTTGTAAATTTGTATATTTAATTAATGTCTTACAGGATTGCCTTAGTTCTCTAAAAGCAATGGAGCGTGAAGAGAATCTTCAAAGATTGGAGCAACTTAAAATCCAATTAATGGACCTTGAACATCAATATGAAAAGAGCAAGCCACTCGTACAGCTCGTCGATAACATGGTGAAACTAGGCTCTCTGTATAACAGACCAGGGTCTACTATTGAACGCTTGGAAAGGAACCAGAGGTTAAGACATAAAGTCTTAGCTGAGCACGCGTTTGAACAACAAAGGTGAATAACAAACATAATGTCATTTACAGCACACAAAACGTACCTTCAGATATCGTAAAAATTTGATAATTCGAACTTAAAGTCCTAAAAAATCTTACTCAAGGGCCTACGTATGATAACACAAATTTAACAAGTGTCCATGCCTTTTTAGATGGTTGGAAAGTGTAGCGGCTGGCAAGCCTTTGGAAACAGAAGCTGCTAGAGCCAGAGTGGCGGAACTGTGGGCGTTGGAGCAAGAACTAGCCGATGAAGCCACCATATTACAGGGATTGAAAACCGATAAAGATGCCATTGATAATCTGCTTTCTGGTGCGTAGAAACAATCTTATAATCATATTAAGACAAGAACAACAAATAATACCCGAAGAACTCAAGAATTGTTTGCGTCTTTTATTAGCACCAACATTTTCCACTGCAATGTTGATATCGGTAGACTAACACACCAACAGTATGGCCCCAAACAATGGACTGGGGCGATCCCAGTGACACTCATAGCAGAGCAAATTATGAAAAGGTCGTTTCCGAAATTTGTTTCTGACCGATCCCGCAGCCAGCTTTTGCAAAGCAGCTTTTATTTTAAGAATTTTATTTTATTAAGTTCGAAGTTGTCTTCGTTATATTTTGGGTATAGGTTTATTCAATGTTTACATTTACAGGTGTACGGAGTAAATTTGACCGTGTAAATAAAGTGGATATAACAGCAGATGTGCCCCCTGTGGTACGTCGAGCACCAAGCAACAACACGGGAGGCGGTCTGGAGGCGGAGTTAGCGCGCGTGCAAGAGATGTTGGCGCACAATTCTAAGGTTTATAAGGTTTTCGTCTATATCATGCACTTTTTTATTTTTTATTTATGTATATTTTTACTTTTGTGGAATAGCACAGTAGGAAAACTGAATGCATTTTTTATACTCTAGCATGTTGATAGGATTATCCTGTGGGTATCATTCCATGTAAATAATTACGCCCTTAAATACTTATACTAAAATTTGTGCGTGTGCATGTTGTTGGATCAACGTAAACTATAGCGTTGTTGAATTGCATGGTATGATTGATAATAATTTACGCTTCACCCGTTCCGTGTATCCCATAAGGTACCGATGGTGAAACGTCTTAGTTTTTTGTGTATATTACGAGATTTATTTTAGTACCCTGATTGTCCCATCCCTATTAGTACACGCATGTAGCAATCCTACTGGGGAGAGAAGGGCTATAATTTGATAATTAGAACGTATTCAAAAGCAATTTAATGTTGTGTACCAGAAACTGGAGCAGACAGTGGCGGACAATGCGCGGCTGGAGCGTGAGTTGCAGCAGCTGCGGCGTGCGCTGCAGGCTCGCCGCGCCTGTGCGCCCGCGCACGCGCCGCACCCGGCGCATCCTACTGCTCTGCTCGAAGACGGTTAGACAAATATATTAAATGAAAAAAAAAAAAATGTAACGTCACGACTTTTATCTCCATTCGGGGGTAGTCAGAGGCTTGAGTGGCCATACACCACTACATTGTGGAGGTATTAAACAACTCAAAGCCCACGTTTCACCAGATAGTCAGAACCCAACGTGACAGGTGGTGAACCTTGTCGCCGTGAATACAGGAACTGACTATTACCTAATCCCGAGGGATAGGTAGGTTTCCTCACGATGTTTACAAAAACTAAAAACAAAAAAAATTGTTTAGAAATACATACTTTAGACTAGTCCTCTATCATCCCTGAATGGTGCCGGAGCTGTACGGCACGCTCACTTCCCGATACACATATATAGCGCTCAACGCAAACGCCAGCGCAAACCAACGCACAACGCAACGCATAACGCTAAATGTTAGTCGGCTTCTCTGGCGTCCCTAGCGGGGATTGAACAGTTAGCATTCTTCGGAGTGCAGGTGGTGAGCGACTTACGGCTCCGGTACCATTCTGGATAAATGGTAGTGAGCGATCACGATGCAACTCACACGATGAGTACTAGAGCGTAAGCTCTGGCGGAGTAACAGAGTGGTGGGAATGTGTGGCGGGCCCAATTTAGTCCTCTAATTTCTATATCCTTTATCTCTTTCTTCAAGTGATCAGTATGTTTTGTTGATTACAGAAGTATCTAGAGTGCAGCAATTGGTATCGGCCTTGCAACGGCAGCGGCAGGAGCTGAGTCGTGCTGTGAGACACTTGACGCAGCAGTCCCATGCTCTACAGACTACCCACGACTCTATGCCTGGTTAGTGACTCTTGCACTTTGCAGCACGTTGAAAAAACTATTGTTGTCTCAATAGCTAACTAAAAAATTTAAATTTTGCAGGCAAACGTCGTCCCATTTCTTCTTGGCAAGAGACAAACTTAGACACTGGTCATACTATCGATCACGGCCACTCGGACTACGAGTATGAGGTCACGGGTCCGTTGCTGCCACCCGGCCATTACGGTCCTACTAACGTGGAGATCCCATTGTATGTAGACACGAGGGGGTCGGCTGCAGAAGTCACCTCGCCGTTGAATAGCGAAGAATTGCAGCATGGTGGCTTCAGTGAGTATTATGTTTCACATATCGATAAAATAACAATGGGTATCTTATGGGAAAATGCAGGCAGCTTCAGAGAAACTCCGGTAATTAGAGTATTCATTCGCAATCTGAAAACACTGTCGTTTGGATATCCTGAATTCTGTTCATGTTTGTTAAAATAGTAATTTTTTTTATCAACAGCTAACCTTACCAACGTAGAGAAGCAAGAAATCAAAACAGTGCGTATAGTCAAACGAGAAAGCGAGAGGCGCCAAAGGGACCGGGAGCGTTCACTGCAGCCGATGTCCGACTGGCCTTCGAACAACATCACCGCGAACCTTGATCAGTTCTTGGAAGAGGAACTCGTACAATCACTTCATTACACCAGAGCTTCATCGGTACCGAGGAACGACAAATACGACCATTACTACGCACAACCAGAAGTGAATTACCTCCATCCAAACATGGAGCTCAGCCCCAAATATGTATCAAGTCCATCCCTCTCCAACTATGATTACTCCCAAAACATTTCTTCCTTAAGCAGCAGCTACCATAAAAGTTACGACAGATCAGGATACGATCGCATGTCTTTATCAACTCAATACTTAAACAGCCCCACTGATAGTTCTCGAACTTTGACAAATGATCCTCTATCGAAGACAAGCAGTGTTGTGAGTTTGACACGGTCAAATATGGAATTGTCCCCAATCTTCAAAAGTGAGGCTGCCAAGCAAATTATAACAGAGATGTCAGGAGACGCACCGAAGAATGGATCGTTGCATAGGAGACAAGTTCCTAAAGAGAAGAGGAGGCATAATACAGCACCGCATCACTTGAGTGCGAAGACATTGAATGAAATGCCAAAGGATTCATACAATCAAGATGTAAGTACTTGACTATCGTTGATTGACTTATAAAAAGTTGGTGGGGTATCGGGGAAGATGGCGAATTTTGATTGGTCCATTTAAAGTCAACATTTGAATGGACGAATCAAAACTTCAGGTGTGGTGTGCAGTGGGAATGCGTAACATATGTTTTCTTTATTACTTACCAATGTTTGTATGATAGAAGTTGGGTCGGTCCCTCGACGACGCGGACATGGAGCGCGCGCTGCGCGGCGCGGCGGGCGCGGCGGGCGCGGCGGGCGCGGCGCGCGCGGCGGCGCCCGACGTGGTGCGCTCGGCGCTGCCGGCGCGCGCGCACCGCTTCGCGCACAACACCATCGACCAGCTGCTCGCCGCACCGCAGAAGATACTCATCCCTGAGCGGTACATCCCGGAGAAGGTACTTACTGGGATTCATTCTTCGGCTGGTGTAGTAGGTATATAGTAAAACCTGTTTAAGAATCGTCAGATACATTTTATCCACCAAATAAATTTGATGATTTGACAGTTTTTCCATAGAATATCGTCTTCTATGGAAAAATCTATCAAAAGTTCAATTTTTTTTGGTGCATAAAAGTTTTCTGCTGATTCTGAAACGAGGCTCAAACTTACAAACTAAATCTTAAAATATAGGTCACCCATCAATGACTGTCCTTGCCAAGTAGTGCCTAGCCTCCGCTCGTCTACCGATCAGTGATTTTAGCTGAGTGTAAAAATAAGAATTGATCTGCTAAAGATAAAATATAGAAAATTACCTACTGAGTAATAAAGAATGTAAAATGTAAATGTAACGTCACGAATTTTATCCCCATTCGGGGGTAGTCAGAGGCTTGAGTGGCCATACACCACCACATTGAGTAATAAAGCTAGCAATAAATAGAACATTAATTGAAGTTTTCTATAACCAGCCTCCAGAACTGTCTCCCGAAGAACAACAAAAGAGGCAAGAGAAAGTTGAATCCATAAAGAAAATGCTGACGGGCACATCCGCCGACCCCAGTAAGGTGAGCGCTTCCTCAATTGATGTTTCAATTACATAACTCACTTCCGAAGTGTATTAGGTAGATTTACAATGCATTACTTCCGAGACAGCACTTTTTTTTGTAAAGAATGTATTGAATTAATGACTTATGAATATTTCCGATGCGAACATGAACTGTTTGACTTTTATGAATTGAATCAACATTCACGGTATTGATTATTGAGCCGTTCTTACAATGCCATTCGACTGTTTGCGCATCGCTACCTCATAGTAATTCTTCATCGTTCACTGTTACATTCTTATAGTTACCATCTGTGTCTCAAACATGATTTCGTACATCCAATGTTCATTGTCCATCTACATTCTCTAGATAATGCACTCTGTATCTACGCTCGCCCTGCTTTCATTGTTGTCCGGAATGATCTTTTACTCTTATGCATGATCATTCTAAAATATGTCTAGCTCCATGAATATAAATAGTGTATTTCATTTAGAATAGTGTTCCAGAATGTTTGTAGATAAAATGAAGTAATTTTGTAAAATGGATACCTAATTTTGAGAAGTTGAAGTCAATAACTTGGAACATGTTATATCTGCAAACACCTCTGAAGTTTGTAAAGCAGCTTCGAATGTTGGCTGTAAATATGTAAACCAGCACAGTCCTACATGTGTGTGCTTGTTATGATGACCGTTAGAGTCCGGACGCGGGCGAGAAGCGGCAACGGGAGCACTTGCTACAAATGAACCAGTTACTAGCCAAGCAGGTCACTGAGATGAGCAAAATC
This sequence comes from Drymonia ruficornis, assembly GCA_947859195.1. Lineage (NCBI taxonomy): Eukaryota > Metazoa > Arthropoda > Insecta > Lepidoptera > Notodontidae > Drymonia > Drymonia ruficornis. The sequence goes on from OX401904.1 coordinate 5,200,776, forward strand.
ATCGCCGGTAAGGATTGTTGCTTGTTTTTAGTTATGGATATCGATTTACAATTTCGATGTTTTGTTTTCTTGTTTCACTTATTAAGTATCTCTTGAGAGACTCATTTATGGTAAAGCATTGGATTGAATTAAATTGACAACATTTTTCTTATTTTTAGAAGCCTTTGAATCTATTATAGAGCGTGAGAAATTTTTGTCAGTTTATTTGATTATAAGCGTAGATGATAGAAGATCAATGTTTAACAACACCAACAGCAGTAGATTTTTAATTGGAATTTTCATCTACAAGAGTTTGTTTGTATGTTGCACATTTAATTTTGAATTTAATTCATAGAATTGTCAGAATTGCCTATAAGTCAATTTACGGAAACATAATTCTAAACGTTTAATGTGATGGTGCAAAATTTGGGATAAACTTATCTCTAGCACTTTTCATTTTGCAATGTTAATACAGTAGAACTCATAATTGCGATTCTGACATATCTATCCTGATTTTAATGTGACTAACGGTGACCCACGTGTGTGTACACGCTAGTAACATAGTATGCTTTATGTCGTTGTCCGTTTTTCTGCAGGAACCAACACAGACCAAGGACCGTCCGCCTCAAACCACTGATTAGCCACACACTTACATACATTTAACACATCTTGCACGTCTTTCCCTGTAATACTGAGCAAGTGCACACTTATTTCAGAGTATTAAGCGACGCTACGTCTATACGATTTGTTAAAGCAACTTCATGCTTACTTTTACGATGTGCACTTGCTCTTCACACTTCTTCAAACCCCTCAATATTACAACAAATAAATTGGCTGATTAGACGGTCCTTACAAGATGTCCACTTCCCAGTGTGTTGCGGCATGGTTTCGTTTTTGCATTTTGTTGTGAGTAGTCCATTTTAAATTTTATTTTGGTATAAATTAGGTTTAGTTGCATTGTTACTTTGCATTTTGACGTTTGTATTTATTATTTCAATAGTTTTAGCAAGACCTGTTGTTACCTTTGACAAAATCTAATATTACTGTTATTTTACCAGTGAAAGCGTTAGAAGACCTGCCCCAAAATGGTAATGCAGACGACTTGGAAGATCGTTCGCCGGACGTAGAGCTGCCGATTTATCAACAGCGAGATAACTTTTTTACCTAAAAGACAATTTTAATCCTGGATTTTCATCGAATAATTGTTGAACAATTTTCAATACTTGATATTGATGATCTAAAATTATCATTATTTGTCGTCACAAAGTTTGTAACTTGGTAATTGGCTGTCCTTGGCTTATAAAACCTACACCAAATATACTATGTTAATAAGGAGGTATATCACTTGTATTGATTGATTCATCATAACCTTTAGTAGATGGTATCAACATGGGCTTTAAAAGTACCTAAACGGTCAATGTAGAACGTTCAATTAATACTTATGAATTAAAATATAATATTAAATTGGTTTTTCGACTACGTACAGTCTGTGGTATAGTTCAATATAAAAATATTTAAATCTTGTATAACGTATAGAATAACAAAATATACCTAGCTACCTAATAACTTTACATGAAATGTACTTAATGAGAAAAGCTTCAAAACTAAGAAATGGCCCTATGTCTTGATTTGAAGGATTAAAATTTCTTAGTACTACCGGTACCTTCTACTATTTTCTATTAAAATTCTGGTACTACTAATTGACACTGCGCTTTTCACATATCCACAACTTAACATATCCGTAAATATGTTTAAAAGATAAATATAAATTGTTGTACTTACTGATTTTTTCGTAGCGTTTTGCTCAATTTTGGACATTCCTTAGTTATAGGAACATAAATATCTCTGTAAAACACTTTCAAAGTTCATGCTAGTATAAACTGGTGTATTTGCTCGACTCAGGCCTTGCTCCAGAAATTTTACAAATTACATACTTGACTTATCCTGAAGGTTGTGTCATGTTGTAAAAATATTTTTCGTCTGCAGAACTACCTCGAGAATATTCTGATTTTAGCGATAGCCTATTATTGAAATTCGTTTTGGTGTAATAAAAGTCTTCTATGTAAAGGGCCTTGAAATGTTTTTTTAGAAATAGTAGTTTATGATTAGTGGAATGTACCTAGATGATGTATACAGTTGCCATGTTAATAGAATAATAGAAAATGCACATTTTATCTACTTAATTGTAATTTTAGGAAAACGAATAACAATGCGTTTTAGTATTATTTCGTTGTTTTTTTTTTGTAATTTAATGTAAATATCCCGTAGTGTAAAGTTTCTTTTGTTTCTTTAATTAAAATCTTTTATTACATTTATACTTGTGTACTTACTTATTATAATTTAGTTTATTATTATGCACATAGCGTCAATTAATTTTGTTTATAGCATTGTATGAATTTATCTATAATATTACAGATGTATCCAAAATATTTACTTACTAACAATTATCTTCGGATCTTGTGATACGAAATACGTGTTATATGCTATGGTGTAACGTAGATGAAAAAAATATATAAAATCTACTGTTGGTAGGTACGATATCTAAGCATTTGATGATATTTTTTTAGAATAGCAGAAATAATTGTTTTGTAGTAGTTTAGGGGTACGTTAAGATATACGTGAAGTAAACTGCACGCTAATAATACAATAAGGCTCGTATTAATAAATGCATCTCAAAGTTGAGACCCATACATTAATCGTCAAAACTGTATCTTAAGATCGATCTCAACTTTGAGATACATTTATTAATACGGGCCTAAGTTGTATTGTTCCTTTTGAGACTCATACCCTTGGGTACAGCAAAATATATTTTTGCTCTAAAAATAATATTAAGAATGACTTATGATCATGCCTACAAAGCTTTAAATATTCCTTTATACAACTTTTACATCACCTATTAAAAGTGTGTAGTCTCCGGACTTATTAAATGTTTGATTAAATTAGTGTTTCCTTATTTAATTATTCATATACAAGTATCTCGACAAATGGTAATGTTACTGTCTAGTACTTAATAATTATTTTGCTTTAAGTGCTTGCGAAATAAAGAAAATTTTCTCCTTTTTAAATGTTCTCCCTTCTAAGTATATTTATTTGCGTATGAACTCACGACTGACGACCAGAGTTGCAAAAATACAGGAAATTTAAAGTGAAAACTGTTTAAAACGTGTTTAAATCATTGATTTAAAACAGGAGGAAAAAAATCTTTGTTTTTAAATGTTTAAAACATGTTTTAAACACCCTGCTGACGAATACTTAACAAAATATTAGTAAAAAATGTCACGTGTACCGTATTTTTGGATAATTAAATATCTTGCCATTTTAGCTATTAATAAAATAATATCCTTCCCTAGTAGCTAAAAGACTGAGTTCTTTTACATTTCTTAAGGATTTTTTATTAATTTACCAGTATTGTCAATTATATTACCTTTAACTTTCAAATATCTTGTATCGGACTTACGCTCCTTGAAAAGTAGTTGATTTTCCAATTACTAAATATTTATTGTACCGAATTATTGTAGCATAGGGAATATAAAATCGTAGGAGTTTTGTCTAAACCAATGAAAATAATGATAGTAGCTTAAAAAATATGGAAACTCTTGTTTCCTTACGAAATACCTATATCACCGATGTTGTCTGGTAGAGATCTTACCTATGCCTTATATTTTAATCTCCAAACACCCTATTTCTATTAAAATAAATTGATTTACATGATTAATTTAGCATTATTGTAGTACTACCTAGGACAAAACCTGATCCATTAGGAAAGTAATGGAATTATAGCAGGTAGAGGTAAGTAAACGGACAAACAAACAGATTTTGTCATGTCAAGCGACGTTTATGATTAATGCTGTAGAGCATTGAAACAATTTAAATGAAATGTCAACCAGTCATCGATTTGAAATCATAGGCATATTAAGTTTCATCACTTAAGTGTGTTAAATTGTCAAAGTACATCCACAGTAAGTACATTATTATTTTTCACAACTCACACTATAATATGATCAAATTATCATTTAAACCAAATTTTCATGCTTGCTTTAATCAATTACACAAAATTCATATACAATTGCATATGCATTAGAACTATGTTGACTAAAGCCTTAATGAGTTGTATGAATACCTACAGGGAATTGTGCATATTGTTTTTTTATAATCGACTCTATCCAATATACATTAACCCTTGTAATTATAGCGCGTTTGTTGTTCACATCTGAAAATAAATGATATGCTATTATGCTGTGGTTTTATTTATTAAGTAACAAAATACATAGGTTGGTATCTCTCTTTATTTTTAGGGTTCCGTACCCAAAGGGTGCCAACGGAACCCAATCAGTAAGCCTCCGTTGTCCGTCCGTTCGTCCGTCTGTCAGCGGGCTGTATCTCACGAACCGTAATAGGTAGAGAGTGGAAATTTTCATAGAATGTGTATTTCTGTTGCGCTACAACAACAAATACAAAATATAAAATAAAATTTATACGGTGGTACGGAACCCTTTATGTGCAAGTCCGACACGCATTTGGCTGGTTTTTGTAGATATGTAGAGTAGGTGTTTTTATATGATACACAAAAGTAAGAATGTTATCACCTGTGCCCTCGACTCCATCCGGATTCAGTCGGTGAAGCTCTAAAATATAATTCTGTCTAACGTCTAATCTGGAGGTATCTATCTGTCTGGCTGTATCTTTCAGCTGCATCAAAACTGAGGAGTTTGACTCTGGAATTTTAAATATTAATTGGTGGATGGGGTCGTTTACCGTTACCTAAATATCTAAACTGTTTTACCTAAATACAGGTAAAATAATTATTTTACATGCGTAGTTTTAATTTACTTTTACTTTTACAGAACTTTACTTTAACAGTCGTAGTTTTTGAGCGTCTCTGTTTGGGACACGCGTAAATTACTTAATTAAACTCTAACAACCGATAACAAGGGACGGCCTAGGATCGTGAAACTGTGCACAAGAGGTAGGTAGCACTAATAAAGGAATTTTGAAATTCGTCCCATGAGGAAAAAGGGGATGAAAGTTTGGTGGGAAGTTCGTCCACCGTGCACACGGCTAGTCATAAATAAGTCTAGTTGAAATTAACTTTTTAACACCTCTGCTCTCTGAAATATGAAAAACAAATCGACGCAGCAAAAGAAAATGATAATTGATAACTAATCAGTAGAAAGATATGTGTCTCTCAGTAAGTGTCAGGATCTCCTAATGGTTTCCGCGTTCACGCCCTCATTCAGTGCCTTCATCTGATTGATCGCTCGTCGAGAAAAACACATCGTGTGGGCGTTACTCCGTCGTTTTAGTTCACGTTACTGTAAGCAGTGCTAATTAGGAGACATTGTGTCATTTCGATATCGAATACTTATTTAGGAGTCGATTTCGCTAGAATGGGTACAGAGTAGGTGTAGGTACCTACTTAATTTTCTCATAAACCGTAAATTTTTCCTTGACTAGAGATATTTCCTGATACTTTTGCACCTTTATGAGACTAGTAGGTGGCAACAAAACTGGAAATGTGTGCATCAATATTTCATCAGACCTTTTTTTTTATTCAGTGATAGGCAAGTATTTGACCACGAACTCACCTGATGATAAGTGACGATGTGGTCTACGATGGAGTATACTTGCCTAGACATTACCTGTTCACCTTTGACTAGAAAATATTCAGATTGTAGGCAACGGGGAACAAAGACGCCGGCAAGGAGTTCTATTCCTTAAATCCTCCTAAGTTACTTAGTACTTAGTTACTTACTTAGTTCCGAAATCTAGAAAGCGTATCGCGGTTGTTAGGACGGGTCTCCCCCTTTAAGAAAACTAAGTAAGTAAGTATGATATGACAGAGTATGTATTATAGAACCCTGATTCAGTGGAATCACAAAGACCTATAGAATGAAGTGGAACAGAAGAATTATTTCGATCCCTCAATCAAATAGGTAGATTATTTTTTCAATGCTAGCAGAGTTTCTACCCCTGTTGAACCTAAACAAATTCCCTAAGAAATCTAGCACGTCAAGCAACACAGCGACGTCGTAGAGACGACTCTACGTGTGCACAAAATGATACCTTGTCAAAGTAACCACGAGATGTGGCGCCTCTACCACCGATGAAACTCGCCATAGGGAAGTGAGTATTCAAATTATTTACACTACGTTCCTACCGGGTGCTGGGATTAATGTTTACCTTTGTCTCCAGCGAGGTGATTGCGATTCGCTGCGCGCGCGCACTCGACTACGTGGATGCTCAATGCCGAGCATCCGATTCTTCCTTCCGTTATGCGGCTGTACGCCCGTGCGGCGTGCGCGCCGGTCCTCTCAAATGTCAATAGATCAATTGAATTCATGATTAGACTAACGTGTGGTAGGTATTGTGTGAGGTACCGTACAGCGCCTTTGCATATGTGAGTCATTTGAATATTTAGACGTTAGATTTATTTAGAGCAGAATATTAATTGAGGTCCTCGCCAGCTCACCCACCAGTAGAGTATAGCAACTGTGATGATAGCCATCATAAAGGAGACTAGCACATTTAAAGGCTTTTTTTCTTATCGTATGGTTAGTGGCCAACCTGGTGTCAGAGTTGATCAAGCCGCCCGAAGGCCTCTGACAAGGCTTAACGACTGCTGCCTAGATGACAGCAACCGGGACCGACTTTTTAAATATTATTTTCAAGATAAGTTATTTTCATGAAATTATTGTAACACTATAACATAGAGTAAATAAAGCATTTGTTTATTTGAACATAGATTTTCAGTTTCAGTTGATAAGTTTATGTCTATAAACGTTATCCTTGAAAAGTCTAAGCAAGAACTGAACAAAATAGGTCAGCGATATTATCTAATCCCAGGTATTAATAAACTTTATGGGTTTTAGATCTTCTTTTTGGTTATCGTAGATATGGTGTTATGGCTATCGCTTTAAAATAAGATATACCGAGGAGTTTTGGAGGAGAGATTTACCTTTTCACTGAAAGAAATCTGGTAGGTACGTAATTGAAACCAAGACACTAACCGCCTAATTTATAGAGATTTTTAGTCAGTTAACAATGGTTTTACAAGGCAAGCATTTCTGGGGACAAAGTGATTTGTTATGCCATTGTAAGACCATTATAACGTATGTATATTGTATCAACTTGGGGCAGCAAACGATATGTTCTGCGCTTTACATCCCGTATTTCTTCAGAAGAGTTTTAAATCGGGTTGACACAAAAAAACAAGCGGAACACCAGATGAATTTACGCCACTTGTTAGAAATTAAATTAAACTTTACCCTTTTAAAACGCACCTAGTTCGTTCCCCGAGTCATTCTTAAAGGGCTAAATTAAGCCGAAGTTAGGATAAGCTTACAAAAGTAATTATAATAATTCATATCCTAATTTTACGGTCCGCGAGACGTTATTAGGATCGCCTCGGAGGCAAAAACATAATAAATGGGACTATTAGAATGTCTCCAACGCTGCCTCGATATAAGACTTGTTTTTCTCATAAATATTTTCACTCTGAGACCACTTTGTGGCAAGTAGGTAATGTTAGCGCCGATATGAAGCTAAAAGGGAAAGCTAGAAATTTAAGAGGAGTTTAGCCAGTCTGTTATCTTGAGTGCTTGTCCTGACATCTTTTATGTCTATAACTTAATTAGGCGTTTATCTTGTTTTGATACGAGGTAGATGGTATTTCTGTGCTAACAAAATCCGGAATGCCTTGAATTCGAAAATCATTTCGACTACATACCAACCTATACAGTTAAGTACTTGAGTACAATAATGATAACAGCGATATAATACAGCCTCATGGCAATGGAACGATTTCAGTAGGCCTGTTTAAATATCTGCAGCTATACGTCCACAATCTTACCAGTAAGGTAGGATTTCATTTCTACGTTTCTTCAACACTTATCTGAACATGTCTTAAATTCGGGAGTGCAATTCAACCGGGACCTTTTTATCATTGGCATAAATTAAACGTAATAAGGTATTTAGAGCCTTTCCCCGGCGGACTGGTTTCCGAACCGTTGGTCGACCCGAGCCACCACCGATCCCATTGTTTGATACATTGCACTTTTGGGGAGTGTCATTGCGCACCATCATCGATCAACGCGTATACAGGTTGATGTTTTAGAAATAATTAAATTAAATTGATAATTTTACAGGCCGTAGATAGATTGGTAGTGGATAGAAAGAGCCTGCTCTAGATCGATATAGGTAGAGGGATGGCAAAATTATTATGCTACGCTAGATATTATCTTCCCACGATGGCCCAAGCTACACAACGATCAGTGTCGTTCTTGATTTACATCTTCAATACAAATAAAGTTCATTAATAACCGCACTACAGCTGATGACGTAGTCTTGATAACGCTAATCATGTGCATGCTAACTCTCATGGAAAGAGCATACCTGATTTTAGTACCTATACCAAGTCCAGGAGGAACTTCTAATAGATACACTGAAAAGACATCAGCGGGGCTAATATGGACGCTATGCAATATTGCCAATGCAATTAATTTTTCAGATTTTCTGTGGTAGCCTTAGCAATTCCGCTAAAATTCTGTAGAATAGTGACACATTTTACGCCATTCGTGACAGTTTCACGGAAATTTAGCGGATTCTGCAGGAGGGTTGGATAAATGAATTGCTTTAGCAGAATTGCTGCTATTCATCTTTGTGACGGTATTAGCCCCACAGATTTCGAATTGGTATGAAAGAAAAAGGAGAAGATAGATAGAAGAGATTGGATTGAATGCTATCAAAGGTAAGTGAAAGAGTAAGATAACCGGTTTTTTAGCAACTACTCTCTCGAGGTACTTCTATTCTTTACTACTATAACAGACGAGCCTAGAAGTCAAGATGAGGGGGGTACAGGGCTTATAGCTTATTCTTTTCAGCTGATCTGAAATGGACTAAGGCAGTTTTACCCCGTGCTTATTGAGTTGGAAAGTTTTGACTGGAAATTATCCTTGAAAAGCATTCGTATTCAATTAAGCATTATAATTCTATATTCTTCTCGTGTATTTACTCTGTTTCAAGAATCTTTTAATAGAGGATAGACAAGTTGAGTTTTTGGTTAAGAAGAAATTCAACTTTATTCGGCTGACTTAAGGTCTATTATACCTTGACAATTCTTAGACAGAAAAAACGAGCCGAGCGAGAGGCCCTAGTTGGGACCGTGTCCCTCTCATTTCGAGTTGCCATGCCAAAATAATATTATCGTTGGGTAGTGATTGTTAGTTTTTAAATCAAGCAAATAAATTAATTTATAATTTATCGTGACTATTGTTTTATCATATTAACAATAGTCACGATAAATACTTTAAATACTTTGTGCAGTAGTGAACAGTCCAGTATGTATTTACGTTCGTGCTCTTTTTATACTCATTCTTGCAGGACTCTATAGCATTCTTTTTGAATTTTTACTTTAGGTGGAACAGTGCAGTAGGTCAGTCATATAATATTATGATAACCAATTTATTCATGAAAGCGTACTTTAAGGTGAATCACACATGTGGTCAATAATCACAAACAAAGGTATGACGGATCCGTTACAATAAAAACAATTGAGATTTTCCTTCCTGTTAAAAAGTCCTACCTATTAAATTCGTCTCACGTTCTAGAGTTTGTGGAAACAAAACAAAAAAAAAGAATACAGAAAAACATCAGTTTAACGGGCACCCTATAGATTGTTTGTTGTGTGTATGCGCGTGCGCACGGCCCATATAACCGCGGTGCAGCGTCGGTTGCGGCACAATCGCAACCCGGCCGCCCGCCGACACACCGCAACTGTGAGTATTGTGATTTTATTTTATATTTCGACTCACAAGTATATATAACATTTGTAAAGTATATGCAAAAATAATATAAAAAATAATTATTATTAAATGACCAAAATAATAATGGCAACATACTTATGGCTATTCGGTCTCGTTTTAGTTAAAGAAAAATATAATTAACTAAAAATATAAAAACAATAATAATTAAGTAACAACATACAAATACAAACCTAAAATACCCCACTAAAGTAATATTCAAGACACCAAAAAATAAGTGACTTAATATAAAAAATAAATATTACTTCTCTACTTTAACGTATAAAGATAAAATAAAATTAACCTCCCCAAAAATACCGAATACTTACCTACTTTTAAAATCATAAATACTAGGTTAATATTGTTTATCAAAAAAATGTAACGTCACGACTTTTATCCCCATTCGGGGGTAGTCAGAGGTTTGAGTGGCCATACACCACCACATTGTGGAGGTATTAACCAACTCAAAGCCCACGTTTCACCTGATAGTCAGAACCCAACGTGACAGGTGGTGAAGCTTGTCGCCGTGTATACAGGAACTGACTATTACCTAATCCCGAGGGATAGGTAGGTTTCCTCACGATGTTTTCCCTCACCGTCAGCGAACTGTAAATGATGCACATAGATGAAAATTCATCCATTGGTGCATGCCCCACCGGGGATCGAACCTGGGACCTATTGTTTATCAAGAATTAAAAAAATGCTTTTAATTTTATTAAACTCATTAACTTTCAATCACGCAACTTTACTGGCGCTACCGTTGGCACGCATCCAGTTTCGTGTTTATCTAACGAAGTATGAATAATGTGCAAATTAGAATATTCATCGCTTCTTCCTTTGAACTTGACTTTTACGGTGAAAGTATTTGTTTTCGACGCTTTATGATAATTTTATTGCCTTTCGATCTCACCTCTTAAACCTATATCGCTGTGATTTATGTTAATTTGATATGATTATCTGCTTTTTATGTGTTTTGTAGTTTATTGGGTCTTATTTTTCACAAAGCTGTGTATCGTGCGCATCACAATTTAGAGATAGGAAGTTTAGACGTAAAACACTCTCTATCCACCACAAAATTAATTAATATTTTTTTTGGTTACGCAAGTTTATTATACATCAATCGTAATAATAGGATTTTCAAGTTATCTTTTAGAATACTCACCACCGAATAATAGGCTCCTATAAAACTCAAATTTGAGATTTGTGCTATAACAAATAATAGCAAGGTCTTAAACCGCTAAGTGGGACCGTAACCTCACTGCACATTTTTTACTGAAAGTGGGGAACTGATGAACTCTGTCCTTAAATTATAACATCCCTAGTTTATCTGAAAATAATACATAACCTTAGTAATTTTTATGATGATAGATTTTTTAACTATTTTACTTTAAAAAAATAGTAGCGTCAAGGTCTATCTTGCTATAGGGATAGGTACCTACCGTGCTTCCGTGCTTGACGCACTATGAAAATCGATAATTAATAAACGACGTCGGTTAGATACGTCAATCGACGTTAGTACGGGGTAGGCACGTATCATCGGAGTGGGTATAAATATATGGTACCTTTATGTTTGGCAAATTCCCATTTACCTCTAACTAAATTTACGTAATATTTTTTTCCATAAAAATTGAATGGTTACTAAATTGTATTAAAGAGCATTTATAATTATGATATTTGTAAGTTATTTATATGTATTTTTTTTACAAATTTGTCGGATTAAGCCATTTATTAACCAATGAACAAACAATTTCTACATTTACCAGTTAGATTTGTATATTCAGTCATTTCCATTCCGAATTATTCTCGCCATATAAACGTTTATTTTTTTCACTTCAATGGACACGATTATGTATTGGTTTTCACGCTATTGCACTTTTCCGCGTGCATACCAATGATGTATTAAACATTTAGATGCGCCTCATCGCGCTTGGTATGAATGTACGGTAACTGCCTGACATCCACTTAGTCACGCACCACCCAGCGTCGCGGGTGCACGGCTGCACACGTGCACGCGCCAGTATTATGTAGCTAATAACGCTACAATGTATATGGCTAGTATTCACTGATATGTAGGCAGTTTAATGTGCTGTTTTTATTTTAGAGCAATAATGTTCGTGTACACCTATGTCGGGTCTTTTATACAGTGTGTTAAGAAAACCCTGTCCGACCCGAAAACGTATTGTTGGGTATCGAGATTAGTTTTTTTTTTTTTTAAAGATAATAGTAAGTGTCCCACTGCTGGGCAAAGGCCTCCCCTTTTTTTGGAAAACAATTACCCTGTTTACATAATATTATTTACATAAAATTTTTCATAAAATGACGTCATTACTTACTTTGTGGTCAGAGGTGCCGCCACAAGATCTAACATAATTAATGCCGGTAACGGTGTTGTCATATTTTTAAAATTTGCTACATTTCGGGGGAAAAGGCAAAAAATTGCATTTTAAATTTTCATTAATATGTTTACTATCTTGAATATATTTTTTTATTTGGTTGGCTTTTGGTTGGTTGGGTTTGGTTGGGAAACCTAAATACCGGTTTCGTCTCGGACCGGGTTTTCTTAACATACTGTATAAAACGTCATTGGTGAATACCAAACGAAGTGGATCGTTAATGTACACATTGGCACTAACATTTAGTTTTGCAAAATTTAATGTTATTAAGCTTTAAAACTTTCAAGTAAGTAGCGGGATTAATACAGGTTTCCGTTTGGGGACATCCATTAATTTAATATTCTTTTCTTTTTTCTTTATCAGATTAAGAACTGGTTCAATCGAATAAAAACGCGATCGAATTAGGTGAATTGAAATCTGTGACTGTGCTAATTATTTTGGTAAACAACTAAACTAACTGTATTGCCACTCTTTCCATAGTCGTAACGTTAAAGCATAATGATAATGCTTTAGATGTTTTTTTAGTTTTGTCATGACAACAGGATTGGCATCCTTATATTTTTTATTAAAGTAAATACAAAATATCTCAATTATTTAGACAGCGATTGCTATTATTTTCGTGTTATTTGAATAATCTGAGCAATGTTAATATTAAATAACGAGTATTTTTGATTAATTCAATTGTTCCTGAATATTGAAAATTGAAAAAATATTTTATTTGAGATATTAATTAATTTAAGTCAGATATACCAAATGTCAAATTGAAAATTAAATTGTGTATCTCATTTATTGATTCAAATAATTTATTTAATATAAGAAAAGAAAACGGACCTAATAAGCGTTTTAAAACTGTAAAATACAGTTGCAATTATTTGTAAAATATAAATGTAACGTCACGACTTTTATCCCCATTCGGGGGTAGTCAGAGGTTTGAGTGGCCATACACCACCACATTGTGGAGGTATTAACCAACTCAAAGCCCACGTTTCACCTGATAGTCAGAACCCAACGTGACAGGTGGTGAACCTTGTCGCCGTGTATACAGGAACTGACTATTACCTAATCCCGAGGGATAGGTAGGTTTCCTCACGATGTTTTCCCTCACCGTCAGCGAACTGTAAATTATGCACATAGATGAAAATTCATCCATTGGTGCATGCCCCACCGGGGATCGAACCTGGGACCTTCCGATTGCTAGCCCAACCTGTTCACCCCTAGGCTATTATTTGTCTGGAAATAATTTTCACTATGGAGATTTTGTTACTATTTAAAGCGACTTTAACTTATTAAGATTTCAGACAGACGTACATTTATTATACTTACTAATAACTAAGTTTCCAAAAAGTTAATACATTAGTTCTTCAGACTCTATTCTGTATAAACATAATGTAATGAAACAAAGTAGGAATGTAAATCTGTCAAAACTTACACGTAGGTATGAATAGAATTTACATTTATGTAAAGTGAACATGTATCTTAAAAACTTTATCATTACGGTAAAGTAATACTAAAGATTTTGAGGACATTAGTATCATGTAGGCTTTGCGATTTCAAATTCAGACATTCAGAAATGTTTCTGTATAATAAAGCACTTACTCTTAGGTTACTGTCTATTTAATTTTGATTTAATTTATATTTGTACTAGCTTTTGCCCGCGACTTCGTCCGCGCAGAATATAAATTTAAAAATTCCGTTTCCGTTTGCTGGAACCCAAATCCCGTATCCCGTATCCGTATCCGTATCCCGTATCACGCATCCCACATCCCATATCCCGTATCCCGTATCCGTATCCGTATCCGTATCCGTATCCGTATCCGTATCCCGTATCACGCATCCCACATCCCGTATTACGTATCCGTATCCGTATCCCGTATCACGCATCCCACATTCCGTATCCCGTAACCCGTATCCCGTATCCCGTATCCCGTATCCCGTATCCCGTATCCCGTATCCCGTATCCCGTATCCCGTATCCTGTATCCCGTATCCCGTATCCCGTATCCCGTATCCCGTATCCCGTATCCGTATCCCGTATCCGTATCCCGTATCCCGTATCACGCATCCCACATCCCGTATGCCGCATCCCGCATCCCATATCCCGTAACCCGTATCCCGTATCCCGTATCACGTGTCTCATATACAAAATCCCGTATCCCATATCGCGTATCCCGTATCCCATACCCCGTATAATTTACAAAAACTCTATTATTATTATTTTTTTAAAAGACAATCACCAATTTTCTTAATTCTAACTACAAAAATGACGAACTTCCATACAAACTTTCATCCCCTATTTTACCCCCTTAGGGGATGTATTTTCAAAAACCCTGAAATTAATATTGTTTATCTTTTAAAAGTCACCTAATCACCATTTTTTATAATTCCAACTTCAAAAAATGACGAACTTCCATACAAACTTTCACCCCCTATTTTAACCCCTTAGGGTTTAAATTGTCAAAAAATATGAAATTATTATTTTTAATACGTAAAAAGAAACCTAAACACAAATTTTCATTATGCTAACCTCGGAAATGACGAACTTCCATACAAACTTTCGTCCCCTATTTTACCCCCTTAGGGGTTGAATTTTCAAAAACGCAGCAATTCAAGTTTTTTATTTTTAAAAAGGAACCTAAACACCAATTTTCATCATTCTAACTTCAAAAATGACGAACATCTATACAAACTTCCCAACTAACTTTCATCCCCTATTTTACCACCTTAGGGGTTGAATATTCAAAAACGCCGAAAACCATATTTTTTATTTTTAAAAAGACACCTCATCACAAATTTTCATAATTCTAACTTGAAAAATGACGAACTTGCATACAAACTTTCATCCCCTATTTAACCCCCTTAGGGGATGTATTTTCAAAAACCCTGAAATTAATATTGTTTATCTTTTAAAAGTCACCTAATCACCATTTTTTATAATTCCAACTTCAAAAAATGACGAACTTCCATACAAACTTTCACCCCCTATTTTAACCCCTTAGGGTTTAAATTGTCAAAAAATATGAAATTATTATTTTTAATACGTAAAAAGAAACCTAAACACAAATTTTCATTATGCTAACCTCGGAAATGACGAACTTCCATACAAACTTTCGTCCCCTATTTTACCCCCTTAGGGGTTGAATTTTCAAAAACGCAGCAATTCAAGTTTTTTATTTTTAAAAAGGAACCTAAACACCAATTTTCATCATTCTAACTTCAAAAATGACGAACATCTATACAAACTTCCCAACTAACTTTCATCCCCTATTTTACCACCTTAGGGGTTGAATATTCAAAAACGCCGAAAACCATATTTTTTATTTTTAAAAAGACACCTCATCACAAATTTTCATAATTCTAACTTGAAAAATGACGAACTTGCATACAAACTTTCATCCCCTATTTAACCCCCTTAGGGGTTGAATTTTCCAAAATCGCTTCTTATTGCTTGTCTACGTCACAAAATATATCTACTATCCAAATTTCATGTCTCTAACTTCAGTAGTTTCGGCTCGGCGTTGATGAGTCAGTCAGTCAGTCAGTCAGTCAGTCAGTCAGTCAGCATCTCCCTCTTTATATATTAGTATAGATAGATATGTCAACAGTAGGTACATTCATAATATACTACCTGTATTCAGAGGGTTGTGTTAGGTTAGGCCCTTCATGCGTGCGGGTAACCATAAAAAAATCCTCACATGAAAAAAGCCTTTGTCTGATACTGAGCACATATAACTACCTATTCCAAAGCATAATAATAAAACTGTAATAAAAATATATTTTTACTTCAAATTCATTGCCTGTCACCTCACGTTATAAATTCATTCGCACACTTAACATATTATGAAATAAACTAAACCCTATATAGTTCCCTACATACTGAATTTAATATCTAGTGCCGGGACCACACTTGGACAAAGGGATTTCACTTTCGGCCGGTGACCTTAGCGACAGGATAACGACACCTGGCCACTGGCTGTGAACTCATCAAACTCCTTAGTATTCAGGAGGCGTGGTGAGTGTATGTGCCCGCTGTCAATGCGCGAATCGCAGGCCGTTTCAAACCGTCCAACAAAGGAATTCAAGGGTGTGGTGATTGTTGGAGTATTTGAGACCTTTAGGACTTTTTATTTTATGGGACAAGGCACGCCTCACACTCCCTTCCAATGCACCCTGTATTACCCCTGTAAGCAAGGTTCGACAGTGGTGTCCAACGAAGATGATGAGGCAAGACCCCACGGCAAGGCGAAAAGAGTGAAGTTGGAAGCCTTTTAAGGCCTGAAAAGTTCTATTACCTTTAATAATAAAAAATATCATGTCTATCCTTTTCAAGTAGAACAACAAAACATTTATAAACAAGGAAGCCATAAGTTATCTTCTTGTAATTTGCGCTATATTACAAACTAGTTAGCAAAAGTTAGAGTCGTTAGAATTATTTATAATATACCCCAAAGTCACTTTTAGTGTCGAAATAAGCCTCAAATATATCATAAAATATACCGGGGTTCCTGCCTAAAAGAATAAACATAACAAAAATGAATTTATACATTCAGTTTAGGAATGTGTTTATCATATTTTCATACGAACTTGTTATGTGACAAGTTCCCTCGTATGTTTTTGCCTTAGATGCGCGCGGGTCACTGCGCGCATGCGGAATTGCGTTTCAATACCTCTAGATGCTATTGACATTGATTACAAATTCCTGTTCGGTAAACACAGTAAGCTTATCGACATACGATATAAGACGAATGATTTTATAAGTTATTCATTTTACGTTCTCTTTTTGTTTACCATTTATTTTGATACTTACAAATATGACTTATAAATTAGCATTTTTTGACCCTTTAGAATGTCTGCTTTCCACTTTTTGGGATAAGTATGATTATAACATACCTACAACTTAATTAACTACCTAGAATATAATAATTACCTACATACTCGTACGTTAAATGGACCTAGATAAATTAACAATATCTACATGAACCATAAAGGTGGATATTGTTTTGCTTTCTAGGGTATTATATACTCTAGGTTAGGTACCTATATTTCAAAGAGCTGATGCTAATGTCTTTAGGCAAATAGCACTGCCGTTGAATATCCTCAATCGATACATTCTTGACATTTAGTCGTTGTCTGTCGGCTTGCGAGTAATAGTCGGTGCTTTGATCGGATTCAAATTGCCTGCTGTAGTAATGGAGGGGTCTATTCCGAATTGAAATGTACAATTCATGGTTTAACATAATATGTAGTGTATTGATTCGTTTGTATACCTAAATACTTATAACGTCTACTGTATCTGGTGGTTGTGGGTTTGATTCCCGTCAGAGCCAAATTTCGGGAATGACCTTTTCGTACGATTGGGTGTCACTGGCATCGCCCCCAGTTCATTGAACGATACCCGTAGTACAAGCTTTGCTTAGTTTGGGGCCATACAGTTGGTGTTTGTCTGGCGATATTTTGTATTATTATTTTAATATAAATAGCGGGATCAAAACAATCAGGTCGGACGAGCAAACACAGATTCGCGACCCATTCTGTGTTTACCATATTAACATCATAATATTTTGTGACATATTCAACTAACTTGTTTTCTCCAAAATTAATAGAGGTAGGTAGTTTAATGATAGATTTAATTATGCGTGTAAAACACACCTGTGGGAAACTGAGTCATCATACAAACTGATTTTAAATAATTGAATTAGGTATAATACCGGGTGACACTTCGCAGAAAAATAAAGAACCGGTCAGACATCTGCTGGATCCATCAACATCGATCAGCAATGCAAATTTCGAACCCTGACTCACGGGACAAATGTTTTTGTAGGTTCAAACTTATTTGCTGTCTAACCGTATGTCCGATGGGATTTCCATACAGACTTTCCATATATAATATACGTATAATATTCAACCCCCTTTATGGGATGAGCTTCAAAAACCCTTTCTTACTCCTGTGCAAGACCCACCGGATTTAGGCTGTGCGCTGTTTGTCAGTTGGTGCGTCCAGATGTCTCACATGCATCGCGCGAGCACTCATGCTATGAAGTTATTTCTATGCGTTCCGACATCAAAACCGAACATAACCGAACCGAACCTACATAGGTGTAGGCGTGGCATACACCTATGTAGACGCAGCCAGTCAATGTTAGAGTTTTATTAGTGACGCGATTTGGACGAAAGTGAGTCTTAATCATGGACCTAAAAATGTTGTCCTGATAGACGTGGCGAATGGCATATTAACTATAATTTCAGTTGTTGGGGCTTTGGAAAAGAGACCTCAGATTACTTAAGAAAACCACTGTTTTAAGAAGGGCTTTTTGTTTTTCGTTGTCTTTATAATTATTTTGTTAACAATATGAATGATCATGAGACTGTATTTAAAACGGACGATAATTACAGAACAATGCTTAATAGTCTTGTAGGAATATGGCAGGCTGTCGTTACCTATCCTTCATAATATCTTGTTGCACTTTATCTGCAGTGCTTAGGGCAAGGAATGTAAACGAAGATTCGCGATAATATTAGGCTGCACGCCTTTTAGTTTATCAACAACATACCAACTACTTAATGTTATGAGATAAATAGTGTGAGAACATAAGTGAGAAATAATAATAATAATAATATATATTGTTAAAGGGATTATGCTCTACTTATATATTAATACACATTTTATTATGGCTAAATAGTATAACTGTTGGTTCTACTGAAACTGAAATTGTAGGAGGAGCGAGTTTTGTCACAGAATGAACTAATAATTATTGAAATAACACCCTAGTATACACGAATTCAACTTATTTAATCTATTAAAGATGGTTATGATAATATTTTATTAGGATGAATTTTATTACAATCGAGAAATTGCTGAAAATTCCGCCCAATTAAAGCATTAGGTTTACTCAGCTAAGGATCTTTACTTCCAACCTTCGGCTAACGAATCGTGCAAGATTAAACTCCATTATTTGCCCATTGTTTGAAACGATCGAACAGATTTGAAGTTAAGCGACTGGGAAAAGCTATTTTCTTTTCCAACTTTGGACCAGATATTGTCTTACTTTTTGCTTCTAAAACGTTGGTAATACATTTTCTTCAGCGTCACCGCTGGTCTGTCGAACAAGTTTCAGATTAGTGCAAAGATGTAGAAAGTGTTCGATTACGTTTACGACTGGCGTTGTTAACATAGTTTTCTTGAGGCACACATGAAAAAAAAGCTGCTTTACCAGAATATTATCATAAGCGGAGCTCTTTTAAGTACGGGTGTCATTAAAGACAGCTCAGCTTATGTTGGAAATATTGCCATAGACGTACTTACAGACGACCGTATACTTCTAGTCGACCTAATTCACTGTCAGATTTATACCTACCGAATCGTACGTTAGTTTTTGTGCCCTTCATTGTTAAAGCCTACACTGTTTTTAAGTCTTCTTTGACACAAAGAGCTGTGGCACGGGGTCAGTGGGTGAGAGAGGTGACATCTGGAGCGCGCTGTCCCGTTATTCTCCGTTACTGATCTTGTGTCCGTCTATCTGTTCAATACATTCTGTGAGATAATACTCTAGTAGTACTTATTATCACAGCAAAACTACATGATCATTGTATTTTTAATGTTACTAAGGTGGCAAACAAGCGTACGGCCCGCCTGATGTTAAGCAGTTACCGTAGCCTATAAATGCTTGCAATACCAAAGGCATCGCTCGCACATTGCCGAGCAGGAGGGGAGTGGGACAGAGGGACGGGTAGGGGGGTCAGACTTTCTGCTCTCTCACTCATCGTACGAAAAGCAGCTGTATAAGCTACTTTACGTCGAAATAAATTAATAGCTAAAAATAAATAATTAAAAATTAGTAGCTTTTAACAAATTGCAAAAATGTTATATTATTTTATTTAATGTAAAGTTATGTTGTTTCAATATCAAAGCACCCATGATTTAAATAATATTTTCTTGAATGTATGTGGTATTCAATCAAATACATTTAATTATACAGAAACATTCGGTGAACACAATTTTATATTTGAGCCTAATTAGGTTTCGAAATCCTAACTCAACAATGTACTTGAGATGTTTAAAAAATCTTCAAAATCTATTTCTGATTGCATCAGAAGAGTCACTAACTTAAAACGCCTTTTCAAATTATTTATTTTTATTACATTATGTAAGAACTAGAAAATCTAGTCAAGGTACTTGCTTGTCCACTGTTGTGAGAATATTTTATCCACCCAATTCGTCACTATGAATTACGTATTATGCCAATATTACGACTTGTTAAGTAACATTTTTAGTAATTTGGCATTGGAGAGGACTAGTGACTTTTAAAAGACGCTTATAATAAAAATATACAGGGTGAATTTGAAATCATGGGCATCCTGTTAAACTATGACTCTACACATGATTCAGAATATTTTGGGAAAATAAATAACAAAATATATTCATAAAAAAATATTGCTCGAGTAAGCAAATAAGCAAACGTTAACTATTATATCTTACATGGGCAATCATTTTTTAACAATTGATTTGTTGATTAATATTCCCTAAATATTCTGAATCATGTGTAGAATCACCATTTAAAAGGATGCCCATGATTTCAAATTCATCCTACACAAGTATATAGGTGTAAGTATATGTCAGTTAATAAGTGAGTAACAAAGTTGTGGTTTTAGTCATAGAATGTGGTGCAGCCGCACTCTAGCCAGTCAGTCCGTTATCAAGTACCGTTGTCATCCAGGCATTAGTACCAAGGGATTATGCTAACAGTACTCAGTAGACACTTGCTACATCCTGACTAAGTTGTTTATAATGAGCATAACTGATGCCCCGTTTAAGTTATGCAGTTATACAGGTCCCAAGAAAAACATCTCGAACTGTGTAAACTTGCGGAGTTAATCCTTTTACAAAGTATTGTAATTTATTCAGTTCTCATTAGATGAAAGTCTCATTTATTAAGTGTCTTCGTCGGCGATATAAATATATTTAATAACAAATTAAATGGATAAAGCAACAGCAAAATATACCAACACAGATTTCCAGATTGCCAGACCTTCTAACATTGCAATGACTAAACTTGTGCTCAGCGCACCACTACATATAGCGAAATTCTCGCTTCATTTCTTTGTTTCTCGAGTTGAAATGTATACCTACTTACTCATATTTTTTCACAAATAATCAAGACGGTTTTATTCATACTTACTTAACATATCAGTAGTTTATTTACTACCTTCCCAGTAGATATATTACCTATTTTCTTTCTTGTATATTCTAGGCACATAATAAATATAGTTTAATATTCTTTGCAGGTTCAAAATGCGAGCGATACTAGCGACGTTGGCCGTCCTTGCGGTCTTCACTACTGCAGTTGAATGTAAGAATGTTAATTCAATTAATTATATTTTAATATTACTTCTGTATGCCTGTTATTTTTACTTAATAATCCTTTTGATAATTCGTGATTTACCTATTACGTTTTGTAGATCAAGTTCGTTCATTTCCGTCTGATTAACGGCCGAATACTCGTACGTAACTTAAATTTGAGAGCTGCTTAACTTTGACGCGCCATACAAATAATGACATCTCAAACTGCCAAGTGGGACCTAAATATTTAAGTAGCCTTTGAGTATTCGGCCGTAAGTCAAATCAATTCAGGAATGCGTAGAACCAATTTTAACTTTACCAGGTTAATTAGAATTTTCTGGTCTTGTGTTTGAATTTACGGGGCCAGCCTCCTTACAATATCTTATCATTGCGACTCAATTGTAAACCTAAAAGAGATATTAGTGTAGTTAGGAATTCGTTTATAGCGATAAATTGTAGATTCTGCAACTGATTCAAAGTGTAGGTGATAAGGGAGCTGTGTGACTTTACTCTTTGTATAACAATGTCGCTCCCTGCCATGGTTTAGATCATGTCGTGAGTAGAGTGCATAATTATGTCAGAAAATGTGATGTGAAGTTCCGAAGTGTTTATCACACACACTTCGCAACTTCACAGGAGAATTTCAATTGGCAATAGTCTAGCCTCCCTACCAGAGACAGCCAAATATCGTTGTACCTACCTGTAATTAGAGCAGGTAGAGGGTACTGCTGGCAGGACTAACCCTGCCTGCCCCATTGAGGTATACAAGCATGATGTTGTAATTATTTTTCTTGATAGCGGACAGCAAAGCGCGCATAGTATGCTACTTCAGCAACTGGGCGGTGTACCGGCCTGGCGTCGGCCGCTACGGCATCGAAGACATTCCTGTGGACATGTGCACTCACCTCATATACTCATTCATCGGCGTCACTGAGAAGACCAATGAAGTGCTCATCATTGACCCTGAGGTGAGATACTCCTTGAAAAGGGAAAAGAATGGAAGCACTATGTTTTAACGAATTACGTTTAAGCGACTAGATGCATCCAGATGCTTCGCATGCCTCGCCCGAGCACACGGGTTATGACATTAAGTCTATGTGTTTCGACGTCAAAACTGAGTGCTCGGGCGCGGCATGCGCATGATGAAGATAGTTATAATCTATTTCGGCAATAACGACAGCAGAATCAAATTGACTTTTAGACATCTACCTCAAATTGCCAATACGACCGAAATGTGCAGCAATCTGTCATGGTATAAGACATTATTATTAAACTTTTGTATCCTGAAAAAGGACAGTATTAGATTGGGTGCAAAACCAATTTTAAGAAGCTTATGTTGATGATCGAGTGGATTCCTTTGTTTTGGCGAAAGGAACGCTTAGCTAGTGTATTCTCTCTAAGCCCTCCACTTTGCGTAAAACTTTGAGTTCCATCGATCGTAACTGGATTTTTAAGGATTTGAAGGATCTTATCTTGGAAACTAAAATTTGTAGCGTTAGCTGTCCCAAGAGATATAGGTAATTGTGGAGAACTCTGTCTTCTTTAAATATATTTTTTAAATCGTCAATATTGTTGCTTGTTAGTGTTATAAAATACTAACGATTGTATTTTTCTTCTAGCTGGACGTAGACAAGAGTGGTTTCAGCAACTTCACGGCTCTCCGCAGGTCTCATCCCAGCGTGAAGTTCATGGTGGCAGTGGGCGGGTGGGCCGAGGGCGGCTCCAAGTACTCGCACATGGTTGCCCAGAAGAACACTAGGACGGCATTCGTGAGGAGTGTTGTTGGTGAGTTACTTACTAGGACAGTGGACCTACTAATTTTAATTTAAAGATCCAGTCTAGTTATTTCGTACACTCGACGCATCAGCCGCGCGAGGATATTGCTTTGTTTTGATATCGGACGTGTCTACCTAGAATAACTAAACTATGAATAACTAAATAATATAATATCAATTTTGAAATACCTATCATGTGGGTTGGTACCTAAACATTCATTTCATTTATTTCGGATCCATGGTGCTAATAGTGTTATTCTCAAATTGATAAGAAGTTATGATGGACTTACACTGACATTACAAATCACTTTTGTTTCTAGATATGCTTTGTAAAACCATTGTAAACCGGCTAAAAATCTCTATAAATATAGCGGTTAGTACCTATACAGTGAAACTTATCAAACTAGGTACGTTAGTAATGTTGTTGTCAAGTAATGTTAGCCAAGTTAATTATAGTAACACAAAAAAATAAAAGTTTGACGGCTTTAACTCGTCCGAAAGGGATCATAAGATCACGTATAAAAATATGCTAATCTGGCGTTATAATGTGAAATGATTGTTAATTGTCTAAATTGGTCACCGAGTGAGAAAAGGGTTTAAATTAATATTTTAAAGGATTCGCTTAGCATTAACGGCAAACAATTAATTGCTATAATCATCATAAATGAAATTCCTCCCGTACCAAAGAGTAGTAGGTAAACATCAGATGAGTTTTGTTATTCAAACGGATGTTTCGGAATATTGTAAATTGAATAAAGAAGTGAATCGCCTTAAGCAACGTTCAATATAAATAATTGCATAAGTAAACAATGGTAGGTATTTCAGCATTTTAGCGGTGGATGTCAAAACTACGTGAAGTTAAAAGGGTGAATTATCTACGCTACTTTCTCATATCTTGTATGTATTTTTGAAGATACATACTACTAAACTTGAAATTCTAGTGGTCTGGCATCAGTATGGATATAAAGTCGCATATGGCATTCAAATAAATATACTAAAATGAAACCAGAGGGTTTCATAAAAGCAAAACATTTGAAGAATTTCGTTTATTTCCAATTTTGTCTACCTACATCTACTGAGATTGTCTTATTAAATAGCGGGGAGGCAAATTGTATCAGGGGACACGGTATTCAATCTATTTTTCAATTTTCACCTTACATCCCGCAAAGGAGAAGTGCGGCTTGTAAATAAATAAATAGGTATTACGTACGAAGTCTCATTTTAATAAGTATCTTCATCTCAGGTTTTACTTTAGCTATTTATTTAAGTTCCAATTAATGAAACGGATAAGTATGTACCTATTATTTTTTTTGCAAATAGAAATAGGTTTATATTTAATGCTACTGTATAATCATTAGACACAGCGGTGAGTTCTTTTGTAACCGACAGAAAAAGTGCAATCTCCATTGCGCGGTGAAACGCAATGTTATTTCGTGAAATTGATTCAATTACTGGACCAATCGCCGACCAGAGCCCGTAGTGTATTTTTCTCGTAACTAACTGTATACTTTATAGTCTGCGTATTTGATTTTGAATGGAAAATTGAACATCGCCCCTGCGGACGGTATCTCAAACTTTCATTTCTCCATGCAAAGCGGAAAAATATGCAGCGCGAAATGTATAGAGATTTTTAGCCAGTTTAAAATGGCTTTACAAGACATTTCTAGGAACAAAAGTAATTTGTAAGTCCATCATAGCTTTCTATAGGTTTGGGGAGAGACTATAAAAGTATAGGTACAGTCAGCTTACGACATAACACATACACTATTAGCTCTGAATGAAGAATGACCTGCTAGATACCAAATGATAATTTCTTTGAGGTTTATTAAAAATTTGCCTGCGTGGCTAACAGCGACACTATAGTCTGATTTTTAATTAGACGAAGTAAACTGACAGATGATAATGTCACTTTTCGATATAAATAGAACAAATAAGGTTCAAATTCATAGAACAGTGACATTTTTAGCTGTCAGTCTGCTTCGTCTAATTAAAAATCAGACTATATGCAACATTGCAGTCGTTCTGCAAAAGCAATACA
This sequence comes from Drymonia ruficornis, assembly GCA_947859195.1. Classification (NCBI taxonomy): domain Eukaryota; kingdom Metazoa; phylum Arthropoda; class Insecta; order Lepidoptera; family Notodontidae; genus Drymonia; species Drymonia ruficornis. The sequence continues at coordinate 5,226,091 of OX401904.1, forward strand.
TTTTTTCTACCCTCCAGCAGAATCTGCTAAATTTCCGTGAAACGGTCACGAATGGCGTAAAATGTGTGAATAATCTACAGAAATTTAACGGAATTACTAAGGATTCTTCAAAAATCAGAAAAATGAATTGCATTGGCAATTTTGCATAGCGTCGCTATTAGACCCCCTGTTCATTTTATTCATTCATCATCATTCATCCATTTCATTTTCCTGCTAAACATTAACATACGTGAAGGTATAAAATAATTGCTCATATCAATTTATCGTTATATGGTCGTCTAAAGGAATTTTTAATATCCCAGACTACACGAGTCAACCCGTTGCTTTGTGTATGAATAACTGTCATATTTCAACAGGCTTTTTAGAGGAGATCTTCGGCGGTTTCGCTGAAAATAGGCTTTGTATGCTTTGTGTATCTGTCAGAAATGTGGCTTACATACATTTATATTTCAACCCAATATCAGACCTTTCCTTCTTTGTCATAGAATCTATGCATGATAGCATCACACGATAAAGTATTTTGATACCACAAGGCAATAAAAAAGCGTACCGCCTGGCCGCAAGTCAAAGTCAGAATCAACCGAACCGACCAATCAGAGGGTTGGTCACAATAGCAAAATGCTACTGTGGCGATTCAATGGCTAAGGGACTTGGGGACCTGATGACATATAGTGTCGCTTGCCTATGTGCTATATGCCAGAATGCCTAAATAATACCAATTATTTTATGCTATATTTTTCTGTCATTAGATTTCCTCAAGAAATACGACTTTGATGGTCTGGACCTGGATTGGGAATACCCTGGAGCTGCCGACCGCGGCGGCTCCTTCTCCGACAAGGACCGGTTCCTATACCTCGTGCAAGAACTGAAGAGGGCCTTCATCAGGGCCGGTAGGGGCTGGGAACTGACCGCCGCTGTACCCCTCGCTAACTTCAGGCTGATGGAGGGATACCATGTACCCGATCTTTGCCAGTGAGTAACTAGCTATAGTCCAATGAGATTAGAACGATGGACACTTCCTAGACAAGGCTAGCACAGGAAAGGCGGGAAAAATGAGGTCTATACCCAGCAGTATGTAATACAGGACCAAAGAATAACCAGCTATATAACATTTCTTCTGTCTCTGTTATTGCCTTGGTTTAGGTAGGCATACGAATTGATGGCCCACCTGATGCATAGTGGTAGTGGTAACAGTCGCCCAGATCATCTGCAACTAAAGGAGAGCAGACACGGTGCCTTTAGGGACCTGTAAACATGCCTTTTGAAGTACTCCTCCTATTCTCGCTTTTTTTTATTAAATGTTCTAGCTTTTTCCCGAAACTCTTCAAGGGTTAAGCCCAGACGTCCTGGCGATCCTGGCTTACAGGAGTAACAGTGGTGGAAGAGTATAGAAGGCCATGGCCTTGTCTCATAAAAAGCCGTTAAAATATTCACATCACTCGGATTTCTAAAAAGCTTTTAAATTAGGTTCTGCAAACAGATTTCATATTCTTCGCGAAACCTAAATAATGGTGTTGTCATAACTAAAAGTTTAAGAGTGCGCCTTTATGTGAGTGCTAAATTCACAAAGTTCTGGAATGACTGTTACTTAGTTCAAATGGTTTTATCGTTTCAAAGTTAGTGCTGCAATAAATAATTGTAGAAGACAAGGTCAAAGAGAATTGCTCTGGAGTTCTTGAAAATATACCTATATACAGGTTGACTGGTTAAACACTTTACATATTGAGGGACATGATAATTTATGGTAACATGAATCATTTAAAAAAATAAAATGTAAAAAAGACCAATGAGCTACAGAGAAAACCTTCATTAAATTAATGTGCTAAAACTCGGAAATTGTGGACACCGCCGCAGTGCCTCGCGTAGAACGCTATCGCTAGTACGCGTGTTCTGCGCGAACAGAGTTAATGACACTTGATAGGTACGTCAAATCAAGGAGGTACGATCCTGACCACGCTTATTGTTTTAAGTGGATAATTAAAGATAAATTAGGCAAATATTAGGCACCCATTTTGTTTACATAATTAGAACGAGAATCGAGTACTGAGCACTCTATTATCAATATGTAAAGTGTTCAACCAGTCAGCCTGTATATTTTTTTTTTATTCAATAGTTCGTCTATCCAATTTTAAGCTACAATCATCACATATTTCTAAAGATGTTCAGTATACCTCTAGTTCTGTTGACCTCTGTGCCAGCGTAACAATGACATATTTTACAGGGAACTGGATGCCATCCACGTGATGTCATACGATCTCAGAGGAAATTGGGCAGGGTTCGCCGACGTCCACTCGCCGTTGTACAAACGTCCTCACGATCAATGGGCTTACGAGAAACTTAATGTTGTAAGTATTATAGATATTTTATATAGCGCTATTTTACCAGGAGCTTCTTGTTCTTTTGCGGATGGTCTCCACAAATCGGAGAATTACTTGCACGACTTTTGTGTGGCTGGTTACTCCAGCCATCTGAGCTCCACCAGGAAGTTCCACAAGTTCTTGACCAAATATCTCCAAGAGGTTACCCGGTGAGCCTAGGTAGTTCACCAGTAATTCACTTCCTGACTCACTCACACGGTAGCAGAACGAGAGGCTAGCTTGAGAACAGATCAAAATAATTTAAAAATTTATGAGTATTAATATATCTTGTGGTTTTTTTTTTCAGAACGATGGTTTGAATCTATGGGAAGAGAAAGGCTGTCCTAGCAACAAGTTGGTCGTTGGCATTCCGTTCTATGGTCGTTCGTTCACACTGGCTGCTGGCAACAACAACTACGGTCTCGGCACCTTCATCAACAAGGAGGCTGGCGGTGGCGATCCCGCTCCGTACACCAACGCTACTGGCTTCTGGGCTTACTATGAGGTAGCTATACTTAATTATATCCAAGTGTAGTAAAGTAGTGAAAGATTCAGAAAGGTCAAGCCCGTAACGTTCTCAACCGAAGATGTATGAATGTAGATGATGCAAAAGAGATGTGTCAGGATCGTAGCATATGGAAACCAGTGGTATCTGACCACCCTTGCGGGATACAGGCGTGAACATAGGTATGTGGAGTATGTATAAGAGCATGAAGTATTGAAACACTTAATAATCTCCCAACTGTGTTAAAGTCACTCGAAAAATGTACTTAGTTTGCGACTTTGATTTAAGGGAACTGTCTAGCTTGTAAGTTTTAATTAGTACCAAGTAGTATTTAAACTTTAAATCTCGCAAAATTTTGCCTTTGGCAAGTTCATATTTACACTTTGAAACTTCTTGTGAAATTTGTAATATAGTTTAAAATTATTTTCTACTTCTAGATTTGTACTGAAGTCGACAAAGAAGGTTCCGGTTGGACGAAGAAATGGGACGAGCATGGCAAATGCCCGTACGCATACAAGGGCACCCAATGGGTTGGCTACGAAGACACCCGCAGTGTTGAGATCAAGATGAATTGGATCAAGGAGAAGGGCTACCTCGGCGCAATGACATGGGCTATTGATATGGATGACTTCAAGGGTCTCTGCGGGGCTGAAAACCCGCTCACCAAGCTTCTTCATAAACATATGAGCACGTACACTGTACCGCCACCGCGTACTGGAACCACTACACCTACGGTAAGAAAAACCATTCCCGCAATAATGAGTCAGAAAATAATACCGCTTCAATACTAACCAATATGAGTTCAATGACCTATTCTCCCTCCGTTTGTTATCTTGTACAGATTGTAAATATTCCAAACATGAAAAGGTTTCGCCAAATCAAACACTCGCCTGACACTGACATATATTTGCCACCGATTTGTCGGACTCGGTTCACGATCCACGAAATCTCATTCACCAATTTTATTCCCGCATCCCGAAATCATAAATCCGCATGACTAACGAATTTTTCCTATGGAAAATGTTTGAAATACAGTGGAAAGAGACATGGGCGATAAATCGCAACAGAAACAAATGGTCGGACCATTACTCATATTGATATAAATCTTCAGCCGGAGTGGGCGCGACCGCCGTCGACGCCGTCGGACCCCGCCGAGGGGGATCCAATCCCGACCACTACCGCAAGGCCGACCACTACGCGCAAGACAACCACTACAACTAGACCTCCAACTACGAGGCCTGAGAGCAGCATTGAAGACGACGAGAACGATATTAATGTGAGGCCTGAGAGGCCTCAGAAACCTGAGATGCCTCAAAAACCTGAGATGCCCCAAAAACCTGAGAAGCCTCAGGTCGAAGATCCACCAGCGGTAAGTTTATTTTTTATAGGACTGCGGTGGCAAGAAAGCGTACGGCCCGCCTGATGTTAAGCAGTTACCGTAGCCTATAGATGCTTACAATACCAAAGGCATTGCTCGCACATTGCCGACCTGAAGGGGAGTGGGATGGAGGGAGGGGGAGGGGGGGGGGTGGTCTTTCGGCTCTCTCACTCATCGTACGAAACACAGCTGTAATAACTGCTTTACGCCGATCTTCTGTGACAGGTGTTCTGTGTGTGATATATTTTATTGGGTTTTTTATTTAATCTACTGCAAACTATGGGTCACTAATGTTAGTTTTTCTTTGCAGGAAAATGAAGTAGACGATAACCCGGATATCTGCAACTCGGAAGAAGATTATATTCCTGACAAGAAGAAATGCGAGAAGGTAAATTTAACGAACAAAAATCAAACTTCCAACTTAATAGCTACTTTGAAAGTTTTCATTTCTCTATGAAGCAAGTTTCTTTATTGAAAGAATAGTTAAAGTTTATAGACGGGAATTTCTTTTAAGTTGCACGCGGTGTTGTTCCGTTTTTTCATTGTCTGCAATTTTCTTAAGCGCTAACCGAGATTGGTTTTATAATGATGTTTTCTTTGTAGAGATAACTAATATAATGAAATTAATTTCAGAACTTACCTACATAATTATTAGATACATCGTATTTCTGTTCTTTCCCCTGTTTTTATACGAGTGTTGCCTCTGGTTTTGTAAGCATCCTAAGGCTACGGCAACCGTTTAACATCAGGCGGGCCGAATGCTATCTAATTCGATAAGCATAGGTACAGCCCGCCTAATGTTAAGCGGTTACGATAGACTATGGACGTTTGTAATACCAGTAGCTCACTCAGAGTTTACTCACACGTTGCCGACCCTTTAAAAACCTTTTCACGCCTTTATTAAAGAACCCTATGTCTTTATAATCTGTGCCCATGTTGTAGTCTGTTAGGAAAACCTCGAACCTGTCTATTTGTGATTAGCTTTTTATATTTTGCTGTAGACTATTTCTATTATGTTATATCAGGCTCTGCCATTATGGAGCAGCAAAATGCTGAGGCAAAGTCTCTATTAGTTGATACATTGTGGCAGGGCTTGAAACCGGTTTTGAAATACCGGTTAATATCGTTCATGAAACCGGTTTAATTCCGTTCGTTGATTAACCGGTTAAATACGAAACCGGTTTTAACTAAACCGAAATAATTTTGGTTACCGGTTATGGCAGAGAACGGAACGCTTACCGATATTAGGACCTCAATTAACCGGTTAAACTCAGACGCATGCTACAGCCGACTAGCGATCAAGGTCAAGTTCCGCGCATAAGATGCGCACTATCCTTTTCTAGCACGCGCTGGCTTGGTTCGTTTGTCTCATTCACACGCTTTCTGGTGTTTTCTTTCATTTTCGCCGCAAAGTGAACCGAGTTAGCATCTTGCATTGCATCCTATTTTCATTATTCTTGCTGTGGCGGCTGGCGGCCGAGTGATCTATACTACCGCCTAACTCAGTTATATTTTTATGGGACTGAGGTGGCAAACAAGCGTACGGCCTGCCTGATGTTAAGCAGTTATTTTTATGGGACTGTGGTGGCAAACAAGCGTATGGGCCGCCTAAAGTTAAGCACTATTTTATGGGACTGAGGTGGCAAACAAGCGTACGGCCCGCCTGATGTTAAGCGCTTTGTTATGGGACTGAGGTGTCAAACAAACGTACGGCCCACCTAAAGTTGAGCACTTTTTATGGGACTGAGGTGGCAAACAAGCGTACGGCCCGCCTGATGTTAAGCGCTTTGTTATAGGACTGAGGTGTCAAACAAACGTACGGCCCACCTAAAGTTAAGCACTTTTTATGGGACTGAGGTGGCAAACAAGCGTACGGCCCGCCTGATGTTAAGCACTTTTTTATGGGACTGAGGTGGCAAACAAGCGTACGGCCCGCCTGATGTTAAGCAATTTTTATTGAACTGAGGTGGCAAACAAGCGAACGGCCCGCCTGATGCTAACCACTTTTTAATGGGACTGAGGTGGCAAACAAGCGTATTGCCCGCCTGATGTTAAGCACTTTTTATGGGACTGAGATGGCAAACAAGTGTACGGCCCGCGTGATGTTAAGCACTTTTTATGGGACTGAGGTGGCAAACAAGCGTACGGCCCGCCTAATGTTAAGCAGTTTTTATGTGACTGAGGTGGCAAACGAGCGTGCGGCCCTCCTGATGTTAAGCAGTTTTTATAGAATTGAGGTGGCAAACAAGCATACGGACCGCCTGATTTTAAGCAGTTTTTATGGAACTGAGGTGGCAAGCAAGCGTGCGGCCCGCCTGATGTTAAGCAGTTTTTAATGGAACTGAGATGGCAAACAAGCGTACGGCTGGCCTGATATTAAGCAGTTACCATAGCGTAGCCTATACATGCTTGCAATGCCTTTGGTATTGTGCTTAACATCAGGCGGGCCGTACGCTGGTTTGCCACCTCAGTCCCATAAAAACATGCTTAACATCAGGCGGGCCGTACGCTTGGTTGTGACCACAGTCCCATAAAAACCCGCTTAACATCAGGCGGGCCGTACGCTTGTTTGCGACCACAGTCCCATAAAAAAACTGCTTAACATCAGACGGGTCGTACGCTTGTTTGCCGCAATCCCATAAAAAGTACTTAGCATCAGGCGGGCCGTACGCATGTTTGCCACCTCAGTCCCATAAAAAAGTTCTTAAAATCAGGCGGGACGTACGCTTGTTTCTCACCTCAGTCCTATAAAAAAAGTTCTTAACATCACGCGGGCCGTACGCTTGTTTGTCACCTCAGTCCCATAACAAAGCGCTTAACTTCAGGCGGGCCGTACGCTTATTAGTCACCTCAGTCCCATAAAAAAGTACTTAACATCAGGCGGGCCGTACGCTCGTTTGCTACCTCAGTCTCATAAAACTGCTAAAAACATAATTATTATGCTATTGATAGCCCTGTCGATATCCTAAGTGATTTTCAAGGTCACCTATCGATAGTGTACTATCGATATTTTGGCATCACTACTGCCGGAAAGCATAATCATAATATTCGTTTGCAGCGCGCGAGAGTTTTTTATTGGAAAGAGATGACGCATACATACGTCATAACTCGATCGCTCGCTAATACCGCCAAATCTCAATTTAACCGGTTAATTTTGCTTAATAGAACCGAAATTTGTGTAAAACCGGTTTCATCATACCGAAACCGGAACCGAAACCTTAACCGCAATCCATTCCGGTCTGGGGTCAATGGACGAAACCGGTTTGAAAAATTAACCGGTTTCCGAGCCCTGCATTGTGGAGCATATAAATATATTTTCTTTTCTTTATTTCAGTACTGGCGGTGCGTCAACGGCGAAGGTCTCCAGTTCACTTGCCAACCAGGAACGGTGTTCAACATTCAGTTGAACGTGTGCGACTGGCCTGCTAACGCCAACCGCGACGACTGCGAGTCTTAGAATAGTCGCGCGTGACCAGACCGCCTTAGTGACTACGGATACCATTTGATCAAAATCGCATTCGACTTACAAGACAGCTCAGAAACCCCATCCGCTCTGGTTTGTAAGTGAGATACAACATAGATGGAGATGCAAATGTGGCAGGGGTTTAATTAATTAAGATCTTGTTAGCCAACGTGTTTCTGGAGTGTTCTCCCAATGTGTAAAAGTGGCGTAATTTTTGGCGGTATAAGAGGTTTTGAGAAAATGTTATCTTCAGTAGTGTCAATAGTTCGTATGATTATCGCTAGACATCGAATAATATTGTCGTATTTCGTTTCCCATCGAACATAATACGCCAATGTTTGCTTACGTATTTTAGGATTTGTGATTTTATTAATTAGGTTCTAAGATGGAGTTAGATATCAAAAGATCACTTTTTAAGAGTGTCTTCCAGTATGAGATTATTAGTGTATCACTGCCACGGAAATTTAAAATGGCAGTCACGTACAAGACTGCATTGAATAAAAATACTTTTAAGAAGTTGGGTTGGCGTTTTATAAACTCTTAGACCAATTCTACAGTTCATATTAGTTTATGAGACGCCAAAAACACTGAAACTATGCTCATAATTTCTTTGCTCATTTTAGTTTGTAAAGTATAAGTAAAGTTGTCGTCCACAAAGCTATTTGTAAACTTTTGTTAAGTTCGAGAGAATTGTGTTTATTTTATAAATTTGTTTCGACTCGGAAGCCAATTAGAGAGGTTCCAGTTTGCGAAGATAAGTGAATTTCCACCAGTACTCGTCGCGCGCGGCGGCGACGGCTTCTCCGACCGCACTTAACTTAATTTATTTATTTTAATAATTTTAAGATAATAAATTGTATCAAAAATTTCATCAACGTTTTATTTTTGTTTTGTCTGCGTTATTTGGTACAATGAGTATTTTTGTAACACATTTGGTACATTTTCAAAAAGGTATAAATATCGCCAGACAAACACACTAACTGTATGGTCCCAAACTAAGCAACGCTTGTACTATGGCTACCATAAAATGGACTGGAGGCGATCCCAGGGACACCTAGACCGGGGCAAATTACGAAAAGGGCGTTTCCGAAACTTGCCTTTGGCGGGAATCGAACCCTCAACCACCCGGTGCAGTTAGCCGAGCGGCCTACGTAAGAACCACTGCGCCAAGCATTCGTAAAAATTTGCCGCCTATTTACTGAGTTAATATTAGGCAACTACAGCAAACAAATTAATCCTATTTCAATATTTATTTACTCACAGTTTCCTATTTACCTGATAGTTGTATCCTCTTTGTTACATCGATCTTATTGAATTTCCTCGTTAGGTAGTACGGCGTGGTAGCCTCGGTGTATCATATTGCTCGTTTAAAATGTTCAGGCGTTTTTGGTTTTAGGTACAGTAGATGCCACAGTTCAAATATAATGTTAGATAGGTAGGTGTTTTTTAGGGTACCCACTTACAAAAGTTCATAAGATTTTTAACTATACTCTAACTAAGAGAAAAATACAACTCAACTGCTAAAATAATTACGCCTCTATTTATTATAAATTAAATTAAAATATTTATTACCTATAAACGCGCAGGCCAAGTTGGCAAACTTGTTAATTGAAACCCAAAGTTTAGGAGCCCAAATGAAATCAAAACCCCTCGCAGTTTCTAACACCTTCAAAACTAGGGGATCTCCGCATAACATTGTAGTGACAGCTACTGTGTGTCTATTTTGATTAATTTATTGTATTTATTCTTAGTAATTCGTTCGAGTAGTTATAACTCCACTGTGGAGAGTCCAAGGACAATAATTTTGGATTGGCGATAGATTTGTTTATCCCTTTTTAATGTGAGTTTGTATTAGCCTGATAGCCTCCATTTAAATATACTATTACTAAAAAGATCTTGAGAATAGTAAGTAGATGGGTGCGATCATAAAGATATTGTTACTGTGCCGACTAGGCGACGTAGCGCAACATTGCCGAAATATAGGTACAGCGTGGAAGTCAAATTGGATATCCTTCCTAGTTTATTATAGAATCAGTTTTAAAATAAATAAATATTTACATTGTATTAAAATAAGCAAATGGCGATTTAAAAAAAAACAATGTAAAAAGACAAGCCCGCTGCGTTTCTTGCCGGATCTTCTCAGTCGAAGTCGCGTTTCCGATCCGGCGGTAGAATTTAACGGAAAAAAAATTTAAATGACAATTTGTAAGTTCCCCCGTAGGCCTAAACAAAATAAATACTTTGACTTTGATAAACTTTATTTTACCATTGCACTTGTACCGCGAAATTTATAGAGATTTTTAGCCAGAATACAATGGCTTTCAAAGCATTTTTAGGAACAAAAGTGACTTGTAATGCCAGTGTAAGTTCACCATAACCTTCTTAAAACTTAGGGGGTTGGTTTTATTACTTTCTATTTATTTATTTAACGTTTTATTTTATTTACGCGATTAAAAAAAAAACCTTATTTAATTATAGTAGGAACCTAATAATAAATAAATAGAAAACGTTTCAAGCGAAGGTTGAATATATTTATCTCTACATTCACGATATAAATAATTAAAGGCTCGTGACACACAGGGTTCGGAGATACGCCAACGTAAGGATACCATCTGTCAGAGGAAATAGATGCCGGATAAAGATCAAATGAACCGACAGTCAGGTTTCAGTGTGGGGTCTTTTTTATAACCTATATCTGCCAACAATAAATTGGAGGATTAGGTTTACGCGTAGGTATTTTTTGGAACCCTTCTTATATTACGATTGATAACCTTTTATTGTCCTTTATTTTTCTTTCTACGCTTTTTTCTTACATACGGAAAAGACTACAACGTATTTTTTTCATAAAGTATAAAACATGTTGTATGAAAAAGCGTTGCGTCATTGTCGTGTGAATGCCGCCTAGGATTGAGACAATCTTAAAGTCCTAACATTGCGAAAGAGAGCCAAACTGTTACTATTTTTTAGACCTGTAGATACTTACCCGGGCCCCATTAGCGCGTTGCGTTGCGTCGTCGCAAGATTTTGTAGTGGCGCATCACCCTCCCCCGCTTCGTCTCTCGCCCATCGACCCTTTGATCCGTTGCGACGACGCAACGCAACGCGCTAGTGGGGCCTCGTCCTTATTCGTAGATTAAATATACTAATCATAATATTATGACGAATAAGTAGGTACATTGTGGATCACTATGTGATAGAAAGAGCGCTGTCGACAGCTCTTGTAAAGCCTCAAGCCTTTTAAATCACCTATTGACCCAATGTACTATACTATTACATTATATGGCTGTCTCCATACAGTAAGAGCACGTCCCGGCTATCATAGTCGTTAAGCCGTGTCGAAGGCCTCTGGACGGGGGTCCTGAAATCCCTAAAAACTGCGACACCACAGTTAGCCACTAATTTATACGAGCGATCGAACGAAATGTAGGTATTATATTTTTATTTCGATATTTCACGTTACAATAAGCCCACTGCCTGTCACATCGGATACCCACGATACCGGGCTCATTTCAGGGTTGTCAGCGCGTCTTGGATACGCGTAATAAAGTATCATGTGTAACCCCTTTATAAAAAAATATAATCGTTTTACAATGGCATTAAACACTTTCCCCCTTATTCATAGAAATTTATAATCGACCTGCAGTGGCATTACAAATCACATTTGTTCCATAAAATGCTTATCAAAACAATTGCAAACTGGCCAAAATCTCTATGTTTGGTTCTAAGAATGTTTTGTAAAGCCATTGTATAAGTGCATGAAAATTTGTGTTTCGGGGTTACAATGTTTTAGCCGAGCCGAGAGCCGTAAGCCCACCCCCCCTCCCCCTCCCTCCATCCCACTCCCCTTCAGGTCGGCAATGTACGAGCAATGCCTTTGGTATTGTAAGCATCTATAGGCTACGGTAACTGCTTAACATCAGGCGGGCCGTACGATTTTTTGCCACTGCAGTCCTATAAAAAAAATAGCCTGATTTTAATGTTAAGTAATCTGTTCATTGTGATAGTATTCCCAAAATATGTAGTTATAATGTTATTGGTTCCAATATAATAGGAGGCGACCCCATTACTATTTACAGGGTAATTACAATCAAATTAGGCCTCTCTGATTCACTTATTCAACTGTGGAACACTAACACGTTTCACTAATTAGGAACAGTTAACAGTTACCAAGCGTTTTCTTCCTGTTTTATACAATAAACGTTGCGCTAAATAGAACAGTAAAACACATTACATTTTGTAAAGTCTTTTTGTTCATAATTATTAGTTTTGGCCTATAAACTTTAATTATGTATGTGTATGTAAAACATGATTTAACTGCTCGAGAAAACATGCCGTCATCGTCATTTTATTTATAAAATCTGTGATATGAACGGGACAAAACACACGTTAACGTACACACTTAAGTTACGTAACGTTTTATCGTAATGCACGCACGTACTTAATGTAACGTTATCATAACACGACGTACCTAAATATACCGTGTTTGAGTTAAACTACCCTATTTCTTGTAGGCATTTTACAGTGCGTGGGGTCCTAGACCGCGTTCACAGTTCTGTAACAGCCTCGCGAGGCTACAGAGGGCATATGTCGCGCGCGTGACCTCAGAAAAATAAAAAAATCGAAAATTTAAACAGAGCAAACCCAAGCCATCAGTTTGACGTCAAAAATTATAATTCGATCTCATGACTAGACTAGACTAGCTAGGCAAGGCAAACGACCGCTATGTGATTCACTATGGCCTAACTATGAATTCAACGTTGATACATCCGTTTGCTCAATTGCTGCCTAGCCGACTCTCTAGTTGTTTTCACGTGCGAAGTCCAAGTTGAAACATCCGTGAGCTCGCCGTTTTTAACATCTTTGATGTACAAATTAGAGAATCACACCCCAGCGCTCGGGTCAGACAGGGCGAGCTGCCTCGCGAGGCCACTCTGGACTTGTGAACGCGCCTAATGGTTATTAAATGTTATTATAACCTTTCCAGAAGCAGCTATTATATGTCTAGTGTCATAGACTGCTGATTGTGGCTTTTAGCATCTGCGTAGGAGGCTCTAATATTAACCTGACCTTTACAAGTTCGGACTTCAATGAAACCATTGTCGTCAGATAGCTTTTATTCTCAATCGGGATCAGGTTTCCTACGATCTTAGGGCATGTGTGGGATGCAATGATTTAAACAGCTGTTTGTTAGCGGTAGGTGGTTAGATTATAATGTAATCTTTATTTAACAATGACTCATATTTTTATACCTTCAAAAAAGTATATTACATTTTTCTAAAAATCATAAATACTGCGGGATCTCTGATCCATGCATTGGTGGTCAGATGACAGGTCTCCAAGGTGAGGAATAGTGTATCTGATTCTGAAGCCTCCAACCAAGGCGAATTAAAGTCACAGATTTAATAACTAACTAATAGCTACGTCCAGAAGTGTCACATGCCGCGCGAGGCTGCTCACCCACATGCCTCGCGAAGCACGACGTTTGCCTCAGTCGCATGCCGCGCGAGGCAAATGGCGAGGCAACTGACAGTCTAGACAGGGAAAGGTATACCCGATCAATCAGTTTGACACGTTTGACATCGTTCTGTCTCACGACTGCCCAACTAGGCGACGCAAATGTGAGTGCTCAGGTGAGGCAGGGCGCGCATTTGCCTCACGTGAGGCAAGTCAAACACCGCGAGGAAAATTTTCCTCGCGCGGCATGTGACACTTCTGGACGTAGCTAATGAACTTAAGATAATAATAATAATAATTCTTTTTAAATATTTAATATTACAAAATATACATAACATTTGCGCTGTTAAAAAATTTGGGCTCGTCCGGGATTTGAACCCGGGACCTCTCGCACCCTAAGCGAAAATCATACCCCTAGACCAACGAGCCAACTGTAGAAACGTTCGAAATTACGTATCACGTTCTAAGAATAACATTAAAAGAGAAAGGTTAGCCCACACGCCACGTGCGTGCGTGTAGACAGTACAGTCAACATCAAAATTAGCTTGGTATATAAAATGCTCAAAGAGTCACATTGGTAATAACCAATATATTTTATCCTTTTTAAGTGACAATAGTATGGAGTGGACACTAGAGGTCTCTAAAGTATACGACCACAGAGTACTTCTTATGTGATTCTTTTGGATATTTTATAAATACCAAGCTACTTGTGATGTTGACTGTACCTACGGAAAAACAATCACGTATTTGGCGAGAGTTGTGAACACACTGCTCTAGCAGCAGTCTTAAGTCCTATTGTTGATTTCTGTACGCCTGAATAGATCTCTTTATACTGTAACACCTGTGTCTATATTGTGTGGGAATAGGTTTGTATGCGTAGGTAATGGGGTTAACAAACACTAGGTAGTTTATTCTATCAATAACGTCCTATTAGCAGTAGGAGGGTTGCATGGCTTGTGAAGAAAACAGCTTACTACAAGCTCGTCATCATTACTCACATTCGCTGGAGTAAAATTACAAATAGATCCTAAGAAAATCGTCGTTTAAACTCTAGCTAGAGAAACTACGTAATCATTAAGGACGTGGCAGCACCGGTGCGGCAATTTCTGAACAAATTTTCGCTAATGTGCGGCCAGCGCCGCATATGTTTATACTTAAAGATATGTTCAGTGTCGCGTCGCGGTCGCGTTGCAGTTGCTTTACCAGTGCGGCCCTGGCCTACGTAGAGTCGGGGTAAAACGAAAATCGAAAATTAAACAAACAGTTTCATCCCGTATGGGATTGAAACATGATGATATTCATGACCGTTGAAGTTGTCTCTATCGACTCGGGTAACTCTACTTATATTACTTACATTAATATTTAAAACAAACTATATTAGATAATATTTTATCGTGACCTTTCCATACATTTAGGCGACTAAGAGCTTATTTTCGAAGGCATTTTTAGAGAGCAGTTTATATAAAAGGCATAATATTATGAGATCAATGTAGAGCGATAGTGGGTCACACATTATGGACATGCACACAATTTTGTATCGTAAAGGACTAGTTTTAAGAATCACTTTGGGTTCTGGTGTGCGGTATATCAGCTATGCCAATGAATTTTGATCTTATTATGTAGGAACGGTATCTGATAAGTAATACCTACGGAGTAATATTTGAGCGTGCGTTATATTTTTTCTGTTATCACTTATCAGAATCATTGAAGGAAATTACTATATTTACATACATGTTATATGGCAGATATCTATGTTATTAAATATTTGTAGTATATTATTACCATACCTAACGTATGGGATCACTTAAGTTATTTTCTTCTATGTCGCTCTACATTTTTTCTTTCTGTGAATTGGTACATTTTGTACTTTGTCTATCACACTAAACCAAACGAGTACTTAATTTTACTCATAATACCTGCATAAAAATTTCACTAGATCTTTATAATTTTATAAAAAAAAAAACGTATTTTATTAAACAGAATTTTATTAAGCAGAGGTAGCCGATTGGTTAAGCACGCGTCTTGCGGGCTTAAGGTCCTGGGTTCAAACCCTGGCACACACCTCTGGTTTTTTCGAAATCTATGTGTGAATCATAACTTTAATATGATTATCACTTGCTTACGGTGAAGGAAAACACCGAGAGGAAACCTGCATGTCTTTAGACATGTGAAATTCACCAATCCGCGCTGGGCCAGCGTGGTGGATTATGGCCTGAATCCCCCTCGCATTGAGGGGAGGCCCGTGCCCAGCAGTGGGACGTTAAAAGGGCTTTTTTTATTATTAAACAATATTGTCTAAAGTATGTAGGTATATATCTATTTCTGCATATATGTATAGTATGTAAAACGATAGTAATCTTTTCAGAAAAGGATCTGTGTGAGTAATTTGAATCAAAGCAATGTAGCTATTTACTCCCTAAAATTACGGCTATACTCACAAAATATAACAAAGTTTTTGTAAGGACTAGAGACTGTCCCCAAATTTATAGAAAGTTAAAAGTATTAACTTTCTATAAACGCCAGTGTAAGTCCGTATTAACTTAATACGAACTTACACTGGCGTTACATATCACTTTTGTCCTTAGAGAAGCTTTGCTAAAAAATTTTAAACTGCATAATAATCTCTATAAATTCGGCGGTGTATGTCTAAGAGCCGTCCACCACGATTATCATTATATTGATGCTAATCTTTTTAATATTGTTAATAAATAATGAATAAAAAATAAACGAAAACAGAGAAAAATGTGCAAATATCGCTTGAATCCGCGCATCGGATCGCGCACAAGCGTAGCGGGAGGCTCCCGCTCAGCTCGCTAGTAGCCTCGAGGATCGCGCGGCCGTCGTCCCCGCGCCACCGAGACCCGCCATTACCGATATTTCCCGCGAAAAACTTATCATAGACTATCACATCTCAAAAAAAGTGCGGCCAAATAAAAACTGCTTCGTAAAAACTGGTCGAAAATTAAAAAGTTTGTCCAAGTTCGCAATGGGTTAAACAGTTTTCCAAAATGTGGATGTTGACTTGGGATTGAGAAAGTGTTTCTTTGAAAGATGTTCCGTGTTATGGGAGTTTATGTGCAACGGACTAGTGTGATTGGAACTGCTGAATGAGTTAAGTACCTACTGAAAGCATGTAAAAGGTAAGTTTAAAAAATATTTAACATTTGGATTATAATAAACATTCTTACAGTTTCTTATTGCGATAATCTTAATAAGGCTCTTACCAATAATTTCTGCAATATTATTAGATTATATAAATAAATTGATTATTTAATAAAAAAAATATTTTCAAGCTATTTCTTCATAGCCTACATTAATAAAACAGGCATCTACCTATTACTTTCTTCCTAATGCATGCGCGATTACGGAATTAAATTTTATTAGCTGGAATATAACATTTATTTATGCAGTATCTTAATATGTAATTAGGTGGGTATATCAATAATTTTAAATGTATCTACATGCCTCCTATTACTAATAATTTTTATAATAGCTACCTAGGTACTTATTAATTAATTTATATTCAATCATCATTAAAATTAACTTGAGTGTGCCTTAATTTTTCCGTCTTTTATACAACAGTGCAGGTAGGTATTGAAAACCACACCAATTCAATATTCAAGTCAACTCCCAGTTCTAATTAGTCAGCTATTGGTTGTTGAAATGAGAACTGGAACACCGAAAGCACCAAAATTACGACGTTCTAATGGTTAAAGTTGGAGTTAAGCGCCCATTGTATTGCAGTTAACTAACAATAATTTAGAAGTGCCGCGTCACTGTCTTCAAAATTATTTCAAAGTACGACTGTTTGACAAATGGCCGTTGTTTGGAAGTGGTATAAGACCTATATGAGGTACCTAATGGGTATATTGTGAATTGTGACTACATCGTTTTCTAATACCATAGATGAAATGTGGATGCACAAGAGTGCAGATGCCTACCACTTTTGTCAAAAAATCCGTAATATTGACCCAAAATCGTGCGATTTCGATAACATTTTAAGGTCTTCAGTTCTCCCATTACTCAATAAGATTTTCAGTAATTTTAAAATACAGGTTTTAAATTCAGGTCCAACAGTGTTTCGAAATCATATCAGATGACTGGACTTTAATAAAGTGAACTGTTGGATTTTATCAAGAGGGCGATTCAGCGTTCAACCTAGATTTCGTTTGGAAATTAGATGTGATATAAATCTGGAGGAGGTTTAGTTAAATAACTTTAATGAAGACTCTTTTTGTTACTTGTGAATTGACGCTGTGAATGCTTTCTGTGACCGAGTTGTTTTTTAGTTAAACCGCGCAAAAATATATAAAATTGGGAGCCTGAGTATAGAGTATAGACATAGTAGAAAGATGGATAGTAGGTTATCTTCATAGAAACGCACCGCGCGCGGCTCGTATGTGTGCGCCATGCGTATCTATGCGTCGCGCACGCACACTCAAACATCACATGCATTGTTTCGCACTGATAACCGGGTTTAGTTTTGGTTTGAGTGTGCGTGCGCGACGCATAGATACGCATGGCGCACACATACAAGCCGCGCGCGGTGCGTTTTATGAAGATAACTTACTACCCATTTTTTCTACTATGGTATAGATACAGCTTATAGGCAATCGATTGTTTTTCAATATTGTCTGATCAATTCCGCTAAATTACCATAATGGGTTACACATAATACGCAATAAGTGGCCATTTTACGGAAATTTAGCGGGATTGGTAAGGCCTTGTTCAGGGAGGAAAATCAGGAAATTAATTGCTTTTGTAGAACTGCTGTGACCGCCCCGCTGAATTACAGTGCTCATAGAATGGGTACCTTAATGCAATTCTAAGTTCAAAATCTTGAACTCTGGACCTTGTCGAAACTTCGCATGATGTTATAGGGATTTTAAATAAGGGCAAGAGGTCTCACAAGGCCGGCATCGCATCCGTAAGCCCAGTGCAGTGGCAATAACCCGCAAGCATTACCTCCGAGTCAGACTAACTCTATTTCATTAAAAAATGTACGCTTTGTTGTAGATAGTAGAGATTACCTGCGTTATAAAATAAGGGATGGATTTTGTTGTGTGAATGTACTTAACGGTAGACGCGCGACGGTATCTGTCGGAATAGTAGACACAATAGATAATCTATTGTCGAAATAAACTTCCGGGTTTATAAACTTCACGAAATGGTTTAGGCATCCTTAAACTGATATTACTGCATACGCATCGTAGACAGCCGGAATCAGTATTAAAATTTACATTTTAAATGTGAACATATTTCTTTTCATCTATGCCACGGAATAAGCTTTGTGTGTTGCTTACCAAAAAGTTGACCTAATTAAGAAGAACTTTCACACCGCGTTGCAAGTCGTCACCAGTATGAGTCACTTTAGCCCAAAATAACCATGAATACTAAACAAAATCATGTTTACAAGGACTCAATCCTATCTTATCAGCAGCAGATAACGAAGAAGGTCGTACTATGAACGTCACTGGAAGATTTAATGTCCTCGGTATAAGCATGCGTGCGGGCCACTGGCTCCACGCCAAATTATTTTTTGCCAAATCTGCGTGAATCGCACTAACTAATATATTCTGCGAAGGCCAAAAGCCCTGTATAAGCTTTAATATCATAATTTTCAGTGACCGGAGACAATAATTCTAGCTCATAACAATGTTTATTTGAGGATTTCTGGTTCAATAAACAATTTCCTAAAACGTGATAATAACATGTTTTTCTTATTATTCTCGATCGGCATTTTCATGACCTTACAGAAATTAACCTATTTTATTTTCCATCTAGCTTGTTTTCTTCGTTGGGGTCAGCAGAGGTGCGCCACAGTGCACCCTCATTTCGCTGATAGTGCTTTGGACCCAATAGCCATATACAATTGTCTCACATGCCGCGCGAGGCAGCTTTGCCTCACTTAGTTTGACACGGCGCGCGCCCTGCTTAACCCGAGAGTTGTCATTTGCCTCACCTAGTTTGGCCTAGTCATGAGACAGAACGATAATGTTGATAACGTAGGCTATACCCGTCTCTGTCTAGAGTGTAGTTTGGCTTGCCTTTTGTATCGCCCGAACATGTGACTGAGCAGGCTGCAGCCTCGCGCGGCATGTGCCTGATTGAGACGCAGTTAATGGACCTAAGGGAAAGCGATCCTATAGCTATTATACCAAGCACAATACCCCTCAGTGTGTGGGTATAGAGTGCGTCCTAAAACAGCCATTAATTTATGAAAGCAAACACTAAACCATATTTAGGTTTAAGATAAAGTTAAAGATATGTATATAATAGCTTTACAAAGGTTAAATACATAGTTGAAAGTTTATGGAATAGAACACATTGTTAGCAAAAATAAGGGCAATGGAATTGTTTACCAATACTGGAAGTTTGTTTCACGGATTCTCTACATTGTTATTTTTTCCTCAGAACCCCAGGAAATTTTATATCAGCTTACATACGTGATCGTTTCTAGGAAAACGATTGGAAAGGTCGTTTTAAATAAGGGTTACACTGAAAGGTACATCGCGTTGAAACTTCTTTGTCATACTTAATTAACAAAGAGCGTGGGATGAATTAATTGGAGAAAGCAAATATCAGTAATATACCTATAATTTATGTTGTAGTGATATCTATTTTTGTCGGCGGTGATTTTGAACGTGTTTTGTTAATGTTTGCTAAAAAAGCTTAAGTTACTCCTTATAACATCAGCTATCTTTCAGTAAAAGTCCCGTCAAATTCGATCCAGCCATTCCGGAGATTGGCCGGAACAAACAGACTGACAGTTTTTTATGTTTTTTGTTATAAGTACCGTATATACTTTCATATGCATTGAATAAAAAGTTGTTATTTTGTCATTACTAACAAAAACCTCATTTTTATGTATTTGTTATTTTGTATAGATAAATGAAACTAATGTCACAGATTGTGTATATTTGCTTTCACTGCTGAGTCTGGGGTCTACGGATATATCACTTAGCCGGATCTGACCAATCCAGCGACTCAATTGCCCTGAATGTAGGTCTTTCCGGCCCTTCATTATACCTACGTCCCTTTTCTGAAGAGGGAAAATACTTTACCCATTTAAACCTTCGTTTCTTGTTTTTATTAAGATTAATTCTTCGGGCAGTTTATTTGCCCAGATGCCCATCCCCAGAATATTATCTAACTGTATTGTAGGCAGGTTTAGTGAATAAAAATTCAAATTACTTTTACTTAGAAGATACGAAATGAATGATACAAAGGTAGGATGCAACGACAAAACGACAGAGAAGGAACAGCCACTTTAAATTGTTACAAAGTATTTTAATAGGTACCCAGTCGCGTTAAAGCCAACTGGATCTTATATTAAGAGTGTTCAAGGAACTGTGCGCTTTGACTCGACTCGACTAATAACTAACTGCTCCGTCTGTTCTCAAGACTACTGTCATTTAAAATGAATAAGTTAAAAAGTAAAAGTATTGTTACATTTTATGTTAACGAAGATAATAGTGTAGTTTGTTTCGAATTTGGATAGCTCATTGTACTACTATCAATCCTCCTATACCTAAAAGCACGGTTGCAATTTATACACATAGAAATTGAAGGGCTATTCCACTCCGCTCCAAGAAACCCTTTCACCGAGCTCCAAAAGTATATAAATGGTACAGGCTTGTAAATGTAATTATCAATTTTATACAAAAGATTTGGTTGGAGCCGGTAGGTATATTACTTTTGATTTTGTAGCTACATAGGTATATTAAATTAATTTGGTGCCCCGTGATAATGTGTGGACGATCTCAGTTAGGAAAATTATGATTTTGGAGCGCAGTGGAAATCCTTATTGGAGATTGATCTGAATTTTAAATCTGAAGTTATACTCGCATACGCAGGTATTATGTGAGCAGAGTTTGTAGTTACTTAATCAGTTTCCTCGTTCTTTATGGAATAATGACGAATTTTATTGAAACATGTCTAACGAGTCCTAGCTGATGTCTATTGTCGGGATTGTACCCTATTGTGTCATCTAATAAAACCCAGTGTTCTGAAATAAAGTGTAGCGACGATTGGCATCACTACTTGGCAACACGATACATCTTGTTTCTTCGATGTTCCCTTGATTGCTGGCTTGGAATGTCTAGATGGACAGAATATTGTAGACTTATGATTGGTATTTGTCTAACAATTGTGTTACATGCTTTAGGAAATATTAAGAAAGAAGATGAACCAAAGATTTATCGTTTTTAGTACCTAAGTCAATCGTACGATTTCTATTCGAGGAATCTGCGTGACAAGAGATGTGCTACTAGTTTTAGAATTTGTTCTCACAGTTCGTTACATGATTCCGAAGTGACTGTGTCTTTAGGCGCTATTTTGTCCCCGACTTTAGTAGATACTCTTAATTTTACCAAGTGCAAAGTCAAGGGCATCTTAAGACGTTATCTAAATAGATACTTACGACTTGAGAAGAGCCATTCTGCGAGGTGTGAGGCAACTTTGAAAGTGAGCCTGCAACAATATTGGTATAGTCGTGTTAACTAAGTGTTGTTAATGTTGGTATTAACTTGGAAATTATTTAATAAAGTTGCCGAGTTATGATGTGCAAGATTATGGTAAATGCGCTCCTGTAGTTTCTATTTAAAACAATATTTTGTACTACTAATATGGTTGTTTACATAACTAACACCTGTATCCCACGGAATGGCAGAGACCACTAAAGGTAGAAACACTGCAAAAAAATATTTTAAAAAATTGAAGCGTCCGCGAGTTTTTAATAGGAAGAAAAAAGTGTAGTGGCCCAGATCTGGGTAGGTAAATGTAAAAGCTAATAGCAGGAGGCTGGTGCATTTGGAAATTAAAAAATAAAACAACTAGGCTGGATGACGGGGTTTGAAGTAGGAAGGTGAATTTTTAAACAGAATTTTTCCTATTTATGAGCTGATTTTTCTGATAGTCAGATAGGTAAAGTTAATTCTTAAAACAGGTACAGGTTCTTAATTAAATATTTTGACAGATGGACAGACAGTTGTAAGTTCAAATTTATTCAGTGAATAAATTTTACCTATGGATTAAAATGTACTTATTTACTCCGACATTGAGAGTAAGTACCTATACCATCATAACAAAAAAGTTAAACATTGATAGATTTTGTTTAAAAAATCACGTGTAAAAATAATTGTGAACGTTTATTTCGGTAATATCTCATTGGAAAAATATTATTCAACAAGATTAAGCGAGCCTTTGGAAGTGATAAAATCGATACCAGTTGGCGGGCGCCTGCAAGACTAATGGCAATTCCGAGGAACGCTCGCTGCTCGCCACTTTTGCTATCGGCAACCGCTTGTGGCTTTCCCATTGATATTTTATTTTTTAAGGAGATTTAACTTTATAATGCCATTTGCCTCAGTTTCAATTTAAAAATGGAATAGTTGAGTACTAAGTTATTTTTTTTTGTTTTTAGCGTAAAGGGGTCAAATCATGGTCAAATCGTAATAGCGTTTTTTTAATTAGATTATTTGCTACTGAAAGTGCCTCTTTGTTTCAAAAAAGATAACTACTACTAAGTAAATACCGGTCATAATAAAATTAGCCAATTGTATTATTACCTACTTGTAGAAATTGTAGCTATCATCATTATTTTATTCGTTATAAAGCTTTTTTACAAGAGCTCTGGTAATAGTAGGTAGGTACCTACATATAGATATATGATTTATCATTTGAGTAAGATTAACCGAATGTTTGGATATGAATATTGATAATGTTATCAAAATTACAACCATCATTCAAGAACAAAGTTGAAGAGTTGAATCTTGAAGTCTAAATGCGTCCCAAGAATAATATCGTAATATTTTCATTTGGAATTGTTTGAACGCTGAAGATGAATTCGATATGTTAGAAACTTAGAATAGACGGCTAGCAATTTGAAATGTTCCAAAATGTCTGGAAAGATTAAGTACGCAATTGTACTTACGAAGAGAGTCCTTTGAGACAACATACTCACTTTACCTAATTATTTTTGTAGTCTATGAAAACCATCTGTCAAATGCTTGAGGTCACAAAATAAAAATGTCTATTGTAACCATGCACGGTGCAATAAATGCCCATATTATAAATTAAATTAAATAAACTAAAAAAACTTTTACTTTTCGGATAGGTTCATACAATCTGCGTATTAATGATAGGCAGCGTCTTCATCAGTTGCATGCCTCGCGCGAGCACTCACTTTTGTCGTCGGAACGCATAGACGTAATGTCATAATATGAGTGCTCGGGTGAGGCATGCGCGCCATATGGACACATCTATTAAATGGCGGCGTCTTCATCAGGCGCATGCCTCGCACGAGCACTCAGTTTTGACGTTGAAACGTATAGACACAATGTCATAATATGAGTGCTCGGGTGAGGCATGCGCGGCATTTGGACGCACCTATTAAACAGAAATTGTGATAACATGACAAATTGATAGGTATAAGGACATTTTAATTCCTATTATTGCATTGTACAGTGTTGTATATCCAACGCATGTTGAAAGAGTAGGTATAGTATCCTACCTTAAATTAAATTGGTGCGTCCAGATGCCACGCATGCCTCGCTCGAGCACTCATGTTATGAGCGTTCCGAAAGCTGAGTGCTCGGGCGAGTCATGCGCCTGATGTAGACTCAGTTATTGATCGTTAGCTGCGTCCACACGATCATTACCTGTTTAAGTTTGAGTTTCATTACAGTAGGTACCTACAGCGGTTATTTTACTTCGCGGTGGCAGTGTTTATTTGGATGGAATTAATTTGGTACCGATTTGTTTACTTTAGCTAAGAGGTTTATTATTTGCAAAATACTATCTGTGTTATGTTACTTTTGTAAAGTAAAATCCTCTCCATCCGAAGGTTGTCTGGATTAGATCTTGTATGATAAAACCACAGAGTAAAGACTAAAGAAAGAGGTGCCCTTATTAGATATATGTATGAATAAAAACGTGGTCATTGTTTTTTTCATTTTCATTGTTCTATCTACCGGTAAATAGTTGAACTACTCGCTTCGTTTTATGTCGATGTTAGTACTAGGCCGACCACTCGGCCGAGTTGCTTAGGGTCAGTCCCCTTAGTAATTGGTCCATGGATAAAACCACTCAATGTATTTACACTTTGTTTATTCCTTGTTTTTGATCATTATGTTTGTCAAATTCCTGGTGTACAATATACAGTTATATTTATACTACCTACCTACGAGAGCTTGGATGTTATATTATTTGTATTCCTTACAGCAAGAATACCAGTAAGAAAAGAGGCAATAAGCTAGAGAAGCTACTGGAGTGTCTATTATTTTTCAAAATGAAAAGCCGGGACTCTCAGTGTTTTCGTAGTGATTTACTGCAGGTAATAAACCGGTCTTACAGTTCGCTTGCATTGCTAGTAATGCTGATTTCGCAAGATACATTGAAATACTGAGAGTATTTTGTGGAACATAAAAAAGTCCAATTAATTTTTTTTTAGAAAGTAATACCTGACAGTCTTGAGTAGGTATTAAGAACGAAGTTTATATATAGCCTATACCTACCTACTCACCTGTACATCAATCTATGTACCTATCCTATTATTCTGATTATTATCGAATACGTTTACTGGAATTTTGTTCTCAAACTTTTTTGACAGATTTTAGCAAAGTATTTTTTTATACGGTAAAGTAAAGTAAATTCCCCTTTGTAGTAACACGTAGAAAGCATGGGTACTCGCGTTCGTCACCCGGCGAGTAATACAGCTATTATGCGGATCGATCATATTCTATGGCGCAGGTAACGAGCCGTGAACACATCCTTGAATATCCGATTATCAATATAATTATTGCAGCACGAGTTAACATCCTTACCAAACAATTTGTTTTACGTTACCAAATAATTTCTTGTAAGTTTGTTTTACCTCCTTAAAGATTTTAATTCTCTCAATATTAAATATTTTAGTTAGCTCATTGTTTATTAAGGTAATCTCTATCAACCGTAGCTTTCGAGTAAGGATATTCTTAATATCTATTTAGATATCAGGAGAACTGAATAGGTCCTCCGCCCTGTAGGTGTATATCTCCGATTTGTAGGCATGACGAGTATACTTCAGTTATACAGAATGTAAAATATGTAAAAATATTACATTACAATTTGAGCTAATTATCCAATAAAATACGATTTAACGAAAAATGAAGGAATAAAATGAAAGTATACAAAAGTATGAAGGAGAAACGGATTAAGGTCATTAATACAAGTAAATTCCCACTGATAAGGCAGCTAATAGTCGATCACCAGTGCATAAGGGTTTTCCACATTGCGAAACTTTTTGCAGTATTGTCGTTAAGCTTTCTCGGTCATTTATTTGCGTTACCTACATTTTTTTTGTTTAGTAACCTATGTGTAAGCATGAATTACCATTGGTTCGAATACTTTTCTCGTCTAACCTAACATCCTGTATACATTCTTGTCAGATTTATACCTATTTTTGTTGATATTTTAATTACATAAGTATGGGAATTTTATTTATATGTGTTGTTTGCTTTATTTACTTTTATTTCTATTCAGAAAAAGGAAAATGCACTCCATAATATGGTTATTTCCATGCAAATTGACAGAGTCAGCTAGAGAAAGGGGTTAGTATGTTGCTGGCCGCGTGGGTCAACGCGCTCTTACAATGTACCTACACAATGTTATTACAGAAAGTATTTTTGCTGATCAAAAATTATAATAAGTAGATATCATGCAGATAATATTTTAAAATATAAAACGAAGCTCTATGTCCCCCTTTACCCAGATATACCTACGCATAATGTAAGTGTATTGTAGCCATTGCAAGACCTAGGTACTTATATTTTTGATGCGTAGGTGATCTAAATCAATAGAGTAGAAGGTACACTTATTAACTCCTTAATTATAAAAAAAATGCAATATTATCGCCCCACTAAATCACCAACTGTATGATCCTAAACTAAGCAACACTTGTACGATGGCTAACCTACAATAGACTGAGGGCGATCCCAGTGAGCTCCAGATCAGGGCAAATTACGAAAAGGCAGTTTCCGAAATTTGCCTGTGGCGGGAATTGAACCTGCAACCAACCGATACAGTGAACTGAGCGGCCAAAGCTCGAACCACTGGCGCCAAGTGGTCATCAAAATTATAAAAATGTATCCCTTTACAAACATAGCAGTTGCATTTTTACGTTCACTATCATATTCGAGTTAAGATTCGCGTAGCAAGACGTTCAATATAATATTAATATTGTCAGCGCTCCTTGAAATATGACCAAAACTTAAGTGGAATTCTGACTATTTTCATATGCGATAACAAAATATTATAGAATATTTATGATGAGAAGTAACGCATATTATCTTTATATTTTGTTTCAGTTCAAGGAAGTTTTAGTACTGCTTTTTTCTGGTGTGTTGCTGGGTACACACCAGGAACAAAAAAAAAATAGTTAATTATTCCCAATAGGTCCAAATAGCTTTCTGTGAAATTGTCAGTGTGATATTCTTTAGAAAAGTGTTTAATTGCTAAACTGAGGAGTTTAAAGTAGTAGCCATCACGACACAAGTAAAGCTAGATCAACATATTTTTGCTTAAAACATCAAAATTACTCACGAAGCGTAAAAATATTCAAAAACTCAAAAGTCGTGTGAAATGAATGACTATTAATTTCGTCGTCCAGTCGACAACAAAAGGCGAAAGTTTGTTCTAATATGATAACGTGGATCATGATTTAGGTAGACTAAACTCGGCAGCTCAAAGGCTCGTTAATTACCAACTCTACGTGTAATCCCGCTCTTTGTTCCCGCATGTTGCCACCGCAGTTCTGTAACTATTATATTCTAGCCTCGCAATAAAATATTTTTTTATACGGAAATATTTTTTGGTACGAAACGCTTCTAAATATGAGTGTAGACGAGAGTGCTATAAGTAGCTCACATATCTTAAGGGTTTTGTCGTATCGAGTTGTTCTTTCTTCTCCTTGCATTTACAAGAAATAATCGTTCATTCGTTCGTATGACCTATAGCCAAATTTGGTGTTGGAATTTTAAAGCCGCCCTAAGGCCTCCGACATATTTTTTAAAAGAAATAAATTAATACAATAAGTATCGCCAGACTTCACTGAGACTGAGATGCTTAGTTTGGGACCAACGGAATGGTCCCAATCCAAGCAACTTGTAGTATGAACCGGGGGCGATTCCAGTGACACCCAGACCAGGGAAAATTACGAAAAGGCTATCTTGCCTCTAACGGGAATCGAACCCGCAACCACCCGATGCGGTGAGCCGAGCGACCTACACTCGAACCAGAGCGCCAAGCTGTCGTCAAAAATTTTTTTAATAACAATGTTATTTCAATTTAGTAGGAGACCTTACGCTACCGACATACATTGAATGAACTGGCTCACTGTTTTTACGGCGTAAAGAGCCTTTCAGCGATTATTGCAGGCGTAACAGTCGTTGCCATTTGCTGACACTGCATTCGCAGCTTCAATTGCAGGCAATTAGGGATAACTGCGTAATACCAACATGTGGGAGCATTCCAGCAGTTTTGCAGCATGTGTGAGCTTTTATAATAAACCTTTAAAGCTTTTAGAGACGATAATTTCATCCAAGTATAATGTATTTGTTACTGATTGAAGATAGAAGGATATACCAGGAGATTAGTCGATCATAAAACCTATGCTATTTTTTACCAATTGATATCCGATCTTTAATATTATCTTCGTTAATTCTTCATCGTAAATCGTATTTTTTGGAGGTCGACATGTCGGTCAGAGGACTGCGAAAAGATGGCTGACGACACGTCAACTGCTAAGAATTTTATTAGGTACTATTGGTAAAAAAATTGCACATATGGGGCAATGATAATGCAATCGTCAAGTCAGGCTCTGTAGAATAATAATTACTCCTATGAGTTCGTAAAATAATAAATAAGAAAGTAAAAGAGGCGGGCAACTGATAAAAAAGTACCTGGTGGAATTCACAACGAGGAAAGGATTCTGAAGCAAATAACAAAACAGCCAGCCCTAGAGATTTAACTTCCATTAAAAGTATTTATAGAGAGCATCAACAATCTTGGTAAATTCAAAAATATAAAGTGGGTAAGTAAGGAGTTAAAAAAAATACTGAGTATTAAATTCAAAATGTGAAACACGAAAGCAAGGGAAGGATTATGGTAATGCATCACTGCCCTCTACATTAGAGTTAAAATTAATTTCAAATTCTATATTTAATTACTACACCTTGTAAACTTAGTAATATCTATTAGTTTAAATATCCAAGTTCGAGGGGCAAGTTTTCAAGGACGAAGGTATGATTGTAGCTCGGCCCTCCTAATTAGAAATGTACTAAAGTAATTAAATTAAACGTTTATAAAGTGAAACAGGTGTTCAGTAAAGACATACAAAACAAACTTTCACTGATTTCGTTGGGTGGTGAGATGTGTTTTTTTTTTATTATTTAATTGGGATAAAAAACAGTTAAGTCATATTGATAAAGTAATGCATGCACGTTAAAAGGTAAGAACGAATCAATAGATGTGTCCATATGGCGCGCATGCCTCACCCGAGCACTCACTTTTGACGTCGGAACGTATAGATACAATGTCATAATATGAGTGCTCGGGTGAGGCATGCGCGCCATATGGACACATCTAATAGCTACGTCCAGAAGTGTCACATGCCGCGCGAGGCTGCTCACCCACATGCCTCGCGAAGCACGACATTTGCCTCAGTCGCATGCCGCGCGAGGCAAATGGCGAGGCAACTGACACTCTAGACAGGGAAAGGTATACC
Organism: Drymonia ruficornis; assembly: GCA_947859195.1. Taxonomy (NCBI): domain Eukaryota; kingdom Metazoa; phylum Arthropoda; class Insecta; order Lepidoptera; family Notodontidae; genus Drymonia; species Drymonia ruficornis. Next base: position 5,255,011 of record OX401904.1, read on the forward strand.
CGATCAATCAGTTTGACACGTTTGACATCGTTCTGTCTCACGACTGCCAAACTAGGCGACGCAAATGTGAGTGCTCAGGTGAGGCAGGGCGCGCATTTGCCTCACGTGAGGCAAGTCAAACACCGCGAGGAAAATTTTCCTCGCGCGGCATGTGACACTTCTGGACGTAGCTATTGAATACAGAGCAGTCACTTATTAGGGCCGGGCTCCATTAGCGCGTTGCGTTGCGTCGTCGCAAGATTTTGTACTGGCGCATCATCTTCCCCCACTTCGTCTCTCGCCCGTCGACCCATTGATCCGTTGCGACGACGCAGCGCAGCGCACTAGTGGAGCCGCGCTCTAACTGTTTATGTGATGCGACCACCGCCGTAAGTTTATCGGAGTTTGGTCGCTGTCGCATCGCGGTTACCATACCAGTGCGGCTTTAAATTCGGGACACACGACGACACTTGACATAGGAACAAATGTGATTTGTAACTCCACTGCAGGTCGATTATAACTTTCTATGAATAAGGGGGTCAGTGTATACATCGAGTATTTACGTGTGTACACCACCGCGACACCTGTGGCGGTGTCGCTACACTGAGATACACTGAGGGTCGAGTGTCGAGTGTCGCCGTGTATCCCGAGCAGTGTGTTAGTTTCGCGATATGTGATCTTGTCGTCAAAGCCACTCCAATATATCATTCTAGTATGTATAATATATTCATTCAAGTGTACATTCGGTAAAGCGACCGTAAGCCGCAGTAGCACCGCAAATGTGGCAACTTTGTCAAAGCAATGGCGAGGTAATTCCGAAAACTCCGCGTGAAGCGCCGCGGCGGGAATATTTGACTGTGGGAGTCGCGTTTGCTCGCAAATCAAATAACCCGTGTATGCTATGAGTGACGGTAGAAAGTTTACCAAACGACTTTTACGTAGCAATTTTAGGGCAACGAATCGCGATGCTAGAAACATTTGGGAACATATGGTATGGTTGTGACGTGATTGATGATGTTAGAATTACTTCTTTTATTTTTTAAGTATTACTAGTATTGTACAAGAACATACTGAAGCGGTCGTAGAGCCGAGCTGTAGTTTTTTTCATGGACTATACGTTGTTGGTTGAAGTGGCCTTTACAACTTCACCGTGCAGAGGGCGAACGCAAAGTGCGCTTCAGTCAGAGGGGCAGGGGGACAGCTGGCTCAAGGGCGCCACGTAGGGCATGACCTTAGCTTGGGTTGCTGTCAATTTGAGTAATCCGGGGGTAAAATTATCATCGTATCACTACACGACCTGACTGAGAAGATCCGGCAAGAAACTCAGCGGGCTTGTCAAATGCCTAGGTGTGTCTGGACGCCTCTAGGCGCGTGGACGCACCTATTAGCGGAAGTGGCGATACGCCGACCTCCCTAGCGAGGTTGACTTATCTCTTCTGGTGGGCACCAAGCTGTAGCCAATTGACTGCAGCTCATATACGGGTGGTCATGACCGGGGGAGTACGAGCCTCTCACAGAAGATCGGCGTAAAGTAGCTAATTCCATTTCGTACGATGATTGAGAGAACCGGAATCCCAAACCCCTCCCATTCCCCATCCGCTATTCTACTCTGTCTGTATCTTTTGATGCTGTACGCTTGTTTGCACCTTGGTTATATAAAAAAGTACCTAACACTTTATTAAATAAGCTATTGGCTACCTAAATGTTGATCCAATTTCTTTTATAGGTACAAAAGAGTAGGTAAGTAAGGCTACCTGATGAGAAACGGAAAAGTAAAATTACTTTTTACATGGTTTAAGTCGGCTTACATTCACCCAGATATAATCAAAGTTCACCCGTGGGTGGTTAAACCAATTTTCTTCAGAATAGAAATATCTAGATCAAAATAAATTAAGTTATCAGTAGCTTGAGTTACTACTTATAGAAAAAACATAATAGAGATGTTTTTCAAAAACTTTTCACTTGTTTGTCTAGGCATTAGCATTGTTAGCGACTTGCCAGATATAGTTCAATCGCTTGTTTAGAGTTTGAGACTTGTTTGTTTTTGGAATAACATCATCCGGAATCCTGGATATTAAAAAAAAACTACAACTATTTTCGCTTTGAGAAAATTTTGTTGAAGAAAAAAACGGCTAGCATTCATTGACTAGCTATTTATTGGAAGTTGTTGATTAGAAAATATTATGTAAGTAACTACCGTTCTCATTCTTCAAAATATACCTACCTAAAATATATATGAAATATACCCGCCTTAGGCAGTCATTATAATGAGGAGATAATAGAAACCCATAAGTATTATAGATCGGGACTAGTGTTGTCAACTTAGTGACTTCTTACTGGAATACGCAACTTTTCGACATTAAAAGCGACATTGTTTTTGCGACTTTTCTGCCAACTTTTTGAATCAGAAAAATAGGTACCTACTGATTATAGGTAATTTATCCGAGCTGCAATGCTAAGAGGGTAGATTTCTCGATCTCAGGTCTGTGTTCGAGCCTTGTTTTTTTTTGGTTTGAATTCGTAATTTCTACCATAGTTTCTATTGGAATCAATAACAAGACACAAATATAATATTCATTGAATTCTTAGTTTGCTTGGTGTTATCATATTTTTACGTTTGCCTTATGGTAATTTGATAACGCGCACTGACGTCAGAAGCCTCCGGCGGAAAGCTAGTTCGGAATAAATTCTTTTTGAGGGGATCAAAAAGATAGAGCCGCAGGGTTGGTCAATATTACCATACTGATCGCGAGGACGGCACCATTCGGTACTTCTGAAAAAAACTATGCGATATTAAAATATATTGCAATTGAAATTATTTTTATTAAGAGTAAAAATATTTTTTATCCATGTAGGCAAAAGAAGCACTTATTCAACATAAATATTTTAGTTTTACCACCGGCTCGTAATGCTGATTCCATAGAAAAGAGCCGGCAAGAAATTCAATGGTTACTCTTTTTAATAGAAAAAGAAAAATTGTGTACATTTTCAAAACAGCAACGCAATAGCGGTTTCGATTTCCACCCAAAAGCAAATTTCGGAAACGGCTTTATCGTGATTTGGGTGTCACTTTGATCGCCTCCAGTCCATTTTACGGTACCCATAGTTTAAGCTTTAAGCTTTGCTTAGTTTGGAACTACACATTTGGTGCGCGGCATGTGCTTAATATAGACGCAGCCTATGCCTACTATAGTTAAGTATACTAACTTCATGCCTATATTTTTAAAATATTTGTTAGTTTATTGTACGGTTCGTTTTTTCATCCACAAATGATAATAAGCCCCGTCATGGCCCCAACCCGATTGTTAAACGGTTGCATATTTTTCACAGACAACAATCTGTGATATTACTCAATACGGGTATAAAGTGAAAAGCCTTTGTACAAAAAGAACACTGACATTTTTGTTACAAAAGCAAAGGAAATCCTACGTAAGCCTTGGAATTTAATTAAGAGGAGTATGGGGAAAATAAATGATGTACCTACCTTATGTCCTTTTATTCCAACGGTTTCCTTCCTACAGTTTGAAGTAAAGCCGTTGTTCCCCGAATAGAATGCAACACTAACCTATTTGCGATGGAGTGAACGAGCACCGTTTCTGCCCACGTATCCTAGAATACTTCTACCCTTTGTTCGATCAAGGTTAACAGCCCCCGGGAATATAGTTTACTGCCCAGTAAACGATAAACATTTTTGCCTGTATGGATTTGCCGGCGAATGGGTATTGCGTATTTCAATATAGTCTTCGGTGTGGTCAATAAAGTACATATTAATTGGGTAGTGCTGATTCTTATTTCTGACCCCCGACGAAAAAAGAGGGGTGTTATAAGTTTGTAGTGTGTATCTGTGTGTCTGACTGTGGCATCATAGCTCCTGGGCGGATGAACCGATTTTGATTAAGTTTTTTATGTGACTACGCTGGCAAACAAGTATACGGCCCGCCTGAAGTTAAGCAGTTACCGTAGCCTATAGATGCTTGCAATACCAAAGGCGTCGCTCGCACGTTGATGACCTGAAGGGAAGTGGGACAGAGGGAAAGGGGGGGGGGCGGGTGTTAGGCATCCGGATCTCTCACTCATCATAAGAAAAGCAGCTGTAATATCTACTTTAAGCCGATCTTCTGTGCTACCCCGGTCGAGCCAGCCCGTATATGAGCTGCAGTCAATTGGCTACAGCTTTACCACCGATAATTATGTTAGTACACAAACTGAAGTTGAATAAGCTAAGTATATTGCTGTCCTTCTCAGGGTCCAAATGTGTGGGCAGGATACCAATATATTTCATTGTGTCGTACCTACTCAATGTGTGATTATTTGTCATACTAAAACGTAGCAATATATTTTTTATTCTATGGTGCGGGATGATTATTAAAAAGTAAGTTTAAAAACTAAAACTCGACTACGGAAAAATCGCGCTCTAAGGGCCTCCGCAGACTTGCTACTTTTAGCATCGGCGATCGGCGATTTTGATGCTGCGTCTCTCTCGTTCGCGCTCGAAGAAACGCGACGCAGCATCGATATGTCACAAAATCGCCGGTCGCGGATGCTAAAAGTAGCAAGTCTGCGGAGGCCCTTAGAGCGCGATTTTTCAGTAGTCGGGTTTTAGTTTTTAAACTTACTTTTTATTTAAATATTTTGGATTTATAACAAACGATATATATATTTTTGAAATGTGCTAATTAAGCTCTTACATTTGATACCTCACACGGCTTCGTTAAAAATATTAGTTTTTCAGTTCATGACATTATATCCTCTAGAGGGCGCCATATGTAATTTTATGTAACGACACATAGCCTATAACCAGCGGACAATTAAGCCGCTTCTAACGATACCTCATTTGTCAAATTAAGACAAGTAGTTTGGAAGTTAGGCGCGAACAGATGAACATACATAGATACCCGTCAAAATCATAACCCTCCGCCGTAGTCGGGTAAAAAGAGAGGTTTGGAAGTGGGTTCCCAAAATATTTACAACAAGCGATGGTTAATTAGAAAGGGTCGGCCTTCAAACAAGCTTATTAAGTAAGTAGGTAGGGTCTTCTTTTTCATCAAGCTTCCGTAATATTTCTATATCTACATTAAACAGCAATAACGGTCCCCAATAACAAACAGCTTGACAACCAATAAACTATTGCGGAAACGCCATACAATCTTATAATAATAACTTGGAGGTTTTATTGCGAATAAATATTGTTTATGGCGGATCCTTTCCGTGATATCTGATGATTATGATACGCCATTAGTTTGTGGTAGTTTTTGTCGGAAGCTTAACCATATGAGCTTAACATAAAAAGGGTTGGCGATATGTGAAACATATAAAAAAACAATAAAGATGCAACATGATTATATTTGTCTTAAATTAATACCTTTGGGATAGGATTTTACAATAGCCATATAATTGGTGGTAGACCCAAGCTGTAGCCAATCGACTGCAGCTCATATACGGGCAGGCTCGACCGGGGTAGTACCACCCCCTCACAGAATATCGGCGTAAAGTAGTATTACAGCTGAGTTTCGTACAATGAGTGAGAGAGCTAGAAGCACCCCCCCTCCCCTTTCTCCGTCCAACTCCCATTCACGTCGGTAACGTGCGAGCAATACCTTTGGTATTGCAAGCATCTATATGCTTAACAGCAAGCGGCCCGTACGTTTGCCACTGCAGTACCATAAAAAAGGTTCAAATATGCACTTATTATTTCTGAATCAAAGTAAATTCATTTTAAAGGCAACAAAGCACTTTTGATAGTCAGAGCACCGCTTCGGAATGTTGCTTCCACTGAAAAGATCACTGAATCAAAACATCTATTTACCTAACACACAATAGATACTTAGCTTTTAAAATGCGATGGACGTGACGCAAGCTCTCAAATGGGCTCCCTTATTTTTTGTACGAGCTATACGTCGCGTTAATAGTGCAATAAGCTTTCTCCAAGCTCGCCATTTACGCGTTATTTACTCACAAGTTTTTCACGAGTGACTGGCTAAATTGCCTGTAACATACTACAGCTACGTAAAGACGAGAGTTTTTCTTTTAGAACCACTTTTAGGGGTCAGTTTAAGTAATTAACGGTCACTCGTACGCGACTTAAATTTGAGAGGTGCTTAATTTCGACGCGTTGTACAAAAAATGACAGTTAACGTCTCAAATTGCTAAGTGAGACTTAGCAATTGAAATCTTTGAGTAGCTTTTGAGTATTCGGCCGTATACAAGACATATTTTTTCTCTATGCAAGATAACTTCCAGTTAAAGTTTTTATCAAGTTAATTTACTTCGTAAACCCCGAATATGTGACGTATTAAAGAAAAGTGACTCAACAAAATGCGTAGTCAGCCTCCACTCAATAGTGCCTACCCAGCCCATGTCAGGGCTAAGGGTATTTCTAAGTAACTGCTCGCCAACTTTCCTTGTTCCAAAGAGTTTTCCCATCATAACAAATTGGAGAAGTTGGTGGCATTACTAACGTTAAGGTCAGGCTAAACAGACGCGAGCGCGAGCGAACAATTCGCCTGTGGTGTGTACTAATACTAACCTGCATTGTTTAGGAACGCCGAACAACGCCGAGCAATCGTACCCATGGTCCTACACGAAAACGATACGGTTAAATGTATGGAAATTACATTACAAGTCGATAAGTAAATCACGTGACTAAAGTCATTTCCATACATCAAGCGTAGCGTTTTGTAGAAACGATTGTACACGAAGCCACTTATCTAGGGGGGCTGAGATGGTAGAACCAAGCAATTCACACTCTCAGTCACTCTATACTCGTGGTTGGAGCGTATATTGCTCTGTTCTCCTATATTGGCAAAAGGTTGATTGTACTTGCTCTATTTAGACCAAACAGACGTTACGACCGACCTTCTATAATCGGAAAGAGTATACAAACCCAGGTGCGAGCGGGTCGCTCGGTGCTTGCGACGGTCTGGTGAAGCTTTAACATTATACAAATCATCAACAATATTTATAGTGAAACTAACGATTAGAGGTACCGAATTTTGCTAGTTAAATTTGATGTGATATCAGACTAATTTAATTTCCAGGAGGGGAAACGAGCAAGCTAAAGTTATATCAATTTACTATCGATTTCACAGCGAGCTTAAATACTTAGCGTTGAAAATCAAATCGGTAGCCTGTTTTAAGTAGGCTCTATTTTAGCGCTAACATACACGGACTGCATTTTTGCAGTTTGGTTGCAGTCGACGGCACGTGACTGCACACGGACTGCATTTTTGCAGTCGGAAGTGACAGCTCTATTGCAGTAGGTTGCAGTCGACGGCACGCGACTGCACACGGACTGCATTATTGCAGTCGCGTGTATGGCGGCGCTTAGGGAGACTAATTTTATGACTTTAACGGCCGAATTATCGTACGGAACTTAAATTTAAGAGCTGCTTAACTTTGACGCGCCATACAAAAAATGACAGATAATGACGTCTCAAACTGCTAAGTGGGACTTAAATATTTAAGTTGCCTTTGATTATTCGGCCGTAAGACTACTGCTAGTTCAATATAGATGACAAGTATCAGAATAATACTATATTTCCTTTACTCAATGAAATTAAAACTAAGTTTTCACGTGTGGAGATACGACATTCAGTCAAATGTTGCTCGTTTTAGGAATGCCGTAATCAGCTATTCAAGCATATTGCTACAACCCTTTTAATAATAATAAATAATAATAATATCCTGGGACATTTTTTATACACGGCTACTCCAAAATAAGCAGAGCTTGTACTATGGAAACAAGATAACTGATACTACTACATATACTACTTTTTTATTTGTAAATACATATATACTTAATATACAAATACACCCAGACTCGGGGCATACAGACATGTTCATGCACACAAATGCATGTCCCGGGTAGGAATCGAACCTACGACCTGCATCGTGAAAGGCGCCATCACGCCAACCACGCTAACGGGCCCGTTTGATCTATTGGATTCGGAACAAGCGTTCTAATATTACCGTGGGAATCATTAAAGCACTCGGGCATTCCTGTCGCGTATAAACCCACAAACCGGTAATATCCTGCCCACTTACAGCCTCCGACTGTTCCTTATTTACTAGAGATCTTGTGATGTTACTGATACTGGAAGAGTAATAAAACTAACTTTATTACTTGTTATATGTCTACATAACGTTTTATTTGTCTTGGTGTTAGTTAGATTGGTTGGGTAGCTTGTCCATAAAGTATTTGTAACTAAAACCTAGCCTAATACACTGGACCGCAAAGAAAAAGGGTCGCTTAGAAAATCTTCAATATCTTCAATCACATTTTTATTTATTTCACATTTATTAAAAATAAAAAGCTTGAATTCATTTTTTATTTTATTTTTATTTAAGCATATTAAAATATTCTTTAATTTAGACTTTTATTTCATAAAGCTAGGTCAGGTTCTTTTGAAGATATTGAAGATTTTCTAACCGACCCTTTTTCTTTGCGGTCCAGTGTATTATCAGTCTTAGGTCTAGGTCACTTAGGTCACTACTGTGCGTAACAAGGATAAATATAATTAACATCCACACGCTTACACTGTCTCCAAAGACCCACTGTTGGGAGAACTTATCGAATAAAGAGTTATTTTACATTACTTTATTATAGAAGACTTCATATTTAATCAAGCAATAATCAACGTCCCAGAAACATAACCGATCTCTCTAACAAACAAGAAAGTGAATTAGATATAGAGTCCATAGTCCCTACATTAACAAAGTATAATTTATCGTTCTCACTTACCAAGTAACAAATTACTCTATAAAATAATACCGGGACCCCGTGATGGCAATTTAGCCCGTGACAAATACACCGAGGATTTGGAGCCCACATTTGTATTTAAGCTTAAGACGCCCCTATCCCTTATATGATGAGGATTTGTATGATAAATCTCTGCTGCGTATACATAACGAACAATAGGGGGAGACTCGGAATGAAGGAAGTTGTGTTGATGAAAAAAGAAAATTGCATCATACAATTTTAATCAAAATTATATGTAAAGATAGTAGTATATCTTACTCCAAATAAATATGGCGATATGACTGATATGCTATGAAAGAACTATCGAAACGTCATAATTATCTGGTTGATTACAATTATTTTACGATTCTGAAACAGGCCCTAAAGATAAAATAATAGAATTAGAGAACTTCATACAAAAACGAATATTCGCTCGGTCCCTGGAGAGATTTAGGTGCGAATACGTTCTCTAAATAATCCCTTTTCACGGCATTTGAAAATGGTCCGTAATTTCCTCCGGGAAGCCTATTATAATACTTATTAGGTTGTTTCCCTTCACTTGTTATCTTTTCCCTACTTAGGGTACCATCCACCTTTCTAAACGCACGCGTACGCGTTTGGTTTGCGTACTGTGACCACGCGGCCTATCATTTGTTTTGAGCAAAGCAAAATTCCGTTGTGGGTGGACAGGTTGACGTTTAATCAAGAGATTTTCGGGCAAAAAAATCTAAGTACCTACATAGGTACTTCATAAAAAAGAAACCACTGACTGACTGACACACAACGTATAGCCTAAACCGATGGATATATAAACATATGTATCATAGGTGTGCACTAAGAAATGGAATTTAGAAAATTAATCTTTCAAGCGAGTTTAAAATGCGGATCGATTAAAGTCCATCATTTTTGAAGTTGGTAATATGGAAATTAGTGTTTAGGCTTATGATTTTAGGCAAAAATTATCCCCTAAAGGGTTGAAATAGGGGATGAAAGTTTGTATGGAAAATCCCAACGGGCACACGCGTAGTATAAACAAATAAACATAAAATGTCTAGCGTAGGCGGTTGGAGAATTTCAACTGATCGATGCATAGGCAGCGGGGGTAAGGAAAATGTGAAAGATATTATGCATAAAAGTCAATACAATATAATAAAAAACAGCTCTGTGGGCGTCTTGTGGGCGTACCCGCACGTCTCCTGTCTCCGCTAATACCTTCAGGCACTTCGACCCAAACCGTTAACAAGTTTTTACTGCGCCCCTACTTTGAGATAAATGGCTTTTATTTGTGAAAATATAAAAGGATTAAGCTTAACTAGTGAACTTGGAACAATGGCCTTTGCGGTTATTTTTGAAATTATTTAACTTTAAAAATTAAAATACTATTTATCAACTTTGATAGAGTTCTATTATATTAAAATAATTATAAATTAAACAAGACTAGATATTGTTTACAAAGAAATGAGTGAGAGAGCCGAAAGCCCACCCCCCCTCCCCCTCCCTCCATCCCACTCCCCTTCAGGTCGGCGATGTGCGAGCAATGCCTTTGGTATTGAAAGCATCTATAGGCTACGGTAACTGCTTAACATCAGGCGGGCCGTACGCTGTTTCCCACCGCAGTCCTATTAAAAAAAAAACTCGATATTATTTGAAGGTTAACAAACTTTCTACAAAGCTAGGATAATATCCACATTATTTTCTAAGATTTAAAGCGTACATACACCGGTTTATATCATAAACCGTGTCAAACAATCTTGAAAAATCTTTTCCTTGTACAGAAAACAAAGCTCGGAACGAAATATCAAAGTATGGAAGTCAGATACCGAGTTGAAGTTTATCGTCCCGAGTTGTAATTAAAGTTTTAATTTCATCTGTCGTGATAATTTATTCTAATGGAATGCGAGCCAAACCAATTATAAACTCGAAGTGAAAGTTCGATTTTGTCCTCTAAAAGTTTGGTGAAAAACATTTTTGGTATATTGAAAACCAGCGAACATCTTCAGAATGTCAACTACACCTGCTAAAATTCTACCACTTTCATTAAACTAACCAATAAATGCAATTACGTTGTTTAAGAAAATTTGCCATTGTGGTAGGCAGCGTATCTTTTTAAGTAGCAGCATTTTTGGTATTAATTTTCAGGCACTAGAATCGCTAGCATGCTTCCTCAGGATAGTAAATAAGCCGATTATAAATCGATCTCAAGATTGAGATAGAACTTAAGATGCCGTTTTTGACAGATATTCCATACATTAAACTTCAAAACTGCATCTTAAGATCGATCACAACTTTGAGATGCATTTATTAAAACGGGCCTATGAGATTTGTTATTTAAGAGATAAAAGTTAGTCAAATATTTGGCCTAGTTTAATATTTAATTCAAATTAAATTTTAACTCTAAAATTCGTTGCGGCTATACGTACCTACCGATACACAGTCAAGTTCTGGTTTCATTATGATGTATAGGTAGTTTTTTTTCCATCTATATAGGTACCGCTTGAATTTTCAGAACTTGAATCGGGCATCCTCAAAACTAATGCGGCCGAATGAGCGATCCTGACATGCTCAAAAAGGTGCGAGCTAATAAGCAAGTTAGCGCGAGCGAGCAAGCGTGAAATTTGGAGATGCACTCGCGTGCCGGTTCAATAAACAACCACCATGTAGGTAGGTACGATTTTACGGCAAACAAATATAGGAATCCTATAATAGGACCAAGTTTTTTTTTTTTGTTTTTAATGTCAAGGATGCCCACTGGCAGACGGTCCTTCTGATGGTAAGTGGACGCCACCGCCCAGGACTGCAACTAAGGGGTGCAGACGCGGCGCCGACCTTTTAGAGACCTATAAACATGCCATTTAAAGAACCCCATGTTGTACTGCAAAGGAAAACTTCGAGAAAAACAAAGGTAATTTCAACAATAGTAAACATATCAATACTTTCTTACCTTATATCCTCAACAATTCCGTATATAAAATTGGAAAGCTCCCCAGACTGGTGGTAACGAGCGGCTAAGTCGACCCTCGTTACTGCGAGCACAACTCTATCAGTGGTGCCCACCGCTGGGAATAGCCTGTATTGACCGCACTGATCGAAACTGCAAGATGATTGGCCGCGTTCAGTGTGATCAAATTTTCGGGAATTATGACATGAGTCGATGAGAAGCAAAGAATGGAGAGCTTTTTTTTTTTTTTAAGTAAGTATCAATATTTACTATAGTGGAAGAAGACTAAAATTGGTATATTTGTCAGGTTTTATTTATTTTCTTTCTCAGTATTTAAATTGAAAATTAAGACAGAACCTCACTAGGTACCTATCTACTACCAATACATTATAGAATTATCATTATTAAATATAACTTCCATCAAAAGTCAAATGTAAATAACTAGGTAAGGTACACCCAACATTATTACTAAACTTTTATTATTTCCAAGTAGGTACCTTTTGTTATTGGTATTTATTAGGCAGAACAACGATTTTCGGTGTAGGCATTCTTAGATTTAGATAATTAGATAAAGATTACCTAAATATTCGTTGAAGACTATTTTACACAGCTTTGAGCATTAATTTTGTTAAAGCGTACCTAATGAATACTTAATGAAATAAAACTTGTTTTTAATCAGTGAGGATCGTAGAGAATCTCTAATTACATTATTAACATAATGAAACCGTTTAAGGATTTGTGTGTTTAAGGATTTGTTTATACAAAATATTTTTTTTCTTCGTGTCTACCTACCTAAAGTTAGTAGGTACCTACTTTATGCCTTACAAACATAAATGAGATTATTTAACCCAGTTTTATTTGTTACTTTTTTATTCTTACATTAATAATTTAGGAAAGGCTAGCAAGCCTAATGATCGATGTCCTAGAAAGACAGCTTAACTATCTATCTTAGTTAATATCATTGGATGACGTATTTTATCTATTTCACTACAGGGATTACAAGCTTTTGCACAATGTTACGGTTTCTAATAAAAATGGGTGATCTTGCAAGAAACTAGAATTTCTGTTATGGAGCTTTTACTAAAATGACAAGAATTATATTTACAAATTCAACCGCAAATTAAATTAAACATGTTTTGTTTGCCTGAACAGATTGTGTATTCGTTAAGAAAATTAATTAAAATTATAAATTAGCTGCGCCTATTATCAGGCTCATGCCGCGCGAAGTTGCGCGGTCACATGCCGCGCGCGGCACACGCATCAGCCTCAGCCACATGTTCGGGTGAGACAAAGGGCGAGCAAAACTACACTCTAGACCATCTTTTCCCAAAGTGGGCGATAACGCCACCTTGTTCAGGGGGACGGTAAGAGACCCAGAAAAAAAATGGGGGCGTTGTGTAGAGTCTACACAACGCCCCCATTTTTTTTCTGGGTCTCATACCGTCCCCCTTTAGCCTTGCAGCGCCCACTGTGTGCAAGGCAGGTGAGGCAGAGAGAACATTTGGCTCGGGCGCACCCTGTCAAACTAAACGAGGCAAAGCTGCCTTGCGTGGCATGTAAGACAACTGGACGCTGCTATTTAATTACGGAAGACTAACCCCCTTATTCATAGAAAGTTATGATCGACTTGCAGTGGAATTACAAATCACATTTGTTCCTAATAATGCTTTTCAAAACCATTGTAAACTGGCTAAAATCTCTATGAATAAGGGGGTAGGAATTGTTAAGCTCAAATTAAAATCTGGGTAAGATTTTCCAATAGTTACATACCGATGTACCTACCTACTACTACCCCAACCTAATTCTATAAAACCTTGTATCTACAGTTCTCATTGAAAATGAAGTCAGTAAAAGATTAAAGAAGATTAGCCCTTTGTTGGGTTACGTCCCATCGCGGATCGTTAAAGGTATTTAGATTACAGTTTTATGTAAGGGCCGACGAAAATGTAATAAAATTGAGAACATTCTGCGAAAATAACTACACAATCCTTTTTGTGAGAGGCAGTTATTGGGAGTTAGTATAAGATGCGATATTTGGTTAGGTAGGTATAATAATTCTATTGCGTACACATAAAATCGTACTTGACACTACTGTATTTCGTATATTCGAGACGTTAGGAAGCACACTTGGAATAAGAATATAACTATAGACTTTTTGTGTGAAAATATCAGTTTATTTATCTACTAGTAGGTATTGGTCCGCGGCCGCGCCCGTTTACCACCGTGTGTATATATAAAGAAGTCATCACTTGTTCTTAAGTAGGTAATTAAAAAGCAACAGGCCTGCCTTACAATCTAATAGTCCCGTTCTGGAAGATTCTCTGTAGACAATTGTCATATGCTTCGAGAAATCTGTCAAAGCGGGGCTATCATAGAATTTACTTAAGAATAAGTAAAATAAGAAGGTCTTGTCTACAGGGGTTTCTCAAAAAGTAAGGTAGGTAAATGAAACTAAAAATTCCTGAATTTAGAGTTCAGGGAAACTGCCTACATAACGATTTATGTGTTTTATTTCCTAACATAAAAAATAGTAGGTACCCTAAAAAAATTAAGGGAGTTTTTCGTATTGCATTATAATGTATATTAAATTGACAGGAGCATGTAACCCGAGCCTCCCTTTCCCCATCCGTGTAAGGCGCGCCTATTACAATTTGCCTTTATAATGTTACTAAGCCTTGGAAGTCTACGGTTACATCTACAATAACTTTTTGAATATTTAACGAATTGTGGCTTTATATATTTACTTATTTGTGTCATAAAATTATAGGATCACTCAAAAGGATATAAATTAGCAAAGAGAACAAAATGTTGTACTTTATTTTAATTATTTTATTATTATATACTCCTCTTTAAAATAGTGTTTTCATGTATAGATATGTGCTGTACTTCAAAGCTAAAGGCATTTTCTACGTCTTTGAATCCAAAATAAAATAGTTTATGTATTAGAAGACATACATTTGTCTAGGTACGCTGATAAGATCAGGCAATTCTAACAACTAGAACTAGCAATTATTGGTTAGATATCAGAACATCTCTAGAATAAAAACAATGTCCCAATAAAAAACAGTGCTGATAAAATATTACATAGAAATAAAAAGCGTGTTGCGAAAGATTACTTTTTGCCGATTCCAGTTGCCGGTCGAATGGCCGAGATGGTTGCCATTTTCACTTATCAGATTTTGCTTGCCGGTACGGGCGGGCCATGAGAATATTGCGCTAGACTTGCCTGGAATAACAGCACTGCACAGCTAAGCAGTTTGATTGAAACATAGTTGATTAAAACATAGTTTTCATTTTTGCCATGGGTATAGTTGCGTTCAGTAGTGTATTAGCAACTATCAATCAGTACGGTGCCGTATTATTACAGCAGTACCTACAGTTTTTTAGCATGATACTTAGGAATCAATTAATCATTAAAAAGATACCTTTTTAAATGTAATGCCATAAAATACTAAGTATTTTCATTTTATGTCATAGCTACAGCGTATTTAGGCACGTAAGAAGTCGGTCCCGGTTGTTGTCATTCATGTCAGAGGCATTTGGGTGGCTTGAACAACTCTGACACCAGGATGACCATACGATAAGAAGAACACCTTGTAGCCATTAGTTTAGTGGCCCAAGTCATAGCATGTTTTTCATCGGCTGACGCTGGCCGCCCCGAATTGCCAATAAAGTGACACAGCCCGCTGGAAATGTCGGTCGCAGCCACGATCCTCAAAATTTCAACCCCAATCTAATATCTCTGTAGGGTCGAAACATCTACCGTTACGAGCGCTGTATCCAAAGGGTACATCTTGAGTTCAACGGTTATTAACAATTTAGATAATTCCAGTTGGGAGTGAAGTGCGTAGACTGGGTTATTGGGTTCTGAGATAGGCATTGCAGATAAGAACTGCTGGCATTAAGAGCTTTTTATTGTAAAACAATTTTAGCTACTTATTGAATAGTAAGTACCTAATAGAAATATTTTTGAAATTACAGTGCCAATTAGTAAAAAGCTCTATTCACTTTTTGAAATGACAATAAAATTGAAATTAAAATGTAGGTACCTAGCGATATCGAGAACAATAAAATAAAATATAGAGTTTCGCATTGAGTTTCAATTGAAAGTAGAAAAGAGTACAGTCAGCAACATTATTCGCTGAATATTCTCGATTTTACAAATCGATACTTAATACTCTTTATTTTACAAACGTCGGTGAAAGTGTCAAAAACAAATATTAGCAACTTATTCAAATATTCTTTAAATCAAGAAAAATTGTGTATTTGACGCGAAATAAAAGTGTGCAAGCGTTTTGAACACTAAGAATGTTCATAAGCTACATCATTTCGCAGTTCAGTTCCAAACACGTTTAAAACGTTTCAAATAACGTTTTGAATAGCAATAATTAATTGAATGGCTCTCGCAATATTGTCACGGTTTAACTGGTAATTGGTTACTAGTTTTATCTACTACCAGTACCTAATATTCACCGTACATATGCTGAAATTAAGAAACAATATCCTTTGTCAAGTGCTGGCTATTAACTAAGTTTGGTTTAACTATGACAATTTTTATTTTTTTAATTTATGTGTCAAAGGTGGGAAATACGCGTACGGCTGTTTAATATTTAGCAGTTACCATAGCCTATAGATGTTGTAATACCAAAGGCATCACTCGCACGTTGCCGACCTGAAGGGGAGTGGGACAGAGGGAGGGGCAAGGGGGTTGGTCTTCCAACTGTCTCACTTATCGTACGAAACGCAGCTGTAATAACTACTTTACGCCGATGTTCTGTGAGAGGGTGGTACTACCTCGGTCGAGCGAGCCCGTATGTGAGCTGCAGTCAATTAGCTACCGCTTGGTTCTACCACCAATAATACACGTGCGTATTTCACAGGCCAGTTGGTTGGAGCCCCGAGTGTGCCAATAAAATGTGACACGGCCAGGATCGGGCTATAAAAATATTTGTTTCAATTGAATCACTTTACAACATCGGCAGCTCCACGCACATTAAGGACAGTACTTAAATCCTGTCTAAAATTGGCCGGCCGTAAATTTTGCTTAATGTGCGACGAAACGATCCGACACAATAGCAACGAGATGTTGCCCCGAGCTTTTCCCCGATTTAATGTTCGCAAAACCGAAAAGTTTATGACTAGATGGATGTTTGCACGCGTTAGATGGATAGTTTCGTGTTCCGTGTGCGGTTGACGAGTTTCCTTAAAGCGTTTTGATGGTTCCTTAAATTATTTTACGCTTTTGGCCCTTACTGCATAGGACGAAGCCAAAGGGTCGTGAAATATTTGAGTGAGTAAAGGCTTTCACTGAACTTGACAAATAATAATAATATTAATAATAATATCCTGGGACATTTTTTACACACGGCTACCTGATCCCAAACTAAGCAGAGCTTGTACTATGGAAACCAGATAACTGATATTACTACATATACTACTTTTTTATTTGTAAATACATACTTAATATACATATACATAAATAATATGTAATAATAATATATATATAATAATAATATAATAATATATTAATAATATATATAAATTGATAACCTAAATGAGTTTATTCTAAGAACATAATAATCAATTCAGCTTTTCGATAGCAAAGTGGTACTTCTAAGGTGGTAGAGCCAAGCTGTAGCCAATTGACTGCAGCTCATAAACGGGCTGGCTCGACCGGGGTAGTACCACCCTCTCACAGAAGATCGGCGTAAAGCAGCTATTACAGCTGCGTTTCGTACGATGAGTGAGAGAGCCGTAAGCCCAACCCCCCTCCCCCTCCCTCCATCCCACTCCCCCTCAGATTGGCAATGTGCGAGCAATGCCTTTGGTATTGTAAGCATCTATAGGCTACGGTAACTGCTTAACATCAGGCGGGCCGAACGCTTTTTTACCACCGCAGTCCAATAAAAAAAAATATATATATTAAAAATGAAACCCATAAGTAACCGAACCTATTTCTTTATATATTTTTTTTATAAATTTCGGCAGACTATGCACACTAACTGTATGGTACCAAACTAAGCAATGCTTGTACTATGGCTACTATACAATGAACTAGGGGCAATCCCAGTGGCACCCAAGGCAAATTACGAAAAGGAAATTAGCTTCAAACATTTTCCTCTGGCGGGAATCGAACCTGCAACCCGATGCAGTGAACCGAGCTGCCTACGCTCGAACCACTGGACTAAGTTAAGATTCTTACATTTTTAAAATCGTTATTAGGATTTTCATTTCAAAATGAAGGAAAAAAGCGGTGGGAAACGAACGAAATCACTTTGAAAGTACATGACAATAGTGAAAGATTTCAATTAGACAGTTGGGAAGGCAACAAAAGATAGTGAAAAATGAGATGGGTAACTTGTGAAATGCAGGGGAAGGAAATCCGCAGTCAGTGTTTGATTATTCAGCGCTACATTGGAAATGTTCCTGAATATTTTGTGTTTAATACCTACACAGCCGTGTAGTGGGTTGCATATTTGAAATGGAAGTATTGTTTCAATTCCAGTGAATCTGTAAAATTAAACTTAACTATACTACGGCCAGCGAGCAGCGATACACAAATAAATACATTGTTCTTGAAAATTAGTTTTTCTTAATTTTCTTTCATTATTTTTTTACTAGCTTTTGCCTGCGACTTTGTCCGCGCAGAATTTAATGATCTATGTCATGGAATGCAACTTAACTCATAGTAATGTAAAAATTAGGTAGACACTGCCTTCTCTCTCTGGGTTTCCTTTCCCGTCGAAATAATACGCATACCGTTTCCGTTTATTGTCGGCGATGACCAACTCGAACATTATTACCATTTCGTATCGTTTCTCGTTAGCCGTGGTATACACTCTATTGTATTTATATTCTGAACAAGGCGAGGTTCTGCGGCGATTGAATTTACAAATTTTCCATTCAGTGTTATAAATTGGTTCGTTACAGAAAATACAAAATACAAAACCGAAATGAATCAAAGACCAAATCACGGAAACTCTTTGATGTAGATACAACGAATTGGAAAACAAAACAATATTTCACTTGTAAATACTTATTCCCTGAAACTCTCAGAGGGTCGGGTTTTACAGCTATAAAATATTTCGAAGCTTGTTTACATAGGCAGGTTACAGTATTATTGTTAACGAAAAATTAAAGTCGTTTGTATTTGTACACCATACACCATCACGCCTAGAGTGAAAAGGGTAAGCCGAGATGTTCTACAGTGCATCCACATTTTGCCAATGGTAGTTTGGTCTCAAGTGGCCAAGCTTACTGCCCTTATACGGGGTACACCCTTAATGAAAAGGAAATTCAGGCCATAACGCAGGAATTTCACACGTGTATTGAAATACGTGCAAGGGCTTGCATACGTGCCAAGACAAGACCTTTGTCACGCATTATGTTGCACCGAGTCGCCCTCTCTCTCTTATTTAATGCATGAGAGAATGAGAAAAAATAGATTTATCTCGCGTTTTGTCTTGTCACGGCCGGCTGTGCTACCAATGCAAGTTTTCACCCTTTCTCCAAAGCGTGTATTTAATATCTGCTAACTTTATATTAAGTATGTCTTAAACAAAGGTTAAAAACGATACCTACTATCTAAGGAAACATAATTTGTAAAGCCACGTTTTATGAGCACCAGAAATCACCAATAAAATAGTAAGCATAAAAATGATATAAAATTATACGTTTAACGATGTCTCATATTTTTATCTGCAAACACTTAAGAAAATCCATGTGTCCTCTTTTTACTTCATAAATATTACGAGTCTCGGTTCTGTAGTCATATGCAAGTTATCAATCAAGTCAAAATACGCATGATTGGAGGCTATCTTATCTTTGATGAATTTAGTAAAAAATAGAAAAAAGATATCACATTATTTATTAATCTTTCATCTCTAAATTCATAGTAGGAAAAAATGAATAATAAAGTTAATAGGAAAGTTAGCAATAGGAAGCTGCTATTTTAATTTGTGATAAAATATCAAAGGATTGCTGATTTTGACTTTGAATTTCTATCTTCTTCTAAACGGCTTATGGAGAAAGATAGGTAATAGCTTTCAACATTATTGTCGAATTTGTTCACGCAATCGGTTTTCACGTCACAATTAAATTAATGTCGATATTTTCGCAAAAAAACTGGGTGGGGTCAGTGCGTGGGTGACCAATACAGACGGTCAACTTCATCGAAAAAAACAAGCGCTTTAAGTAATTTCTAAGCAAAGCGCCTGTCTGGCAATCCCGCTTTGACATATTTTGGACACCCAACAGATGATTATTAAAACGCAAAATGTATTTGTAGAACAAGGTGTGAGACAGGATTTTTGCTTAAAAGTTCCTTTAGAACAAGTAATGACTTGTCTATAGATACGGGTGAGGATCAATCGACTTTCTATAGTAGTTTGGCTAAGAACTTGAGAACTAATAAAACTTTTGTTGTACGCACTTGTTGGGAGCTCGAACTCGCACCAACAATAATCAATCCTTCCACGCAGCTTCAGTTTCGTCAGTATTTGAAAACATTATTATTTAGCCTCAGGCTCTGTCCAAATGCTAATGAGCATGCCCTTCTAAATTTACCGTAGTTATTTTAATAACAAACAGTACACAAACATTGGCTTTCACAGTTTATTGTGTGATTGTGTGAACTGATGCGGAATTTCCTAATATAGACATTGATATATCGTAGGATTTAAAGATAATATCTCCGAGTAACATGAGTTTGCGAAACACAAATAGATTCCGGGTTTTCGATAGTCACGTTCGTAGTTCAGATGTTTATTCCTTCAATCGTTCGGATAATATTGCCGTATTGTGAGGGATTCAGTTTAAAAACCGAAATAGACATAAAGATCGCTCGTTAAAGATGAGTATCTTATCTATGCCTTTAAAACGGGATAGATCTGCAATGTTGCATTGATCCCACTAATAGTTTATACATATATTTATAAGCTTTTAGAGCCGATATGCAGGATAAAACCCAATGCTTACGTGTTCATCCTCCTTAAGCCAATTAAGTATCTAACTTGGCATTCCATATAAAAGCTTTGTACCGTTATCTGATTCGCCTTTGATCTTTTGTTACATCTTTATCCTTATTGTGTTAGATTCGTTGTCTACACAATGATGGGATTAATGGAATTACAGGTAATTTACTCGAGATAAAACGAGGGTTATCTGGAGAGGTCCTTCTTTATACAAATGTTATTAAGCTGCACTAGCTATCCCTTCAGCTTAAGTCCATTGATGTATGCTCTTGGCGGGGCAATGATACAGCAATACCTACTTATCTGTGGCTAATAGTTGTTAGTGATGTCATTGACAGATGGTCAGCAAAGTACTTATACCAACGAAAGACTCTTACAATAAAGAGAGTAGAATGCTTTTTAGACACTTTGATTTCTAAATATTCATAGAAGCTATTATATTTTAAAGCTAATCAATCAAATCAATATCAACAGAGCCAATCTACACAAAGTAGCAAATCTAAGGACCGGTGTAAAATTTTAAGGGTCGTAAAATATAGATACGTAGCACGACCTTAAACTCGATCGATTCGGCGTTATTTTTAGATAACGATCTGATTTAAAATTTAATTGATGTTACGGTGTTACGGTGCACTGGTAGGGTCTTTTCGTTTCTGGCGTGTCAGTAGGCGCAAGGTTACATGCCTATTTTTGATCTAACTGACAAGGTATTTTCCAACTTGTAGGTACAAAAGCTCTCCTCTAGGGTGTTTGGTATGCCAAACAGTTTTTACTCAGTTTAACAACCAATCAGTTGTTATTAAACAACTTTTAAAACTATTTTAAGCAAGTTATTTCTCGTAACTTCTCTCGTATGAGTTAGTAACCACCTCTGGAGTTTTTAGGCGTCCGACATAACTTAACGACCGTTCAGAGAACGTGGTATGTCCACATAGTTTTTTTCGAAAGAAAAGTCCATTGGTGTTCGTCCGCTACCGGGATTTGAAACAACATCTTTCGGAACACAAGCCGGAGCCATTACCACTGGGCTACTATTTCTGAACTCATGTAAGAACTAGACATAGATCAGAGTAGATACCTACTACAGTAATAATAATATCTGGGGTTACGTTGATATTCAATATGAAACATATCTATTTGTAGTTATGACAACGTAGTTTGTTTGACTTGTGTTTGGTTTCCCTCATCAATAAGGGGTTTCTCGCATACCTATTTTCAAGCAGATCCAAATATTTCTGAGAATCGTGGAGTTTAAACTTGTCCCGCGTACGGAGTTATGTCACAGATTAGTTATGTGATCAATTTCGTGTGCCTACTTGTCGTATTTTATTTATGTAGGTACTTTACTTCAAAGAAACTTGACATTGCGTTGATTTAACGTAATTTTCTTGGTTTGATTTACTTTCGATTTATTCATTACTTCTATCTGCCGAATACTAGAACGAGAGATTTTTTGATGTTACTTAATTTTAAAGCGCCTTTAGCGCCCCAGATATGTACCTTAAGCGTCTTGCGTGCTTGAGGTCCAGGGTTCAAACCCCGGTTCGCACCTCTGGCTTTATCGAAATCTAAGTATGTGGGAATAACTTTAATACGTTTATTATTTGCTTACGGTGAAGGAAAACATCGTGAGGAGACCTGCAAGTCTTAAAAAATCTAATAAATTTTCGAGAGACATGCGAAATCCACTAAACCGCAATGGGTCAGCGTGATGGATTATGGCCTGAATCCCCCTCGTATTAAGGGGAAATCCGTGCCCAAGAGTGGGACGTTAAAAATACTGCTACTTATGAAATCTTTTTTTAATAGTCAAAAATGTTCATGTTTAAATATAATTATAGAAATACACTGAAACATTATTAGTATACCTAATATAGCAGGAACTTGTTCTAACATGGTTTTTAAAAAGCCTGACTCTGAAAATGAAGACATAATATGGCTTTTTTATGAATTAATTCATTCGCTGGACGCGAGATATTCATGATTTATACGGGCACAAATTAATCGTCGTGGACCTTTTTGGGTATCTGTGCCAATGCTTTGTTTCATCCGCATTGTTGTGACATATTGTAAAAATACCATGAATGATACTCTTAGAGCGAATTGTAATAAATATATAGGCTATCTGGGTTGATAGGCACCTAATTTTAATGAGTGGAAAACTATTGATCACTATTATTAGGTACTTGCTTTTGCCCGCGACTTTGTCCGCGCATAATGGGAAAAAAGTAGCCTATGTGCTATTCCAGACTATAATCTATCTCTGTGCCAAATTTCATCCAGATCCGTTCAGCCGTTCTGGCGTGATTGAGTAACAAACATCCATCCATCCATCCATCCATCCATCCATCCATCCATCTATCCATCTAAACTTTCACATTTATAATATTAGTGGGATTATAATTATTTAGGAAATTATTGGTGGTCTACATTTGGTTGGCTTAAGGACTGCCAATAGATCGACAAGATGTCGATCGCCAGAATTCTTAATTTACGAAGATAATATTAATGACCAGTAGTGTTCCACTGATAAAAAATTGGCAGACTTGGCGCCCTGGAAATTAGTGAAGATGAATTTTTCGATTTTGTAGATTTATGCAGTACGTAATAGAGGCAAGTCGTGCTGGCACACGCAGGTAAAGAGAGCGCGAGCGGGGGAAAAAGAATAATAAAATGACTAATTAAAATATGAAGTTAATATGGTAATAGGTTTGACAATGTTGAGCACCTATAACTCTATCGTAGAGTCACTATAAAAAAAATCAGTTTATTAGCATACATATTTAAAAGCGGGCATCACTCTACATAAAACAATGCACTCTCTAGTTTTATTGCGCGGACATTCCGAAAACTCGCGAGTGGCACGCTGTAAACCGAATTACATGAATCACGGATCTGAAAGCATCAGTTCCCATGGGAACTGTCAGTAATAAAGTTTTGTTAGTTTATTTGCCTTTAATGTCTGATTGTAGATTGAAAAGTTTATTCAAGGTCAAGAAGGAGAGTTCACAATCATTAGTAGTTATCATAAAGTACTGTGGTTGCTTTCTTTTCATGACATGGTTTGACTCTACTACGTTATATAATTAAAAATCGTCTGTAATACGTCTATCGTAAATATCTATTCGAACATAGCCATAATGTAACTACCGAGCACATTTATACTTGCATAGGTACATAAGGCAATCTTTCGAAAGACATATTTTCATATTCAAATGTCATACGATAGTGCAATTCAAGGTGCGACTTATGTGAATGGATGACTCCTAGAATACTGGGGGCTTACCACCACCTCTTATAGCAGTTTTGTTTTAACGTTTCAGCGGCCATTTGTGCAATGACGTTTTTTATTGTCATGACAATAAGGCACGTCATTGCACAAAAAGACGCTGAATCGTTAAAACGTTCCTGTAATTGAATCGCAATAAGAGTTCGTGGTAAGCCCCCTGTTTCTATGTGTGGCCAACGGATTTTGTCGTCTATATTTTTACGTCGGTAAAAGCACTTAGAATTGTACAGCACGTAAAATACATTCAGATGGTTAAGGGGAACCTGAATACGTTTATTTCAATAAAGAAAAATACTTTTCTTGCTACGTATTGAAAGTAAGCCACGTGCAAACGTTTATAAAGAGGTTTCTTAGAAATTATGAGAACAGTTTTAAATAAAACTTCCGTAAATTGTTTACTTTCCGGGAAATAAACTGAATTAACTTCTGTAAAGAAAAACAAAGTAATCTAAGAGTGGGTCTCTCATTGCGATAAGACCGGTGCTGGTTGACTTACATAAAAAAGTAGATTGTACTCTCCATACCTAGTAATAAAACTGGTCATCAACTTTTCTAAGATAAGTATTAGATAGATAGATTAGTATTCCAAGAAAACTCTCCCCAAACAAATAACCGGCTATATAAAGGTTTAATAAAATTGTAGGTACAAAAGTGAGATGTGAGCTGGGATGTATACGATGGTCATTGCAATTCTCTAAGGCGCCTCGCTTCTATCCACAACACACGTATGACTTTTGCTTACCTTCTGTGTAGGGCTCTAGAAAAAGCGATAATTATGAGTGAGGGTAATCCAGAACAGCAATAGTACGCGCAGTACGCGATGAATGACGACCTAAATTATGACCACGACCACTCCGCCAAGAGTGTAACAACTGAGAAGAATAAGGTAGCTACACTTATAATGGAACTGCACAAATAATTACAATTACATTCTACCTACTATAAAAAGTACTACTACTATAAATGTTTACCTCTCCTAAACCAAGCATGCGAAGAAAAGAAAAGTTTAAATCGCTTATAATAATGATTCAGCTAAGTTGAATTGGCGAAAGTTGGTATTCACGAGGTAACTGTGCACTGTGCACTGATAACTAATAATTAAGATAGTACTAATCGTTAAAGTACTGAGGTAATGGCTAGGATCAAAGACGTCATTTACAGTTCAAGTAGGTACAGTTCAAGTTTTCTGACATTATATTGAGTATTTTTCTTTATATTTCATACCTACATTAGAGCTATTTTATTTGATTAGAATCGTACTTAATGCTTTATCAGAAACATATGGGCGATACATTTTTAGCTCACCAGATGTCGCTTGATCTACTGGGTGTCGTTATCTGTTACTTCACCTCTGTCAAATACAATTATTGCGACACACATGCACACCATCACTTGTGTATACACACTTTAGCAAGCTTTCAACCCACTTCAACTTGGCGCCGACGCCGCCACTGTGGTCCTGTATGCCTCAACAATGTTTCTTTTTCAGATTTAATTATGTCTGTACCTAAGCCCATTTCGTGGCCGTACACTGGTTGTAAGAGGTGCTCCAAGGACCGGAGTTGGACCATCTATTTATGATACTTGGTGGTTATTTCTTTTGTGTGCACGTAATTGGACTGTCCCGAGTGAGTCCTTAAAAATAATATCTTCTACCACGGGGTCGCGAGCGACTGAAGCTACCAATTATTAAAAAGATGGATAACCCAGTGACAAATTTTCGCCTTGTCAAATATTATCTTCCCAAAGTTAAAACAAGCTTTATTACGGCGTATTTTTAAGAATATATATTCTCGAGTATTTTTTTTTATATATTACTGAATAAATTAAGTTTGTTTTAATTTAAGCGAAATAATAGGTAGATATACCACTCCACCTAGCCAACTAGGCACTCGGGTATAAATATCGAATGATAATAAGTCAATATTCTCCGGTCCTTCCACCACGTAGTGGGAGCTACTGCCACAGGAGTGCCCAGGCATTGGTCCAGGCATTGGTCCAGGTTGCGTTGTGGACGGACCGCGGAATCATGGCGTAGTACGCGAGTATTTTACGTACCAGTCCATTGGAGCCACGGTTATAAATTTCATAAACTTTTCGATCTATCCTAGAGATGATTTAATTCGATAGTAACTTAGTGTAAAATTTAATTAACTAAATACTTAAGTAATTCTATTATACCGTCCACGCCGACAAACGCTTAATCTGTATAATATTTCAAAATCTTGTGGCATTATTTGACGACCAGACACGCATTTCAAGGAATTAATGGAGCTAATACTAGGTATGGACGTCGGGATGACGCGGTTGATATTGTGTGATAAAAAATATTGTATTATTATGGTTTGTTCTACAGTTTGAGGTCTTAAATCGTCTTGTAATGACTCTGCTGTGAGATATAAATTTTGCTATGTAGCAATATATAAAGAAGATACATAGATAATAATTTAATGCTAAGAACAAGGGACAAACAACAGTGTACTGAGCGGTCTTATCACCAGCTGCGATATTTTCTTGACAACCTTTGGATGCGCATGATAAAAGTGGAAACCCACCGCGGTGCACGGAGAGGCCACGCACGTGGGTCAAGCTTCGCTTTGCAAGAAAATGTATGTAACCGTGTCCACCGCGTCGCACGGAGAGGCTACGCACGAAATGAAGTCATGCATACATTTTCTAGCAAAACGTAGCCGTAGCCGTGTGCGTCGCCTCTCCGTGCGCCGCGGTGGGTTTCCGCCTTAATAGTGTATGATAGGAGATGATACCCTATACTGGTCCGGTGCATTTCAAACCAACCCAGATTATTTAAAAGATCGTCAATTTATTATATCAGATAGACTTCAGACTTCAATTTTATTTATTTGTATCGATTATTCAACTATTCAACTGTGATATTTTTTCTAGAAACTACATATTTGACTTGCCTACAACTTTTTATGTGATTATCTTGACTCGCTTTGACGAACACCTCGTTCTATGAAAACAAGCAACATTTCGTCACAGGAAAAGGTATTAAATCTTTCCAAGTGTCACCACAATTGGTTTCCAATAAAATTAAACTGAACGTTAGATATCAATAAATCTGCGGAAGGTCGCATCAAAGTAGACAACGCCGCGCCGTTATTGAATCCCGCGATTTAGTATACTCGATATTGTTTTAAATCCCGGAATAGCAGATGAGGCGGACTGATTTATATCTTTGCTAATGGGGATTAAAAATGCTTTTTCATTGGTAGAGCCAAGCTGTAGCCAATTGACTCGACCGGGGTAGTACCACCCTCTCACAGAAGATTGGTGTAAAGTAGCTATTAATGCTGCGTTTCCTACGATGAGTGAGAGAGCCGGAAGCCCAACTTCTTAGACGGATCCCCGATCCACTAGTCAAATATCTTTGTCCAAGATTTTTTTGTAATTTGCGTAGTTGAGAAAACATTCTTGGATGAAGTCATCAAACTATGATCAACTGTACATTGGACAAAGATATTTGATGAGAGAACTTCCAGCCTAAGCAACAACGTTCTATTTCCAATTTACGGAGTTTCCATCATATAAATATAAACATTAGCTCTGAGAATGACAAATACGGGCCCACATTAACGCATTGTTTGACTAGTTAACAAGCTATCGCCGGTTTAATCATAGACAACGAGCATCAATGATGAATGAACATGAGCTATTGTGCCGCAATCCGACGATCAATATTGTTTGCTAATAGCCCGGTTTGATCGCATCCCATATGCATTCGGCTCCGCAGAAACTTTATTGGCATTTGCATACGTCATAATAATGTGCTCTTAAATACCTATTAAAATAGTTGTGCAACTAGACCCATTACTATAATAGCGGCACGCTATGATGGCCGTTTTGACATATGGAGGGGGGGGGGAGAAAATTAACCTTATTATAACGGAATAAGACTGACCGTTTTAAAATTTAAGAATGTCAAAAAATGAATCTTATTTCGTTATAATAAGTCCATCCTCTCCCCCCCACATGTCAAAACGGCCATCATAGCGTGCCGCTATTAGGTATGTTTAAAGACTCTAACTAATTGTTGTGGAAAATTCACGCGATTTATTCGCAGTGGTCTCTTTGCCAAAGTAAAAACGAACTTGCACATTTTGTAAAATCGCAAGAATTTCTAACGCACTGCTGCGAAAAAATCGCAGTTTTTATCTTCCTTTAGCCTTTATTATGTGCATAGGTAAGTAAATATGAGTGGTTGTGATGATAATAAGTTTAGGGATTTACTCGCAATAAGTAACATATAGTACACATAGTACCCACACCACACCCGTACCCACAGACTATTTATTCCGTGAACATGTCTGTAAATAATATATCCTTGTCAGTTTAGGATAATCCTCACGCATGTATGTTTATTTAAATAGATGTTGACGCCCAGACTTTTTAAATACGAACTAAACACGCAAGTAAAAACTAACTCTAGTTCTTTGTTCATTGTGCTTATGACAAAAATAAACAATTTCATTTGTATTTTGACGTTAAATGAAAATATCTCCAATTTTCTTAGTCCATTTACTTAGGGCCTCCGCAGACTAGCTACTTTTAGCATCGGCGATCGGCGATTTTGATGCTGCGTCTCGCTCGTTCGCGCTCGAAGAAACGCGACGCAGCATCGATACGTCACAAAATCGCCGGTCGCCGATGTTAAAAGTAGCTAGTCTGCGGAGGCCCTTAGGATTATAAAATATTATTATTGTTTGTAATACAATAAGTTCTATCTTTTAATTAGATAACATAAAAAAAATTATAGCTACGATAGTAACTGTTACGGTAACCTAGTGACCTGGGGCCGTTCATGCTAAATGAAAAAAATATATGTAAATATTGAAATAAAAAAATATCGCCAGACTTACACACCAACTGTATGGTCCCAAACTAGGCAACGCTTGTACTATGAGTACCGTACAATGGACTGGGGGCGATCCCAGTGATCCGTTTGCCTCTGGCGGGATTTGAACCCGCAACTACCCAATGCAGTGCCTACGCTCGAACCACTGCGTCAAGGGGTCGCATGTAAGTATACTTGAAAAGTAGGTAAGGTTCTCGGAATAAAACGATATTAATATTAACATAACTTAATTAATTAGTCCGACGATAGCCCTCAGAATTTTAATTATGACAAAGCCAAATTACGAAATTTCAATGAGACTCGATGTTAATATTGTTTAACAAAATCACGAGATTATCTTCAGACTATCCTCGGTGTAAAATATTATATTAAACAGTGTATTAGAGGCCGAGGGAGAATTTATTCTTGTAATGAGTTTTGCGCTTAGCTTAAGAATATACAACGCAGTTTATACATGGTGTTTTAAAATTTCGATGCCTAGTGAAGACAGACTATCCTATGTACTTAAGCATCATATTTTCTGAGCTATAATACACACAACTTTCGTGTTGCGGCCAAAGAACACATCAAGAGGCTTGAAAAACAATGTAAAATGTATTAAGGAGTAGCAGTAAACTATATTCTTTAAATATTTATATGAATATAAAAGGAATAGTTTGTAAAAATATTGCAATTAGTACATATTTCTTGTGATATCATAAATGTTTAAATCGGCGCGGCGGGTTAAAAGAACAAAAAAATTAATTAATTAAATAAATAGATTATATATTACTGTTTTCTTTCCATATACTCATCCAAACCCCAAAATATTATTTTTAACTTCCCTCTATCCTATGAAATAAATTCTAATGTGATTCATAATAGGACGTTGATAAAATCAGGATTTTGTAAATCAAATGTTCTTGTTTATTCATTTGGAGAAGCGATGCGATTCATTTGGATGAGCGTTTTATTTCCGGTGACGTCAACATAAATTATCCGATTATTACCTACGTAACATTTTTCATCAACAATCATCTTTACAAAAATCTCAGAAAATATATAAAGGGTACAATATAACGAATATTACGAACACGTAACGAGATTTCCTTTTTCTGTTTCGTTATTGTAGCGAACGCAGGAATTTTGATATACACCGATGGCAGCTGTCAAATCATGGCGGGTACAAAAGAGCTTCCGCAACCTCTGACACCAATGTTGATTCAGTAAAGACCATTTCACACGCACACGACGCGTCGTGCTAGACAGTGACAGTTAACACCTCACTTCCACATGTACCTACGATTTAAATACCAACAGAACATGTGAATGCCCTACCACACCAGTGGGTGACGCTACATTAACAAACTGTGCACGGAACCATACGTAACCGTGTGCAAAGAGCCTTACACAGATATTACGTTTATTTTACTCATGTTTGCATTTTGCCTTGGTATATTTTTATGGAATGTAAATGAAGTCAATGGAAGTTAATGGAAATGAAATCTGTGATTGGCGGCGTCTTCATCAGGCGCATGCCTCGCGCGAGCACTCACTTTTGACGTCGGAACGCATAGACGTAATGTCATAATATGAGTGCTCGGGTGAGGCATGCGCTCCATATGGACACATCTATTGAAGTATTGTAAAAATACTTCTGCACTTGTTAAATTTAAATAGAGATTTGGCTTTAATACTTTTATATTACGACTTTATAACAGCCGTGTTTCGACGGAAACAATGCAATTAATGAAATCATCTAAAAAAATCTTATAATTATAAAGAAAATAGGTATTAAACACAACCTTACCTAAGTAGCCTAAGAAATGACGGTGGCTGATGTCTAGATGCTGAGGCTCGTATAAATGATCGATCTTAAGGTGCAGTTTTGACGTTTAATATATGGAACATCTGTCAAAAACAGCACCTTAAGATCGATCTCAACTTTGAGATGCATTTATAAATACAGTGTAGTAGATGACAGACTATCCTTTTTTGAGTTTGTATATTTATCATTGTCACAACTTTCGTGTTGCGGCCTTAGAACACATCCTTTAGGGTGCGTTTCCACTGACGCGGAGCTGGGCGGAGTGGAGCGAAGCGGACTGTGAATTGGCCAATCACAGTGCTCGAAATCTCCATCCCGCTCTTGGCCCATCACAGTTGGCCAATGACAGTCCGCCGCTCCGCTCCACTCCGCCCAGCTCCGCGTCAGTGGAAACGCACCCTTATCCTAGAAAACAATGGAAACGGAATTTTAGAGTAGCAAGAAAAGTTTACTTGAACTCCACCTTTTCGTTCGAGGCCCACACAGACGAGGTCGCTCGCCCACCTATAATCTCCTAGTACATTAAAGCGACAAAGGTCTTCAAGTCATGCTTCTCGCTTGTTCGACCCACTTCCCTCATGGACAGTGGTCGGTAACAACCCCACTGAGTATACTTGGGTACTTGGCATGCAGTTGACGTCAATATCCTAAGAATGGGTATAAAGGAATGCACTCAGCATTTATTATGACATTTCTATTCTAAACGAACAAACGGTATAACGATATGAATTGTAAAGGGATGGAATTGAAACCTATAAGTACCCTCGATTCAAAAATAATACTTGTGAGTATGGATGAGTATCATGCATTGACGGGCCCGTTAGCGTGGTTGGCGCGGAGGCGCCTTTCACGCTGCAGGTCGTAGGTTCGATTCCTACCCGGGACATGCATTTGTGTGCGTGAACATGTCTGTATGTCCCGAGTCTGGGTGTATATGTATATTAAGTATGTATTTACAAATAAAAAAGTAGTATATGTAGTAATATCAGTTAACTGGTTTCCATACTACAAGCTCTGCTTAGTTTGGGATCAGGTAGCCGTGTGTAAAAAATGTCCCAGGATATTATTATTATATTATTATTATTATATTATGCATTTCATTACATGGCTGCGTCTACATCAGGCGCATGCTGTGCCCGAGCACTCAGTTTTGAAGTCATGATCATCATCAGCAGTATCAGATCAGCAATACATCAGATCGTTGACATAACATGACATGAGTCATAACATGAGTGCTCAGGCGAGATTTGCGCGGCAATCGGACGCACCTATAGTACGTTTTTTTATACTTGTCCTATTTGCTAAGCAAAGATGGCGTCCAGCGGGGCGATTGCGTAACTTTTTGTCAATGTTTCAATTGGTTTTGTATATAATTGACACAGGATGAACGAAACCAATTGAAACATTGACAAAAAAGTTACGCAATCGCCCCGCTGGACGCCATCTTTGCTAACCAAATAGGACAAGTATGAGAAAACGTACTATAAAGGTGTACAGATTTGAAATTTGAACATTATTTTATTTGTTTTCCACCAAATAAAAATAAGTTTATTTTTGTGTGAAAATGACTCTTTTATTTGGTGGAAACCAATGGGTAGGTATAAACTCAGTGATTTTCACAGACTTATGTATTACCTATTACTTCTTTAGAGGGTTTTACTGAATGGCAGCCTACACTGTGTTTACACGCTGTTTTACAAGGCTCTACTAGACTTTAGTAGCCAATCAAAACCTAATGTGGGGCTGTGTGAACTGGGTTTATGTTTGCGCGCGAATTATGTCTCTTTACTTTTATGGAAGCCTAGTATTTTATGCGGCCCTCGGAGCCTTGTTAAGGCCTCAGTTTACTTGTGAAAGTGGAGCTTTTATTAATGTTTTCAGAGTATTTCCCGCAGATTTTTTGTTTGAGCGGATCACACAAAATGTATTGATGTTAAATAACACAATATAACGTATTTTTTACTGCAGTGCAGTATGATAGCACTAGAATACAAGTTATTTTAAAATCATGAAAATACATACATACATCACAGTAAATCATTATTTTGTTTTTAGTTTTAATATTATTCGTAGCACTTATTAGCATTTCGTAGCTCCTACGTAGCGCACAGCTACGCTTCAAGTCTACGCAAAATATACAAATTGGATTAGAAAATCAAAGCAGACTTCAAGGATCTTTGATGCTCTTAGCAGTTGTTATAGATATAATAAGGCCAATAAAATACTCTTATAAATATACTATATTCGGATGGGTATATGAAAATATGCCTACAGAGGCATCTATAATTACAAATCGTTCGTTGGCTTCGGTTTGTTCAATCGACTATCAATATCCTTTGTGATGCAAATGACAGTGTATCCCAATAAAATGCAAATGTTTCGCGATGTTATCACAGACCCGAATGGCCCTCGCTGCGACTCAATTCTTAATATTTTAACGCAATCTTTCAATCCGCAATGTTATTGATTTTAATAAAATAACCGTTTATGAATTATTGAAGCTTTCGTAAGCTGTTTTCCATTAATTTGC
Organism: Drymonia ruficornis; assembly: GCA_947859195.1. Lineage (NCBI taxonomy): Eukaryota > Metazoa > Arthropoda > Insecta > Lepidoptera > Notodontidae > Drymonia > Drymonia ruficornis. The sequence goes on from OX401904.1 coordinate 5,288,139, forward strand.
ATCTGTATTATAAAATAGGGACCTTTTATTTTTAGTTAAACCCAATACTTATCTATCGAACCATTTAATTCAGATTCTCATTTTGTATAAACAGTCTTAGCAAGCAAGCATGTGCCTTATTGCTTTGTTCATGAACTCAATTTATACATGTACTAAAGATACTTTTTCATCACACCCATTCGAAAAACGTCAATTGCCTTTCAAGGCTACCGGGAGCAAAATTCGATTTTGCTCCCACGGGAGTTTTTGTTTCTCCTTCCTGATTGGTCAGCGTTCGTGCTTCTGAATTGAATGTGAAAAAAAAATCGAACGCTTAATGTATGAAGAAGTTACTGGCCGGTTAGGATTACGCGGCAACCAAAGAGAATGTAATGGCAACGCGCGCTGAAAAAAAATTGTCATGTACATTTTTCTTTTGTCTCGGTTTAGTAAGTTTAAGTTATTGCAAATAATAATAATTAAAAATGAGTTTTAGTAATGATGTGATGATATATTATTTGTTTGGATACTACATAATATTATGAGAGTTTCGAGTAGATAGATGTACACGTAGCTTTTTATTTTTCTCATAGGTAGTGATAAAAAATAGTATGTATCATTCGGGACCAAAATATTTTGTCCTCGGGCGGCGTATATTGAATTCCTCGCAAAGCTCAGGATTCTACTTGAGAATCCCTCGCTACGCTCGGAATTCTACTATAGAATCCTTCGCTTTCCTCTGAATTCAAAATAACGCCCTCGCGGAACAAAATATCACTTTGGCCCCATATAATACAAATAACTATTAGGCCCTCGAGTCCCCTAACGACTGCAATTTCAATGCCATATTTAAACAAATGGGAAAATACTATTACTATCGTGGAAAATACTATTACTATCGTGGCAAAAATCTGTAGTCTGATGTAGACTGGTAGCCAACAGTCTTGCTATTATGTTACTATTGTGTGGTAGATTGACCTTGTTCTCTACTCTGATTGGTCGATCAGAATGGCAAAACGCTATCGGCGGCAGTTCAATAGACCACGAATTTAACGAAAGTTACCTGGTTGCCAACAGCAATTTGCCGTTGTCATTGATAGGCAATAGACTTAGAAATCTGACATAATTGTACAACTGTCATCATATTCTGCACAATTATGGTTTTTTAAGGGACTCGGCGTGCGGTGTCCTGATTTTAGCGCTTAAAGCACACGGCAGGCAATGTAGGTACACATATTTGAACTCTAAAACTACATCCATCGAATAGGGATTTTTGACGGGTGAACGAGCACGCCCCTCACAAAACGCCAATAAAACTGTTTATTGACGGGCAAGAGCGTAACGAATGAAAAAAAAAGGAAAATTCCATCGTCGGTGAGTTCCACCTTTCTTGTGAAAATAAGATAGTCATAAAAGTAAATTTATTGCCCGCAGTAAATAAAGCGTAACATATTGCGCTTTCGAGTTGTAAAAAGGTATCGCAGTTCACGAATACACAGTCGTTAAACGCTATCAGAGTGAATCGTCGCGCTTAGCAACTGCGCGAGAGTCGTATTGTTTTGATAACTGAGGATATAAAAATGTGCTTCGGGTCGAGACTGCTGGTGGAGCCACATTTTCATGGGTTTCTTGGCCTATGGCATTTGTTTTAGGGTATTGAAAATTCATGGCTAAATAAGATTTTACGTTTGTAGTGGAACGTACGTACAGCCCAATCCCATTCCCCTTCCTCCGTCCCACTCCCCGTCACGTCGGCAACGTGCGAGCAATGCCTTTGGTGGCAAGCATCTTTAAGCTGCGGTAACTGCTTAACATCAGGCGGGCCGTACGATTTTTCCCACCTCAGTGCTGTAACAAAGTCACTTATAGACACTTATAATGTATATTGAACATAAGATTGTCTGTTATGCCTGCCAAGATAGTCAACGATAAAATTACAGTAGAGTCCGTTCAAGAATTTGGTCTATAAAGATGTCCCCTGCCTGGAATTTCGAAGCTAGACGGAATTGCAAATGAGCGAAGGTAAGAGGATTGTGTAAATCGCCTTTGACCAAAAACACAGCGGGACGTCGCATTAGGCACTTATATAAATGCGTACTTAGACTTAAGACTGGGTTTCTTTTTGTAAGGGTTTCTACAGTTTGATAAATATATGTATTTAGGTTATTAGTGTTTGTTTTAAGTACCATAATGCATAGAAAGATTATGGCAAATAATAGGTAGGTATTGCGCTGTTACGTCATGCGTTTACTTATATGCAAACTGCACCTTTAGATACTGGGGTAGAGTTACATTTTAATTAACCTATAATAATTAAATAACAAAAAAAAGATCTATCTCAGTGCCATTAGCACAATTATATTCTAACATTATTCGTGGAAATCATGCTGTCACTGTCAATCTTATTAATGAAATGTGATGTAAGCGAGATGCACGATATCTATGTATCATGGCAAAGCAATAAATCCGTTTCGTTCGGGTTTCGAATTTTGAATTTTGACACATTTCTGAAATAAGTAAAAGTCAAAATTACGAACGAACGAAAGAGATGGGTCGAGTTCGTAATAGTAATTGTCCTCTTAATACAAACCAAATTCAGTGCCATCAAATTATAACTCGCCCGCCTACGCCATATCAACCGTTCTCACTCAACTAAATAGTGTTTGTACTAAAATACCCGTTGTCAATTTGCTACGCTAAACACACGCCGGATTGCTTGTTCGATTCGATTTAATAGCGTGTATGCAAACCGCATGTGTGCAGTCAATTCTATAAATGTTGAAATATTTGTTCGGTTTTGCGTATTGTATGCTATTATTTCAAGTTTTCATTTGGTTATAAATGGAAAACATTGAGGTTCTGTTTTAAGTACTTGACAACACTTAATTGATAACTCGAGATTCACGGAGAATGGTTAATTTTAGATTAGCCCTGGTTGTTAATTAACATTATCAATTAAAAATCAAGGTATTCCATAAATATAACACTTTGTACATTGTAGTACACTTTGTACTTTGTCTTTTTATATATAATTGTAGGAGATATTACTTTGCCGACGATCCGTATAGAAATGTCGGTGGGAGGTCGGTACAGGTAGGACTAGTGTGCGTCACCACCACCAGACGCGCTACACTACAGAATCTTTTTCAAAAAAATAATCCTGATAAAATACCTTAATGATTTATAAATAACATACACCTGTATAAAACGGATTCCTAAAAATGTTTCCATTCAATTCAATATAGGACGGGTAGAAATAGGTATGTCAATTTGTGCGATGGACTCGGCTGGACTACCTATTGTTAGCGGCGCTTTTGAACGTTTCAGCCGACTGTGCAAAGCTCCGGTGCCGCCTAAATGGAGACCGAATACTGAAAGATGTAGGAAATAAAATGCATGAAGTATGTCCACCGATGTAAAAAAGGTCGCGGAAAATATAAGAAGATAGGTTACAAAATTGGCGATATAATAAAAAATACTGCAAAGAATACAAACCCCTTGAGTATCTTAACGGATCTTTTTAAAGTAAAATAAGTCGTGGTTGTGTCTCCAACCAGTTGCAGAGTCGACTATTCTCCCACGAAGTTTTTCACTAGCTACGCGACTAAGATTCGCGCGACCCTGAGTATAGTAAAATTTAGGTAGCAGACCACATAGGTTAGCAATTAATTGTCAATCATCGGTCACAATCTCTGTCACAATGGGTCGCATCTATAACAATTTCTTTGGTAGCATCCTAACCGCGTAGCTTGTGAATATCTCCGTTCCATCGTGGTAGTCCACGAAGTAGAAACTACGCAGAAACGATATGTAGCGGGTTATATAGTTATTTGAGTCTGTGAACCTGAGATAATAACGCGGTGATTAATTGCTCTATGCCGTATACCTTAGGACCGTTACTATGTACTTACCATACTATCTAAATAGTACCGTGTCTATAGCATGAACGTATAGATGTTATGTGTTGGTGTCATGTAAACTTTTTATTGACAATAATTACAGACGATTTAGACAACTTTGCGGGTAATACAACAATCCTAAGACAGGATAGAGACCTGTGGAGACGGAAAGGGAAGGCCCAGTAGTAGGCTCCCAATAAGAAGGCCCAGGAGTAGCAATAGGCTCTCTTTGACGCGCGCAAACTAGCATGTTCGTTTCTGCAAGTTAAATTTTACTACCTACCAACTCAACTAATTGCTTGTACTAGAAGTAGGCTCAAATCAATAGTAGAGATAAAACCTGGATCCCCTATACCCAAGCTATTCAATCTCATAATTACCTATTTATAATGAAAGCAAGACGCGATCCCTATGTAATACCAAAACTAAATCTAGAGCGGCGCCGATAATAACCTATTTCAACAACCTGATACCTAATTTTACGCCTAGAAAATAACGAGGCACATCACAGGCTACATCGTATCTAATAAGCAGGTAATATTCAAATAGGGACGAAACTCATTTATTCGTAATTTCTTAGCGTCCCGCGCGATTCGTGATTAATTTTACATGAAAAAACCTGCCTCTGACAGATGGCCGGAGCATGATTGATTGAAGATCTGGAGATCGGTACTGGCCTACATTAGGCCCAGATCTTGAGGGATATTATTTTAGTGTTAGCTTTAGTTTCCATTACGAATTGGAACATCTGGCTCGCGAGGGTTGAATCGGAGTGAGTATACTTTATGTATGAATATTCGTTATTTATTTTATAGGGGGCAAACAAGCGTACCTATTGCCCGCCTGATGCTAAGCAATTACTGTAGTATATAGATGCTTGCAATACCAAAGGCATTGCTCGCACGTTGCTGACCAGAAGGGGAGTGGGACAGATGGAGGGGAAGGGTTGGGCTTCCGGCTCTCTCACTCATCGTACGAAACGCAGCGGTAATAGATACTTTACGCCGATTTTCTTTGAGACGATGGTACTACCTCGGTCGAGCGAACCCACAGCTTGGCTCTACCACCAATAATGTAATAATCAAACTTTTGATTTCGAGTACGTTAGTTTTTGCAGTTTATTCAGTGTTCAGAGAAAAATACTTCATGACTTTTTATTTTATTGATAAAATTATAAAAGTAATTAGCCACGTCCAGATGTCGAAAATGCCGCGCGAGGCAAATTACCTCACGAAGTTTGACTTGCCTCGCGCGAGGCAAATGCGCGTCCTGCCTCACCTGAGCGCTTTCATTTGCCTCGCCTAATTTGGCATAGTCATGAGAGACAGAACGATGTCAAACGTATCAAACTGATTGCTCGGGTATACCCTTCTCTGTCTAGCTAGAGTGTCAGTTGCCTCGCCATTTGCCTCGCGCGGCATGCGACTGAGGCAAACGTCGTGCTTCGCGAGGCATGTGGGTGAGCAGCCTCGGGCGGCACGTGCATGTTGTAGACACGCCTATTTGCCTCCGTATAGAATACTACTACTAGCACGTGGGCAATATCGATACATCCCGAGGGTAACTCCGATGTTACAAATCAACGTGACGTAGGCAAGCTATCAGCTTACAATTATTAAGGTTTCGTTAGAGAGGGTATAATTTAATTTATTACTGTGTAGTAGGTACAGCGTTGAGTTTGTATCGATGGGTACGTAACTACGAACTGTGTGCAACAATGATACCAGCACTATCGACCAGTAAATAACTGCGATTCACAGAACTACTGCTCGAAATAGTTTACCTAGAATTTGTATAGGGACCTTTTGTATGTTATTATATACCTACTGCAACTTAGTAGAAGGTAATTCTACCCTTATTTATTCAAGCTTCTAGACTAGTTTTTACCCGACTACGGCGGAGGGTTATGATTTTGACCGGTATGTATGTATGTATGTATGTATGTATGTATGTATGTATGTGCGTCTGTTCCCACCTAACATCCAAACTACAGATAAGAATATTTTCTTGTTTCATACTTTTTAGAGCGCGATTTTTCAGTAGTCGGGTTTTAGTTTTTTACCCTTCATTATAAATAAAGCTATCAATTTAACTAATTAGTGGCCCGCTTGGTGTCAGGGTTGTTCAAGCCGCCCGAAGGCCTCTCACAAGGCTTAACGACTGGTGCCTAAATGACAACAACCGGGACCGACTTTTTACATGCCTTCCGAAGCATGGAGATGATTAGTTCAAATGCCACTCAATGGTCACCCATCTCTGACTGACCTCGCCAAGCTTAACATCCGATCGTTTATCGATCAGTGATTGCAGCTGGTTATGAGCGCCAAAAAGCGCCACTAATTCTAATAGTTACCTAGTATATCAGGTAACTCTAATGAAGTTCTATACCTACTACCTAGTATAGTATAGTAGTTTTAGCGTACCTAATGGAATCCTTATCGCCACCGATCACCCTCATTAAATGTCGCACGTTAAGATAGCGGTCGTTTAGCAAGCGGTCGCGACCAACGCAACATCGGAAGCAATCCATCAAACACGTGTGGGGCCGTAATAGTTGCTCCTGGAAAACGTGCGCAATCGCGGCACATCGATCAAAGTCTCGCGCTCATCGGCGCGACCCGCCAGCATATAAGCAAACTCCATCTGGGGGTCTATAGCGCCGCATAGCAACATTACCTACCAATGCAATTGATTTTTCTGATTTTCTAGCATCCTTATGAATTCCGCGAAATTTCTGTAAATTTTACGCTATTCGTGTCCGTTTTACGAAAATTTGGCGGATTCTGCTAGAAAATCAGAATAATTAATTGCATTGGCAATGTTCCTATGTTGCGCTATAAAACCCCTTGAGCTTTGAACACGGCATTTGAGACGAGCAATGAGTCGTTGTTCTGCCTGGGTAAGATTTCTGGGATATATAAAAAAACCCTAACCTAAACCTTAGCTTAGGTTTAATGAACAAACCACGTGGTTTATGATAGGGTTACTTCTTTATGACCACCCAAAAATCTTACTCAGACAGAATGACCGGACCGGACTTAATTGGTCGTTTTTTTAGACAAAGTCCACTATGAGAAATTCGACGTTTTCAGTGTTTGACTTGACCTTCTGCGTATAATCCATGCATTGCAAAGTCTGTCGGCGTTTGCTTTTACGCGACCCACTACCGGTGATCCCGATAATATTGCAAAAGAAAAACCAGTGTACTACAGATTGGTACAAGTTGCTTCTACACTCAAGTCAACAAATGAGAAGCGGAATTCCAGGTGCCTAAACTTCAGGCTAGTTGGGAAGAGAAAACTCTTTAGAGGCCGGTAAAAGCTAGAGTTAAACATCGAAATGTTTTAGCGTCAAGTTTATACAAGGATTTAAATGCTAGCTAGATAAGTTGCTAACATGTCTAGACACCACTTGGTGGTACATTTCGGCATTGACTGAAAATGTTTTCAAACTTTAGAACCGTTAGAGGTCGTTGGTCAGAATATTAAATGTTGTTTGATTTTCAAGATAACTTAAATTATATTAAAACTTAATTGATTGAACTAAGGTGAGTCAAGTAGACACCAAAACCATAGTAGATACGTTTTGAAATCAAACAGGCACCTTTATCGTCTATTTGAAACGGAAATGTAGGTATTCTTTGAATTGCCTTGAAATCCATTACCGTAAAAAAGTAAGTTTAAAAACTAAAACCCGACTACTGAAAAATCGCGCTCTAAAAAGTATGAAACAAGAAAATATTCTCATCTAGAGGATAGCCGTGGTTCGTGTAGGTCCTTTAGGGCCAAATGGCATATGAACACGGACCACGGCTATCCTCTAGATGAGAATATTTTCTTGTTTCATACTTTTTAGAGCGCGATTTTTCAGTAGTCGGGTTTTAGTTTTTAAACTTACTTTTTATTTAATTATTTTGGAGTTATAGGTAACAATATATATATTTTTGAAATGTGCTCATCAAGCTCTTTCATTTGATATCCCACACGGAATTATTAAAAAATGTTTTTTTTTTAGTTCATGACATTATGTCCTCTAGAGGGCGCCATATGCAATTTTATGTGACGTCACATAGCCTATAACCAGCGCGCCATTAAGCCGCTTCTAACGATACCTCATTTGTCAAATTACGACAAGTAGTTTGGAAGTTAGGTGGGAACAGATGCACATACATACATACATACATACATACATACCGGTCAAAATCATAACCCTCCGCCGTAGTCGGGTAAAAAGGGTAATGAAATGTTTACTCAGTTAGTACCTATACGCAATACAAACTATAGAAAATAAAATTAATATAAAACTGTGTAAAGCAAGTGTTTATTCACGAAATGTTTTTCAGGGGTATTCAGGGTTTTTTAAATACTAACGAGCGGTATTGAAAGTGCTCAAAAGTACTTAATCCGATTTCTATAAAAGTTCGCGTCGTTGTTTTTCGTTGCTGAATTTATTTTCCCTGGAGGTTTTGCTGACTTAGCAACTATCGTACTATCGTTCAATGAAATGTTGTGTGCCTACTATAATTTTAAAGTAGGTACCTAACATTTAGTCGCTTTTAAATTAGAAAGATTAAGCATATTTTAATATCGATAGACATTTTATTTTTTGTGTAAGTGTGTATAATCATAATCTGAAATTAACTGATGTCATATAGGCCTATAATTTCGCCATGGTTGAAATTAAGATACTAAGTACAAAATTAATCAATGTTTAAGTAAGCACTGAGCCTATTATTGATTTAGGCTCTGTCTTAATCACCCATTAATTTATAAGAAAAACAAATGAGTCAGCCTTATATCATAATGCCGCAGTTACCTATTCTTAATCTTCTTCGAGCCTTTAACGAGCTCCAACTCGCTCCGTCATACAATATCTATCGCGGCCACGACTGGCGATATTAATTGCCTGTAACACATTGAAGGGACGATATTATGTCATAAGGAACCAGTGTATTTATTTATTTATTATTACTTTCCTTCCAGTCAATAACAACCCGTAAAATAGGGCCTTGGATAAACACTTCTATTATTATTTTGTGTAGGTATTGTAACTGACGATATTAAATGTCAAGGAAAATGAATATTCTAGTGTAAGCATGTTTAAGTACACTACAACATGGTAGGTAATAACCTCCTTATATAGATCCTTATGTACTTCTCTAAGGTCCGGTCTATCTCTACACCAAAATTAATCAAAATTGGTTTAGCGCTTTAGTTGTGAAAACGTAACAGACAGAGAGACAGAGTTACTTTCACATGAATAATATTATTATAGATGCTTTGTAGCGATCTTATTATACATCCACCTCTGTAACGACTTCCGAGACGCGTAATCTTAATTACAGCACTTACACATTGCGTTGCTCTTAATATTCATAGCAGCGATTATACGCTAAAGTGGAATCAAATTACCTAGGATTCCCTCGGATGAACCGATCTACCTACTCAAATCATTTGCAAAGCTCTCAAAATACTTAATGGAGGTTATGTAGAATTATAACTAGGGATGGACTGATATAATGTTTCACATTCGGTTTAACCAAATAAATAATAATATATAATTTGTTTGCGTTTAACAGAATGTGGGCAGCTTTAACCGACATTCGTAGTCGGCCGAATGTTTATGAAATAGATATACCGACCTTCGGTACCTAAAAATATTTATTTAAAAACTTATTATGAGTTTTTGTCAGTGTATTAATTATGTTACGTACCTATAGAAGACAACGCAAAGAAAATGTATGCTACGGAGAGTATGAAATAGAAAAGACGTAAAGATGAATGAGTTAAGAATATAAGAGCAGAGATGAATAAGTTCTTTACTAAACCACGCGACAGTTGGGCGACCTAGTTTCCTAGCTGCCTGCTTGCTTGTCCATTATTACATTATGATCTGCATTGCAAATCTACACTCTGTTGTTCCAAATTAACTTATAGGGCAACTGCATTATTTAATTACTTTGCGACGCGCATTCTCTAAAACGTTAACGATGAAAAAATTACCATCTCTAAACCAACACTTATTATTCACATTATACGAGAAGTCAGAGATTAATAATTTAATTCTTATACCTTATATCATACTTTTTAGTATATTACCTGAGCATAGATTCAGCTTCATTTTCTCAAGGCATCGTTAAGCCAAGTCTTCACTCGTACAAAAGATGGACAGTTTACACTATTCATTCAAGAAATTAGTACTTTCATTGTACAACCCGTTAAAGTCCTGGAGTAACAATCCTGGACTCTGAAACGCAGTAAACTGGCCTTAAAAAGTTCTAAAACCGATTGTAAAAGGACACCGGGCCGTTAATAAGAAAAAACCGTCCCTTATTTATTTCTTTTTTATTGATTTTATCAAGAATTGATGACGCCTATAAAGTTAAGGAATAAACAAGATCATTAAAGTTAAGATACCTTTTGTTTTATTACGGTTTACTACCTTTAGAATTTTTATTTCATGGCCTATACCTACTCAATAGGAAAATGAATAGAATGTCGTCCAATCAGTGGTATTTTAAAAATTTGTAAACAGTTAAACGACTTGTACGATGGCTATAAAATGGGTCTTAAGAATGTCCCAGGATATTTATTTATTTAAGTGTTTTTTTCTACAGGCATCTGTATTCTTAATTTAAAAATAAAAAGTCTGCCAGAAATTATTTCTGCCAGCCTATTCATTTATTAATTTTTAACCTTGTTTTGAACACAGCCTAGCCATTTACTTATTTTTAAATTAGGAATAAACTTGAGCCATGTATAATTTAGAACAGAGACGCTGTACCTACCTATGTAACTAATTAATGCGCGTTTGTTCCATAAAGAACTGTGTATTTCATTAACACACGACAAATTCGTATTGCGCCTGTTATTCCATCAAATTTGCATCTTAATTGCTCCGGTTCCCCTGAACCCGTTTTAATCCTAAAGAGTCGTCATTTCTCTCTAAATTTTAGTATTCCATGCGGTAAAAACATTATTCAAATTACTTTGCGAGTTCATTTTAAATATTTAAACTCCAGTTCATTAATATGCAACGTCCAATTAACTTAGATGATGAGCAATGACAAGAAATAGGCATTTTCAAATAGGTCAGTTCCATATCAAAAGAATCGATATAACCAATTAAAAGTCGTAATTTATTCGTCGGCCGCGATGCTGCTGACACTTAACTGACAGTCTTCTTGGAAAAAAAAACTTGTTTGTGGAACTCGTTTAAGTTATGGATAGCGACCGGAGACGGCTGCATGCCGAGTGCCGGCGCTGTGTGACCTAATCTTTATAATTCAGATTTAGAATTTCGAATTCTATATTTTTTTATAAGTACCTGCTAAACAGTATAAGAAAGTGCTGTAAAATATACGCTAAGTTGTTACCGTAGCCTATAGATGCTCGCAATACCAAAGGTATCGCTCGCACGTTGCCGACCTCATCATACGACTCATCGTACCAAACGTAGCTATAATAGCTACTTTACGCCGATCTTCTGCGAGAGGGTGGTACTACCCCGGTTGACACAGCCCATATATTTTATGAGCTGCATGGCTAGGTACCAGACAAATAAATTGGCACGTATTCACAAAAAAAAACTTCATATTTAAAAAAGTTATTTTTAGTAAAATAATTGGTTACTGTTAATATGATTTTTGTCAATCATATCAAACCAAACATTATCTAGAATAGGTATAGACTATAAAATAGTGCTAAAAAGGACTATATGTACACAAGCATAGCCAACATAATAGTCCTATTTCTACGCATCGGAGCCATAAATCGCACAACTTCAAAGTTTTGATTCAAACGCGACATCAGATAGATTTATAGCATGATGACGTCACACGAATAGAACCTTCGAATGTAACTCAATCGGCGGAGGAACGGATGTTTTCTACCGGTGGACCGTTTTCGTGACTCAGCAGTTCAGAAATGCTTGCAGTTTCATCTAATTTAGTTGTCCTTGGTAAAGTAATGCGGATGTATTAGTTGTGGGCATAGATTGGATGTGGGTTATGTGCATTGATATTATATTATAAGTGTTATAAGTAAGTATTATATTATATTATATTATATTATATTATATTATATTATATTATATTATATTATATTATATTATATTATATTATATTATATTATATTATATTATATTATATTATATTATATTATATTATATTATATTATATTATATTATATTATATTATATTATATTATATTATATTATATTATATTATATTATATTATATTATATTATATTATATTATATTATATTATATTATATTATATTATATTATATTATATTATATTATATTATATTATATTATATTATATTATATTATATTATATTATATTATATTATATTATATTATATTATATTATATTATATTATATTATATTATATTATATTATATTATATTATATTATATTATATTATATTATATTATATTATATTATATTATATTATATTATATTATATTATATTATATTATATTATATTATATTATATTATATTATATTATATTATATTATATTATATTATATTAGAAGTTGAAGGTACCAATATGTCTGACGCCTTCGGGCGGGTTGAGCAACACGACACTGAGTTGGCCATTAACCATGCGATAAAAAGAAGTACGGCAAAATATTAAATGGGATGAGACGTCATAGTTTGAAGGTGGTATAGTCAATCTGTAGCCAATTGACTGCAGCTCATATACAGGCTGGCTCGACCGGGGTAGTACCGCCCTCTCAAAAGATCGGCGTAAAGCAGTTATAGCTGCGTTTCGTACGATGAGTGAGAGAACCGAAAGCCCAACCCCCCTCCCTTCATCCCCTTCACTCACTCCCCTTCAGGTCGGCAATGTGCGAGCAATGCCTTCGGTATTGTAAGCATCTACGGCATCTTCATCTATAGGCTACGGTAACTGCTTAATATCAGCTGGCCTACTCCGAAATACGAACCTAACGTTTCGGCTGACGGATTGTCGTGATTTGACATTTCTTCTTTCGTTTTTCTCTACGATTTGGCATTGTTTTGATCGTAAATCGAATCCGTACTTCGGACGATCCGTCAGCGACGTATTTCGGAGTAACCCCCCAGGGCCGGACGCAGTCCTATAAATAAAAATGAGAAACAATATAACATAAACCACGAGGTACAAAAAAGGAAGTCTACAACTCGTTCTAATGAATAGAAATTGAATCATTAATAGACATTTGGAGTAGACATTTATTTCCTTCCCTCATCTTCTCTTCTCTCCTTTCATCGCTTGCGACCGATTTCACTTCACCCAATTATAAAAATCATCGTATTCAATTAAAAAAAAAATGTGTCAAGTTATTTTCGTCGTAACAAAGTTAGCAGGGATCGTTCTTTAGGAGTTCCTCAACTTAAGGGTGAGCCGGTACCTCGAAAAGTTTGCTTTAACTCGTCCCCTACAAACCAGTGTGTTTACAAATGGATTCCACGCAAACACTTAACCCTATTCATCAAGCAACGATCACTAATCATAGCTTTCAGAAAATCATTTATCTTAGAAAAGAAAAGTTTTTTTGTCAGAGCTTTTTTACCTTATTTTCGCTTGTTGATAAAATAAATTCATTGTATTGAAAGGTGAATTCAGTTTCCGTCTATAAACAAGTCTATTACGTTGTTTCAGAACGGTGGAGTGGGCGACACGGTGTACATGGAAAATGGGATTTTCTGCTTTGCATAATGTTTGCTGTCACTGACTCTGTAGGTAGGTTTCCCTGTGTGGTATTTATTGCGGTTTTATTATGGGAAAACCGACATTTACGATCGCTTTTATTGTGAAACGCTTTTTCATGTACGAAGCTGTAGTTATTTATAACTAAAAGCCTGATGGTAGCTAGACCCTGGGTTTTTATGAAGGTGTTGTTTTTCGTGGCTAATGTAATGAAACTGAGTCCGTGTCATCATAAAAAGGTTAAACACGAGATAAACACAAGTTATGCCAAAATTTACAAGACAAATTTGACTAGACACGATGTATGTTTTGTAAGCTTATTGTTTGTACACTGCATGATTTTCTAAGGGTTCCCTGTAGGAATTTCAGTGCCCTGTGGGGCTAGCACACACGCCAAGACAAGACTGTCACGTATTTTGTCGCACCATGTCGCTCTTTCTGTATCTTAATGCACAGGGAAGAATGAGACAAAATCTATTTATAGCGCGTTTTGTCTTGTCATGGTTGACTGTGCTTCTAGTGCTTTAAGGCTACCGCAGACTTGCTACTTTTAGCATCGGCGACCGGCGATTTTGCGACTGTATCGATGCTGCGTCGCGTTTTTTCGAGCGCGAACGAGGGAGATGCAGCATCAAAATCGCCGATCGCCGATGCTAAAAGTAGCAAGTCTGCGGTGGCCCTTAATACTGATAATTTAAATAATTGTTAAGGCTACAAAACCTGGGTAGGTGTGTGTATTTGTTAACCCTTAATTTATGTAACGTCAGTAACTAAAATATAGACCCACAAATACTCATAGACATTCACTTACAGCAACGGCCATTAATTTGCCGTCGCTCCGAATTGGTTACATACAATTAGCATGCCAGTTTGACATTTTGCATTTATTTTTACGGCATTTAAAATGGTAAACCTTTTACGACAGTAATTAGTCAAAACAATGTATACTAGAATGAGAATTGTTTTAAGTGTTATATAATAATACTATATTTTTTTTACAAACCCTTAGCGCAGTGGTTCAAACGGGAGCTTGGCTCACTGCATCTTGGCTTTCTCTGGACTGGGTGTCACTGGGATTGCCCCCAGTCCATTAGTACAAGCTGCTTAGTTTGGGACCATACAGTTGGTGTGTAAGTCTAGCGATATTTATTTGTTTGGTCTACTCCTAAATTCTGGTCATGTGCTGATAATAATAATATATTATTATTATCCTAGTTATCAACATAAGCACCAGCTAGTTAATGTTAAAGTTTTCTAATTAATAGGGCTATTAAGTAGAGATACTGAACACTCAGCCGCTATTTTGCATAAAGCCATCCACATTTAAATCTAGGTCAATCATAAACGCTTCTCACATCGCACGTAATATCAGCTTTCAAGGCCCATTGTAGTAGTTAGCTCGTTCCAGTGTTTAGTGGCTGGCTGATTATTACATTGAGCCATCCACTATTGTCATCCATGTCCTATCATAATAAAACAATAGATTCGACTAATACCCGTTATTATACGTGAAAGTGAATCTTCGTTCATAATATATTTCTCTATTACGATTATAAGTCAGAACTTCAATATATAATTCAAATATTTATTAACTACACTTCTTGAAGATAAATTATAGACCGTTGACAAAGATAGAAAGTAATTTAAACGGTTATTGTTTTTAAATAAGCGTAGAGTCAAATGATACTGTGTGGTCATATAATATCATTTATATATACAAACAGCCTTAACCTTAATGGTCTTGATCTACCACAATGAGCCATTGAAATTGCCAGATAGTGTACTTAATATTAATAAACTTACTGTGACTACACCGAACCCACTGGGTACTTTATTCGTTGATAATATTATAATATGGAAATAGGCATAAAAATGGGTAATATCATCTACATAATTTATTGTAACGGGTCCGACAATTTATAAATTTCTTTACGGGACCTCGTATAATGGTAAAATATGACCAGTGAGGAAAGTGCGACTAGTAAAAGCATGACAAAGCTATCTCTTAGTTAATTAAAGTGGAATTTATAATTTAAATTATGTAAACTGACAGGTCACAATTTTTTAATAGAAATGAGACACATAAGCTTCAAATTCACAGAACAGTTGCATTCCGATCTGTTAATATGCTCATTCTAATTAAAATTTGACTTTGTATACGAAAAATGAAAATTTTAGTCTAACTAGCTGATGCCCGCGGCTTCACCCGCGTGGACGTCGGTTATAGAGATAGACATGTTAAGAGATAGACATTTGCCATCGCGGACTTTTCTGTAGACCTACCTATATAAGATACACAATTCCACCATACATCATTTTGTTATGTCTCAAAGGGTTTAGGCAGCGTTTTCGTTGAAAGCTCCCAGACGGCTTATTTTTTCCGACACCTCCAACAAATATCGTTATATTTTAGCCAATGTATACAAAAACTTGACGAATGATATACTAAAACCGTTCTCAAGAACCACTCTATCTATTGGTGAAAACAGCATGAAAATCGGTGCAGTAGTTTTTGAGTTTATCGCGAACAGACAGACAGACAGACGAAGCGGAGGACTTTGTTTTATAATATGTAGTGATAAAGCAGAATCATGTATGAAACTCTCAAAAATTGCGAACAGGTTTCGGTTTAGAAAATTGTGTAGGTTACTATACCTACGAGTAATAAACGTACAATATAAAAGTCTAACCCAGAAAAAAATGAATAAAAACGCCAACTTTCTTGACGATATTGAATAGAAATGATTAGTTTTCTATAATCAGGTTATCGGGGTAGGTTACCGCGAAACGGGTTACCGGTGGAGTAGCTGGAACTCCAAGTCATTAATCATTATATTCGACATTTGTTAGAAACCATACACGTGCCATGGTGAGGCACGTTTACTGCGAAGTAGAGATGACTTGAATATCAGTTATTTTGCGTGGGTATAGAGTACTACGTGAAATCGAGTACCATTTGCTCGAACAAAGGTTCGTTAGTTCGAAGCTTCATAACATCGACCAATCAAATGCTCATTTTAATTATGTCACCACCGACGTAGCTACTCTACCAATAAATGACAAAATTCGTAGTCTCGTAGACAATTACTAGGGTGCTACGAATGCTACGATATTTCGTAGTCGTGTATTTCACTGCATCCATACAATATGTTAAAAAAACCCTGTCCGACCCGAAAACGTATTGTTGGGTATCGAGATTAGATTCCATTTTTGTAAAAAAATACTTTTATTTTTTTTTATTTTTTAATTTTTCAAATATATTTTTTTCATTTTTTTAGCATAGTATGTGTCCCACTGCTGGGCAAAGGCCTCTCATATTTTTTTGTAATACAAATACCCCGTTTACATAAAAAAAACATAAAATGACGTCATCACATACTTTGTGGTCTGAGGTGACCCCACACGATCTAACATAATTAATTCCGGTAACGGTGTTGTCATATTTTTAAAATTAGCTACATTTTGTGGGAAAAAGGCAAAAAAAATGCACTTTAAATGTTCATTAATACGTTTACTATCATGTTTTTTTTATTATTATTTTATTTGATCATGTGATTGGGGAACCTAATTACCGGTTTCGGCTCGGACAGGGTTTTCTTAACATGTTGTATAACTAAAATAAAACATGTTAACATGGTTATGGATGGACTATGATTATACAGAGTGGCTCAAAAGTCCGAATCATTAATTTAGGTACATTATATGGTAGCTGTTAAATGTAGATGCCTAGTGGAGACAAACTATTATCATATTTTCAGAGTTACGGGCCTTTGAATATTCGTCGTAACTTTCGTGTTGCGGCTTTAAAACACATCCAATGGCCTAGAAAACAGTTTAAACTGCATTTACATGTAGCAGCCAAAATACCCAAAAATGTGTAAAAAAAAAACACTTGTACATTGAGAAAAATAATGGCGGAGAGTGATCCAATTTCGATTAGATTGTTATACCATTTAATTTTGTTCATTAACTCCCAAGTATTATTTTTGACTTTTGAGACAACCTGTAGAGCATTCATCCGCTGTTCGCTGTTTCATTCCGAGCATTAAATACTTGGTTGGCTCCATTTGAAAAACAACACTCGATTATGCGACAGTAAATAACGATACCAATTTAAGTGAAATGACAGGATCTTTTGATGTAGCTCAGCGCTTGTTAGTCCCAGTTCGTCACGGGATAAATATATAAATCATCTAGCGAGTCCCGAGGCTTGGCAGATTCGACGTTGTCGCCGAGTAAATGAAAGTCTCGGATAAAAGACCCGTTCAAGGGGAAAATAAATGATAACAGTTTGTGATAAGCTTGTTCGAACAATTTATTATTATTGTTTCTAATCGAAAGATGTTATAAATGATGTTGGATTTTGATTGGCTTTGCGGTCTGTTATTATGAGCCAGACGGTTTACAATGTTTATATCTTTGATATAATTAATGTATAGCTGGCAGTGACGTTATAATGCGCTCAAAAGTAGCACCATAAAACTAGGCTAGTTGGCAAATCTAAGCTCAGTCTCGTTTCGTCAACGAACGCGTTGACAGTGCGTTTGACAGATGTTTAGGCGTTCTCAGTTTGAATGCCATTGGGTGCATATTGATTTATGTATGTTTATTTCTTTATAAATGCTTACATAATTTTAAAATTCAAGTCACCGAAAACTCGCCACGAAACGCTGAATGAATATTATACGTAGGATCACTAATTTGTGAGTTCATTATGAGTAACTGAGGACTTTTCACTCTTTATGCGAACGTGACCCGTAGGCCTCAATAATTGGCAGCGTCGCCCGAGGGTCGGTTGTAAGCCGAGGACCCTCAAGATCGAGTGAAGTGCAGACGAATTAGGCGAAAACGAATACGATCCGATGGGGTAGCTACTGAACACGGACCAATAGGAGCGTCTAAACGAGGCAAGCGGCACGTCCGAGTAAGGGGGAGACCCCACCGCGGCGCACGGAGAGGCCACGCACACGCTACACACGTGGGTCAAGCTTCCCTTTGCACGAAAATGTATGTCACCGTGTCCACCGCGGCGCACGGAGAGGCTACGCGCGAAATGACGTCATTCATAAATTTTCTTGCAAAACGTAGCCGTGGCCGTGAGCGTGGCCTCTCCGTGCACTGCGGTGGGTTTCCGGCTTAACCATTTTATGACATTTTGTTTACGTGGTCTGACGTCAAAACTGATTGTTCGGGCGTGCTCAATAGACGCCACACGTGCACTGTTGTAAGAAAATTACTTCTAAGGAGTTAGAGTCCAAGCCGTAGCCAATTCACTACACCTCATATACGGGCTGGCTCGAAGCAGCTACTAAACTGTGTTTTGTGCGATGAATGAGAGACCCAGAAATCCTACCTCACTTCTCCTCACTCTGCCTTCAGGTCGGCAACTTGCGAGCGATGCCTTTGATATTGCAAGTACCTATAAGCTACGATTAAAGTCCTAAAGCCAGGTGGACCGTCCGCTTTTTTACCACTTTAGACTGGGGCCCATTTGGTAACGCCACAGCGATGCGACAGCTATGAAACCCTTAAGGTACGATTTCGCTGAACGCGGCAGACAGCAGACGTCAGTCAGTCTCATAGTAATTGTAATGCCGTCTGCCGTCGCGGCACATGTCATCGGCACAATTTGTATGAGTCCAACTGACGTCTGCTGTCTGCCGCGTTCGGCGAAATCGTACCTTAACGAACATATGCGGTAACCGCATCAAAGAAGACGGCCAATATTGATTGGTGCATTTTGAACGGACCAGTCAAAATGTCAGATGCGGACACATTTAGGCAGTGATAAATCATAAGCTAAGCGAGCTGGGGTACCCAGCTATGCGGCGTCTATGACCTATTTGTCTGTACAAGTTACATAACTACATAATTACCTGTAGGAGAACGCTTATCAATGGCATTCCCGTTTCCAGTCATGAGTTATGAACACTTTTCATAATAAAATATGAAATGGTTGAGACATTTTCAAATTCTAGAGAAGTTTATAAGCTAGGTAACCCGCGCGCTTATCTACCTCAGCTAACTAGTTTTCAGGAAAATTCATTGAGAATAGACTACGCTTGGTATTAAAGTGGGCAGGTTTCAAGATGAGGTAAAGATATAAATGAGCCATCTTTTTAATTCCAAATTAAATTACTTTACATCTTCATTTAAATTAATAAATAGAGGATATATTTAAACGCAACGGACTAATTAATAATACGTACTTTTAGGTTTGTTGATTACACTAACTATACAAGTAGACTAGTTTGTAATATAAAATTATGATCATCAGATCAAATAAAGATGCTAATAACAAAAAGCCAGTTTCATTCGATGAATAATCATGACATGATCTTCTTTAATGATTGCGCAATGATGATGATCATTCATTGATTAATGTTTTATTTTATAATCTTGTTAGGGCCATTAGATCAATCATAGTTTAAACTACGGGAGGGAGTTCAGTCTCCCGTCGTCCATATATCGAATCGTTAGTTTAAACTCTCTACGACTGATCAACTACCACTGATCTTACGATTAATAAATGCATCTCAAAGTCGAGATCGATCTTAAGATGCAGTTTTGACGTTTAATGAACATGATGTTTATGGAACATCTGTCAAAAACAGCATCTTAAGATCGATCTCAACTTTGAGATGCATTTATTAATACGAACCTAAGTGTGATTAGGTATATGCTGGTTGGTGCCGCTGGTATAGTTTAATTTATATAGCCTGTAGTTAGTATATCACGTGGAATGCGATAGTACCAAACGACAGTGGCGTGAATTAATTACGAAACGTGGCGTCCAACCGAATTAGAAATCCGAAGCGCGGCATCGGTCCCGGCACCGGCCTTCTTTGTGAACCAAGAATTTACCGGCATTAATCACCTGCAACACTACTATAGTTCGTGGACTCGATCCATTCTCGTATTATTTTTACGATACCGATAGTAAAGTACCGAGTAAAATACCTAAACATTAGTAACGAAAACTCGTAACAGTAGGACGTAACAGTACTCCGAAATCCGAAACGAAGCATTTCACCTGACGGATGGCACGTTTTTCTATACTACGAAAGTGTTACGGATCCAAAGTTCGGATTCGATAGTCGTAATTTGACGTTTCTTCTTACGAGTATCCTCTTCCGAAAGAATCCAGAATACTTCCGAAACACTTCCCAAGTAGGAAAATGTACCATCTGTCAGCCGAAACGTTTTGTTTCATGTTTCGGAGTAGTCCAACTGGCCTCTTCAAAGTAAAAACTCAGCAGCCTCCTTATCTTTAGATTCTAGTTTGATTGGCAGCCTCTTCATTATAAGATCCGGTCTTCGATTTCTGGGTAATTAATAGCCTAATCTGGAACTTTGTGCCCGGTAATATGGCAATAGGCATTGAAATGTTGGTGCACCATTTCTCTTCCCTTGAAGGCATGCGGTACTGTTAGCACATCCGGCCTTGACAAGACAAAACGCAAGATAAATCGATATTGTCGCATTCACTCCTATGCTCCTAAGTAAGAGAAAGAGCAACTCAGGGCGACATAATGTGTGACATAAGTCTTGTCTAGTCACGTGTGCTCGCTCTGCTAGTATTTTTTTGTAGGTATGTAACGAAAAACCATAGTATCCGGGTATTCAGTGATTGATAGCGGGTTCGCGTGGCGCCTCAAATTGCGCCTCGCTGGGTGCATGAGACAGATTTGTATGTCGAATTAATGGTCCGGACTCACCCGTTCAGCATCTAAAGTGAATTTTGATGTCACTGCAAGTTTTATGAAGTTTCCGCAAAGTATGGAATTTAAATCGCAGTACAAGTTACGCAACAGTTTATGTTGCAGCTACCACAAAATATTTATGTAGGATTAGACCATGGCCTGAATCCCCTTCGCATTATGGGGGCTACATTTATTATTACGGCGAATATAACATTTTTAAATTCATTTTAGTCACGGTCCTCGTAAACTAGCTACTGTCTGCGTTATGCTAAATATTAATAAACAAAAGCAGTTTATCTTTACCGAACTTTGCGTGAACTCTAATTGCTTTTGAATAATTAATGCATGTTATTATTTTTGCGCCCACCCAGTCACCCTTTCTGCAACGAAGTTTCTGTTTACAGCTTCTGAAAACACTTGAAAACCGGTTTGGCAAACAACGGCAGTTGACTTTTAAGTCATCTACCAATATTTACCAAATTGTTTTCAGAATAGGTAAGAAAGATCTCGTTTTAAAAGGAAAATAACAGCTTATTCTACAAATTAATTAAGCAATCAACTCAAACAACATGTAGAATTGCGTGGACTTAATTGCTTTCGAATTCAATATTAAAAAGGTGTTCACGTGTTAGAAAATATTAATATGAAAATATACGCTCACCGTAATATAATAATTTCACATCAAGAAACTTTACTTGATTAAGTGAATCTTTCGAAAACCGAACGAGAGGCGGTCCTTTGCAAAAATATTCAGTTTGAATTTATTAATATTATTTTGAGAAAGCTTTCTAAACTCGTAAATTGACAATTAGAAGTTTGGATGGTATTGCGAGCTTTTTTCGGCAACTTCAACAAATCGAACCTCAAAATTATAATTTTCTCGTGATGTTTGTGCCCTGCCCTCGAACCCCGACGAACTCTTGTATTATTATGCAAACTCCTATTTCTATTAAGTAACTTACTTAAGTACTGTTTCTAGGTCTCAAGTAGAACTACAACAAGGCTTCATTAGTTTCACATCATCCATAAACATTTCAAATAAATTATTACACCTAAACCTTGGCCAACTTTTTCTTAATCCGGATTTAGCTTCCACGAGAGTTTTAATGGCTTCCATTGCGTAAACCACCTGTTTATTTACATTACACGCGGAACGAATCGACAGTAGAGTCAACGAAGTTTAGGTGTGAGGGGGTGGGAAGGTCGCGGGGCGCAGGGTGGGGTTGGTTCAAGCGCCCTCATGTGGACATACCGCTCACGGCTCACGGCACTCAATTCGTTTGATCTCGCTTGCTCTAAGCGCTATTTGTGGCCTGGCAAGGCCACCTGCCGATGATGACGCTACAGCTGACGATATCACTCCCAGCCAATGACACACCCAGGACTTCAGCCAAAACCCTACATAAGCTTTACAACGGACTGAACGTCTAGCACTTTTATGCGAGTCATAACAATAAAAGAAAATTTTCAATTTCGTTTCGCCTAACTATTGGCACACTGCACTTTTGCTTTCATAATAAAATTTTAATAAAATTCTCCGTTGTTACAGGTCTCGGCTTAGCGAATCGGCATTGAAAAAAATGCCAACGAAACATGTGCCAGAAACTGCAATACTGGAATACAATGCCTGCCAAGAACGTAATCTCGAAATGGCTGCGGGCGAAACAAGGCAAACATAAACACTCACCATGGCGCTAGCGAGCGAGTAACCATCGGAAAAATATGAACGCGACGGACCCGGATGTACTAGTGGCAAGGGGCCAACTGGACTTACTGTACCGAGGGCCGGCGTACACGCTGGACTCTACCGACACCGCGTTCGAATTAAACGTCACCTTCAACAACGCAACCGGGTACAATGCCTCCGAGAGCCCCGGAGAACACTGGAACGACTACATAAAACTCTTACACGACAGGGCCTTACTCGTCTTGTTTCTACTCCTCTTTTCACTGACTACAGTATTCGGCAACATGCTCGTCATATTGGCCGTGGTGCGGGAGCGTTACCTCCACACATCCACGAACTACTTCGTGACCTCGCTCGCTGTAGCAGACTGTCTCGTCGGCTTAGTAGTGATGCCGTTCTCAGCGTTATATGAAGTGTTGGAGCACACGTGGTTCTTCGGCGTGGACTGGTGCGATGTGTGGCGTTCCTTAGACGTGTTATTCAGTACGGCCTCGATTCTAAACCTGTGTGTGATCTCGTTGGACCGCTACTGGGCCATCACGGACCCCATTACGTATCCGATGCGTATGAGTGGAAGAAAAGCTGCATTTCTGATCGCAGCCGTGTGGGTGTGCTCGGGCGCGATATCGTTCCCGGCAATCGCGTGGTGGCGCGCAGTACGCGTTGAGGAAGTACCAGACTACAAGTGTCCGTTCACGGAAAATCTTGAGTACATAATATTCTCATCGACAATATCTTTTTACTTGCCTCTTTTCGTGATGGTGTTCACTTATTATCGTATATATCGCGCGGCGACTATTCAGACGAGGTCATTGAAGATCGGCACTAAGCAGGTGATGAGACCGAGTGGGGAGTTGGAGCTGACGTTGAGGATACACAGAGGAGGGACGGTGCGGCAGCGGAGCGACGCGTGCCACGGTGTGTGCACGCCCGAGGAGGCGGACCAGGAGCCTCTGACGGCTTTGCAGAACAACGGTCTGTCCCGTTCTTCCACGCGTTTGACGAACGTGGCTCACGGCAAACATCTACCCAAAAACTTTTCGCTGTCTCGAAAGCTGGCGAAATTCGCGAAAGAGAAGAAGGCAGCCAAGACTCTAGGTATAGTGATGGGAGTGTTTATTGTGTGTTGGTTACCGTTCTTTGTGGTGAACTTACTGTCGGGTATCTGCTCGGCGTGCATCGCGCACGAGGAGATCGTGAATGTGGTGGTGACGTGGCTCGGCTGGGTCAACTCGTCTATGAACCCCGTCATCTACGCCTGTTGGAGCAGGGACTTTAGGAGGTATGTAAGGTTTTTTTTGTGTACATTGTGAACATAGGTAGTAGTGATAGAGTTAAATAAGGTCTACAACGTAACGGCATGACTTTATTCTAAAATTGAAACCCTGAATTTCTATTAGTATCTTGTGGACATTTGATCTATTCATCATTGGAACATCGAATACCTACCGTAAAAACGGGTGATTACAAATGATTGTAATTTATTACCAAGAAAGAGGGAGACATATTGACTATCCAAAGTAGTACCTAGGTGCTACTAAACAGTGCCCATGGTGTAACAGTACGACTGTCGTTCGTGGAAAATAGTCTTCTGTTCGGAAAATAATGTTCGCTACAAGGCATCGTATAATCCGCATCGCATCAAAGTATTGTGCACGTGGAAAAGTACAGACCAATCCCCTGATATATTACTTACTTTCTATTTACGCCAGTATCAATGGATTACTTTCCTTTATGAGTTTCAAAGCTGTACATTGCTGTACTACTAAGCAGTAAAATCTGCAGTATTTGCAACTAAGTCTAAACACGCGAGTGTAAAAAAGCTTTCACTATATAAATATTTTACGATGGCAGACAGATTTTCATATAAAATCATGTAGTATATTTCACTTCTGTTTGAATTAATACTTTTAATAATAAAACTTTAGCGCATGCATTATTATAATTCAAGGGTGATTTATTAGAATAACAAAACTGAACAATTTATCATCCTATAGGTAATAAAAAATAATGATACTTCTAAATAGTAGTTACCTATAACTTCTATGATGTATACCTGATAGGTAAATTATTGTATTTTCTTATAATTTCACAGTTAGAAAGAATTAACTTGTTACGCCTGCACATCAAACAGAACAAATCGGTCGACTGGTTTAATTTAAACTGTAGCAAAATTTGCCTTGGCAAAGTTCATTATCTGTAACCAGAGGCTCAGCAGTGTAGTTTGAGACGGGCCAGTTCTGTGCGCTTGATTGAGTTTCCCTAAAGGTTTACGCAGAGGACCGGAAAACTTAAATTTCGCTTTGATAACCTTTGTAATACTTTTTTAAGCAAATTGTATTTAAGCCACGTGACCCTGTTAATTACGGTCGTTTCACAAAACTAGCATTTGCCCGAGGACCCACTCGCGTGGTACTTTTTTGAGATATTGAGTGGCCTTTGTCATTCAGAGATTTCTAGTAATTCTAGTAGTTCTAGAGATTACCCATTATTCTGGATAACATTTTCCTCTATGATATTACTATAGAAGTATAGATAGAGATAGGCTATGATTATTTGCATTTGTTCAGCTATTTCAGAAAAAAAGTGTAATAGTTTTTAATATTTTTTTTTGGTTTTATGTATGACGTTTTATTTATCTAATATTTTGACAGCTATTGTATAATATTTAAATGAACTAAACTGAGTCTATTACAAAATTCTACTTCGAAAAATAGTCGGAAATGCCACTAAATTATTTCACTAAAACAAAAATCGTTCGAACATTGTAAAATAACTCTTTTCTTTTCCCTAAAGCCCGTGCTTCCTAAAAACGCTTTCTTGAAAGGAAAACATAATTATGAATAAATTATGGCAGCTGATTACAGGCCGGAACTGAACCCATTACTGTTGACAATGTGCCAGTGACCCAGTTTATTAACACCATCGCTCCTGCGATGGGTGGGCCCAACTAATTGTTTACCGGTTAGTCATGATTGATGGCAGGTTGCAGATTTCATTTTGTTTTTTGTTTGCTTTTAACCTTTATCTGCATCTACATCAGTCGCATCCCGCGTCCAAGCCAAGCACTCAGTTTTGAAATCGAAATCCATAGATATAATATGAGTGCTCGGGCGAGGCATTCGAGACATCTAGTTAAAGGTGGTAGAGCCAAGCTGTAGCCAATTGACTGTAGCTCATATACGGGCTGGCTCGACCGGGGTAATACCACCCTCTCACAGAAGATTGGCGTAAAGCAGCTATTACAGCTGTGTTTCGTACTATGAGTGAGAGAGCTGAAAGCCCAACACCCCCCTTCCCCTCCTTCCATCCCACTCCCGTCAGGTCGGCAATTTGGGAGCAATGCCTTTGGTATTGCAAGCATCTATAGGCTACGGTAACTGCTTAACATCAGGCGGGCCGTACGCTTTTTTGCCACCGTAGTCCTATAAAAAATATAAAGGACGCATTAATTGATGTATTCTTTTAACAGATATGGTACAGGCAGCAACGAAAGTCGCTGAACATTCAGAATTTTTCAAATCGGTTATACTCTTTATTCTACAAACGTTGGTAAACCTTTATAAAACCAAACATTAGCAACATGTATACATTTTGTTTCGATACAGAAAAATTATGGATTTGATGCAAAACAAAAGTGTGCAAGCTATTTGAAAAACTGAGAATGTTCAGCGACTTTCGTTGCTGACCGTACCTTATAAATCGCAGCCACTAGACTTGTGCTCAGCGTAAAGCTTGTGTACAGCGAAATTCACACATCCGCCACCCCCTAGACAAGTGGCATGAACGCTAATCGAATAGAATAGACTTCACAATTTTTGAAGGTGGTAGAGCCAAGTTGTAGCCAATTGACTGCAGCTCATAAACGGGCTGGCTCGACCGGGGTAGTACCACCCTCTCACAGAAGATCGGCGTAAAGCAGCTATTACAGCTGCGTTTCGTACGATGAGTGAGAGAGCCGTAAGCCCACCCCCCCTCCCCCTCCCCCTCCCTCCATCCCACTCCCCTTCAGGTCGGCAATGTGCGAGCAATGCCTTTGGTATTGTAAGCATCTATAGGCTACGGTAACTGCTTAACATCAGGCGGGCCGTACGCTTTTTTGCCACCGCAGTCCAATAAAAAAAAAAAAAAAAAAAAAGGAAATGTCAAACGTCACTATGTAGATCAACAAGTTGATATGTAGATCACGTGACTTATGTAATTTCCATACATGAAGCGTAGCGATTCGAAGGAACGCTTGTAGACGTCAGCCACTTGTCTAGCCCTTAGTTATCGCATTCGCAATTCGACAATCAACTTAAAGGCATTGTTTACATGCCAAATATAACAAAACAGAGAGGTTTACGTCACCGATTATTGCAATACCGTTCGGTTTAACTTAGTTTACTGTTACCATTATTATTGAGTTTGTTTCACTGCAGGAGCGTTTTGCTGATGGCAAATGCAATTTCAAAAACGTTGCGATGAAAAATGTTTGGTCAAAACATGTGAGCAATAATAAGCAAAAGTTGAAAATTGGGCCATAACGTTTTTACACTACTAATCTACAAAGGCTTCAACCAACTGCCGCGTATTTCACGCGTATAACATGCGGTGGCTTAATTGCAAAATACGCAATAATTTTTAACCCACTCACGCGTAAAAAAACACAATTACGCTGGTTTCTTAGCTGGTTGCGGTTAGGGATATTATACTTTACCGGGTACACTTTCCATTAAATATACGCTCGTTTTATACGCGGCAGTGCATCGAGCGCGTATTAGGCCTTTATAATCTTATATAGGAATTTAATTTGCTACATAACAATTTTACATACACGCTAGCGACTCTATCGAACTTACAGTCGCCTGCACAGCTATAGTGACATTTCCAAAAAATAAGCTGGCTCTCTAAATTATGGGTTTCAAATATAAAGAGCACTCAAATCATATTGGAAATGTTACCTTGGACGTGCAGGCGACCGTACACTTAAAGTAGAGCTTAATAAAATAGTCGGTAACATAAGCTGTGGGGGAAGTGCCTCCCGTTATCGCTGAAGGCAGCGGTGCGTGTGCCAACTACTGTGCGACGACTTAATTCCGATTTGTTGGGCTGTTTGTTGCCCCACATAGTTCGTAACTAAACCAAAACACCCTTCGTTTGTTTTGACTGAACTTTTCGACACGAAACCCCAATGGATTTTTCTTGCAACCACAATGTAATATTACTAGGTTGCAATTGAACATCTCCAACAAAATAGTGCTGACCATTGATTTATTATTTTAAAAGATATGGTACCTCCTTACATTGTAATCACTAGACTTGTGCTCAGCGCACCACTACATAACATAATATAACAGGTTCTTTCTAAATGAATATGAAAGTTATATTAATTATTAAAAAAACTGTCTGGGTGTCTGTTTGCTTCAGCTAGTCTCCGAAACGGCTGGACCGATTTTGACGGGACCTTCACTAGCAGATAGCTGATGTTATAAGGAGTAAGTTAGGCTACTTCTATTTGAGCAAACTTTAACATTTCTTGTCACACAAACATTTCTTTTTAAATTCCACGCGTAAGAAGTCCAATTAATAAAGCAGAGATTGTGTTATTTTTTTTTATTCAGTCTTGAATAGTTCTTGTTCCAAATACTTAATTTCCATTTTATAGTTCAAGTCTCGGAGATGATGCCTCTGTTTTATTAGTCCATTTACTGACCACTTTATGCCAGTGCTAGACCGGCTCATATTTGGCATAAAGCCAGAATTTATTAAATAAACAAAGCTTCAGTCGCTTCAGTACTATTCAGTTGATCCGATTTAAGAGTTTGTATAAAATTATTCCCAAGAGAGAGTTTAACGTTTTCTTTGGTTTTGTAACTCTATTGAAAAACTTTTTATCTTTAATTGAAACAAATAAACTGTCTCGTTCTTCATGATTCAGCCCACTTTACACTATTACCTTTGTCCAAGGACATTACATAAAGAGGAAGACATGTGACTAATCAACATAGTATACCCTGCTAAACGTAGTCCACTGACACAGTACGAGTCAGTCGTTCGCGGAAATTAACCAATGTCGATACGGCTCATCTTATGGTGAATAGTACGCATCAATTGTCGAATTGCGAGTGCGATAACAGATGTATGAATTTCGCTGCATGTTGTGCGCTGAGCACAAGTCTAGTGATTGCAATGTTAAGAAGTACCATATCTGCTAAAATGATACATCAATGCCTTCACCCAAATTAATTCTAACTAAACTGGGTAGACTTTAGTCTGTGAAGGATCGTAAAATGTGGCTCTATTTATTACATGCTACATTTACCAAGTTCTTCATTAGTCCGGCCAGATTTCACGTCGCCTAAAGGTCATGCTCTGATTTTTATGTTATTAAGGTGGGAAACAAGCGTACGGCCCGCCTGATTCTAAGCAGTTACCGTAGACTATAGACATCACTCGCACTTTGCCGACCTGAAAGGGAGTGGAAAGGAGGGAGGGGAAGGGGGGGTGTTGGGCTTCCAGCTCTCTCACTCATCATACGAAACGCAGCTATAATAGCTGCTTTACGCCGATCTTCTGTGAGAGGGCGGTACTACCCCGGTCGAGCCAGCCAATTACTGTAGCCAATTGTGCTCATATATGGGCTATAGCTAAATCTCTATTGGCTAGTATGCATAACAATCGGGTTTATAACGATTTCTTACTCCCACATATTTACATAGACACTTTAAGATGAATGACGATAGCTAAAATAAAATTTGTTTGCCATAAAGTTCACTTACAAAGTTTAATTTCAATTCAGTTCACGTATATAAATACCTACATAGTCTATTCAATTCACTTAGTTAAATAGATAGATGTTTGTTGTCGCAATACCTACGTTGACGGAAAATTATCAAACTTTACAAATAAATTAACTGAATCTAATCATATAAACAGGATATCCAATAAGGTTTATTACATATTTCCGTAATAACTTGTAATAGTTCGCAGTTATTTCATAATTTGAACTCGAGGGTCTAACCCCCAAGTTTAAAAAAAGTTATGATGCACTTACCCGGAGATTACAAATCACTTATGTTTTTAGAAATGCTTTGTTAAATCATTGTAAACCAGCTGAAAACTTTGCGAAAAAAAACAAAAAACGGTTAATGTATTTCGTAATGTGATATTGTTCCGATATACCTATATGGTAGCCGGAAAACACCATCCTAGCATTGAGCCCTTCAGTAACCCTTTTCCGTGTTTTGTTAGGACTGTCAAATAAAACGAACACGTATAAATACGAACGATACGAAATAAATATACAAATAAAATAAGGGTGCAGAGATTAGGCGTAGCGTAAATACTGATGGATGTGATTTCTTGTTATTTCAATTTGTTTTTACAATAAACTAATGAGGCGCTCATAGCCAGCTGCAATGACTGATCGGTAAACGATAGAAAGTTTGCAAGGTCCCCATTTAGTGGCATTTTAACGAAGCGTCTCCGTGCTCCGGTGGACACGTAAAAAGTCGGTCCTGGTTGTTGTAATTTAGACAGCAGTCGTTAAGGAAGAATTCAGGCGGCTTGAACAACTCTGACACCAGGTTAGCCACTAAACATCCGATAAGAAGAAGAAGATTTATTCAGGAGTCAGGAAATCGGGTTATCAAGTATCTATCCCTTTTTTTCTATATTTTTTTATTGAATTACTAAATTTAACGAATCATCTATTACACATGTCGTATGCGACATAAATTAATATTAATATAAAAAGTATACATTGGATTTAAATTAAATTAATGTAGCTTCGTAGGTGTAATTAGGTAAAACGTATTTCCAGGATAGCTTTTTATTCATTCTGTGCAGTTTGTTAATTAGGTAACTATATCGATGAGACAAAATACTCTGAATAAATACGGAGTAACAAGATCGTATTCAAAATCGTCCGCCGGGCGTTTGTCGGCAATTTGTATCGCGCCTCAAGCGACAGTGTTTTCATGATTAATTTAACAGACAAATTGTATAAATCATAATCTCGACGAGGCGGGGGCCCTCCGGCAGTGCCCGACGCCTCGGTAATCTGCTTAAAGTTCTGGACGAGCCTGCGATCGGCGCCCGCCCACAAAATTTTCCGAAGAACTACTTAGTTAAGTAGAACAAAATAACTTAGGGCTTATTAAATACAAAACTAAAGTTAAGTAAGTAGATACCTAGTTATGCAGGATGTTACATCGTGATGGGTTAATATGGGATTTTTTGAAACTATAAGAGATAGAATATGTTCTAAGAAACCATGTCGTCGGTTTTAAAGTTGCATTCATGCTCTGGAATCGAACCCGGTCATTTTAAACATACAGTATTTTTTTATTTTATAAAACCATCTATAATGTGAATTTCATCCAATCGAGTACCTACCTAGGTATCTGGTATAACCATTCGATAAGATCTAGCATCATAAAAACATGCTACAAAAAGTTTCAGTATCCGACTGCTTAGGGTCTGGACACTGGCCTTTGTACACAGAGGACTTTAAAGTATTTAAATGTCCATAATTAAACGTATATTAATTAAACCATTATACCTAGCCCCTTATTATTAACACCGAGTACCTACTTGAACATGAAATCACATATTCAGTACAAACTATCGGTTATTATTATCCCCAACCCCGTTTAATTACTCATTCACTTTAGTAATGTATGTTGCATATCACAGTGCCAATGTATCTCAAATAGGCGGCCGCATTTTGTGATGCAAATCTGAGTTTAGGTGGCATCGGCCGCGTCTGTCGCGCGGTAATCCCAACTATCGATCTGTCTTTGTAGCGGACACCATGCCGCTATCGTACACAATAGGAGCCGCGCACGGGTTTGTTGATGAACACCCTTTTATATAGAGCTCAGAATAGTTTGAAGAAACACCCTTCACCGATAACCGCTTCTACAAAACAATCGATTGCTACTAGAACGGTTTGATAAATAACAGTCTGGTCTATCCAGAGAAACTACATCATTACCAATATATTCTGACAATAGTGAGAGGTAATTTGGTACATCCAGATGCCTCGCATGCCTCGCCCGAGCACTAATGTTATGACATGTATGTTTTGATATGAGAAGCATTTGCGTATACCATTCATTAAATGCTAAATGTGTCTAATATTGCGCCAACTTGATCCTAATAAACCCAATTGCCATTTTTTGGATCGAGGTTTAGGTAGGTAGGTAATTTACCGTCAGCTAAGCCGCGGGCAACAATCACTCAGCCAAGTGTTACGGAAAGTTATCCTAACCCTCAAGATGGTAGACAGGAAATTGAAAATTATATAAGCTCGTCTAAATAAGTTAATATTCAATATTTAACCTCCCTTCTAAAAATGTTTTCCACAAAATAAATTACTTCTACCTTGAATTATCCTGAATTAATTAACTGTTTTCAGTTTCCTACAGGGTTACAAAACTCAATAACCCACTGATCGTACTCACTATGTGTATTGTACTGGTTGAAACTAATCCAAAGTTAGCCTAGTCATCAATTCCAGTACTCACGAGTAGTCACTACGATGTAGGCTCCCCATCCATCCGTATTTGCTCGGATGAATCCCAGCTTAGAAGTCGTTCAGGCATGTTTGTATGGGAATTTGGAAACATGGAGAGATTTCCTAGAGTAGTGGGTAACCATGGTAACACTATATACCTACGTAATATCTACAACATAAACGGTCAATGTTAAAAAGTGTAGTTTTATATACAAAAATATTATGTTTGCTTTTTTTCTGAAGTCGATGTTATTTGGTGCTGTTACTATCTAGCTATAGAGAAATACATGGGTTGAGTACTTGAGTAAGTATCACAACTTCACAACACAACACAGAGTTCCCGTTGGGGCCTCCCACACACGTCTATTTCACGTATGCTAATATATAGAGGTCCGAAAGCCAGCGCCGAGAATTTTTTATCATAAATCTCGCCTAGACCTGCCTTCCTGAATATAGGCCTCAATCAAATTATTGGTTTTCTGGTCTCCCCGCTTTAAATCTAATGAAGAGTTCGACAACCAACGAAGTCGATGTGCCATTATTTATTTATACCTTTTCGTATTTAATATAGGTACCTAAAAATACCTAATATCCCATGTAACACAAATTCTAAGACACGCGGAATTCGTCACGATGTTTTCCTTCACATAAGTTTCCTTTCTTCGATAATCATATTGAAATTATGATTTGCACATAACGTTTCGAAAACCCAGACAAAGGTCTGGGTTTTCGAAAAAAGAAAGAGAAAATAATAAAAAAGATAAAGACGCGTGCTTGACCAACCGGCTATCACTGCTTGTTCTGTATGCATAATTATTCAAAAATATGAAGCCCCAACGGAACTTTTACTAAGCGGCAGCTCTGAGTATTGTTGAAGACGGCCAAGTTGCCTTTTGTTCGGCAAGTGCTGGCCGCGGATTTACGAGCACACTACAACTTTTGTCTGACACAAGTCGGCGCCTGCACTTACTTTGAGCACCATATTCCACGACATAAATGCACAGCGAAATCTACAACACCCGTCAATTAATATTACACATCGGGCTCTAGAAAGAGATAAATCAACTAGCTTCGGCTTTATGGAGCTTTATCTGTGAGTGAAACGACGCTCTACGAAACCGGGCGGATTTGATACGCTGGCTGCCCTAGGCCTATGGAAGACTGCCGCCCCCTACTCCTTGTAAAGCATGAAAAATTGGATGATAAATTTATAAGAATTAAAATTAAAAAATAACGAAAGTGTGTAATTGATAAAATTATCTTGATTAAAATTGTCTTTAGATACTGTTACATACCGTTTTTATTTGTGAGTTTTGTGAATAACGCCAAGTTCTGCCGCCCCTGAAATTTTGCCGCCGTAGAGAGATCGAGAAATCCGCCCTGGGTACTGTAATTGCAATAACATTGGGATGCTATTTTCTAATCTCACCATTCCCAAAATACACCTGTTAGATAGTTAATATTAAGTATATACTAGAACTTTAACCCTACACAAACTACCACTATCACTCACGCTTTCACTATGCGGTCAAACTTCCATCATAATATTTTCTTTTCCCCGTAGCAAGTAATTAATCAACGATACGCCTGTTTATACGAAACAAGATTAGAACTAACTACCATAAAACATCAACGTCAAGTACAAATCTTATTAAATTCCCCTTCAGAAGGTTAATAGTTAATACAAATTTCATAACAATGTCGGACAAGCTCTCTAGTTTCTTCTTGTACAGAAAAACGGAATCACTTTACATTTTACTGTAGTCGTAATCTCGCGAATAAAAACTCTTACGATGTCTCGTGAGGCTGTGCCCGCAAATGGGGGCTCGGGGGAGCAAACGACGGCTTTTTGTCATTCGACAATACCACAAATTGCGTAGCATTCTGGGCCCACACTTGACGACATACACGCTTTTTATTCTAAGCCCCGTCGGTTAATAAATCAACGCGTGTAATAAAGAGGAGATGGAACGGATTGTGTGGTAAAAAGAATATAGCAGTGGGTATAATACGATTTTGATATTGAAGCAAATGACTTTATTATCGTCTAGATCGAAAAGATTCTGTTATTGGCTACTATCGTTTCAGCGTTGGCTGTAATTCAAAAAGACTGTAGAATAGGTATTAAAGACATTACTAAGAAAAAGGGAGACATATGACTATCCAAAATAGTATGTCCTACTAAACGGAGTCCATGGACACAAAACGACTCAGTCGTTCGCGGAAAGTAATATTGAAAACATGTCGGTGTAGCCATTACCATCTTCTGGTCAATAATACGCATAAGAATGCCTGATGTTGACTATCGAATTGCGAGTGCGATAACAGATTTGTGAATTTTGCTGCATTTAGTGGTGCGTTGAGCACAAGTTACAATGTTAAGAGGTACCATATCTACTTAAATATTACAAAAATGGTATGTATCCTTAAATTCATCTACGGAATGCCACTACTTCAGACTTACGCTTAATTACATTACAATTCTATGAATCGAGACCTTGTTTGTCATCGGAAACAAAAAGAATTCATTAGCACGAATATTATTAAATCTCAAATTAGTACGTTGTACATCTACAACGTGCTATATACGTATTTAATGAGGGCCCTTCTAAATAATTACAATACAAAGTAATACCGTGTTCTTTTGTGACGCAAATAAAGTTTATTTATAGCTTTGTTAAAGAGGCGAGGTTTGAGAACATGAACTACATTACTTAATCATATTTTACCTGAACCTGAACATGATCTAATTTGTTCTCCGCAGTCGCAGACAAAGATGAATTGTGAATGTTGCGGCGAAGGGCGCGCCCGCACCCATTTCCTGGGCAACCCTTACCATTCTTGTATTTATAAAACGAATTAAAAATACCGCAAGTGATGAGGACTGTTTAAAATTATGACAATATATTGCGTACCTAGTGGAATATGATGTAATCAGAAGATTTAAAATGTATAGTGATGGTTTCTAATCACATTTCTGGGAAGAAATAACAAGGCCACAAGGCCAATTGGTCACTAATAAAATTATCTTCGTGAATTCTTCAGTGTAAATCTTAAATTATTTGTGTTGACATGTTTTCGGCCATCTGCGAGCAGTCCTCTGGCACATAAAAAAATATGTGAAATAAATAAGTATTGTGGGCGAAGATGTTTTTGGGTAAAAACATTACATTAACATTATGAGTACCTATTCAAAATATGAGAATAACATTAATTAAACAATTCTTTTTCTTATCTTAAGGTTAGTGCCAACCGGTGTCAGAGTTGTTCAAGCCGCCCGAAGGCCTTTGACAAGGCTTAACAACTGCTGCCTAGAGACAACAACTGGCACCGACTTCTTACGCACTCTCCGAGGCACGGAGACAATCAGTTCAAATTCCCCTAGATGGTCACCCATCTCTGACTGACCTTGCCAAGCGTAGCTTAACCTCCGATCATTACCGGCTAGCTATGGGCGCCTCGCAATTTCGTAAACAACTGCAAAAACAATGACACGCGATCGGGTAGAGAACTAAGAAAACTCCATATGAAAGAAACTCCGTCCTAAGTCCAACACGTGTAGTTCGCGACAGGTCGAGATGACATTCGGTTTATGAGCTTTTTGCAGAATAAAATCCGAATCAAAATTACCAGGACCCGCAACGCAACAGAATCATTTAATTTAATAATTTTGTGTGCGATTTTAATTTTTTATCGGGTTCTGTTAATTTTGATTCGGATTTTATTCTGCAAAAAGATCATAACCAGAATGTCATCTCGACCTGTCGCGAACTATAAAAGTTCTCGTAACTTCCTCTATACCCTTGTTGATTACACGCATGTACTAGCTTACCAGTACTTCCCTAGTGTTCAAGTTAATACTCAACTCGTACCGTGTCTCCCTTTGTCCTTTGTTTCAGTGAGCTTTGGTAGTGTCAATTGCATCCTGCTATTGTCTCTAGCTAAACATTGCTGGTGCGATTGTTAATGCAGTTTCTGTGACATTGATTAAATATACATGTATTTACATTATTTAAAGTGAGTAAGTGTAACTCCTTACTTGTCGTATTTAGTAAACAATCTTGGCATGTCTTTTTATTATTCGTCATTCAAAATTTTACATGTTAATTAACAGTTTTTAACCTAATTATAACGTATGGGGAACTAGTTATTATATATTCTTAATAGTTATTTAAATATTAATTAATAATGACATTTTAATATTGTTCACGACAGACAAGGAAAAATAAACTTTAGTGGTGGATACCGTATTGTTTGTTAATAGTAAGTAGGTACTCTATTTATGTAAAGGAAGCATATAAAGAAGCAAATAACTACAAGTCATATAAGTAGGTAGGTAAATATTGATACTCATAACAGTGTCTTTATAATGCAGCTCCCAGGTGTCCCTAAAAGCAACATAAGAAGGTGCCCAAACTCCAAACTTCCTCGAAAGACCCATTTATTCACCTAATTTCCTGTACATTCCAGAAAGACAATTTATACTGTAATATTGTTCTAACTTCGAGCGTTACAAACTTTCTCAAAACGTTTACGTACCATCCTGTGGGAAATAACTACGTGTGTAGTAGGGTGGTACGTCTGTAGCGACGAGCATCCTCTTCCGGTTTGACTTGGAGTGTTGGCGGAACTGTTTGCACAGTGCTGCCAACATTGGAGGCCATTGTAGAGCAAAGTTGAATGTTTTGTCGTGAAAGTAAAAGTTTGTAGATAGCCACAATAAGTTTAGTTACATTGGTAACGTATGCGTAACGGGAAATTAGATTTACGTACATTTATGATGTTTATTGCTAAAGTCAATAAAGTATACGTTTTATATTGCAAGCATCTATAGGCTACGGTAACTGCTTAACAATAAACATAAAAATAATATAAAATAGACTTTGTTTAACAACCAATCTAATGGCACAGCTAATGCTGAACTATCAAATTAAAAATGTTGTAATCGTTAAGCCAAAACAAACAGTAATCAACACGGGATTTATGAATTAAAACCTCAAACCAGTTTTTTTTTTCTTTGGTCAGCAATCCCACCAGCCTCATTTTGCTATAAAACAAAATAAATCAAAACATTAACAGCATTCATGAGTAATACCTACTTAACGCGAGCGTTATTAATAGTAACTAGAAATAATTTACCCATTCGTTAACACATTTCAAAAATAAATTTATGAAATCTGACATCAGTAACAGCATTTCTCATTAAACCTCTTGTAGGAGAGAATGAATTGCTGCTTATACCGTAAATTAACGCTCCACTGGCTGTTATTACTATACGCGAGTGGAGAATGATACAAAAGTACAGTTGGCACATAAAATCGTTAATCAGAAAAATGGGCATTGGAAAATCGGGTCATATACACCCACAGAGTAAAGACTAAAGAAAGAGGTGCCCATATTAGATATTTGTAAGAAACAAAACGTGGTCATTGTTTTTTTCATTTCACTATTTACCGGTAAATAGTTGAACTACTCGCTTCGTTTTATGTCGATGTTAGTACTAGGCCGACCACTCGGCCGACTTGCTTAGGGCCAGTCCCCTTAGTAACTGGTCCATGTATACACCACCCTTTCCCAGGAAGATCGGTGTAAAGTAGCAATTTCAGCTGCGTTTCGTACCATGAGTAAGAGAACCGAAAGAATAACCCGACAACCCTCCCCTAACACTTTTTTCTAACCCGCATAGCCCCACTGCTGGACAAAGGTCTCCCCACAACTCTCTACTGTTCTCTGTTATTGGTCATTTCCAGGCCAGTTGTTATGTTATTGTTCTTACTACCGTATTACCATTCTAATAATTATTAATTACTTGGGCGTATAAATCACGACAAATCACAACTTTAGGGTACCTATAGAGTTTTAATAAAATACAATTCCTAGCCGACTGTACCTACAGCTACGTGTGAAAACACAGTGCACGATAGTTATTTCAAAGTGAAAATATGTGATTGACACAAACACGGGGTGCCTGAAACAAACACGCGAATCATAAAACAAACCTTGCCTTTTCTAACATATTCCAATTAAAAAGGCCTTTTTTACAATTCATGTTGCCTGGGTTTCCCCGCTCGTTAAGCCTACGTTTCTCAAAGCTAGTGACGGCAGTAAGCGGAGGTTTTAATAATGAAATTCCCACGGTAAATGTATAATTCATATAATACCAACTCTACAACATAGAGCACGGCATAGAGAGCACTAAATAAAAACTCTTTAATATAAGTAAATGGGTAAATCCTTAACACGTTATTTATTTCAACCCAAACGAAGCTACAGTTTCCTCTCTAGATCCCTAATGAACCATTTATCTAGATGTTATAAGTTTACACGTAGTTTACACGTACACAGTACGAAACTACCTGTACCCGAATGGGATTTAAGTACGTGAACGTTCCGAATGCATTTACGAATGTACCATATATCCCTGAAACTGGCTCGAGGAAACTGATAATTTACCTATATTATTTTTTTGGGTTCCGTACCCAATGGGTGCCAACGGAACCCTATTACTAAGCCTACGACGCTGTCCGTCCGTCTGTCCGTCTATCAGCGGGCTGTATCTCACGAACCGTAATAGGTAGGGACTTGAAATTTTCACAGACTGTGTATTTCTGTTGCCGTTACAACATTAATACAAAATCGAATTATATTAATTGAGGTTTTTATTTTACGGTAGTACGGAACCCTTCATGTGCGAGTCCGCCACGCACTTGGCCGGTTTTTTAGTTTTCTATGAAATTACTTCCTTGTAAAATTAGATTTCCTGCCTGTATAGAAATTAAAAGTAACTAGCGAAAAAAAGACAAGTAACAAGGATGATAAAGTTCATCATATTATAATTCTTATAGTGATAATTTTTCACCAGTTATCTCTGAAGTTGTCTGTCATAACTAGGTAATATATGTGACATACACTCATCACCTGTGTCCACCAGTGGAGGCAGGAGAGATGGTAGGTACCTTTACCTATACCAAAAGGATTGCCACATTTCTAAAGTAATATTGTTTATAGAGGGTGCAGATTAATAGAATTTTCGCACATCTAGAAAGACAATGAATAACGTCATTACGTTGTTTGTTAACTTAAAAATCTAACTAAATCTGGCCACCAGTAACATGCAAAATAACAATTTGCAACACCATTAATTAAATCTTCCCGTTAAATTGAAGCCGACACGACCGGGTAAACTCTGGTTCGTGATTAATTGCGTCGCTCGCGTGTATTTATTCAACCCCTCCCAGCAGCAGTCAGCGGCCATTTCATACACCCCACCTGTCTACTCAGCTGTTATCTATTCAGGCTATGACATTGATGGACTTACGTCCTCTCGGTATATCATACGTGTATCGAACGTGAAGAATCGTGCCAAAATATCGGACGCCGCCGATCTACACACAATAAACTACGAGTAAACATTGTAATGTCTATGCGTTCTGACGTCAAAACTGAGTGCGCGGGCGCGGCATGCGCCTGATGTAGACGCACCCAATTAATAAGTACCTAATTTTCCGTCAGAAAACATTGGTATAGTTAGCAACATCAGTCGCTGAACTTTTTTTTTTTTAATCGGTAAAACTCGTTACTTTATAAGGTTGGTGAACATGACCAAACCTAATTATTAGCAACATATATCATAAAACAATAAAATCATGGATTTGATGCAAAACTAAAGCGTGCAAGTGATTAGAACATCTCTGAATGTTCTTCGACTTATGTTGCTGATCGTAATCAAGCTTAAACTTTATTTACTTAAGTCCTTTTTCCTTTTTCTTTTCTAGTTGCTCACAATTCTCACAATTGCCAGATACCGCGCGGTGCCGGTGGGTGAGAAATTGCCAGTGTTGCTAGAGCCCGCTCGATTGCTAATGTGCTGGGAATTAGCACTGATGTTGGAAGTTCTATTGAGTACAGTGATGTATAGCTTAATATGTTTTTAAGTAGCGTATCGCAGGACTCATGGACTAATGACTAAAATAAAAGTTTTTTTAAAGGCGTAGGTAATTGCGTTTACTTTTTGTGCTGTGTGTAAAGACATTACCAAGAATGAGGGAGACATGTGATTGTACAGAACGGTATGCCTTACTAAACAGAGTCCATGGACACAGTACGAGTGAGTAGTTCACGGAAAATAATGTTGAAAACATGTCGGTACTATCAATACCGCTCATCTTCTGATGAAATTATACGCATTAACATTTTTTTTTATCCTGGGACATTCTTTTACACACGGCTATCTGATCCCAAACTAAGCAGAGCTTGTACTATGGAAACCAGATAACTGATATTACTACATATACTACTTTTTTATTTGTAAATACATACTTAATATACATATACACCCAGACTGTCATAATTATGTTAGGCGAGCTGGGATACCCGATTATGCGGCGTCTTTGGCTTATTGGTCTGTGTTTACACGAAAACATTTTGCGACCGATTCAAATTACCAAAAAGTCACATTTGCCGTTATTAAAGAACACGATCTTACTGAACGGGTGTAGGAGTCACATTTCATACCTTATCGTCCATTTAGCCGAGAATGTCCAATGAACTTACAATAAAAAATGTTGGCTGTAAAAAGTAATAGCTTTAATAGTTCGCAGGTGAGACAGGTAAATAGCTCGTCAGTCTTGTAGACCGGTAACTCTACCAATAAATTGTACGTTTGATACCATTCGTTATACGTTAACGTCTACGTAAAATGTTTGTATAACGAATTTATTCATTATTGGCCTCCAGAAAAAAAAAACCTATAAAAAGAAGAGCAATCTTATTGTTGCTACATAAATCAATCGGTAGAACGAATATCTTACGGCCAAATTTATTTATTTTTGCCAGTTTACAATGGCAAGCAAACATTTGAACAACAATTTAATTTGATTAGGAACACAAGTGATTTGTAACCCCAGTGTAAGTACATCATAACTTTATATAAATAAAGATGTAAGTCTACGTGTACCTAAGAAATAAATACAGGAGATACTGAAAACAATTTTATAAAAGGCTTTAACGTAAAATTTCCGATGACAAAGAGGGAAACTTCGACAGTTGAAATTTCATTACTCGTTTTCAAGGCTTCCTTTTATATCGTAAAATAGAAGGTACATATTTATTTCTAAAAATAAATAACGAGTTTACCTCAAAACTTAATTCATAAATATAGCTATATTATTTTGTGATAAACAGAAAACGTCAAAAGATAATAATTAACAAGGCTTCTTGCATGCAATAATAGCTTTTAATATATTTTAGTAAATAAGCGAAATATAATAGTAACTTGACCTACGTACCTACTAGTATACCCTATAGCCTTGATAGGTCGTTATCTCGTGCTGAAACTATTGATATAGATGTTAAGATAAACAAGAATATATTTACCAAAACACACTGTATTTAAAATAAGCAAGAGGCGACAGAAAAAAATATATTTCAAAAGACAAGCCCGCTTAGTTTCTTGCCGGATCTTTTCAGTCGAGGTGTTTGTTTCAGAGATAAGTATTAAGTAAAAAAATATAATTTGTAAGTGCCCCCGTAGGCCTAAACGAAATAAACTATTCGTTTTTTGTTAGTAGATATGTGTTTATTACTGTGATAAAACATCGCTACAAAGACAAAAGATCCGACTATAAAAATGAAGTGCACACAGAAACGAATAGGTACATTATGTAACACAATAACAAAACAGCCGATTGGCGTCAACATTACATTTATTCTTATGAAGAGCATAAAAACATGTATTTGTATCTTCTTCCACATTTTTATTTATTTTACTAAAGTGGCAAACAAGTTTATGGCCCACCTGACGTTAAGCAGTTGCCGTAGCCTAAAGATGCTTGCAATATCAAAGGCATCGCTCGCACTTTACCGATCTGACGGGGAGTGGGACTGAGGGAGGGGAAGGGGAGCTTCCGGCGCTCTCACTCATCGTACGAAACGCAGCTGTATTAGCTACTTTACGCCGATCTTCTGTGAGAGGGTGGTACTAACCCGGTCGAGCAAGCCCATATATGAGCTGCAGTTACCGGCTTTAGCTTGGCTCTACCACCAATTATACGGTATAAGTACTCATATACAATAAAAGTCATAAATAGTCAGTAATAGTCAGTTCCTGTATACACGGCGACAAGGTTCACCACCTGTCACGTTGGGTTCTGACTATCTGGTGAAACGTGGGCTTTGTGTTGGTTAATACCTCCACAATGTGGTGGTGTATGGCCACTCAAGCCCCTGACTACCCCCGAATGGGGATAAAAGTCGTGACGTTACATTTATTTATAAGTACTCATATAGAAGTTTATGTGATGTAATTTTCTCCACAGCTTATATTCACAGACAGAATCAGCAGTTCGTATTATGCCAGGATGTACTTATACGCAGGGTTCCTTTATTAGGCTCATTTGCAAACATGCGAGAGTGAAAGGAAATCAGAAGGGATATTGCAACAATGAGTGAACTCATACAAATGAATTTCGTGACTCGCGATCTTATTTTAAGTGGAACATTTGAACAAGCTCAGCGTTAGCTTTGTAGGCGTATATAAACGGAGATTTAACATCTAAACTAGCAGTTAAGTAAATTACGAAAACACAAGTAGGTAGGTATCTTATTTGGCGGCGTCTTCATCAGGCGCATGCCTCGGGCGAGCACTCACTTTTGACGTCGGAACGCATAGACGTAATGTCATAATATGAGTGCTCGGGTGAGGCATGCGCGCCATATGGACACATCTATTGTGTAAAGGACCATTTGAATTTTTTTATCTAAAATATTACATCATGAAATTAATTGCTTAAAACAATCACGTAACCAATAATAAATTAATGGCTCGAAACCTGATTTTTATATAAATAATTAATGTTCAATTTCATTCGGCGTCGTCGTCGGATTTTGGTACAATCAGTAAAGTAAACGCTTGCAAAATAATGTCTCTGTCATTACAAAAAGCTTTGCCTGCGAGTTTTAATCGAATTCCCTGCAGCCTACTCGAACGGAAATGTAAATTGGAATGCTAATCAACTCTTCCACTCCGTAATCATCATTAATGAATCCAATCAATATCGTCTTAACTCGAGGTTTCTTACTTTTCTCAATTAGGTCAGTATTAAAATATGATGACGTAACCATGACTTGGAAAATTTGTACCAACCATTGATGTACTATTTGAGCAGATATGGTACGTCCTTGCATTGCAATCACTATAATTGTGCATATTGCACCCCTACATGCAGCGAAATGCAATACCGACATGTTTTCAACATTATTTTCCGTGAACGACTGATTCGTACCGTGTCTATGGACTCCGTTTAGTATGACATACTATTTGGACAGTTACGTGTTTCCCTCTTTCTTGTTAATGTCTTGAATATGTTATGAATTGAATTGGTTGTTGTGTCCATTCAAATCCTTTGAACATTTTGTCCGATGTATTCTATCATCTTCGTTTTTAGGGTTCCGTACCCAAAGGGTGTCAACGGGACCCTATTAGTAAGCCTACGCTGTCCGTCTGTCCGTCCATCTGTCTGTCCGTCTGTCCGTCTGTCAGCGGGCTGTATCTCACGAACCGTAATAGGTAAAAACTTGAAATTTTCCCAGAATTTGTATTTCTGTTGC
This sequence comes from Drymonia ruficornis, assembly GCA_947859195.1. Lineage (NCBI taxonomy): Eukaryota > Metazoa > Arthropoda > Insecta > Lepidoptera > Notodontidae > Drymonia > Drymonia ruficornis. The sequence continues at coordinate 5,332,216 of OX401904.1, forward strand.
CGCTACAACAACAAATAAAAAAAAAAAAAAATTAAAAATAAGGGGGCTCCCATACAATACACTTATATGATATTTTTGACGTATTTATTCGGTGACGGTGGTACGGAACCCTTTATGTGCGAGTCCCAGACGCACTAGGTTTTTTACACAAGTTTCTTCACGAATTCCCGCAACACTGCGCGGTCCATCGATACTTTTTATCCGACCTCTATAAGTGATATATCGCACCCCAGATAATGGTAAGGTCACTTCACAGACATCCTAAATCATATTCAATTGGATGGCCTGAAATAAAATTAGCTTCGGGTAATTTATTTCATGTATGCCCTTTCCTTTGTACGTTTCAAGAAACGACTTCGCGGCTTTTATTGTTATGTTCTAAGATCAGTTATCTAAAGACATCATTACTGAGTCATAGGGCGATAAAATAATGTTGAATTGGATATATAGCAACAGCGTTTTTTGATAATACCAATGTTATTGGAAACTATCCAAATTTTTTGGGTGAAAAAGAATAAATAGATGAATCAGATCTAGGAGAATATATTGGCGTCTGTGCGTAATTTGATATGGTATAACGTATATATGTAACACCTCACATCTCTTAATAGGTATAAGTATAGGAAGTTATAGTATATATGGAGGTACTTACAAACTGCTTCGTAGTACCAACTGATCTTGACATTCAATAAGTACTTACTTATCATTTGGTGCGTCCAGATGCCTCGCATGCCTCGCCCGAGCACTAATGTTATGACATTACGATGTAAAAACTGAGTGCTCGGGCTAGGCATGCGCCTGTTCTGAACGCAGCTATTAATATGACAAGATAATTTTAAGGCATGTTAAATTCGCTAACTTGCAACGGCCACCTTGGTGGGCTATGGTGCGTATGGCCCACACATTGAGGGGAAATGTACCCAGTATTTATGGCAATAGACTCGCCCCCTGTTACATTGGAAGCAAAACGCCATTTGCCATCAGTGAAAGCAATGCAGATTATCTCACTTACCACTTCTGTATTTGTTATTGAAATTAAGTTGCTGATAAAACCTACTTCTTTTTTTTGTATGGTCCATTCAGTTTAATATTTATTTCACCAGTGTCAAGTAAATAGCATCAACAAACACATTAATAACGATACAAAACCAAAAATAGACGCTGATAGTACTTATTTGCACTTATCCTGCTTAATTGACACTTAAATAATGTTACTGACACAAGTTACTCCATCATAGTTAACAAGTTTGCTATGATACACCAAACAACAGTTTGTGGCAACGATATTAATTTTATCGAGGCCGAAACAATGACTCCGAACGTTCCCCGGTTTAATTATCTTAAATTGAAACTCATTATATCGACCGCTGACGCCGCCGCAAACCGTTTAGTATGGATCTAGCAATAAAGGACCTTTACACTAATATCATCTCTATTCGAAGCGAGACAATGTCTAATACCTTCATTATAGTTTGAATACGATTATCACTTGTCTTCGGTGAAGGAGTTTTGTAAACCTAAGGCGTTTGACATTTGATTAGTAGGTAGGTACATCTGTGCCCACTTCGGATTAGATTAAAATAATTGATTCATGTGGTCATGCCATTATATTGTACCTTCTTCGTCACTTTCATTTTTTCATTCTCATCAATTGGTGCATCCAGATGCCTTCCATGCCTCGCCCGTGCACTCATGTTATGACATTATATCTTTGCATTCTGAGGTCAAAACTGAGTGGTCGGGTGCGGCATGCGCCTGATGTAGAGCCAATAGACGCCACCCAAAGTGGAGGTTTCGGGTTCGATCCCCATCAAGGTAATTAAACTATTGACGTGTGAACACACTCAGTACAAGCATTGAGCTTACTAGGAGGGGTTAACGAAATTATACTAGTCATGTGAGAACCTTACGAACTTGCAAAAAAAAAGTTAATTCAAATACACATTGTATTGTTACAGGGCCTTTCTTAGAATTATATGCGTGTGCTGCCCGAGAAAGCTGCGACGGAAATACCAGCCACAACTGCGATTCAAACAATCCCAAGTAAGTATTCTTAAATAAACAGAGGTAGAGTTCTTTTTCCTTTAACAAAAATCTAGAGTAAAATAAAACTTTTAATTTGTGTTGCGAAAGAGCCGCTTTTTAATTAGATTGTCACGAATTTGTTATTTTACTTTCAGTTGCGCACGACTCGACGTTATTACTCATCGAGCGAACTGATGGGCATACAGCAGATCAGGCAAAACTCCTGCGAACAGACTTACATTTAGCGATACAGCTTTATCTTTGAACATCACTCCGTTTTCTCCTCCTCCAAGTGCCTTGACGATAACAGTTTATACCTTCCAAAGTTATCTATGCGATTTAGAAGTCATTATGAGACCTTTCTGGACGCATTATTAAACCAGTGATGCTTAGTCGCTATTTGAGTGAGTCTCCGGCTCTTAACCCCAGTATCAAATAAGGTCGACTTCGTAAAAAAGACGTCAATCTGAGGTCAATTTAGGGTCAGTGACGTAAACGTCTTTATGACGAAGACGTACGTCGTAATGCTACTAGGGAAGTCCATGTGTCAAGGTACGTGCGGTGTTGTATCTGCTCACATGTTGCACTCAGTGTGTCCCCGCCCTTGTGACTGTGCACGCTATTAAAACGATTAATTGTCTGCACTTGGTGTCACTGTCACCCGAGGATTACAATAATTCGTCTCTCTATACCTATAACGCTTCTCATAAATCTGTGCCCGACAAAGACTGACTTTAATATTCTATGCATGTTTCTTGGAAGATATTGACACAATCCTATATTGACAAATATAAAGTGTCTTGCTTTGCATAAGATTCCAATGGATTCGAGGAGAGTGCTATTTTTTTATCTCCTATTTCTATTTTGAGTGTTTATTAAATCACAAATTACATTCATCACTTAAGTTATCTCCGTGTGAACTTCTGAATCAAATTTGCCCACTTAACCACATTTCCTGTTCGTCGTCCTTTACATGAATCTGTGTGTAACTTCGGCAAAAACCTATCTCGAAAAATATAATAATAATAATGTTTACTACCAACTTCTTCCATTCGATGTACAGAAAAGGTCAAAAATATATGTATGCACTTTGCAATTTTAAAAACCACTTAGGTAGCTACTAACACTTCAGAAATTTCAAGAAATTAATTTCAGATCATTATTTGACTTATTTCTAGGTATCAATAAGATCCATATGGACATATATTTATGCCCTTGACTGTACATATCTAAATGTTTTCAATCGCATGACTCCAACCGTGACTAACTTCGACAAAAGTTCTCTAAATAAAGCGATCCATCTTTTATTGTCTGCAGATGCGGACTTACTGCAAACTATTTGAATATTTTTGTCATTTGCAGTACCCAGTGTCGACGATGATGTACTCGTCGGTGTCCCAGCACGAGATGTGTCGGTTGTGACATCAGGCGCGCGCGGGCACGATGCGCGCGCCGCGCGCCGGCCGCTGCCCCTGATGTCGCGACCGCCGCTCCGTGCGGGCCACCCGTCGGAGCGGCGACCGCGGCTGCCCTGACGCATACCGCATGAGGCACCTCGACCACGCGTCCTTCGACGAGCCAATCCCCTGCGTCGACAGACACCTGTGCCAGGAGACAGTCCCCTACTGCCAGGACTCCGAGTCCGTGAGTGAAGTGAGCTTGGACAGTGACAGTAGGAACCCGTCTATCAAGAGAAATTTGAGCAAGAAGAAAGTAACTTATCAAACCAAAGCTGAAGTGATCTCAAACTAAATTGTAGAATTGTAGGTGATTGTTTTATGTAGCTGGTCCGTTTAGATTGTCTCGAGTCACCGAACTTCCAACGTTCTCTAGATTGAAATTACGCGTAAATTCAGACTTCTCTTCGTAGCTTGACCTCCGCCTCAACGTAGTATGAGCTACTACGTAAATTCGTAGCGCATGGCGGCTACGAATGCTACGACATTTCTTTATAAAATAATGTAAATACCTACCTCAACATGACCAAGGCATTCTAAATAGGCGGGCTTTGTTCTAGTCATGTCTTTCCAAGTGAAAAAAATCAATCAGGAGCTGTGATTTACTGATTAGCTGTGTATATAGTGTACTATGTATATTATATGTCGTTTCCATAATCATCGCTTAATGTATTACCTACTTGTCATAATAATGAGGGAATTAATGCGCTTCACGACTTTGTACATATTTTATGTAAACTAGAACATTGCAAATACTCATACTCGTAGCAATATTTTGTAGACGAAGTTAAACAACAGAGTGTTAGACGAAAAACATTTTATTCTTATTTTGGCTGTGGACAACAAAATGTACACTATTTGTAAATAAATTAAATGAATACATACGTAATGCTTGATCATAAATATAAAAAATTAAAACCAGTTTACTCTCAAATAACACACCGGGACTTTAAATACAGAGTCCTCATCGCCCTGCATTCTCTAGTTTAACTTTGTGAAATATTTGAACTATACGTGGATATAAACTATACCTAAAGCGTGTATATACCTAAATTATTGTATGTAAATGAGAATATTATCATAGTAATCTAAGAATTTCTTCCAGTAACATTCAGAATTTACGGCCACATAACCATAAAGAATTTTTATCAATTTCATTATTTCTGTTCAAGTTATGTATGGCAACCATCAAGTTACTCAACTACTGCCTGCGTAGCTCATTATCATGTAGGTACATGAAATCCTGTCAATATTTCGATATTAATAGTATGCCAACTCTGTATATAGAGTCTTCTGAACTAGGAAGCTTCTAAGAAGGAACTGAATGAGCCCTACCTATTTATTTTACAAAAATATATTTAAAAAAACACAGGCAAGACTCAGTAACATTATTTATTAAACAAAATCACTGCTTCACGCCGATCTTCCGTGAGAGGGTGGTACTACCCCAGTCGAGCCAGCCCGTATATAAGCTGCACTCAATTGGCTAGTGGCCCCACCACCAATAAAAACTGCAGGTCGTGCGGCTCACGCGTGGTTTTTTGTGTTTACATAGCATAAACTAAATGCGATAATTAATAATGTGTTCGAAGATATAACTTTCTAGCTATGTGCAAAGATAATATAACCACTACGTTGGAAGAGTACCTAACCGTGCGTTTCCACTGCGCAATAACATGTTGTCGTAACATATTGCTGTCTCTATTTAATGACAGCAAAAAAATAGAGACAGCAATATGTTGTGTCAACATGTTTTTGTGCAGTGGAAACGCACGGTAACGGACGGCCATAAACAGTGGCCGATATCATACCAAATTAAGAAGTGACGTAATTACAGCCGGTTTTCTAACTCTCGGCTCTGTTCTTTGGTACCTATTTATTTCTTACTAGTTTATAAATACCAAAAATATATGATAATGATATTATGTATATAATATTACATACCTACGCATCTAAATGTATTATTAGTGGTTATTTCGACAACCATTACGATTAATAATAATGTATTATTTTCCTTATACCACAATCTTGTAAATTTCCCCTCGTTTAATACCAGTGTGCCTGTCTAACACTATATAGCCAGTAGGTGTACCTATTATATACTAATCTGTACATACTACATTACGCATACTCTATGACACATAATATAAATGTATACTTAACGCTATGGCTAGATATTTCGATACTGTGAATAAAGTAAATTAAAATGTAACGTTATTTCAAATGGGTTGTCGTATAAATTTATATAAAATATTTTTTCTAAAACATTGTTTTATTGAAATATCCTTAATCTTGAGAATTGCGACCTACCACCAACCTACCAATACTATAAATGCGAAATTAAGTGTGTGTGAATGTTTGTTACCACGTATCTCCATAACTACTAAACCGATTATAAAGAAATGAAAAACGTAAATAGCTCTGGCTCTGGAATAAGACATAGGCTAATCTTATACATCAATTTCTACGTGGGCAAAGCCGCGGGTCACAGCTAGTATTCATATATAAATGCATTACTTACTTAATAAATGTCAAATTTGTAACCTCGTCAAAATATCCTTCATATGACCATGAAGCAAATATACAATATATTAAAAGAAACTCTCAAAACATACTTGCAAAAAAAGTCTATAGTGCCCTTTGCTGTATACAATAGGATTCACACAATAGTATTTTTCTTTCAGAGAAACTTTCACATAATCCGTTGTGATTATCAAACCCCGACCTGAATGCTACGAGCGCCAGTGAATGACAACAAAGAGTGTGTGATCCGTTAATGAAACATATTTTCTATACAAACAAACAAACAAAAACATACAAAGGGTCCATTTTAGAATTTTTGGACACGAGGAAAGATAAACATAGTAGATAAACATTTGGAAATTAGTTATTTGCTGGATAAAGTATAATATATACAAAGACTGGGACCATTATTTTGTGGGAGAAAATAATTATATCGGTAGATGAAATGACTTAAAGAACTATCAGACCAGAAAGACGATAGCTAGTTTCATACTTTCATGTTTCAGTATTTCATGTGATTCTAGAAACAAAAAAAATACTATTATATTATTTTAAGTATTTCCATTTTATAACCACGTTTTATTTCTTTCAATTTCTGACGAAATTGTAGCTTATCGATGAAACCAAATTGAATTTTTAAACCTTTTTATTTACAACATTGAAAAAATCTGTACAGTTATTTAAAATTTAAGTAACATTATTAGCTCATTTTTAAGTTAAAGTACATTAATTAATACAATGAAAGTGATTAATATAATTATGACGGCAACATCAGTTTGTGCTGCTTACAGTCGGGATAACCATTTTAACAACACAATAGACGCCAAAGAAAACGTTTTTCATAATGTTGGTGAAGATATACTTAACACAGCCAAAAAAATATTCAAAGTGTTCAATCCAAAGACAAATCTTACGGAGACACCGAAAATAACAATGTTACTAACAATGCACAGTGGTTTAAGCAAAATATTCGAACGAAATTCTGAAATTTACGACAAAATAAAAAATATAAGCAAAGTTACTACCGACATTAAAAACAACAGTAGATATTTTGATTTAAGCGGTCTTACTGCAATGCTGTATCTAGTCAGATTGCAAAAAAATAAGAAAAACAGTAAAAATATACCTAATATAACACAGAACCAGGGTAAAGATAACATTTCAGGAGATTTCAAAGATGAGAAAGAACTAATAGATTTCGTAAAAAGTTTTGCAGTAAAACTAAACACGCTTACTGTTAACGACTTGTTCAAACCTGCCAATGAAAGCGGTGATAATAAAATGGTTAAGAAGCGAAAATTAAAATACTGGCGTGAGTTATAATATTATTAGATAGAGTCTGATAAACGAATGACGGGTGAATGATGCATCTAGACGGATGGTATGAAAGAGCCCAAGACCGCAATGGATGGAAGAAGATGGGGGAGATCATTGCCCAACAGTGGGACACACTAGGTTAAAATAAAAAGACGAATGAAAATCGACCGGACAACACAACAATTGTATGGTCCCAAGCTAAGCGGCGCTTGTACTATGGGCTCCATACAATGGACTGGGGGCGATCCCAGTGACACTTAGACCAGGGAAAATTACGAAAAAGCCATTTCCGAAATTTGTACTCACAACTACCCGGTGTACTTAGCTGAGGGGCCTACGCTCGAACCACTACGCGAAGTGGTAAAATTTATATTTTTGTCAAGCTCCTTAATAAATTCTTATAACACAGGTCCAGAAGCACATAGTGAAGAACAATATCCATTTAATAACATTACCAGAAGGATATACAAAGGACAGCCAATTAAAGCAAATAAACATTCCTTCATGGCTAGTATACATATTGATGGCACATTTGTATGTTCTGGATCTATGATCAGCTTGAACTTAATAATCACTGCTGCATCATGTTTGAATTTGTAAGCCAGTTTTATTATTACTTTGGGGATATATGCGATTCAGTTCTATGTGCAATAGACTCATGTCTTTTTCTTCTTTACCGTATTCTTCATTTCTGAAGGTCGTGCTAGCAGGTACCCCAATTCTAAATGTTTCAGTGAACAAGTCACTAGCAGGTCGGTCGTCGCCCATATCGGTAGCGACGATCTCAATAAAGGCGGATTACTTATTCCCGTCGTGCGAGTATACACCCACCCTTTCTACAACCCTAAAAATTTGAGGAACAATATGGCGATCATCAAGCTGCAGAAAACTTCGTTTGATCCAACGGAAATCAGGAGGATTAAACTTCACAGAGATAATACGAGTATAATCCCCAATGATGATACTAAGGTTGTTGTATTAGGTTGGGGAGCGACAGACGTAAGTAAAGTCAGCACCATAAGTCGCTGAACATTCTCATATTTTCAAATCGGTTATACTCCTTATTTTACTAACGTTGCTGAATATTACCAAACATTAGCACCATACCTAAATTGTGTTTAAATGAAGAAAAATAAAGGATTTGATGCAAAAGAAAATTGCGAAAGCGTTTTGGAAACCTGAGAATGTTCAGCGACTTATGTTGCTGACCGTACCTACCCATGTACATCTTTGAGCCTGTATGGTGCGTCTTTATGAAACGCTGCAGCACCTGAGCAATCAATTTTGATGTCTGACCATGCTGACATAACGTTATATCTAACTGCTCAGGGCTAAGAGTAGGTAAAACAATTTCCCTAAAATTTATAGAGCTATTAGCCGGTTATAATGGGTTTGAAAAGCATTTCTAGGAACAAAAGTGATTTGCAATGCTAGTGTAAGTCCATCACAAGTTTCAAAAAATTTGGGGGTTAGTCTTTTTTACAGTTTTTAGAGGTGATGTTGTGACTTGTTTTATTTATTTAGCAATAGCTAAAGGAGCTAAAGAAGTGCTTACTACAATGGCTCTCATTGAGAACTTGAGCAAAATTAATAAAATGTTTACATTTTTTTCAGGATAATCAACTTTCTAAGCCGAATTACCAGCTAAAAAGCGCAAAGCTTGACGTTTATGACTTAAAACAATGTACAGATATGTATTCAAGGTAATTAACTACTTTACGTGAAGATTACCTCCCACAAACAAGCCTTCCATGAATATTTACTGACACATTTGTAACGTAATTCACCAATTTATTAGCTATCTACATTTTTCAGTCAATATGTTACTGAAAGGCACTTTTGCGCGGGTTTTATTACAAAAGGAGGCGGCGCTTGTCACGTTAGTATTTTAGATCTTGCATTTTCAAATAACCTTATCTGGGTCCAACATAATTGAAACAACCGTATATTTTTAGAAAGATGTTGGTGGTCCAGGAATAATAAACGGAGTCCTTGTAGGAGTCATAAGTTTTGGACCTACTGTATGCGGCAGTCCAGATGCACCTACTGTCTTCATGAAAATAGGGAGTTACATAGCTTGGATCTCAGAAATTATATATCAGGTCGGACGAGTAGTACGTATACACTTATCTACCTTTAATACAAGTAACGCATATTTTATTTATTTACTGACTTTTATGATTTATTTCGCAAGGATACAAAAAAAAGTAATCAGAAAGAGGAGGAATCAGGCAATACTAACAAAATACCCAATATGAACACCTATTACAAGAAGCGTCAATCCGTTCATAGAAACGCAAGAGCTGAGGCCATAACGATAGTGAAGGAAATAATAAACGAAATTGTGCTCACAAGCGACGACCACCTAGACGAGACTTTATACAACGATCTTTATGAAGACTTCAATCAACTGTACATCAAGTCATTAAAGCAAAACTTCGGGGAATTAGATGACAGTATTGAAGTCCCAAAAGCTAATACTGATGAGGATTCAGAATATTATAATGACCATATATTGAATAATAATGTGATTCGGTCATCGGACAAAGCAATAAAAAATGAAGACTACTACTCTATCAATACATTGGCATCACGAAGCATGGAAAATTACGCTTCGACTGATGAAGCTGATTACGAAGTTTCGGACAATAACGAAGACGAAAAAGGTTTGAATATTGATATGCCAAATACTGAATACAATATAAATCAAACCAATCAACACGAGACAACTGATATGTGGGGCTTACCAAAACTATTGTTCCTGTTTAACCCGCATGATAATAAGAATAATGATGAGGAACAATGGAATATAAATCCTGCAACACCATCAAATGATCAAGATATGAAAACACAGCGCAATTCAGGCCAACAATAACAACTAAATTAGAAAGGGAAGTTTTTAATACTCTAAGTGGTCGTATTGGTAAATCTATATATGCTTCTGATGATGAAAATGATAACGATAGACACGTCAGGGAATCTAGAGAGTAATCTTTACATGTTACCCATATTCCGAAGACCAATAATAATTGGTGCCCGATGGGATTTCCGTTCAAACTTTTATTCCCTGTTGAACTTCTTTGAGGGGATGAATTTTCAAAAATCCTGCCTTTATGCTCACCTACGATACATAAGAAACTCATTTGCGAAATTTCATGCTTCTAGCTAAACGGGTTCAGTTGTTTTTTTTATATAAATTACATTTTCTGTTTTAATCTTGTTTCACTGTAGGTTCTTACGTCATCAATATTATGTCAGCCCCCAATCCTTTGTGCTATGTCAGTGACCTCTGTTCGTCTACATATTATCTCATAGGTTCCGATTCAATCTCGAGCATTGCCCTTAAATAGCTCTCTGTGTGACCTTGTTATGAAGCCACAAGTTAGCGACGTCTGAGTGTCATAAGTCATAATTTTATCCAACCATTATATTTCATGTTTGACTTTCCCTTACTTGTAAATTTAATAAATAATGTATTAATTGTAGCTTTATTATAGACATGACGACGCTCTCATCTTATGTGAGTGTAGTTTATGTTACCAGTGTATAAATTACCAATAATTGTAGAGCACAAGCTGCTACAAGGATGTTAACAATGCCGGCAAGTGTATCACAATAACGGCCATAATTAAGCTAGTGTCGATACAACAATGTACCAGCCAGTGTAATGTCGACGGCAAGTTACGAAGCACTTTCATTATTGTGTAGACAAAGCATATTTTCTGATCAACATCAAAAACTTTAACAAAGGAAAATTAATTAATTAATTGCGTTTTTTCGGCATGAGAATACACTTGTTAAATAACTAGTGTATTCTATATTCGGGTGAATAAGTAATTAAAAAAATCGTTGATTCATAAAATTCTTGGTTTGCTGCCAATCTTATATAAAATTGAGCAAGGATTGTGTTGCTATCAATACGAATGATGTCGGTGAACTATTGGCACAGATGCAGCCTTGGTATTTAATATTGGATATACGCAACGATCTTTGATCGAAGGATATATGAAATTGACGGCATAGAATAGGTGAATCAACGATTGGTAAAATACTGAATGCAGATATAAAAACCGGCCAAGTGCGTGTCGGACTCGCACATAAAAGGACCGCGTTCCGGGTTCCGTACCACCGTAGAATAGAAACGTCAAAAATATCAAGTTCCTTGTATGCGGACCCCCTTTATTTTTAAATTATATTTTATATTTAGTATGTGTTGTTGTAGCGGCGACTGAAATACACATTCTGTGAAAATTACAACTCTCTACCTATTACGGCTCGTAAGATACAGCCTGCTGACAGACGAACAGACGGACAGCGAAGGCTTATTAATAGGGTCCCGTTGGCACCCTTTGGGTACAGAACCCTAAAAAATATCAATTAAGATCACCAAACAAACACATCAACTTTACTAGTTACATCATCATCATCATCACTTCAGCCAAAAGACGTCCACTGTTGGACATAGGCCTCCCCCAAGGATTTCCACAACGACCGGTCCTGTGCCACTTGCATCCAGGGGTTTCCCGCGACCTTCACTAGGTCGTCAGTCCACCTTGTGGGGGGCCTACCCACGCTGCGTCTTCCGGTACGTGATCGCCACTCAAGAACCTTTCTGCCCCATCGGCCATCAGTTCTTCGGGCTATGGGCCCCGCCCACTGCCACTTCAGCCTGCTAATTCGCAGAGTTATGTCGGTGACACTAGTTACGCTCAGGGTAAATCACGAAAATATATTAAGACAAGCATTATGCAATGGAATGAGAGACCTTTATAGGTGAATATAATTTAAGGTACGCAGTCTCTGTGCGATTTGAATTTCACTTCATTACGTACATTTTACGTTCCTACATCCATGATTTTGTAACATGATACATTATCGGGAATAAATAAATAGAGCGGTTGGTACGAGATAGGCGCAGCACGTAGCTCTAACTAATGTAATTATGTGTTCGGCATAAATCATGCATCGACAATGTAGAGCACATGGTCGATGCTGCAAATGTGTGCAGTTAACAGCCACTGAAAATGTAGCGTTATAATAGGCAACTTGTTTCCTATTTATCGATATAATACAAAGCATTAAATACTAAAATTATTTGGTTAACATTACGCAATATCAGTGCCCAAGGTCTACAAATTGTTTTGTTAAAATGTAAGTATGGATACATTAACAGCGGGGCTAAGAAGGCCCTGTCGATCAGTGGATCACGTTATTTATAGAAACACGATTGGTGCTAATATTAATGCTAGTCTCACCTCCTAATATTTCTTCTGTAACGCCCAAAACGCCTACTATTTATACGAGTTCTGATACCAATCTTATGCATTTCTATTAAACAGCTCTAGCGTAATAAATATCAATATATAAGAGTCGCTATCCAAATTAAAGTCGTTCTTAGTGGCCATAAACAAGTTTTTCATCAGAGAAATCCAAAGTTTTATTACTGAGCCACATCTTATCTTCACGCGCCATTGGCCCACGAGTCTTTATCCACAAAATGGATATTCATAAAATCTTCTTTGTGGACAGCGCGATCCTTTTGTCGGCAGCCTGTAGGTTCGCACACGCACTAGTAATCAGATTTTTACATATTCCCTACGTATTCTTTTACTTATTCTCGGTTCGACTTTTAAATACTAATTTCGATAATCATGAGTAATCGAATTCGATACGATAATCAAAAAATATTTCTAAAAATGCCGTTTTAGAACCCTCATTTTATATGAGGGTTCAAAACTTTGTGTTTTGAAATAAAAGAGGCCCTTAATCATTTAAAAATGTACACCTAATACGAATAAATTAAGAACATAAAAGAAAACAGAGCTGATTAGCAATACAGCTGTCAAAAACTCTCGCAGATAAAGTTGTAAAGAAAGTTTTGATTGAATTAGCGGTTGAATGTCATTAAATCAACAAGCTGTGGACTACCCAAATCTACTGGAACTAAGAAGTGACTCTACAGAGCACGGGACTCTCAGGTAAATGGAAATAAAATAAGAGATAATAAAATATCCCGGTGAGAAATCTTGGAAGCGCCGCGACTATTTATCGGTAAAGCGAATGGAAAACGTTTTATTTGTATTGAAGCAACATTTCTAGATTAATATGGTTAAAGAAAGCGAATGGGTAAATGTCCTTCGGTATTTTTGGAATGAATTTAAATCACGCATTTGAAAAAAAAAATCACCATCAGGAATTTGCAATTAAAACATAGCAAAACAGTTGAATGTCGATCATTCCTGGAATCCTTAATCCGATTGTTTGACGTTATTCCCTTTCAAACTCAGCAGCCACCGTCTAGAAAATTGAATTACTTTTGAATAGGTATTTATTTGTAAATCCCCTGAAATTCAGAAACCTGCAAATCTAATAGGTACACAACTTAGTGGACACTACAGCACCTACAAATTCTTCGGATGAAAATAAACTTAGAATACAAAATTCAAAAATAGAATTATTTATTATCTAACTAGTAACATACATTGAAGACCAATCAAAACTTTTTAATTTCACGATCCACGATCAAGACAATCTATCCACAACTCTCGAGTAAAGCGAGCTACTATGACCCGAATTCTCTTGAAATATGGTTGGATATTGCATGGCTATTAAGATTAGCATTTACCAGACATGCACTCCCGTCTTGGCAAGTTGAAGTACCGGCACGTAGTCTGCAGTGCTTGCTTGGTATGCACAAATCTCGACTAAGCTGGGGTACAAACCGAGGCTTACAACTTTGCATAGTTGAAAATCGAGTGTGGGGATCCAAGTCGCACTTACCGAGTAACAGGACCTCCGGAGAATGAGCAAGAAACTTGGTCCTGATCTGATCCCTTTAGTCTTCTTTCATCCCCAGTAGCAAATAAGGTCGGCGACGAAAAAAAGACGTCAATCTGAGGTCAATTTAGGGTCAGTGACGTAAACGTACGTCTTTATGACGAAGACGTAAGTCGTAATGCTACTAGGGATACGGCACACAGGACAACGTTTTAGGGCCTCCGCAGACTAGCTACTTTTAGCATCGGCGATCGGCGATTTTGATGTTGCGTCTCGCTCGTTCGCGCTCGAAGAAACACGACGCAGCAACGATACGTCACAAAATCGCCGGTCGCCGATGCTAAAAGTAGCTAGTCTGCGGAGGCCCTTATCCATTGATGTATTATTGTAGCAGATATGGCACCTTCTAACATCGCAATCACAAAACTAGTTTTAAGCCGTTTGTGGTTTTGGTCCCCACTGAAAGAAAAGCTGTCCACTTTCATGCAGGAACACTGGCCGAAAATTGTGGTATTCAGGCGCTTTCGGGGAGGCTGCCGTCACCAACACCTTCAAATTAGTTTTAAGTTCTAATATAATATGTATGTTAGTCTTTAAGGTATTTATAATATGGGCCATCATTGCCTGAAATTAATGGTTATTATTATTATTCAAACATAATACTTATTATGTGCTAAGCGCACGAATGTGAATGCAGCGATATGTATTTGTATTTATTATAGGATGCTTGACGTGATATCTTAACTCAAATCAACTCACATTTTTTTTTCGTAATCAAAGTCCGGAAGTCATAATAAAAATGGCGTGAGAGTCAGTGATGACGTCACCGAAAGCGATCAAACAATCGAACACGGTTTCCCTCTTTCCCGGAACGTGTCCACGGCCCCTGAATCATCGATTACTTTTTTAAAATATATTTTGTTTGGCCTACAATATTCCACGTATTATGTAGTATTCATACTATGTATTACATGCAAAAGTGTAACCATCTACCTTCATAGCACTTTATCCGAATTTTGGTACTTACTAACTTACCGTCTTCCATTTTTTTCTTTTAAATAATTTATATAATTCTAATCATTCTAATCATTAGGTATTATTTGGTAGTTTACGTATTTTATTTAACATTTTTACACCTAGGTAGGTACCTGATTTAAGAGCCTGTCATTTTAAGGCACTGCTTGTTCAGCGATCTAACATCCTACGATCATGCTATCCATAGGTAGACATTATTCGTCTATATTTGCATAGGCGCGTAGGTAGGTACTACTCCGCCAAGCCAACTGGACTATACCTACCTACTGAAGGGCTAGACAAGTGGCATGAATGAAAGATAGAATAGAATAGACTTCACAATGTATGAAAATGTCAAACGTGGCTATGTAGATCAACAACAAGTTGCTATGTAGATCACGTGACTTATGACATTTCCATATATGACGCGTAGGGATTTGAACGAACGCTTGTAGACGTCAGCCACTTGTCTAGCTGTTATTTTTGTCTCCCGCTTTGCTACGGAGGGAAGTAGATAATCTTCTCCCAACTCCTCCTATGATTTCTTTTGATTAAATTCGTGCGGGTTCCAAGACAACTTAGCTTATCCCCGGGACTCGTCGAGGGTCAAACCTTGGCGTCATCGTTGGACACCATTGTCGATCCTGGCTTACAGGAGTAACAGTGGTGGGAGTGTGTGGCGGGCTTAAAAAAGCCAACTAGACACTCGGATAGAATGCAGCTTCCCTGCCCGCATACCGCCCTCACACCCGCTACCGCCTACAGCTTCCCGCCCGCACACCGTTCGCACACCGCCACTTCTTACAGGTTGTGCGGGTGACGTCACTTCTTACAGGTCTCTAGTTGGCTTGGTGGAGTAATATGACAGAGTATACGATAGTAATAGATAGATATTTGCTGTCTCAACTCTCATCTAATGATACTAATTATCAGATGTTATTGACACATCAAGCTGTGATGTCACAACAAAGCAAATATAATTAGCATACGAAAAATAGCCTAGCGTCTGCAACATCTAAGGAACAAGGCCACGACGATGCTCATAAATTATGGAAACAATAAATTACCTACCTAGGTTTACCTAGGTTCCATAATTAGTAGAGAAATGAAATACATTTAGGGCCATAACACACCTAGTAGCCATGGCGACGTCGCCAAACCCGTAGCCAAGTGAAAATATGTCAAAATATGACAGGCAACATACCTGGCGACCGATTGGCTACGGTCGCCAGTCCCCAGTCGGTCGCCAGGTATGTTACCTGTCATATGACGGGCCCGTTGGCGTGGTTGGCGTGATGGCGCCTTTCACGCTGCAGGTCGTAGGTTCGATTCCTACCCGAGACATGCATTTGTGTGCATGAACACGTCAATATGTCCCGAGTCTGGATGTATATGTATATTAAGTATGTATTTACAAACAAAAAAGTAGTATATGTAGTAATATCAGTTATCTGGTTTCCATAGTACAAGCTCTGCTTAGTTTGGGATCAGGTAGCCGTGTATAGAAAATGTCCCAGGATATTATTATTATTATATTTTGACATATTATCACTTGGCTACGGGTTTGGCGACGTCGCCATGGCTACTAGATGTGTTATGGCCCTTATAAAAAACAAAATGAAATGTTATCAAGATTGCTACAAAGAATAGTATGTACTGTATACATGTACTAAAGTCGCTGGGATCAGCCCCAGTTCAAATTGTATGGAGGCCATACAAGCTTTGCTTAGTTTGGGACCATACAGTTGGTGTTATAGACTGGCCGAGCTGCGGCTTCCGAGCCTAAGTTATGACATTAGGTCTATGGGTTCCGACATCAAAACTGACTACTAGGGCGCTTTGGCCGCCTCTTATAGACGCAGCCAATACCTACCTATCATAAAAAAACAATTATTTATTAGCCTCATAATAATACAAAATTATATACCCACCTTTACGTACCTATACAAAGTGAGAATAGTCATGTAAATAGGATAACTCGTATATCCGGGATCTCTTGACCCCGAAGTGACACACTTAATCCCAGTTGAATACCAGTTATTTTAAAGCTATTCACATACTGACGACTTGTTCGCACAATTTGGGAGACTATTTATAAAGATTGTTAGCCAATGGTTTCAGGAAGCATATCTGGGAGCAAAAGTGATTTGTAATGTCACTGTATGTCCATTATAACTTTCTATAAATGATGATGATGATGATGATGACACTTCTTGCATGATATCAAAAACAGACCGTGTATCTACACATTTGCCGATAGACAAACCTACATCATACATTACCACAAGATTATTTTAATTTGACGGAAATCGAGCCCTAATTTTAATGTGCGGAGCATACCTAGCCTTCTTCTTTCTTTACATATTTAACATGGTCTAATATTTCGCCAGTAATAGGTATTTCACCAGTGTTAAGTAACAAATAGCATCAGCAAACATACATTAATAACGGTACAAAACAAATGAAAAATCATCACAGACACTTTCCCGAGCAGTAATGTAATTCATACAAAGCAATAAAATTGTTTTTATCGTCGGAATTATTCCACTCCGGCGGAATATTTCTTATTTTCCACGTGCCTTTGAACTGTACACCTTAATTTAGTACGCCGCCGGTTTATCAGCGAAATGAATATGGTAAGAACATTCATGGACTCGGCACGGAGATTTAGACTTACTTATTAGGATGATTTCGGAATATTATACGTGGAATAGCGTGTCAGATTAATACCTTGCCTGTTGTTAATAAGTAGGCAGGTGAGAGATAGAATTATAATTATGCTACCTATCTTGCTAATTGTTTTTTTACCATACACAATGTCCTTGTCATATAATGTGTAATTAAACGACTTTATTTTTCTTGAGATTTTTTATTATTAACAACTAGCTGATGCCCGGTGAGACTATAGCCTATATACCTAAGTCTGGAATAGTGTAGCTTTCTATCAGTGAAATAATTTTCTGAATCTGATCAGTAATTTCAGAGATTACCTACCTACTACAAAGTTTACCTCTTCATGACATACCTACTATAATGATAATGATGTGAGGTTAGGTTTGAGGTTGACACAAATTAGTCGCGTTATCTCCATAGACTTCATATTTTTCGTTAGTCCCTTCGTTACCCCTTCTTGGTTGGGTTTACTACCCAGCAAGTGACCCTCGCTATCATTCCTAAGATTAAAATCATTTTGCGCTCCATGACTCGGATTACAGATGTCCCCCAAAAAGCCGCCAAGCAATGGAACTGGACCGGCCATATCTGCCGCATGCCAAACACCCATTGGGCTAAAATTATGACCGATTGGGTCCCACAACCGTCCCACAACTTCATCTGTGTCTTCACACTGTATCCATGAGTTCCGTTTAGTAGGATATACCTACCTGTTATTTTGGACTGTCACATATCTCCTTCTTTCTTTGGTAATGTCTTTGATTTAAAAGCAACTAATGGAAAGTACCACATCCTTCCCACTCGCACCCTGAGACTTGTTTCTAACTCACCTGAGAATTCATACGAGTAAGGGCTGCGTAGTAAGTTATTCAGGGCGTTAGGGCACACCGCGGGCCGCCGCGCCGCGGCCGTACCCCGGCATTTATATTTTTAGACCCGCCCACACCGAATTCTATGAATCTCCCAGAACATGTGAATGTATCTATAATAGCTAATGATTATAATGAAGTATGTATATTAAGTATGTATTTACAAACAAAAAGTAGTATATGTAGTAATATCAGTTATCTGGTTACCATAGTACAAGCTGTGCTTAGTTTGGGATCAGGTAGAATGTCCCCGGATATATATTTTTATTTTTTATTTATTTATCTCCAATTGTGGCTTCTTTGGAAATAAGTCCGCATACTGCTATCATAAACATAATCTGTAACTATTGAAATTTTGTTTTAATTATTAATTAATTTATTATTAAATTTTGTTAATTATTAAATTCTTTGCGTTTGCATGTTGCCGGCCAGAGGACTGCTAACAGATGCAACATATCGACCACCAATAATTTACGATTTAAAATGAAGAATTAACAAAGATAATATACTTATAGAGACTTTCATAGTCTATAATATTATCTTTGTTATATTTTATTTCGCAATGGTTAGTAATTGTTAAGTGACTGTCGGGCGTGACGTTACGACCTGACACGTATGATAAAATATTTTTATTAAATGTACGGAAAGAGTTTGAAACATCCAAAAAATCTGCGTTATACTTATATTGCTTATAATTTTAAAACACGAGAAGTTGTCATAGCACGAATACTCCGCATTCTGAAGGATACCATGTTGTATATTTTATTGTATCAGTATCGCATACTAACGAGACGCTGGCGACATGGCGACGCGCTTCCGACCTTATACTGTTTTACTTAGCTACTTGATATATGTGGTGAAGGAATTTATTCATTATGCTATAAGATATCAATTATAATGGGGATGATGTCTAGAATTGAATTTCGTATATTTTTTATATTACGTCAATACTTTCTATTATTACCAATTAAGTGTGCAATGAAAGCAGTGTGGTTAAGAATGCGTGTTTTGTGCCCAAGGTCCAAGGTTCAAACCCCGGTTCGCTCCTCTAGGTTTTTCGAAATCTATGTGTGAATCATACATTTAAATATGATATCACTTGTTTACGGTAAAGGAAAACATCATGAGGGAACCTGCATGTCGAAAGACATCTGAAAACCGCGAACCCGCACTGGGCCAGCGTGGTGAATTATGGCCCGAATCCCTCTCACATTGAGGGGAGGCCCGTGTCCAGGAGTTGGACGTAAAATGGCTAATTATTTTATGTTATATAGTAATTGATTGCCAAGAAATTCGCTGTTAAAGTTTGCTAAAACGACTTAGTTTATTTTGTCAGTAGAATAACGTAGTACTTTTGCTAAACTCTAACGTCTGGTATTTTTACCAATTTTAAAGTTATTTTAAAAACTATATCACTGTTAGTAATCGGTACTTTATATAGGATATTTTTTTAACCAGTGTATAAAATAAACATAATGTTGTTCTACATCGAACTTAATTTTACAAATGAAATTAATTAGATTCGTACCTATGTGGCATTCACTAGACCTTCGGAACCAATTATCCCGACTTTTCCTAGAACATTATTTAAGTTGTGATACGTGGAAACTTTAATACACCCTTGATTAAGTTTCGGATAACTGATAGCCAAACATTACTATTTGATTATCCAGTAGCAAATACCTCAGTTCAGTTTCAAGCGTGGGTGTGACTCGCTCTGTTTGTGTTAAGTGGAAATTGGACGGCTATTCGATTATCTTATTAGCTAGTTTGGAACTTTACTTGGTTCTTTCAAGGCACCACAGTTGTAATATTATGCGAAGAAAAATATCGAGGTTATATATTGCCTATATAATCACTCTATGTAATCCACCCACCCGCACTGTGCCAGCGTTGTGGATTATGGCCTGAGTCCCCCTCAAATTGAGGGGAGGCCCGTGCCCAGGAGTGGGACGTTAAAAGGTCTAATATTATTTTTATTTTTATTTATGCCTAAACGTAGCAACGTCACAACGTAGTAACGTATACTTAGTTCGTTCGTAGTTACCAAAGTTGTCACTAAAAGATCTAGGTTAACTATAAATTCCTGAAACTCCTTACATTACACAAATCTTGTATAGTCATTCTATCTAACTGCCGCGTAGGGAAGGAAACGATCACAGATTAGGCAGTATTTATGTCTCTGTCCCATTAAGCAAACTACGGAAAACAGGCCTTTGTATAGGCACAAAAAATAAATAGGTACTTTTGCCCCTTTTCTTTTCCTTTTTTTTAAAGAACTATAGCAATGTTCCATGATATTGATGTCAATTCTGTCGTCAAATGACACCCGTCAGACACATGACACATTAGACTTGAAGGTTTATTCTGAGAGTCAGATGTGTCCTTTCCAAAGTGTTATGCACAAACCTTGACATGTGGCCGATAACTGGTCATCTCAACCGTTCACTATGCTTCTAATACAGATGAATTATGACCCGAATGACCCCGCCCCGCCGCCCGAGGGTTTCGATTATAAACGATGCATCTGTGCCAAAACATTCTACGCCAAGGTTGTGGGTTGACAGGGGCACGCACACACACTATTTATAATCTTATCTACTTAGATTTAGGCTGGCCGCACATTGACGACTTTCTGTTGTAACAAGTCGGTTTTTTCGTGTTCACAGTGAGTACATTAAAGACCTCTATTTTGGTTTTCCAAAGTGGATGGTCATGATTTTTCATTTGTTTTGTACCGTTATTAATGTATGTTTGCTGATGCTATTTGTTACTTAACACTGGTGAAATACCTATTACTGGCGAAATATTAGACCATGTTAAATATGTAAAGAAAGAAGAAGGCTAGGTATGCTCCGCACATTAAAATTAGGGCTCGATTTCCGTCAAATTAAAATAATCTTGTGGTCAATGACATTAAGAAATAGTATAGACTTGGTTCCGGTCCAAAATTGTCAGCACCACAAAATCGAGACCCGTATCAACATTCGACTCAGTCGGGCGCGGAACAACAATTTGAATGCACGTCATGCGCACATCAGTACTGACATATTTGTTTTTAGTTTCCTGGAATTAATATACATTAAAATGCCATCCCGTGTATTCAGGAATTGTTTTAACAATTCAGGAACAAAAAATAAATCACACGGAATTACTTTCCACTCGAAAGTGCAGCGAAAATTTATTTAATACTATTATTTGCTTCGCATTGTTTGTGAGAGCGAGATGAATAATACAAAATAGATGTGTGTGACACGATAAGATGCTTGCGGCCATGCCAGTAGGGGAGACCGGGGGCAATTGTAACAATATAACTTTAACTGTGTACCACCACTAATATAATGTATAATATAAAAGTATCCTGTCACACTAGCGAGTTTATCGACGTATCGCCTTGCAAGGTACGCCCTTTGCATTGTTATTATATCACTCCGCTGGGAGGGCTCCCGAGTGGGTGCTCGCAGATCACTAATAACATAAGGCCTCAAAATTCTTTAATTAGAAAGAAAACCAATGAAAGATACATACAACCTTACAAACATAGATAAGTACTCTAAAAACTCAAACCTTCTTTTTACCCGACTACGGCGGAGGTTTATTTGTATCCGGGTAAACAGCAGAAGTCGGTTGAAACGACGGGTCGGTTGAAACGTTTCAAACCCCCAGAAGCAAGTTGTTTCAGATGACCCTTTGTCAATTTTCTACTTAAACCGTCAATATTTTGTTTAATAAATAGACTTTAAAAATCTTAAACAGTTAAGTTAGACTCTTATAATATAATAAAAACTGTGAAAAACACGATTTAAAAGGACGTAAAATCAATATATCAATTTAAAATCGTAAATTCAGTTTTTGGTGCGAAATTATTTAAGGCGTCATAACTGCGTCACTCGCTTTTATCCAAATAACCGAACATGGCCAACGAAGCTACGAACGATGAGTCACTCATGTAGACTGACGTACATAGATATCATAGGTAGGTGTTGAGGGTAATTATAAAGTATCATGATTGTGAGTGAAGGTACCTATATATAATAAAGCAGTTGTTGTCTGACACTCGTTCGTTTCACTCGTATATTACAGTAGGTAATCGAAAAAATTATGTTGTTTCAATTATCCCCGGTTTACCCTACTACCGAGGCATACCGAGGGCGGCCGGAGCAACGCTACGAGGAGGTAGGCTGTCTCGCTCGTATAAGTATTCCGGTGCATCTTTGTGCCCTTGTCTATCGGCAATTGTCACATTGTTGATGACAATTTGTCGATGACAGTTGTGCGCAAAAGCGATGCGCGGAGCACAAATTTAGTGTTCATTTGGTTCTACGTCACGTATCTTCCCTATTCCTTACATTAATGCTTGTGGTAATGTATGATGTAGGTTTGTCTATCGGCAAATGTGTAGATACACGGTCTGTTTTTGATATCATGCAAGAAGTGTCATCATCATCATCATCATCATTTATAGAAAGTTATAATGGACATACAGTGACATTACAAATCACTTTTGCTCCCAGATATGCTTCCTGAAACCATTGGCTAACAATCTTTATAAATAGTCTCCCAAATTGTGCGAACAAGTCGTCAGTATGTGAATAGCTTTAAAATAACTGGTATTCAACTGGGATTAAGTGTGTCACTTCGGGGTCAAGAGATCCCGGATATACGAGTTATCCTATTTACATGACTATTCTCACTTTGTATAGGTACGTAAAGGTGGGTATATAATTTTGTATTATTATGAGGCTAATAAATAATTGTTTTTTTATGATAGGTAGGTATTGGCTGCGTCTATAAGAGGCGGCCAAAGCGCCCTAGTAGTCAGTTTTGATGTCGGAACCCATAGACCTAATGTCATAACTTAGGCTCGGAAGCCGCAGCTCGGCCAGTCTATAACACCAACTGTATGGTCCCAAACTAAGCAAAGCTTGTATGGCCTCCATACAATTTGAACTGGGGCTGATCCCAGCGACTTTAGTACATGTATACAGTACATACTATTCTTTGTAGCAATCTTGATAACATTTCATTTTGTTTTTTATAAGGGCCATAACACACCTAGTAGCCATGGCGACGTCGCCAAACCCGTAGCCAAGTGAAAATATGTCAAAATATGACAGGCAACATACCTGGCGACCGATTGGCTACGGTCGCCAGTCCCCAGTCGGTCGCCAGGTATGTTACCTGTCATATGACGGGCCCGTTGGCGTGGTTGGCGTGATGGCGCCTTTCACGCTGCAGGTCGTAGGTTCGATTCCTACCCGAGACATGCATTTGTGTGCATGAACACGTCAATATGTCCCGAGTCTGGATGTATATGTATATTAAGTATGTATTTACAAACAAAAAAGTAGTATATGTAGTAATATCAGTTATCTGGTTTCCATAGTACAAGCTCTGCTTAGTTTGGGATCAGGTAGCCGTGTATAGAAAATGTCCCAGGATATTATTATTATTATATTTTGACATATTATCACTTGGCTACGGGTTTGGCGACGTCGCCATGGCTACTAGATGTGTTATGGCCCTTATAAAAAACAAAATGAAATGTTATCAAGATTGCTACAAAGAATAGTATGTACTGTATACATGTACTAAAGTCGCTGGGATCAGCCCCAGTTCAAATTGTATGGAGGCCATACAAGCTTTGCTTAGTTTGGGACCATACAGTTGGTGTTATAGACTGGCCGAGCTGCGGCTTCCGAGCCTAAGTTATGACATTAGGTCTATGGGTTCCGACATCAAAACTGACTACTAGGGCGCTTTGGCCGCCTCTTATAGACGCAGCCAATACCTACCTATCATAAAAAAACAATTATTTATTAGCCTCATAATAATACAAAATTATATACCCACCTTTACGTACCTATACAAAGTGAGAATAGTCATGTAAATAGGATAACTCGTATATCCGGGATCTCTTGACCCCGAAGTGACACACTTAATCCCAGTTGAATACCAGTTATTTTAAAGCTATTCACATACTGACGACTTGTTCGCACAATTTGGGAGACTATTTATAAAGATTGTTAGCCAATGGTTTCAGGAAGCATATCTGGGAGCAAAAGTGATTTGTAATGTCACTGTATGTCCATTATAACTTTCTATAAATGATGATGATGATGATGATGACACTTCTTGCATGATATCAAAAACAGACCGTGTATCTACACATTTGCCGATAGACAAACCTACATCATACATTACCACAAGATTATTTTAATTTGACGGAAATCGAGCCCTAATTTTAATGTGCGGAGCATACCTAGCCTTCTTCTTTCTTTACATATTTAACATGGTCTAATATTTCGCCAGTAATAGGTATTTCACCAGTGTTAAGTAACAAATAGCATCAGCAAACATACATTAATAACGGTACAAAACAAATGAAAAATCATGACCATCCACTTTGGAAAACCAAAATAGAGGTCTTTAATGTACTCACTGTGAACACGAAAAAACCGACTTGTTACAACAGAAAGTCGTCAATGTGCGGCCAGCCTAAATCTAAGTAGATAAGATTATAAATAGTGTGTGTGCGTGCCCCTGTCAACCCACAACCTTGGCGTAGAATGTTTTGGCACAGATGCATCGTTTATAATCGAAACCCTCGGGCGGCGGGGCGGGGTCATTCGGGTCATAATTCATCTGTATTAGAAGCATAGTGAACGGTTGAGATGACCAGTTATCGGCCACATGTCAAGGTTTGTGCATAACACTTTGGAAAGGACACATCTGACTCTCAGAATAAACCTTCAAGTCTAATGTGTCATGTGTCTGACGGGTGTCATTTGACGACAGAATTGACATCAATATCATGGAACATTGCTATAGTTCTTTAAAAAAAAGGAAAAGAAAAGGGGCAAAAGTACCTATTTATTTTTTGTGCCTATACAAAGGCCTGTTTTCCGTAGTTTGCTTAATGGGACAGAGACATAAATACTGCCTAATCTGTGATCGTTTCCTTCCCTACGCGGCAGTTAGATAGAATGACTATACAAGATTTGTGTAATGTAAGGAGTTTCAGGAATTTATAGTTAACCTAGATCTTTTAGTGACAACTTTGGTAACTACGAACGAACTAAGTATACGTTACTACGTTGTGACGTTGCTACGTTTAGGCATAAATAAAAATAAAAATAATATTAGACCTTTTAACGTCCCACTCCTGGGCACGGGCCTCCCCTCAATTTGAGGGGGACTCAGGCCATAATCCACAACGCTGGCACAGTGCGGGTGGGTGGATTACATAGAGTGATTATATAGGCAATATATAACCTCGATATTTTTCTTCGCATAATATTACAACTGTGGTGCCTTGAAAGAACCAAGTAAAGTTCCAAACTAGCTAATAAGATAATCGAATAGCCGTCCAATTTCCACTTAACACAAACAGAGCGAGTCACACCCACGCTTGAAACTGAACTGAGGTATTTGCTACTGGATAATCAAATAGTAATGTTTGGCTATCAGTTATCCGAAACTTAATCAAGGGTGTATTAAAGTTTCCACGTATCACAACTTAAATAATGTTCTAGGAAAAGTCGGGATAATTGGTTCCGAAGGTCTAGTGAATGCCACATAGGTACGAATCTAATTAATTTCATTTGTAAAATTAAGTTCGATGTAGAACAACATTATGTTTATTTTATACACTGGTTAAAAAAATATCCTATATAAAGTACCGATTACTAACAGTGATATAGTTTTTAAAATAACTTTAAAATTGGTAAAAATACCAGACGTTAGAGTTTAGCAAAAGTACTACGTTATTCTACTGACAAAATAAACTAAGTCGTTTTAGCAAACTTTAACAGCGAATTTCTTGGCAATCAATTACTATATAACATAAAATAATTAGCCATTTTACGTCCAACTCCTGGACACGGGCCTCCCCTCAATGTGAGAGGGATTCGGGCCATAATTCACCACGCTGGCCCAGTGCGGGTTCGCGGTTTTCAGATGTCTTTCGACATGCAGGTTCCCTCATGATGTTTTCCTTTACCGTAAACAAGTGATATCATATTTAAATGTATGATTCACACATAGATTTCGAAAAACCTAGAGGAGCGAACCGGGGTTTGAACCTTGGACCTTGGGCACAAAACACGCATTCTTAACCACACTGCTTTCATTGCACACTTAATTGGTAATAATAGAAAGTATTGACGTAATATAAAAAATATACGAAATTCAATTCTAGACATCATCCCCATTATAATTGATATCTTATAGCATAATGAATAAATTCCTTCACCACATATATCAAGTAGCTAAGTAAAACAGTATAAGGTCGGAAGCGCGTCGCCATGTCGCCAGCGTCTCGTTAGTATGCGATACTGATACAATAAAATATACAACATGGTATCCTTCAGAATGCGGAGTATTCGTGCTATGACAACTTCTCGTGTTTTAAAATTATAAGCAATATAAGTATAACGCAGATTTTTTGGATGTTTCAAACTCTTTCCGTACATTTAATAAAAATATTTTATCATACGTGTCAGGTCGTAACGTCACGCCCGACAGTCACTTAACAATTACTAACCATTGCGAAATAAAATATAACAAAGATAATATTATAGACTATGAAAGTCTCTATAAGTATATTATCTTTGTTAATTCTTCATTTTAAATCGTAAATTATTGGTGGTCGATATGTTGCATCTGTTAGCAGTCCTCTGGCCGGCAACATGCAAACGCAAAGAATTTAATAATTAACAAAATTTAATAATAAATTAATTAATAATTAAAACAAAATTTCAATAGTTACAGATTATGTTTATGATAGCAGTATGCGGACTTATTTCCAAAGAAGCCACAATTGGAGATAAATAAATAAAAAATAAAAATATATATCCGGGGACATTCTACCTGATCCCAAACTAAGCACAGCTTGTACTATGGTAACCAGATAACTGATATTACTACATATACTACTTTTTGTTTGTAAATACATACTTAATATACATACTTCATTATAATCATTAGCTATTATAGATACATTCACATGTTCTGGGAGATTCATAGAATTCGGTGTGGGCGGGTCTAAAAATATAAATGCCGGGGTACGGCCGCGGCGCGGCGGCCCGCGGTGTGCCCTAACGCCCTGAATAACTTACTACGCAGCCCTTACTCGTATGAATTCTCAGGTGAGTTAGAAACAAGTCTCAGGGTGCGAGTGGGAAGGATGTGGTACTTTCCATTAGTTGCTTTTAAATCAAAGACATTACCAAAGAAAGAAGGAGATATGTGACAGTCCAAAATAACAGGTAGGTATATCCTACTAAACGGAACTCATGGATACAGTGTGAAGACACAGATGAAGTTGTGGGACGGTTGTGGGACCCAATCGGTCATAATTTTAGCCCAATGGGTGTTTGGCATGCGGCAGATATGGCCGGTCCAGTTCCATTGCTTGGCGGCTTTTTGGGGGACATCTGTAATCCGAGTCATGGAGCGCAAAATGATTTTAATCTTAGGAATGATAGCGAGGGTCACTTGCTGGGTAGTAAACCCAACCAAGAAGGGGTAACGAAGGGACTAACGAAAAATATGAAGTCTATGGAGATAACGCGACTAATTTGTGTCAACCTCAAACCTAACCTCACATCATTATCATTATAGTAGGTATGTCATGAAGAGGTAAACTTTGTAGTAGGTAGGTAATCTCTGAAATTACTGATCAGATTCAGAAAATTATTTCACTGATAGAAAGCTACACTATTCCAGACTTAGGTATATAGGCTATAGTCTCACCGGGCATCAGCTAGTTGTTAATAATAAAAAATCTCAAGAAAAATAAAGTCGTTTAATTACACATTATATGACAAGGACATTGTGTATGGTAAAAAAACAATTAGCAAGATAGGTAGCATAATTATAATTCTATCTCTCACCTGCCTACTTATTAACAACAGGCAAGGTATTAATCTGACACGCTATTCCACGTATAATATTCCGAAATCATCCTAATAAGTAAGTCTAAATCTCCGTGCCGAGTCCATGAATGTTCTTACCATATTCATTTCGCTGATAAACCGGCGGCGTACTAAATTAAGGTGTACAGTTCAAAGGCACGTGGAAAATAAGAAATATTCCGCCGGAGTGGAATAATTCCGACGATAAAAACAATTTTATTGCTTTGTATGAATTACATTACTGCTCGGGAAAGTGTCTGTGCGTCTGAACTCTATAAACTCACGCACCTAGACATTGAATTATCTACGTATACCTATGTAAGTGATTACTAGATCATCATTTAAAAAATCTATACCTACTGATGTTATTTTGTTTCCTTAATATTTTGGTTTAACTGTAAAGTGGGAGTAGGCATGCACAGCTTTCTAGGCTAGTTCTTTTTTTTTTGTTGATTTAAATACCTAATTTTGTTTTTTTTTGGCACAGCGTTGGTGTTTGAAAATGTATAAGTACAATTATTCTTTTGAAAAGAGTAACCATTGAGTTTCTTGCCGGCTCTTCTCAATGGAAGCAACATTACGAACCGGTGGTAACGCTAAAATATTGTTTATCTTGACTATTTATAAACGCTTTATTGAGCTTACATGAATAAAAAACTTTTGATTTGATTTGATTTGAATCACACCGCCACAGATTAATAAGTCTCCGCGTGAGCGCACTTCAATATCACACTTTACAAAAATATAAATTGAACTATTTTTAACATAGACCTCCATCAGTAAGTAGTAATGCAAACATTCAAAAATGTTATGTCCATTTGTAAAAAAAGTTAAACCACACAAAAATATTTTTCTTGCTTCATCGCCATAATGTATGAAAGACAAAACAAAGATAAACTAAGATGAAACAAACTTGACATTGTAATAATATTATTTTCTTGATGGAATTATGGGACTGTTGAACTATGTCTGACCTTTGATGTCCAAATATTACAATATTGAATTACATCTGCGTTAGTGACCGCCTGAATTAAAATGCTCTTTGATTAATAATGTAAGTGGTAATTCACATTAAGAAGACGCCAATACGTTTTCAATTCATTTTAAAATATACGTACGGGTTCCGAATACGGCCACTATCTCTCAAAATGTATAGAAAAATCGTTTCGTCTTCATAATGTGAATGCAGTGTAACAGTGTAAAATTGTAAAGTTGGTATGCCTGACAGCACTTTATTCTGGTGAGTTACTCTAGTTAGTACGATGTCTTTTATTTTCAAGCATGTGCATTATAAATTCCTATTTGTGTTTCGGGAAAATGCAAGATTGTCTTAGAACCCGCAACGAATATTATCGAAATAAAAATGGGAGGAGTTCTAGTAATTATTAGTAGAATTTGACACAGTAGCTGTAGCTACACGCGTACTCCAAACTCTTAAAAAGATACACACAATACGCAGGGGGGTTCCCCTGGGAGTCGGAGCGCGGGTAATCCCGGCAGGTACGCGTCGCGCTAACGATACGCCACGAATTCGGCAATTGCCTCCGAGACTACGGATAATTGACACACATACGTGACCATTTTATTGATGTTACAGAGATAGCAAGACTCAACTGTGTTCCATAAAAGTTATTTAATAAAAATGGAACTACCTATATGAATATTGCCGTACCTAGTACGTACGTAGTCAAGACCATTGTCATAGTAGAAAGATGGGTAGTAGGTTTTCTTCATACAAGGCACCGCGCGCGGCTTGTATGTGTGCGTATCTTTGCGTCGCGCACGCACACTCAAACAAAATCTCGATCCGGTTCGCAGTGCGAAACAATGCATGTGATGTTTGAGTGTGCGTGCGCGACGCATAGATACGCATGGCGCACACATACAAGCC
Source organism: Drymonia ruficornis (assembly GCA_947859195.1). Classification (NCBI taxonomy): domain Eukaryota; kingdom Metazoa; phylum Arthropoda; class Insecta; order Lepidoptera; family Notodontidae; genus Drymonia; species Drymonia ruficornis. Next base: position 5,362,679 of record OX401904.1, read on the forward strand.
GCGCGCGGTGCGTTGTATGAAGAAAACCTACTACCCATCTTTCTACTATGCCATTGTTTGTGAATCTTTAAGAGAACAGCGTATTGTCTGTAGGACGCAATGATGTTGCAAGAAAATGTATTACAGAAAATACGTACCTATTTTCTTTTAAAAGAATGATCAAAATGGAAACTCTCTGTTTTATTTCTCTCTCATTGTTCGGAAACAACGGAACGTGAAATATGAAAACCACAATTCCCTAAGTTGTGCTGCACAAAATAAATATCGAAAACGAATTTAATAGCCAACACTGTGGATAAAAGTAAACACGCTCGCTTTATTGTTTTTTTTTTGGGGTTTTGGCTACGAGATATGTTTTGATATCATTGCCGCCACGAGAAATTATTTCTTTTGAGTTGTATGATATACAATTATCAAATAGTTAATAATAGTTATCCAGTTAATTTACACCAAACTAGAACATTTTTTATGTTATATACGAAGGTGTCAAACAAAAGTACGGCCCACTTGATGTGAAGCAGTTACTGTAGCGTATAGGCATTGCTCGCACGTTGCCGACCTGAAGGGGAGTGGGGCCACAGAAGAGTGGGGCAGGGGGAGAGGTAGGGAGGGGGAGGGATTTAGGCTTCCGGCTCTCTCGCTCATCGTACGAAACGCAGCTGTAATAGCTACTTTACGCCGATCTTCTGTAAGAAGGTGGTAAAACCCTGGTCGAGCCAGTCCATATATGAGCTGCAGTCAAATGGCTACAGCTTGGCTCTACCACCAATAAATAATATATAATTATACCTAATACGAAACAAATACCAAGCGCTATACCCATAGCCATATTACCCCTGCATAGCCGGATAGCCAGCAGTGAGCCTCTCAGTTGTCACGTGTCTGTCTGTAAATGCTCGCGAGAGCGACGCCCGGTCTCTGGGGTCGACGACAGCGGCACTACTATTTCACCCTCTGATTGTATTTTACTGCACCGAAGTCTATTCTAGATATAACAATATACTTATCGGATAAAGGTTTTATGCGAGAATGCAACACAACCTCTATTTTATGTACTCAACTAAATGTTGTTTACCTATTTTGTTTGCAGTGTTGTATTTCCAAAAAATATCGTACCGTCTATATGATCGATAATTACAACATAGGAACAAAAATCTAATTATCGCAAGCATTTTTTTAGATAATTTGGCTTACCATCCATACTTCCGTTATATCTTTGTGCATGCAATACACATAAACTATGAGTTCTTATGAGGTTTTCGCTATTTGATAGCTTCTTAAACATTTGTCATTACTTGTCATCATTAAGATCTAGTTATTACAATTTACTTCCGCGAGTGGAGCCACTGGTCAAAGCAGTTTTATAGGCATGTTATGTCTTTTGCCAATAGTATGTATCAAACGAATAACAATCCTTTTCTCCAAATTCCCAAAACTGCAACGTGAATTGCAAAAATACAATCGAGAATCGGTCTCGGAGGCAGACACAAAACGAGGGGGATATCTTCACCTCTTATTGCATTTTATGCAGACTCAAAGAGCTCCGCTAAGATAGGATGAAGCACCGCGATTGAATGAAGACAAATCGAATAATATCTCTATTGTAACCTTTGAAAGGTTTTAGAGCAAAAAAGCTGCTAGACGGTGTAAGTATGGTTTCAAACATGGACCAATTACTAAGGGGACTGGCTCTAAGCAACTCGGCCGAGTGGTTGGCCGAGTACTAATATCGACATAAAACGAAGCGAGTAGTTCAGTTATTTACCGGTAGATGGATGCCACGCATCCCGGGAAAATGACCACGCGTTGTTTCATAGAGATATTTACTAAGAACGTCTCTTCTTATTAAAATCTCTATGGTTTCAAGTCAATGCCAGGTGTGGAGTCTGGAAACTTACACTGAGATAGTGTAGTAGACTATAGCCTGAACAAATCCACGTGCCCAATAGGGGGATATTAAGGCGTACTTATAACTGGGGTACTAAAGATAGCATCTTAATATTTTCGTTGAATTTAAGATTATGATTTATTTATGGCACCCGCTTGGTACGTGGTTCGAGCGAAAGCCGCTCAGCTCACTGCGTCGGATGGTTGCGAGTTCGATTCAAGCCAGAGGCTAATTTCGGAAAGGGCCTTTTCGTAATTTGCCCTGGTCTGGGTGTCATTGGGATCGTCCCCAGTCCCATTCCCATAGTACGAGCGTTGCTTAGTTTGGGACCATACAGTTGATGTGTTAGTCGGGCGATATTCTTCTTCTAATCGTATGGTTAGTGGTGATATTTATTTATTTATTTAAGGAGGAAAGTAGAAAGAACAGTGTATAATAGACGCAATAACGCAACGCACGCAATATTTTCGTTGAAAATTATCAACGAAAGAAGACTTCATAATTTGAAAACTATAAGCTTTTAATATTCTCAGTTTCTTGCTATAGTTTACTATTCAGAATCAAAGTAACAGCTGTACGCAGCATCTATCTTCGAGTACATGAAAATATCTGCTAACAAATGGGATCATTTACACTCATATATCTCGAGGTCTTATTGTATGCGAATTGCGCGCAGATTATTGGATGTAAAATCCGATTTGCTTCGTGAAAGGCGTAATGTAAGGGCATTTCATACACGGTTGGTGCTCAAGAGGAGATTGGACGTACGCGTTGATAATAAATTGCATTCATGTACTTCTAATTCCATTTTGACAATAATTTCAGTACTACCTCTACTAGGTAAGGTTTTATAAACTATATGAATAGTAGATAATATTGTAGAGAATCTTTGAAATGGTTTAGATATGTGTCTACTTACAAGCCGATTTTTTTTAATAGGTGCTGCAAGAGGAATAACAGTACCTACCCGGCGGTAAATAACCGGCTTCATAGTGAGTCATCTAAGCCTCTCATGGATGGCTCCATAAGGCCGAGGTAGTACCGTACTTTGGCTTACAGTTTATGATAAACCCAACTCTTTATAAACATCCTAACAAAACACAGCAAGGCCGACCGTGTAAAAGGCATTACGCATGCAGGCCGCAATTATACAACGAAACAAGAACATAAATGCTAAACAGGCTCGTAATAACATTTTAATAATACCAAAAACACACCAATTTGTATGCTGATTTTGGAAACAGTTCGTTTTCCTTTCGGGTGCCGGAAGATTTCGAAAAGGGTGCTTAAAAAGGATTTGTTGGTACGCAGTACTTTGTGTATTGCTATTAAAGGATATAACTTGTTGTGTAGGTAAGTAAGTACTTACATTATAATTAGCTTCTTGAAATTGTGACAGAAAATCAAATATGTATTTAAGGGTGTTGTCAGTTGCCACACCAATCGATCGATGCTCTATGTAGAGACTGTCGATCGACGTCGACTCATCTCATCATGTTACCATCGAATGGTGGATCGATCGGTGGTCCCTAATTCTTACCAATTTATGTTATTTTTCGGACATATAGACATATAGACCCCTTGTTTTAGAAATAATTTGCCAAAACAACTTCAAATAAAAATCGACAAACAAATTATAACGGCTGAATTTAATCGAAACATCTTCATTTTCATTACTCATAGTTTTCATTTCAATAACTCCACGCCACGATGCCATCGACCGTGTTTAAATGTTTAATGGAAACAAATGACATAAAAGTTTCGGTGACGGTCGGTCTATCCGTTATTCTCTTTAATTAAGACAAATTAGGGGTGATGACCCGACTAGAACCTTTTTCTTTTCCCAGACACGAAAGGGCTTTTAGTGTAAAAAATTTTAAAGCACACGGTCTGGGGGTCCACCTGATGGTATATAGTATATGGTTAATAGGACATCTGCAAGCGGTGCCATCCTTTTAGAGACCCAGGAGTCGAGTTTGTTGACAATTAACCATTGCTACTCGTCTCTAAAATGATATTTGTGAATTATTTATTATAAATCGCAAATTCTTAGCGATTCGCATGTTGTCGGCCAGAGGACTACTGACAGATGGCGGACAACATATTGATCTCCACGAATTTACGATTTATGATAAAGAATAGGTACTCGGGGGCCTGTAAACATGCCCGTTGAAGAACCCTATGTTGTAGTGAACAGAAAAGGCTTCAGGACAATCACAAAAACTACATAAAATATAAGTAATATACCGTTCCAACATGAGGGGATTGGGGGGCAGACTCCGCTTACACTGTGCAAAAACATTAATATTCGCCAAACACCACCTTTTAGTCACAAAATAGTAGGTTCACCCTTTGTGCATTATTATAGGACTTTGTTAAAAGCTATTCCACCCACTCTTCTCATTGCCATTCACTCCTCCCCATTTGAAAGCTATTTACGCCGGTATGTTCTCATGAGTTTGATTAGCCAGAATAACGAGTACCCAGTTTACTCGAAAATATATATTATATCTATACCTATGCTACTTAGTTTACAAGCCACAAGACAACATTACTATTAATGTTTAGTATTGGATTATTTAATAACAAGTACTCACCCGCTCATACCACATATTAGTTAAGCGATGTTTGCGCGATGTAGGCAAATCAATTAAACCCCATCCAAGCTTCCCCACCCAAGCTGGAGCTTCCTCTACTAATTGGCTGTGCGTTGCCTATACATGGGCTTCCGATGGGCCTCCTACCCCTATGTGCAATATAGATTTTAACAAGACAGCACGTTAGGAACCATAACACACCGGGACGCCATGGCGACGTCGCCGGCCACGTATCCAACTAATTCGTATTGAAATGTATTGCAACGGATTGGCGACGTTGCCACTCCGACGCCAGGTGTGTTGCCGAATAGTTGGCTACGGTGGCTGGCGACGTCGCCATGGCTACCCGGTGTGTTATGGCCCTAACGGTTTTCATCATAGATGACATGAAAATATTTTACTGCGCTCTTTAGTTTTCATTATAGTAGCCTAGAACTGGGGTTTGTGTATCAGTGTATCAGAAAATGTTTTATTTAATATATTTATATCTCCTTCTTATCGTATGGTTAGTGGTCAACATGGTGTCAGAGTTGTTCAAGCCGCCCGAAAGCCTCTGATATGGCTTTTAGTTTTTGAGTGAGTTACGTCCGCAGTGTGGTTTTTTCCTGCTGGTCTAATCAAAATTTGAATGATGCAGATAATTAGTGCTAAATCTCGTGTAAATGTGCCGAAAATTTTAAATTTGTGCCTATAGCCGTTTTGGAGTTATTCACGAATATATGATCTTGCTGGCGTAACGTTACCGCAGCAGTGTGGTTTTTTCCTGCTGGTCTAATCAAAATTTGAATGATACAGATAATTAGTGCTCCATGTCGTGTAAATGTGCCGAAAATTTTAAATTTGTGCGCCCTTAGGTTTCAGAGTTATTTCAAATCTTGCTGGCGTAACGTTTTGCGAATTCCTGTATCTCAAAAACTGTTTGGCACACAATCATGATTTTTCGTACACACATTAGTGTTAATTTGTGCCCATTTGTGACAGTTTCATATTTCAATAAATCAGAAAGGTTCAGGTGTTATAATATTTTTCCTAAAAAAACTAAAATAGCTCCTTGCTCTTAAACTGGGAAACCTAGAAACCAAATGTTAGTGCTAGCTTGTATTTCTTATGGATCCTAAGCATTTCTATAATGATCGTAAGCCTACTCCAAGGAATTTACGATTTATTACGATTTTATTGCTATCTCGCGGTGAAATAATTTAAACCCTAAATACACGAGTTTCGTATGTTCCGATTACTTTTATTAATATACAAAAATTAGTGCCCTACTTCAAATATACGTGTACCAAATATCAGCTCTGTAAACCTTATAATTATAAAATAATTAATAAAAAACACCATGACAAACTTTCAATGGTTAACCGACCAAATAAAATGAGTTGAAAAAAATGCGGCCGCCCGATACATAGCGCCTACCATCTTAAATGTACACAATAAATTGGCTGTGTGTTCAACACACAGTTCTGTAGAAAAGTGAATGAGTAATATTTATTTTTATATTTTCTTTGTAATGGTTAAACTCGACTTCCTACCCTTGCCCCTTGTCTAGACCCCTTCGTCTGCTCACTGTTTGTACTACCATAAGTTTTTTTTATTATTTCTAATATCAAGATTTTTTTTTTGTTTAATGTAAGTACCTACATTATTTTTATATTTTGATGTTGTGTCAATGAAGTAATGTTTTGTTTGTTTATAATTATTGAAAATACTAATATTTATAAGTGTTCATTCGTTTTATATCTCGATGATGGTGAATGATTTCGATTTAAAGAATGGATATTATTTTTCAAAGTCGTATTGCTGTTTATAAGCGTCGATTTTTTATCTCTAGAAATATATAAAAGAAGATACTTTTACTGTTGTTGTGTGTTATTAGTTAAAGCTCATTTAGCTACACGAAACATAAAAGGAATATTAAGGAAGGTACCTACATATTTAAATTCAGCATACCCTGTGATTATACATTTATTTACCTTATTTAATAGTTTATAAATACACTCCAAAGTATTATGTACGCGTCTGCACTCATTACAACGCTGTCAATTGAAATAGGATGGCTTGAAGTACGGAGAGTTCGCTTGTTTCTATACATTCCAATTCCGTCAGTTAACCACCGAAAGCGCTTCGTGATGGTTATTTATTAATAATATTTTAGTTGTAAGGTTTACAGAGCTGATATTTCGTACACGTATATTTGAAGTAGGGCACTAATTTTTGTATATTAATAAAAGTAATCGGAACATACGAAACTCGTGTATTTAGGGTTTAAATAATTTCACCACGAGATAGCAATAAAATCGTAATAAATCGTAAATTCCTTGGAGTAGGCTTACGATCATTATAGAAATGCTTAGGATCCATAAGAAATACAAGCTAGCACTAACATTTGGTTTCTAGGTTTCCTAGTTTAAGAGCTAGGAGCTATTTTAGTTTTTTTTGGAAAAATATTATAACACCCGAACCTTTCTGATTTATTGAAATATGAAACTGTCACAAATGGGCACAAATTAACACTAATGAGTGTACGAAAAATCATGATTGTGTGCCAAACAGTTTTTGAGATACAGGAATTCGCAAAACGTTACGCCAGCAAGATTTGAAATAACTCTGAAACCTTAGGGGGCACAAATTTAAAATTTTCGGCACATTTACACGACATGGAGCACTAATTATCTGTATCATTCAAATTTTGATTGGACCAGCAGGAAAAAACCACACTGCTGCGGTAACGTTACGCCAGCAAGATCATATATTCGTGAATAACTCCAAAACGGCTATAGGCACAAATTTAAAATTTTCGGCACATTTACACGAGATGGAGCACTAATTATCTGTATCATTCAAATTTTGATTGGACCAGCAGAAAAAAATCCCACTGCTGGCGTAACTTACTCTAGTTTTTTGTATAAACTCAGCGTATCCCACAACTGGAAATATTTAAGTAAGCGCAGATTTTTTTATATATCATTTCATATAACACTCACGTCTCACAAAAGATAAATAAGTAAGTAACTAAACAAATTACTCCAAATAAACTAAATTAAGTTAATATCAATCAGTGGAAATTGTCTCCTGCGACCTGATGCTGGACACGTCTCGCCGTTTGCTGGGTCGCGAGCGTGACCCGCAGTACCCACGGTACGTAACAAATAACCCCAACAAATAGGGGACGATCACAGACCAATAAGATAAGACGCCACTTAGGTACGTATATTATTATATGACAATACAATCGTCAAAAGCTGGGTATGTTTTTTTATGTGATTACTGTGGCAAACAAGCGTACGGCCCGACTCATGTTAAGCAGTTACTATAGCCTATAGATGCTTTCAATACCAAAGGCATCGCTCGCACGTTGCTGTCTTGAAGATAAATGGAACAGATGGATGGGAAGAGGGAGGTTGGGGTTGTTGGGCTTCCGGCTCTCTCACTCATCGTAAGAAATGTAGTTGTAAAATCAACTAAATAAAAGAGAAGAAGTTGGGGAAGATGGCGAAAAGGTGCGGTCACACATTTGCAGTGGCAGTGGTAATGCATATGTCAGGCGAGCGGGACTGCCCGGCTACGTGGTGTCTATACTTTATTAGTCTGTGAGGTCAATAGATCACCTATTGATGGCACACCACTAGTCACAGCTGGAGTCGCGGCCTGAATAACAATACGTTCTCGAGATGATCCAGTGAATAAGAACTATTTTCTGAGATGAAGCTATTGAGTTGCTTTTGAATATAAATGTTTGATCAAATGATATTGTACGTTTATTTTTGTGAAAAGATCTTATGACACTATGGCCCGTATTAATAAATGCATCTCAAAGTAGAGATCGAACATCTGTCAAAACCAGCATCTCAAGTTCGATCTCAATCTTGAGATCGAACAAAGGCATTAGATGTTCTTTTCTTTTCCTTTTTAGTGATATAAGACGTAGAGCATTTAACATAACTCATTAGATGTGTCCATATGGCGCGCATGCCTCACCCGAGCACTCATATTATGACATTACGTCTATGCGTTCCGACGTCAAAAGTGAGTGCTCGCGCAAGGCATACACCTGATGAAGACGCCGCCATTACAGATGTTAGCCTAGCAGAGGATCTACTTGGCATACTTACAGCACAGAGTAAAGACTAAAGAAAGAGGTGCCCTTATTAGATATATGTATGAACAAAAAACGTGGTCATTGTTTTTTCATTTTCATTGTTCTATCTACCGGTAAATAGTTGAACTACTCGCTTCGGTTTATGTCGAGGTTAGTACTAGGCCGACCACTCGGCCGAGTTGCTTAGGGCCAGTCCCCTTAGTAATTGGTCCATGACTTACAGCTACTTAAATAGTTAAGTCCCACTAAGCAGTTTGACACGTCGTTAACTGTTATTGTTGTATGGCGCATCAAAGTAAATCAGCTCTCAAATATGTATAAGTTGCGTACGAGTGAGTATTCGGCCGTTAGGGCCGTAAGATTAATGGTAAGTAATCGATCGTGGAGAGTTTAAACTATCGATTCTCTGTGGAAGACGGAAGATTAACTGTCTGCCATCGCTTAAACTAAAATTGATCCAGCCCTTAGCTCACGTTATATATTTTTGTAGGCTATTTCGTATTTTATCGATTTTAAGGAACTAATAAAACAACTCTATTAACCTAAGTTAACTTAGCTTGCTTTATTACCAAACTTATCTCATTACCTTTTTTATATAAGTAAGATGGCGAACAAGCGTACGGCCCACCTGATATAAAGCAGTTATCGTAACCTATACATGCTTGCAAAACCAAAAGTATCGCTTGCACGTTGCCGACCCAAGGGGGATTGGAACAGAGGGAAGGGAAGGGTGGCTGGGCTTTTGGCATAGCTAAGTACTTTACGCTGATTTTCTGTGAGAGGGTGGTACTGCCCCGGTCGAGCTTGCCCGTATAATATGAGCTGCAATGACCAAGCTGTCTCTACCATCAATAAACCTGTAACGAAGAAAAACAGGTAAAATAAAACATTCCGTTTCCGTTCCGTTAGCCACACGTCATCAGTGCCTTTGTCGTACGGAAAGGTCGTAAATCGTTCCGTTACCGTATCGCTGCAGTCGGTACAAACGTGTTGTGAACCGAGAACCGACAAACAGGGATATAAAGCTGACATTGACCTTGGGAGGCTGGCGCGAAGCCAAGGGCGCGGTAGGCTTTAACATGTTGAAATAGGAGCTGTTTTTGCGAGCTATGTGCGCAGAATCGGGCTAGGGGGACGTGATAGATATGGGTTAGGGGTTTAAGTTCTTGCTACGTTTTATTTTTTGTTGGTTCCATCACAAATAAATAAAGACTCTTATTTTAAACCGCGAGAATGCTGATCTTAATAAAAATTATGTCGTGTTTGTGATCATAGATTTATGAAAGTATCGCGCACGAGCGCTCTCGCGGAGACTTTAATCTAAGTTTGTGGTTATTTTTATAAATTGTATTCCGTGATACCTATATAATAAATCGATTGAATTGTTAATATCTTGTACAATTTATTACATTCAAGAACTTATTTTTATACTAGCTGTGCCCGCGACTCCGTCCGCGTCCAGTCGGTGAAGCCCTTAAATATAATTTTGTCTATCGTCTAATCTGTATTACGTCAGTCTGCATCAGTCTGAGTTCGTTTGTCCGTGGCTGTCTATCTGTACCAGTCTATACCAGTAAGGTGGTAGAGTCTGACCAGTAAGGTGGAGATCGGCATTCAAGTAGCTAATTTACCTTCGTTTCGTATGATGAGGGAGAGAGCCGGAAGCGCAACCCAGCCAGTGAGTGAGTGCTACAGACTCACGGCTTAGGTAAGAGTCACTGCGCAACATCGTGCTTAAAAAGTTAGAGTCCGGAGTTTATCGTCTAAGTCAATAGTCAAAGCGTTTATTATGTTTAGGCCTAGGAGGGCACTTACAAGTAGTCATTTTACATGTTTTCCTTAAATTCTAGCGCCGGATCGGAAACGCGACCTCGCCTGAGAAGTTTCTACTTGATACCCACATTGCTAATTCAAAGTTAGCAGGTCCTCCAGATTTATGGTTTAAGCAGGCAGTTACCCAGCAGCATCATTCCTGAGGGGTTGGAGTTCAGAGTTCAATGTCTGTGTTTCTATTACTACTTAATTCAAAATCAGCAGGTCCTCTAGACTTACTTCTTAGGTAGGTAGCTTCCCTATGGCATTAGTACTGTGGAGATGAATTCCAGAGTTAACGTCTAAGATTCCGCGTGATACAAAGACCCGCTTAATATTTTTTTATACGTAATTAGGAATAAAAAAACTAAATTTCTTGAAGCAAGGAAGATATTAAATTTTGACATGTGGTGCAAGGCAGGTATTGTCTGATTTTAAGTATAGCGACATCTAGTTAAGAAAAACGAAACTTAAGATGGTAGAACGCAGCAATAAAATATTTATTATTATTATTAAAATTAAGATTATGTATTCCAAATAGTGTCGGATCACACACAACGTAGGGCTCCGTAGGGCTCCGCTCTAAATAGACGTATTTCAATAACTAAAACTTATTGTTGGCTAGAATTTCCGTGTGGTCATAAAAATTTACAATCTAATATTTTATAAAAAAAATATCCTAGATGTTAAGTTGGACTATTAGTCATATCCATGCCAAATTTCATTGAAATCAATCCACTGGATTCGAAGTTGTGCGTGTTCGAATATTTAGGTAGTTTTTGAATGTTTTGTGGCAACCCTAACATTACCGAAAAAAAAAATATGCTAGATGTTAAGTTAGACTATTAGTCATATCCATGCCAAATTTCATTGAAATTAATCCGGTGGATTCAAAGTTGTGCTCTTTCAAACATTTAGAATTTTTAAGTAGTTTTTTGAATTTTCTGTGGCAACCCTAAACATTTTCGAAAAAAAAAGTATCCTAGATGTTAAGTTAGACTATTAGTCATATCCATGCTAAATTTCATTGAAATCCATCCGGTGGATTCGAAGTTGTGCTCTTTCGAAAATCTGAGCAAACATACAAACATACAAACATACAAACATACAAACATACCCACAGACAAAAATTCTAAAAATGATAAAAATGAATTCTGCTGGTCAATCTAAGTCCCCCCCACTATTTTTTTTCCAAATATTTCGAATGTACAGACGCGACCAATTTTACTTTCTTATTATATGTATAGATAGATGTATAGCAAACAATACATAAACGAATGTCTAATGTTTTGTCGTCATTCCATAGAGTTCACAATTTCCTGTGACTAGGTGAGAGATAAAATAGAGTATCGCACACAACACCGCCATCGCTCACTTTATAGCTTCGTGATCTATGCTCACATTTAGGGAGAAGTTTTTTATGTTTCCTGAACTACGGGGCTGAAAATGTACGTAGAACTGATCGAAAATACTTACCTGAGAAAGTTATTAAGTACTAACACTGGGGTTACAAATCACTTTTGTTCCTAGAAATGTTTTGTAAAATCGTTGTGAACTGACTAAAAATCTGTATGAATTTGGGGGTTAGTCTCTATGAGTTCAGAGCCAAGAAAGCTATACCTGATAGGCAACACAACCGCATTCAGAGGTTTCCGTCTATGCAGCGTTTATTCAGAAAACTTCAGTTATTTTAGATTATAATCCGTATCACAATCATTGCGTTCATATGGTTATTCTCTTGATACCGTCTTAAATTATCATGATAGCAAAGTTTCGCGAGAAAATTTCGTAAGCAGAGTAAAACTTTTCAATATCTTGCCCAATATCTCTACATTTGACTCTGTAGGTATAATTAAGTGTCAAGAAAGTGTGTAGTAAGTGAAACGTTAATTCAACATTGACCTTAAATTGTTATCATAATCTAGGAAGGCCTCAACAATCGTACTGCTCCTTATTATTCCCGTTCCATCCGTAATCGTCACGGTCACATCGTATAAACATGCGCGTCACATCGCCATTCCCGACACGATGGCTTGTCGGCGATGACGTCACAGTCTCTATGTAAATTCAGCACTCGTGGCTGATTACAGGTAGCAAACTGTGTCATGTAACGTTTTATTACGGCACTCATGAAAAGTACAGATTCGTACCTTGGGTATTTCGTTTGTATTTTAGAGTATAGAAAGAAATAAAAATGTTTATTTTTAAATGTCTTGTATTACTCTGGTTTCTGCTAAAGAAAGTATCATAAATTGTGGGTAGTAACTACCAAAACCATGTTTTGGAAATAGTAATCCCATCTTTAGTTAGGATTTTAGTCTGGATTACCTAACGCTGGCAAAATCTCAGCTATAACACGAAAGAGCACAAACAAATGTTCTCAACATATTTGTTAAGATTAGTAATAATTGGATTGCGTGTTATTTCTGGAACAGCCAAACAACGAATCTAGCACAATGTATGCAAATACACCGAATATATAAGTGAAGAAGCCGTTTTCAGTCCCAATGTAAGGAGCGAGCCTATTGCTAATACAGGACACATTCCCCCTTAATGTGAGGAGGATTCGAGCTATAGTCCACCTCGTAGGCCCGTTGCAGGTTGATGATCTTTCACGTCTTACCAGAAAAAGATAAATATAGTATTTTCTTCTACACATTGGTTCTTGAAGGGGCATGTTTACAGGTTCCAAAAAGGTCGGCTCTTACCATTAGGTCCCCGACTCCGGTAGCATTTAACCACTGGAAAATCACTGGCTTTCTGGCCGTCCTCTGGCCGGCAACATACCGACCGATAAGAATTAACGATTTACAATGACCAGGTAAAGAAATTCTTTCCTTCTCCATAATTTACTGCTTCTTATTTATTTGTTTATTATTTATTTTGTCTATGTCTAAACTGTTGCGTGCGTGTATTCATTTAGCCATTATGTAGTAGGTATAAGTATATGTCATATTATTTTCTAGTTTATTTAATGTATATGTTTATAAGTTAATTTATGTAAGTACACCCCCGTATTATTTTTCTTTAGATCCTCTCCATCCTAAGGTTGCCTGGTAGAGATTACTTTTAGTGATAAGGCCGCCCATTTTCCACTTTCTGTGTAAATTATGTAAAAATAAAAAATGATTGTTTTCTAGTGGTGGATTAATAAAGAGTTATCTATCTATCTATCTAATGAATAATTCACGAAGGTAATATTAAAGACCAGTAGTTTCCCAATTGTTAATTGTTAGGAGAATCTCAGGGCTCGGACCGTCTACCCGTGTACCTTCCTAGATTATAAAAATACCTTAAACATACACAAAGAATAGTAGAATCCGTTCAGTCTAAAAATGCACGCCCCTACACTAAACTTGATTATTGTATTTAACCCATACTTACACGCAATACACGCAACCTGGTCAACATCATTGGTCTTTTAGCATAGATAATTCACTATATACCTGTGTTTTAAGTAAAGCGTTGCAATAAATATTTATTTTCACACGTAATAATCACAATTAGTGGAGGGGCATTTTTAGAGAGAACGGACTCTACTCACCTATATTATACTAGCTAGGTAGGTAGGGGGCGCTGCAGTCGCGACCCCGCCGTCAGCTTAATAGATCCCAGTAATATGTATCACTTGAGACCTCGAGCTTAACTGCTACCCCCATTGTTATCTTACACCGCGCGTTTGTGTTACGATTTCTTTTCCAATTACGTTTTAGTACTATTTTTAATCTAAGTTTTTAGGTTAGTTGAGTTCGGGTCACAAGTTGTTACTGAAGTACTCATTCTACTGTATATACCTACCTATGGAATATTATTAGTGTACTTTAGTGTTCTTTTTCTTGGTAAAACAAGTATTTTTACTCGGAGATTTTTTTTCGCACATCCTGGACAAGATTTTACCAAGACCATTATCTTTGCTTGAAAAAATCTACTTTCGTTCTTGCCATTGCAAAAGTTACGTTTTGATTTTTTTATAATAACTAAGAGGGCCAGCAAGCGTTTGGCCCGCCTGATGTTAAGCAGTTGCCGTAGCATATTACACGCTTGCAATGTCAATGGTATCGCTAGCACGTTGCACATAAATGTAATTGGAAAAGACCTAGAATCGATTCGATGAAAGTCCCTTAAGTATTTTAGGAATACATTTTCGATGAAACAACAACATCTAAGAACAATCTTATTTACAATAGGTAAATGAAACCCAACTAAATAAAAATACCGTTCAGTATAATAAACCAAGACAACGAGCACTCAGCAGGAACCCATTGAACCTTCAAGTTATAATTAAATATGAAAACTAAAACCACAAACGCAATAGTTATGATAAAAATCAAAGACATTACCGAAAAGAGGGAGAATGTGACTCTCCAACATAGTTTGTCTTACTAAACGGAATCCATGGTCATAGTACGACTCAGTCAGTCACGGGAAATAACGTTGAAAACGTGTCGGTATTACCAATACGACTCATCTTCTATATTTAATAAGTGAATTGACGAATTACGAGTGCGGTAACACATGTGTGAATTTCGCTGCATGTAGTGGTGCACTGAGTACAAGTTTTGTGATGGCGATGTTATAAGGTACCATACCTACTAAAATAATAGTTCAATGATAAAAATAATGAAAACATACACAAGTGCTAAGCCGGTGAGTGCGAGCCGGGACACGCAAGCGGCGACCAATCTAGAATGCAAATACGCGCGAACTGCCGCTGCGCGCCCACTAATTATGACGTAGTGCGGTTATTATATACACCAGTTACAGTGGGATAGTGGAATAGGCTCTTTATAATGAAATGGTTATAGAAAACGGTGTTAATTGATATCTCGATAATATGTAGTGATGCAACGTAAGCGTCATAACAGAAGAAGCGGAAATAAAAGAATTTTAGCAGAAGCAGTTTCAGCAGGTACATTTCGACTAGTTGGATCTCTAACGGTAGTCACCCAACTACAAAAGGAAACAAAGAATGGTAAGAAAATGCATCCCAGAATGAACTGGAACCTCGTAGCACCGTAGCTCGTAGCAATCTGGCTCGTAGCAGTCTGACTCGTAGCAATCTGGCTCGTAGCAATATAGCTCGTAGCAACGTAATCATGTAGCATGTTTCATTATGCTCTAGCTAGACTCGATTTGAGTCATACTCAGACCACAGGATTATTACCCCTTGAAAAACCTTATTCAAACTCAATTTTGAAGACATAATAATTATTACTGTACCTATTTATCTTGTAATTAAGACATATTTTAAAAGAAACGACAAAACAAAAGAGCATAATTCGAGTTGTCATCGCATTATCGTAAAACTATGTGACAACTTGGAAAGTCAGATTATAAAAAATAGTGATCCCATTTTTTTGTGATAACAGATTATTTATAAGATTTATATCCTGAGAAAATATAGATCATATTTTCTCAGTGGAAGTCTGAAGCCAATAAGGTTGTATTTATTTATCGCAGTAGAACATACGGCTTCATATAAATTCTCATTGCCCTTCACTGTCGGCAAACAGTGATTCAGCGCGGCGGACTGAATTTATTTCAATCTTAAATCTCGCCTCGGAATGAGCGGATTGAGCGATCTAACTTGGGTCGTGTAGCATCAAGCCTGTGAAATAATCTGAATTAATCTTTCCTCTTTATTGGGTACTTACTCTGGATCTAAATAGGGGATTTATCTAATAATTTGTAACGATTCGTGTTTCCGAAAGTACACTATGAATAACACGGCAATGGCGGCGTCTTCATCAGGCGCATGCCTCGCGCGAGCACTCACTTTTGACGTCGGAACGCATAGACGTAATGTCATAATATGAGTGCTCGGGTGAGGCATGCGCGCCATATGGACACATCTAATGAAGAATGCACACAAGTGTGAACATAAAACACTGATTTCTCTGTATCTCCAATTTTTTTGTGTATTTTAATATTATCTAGATCGTCAGAGACTCCTCAGAGGAAACCCCTAACAATGAAAACGTACTCTGTATGAAAATGGGACGTGACGTCACATGACGTGACGTGAACGTACTCGGTATGAAAATACTTAGCACTTTCATTTTTGTGCAGGCTGTAACGGGCTGTAGGATATACAATAAACTAACATTTATTAAGTACCTATCTATAAATAAATACATTTTATAAAGCATCTTGTCAAAGAATCGCTAATAAATATCAAGTTTTTCAAAAAGGAGTTGAATTTATGTAGACGGTATTAGCCACTTAAGTTAACCTTTAAAAAGAAATAAATAAACTTATTAGTATTAGTACACGTTTCTTGATTTTGATCAACAATTTGAAGTCATATCATGTTTTTCAAGTATCCACTCTCACCCTACGCTCTTTGGGTAAAGTATCAAACATCGAATGCCAACAAAGCCTCTACGTTGTATTAAAACATACATGTACCTACAGAATTTTCAATCCCACCTTTGCCTCGCATCCCACTTTGCACTCGTCTAGCACAAAGCGCCCAAGCAGTGTAAACATAACCAAAAATAAACTATTACACAAAACGAACATTGCCGACACACAGTGGGTCGGCGCTCCCCGACGGCGCACAGATTGAAAAGTAAACCGATTCCCCGCACGTTTTTCCCTTACACTCGCCTTGTATGCCACTCTATTTGTTTTTATTACAATACACCCGCTCTAAAATCACTATATAGGTTCTTGTTAACGCAGTGAAGTGACCGAGGCCTAAATTTGAAAAATGTGAGAAAATCGGTGCATCCTGTGGGGCTAGCACAACCGCCAAGACGGGACTTATGTCGCACCGAATTGATCTCTCTCTCTCTACCTTAATGTATAGGAGAGAATGAGAAAAAATCGAGTTTTGTTTTGTCGCGGTTCGGCTGTGCTACGACCCCTGCCTTGCATATCTCGCCCGCGCACTCATTTAATGACATTACGTTTACGCTTTCCGACGTCAAAACTGGGTGTTCTGTTGGTGCAAAAACTAAACATCATTTTAACTGTATTGCCATCCTTTTCATTATCACAAAGTATGAGCAAGGTAGAGATATATTTAGAAGTATCAAAATTAGTTTATTCGTGATTTGACGACGACAAATTAAAATCAAAAGGCTCAAATTAAAGGCTAGATTACAAAATTTATAAAGAAATTACAATTCTATTGTAAATAGAAAAATACAGGACGAAGTAATAACGGCATCAGTTGAGGGTAAGTTTAAGCTCAGTGAGACGGAGGATGAGTTTCATTTTCCAAGTGAACGGACTTTATCAGCTACCGTTTATTTGAGTCGGGCATCCATCGCGGTGATACATAAAAGATCGAATAATAGTACGTACGTTTGCCTTTTGTAATTATAGTTACTTTAGACTTTAGTGGATAACTTTGGCACAGTTTTCTCTTGTCAAATCATCCAAGGTAATCATATAGACATTGATTATTTTAGGAGATATGGTACCTAATATCGCAATCACAAAACTTCTGCTCAGCGCACCACTACATACATCTGTTATCGCACTCGCAATATAACAATTAACTCATTAAATACATAAGAAGACATGCTATTTACATTTACATTTACATACAAGACAAACTATTTTGGACAGTCACGTAGGTATCTCCCTCTTTTTGGTAATGTCTTTGTTTTTGTTCGAGTTGAAGTCTAGGATCCACTATACCTAATCATTCGTGTACATTCTGTCCTAAATAATTATATAAAGCGTTTTAAATGCAATACATTTTATAGAGATACTTCGGACACGTACAAAAGCGGTACGAAATAATGTTGATTGCTCTTTAGCCAGGGGCTACACTTAAACCCATCTGGTAATTCCCACTATCAGATAGGTACTAGAGCCATTTTATGGTACATTCGACGACAAGTCCTTCCAATGAGACGCTCCCACGGAGTTCATAAACCTTAAAACTATACCTACCTAATCTTAAACGAAGTGCTTTGTTCAGCTAAAAAATAAAAAAAACTTTTTTTAATTTTTATTTTAATCGCAGAATAGTATTTTGAATATTTATGAATTAAATACTTTAAAAAAGTTTAACAATAATTTTAAAAAACGATACTGGTTGATTATGTTCTCAAAATATCCCGATGCTATTTTGTAAATAGAATTGTTAAAAAGTCAACATTATTTTTATTTTTTATTTGGCATTCTACCTATTATTTATTTTACGTTTTCATGGCAGTGGCAAAGTCGTAAGATTTTTATTAGGTTTGTAAATAAAAAACAAATACAATAATACACAACAATACAAAATACTGTGATACTGATACAGTTTTCAACTTTTAATATTTTTAGGAAAATTAAATTAATATTTAAGATAGGAAAATCTGTACGATCCGAATATTGAGTAATTTTAATAGAATAGAATTTTAATATTGATTGTCAAGAGCATTGTATGTGTATCATCGTAGGGTACCGACTAGAAACGAGGCACTCTTAAATTGGTAAGTAATTAGGTACTTATTTTCTTGATGTTGATGTTGTATTTTACTAGCCGGTAAGTAACTATAATGACCGGCATCTGTTTCTCATGTGGACGTTCACTGCAACCGACGCAGAGCATTTTAATGGGTACCGCAAATTGCCTCGAGTGCCTCTACTGCCACAGAATAAAAAATCGCAGTTTCAATCAAAGAGAATATACCCTCTATATTGCGAGATCACTACAGTCTCACCGCGGTTGCATTATTATTTAATTTGCGTATGAAAGTCCAACAAATAAAAATAGCCAGGATTATAAATATTTGTTCATTTTACGTGAGGTATGTAAGGAATTAGGTATAAATTGACGGCAACTCGCGCTAATGTGATAATATGACCTTTTTTACTTACATAAAAAGCAAGCGAAGCATTTTTCCTGTTCAAATTAGTGTAAATCACGTAGATTTTAAAAATGTGTATAGGTAGGTAAAAGGACGCATTATACACCTTCCGATCCGATATTAATAATCACATAATTATGATTATTATCCAATTTCATCCGATAAATAGGATCGGATCCGAAGGTGGAAAGGTGTGCGTTCTATAAAAGTACTTTTCCCGTGTCCTTTTTAGTACAGAGAGATATAAAATCCGACGTCTTTTACCAAACAAGATGATAGCTTCATTGGACAAATTCAAATTTTTCACCGAATGAACTAACAAAGCCGGCCCCGAGGAGGATTAATCCTTGGGGGACGGTTAAACTGCTTTCGGTTTTATACTCTTTATACTCGCAAAATGTCTTGACTGTCCTCGTTTTTTCTGAGAGGGTTATCTATACAAACGTCGTAACAAATAAGGATCCAAATAATCATCGCATTTTTTAAAATTATTGAGATATCTCCAGTGTATCTGTTGGACTTTTTGTAAACTATTTTACAAACGTCCTTTGTCCCTCGCATCTTATAACATGCAGGTGTACCCATGTCGAACATATTATCTTTTTTCTCTTTAGCTACTTCATCCAAAGATTTTATACTTCGTTAATAATAATATTGACTTCATCCTAGATTCTTCCAATTTTGTTGACCATTTTTATCTATCAACTTATTTTACCGCCAAACTTTATAACAGCGGGCTATAAAAATATATTTATTTTATAAGGGCAGATACTTGTTACGAAATTTTTAAGAGGACCATAAAATCCGGTGGGGTGTTGTCTAAAAAATGAATGTAAATTGTTGGATCCAGCTGCGGTGCGCCCCCATCCATCGCCATCACAGACATAGATCTAATTCTAAATAGATGACGCATGTCCCTCATTTTGTATGAAAACCAAGCGTGCCACTTTGTTTCTACCCACTGTGACGTCACAAGAGCCTTTTGTCTCGGTCAACTTTTCTTGTGGAGTTTTGACAGCTCAACTAGTCTACAACTAGTCATTTTTTTAAATTCCGTATTACGTCCGGCACCGACAGCGGTGGAGCGCGGACTGAATAAAACGGCATCAAAGGCAGTGCGTTGCACTGCCCTTAGGCATGCTCAGTACATACCCTTGCGGCATCTATTGAGATCTACGTCTGTGTTCGCCATGAATAAGTTACGGCACGGTAACAGCGCCTTTCAAACCGCGACACTCGCGGTATCTTACGAGAAATATCAACAAGTCTGAGGGCTCGAGCCTGATTCCAACAACGGTTTTCGGTCATAATTTATGACATGTTTGATCATGTTAAGGTCGGGCTCGCCGAAAACAGATATGATTGAAGGCGTCTTAGACGAGTGAGGTTATAAAATTGAAAAAAAATATCACTGCTTTTATTAAAACGTGCTTTTACTGTGTGTAAAAAAAAATCAAAGTGAAGCTGTTTTCGTCTTTAAATTTCTATCACGTTCTAAACGGCTTGGAATTTTTAATTATTTTTTTCACCAAAAGATGGAGGAAAAAAATACGTTTCAAAAAAATAATTATTGATTTTGTGACGCAATAGTTTTTCACGTCATAATTAAATATTTTCCGATATTTTCGCAAAAAAAGTGCGCTCTTAACCAATCCAAACGGCCAAAACTCTCGGACGAAAGTAGCGCATAACATTGACAAAGCTTGACAAGAAGTCAAGGAACATTTCTTTCTCTAGAAACCCTAAACAAAATTCGGATATTTCCAAAACTATTTAAAATCGTTCAGAGTTGCATATCATCAAAATACCAAAATTTCATTCATCGAAATACCTTCACAATAGTTTAGGTCTTCGGATATATTACCTCATAATATAGGTATAATAAATAACGATCCTTCATTTAAAAGATATCCCTGCGACTGACAAACACAATGAAGAGTTCATAAGTTAAGCTTAATCGAGTTTACTGAGTAGATTCTGAATTATTTGCCTAAGACGTTGTCAGCCCAATTTCAGTAGTGAGACATAATTTATTAGCCATAACAAGTAGGTGTGTCACCAGAATTTGTGATTGCTGGAATAGGATATTTTAAGCAAAAACCGTGCTTAAAATTTCCGAGCACAAATATCAGTGTTACGTAAAACATGGCTGAACGTCTACCTTGATCGGGGCAGCCTGCTCGCTCGTTTGAACCAAAATTATCGCTTCATTAAAATGAAGCGATAATTTTGGTTTCCTCAGCACATTAAAATGTGCTGAGGACAGTGAAGCGATCGAAGCGAGCGGGCCAGCTAGCCCAGCCAGAACACCTGGTCGAAGTAATGGCGGCGTCCACAAGCGACGCGCAGCGCGCCCGAGCAGTAACTTTGACGTCAGACCGCGTAGACATAACGATACAAATGATTGCTCGGGCGCGGCTGCTCAGGACTTTTGGACGCACCTATTTATAATATGATAGTACACAAGCATCCTACACAATCGGAGCGTGATTTTTAAACTACGTTATACGGTTAACGAAGCACTTAAAATTGTTACAAAACTAACATTCCTTATTTCCCTTATCCAAATAGCAAACATACTCCCCTCTTACAGATTGTTTGAGCGTTAAATCGCGTCTGAAATGTCGTGATTGCGACCCGGCGGGCAAACGTGGCGTGCCGAAAAGGCTTCGATTTATTCCGCACAAGCGGAGGACCCCGAACGGATATCACCCGGGGATTTGACGGTGACTCGCAAGTATTTTTAATCGTCCAAAGAGCCAAGGACTAGCTTCTTCCCGTGGCTTATCTATACCCATGAGCGAAATCTCTACAATTTTCGTAAAACAAATCATAGAAAACAATTTCGTCACAAAAAAGAAATCGCGTAACTAACACAACATCAATATGACATACAAGCTTCTTTTTATATTCCAATCGCTTAATTTTGTTTAAATTGATGGTAAAGCCAAGCTTAGTACTACCTTCTCTGATCGGCGTAAAGGTGAGTGAGAGAGCCGAAAGCCCAATACCCCCCCCCCCTTCCCAAGCATCTATAGGCTACGGTAACTGCTTAACATAAGGCGGGCCAAACGCTTGTTTGCCTCTGTAGTCACATAAAAAATGCTGACTATAGGCTCGTAGAACATAACAATAAAGTTCACTTTAGTGTTCTTACTATCATTACAAAGTGGCCTTGTGAAAATGTTGGCTCAAAACATCATGCTTAATAATTATTTTGCTGTTATTCATGACTACACCCTGAAGGAAACCCTCCTGTAAAATAAACAGTTATTAGGTGAACGTTCATATTGCGGACGCTAGGTAGGTATCTTCGTAGAGATAAATTTACAAATTAAATATTAAAATAAACATAAATAAATAAATATCGCCCGACTTACACATTATCGTCCCAAACTAAGCAATGCTTTTACTATGGCTACTGTACAATGGATTGGGGGCGATACCAATGATACCTAGGTCGGAGCCAATTACGTACAGGCCGTTTCCGAAATTTGCCTCGAGCGGGAATCGAACCCGAAACAACCCCATGCAGTGAGCGGCGTACGCTCAAACCACTGCGCCAAGCGGTCGTCAAATGCACTCTTACTAATTAAAATTTTCTAATTTCATTATAATGTTCTAATCCTCTTGATCCTTTCAATTGCAATAATTAGTATTTTATTAGTATTACCGCTTAGTAATTTATGTATTGTCTCATGCTTAAAGGAGTATTCTATAATAAATTACTTATATCACTCATGTGCTATTGAAGGAAATATCATCACCTTCCGGAAACATAAGACTATTACGTAAGTATTTATATCAGTTGTATTGTCAGGTACATCCCTATGGACAAGCCAAAATGAGTTTGATATCTGCGGAGACCACATTTTGTGGGCGAGTATTGTTTATTATACCAAGGAAAGGTTGCGAACAGCTTATTACAGCCTCTCGTTCTGTCTTTCATACTACGTACTAATTCCTTTATTATCTTGTACCTTCATAATGTGAACGTACCTTCATTTATAACGTAAAACATAATTCCCAAGATATTAAACATACACCGTTTAGTATGATTGTTCAATTGTTATTGCGATAACAGGGGGCTTACCACAAGCTCTTATTGCGATTCAATTATAGGAACGTTTTAACGACGTTTTAATGACGTTTTAATGACGTTTCTTATTGTCATGACAATAAGGTACGTCATTGCACAAAAAGTCGCTGAAACGTTAATACGTTCCTGTAATTGAATCGCAATAAGAGCTTGTGGTAAGCCCCCTGATGTGTGAATTTCGCTGCGTGTGGAGGTACCTTGCGGTAGGTAGCAAGATGAACATAGGGAGATAGCAAGATATTTTGACCATATTTAGGATGCCAAATACGGTCAAAATATTTCAAAATGGACGGAAAATGGTTGAGGTATAAAGTATATTCTTCCTTACGTATCGTATTCAGTAAACAATCTACGCATATTACATATTTTTAATGTACGGAATTTGTCATCAAAATTATTAAAAGTCGTTATGTTAAGGTAATACATATGTTCAACTGGCTGGGTCTAAGTAAATGGTTTGATGAAGCAGCTGGCTTATGTGCAATATAAAGTATACAACATTAAACCTCATATGGTCGGGAATAAAATGGCTTAGCCGATTTACTTTAAATGTTACCAAATTTTGTAGAATACGATTTCAAAATATGAAATTGCCAACCTTAATCGTAAATGTTCTCCATAGCAACTGAACAGATTTACGTGAAACCTATACCAGAAATATTGTCAAGACTTGTCTAAGAATCCGTGGATCCAAGATTTAATATTAGTCATTTTATTTAAAAAATAATCAATAATAACCTTAAATATGCTACAAAGGTCATGGGTCATCATGACTTGGACTGCAAAATGTTCTCTGGCAGTAGCGCGATGGCGCCGTAGAAAGCTGGACGTGCGCGCAAATTTTTGCGTGAAATACGTAAAAATGTTACGTCTACCTATCTTTTTATGAATTAAATCACGTTTTAAATAGTTTAAATATAATATTGAAGATAATTTTTAGGATATTATATGATTACAAATATTTTTAAATTAATATTTATGTCAGTGACGCGTTTTGTTGTCATCATAGATTATGAATAATATAGAATGATGAATAGGTATATGATTAAAAAGCATAATCGTCCTCTAAAAACCGCTTACCTACTTTCTAATCTTATTGTCTTGCCTAACAACAACAACAGGTTGGGCTAACAATCAGAAGGTCCCAGGTTCGATCCCCGGTGGGGCATGCACCAATGGATGAATTTTCATCTATGTGCATAATTTACAGTTCGCTGACGGTGAGGGGAAACATCGTGAGGAAACCTACCTATCCCTCGGGATTAGGTAATAGTCAGTTCCTGTATACACGGCGACAAGGTTCACCACCTGTTACGTTGGGTTCTGACTATCTGGTGAAACGTGGGCTTTGAGTTGGTTAATCCCTCCACAATGTGGTGGTGTATGGACACTCACGCCTCTGACTACCCCCGAATGGGGATAAAAGTCGTGACGTTACATTTCATTTTTTCATATTTTTTGTCTTGCCTATGATATCTTTTTATACCACTGAGTTGCTACACAAACTTGTTTTTTTTTGGCGGGAAGTGGCGAAGTGCAACATTGAAAATCTATATTATTATAGATAGGTACTTGACACTGGCTATATGCGACAAGAAAAGCCAAGACAAAAAAACATGCGTACGGCCCGCCTGATGTTAAGCGTGTTTCAGTTGATGTTATTCATACTACTTAATATTAGTAGTAGTATTATATAGCGACTGTAGCCTAGGGGTGAACAGGTTGGGCTAACAATCAGAAGGTCCCAGGTTCGATCCCCGGTGGGGCATGCACCAATGGATGAATTTTCATCTATGTGCATAATTTACAGTTCGCTGACGGTGAGGGAAAACATCGTGAGGAAACCTACCTATCCCTCGGGATTAGGTAATAGTCAGTTCCTGTATACACGGCGACACGGTTCACCACCTGTCACGTTGGGTTCTGACTATCTAGTGAAACGTGGGCTTTGAGTTGGTTAATACCTCCACAATGTGGTGGTGTATGGCCACTCAAGCCTCTGACTACCCCCGAACGGGGATAAAAGTCGTGACGTTACATTACATTACATTACATCTTTTATAAAAAATAATAATCTCATCATTATGATTGATTTACTGGCACGTGTTTTAAATAAAAGTCAAAATCTAGTTCATTGTAGAAGACAATATAGACGTTTAATAACGTTTTTATGAAGCCTGCGTGTATCATAAACAAGCTTTACAATAATATGTTTGTAAATTATATACCGAACGGGGATAAAAGTCGTGACGTTACATTATTATTATTATATTAATACGAAATTATTTTTGTTTTTTTATTTTTAAGTTGGACTAACCACCGTTTGGTGGGGTAGTACCACCCTCTCATAGAAGATCGGCGTAAAGTAGCTATTACAGCTGCGTTTCGTACGATGAGTGAGAGAGCCGTAAGCCCAAACCCCCCCGCCCCTTCTCCCCTACCCCTTCCCTTCGCATCAGGATTAAGTTGGGAGACCGGAGTTCAATGCTCTACATTACTAAACCATACATCAAATAAACATGACAGCTTCTTAGGGATGAGTCCAAATTTAATAAGCCGCTAAATTTGCAGTGCTAAATTTATTTAGTGTCATCACCTGTTAAATATTTTTTTAGAAATGTAACGTCACCACTTTCATCCCCATTCGGGGGTAGTCAGAGGCTTGAGTGGATATACACCACCCCATTGTAGAGGTATTAACCAACTCAAAGCCCACGTTTATAAAGGGTGAATTTTTCAAGTGTGCGTGGATGGCTAAATCCGAAACTATAAGGAATATCGAAAGGTACTCAAAGAAGTCTCGGGGCCGATTTTGGTGAAAACTAAAACTGCATCATTGGATTTTTGAAGAAAACTAAATTCGTAGCCAGGAATCGAACTAGTTGATTTCGAGTTGAAAAAACCACTTACTGTATTATTACACCATTCGATAGTGTCGCTGATAGGAACGAATTCTGGGAAGTAATGACATACGGCAAACTTAAGAAAACTGTGTTTTTTAATAAATTGCTGCATATTTTCAAGTTGACTGTAATACGTCATACGTACATTACCTTTACCTTGTTCGAAAATATGCTCAATATTTTTATTTATTTACCTTCGCAGCGTAGTCATCTTCACAACATTATGTTCTAATTACAAATTTTCAATCATTTTTGAACAATTAATCAGTTTAGGTTTAATAGTTAGGTAACTTAAGAGAAATAAAATAGTATTTTGTTTAAAATTAGCTCTTTCCTTAAGTTTACCGTAAAAACAATATTCGTAGCCAGGAATCAAACTAGTTGATTTAGAATAAAAAACCAAATACTGTATTATTACACGATTCGATAGTGTCACTGAATAGAAACGAATTTTGAGAAGTAATTACAACTTCTCAAAATTCGCATGTGCATGTGCATAATTTACAGTTCGCTGACGGCGAGAGAAAACATCATGAGGGAACCTACCTATCCCTCGGGATTAGGTAATAGTCAGTTCCTGTATACACGGCGACAAGATTCACCACCTGTCACGTTGGGTTCTGACTATACAGGGTGAATTTTTCAAGTGAGCGTGGATGGCCAAATCCGAAACTATGAGTGATATCGAAAAGTACTCAAAAGAATCTCGGGGCTGATATTGATGAAAATTGTAATTACTTCTCAAAATTCGTTTCTTATCAGCGACACTATCGAGTGCTGTAATAATACAGTATGTGGTTTTTTATTCTAAATCAACTAGTTCGATTCCTGGCTACGAATATTGTTTTTTCAAAAATCCAATGATGCAGTTTTAGTTTTCATCAAAATCACCCCCTAGATTTTTTTGAGTACTTTTCGATATCACTCATAGTATCGGATTTGGCCATCCATGCTCACTTGAAAAATTCACCCTGTATAGTCAGAACCCAACGTGACAGGTGGTGAATCTTGTCGCCGTGTATACAGGAACTGACTATTACCTAATCCCGAGGGATAGGTAGGTTTCCTCACGATGTTTTCTCTCGCCGTCAGCGAACTGTAAATTATGCACATAGATGAAAATTCATCCATTGGTGCATGCCCCAACGGGGATCGAGCCTGGGACCTTTTGATTGTTAGCCCAACCTGTTCACCACAGTCGCTTGCAGTGCAGTTGTTATCCCGAGATTCGAGTCTTCATGATTTTCCCTGTTTTCGGAACAATACACACTTAGGTGTTGTAATTATTATGTATTGTTCCGAAAACTAGCAAAGTGGAAGCTCGAAGAACCCCAGTGAGACAGTGGAGCACATCTTGCTTCATTGCCCTGTATTTGCACGCCAAAGATATGATGCACACACAAACATAATAAAATCTGTACGGAACCCTCAAAGCACGAGTCCTACTTGCACTTGTCCGGTTTTAATTTGTAATGAGTAGCCCAAATACAAATTTTCAATTCTCTAGCTTCAGAAAAATTGGGACGCCTGTACAAACTTGCACCCCCTATTTTACACCGTTAGAGGTGAAATGATCAAAAACGCTGAAATTACTATTCTTAGTTAATAAGAAGCCTAAATACAAATTTTCTTGTGCCTAGCTTTAGAAAAATTTGAACCCCCATATAAACTTCCACACCTTATTTTACCCTCTTGGGGGTAGAATTTTCAAAAGCGCTGAAATTACTATTTTGTATTTGTATTAGTAGCCTAAATAGAAATTTTCATGTTTCTAACTTCAGAAATGAGGGAATTCCATACAAACTTCCACCCCTTATTTTACCCCCTTAGGGTAAGAATTTTCCAAAATCCTTCCTTTGCTCTTCTTTTACGCTATGAAAAGTACTTACTGTCCAAATTTCATGTTTGTATCACCAGCGGTTTGGGCTGTGCACGTTTTGACGGACGGACAGATAGACAGACTAACAAAAAGTGATTCTATAAGGGTTCCGTTTTTTCCTTCTGAGGTACGGAACCCTAAAAACTCACAAAACGAGGCGTTTTGTGGAGCAAGTTTTTTAATTTTAATTATACCATATATTATTATTATCATGGAGCTGCTCCAGACCCATGGCTCTGGCTTGAAAATCTTGACCTTACATGAAAATTAGTATTTCGGCTACTCAGCCTATAAATACAAATATTCATGTCTCTAGCTTCAGAAAAACTGGGACTATCCATAGATACTTTCTCCCCTTAATTGTTGAATTCTCAAAAATCCTTCCTGTGGTCTTCTTCTACGCTATAAAAAGTTAAAATTTCATGTTTCTAACCCAAGCGGTTTAGGCTGTGCACGTTTTGACAGACGGACAGATAGACTGACGGGCAAAACAGTGATCCTATGAGGGTTGCATGCATGCCCGGCATGCGTTGCATTGCCACTCCATCCGTCCGTCATCCTCCATCAATCCATCAGTCAAATAAGGGGTAACCTTTTCCAAAAATGTGCGCGTACTAGGTCGCAGGCACAGCTAGTAACTAATAAGGATTAGTACTACTTTTATTTCAGTTATTACCCGATATTGTCATCAATTTTTCTTGTTTTCAGTTATTTAGAATTTTAAGTTGTTTTAATTTTACTTATTTTGTCCTATAATATTAAATATTTAAATTATGTACTAGTCTTTTTTAAGTAGTACTACCTATTACCCAGTGTTGGGAAAAATTAAATTTCAGAACAATTAAAAATTAACAGTTAGTGAGCTTTTATTTACAATATCAACAAAATAACAATAAAAAAGATTACAAAGAAAAAATAACCTACCCACCTACCTATTAATAAAAATGTAGTACTTAAATTGTACTTAAGATATAGTGAAAATTTTCCTTTACGAAGTTACCCTTATACGACTAAATAAAAGTAGGCAAGATACGAATTTAGTATATGAGTCACTTCTGTTTTTGATTTATCATGTCGACTTTTTGATGTATCGTGGCGTATCGAAAATTCTAAATTCAAAAAATTCAACTCGCGGTCCTACGACATTGTTTGAGCAAAAAGCAGTCAACCTCGAGCTGTCGGTTGCAATGGTTCCAGCCTTAACATGTTATGTGTGTGGTTATTAATTATAACGGTTATTTACTTAAAAATGCCAAGATTGTTTACTACATACAACAAGCAAGGTAAACTAGACAGTAGTAGATATTCGTTTGTATACAAATCAAGTCTACTAGAGTCTAATCCAACATTCGTATACGCTATTCACTAGAGCAACGATGGAGCTCAGGCCACATAAGGCCAAACAAAGTTGATGCCTCGCGGGTTTCATTAAAGTTGACAATAGCGCTTTTAGCGGTGATTGTCTGCACTCCCCCGTCTTCATCTACTTCCGAACGCTTCAGGTGAAAGCGAGGCAACAAAGAGGACATAACTTGTTTTGTTAGACCTCATCCCGATGGTTATATTAATCTTTCAGGAAGAGAACTTACGTAGAAACTGTAACAGGTGTCAATTAACAAGTTGACTTGGTATCCATTTTAATTTTCCAATGTGGAATTTTGTTTTGTATAGCTCTTTTTTCAAACCCTTATCGTACCACTGCTAGGCAAAAGTCTACCCCACAACTGTCCATTATTCTCTGTTAATTACCATTTCTGGAAAATTGCTATGGAGTCCAAGTCCATCCAAGTCATCACGCCACGGTTCCTGAGTCGGTCTAGGCATCCACGCCATCAGGCTCCCTTAGCGTGACGACTCTTGTTAATCTCTCCGGGTTCGACGAGCATAAGTACCGTCAAGTAAAATATTAAGCTTGTTTAAGTAATAATTACATTTTTTCTCTATCGTTATACAAAGCTATCACCCTTCATATCACCTATATTAATGTTGATATTCACCCAGCTTAACAAGCGACTACCTACCGTAGACTACCCTTTAAATACGAAATCTTATATTTCATAAATAAGAAGCAAATTCGCAATAAAACTGATGTCGAGTAGATAAATAGAGCTAGTTATTGAAAACGGCGAGGCGGGAAATGGAAAATTCGCAGCCCCCGGAACTCGCGCCGTACTAACTGTGTCACCACACCGGTCTAGAATTAACTCTCTGCTATTCCGTGCGCTACGTGTATGGTTTCCTAGTTTGTGGACCTGGCATTTAATTAGGAATATAAAGATCTCAAGGGCACGAAAAGTTTGGGTTGTGGCGCTTATGGCTCACGACTAGGTTTACCATCCGTTCAGTTTTTGTGGATACCAGAATGTGCCTTATCTGCGCAAACAAATAAATAAATAAAAAATAAATCAATTCAGCGACAATAGATTTTTAACTTATTATAGGATAACATATAACTGAGCCTGCATCCTCACGGGATGAGGACCATTTTGTACAAAATTAATCGTGACAAAAACAAGCGACTGTTGTTTTGAGAATTTGTGTAATTAGGTAGGTACTATATTTATTAAAAGTAAATTTCAGGAGTGTTTTGTAGTACAATAAATCCAACCGAAGAAGACGTTTTATTCAACCCGTGAATAATTAAACAACAAAACACGAACGTTAAACCGGTTTACAATAAAGTTTAGAGAATGCCAAAAATGGCCAATTTGTATGCCGACTTTAGGAAATAAAGTGGCCTCGCCTCTGAAAGATTTATCTCAGTTGGCCACTTGGAAGCGGATTCTGAGGTTTTACGGGGTGCTTACTGTTACTTAAAAATAAAACGAGTTCAAGTGAAAAACTTTTCATCTGCTAACCAACAATAACATTTTCGGAATACTTGCAATAAAACTTTTAAAAGTTGAACAATAAAATATGCTTAGAGTTATTTATTTCAAAAGTATTAACTTTTTAACGATCTCAGTAAAATTTTAACAATTTTTTTATGGCTTATACTACGCCAGCTGTCAATGCAATTACCAAACCGACTCCTATTTCTTCTAACTCTATCATGATATTTGATGTGGATGTGACTCGTACATATCACCTATGTACCTATGTTTATCTCGAGCAATTTATTTATATCCGTGTAAGACAATAAACCGCTAATTAATTAATTAATTAACAGAATTGAACAGTGCATACGGTATATTCGCATTGAACCAATCGGACCTCCTTAATTCCAAATTCGAAATTTCAAAGCGAAATAATCACAGAACATTTTTTATCTCTGGATATAGCACTTTACTATCCTTAAAAAAAAATTATAAGTACCTATACATGTCTCGGCTTTCGAGCGCAAAAGTAGTAGGTACCTAGTTATTGTAAATATAAGTAAGCCTATAGGTAGGTACGTTTTAGTTAATAGATGTGTCCATATGGCACGCATGCCTGACCCGAGCACTCATATTATGACATTACGTCTATGCGTTCCGACGTCAAAAGTGAGTGCTCGCGCGAGGCATGCGCCTGATGAAGACGCCGCCATCGGGACACGAATTTTGAGCGCATATACCTACCTATATACCTACTTTTCTACCAACATTAACATGATTATATCCTGTACAAAAATTATGTTCTCCGCTCCAGTTTAGGTGCCCATTATTCAACCGCAGAAACGAAGCACCTCATTAGGTATACCAAAATTATTATTTAGAACACGACGCGATCAATTAGCTGATCCATTCAAATTCATCATGAAATCAGGTTTATAGAGCATTACAAATGAATCCCAACCCTGGGTTGCCGGTAATTAGGCTGGCAATTAAGTCGGGACAGGTGAGGCGCGGCCCGCAGCGTCTGAGCGACGCTGAGCCGCTCAATTATCGAATCCCACGTATTAGCTCAAGCCCGCATGTGTGATGAGCAATGGAGGCGCTGACACTGCCAATTGCAGGCAAATAATATGTAGACATTTTCGACTGCTTGCATGATTTATTTGGTATGTCCCCCGGCTTCGGTCGCGTGATAATTGATGTGTAAGTACGTTTCAAATTTCATTAAAATCGGCTAAGTAGTTATGGAGATACGTGGTAACAAACATTCATGCACACTTTTGGCATCTATAATATGGGGAATTATAATATTAGTAGGATAGTAGGATAATCACTCGAAATCGCATGTAGTAGAAGATACGATGGTATGCTCTTAGGGTTCTTATATCATAAAACTGCTAGAGATAGAAATATTTTTAGATTAAAATAATAACTTCAAGCCTAAAAGATGATAGTAAGTAGGTAAGGTACTTTTAACCCGGTTTAAACAGTATTTTACCTTGGCCCTCATCCCTCCTGTCAGTGTTCCTCAGAGTGGAATGTGGATGGATGATACCCGCGCGCGGCGCAAGGCTACTGGTGCTAATGAACCGTGTAATACAATGCGTGACAATACATTCTTCCTTTTTCACTAGCCTACATGTTCCACTCCTGAGCCAAGATCTCTCCTTGACTTTACCACAAAAAAAATTGAGCCGTTGCACATATATCTCCCGCAAAGGTGAACAAATCGTCCCGCCATCATCTCTGGTGTGATGATGATTTTCCAGAGCCTCGAGTCTCATAACAATTCGTCCATTGCGAAACCACTGGTGTCTAATATTATCTTCGTAAATTCTACATTGTGAATCGCAAACTCTTGGCGGTCGCCATGTTGTCCAGTCTAACAGATGGTCGAAAAAATGTCGAACGCCAAGAATTGATGATTTACAATAAAGAATTCACTGGCATAATATTAGAGACCACTAGTTTTGCAATGGACAATTGTTAATAGACTCGAGGCTACATTTCGTTTCTTATATCATGTGCCAATTTTATAATTCAGTTTTAGACTTAGCTTGTACCTTTTTCCACTCAGTTACATCGTTTCCACTCAGCTGCAATCAATAGTGGAGTCACCTTGAATCTGAGAGCCGCGGGGTGGAACAGATAAGGGGCGCGTTAGCGGGCCCCGGTGCAAGTCATGCGGGTAATGCTGAAACACTTTAACATACATTCACTTTGCACTTGTATTTAACTCCCCAACCTTGTTGGGAATTAACCTTGTAAAATTTCAGTTTCAGTGGTTTGAAATGAAAGCCTTCAATTTTATACTTAGACGCTTAGCTTAATGGTCTAAGTTTTTATTGCATAGATATTTGACAGCTGAATGCTTCTGTGCGTGCTACGGAGTGCATGTTAAGTTGTCCCCAGCTATAGTTAAGGCATATTGGCGACCTTAATCTGATGGCCTGAAAACTTAAATACTAGAGATGGTAATTAGCTCACACGAACGAATAGATGAGTTAAGCCATATTGTAACGCAGATTATAATGTAACTATAGCATCGATGTAAATCCACTAATTATTTTTACTCAGCCCTGAAAATCACCCAAAAGTTTGTTTACTTGACCATAATAGGTATTCATAGAACTAGTTTAGTTATTGTTAGATAAAGGTCTACACGCCAAATTTGTAGATAGTTATGATGGACTTACACTGGCATTACAAAGCACTTTTGTTACTAGAAATGCTTTGTAAAATCATTATAAACTGGCTAGATGTCTCTATAAACTTGGGAGTATAAATTTGCCAAGATAACTACAAATAAAAAACGTACTATTTGCTCGAGGTAAATACCTACCTCGTCCACAGAATAAACCTTCACCTATTTACATCATAAGAACTAGTACAAACGGACCAATTTACCTTTGGGGCAGGTAATAATCAATCGGCCGATCATTGGGAGCCGACCCAATGCTGGGCACGTCCCGCCGTTTGCTGGGAGCGTGCGTGACGCCAACCAACTACGGGAGATACATAAATAAATTATCCAGAACATAAAAAGGGACAATATAGATCACCCTATTGACAGGATTAACAGATTCCGCGCTACTCGTATATGGCGTGTGTATTGTATGTAAATATGTAAACGAACAATTGACTATCGTGTTTGCTTGTAAACGCACAGGATTTGAAGCATCGACAAATCACCCATTACTATTATTTTCATCTTAAGGGGAAGGGGAAGGGGATAATCTTATTCCAACTCCTATTATTTCTTTTGATTAAATTCATGCGTAGACAACAAACAACTTAGACAAGACAACTTATCTTTTCCCCGGGACTCGTCGAGGGTCAAGTTGGACACCATTGTTGATCCTGGATTACAGGAATAACCGGGGTAGTGTGTGGCGAGCCTAATGCCATTATACAGGGTGTCCCAAAACTTTGCCACATGGAGGGGAAGTACCTTAAATATTGTACTTAGAGAATTTTACTGAATGAAGAATTCATTTTTATTTTAAATACAATACGAACTGCATTCAATGATTTTTGATAACTCGCTTGCCACACTCGGGAATCGAACCGGCTCAAATCCGAAAAAATAACATCCTATTCTTTTATGGCATCAATCGATAGGATCAACGATAAGAACCTAATCTCTCTAACAAACATGGTAAATTAAATGAAAGGAAAGCCACGAAATCTAAACTTATAAATTCATGAATTCAAAGATAAAGTGTATCCACAAAAAATGGAGCTAATTTCGAGCAACAAATTAGTTAGTTTACCATTTTTTATTCGTTCAATTAAAATAAGTGAAGATTTTATAGTTTCCTTTCATTTCGAAAACTCGCTTGCCACACTCGGGAATCGAACCGGCTAAAATCCGAATAATAACATCCTGTACTTTTATAGCATCAATCGATAGGGTCAATCGTAAGGATAAAATCTCTTTAAGAAACATAGTAAATTAAATGAAAGGAAACCCATAAAATCGTTACTTATTTTAATTTTCACTTATTTTAATTCTTATAAGTTAAGATATCACGGTTTTGCTTTCATTTAATTTCCTATGTTTATTTGAGTGATTTGATCCTTGTGATTGATCCTATCGATTGATACCATAAAAGTACAGGATGTATTTTTTTCGGATTTTAGCCGGTTCGATTCCCAAATGTGGCAAGCGAGTTTTCAAAAAGCCTTGAATGCAGTTCGTATTATTTTTAAAATAAAAATGAAGTCTTCATTCAGTAAAATTCTCTATCTACAATATTTAAGGTACTTCCCCTCCATGTGGCAAAGTTTTGGGACACCCTGTATATTAGGTATATAGGCAAAATTACTATCATCACATGCATTATTCGGACCCGCGTCTGCTCCCTTAAGTTGCAGATGGGTAACGATTACCACTTATCATCAGGTGGACAGGACAGTCCGTGTGCCTTCGTAGACAATAAAACATAACAGCAGTTCCAATAGTAAGTTTCCAAAATAGTTTTGCATGAAATATCTAAGACAATAGACATACGTAATAAACCTTGCGATTTCAGGATCTTTAGCTGGACGATGCCGTAATAAGTAATAAAGCAAAAGCGAAAAGCGACAAACAGAGCAATGTAGCAGTCATTGACCCCAGAAGGCCAATGCTGGCCTTCCGCCAAGGGCGCGCAGATAAGAGTTAATACCCGCACAACTCTATCAATGTCAACATCGGTTATCTGCTTCTTGTGCTTTTGGAGGGTTACGTTAAGATTTTGGAAACAATATTATACGCATAGTATACCTACTTTATATGTATTTAAGCACTCACCGAAGCCTACCGTATACAATATGTTAAAAAAACCCTGTCCGACCCGAAAACGTATTGTTGGGTATCGAGATTAGATTCCATTTTTTCAAAAAAAAAAAAAACATTTTTTAGCATAATATTTGTCCCACTGCTGGGCAAAGGCCTCCCATATTTTTTTGTAATACAAATACCCCGTTTACATTTTTTTTTTCATAAAATGACGTCATCACATACTTTGTGGTCTGAGGTGGCGCCACACGATCTAACATAATTATTTCCGGTAACGGTGTTGTCATATTTTTAAAATTAGCTACATTATGTGGGAAAAAGGCAAAAAAAATTGGCACTTTAAATGTTCATTAATATGTTTACTACCATGAATATTTTTTTGTATTATTTTATTTGGTCATGTGATTGGGGAACCTAATTACCGGTTTCGGCTCGGGCAGGGTTTTCTTAACATGTTGTATACATTTCCGAAAGCTGAATAGGTATGGGTAAACTTAAAGGGAATTCTTTGCTTTAAACTGAGACGAACAGTAATTAAGTTGGTATATTTTTTTATACTTTTTCATAAAGGCAAACAAGCGTACGGCTGTAGCCTATAGATGCTTGCAATACTAAAGGCATCGCTCGCACATTGCTGACCGGAAGGGGAGTGGTTCACAGGGAGAGAAAAAAGGAAGGTCGTTAAAGATAGAGGTTCAGTTTGGACCTCTCACAGAAGATCGGCGTAAAATAGTTATACAGCTACGTTTCGCACGATAAGTGATGATTGCAGCTGGCTATGAGCGCCTCATGAATTAAATCAAAATAAAAAACATGAAGGGTAGAGGAGAATATAGAGTGATGGTGCAGTAATGAACCAGGTTTTGTAATACGGTCTACCTATTTACTAGGTTTTAGGTCTAGGTCTTAGCACGTTAAGTACGGTTCTCTCGTGGATTGTCAATCAGGCGGCGATGGGGAGCGTGCTGCTGGGGCGCGGGCGTGGATTACCGCGGCTCGGACCTGTGAGGCGGATGAAAAAGCTCACACCGCCCAATAATCGATCCCACTTTCACTGCATCTAAGAAATCAGCGGATTTTAATTGAAAATTGAAGCGAAATAATCACCAATTCATTAAGAGTGGATTTTGAAAATAATCAACTATAATAAAAAATACCCACCGTAGTTAATTATATCGAAGTACACAGAAGATCGGCGTAAAGTAGCTATTTTGGCTGCGCTTCGCCTCCCTTTTCTCCGTTCAGTTCAGCAACGTGCATGTGATGCCCGTGGTATTGCAAGCATCTATAGGCTACGGTAACTGCTTAATATCAGACGGGCCGTACGCTTGTTGGCGGCCTTAGTTATTATAAAAAGAAGCTGAACGCCTCCACAGGTGACAATAGAGCTGGTTTTTATGGGGTTTTAGCTAGAAAAGTCATAATTTTTGCTACCGTGCCTCGCGAAATCGCGAACAAGGATAACTTATTAAAGGTATTTATGTTCGAGTAAAAAATAAGTTAAAAACTAAAACCCGAATACAGAAAACACGCTCTTAAAAGTATAAAACAAGAAAATATTCTCATCTAGAGGATAGCCGTGGTCCATTTAGGTCCTTTAGAGCAAAGTGACATATGACCGCGGACCACGGCTATCCTAAGAACCACGGACCACGGCATATTAAATTTAATATGACGCTTACCACGATACCTCATTTGTCAAATTATGATAAGTAGTTTGGAATTTATGAGGTAACAGATGAACAAACAAACATATCGGTCATAACCCTCGGTCGTAGTCGGATAAAAAGATACTTGAATCAAGTTCGAAGCGTTTTTTTGTCAAAGAAATAGACAGAATTATCTACATATTTGTTTTGTCCCACAGGTTATAATTCTATGTCCTCCTAGTGCATTTTCTTGTACGGGATGTCAAGAGAACGGAGATTTATGTTTATTGTTTCCGGAATTAGGGATTCCGCGTCTGTCCGAGCGTGGAAGGAATGCACAAAACGTAGTGTTGTAAATCATGGACACTGCACCACAGTGCAAATATACGGGATGACTTGGTAACCTGGCAATATAACCTGGCAAACTCTACACAGGAGAGGCGTAAAAGAGGTCTGTCTGGAGAGTATGGACTTCAATTAATAGTATATTATACTTAACTTATTAGTTGTATAAATTATGTATAGCTACCTAAACAAATTTTGCGGCTAGAAATCTTTTTAAATAGTCTTACTGTACGATAATAAGACCTTTTCATAACAAAAAAAATACACGTATTCGACACACGTACCTAAACCTAACATTCGATAAAAGATTTTTTATGTTCGTTTAGTAAAAAAGGGTAAATTTTTGACTAGAATATTAAACATGTTTTGTATTAGTTGCTACCACAAATAGTAGAGAAACATAGGTGGGTACATGACTAAACATTGTCTTGAACCTTTTATTATACCTTACGGTTAGCAACACTGTTATAGTGCAAAAAACTGGCTATATTAATTTAAATATTCCTTATCCTTTAAATGTTCTCATCCAAAAATCAATAAATAAAGATCATCAGGCTGATCTATCGATTCGGCATCGCAATAAACGATTTGACTCCGGCACTCGATATTAACGACTAACGCCAAAACTATCAAATACATTGTCCTAGCTTGGAATTCCTCCAGAATGTCTCAGCAACTAAGCCACTCGATCACCATCTGTTACCGTTGAAATACTTTATACAACTAAATGGTCTCTCAAGTTGGCAAACAGTTCCTGACAGCAGCGCGAGAATTTATTTCAATCTTCTCTCGGTACAAATATGCAGTGTTTAACTGGGACACGGCGCTGCACTTAACCCGAACAATTTAACTCGGAGCCTTTCTGCTGAGAACGAAGCGAACTGCATAAACTGCACTTTTTAGATAGTTAGCACTCTACATATGGCCTAATTATTACAATATTTGAGAATAAATTAGTAACACTCATGTATACCTACATAGTCTGCACCTGAGGAGAAGGATTCCGGAGGGCAGCACATTGGAGAGGAGCACACACGCTTGCACACTGTTTTCGTTAAATCCATTATATTTCTAAACATAATTTAGATATGTTGCTAATGTTTGGTTTTGCTAATTTACTCCATAAAGAATATTACCGATTTGAAAACTTGTGAATGTTCAGCAACTTATGTTGCTAACTGTACCTGGTAGATATTGACATAAAAAATCTACTCAGACCGTAGTCATAATCGAAATAAATTATTGCTAAGGACATTACGTTTTGATTAAATGTATTAAGTCTGTCTAATCTGCCGTTAGCAGTAAACGTGAACTCGTTATGTCTATTACAGAGCCGCTAAACGAGTTATAACGTCTTCGTTTTAACGATGCTCGTCTACAATATTCGGAAGCGAAGGCAGGGTTCAGAAACGGTTCCCATTTATACATGTTCTGTTCGGACAGTCCTACTAACTAAGCTCTTGTAAATCTCATCTGTGTGTGCCTTCTCAAATCGTAATGACGTGTGCAATAAATAAAAACCGGCCAAGTGCGTGTCTGACTCGCACATAGAGGGTTCCGTACCACCGTATAAATTTTATTTAATTATTAGTTGTTGAAATTAATTCTGTGAAAAATATTTTTTCTACAACGCCATCTAGCTTTACTCTGCGAACACATTTGAAACTTTCACCTACTAGATGGTGCTACTGTCACTGGTATATATTTTAAAACTTAAATTATTGTTAAAAAAATGTAGTTTTACAATTTTATTTATCAACAATTGATGTAAAAGCTATTATAATGATCACTAATGGATAAAATGTTAGTTTTCCCTTTATATATAGTTTAAATTATAAGTTATAAATAAAAACATCAAAAATATCGAGTTTATTGTATGGGGACCCCCTTTATTTTTAAACTTTTTTATTTTTAGTATTTGTTGTTGTAGCGGCAACAAAAATACAAATTCTGTGAAAATTTCAAGTCTCTAGCTATTACGGTTCGTGAGATATAGCCCGCTGACAGACAGACAGACAGACGGACAGCGAAGGCTTAGTAATAGGGTTCCGTTGGCACCCTTTGGGTACGGAACCCTAAAAATTGATAGGTGCAAAAAATAACATCGAACTATAGATAGCTTTTGTTCGGGAATTCGTCTGCGTGAATCTCGGAATGGAATTTACATACAAACTGCCATCCCCTATATTTTACCCCCAGAGTTGGCTACGGTATAAAAGGTACCTTCTTTCAAAATTTCATGGTTCTATCACATGTATCAGTCAATCAGTTCAGACAGTTTCTCCTCTGATTATACAGCAAACGGAGAAAGAATATATAATCTCTACAATAGTTATACAGTACCTAGCTCTATTTTTTACAAAATTTGGAACCTTGAAAGTTAACTCAAATTATGGCTACCCTAAGCTTAGTGCAGACAATCACCGCTAAAACCGCCACTGTCAATTTTAATGAAACCCGCGAGATATCAACTTTGTTTGGGCCATTGTTGGAGCTGTACAGTTCTAGCACTGCTTTGCACACTCGTGTAGCTAAAAAGTTATTCCACTTGGAGTTTTGTGTGGGAACATTCATTTTTGTCATTCTGGCAAAATAAATTGTACGCCATTATTAATACTGATTCCACTCTGTTACTCATACTGAGCTGTTATTTTATTACTAACTAGCTTTTGCCCGCCGCTTCGTCCGCGTAGACTTCAAAATTAAAAAAAAAACCGGGCAAGTGACTTAAGACTTTTTAGTGCGCCAGGGTTTTTTAAGTCAGTATTTGCTTTTTTATAAAAATAATTTTATTTCATGATTTTTATTGGAGCCATACAAACTTTATCACGGTACCTAATTCGGTGAATGCGTGTTTTGGTAGGTAGTTATATAGAGCCAAAATCCCTAATCCCCCTCCCCTTCTCCACCCCTTTTCCTCCCCTCTCTTCCTTCTGCTCCCTCCCCCTCCATTTCCCTTTCCCCTCCCCCTTCCACATCCCCCTACCTTACGTCTTCCCCTGCCTCCCTCACCTACCCTATGCATACTAAGTTTCAAGTCAATCGGGTACAAACATATTTTTCTGCCGTACTTTTCTACCTTTAGTTTCCCCCTTTTGGGTGTTGATTTACGAAATGATTTTTTATGGGATCAAACTGAAGTAGTACCTACCATATTCAGCTCAGCTTATACCCCAATTATTTAAAATGAATAATCATAACCAATCTCGAGATATGGATGACTAAACATTCGCTGACCCCGCTCTCCCCTTTTCCTTCAAAATATTAAAAACACTGAAACCCCAGTCTGATTATTTAAAATGAACAATCATAACCAATTTCGAGATATGGATGACTAAACATTCGCTGACCCCGCTCTCCCCTTTTCCTTCAAAATATTGAAAACGCCGAAACCCCAGTTTGATTATTTAAAATGAACAATCATAACCAATTTCGAGATAAGTATGGATGACTAAACATTCGCTGACCCCGCTCTCCCCTTTTCCTTCAAAATATTAAAAACGCTGTAACCCCAGTCTGATTATTTAAAATTAACAATCATAACCAATTTCGAGATAAGTATGGATGACTAAACATTCGCTGACCCCGCTCTCCCCTTTTCCTTCAAAATATTAAAAACGCTGAAACCCCAGTCTGATTATTTAAAATTAACAATCATAACCAATTTCGAGATATGGATGACTAAAAATTCGCTGACCCCGCTCTCCCCTTTTCCTTCAAAATATTAAAAACGCTGAAACCCCAGTCTGATTATTTAAAATGAACAATCATAACCAATTTTGAGATATGGATGACTAAACATTCGCTGACCCCGCTCTCCCCTTTTCCTTCAAAATATTAAAAACGCTGAAACCCCAGTCTGATTATTAAAAATGAACAATCATAACCAATCTCGAGATATGGATGACTAATCATGCGCTGACCCCGCTCTCCCCTTTCTCGTCAAAATGATTAAAAATACGGAAACCCCAGTCTGATCAATTCAAATAAGCAATCATAACCAATATCGAGATATGGATGACTTATTAAAACATCCCTTGACCCCGTTTTCCCCTTTCCCGTCAAAATAACAAAACTCGACCACCCCTATACAAACTTTCGCTCCACATTTCACCCCTTAGGGGCTGAATTTCCAAAAACACGAAAGAAATCTAAACACAAACTTTCATTCCCCTATTTTACCCCCTTAGGGGTTGAATTTTCAAAAACCCTGAAATTACTCTTTTTTATTTTTGAAAAGACACCTAATCACCAATTTAAGTAATTCTAACTTCAAAAATGACGGGACTTCCATACAAACTTTTATCCCCTATTTTACCCCCTTAGGGGTCGAATTTTCAAAAACCCTGAAACCCATATTTTTTTATTTTTCAAAAGACACCTAATCAGCAATTTTCATAATTCTAACTTCAAAAATGACGAACTTCCATACAAACTTTCATCCCTTATTTTACCCCCTTAGGGGATGAATTTCAAAAAACCCTTTCTTAGTACACCTCTACACATCAAGACAAACCCACCCTCCAAATTTCAAGTCTCTACGATCAGCGGTTTAGGCTGTGCGTTGTCTGTCAGTCAGTCAGTCAGTCAGTCAGTCAGTCAATCAGGACTTTGATTCTTATATATTTAGATGATTTTACTTTCAATTCTATTAGGTCAAATTATATTACAAACGACCAATGGCCCTGCAATACGTAGCGACTTACATACGCAAATGTTTGTGCAAAGGTTTGACCAAATAACCATGATGCAATAACCGGCAGTGCCGTTTTGCCATCTTAACGTAGTTAATCAGGCCTTTACAAATGTATTTACTTTTATATTCAGTATTCTAGTACATTATATTCTATTCTATCGGAGAATCGAGTGTGGCACAAATACAATGAAAGAAGAAGGCTCGGTGAAGCTTTGTGCATGGCCCGCGGGGACCTTCCGCCGACGCTGCCGTCTCCATTCAGACTTTCTCAGCTAAATGGGTTTATGTGATACCTAGTTCTCTAGGCATGATGATCACAAGGCCGTTTATTGTGTACCTACCTTAGTTTTAATCATAGTTTTATTTCCATTGCGATTATTTCAACACACAGAGTAAAGACTAAAGAAAGAGGTGCCCTTATTAGATATATGTATGAAAAAAAACGTGGTCATAGTTTTTTCATTTTCTTTGTTCTATCTACCGGTAAATAGTTGAACTACTCGCTTCGTTTAATGTCGATGTTAGTACTAGGCCGACCAATCGGCCGAGTTGCTTAGGGCCAGTCCCCTTAGTAATTGGTCCATGTTTCAACATGAAGTAATAAACAAGGTACCTAATAATTTCGGTATATTTCTACTGTAAATAACATAGACGTCAATGTTTATGGTGACAAGATAAACAACGAATTATGTGTTTATTTTCCCGTTACATAAATTGTATCTACAATTTTGTTAGTAAATCATTATTATTTTGTGCAGTTGTACCATTACGTAAGATTTGTAGCGTTTGCATCCAGAATTTGTCTTTCAGAAGGTGAGCATTTGACACAGTTTGCTTTTTCGTTATACTTTAACTTATAAAATGTAGGTAAGTACTAATAGAAATTACTCATATGTACGTAGCTTCTTTTTAAATGCCTCCATACTTTTTGGGTTAAATACCTAGTTATATTTATAAAAAAATAAAAAAATCTCATCATTACGATCGATTTACTGACACGTGTTTTAAATAAACGTTAAAATCTAGTACATTGTAGAAGATAATATAGACGTTTAATAACGTTTTTATGAAGCCTACGTGTATCATAAACAAGCTTTACAATAATATGTTTGTAAATTATAATGTGCATTGTATACTGCTTTTATAATAATATTATGCATTATGTATTATACGTAGTATGTATATATTATGTTTTGTATATGATTTTTTCATATGTATAGGTACTATCTTAAGATATCTTATAACAAAAATATATCTAAGTAGTCACTTCTTTGTCTCCAAATGACTTTCCTTGTTCCGAATTTTGTAGTGGGCGTTTATCTCGTACAAGGAAAAACATGCAATAAAACTAGTTAGTTCCACTGAATGGTCCCAAAGTCGTTGTAAATCGATTAATACGATTTACGAGTCACCGCTGGAACCCTAACAAGAAAGCCGTTAGTGGAGGCCGGCTTTTGTTGGGGGCTTAATCTCACCGTAGTACATCCCATCATACAACTTAGAATATCCTACATTAAAATGAACCGAACGGATAGTACATAATATAATAAAATTATATCATTGATTGCCCGTTTGGGTGGATACCCATTGAATGTGCATTGTTTGAGTCTCATTCTTAAATGTTAATTTATTTCGATCCTTTTATCGTCAAGATTGAAAAGTAAAATGTTACACATTTCATTTAAACCGGTGATCCTCAACCTCCTAAAGGACTGTGATTTTAATTATATCTGGTCCGTGCCTTGTGACATAGCTTATTTATTTAAAACCCACGACAGGTAGCCCACGAACCGAGGCATCACAGTGCCGGATTTATACTTTTTCTTAAGTGGGTATAGGCACTCCACTTTGCCGCCCCTCCCTCCTTTGTACCTACTTGCAAGTATCTATTTACCAACGCCTTTATAGGTATCATACAATTTTACGTACTTACTTATTGAGGTAAGAGACCTAGGCATTGAAAAGTGAAATGCCCTCTGAAATCTGCCGCGCCTTGGCCGCGGTCTACACGGGCTATTTCAAAATCCAGCACAATGGTTCTAATTTGGATGGAAACCACCCACAATAGAAATAGATACCACTATTTTTCATTTGAACCAGGTGCCATTAATTTAGATTGTTATTATTCATTATTTACTGGTAAACAATAAAACTAACCTCTTCCCTGAGTAAATATCATTCAAAACTTGTGTGGTGTGGTGCCAATAATTTACGATGATCCCGCGCCGGGGTGCTGGGCGCCACTGGGCAGCCGCCAAATAATTCGGCCGGTTCGGTCTTTGCGCACTGGATTAAGCTTAACTTATGAGCTCCTCGCTGCGCTTATAGCCGGGTGCGTAAACTATTTACTTTTATGTTAGTGCTCGCTCCAGTTATGGCTAATGCATATATATTGGCTAGTTTAACCCTGGATGTAGGAATCCAGCGGGTCTAACTGCGTCACTATGCAATATTGCTTATGAATTGCAATTCCAATTCATCAAATGAACCGTTTTGCATTTCATCTAATTTCGGTAATATGGGCACAGATGAACCGCGATTCACGAGCA
Source organism: Drymonia ruficornis (assembly GCA_947859195.1). Taxonomy (NCBI): domain Eukaryota; kingdom Metazoa; phylum Arthropoda; class Insecta; order Lepidoptera; family Notodontidae; genus Drymonia; species Drymonia ruficornis. Next base: position 5,407,607 of record OX401904.1, read on the forward strand.
ATTCTGCTCCATAGACAATTTCATATCTGAATCCTTTTTTTTTTTAAATGTTTTACTGCCCTAGATACAAGCCCTTTAGAGCCATGGTATTCAAGGTTGCTATAGAAAAACGATAAAATCCATAAAGTTATGGTTGAATTTATTTTGATCTTATTTTATTAAGAATAATTGCTTTTGTAAAAACATTAATTAGATACGTACATAAAATACATTATAAGGTATAGTAACATCTTTAAAATTATTGAAAAGCAGTGTTATTTACCTACCTGAAAATAAAATTAATACCTATGAAATGAAATTACATTAGGTAGGTATGTTCTTCGCGAAAGTTTGTTTGTGATAAACTTCCTTCACAAGATGGTAATTGTTTAGTATGAGCCACTGTTACAATCTTCATGTTCTTGCTTATAGTGAGGGTAGGTATTCGAGATACTTAAGAAATTCAGTCATTTTATTTATTTATAATTCGGGAAACCAAACATATACCTACATAACAATATTACACATTCACGGTCATAACGATTAACACGTAGCTATAACTAATCGGTGTCATGACGCTGTTCGTGCCCTGCAACCGACCTTTGAAGCGTCGAAACAAACCACCCTCCGGTTAAAATTCAGCACATGGCAGCGCGCAGCTGGTAGGGTTTCGTTGACGCGATGCCACATTGTTTAGACTAGCTGGCTTCCTCGTTCCTCCACCGTGATGAAGCTCTCCTTGTTGCACTGGAGTTTTCGTGGACCCGATGGCTCGTAATCCCGCGGATAAACTCGCGAAAGCTCGTGCTTTTCTCCCAGCGGTGCCGGATTCTTAGGCACCTGCGTTGGCATGTTGAGGGGTCGTCGTGGAGACTCTTGATGTTCATGTTAAGTAATATTTCGTAATACATAAAAAACAATAAACATCTTCATAGGTTATGATAAATAGGTATGGTACCTATTTCCTATATATAAGTTTCTCTCTGACCTATTTGTCATTAAATTGACATTGACAATTTGCAACATTGCAATTCATCTTTCTTCGTGGACCATATTACCAATTTCATATAACTGTCAAATAGATGAATTGCGATTCATAATATGAATTGCTTGGGAGTAACCATCTTACGATTTCGGTGAATCATATTATGATCATAAAGTGATTCATTTTTGTGATCGAGTTAGCCCCACAGGTGCTAGGTAACAAGCAAATTAAAACTCTGAATACTATTTTTTGTCTAAATTGTTCGCTCTTTTGCTGTACGATATATTCTCATAGATAGCAAGGTAGGTACCTACTGTAACAATAAAATTTCAAGGCGACAAGGTTCATCACCTGTCACGCTGGGTTCCGACTACCTATCTGGTTAAACTTGGGCTTTGAACTGGCTTAATACCTCCACAATGTGGTAGTGTATGGCCACTCAAGCCTCTGACTTCCCCCCGAATGGGGATAAAACTCGTGACGTATAGTATGTTATGTTATGTTATGTGTTTTGAGTTGCGAACTGGCTATTAAAATATTTACGCACGACGGCAAAATGTACGCCCACTGACAAAACTTGATACTAAACTTTGAAAAGATCAGCCGTTGATCCATATAATTTTATCAGCCAGAAGCATGAGCATTCACGGTTCAGTAACATTGTGTGGGGGTAAAGGTCTGCTAAATTTGGCATACACGTGGTACTCATTCTTACTGAAGATCAAAATTACGTAGATATAAGATTATATCCCAGTAGACTATACACCAGCTATATCAACTTAACAATAATAAACTTTACGGTTATCTTAACTCTTGCGAAGATTTCCCGCGCTTGATCTCAGCTGTATGAACTTGTAAGCACAGTTGGTGCCCCGACTTAGCTCGGATTTGTGCAATGAGAGCAAACCCTACGTACGTGCCGCGAGACACTTCAACTTGCGACGAACACGAGATATTCTGTCTACTACACCACTTCAGCTTGCAGAAATCCCCTATTCCATGAGAATGTGAACTAAAATCACGTGTATTTCGGTAGAATTTTATAGAACCTAATCTTCATACATCTAAGTTGCGTAATGTTTTCAAACTTTATTATTTACATGTCCTTTTATCCTTGTGTAAGATTTGCTTATTTTTGTTCTTCTTCGATGTGACGGTGATGTAAAGTTTTGTTTTGTTCCTATAAGTTCGATTTGGGTAGTAGGTAAGTACCTACCTAAGTTTATAGTTTTTCATTTCAATTATTATACCTAATCTAGAGTCCCAAGCTCGGTTGGGCTAGGGTTTATGGGGCTAGCACACGGCCGCTTGTTGCTTTAATCACTTCAAACTAATTCCATTTAAATTTCTTGATGACTTTCTCGTCTGTGTTAATACGACAGAGTTTTTCGAGGAATAATCTGAATTTCTAATCAGGATTATTGTGCTGCTTTTAATTTTATTCTTACTTTGAGAGCGTGCTGCAGCGAGTCATCTAACTTTGGTTAGGATAAGTTTTAATTCACCATTAATCTGAATTTAGATTTTGAAGATTCAGTACCCTACACTGAAGATCCTGTGTACTTACCTATGAAATACTTGTTGTAGTGCAGTGTAATTTTAAACAACAAAAACACTAAACAAAACGAAATGTGAAAAGTTGTTGCTCTTGCAAGTAAAAGTTAAATAAACTGTGTAAGTAAATACCTAAGTGCTGTAAGCGGCCAAGTTTGCTAAAAGCCAGTCGGGACTCATTACCTCGGAGTGGACCCTTTTTATCTCCTTAGAAGAAAGGCAACTCAAACGTCCGCGTAAATCGTTATTTTTTCAATAAATCCGTCTTAAGTGATTAGCAATTTGTGTTCATTTTATTTCAAAATTGTATCATACCCTGAAATTTCATGAAATCTGAGACTTACATATCACGGTAGTAATTTACCCAAATAGTTAAGTTATATCATCTACCTACGCGGCAGATGACTAGTAGGTACCTATGCACTTGTCATTTTCATTAGCAGTATCCGGGAAGTGAGTCGAGAGGTGCAGCTCTAATTGCTTCGTCATGAGTTCACGATCACGACTAGGGAGACTCCTTGACTGGCCGCCGTCTCCAACAGAATGGTACATTCGTCTTGTAGTACCGATAACAAAAACAGAGATAATCACTCATAAAACCCATTAAAAATATAAGTAGGTCCTATAGAAGAGTTTATGTTTCGAAATAATTACTATTTACGAGTTTCTATAAACTCGTCACAAAATTAAATATGAACCTACCTACTAAAGAACAAGTCAGTAGGTAAACATGATCCTCAATAGTATCAATGCGACTCATTACGGCTGGAAATTTTAAATTATAACAGCTTTGTACAATGATTTTACACAAAAGAGTAGACGAAGCTATTAAAAAGTTTGAAGCAGGTAAAGTTTGGAGCGCCTAATTGGCACGACTTGTCTTTTGAATGGAGGTACCTGCCTGAAGTGTCCTAGATACCTCCAGATAGTGCAAATATACCTTCTTTTAATACCTCTAACTTTAACTGTAATTGGGAGGCAGACAGATAGAACGGAGGATTTATAGGTCTCATGAATGTAGGTATAGTTCGCGACAGGTCGAGATGACATTCGGGTTATAAGCTATTTGCAGAATAAAATCCGAATCAAAATTGGCAGGACCCGATAAACAATTAAAATCACCCACAAAATTATTAAATTAAATTATTTTGTTGCGTTGCGGGTCTGGTGATTTTGATTCGGATTTTATTCTGCAAAAAGCTCATAACCCGAATGTCATCTCGACCTGTCGCCTACTATAGGTACTTAGGGAAACACCTAACTATGTAAAGTTAGAATTAGAAATGTTAGGTTTTCTATACTATTAGGTAGTAGGTACCTACGGAAAGCTTAAGTTGTATAGAGATTCTGAAACTATATCAAACATATCTAATATTTCCTTTCTGACCGTACCTAACAGTGACAGAGACGTTTGTTTCAATGAGGCGGTAGTAACTGAGAATGTGCGTTCACTTGAAAAACGGAAATCATCTCAGTTAGACCACCTTATTCTCCTCATTATTTATTAGGTATATCTATCCATAACTAACTACCTATGTTGATAACATAATATGCTGTCTTTACCATATTTTTATGGTCACAAAGTTAAATATGTTATAAGTGAAAATAAACAAAGTAAATACCTAAACAGATTGTACAGTCAGCAATAAGTCGCTAAACCTTCTCAATTTTTCAAATCAGCAATAATCATTGTTACTTAATAAAAAAAATTGGAACATTGTCAAAACCAAATACCTATTAGCACCAGAATATTTGAATAATGTTTGCATCATGAACAGCAATACATTTGATGCAAAACAAAGTTTTCAAGTGATTTGAAAAGCTGAGAATGTTCAACGAATTAATGTTGCTGACCGTACAAAGTATATAAGTTGTAGTACGTAGTAGGTATTATAGTTATGTTGTAGTTGGCATAAACATCTGAATTAATGGACCAAGCCTTTTAATGGCAGAAGAAAAGGTCTCGGTCACCCTTGTCGCTGCGGTAACGAGGAACTATAGAGGGATTGCAGTGGGAAATTGTAATAAAAACAAATAGCGAAGCCTTCAAAGCCCTCGATACCGAAACTAACAAATGGGACAAACGTGTGGAGGGGGTCAGGTTACTTGTCGATCTATTTGCCATCACCGATGAGCCGAGAGTCGGAACTGGTGGCAGCAAAAATATTTGGAAACGATACACTTTTGTAACGCGGTTTTTGAACAGCCTTAACTATATTTAAAAAATATATTTAGATTAAATAAGTAGTTACCTAGCCATCATAAAGAATTGTAAAGTTGCGAATCAACATGATACACAAAGAAGCATTCCCCAATACAGATCTGTGGTAAATTTTAATGAAATTTGAAACGCGAAGAAACAAGTACAATAAAATATCCTACGATTCACTAGGTAGACGTTTGACTACGTAGAAAAGTTGCAACTTTCAGTCTGAAAGTCAAAATTGCCGAGGATTGTGGTACAGCATTGCAGTCCGCGAACATTTTGTGGCAACTTTGTTCATGGGTGGATCTCTCGCGTGACTGGCCACTCAAACTGGCTCGGCGTAACGTCGAACCAACTTATTAAAAGTTACCTGATTTGGGAACATTCCAGGATTCATTGAGTGTTCTGTTTGACTCGCAAATTAAAAGCAAGTAGGTAGGTATACATTTTGTTAGAAAATTTACATTAAAAGCTAGTATGCCTATATGGGCACGCGCGTTATATGAGCATTTCGTTGTTGAGATAAGGGTGAATTTGCTATATAAACTTTTAGATTAACGCTTCGATGCACTTCGACTCTGGCTAGCATGAATTTAGCCCTTAGATAGACTTCCCGAGTGCCGCCCAGATCTTGAATCGCGGCATTTGCAACTCGTAGCCCATCGTAGCCGTGAACTTTCTATAAATAACAAGGATATTAATTAAGTAGTTAATGCAATGGTATCAACTAAAACCATTACATTACCTATATCAGAAATTGTAGGATGTACCAAGTTGTCTATAACATCGCGATGGATAGGATACCAATAATGTAACTTGTCTCCTAAACTTCACCAAGTTGGAAATTGTTTCATTGCTTAGGCAAGCTATAACACAAATCAGTGTCAGCTTAAGTATCAGAATGAGTAGGATACTGTTGTTATACCCATGACCTTGGCATTGGGCCAACAGCGAGCGTTCAAGGACAATATCTGATAGATATTGCTCGGTTTATTGTTAAGGACTCCTTTTTTTTTTATTTGATGGACTATACCTACCTTGTTGGCCGAAGCAGAGGCGGCGCAAGGCGTAGGCGAATTGGGCGATCGCCTACGGCCTTGCACTCCTAGGGGCCTCGCACCTCGAAGGCAGGACGAGTAAATTTTTTTGTCGCGTTTAAGACGCCGTAAATTTTCACGAACAAAAGAAATCAGTATCCTGAGTATCCGATTAATATGTATAATGATAGTCACGAAAAATCGATTCCAAATGATATGAACCTTTAATCGTTTCTTTTTATTATTATTTTCAGTTAAGTTCTAGAAAGTTATAAAATTATACACTCAATCAAAGTCCAGCAAATAATAGCCAAAGTCAACAGAAACCGTCCAAAAACAAAGCCTAATCACAAGAAAAATACACCGAATACAAAGGAGCGTACAGTCAGCCGTGGAGCGTACAACAGCGTGGGTAGCCTAAATACAAATCATGTCTTTAGCTTCAGAAAAATTGGGATCCCATACAAATTTCCACCCCCTATTTTACACCCTTAGGGGTAGAAACCTTATAGGGAAACCCTTATAGGATCACTGTTGTCCATCCGTATATCTATCTATGTGTCTGTCAAGACGTGCCCAAACAGCCCAAACCGCTGGTATTAGAAACATGAAATTTTAACAGTAGGTACCTTATATAGCGTAGAAAAAGAGCATGGGAAGGATTTTGGAAAAAACCACCCCTAAGGGGGTAAAATAAGGGGTGGAAGTTTGTATATGGGGCCCATAGGTATTTCTGAAGTTACAGACATGAAACACATTACAAATTAAAAACGCGGATTTCAACGTTTTTGAAAATTCCACACCCCAGGGGGCAAAATAAGGGGTGGAAGTTACCCACTACAGTTACAAAATATTAATTTCAGCGTTTCTGAAAATTCCACCCCTGCGGGTGTAAAAAATAGGGTTAAAATTTGTATGGGGGTTCCAATTTATCAGAAGCTGGAGACATGAAAATTGGGATCTCTATACAAACTTCCAGCCCCTAATTTTATACCCTTGGTACCTACCTATTGTTAAAATTTTATGATTATAATAACACCAGCGGTTTGGGCTGTGCACGTCTTGACAGACAGACGGACAACGAAGTGATCCTATAAGGGTTCAGTTTTTTCTCCTTGGGGTACGGAACCCTAAAAAGGACTGAGAACGTAACTGTTTTTGAATCGATTCGTAGCGTTACCAGAGGGCCTTGCAAAATGTATGTTGCCCACATGAAATTTAGGTCTTGCCCCGCCACTGGGCCGAAGTGGCCTTTACAACTTCACCGGGCAGAGTCTGATGGCGAACGCAAAGTGCGCCCCAGCCAGGACTTTAACTCTAGTGTGCGTAAAATCTCGATAAAATTTGTTCAATATTTAATTTCCGTAACCTCGTATCCGTAAAAAATGAAGCAATTAAGGAATGACAAACGTATTAGGAAATACACGAAATTTCGTCGGAAATTTAGTTTTCGTTTGTAAAAGAGTAGGCCCTCAGTACCTAAATAGTTAAGCAAAGGTACTTAAAACCTAAGTACCTTCAAAAGTCGTACCTCTACCTACCTACCTACCCGAGAAAATGCGTTAATTGAACACAATTTCTTTGATTGAACACTATACTGTACTTAATTGTGCATATTGGAGACAGGCCAAGCCCTCTGAGTGGGTTTCTGGGGAGGGGCTGGATAATATTTTTCATAAAACGATTTGGCGCGTGGAAGTATTTTCCATTACGCGGGGTATCGCGTTTCCAGTTCCCGTCTTTAGACTCAATTTTGTCCACTATAATAAAAGCCGTGGTACTGGTATCTGTAGGTACCTAAAAAGCTGCAAAACGACCCGCATAAATGGAAGAAAGTATGGCTGTAGATTTAAGAACTGAATAAGAGCCAATGAGGTTTTATATTATAGACCTGATATACATGAATATTAGTGCTCTAAATAACTATCTACTTATAGGTATCGCTAATGTATATAGGCAGTATCTACCCACCCACCAAATTGTTGGGTTGTTTGCTTAAAAACATTCCAGCATAGCCTGAAACAAAACCATAGACCAAAACATTCATTTAGTATGTAAATTTATTACCTAACTCATAAATCATTTTTTTACCATTATTATGTAAATAGATCATACAAAATTTAAGTGGAGCTTATGAAGTGAAAGCTACCAGAACATTTGGGCGGGTAAATGTTTAGGTATAGTCTGTCACAAACATTCAATACTAAGATAGCCATAACTATTCAGATCATCAATGATAGCTTTTATAATTGATTTATATTTTTCCACAGCTGCCTCTTTTTCTTCCCTTGTACTCCATATATGCTTGCTTCTAACATGACCCTCTTCTTGCAAACCATTTGACAACCACAGAGCAGTATTGGCTGTTATGAAGCAAGCTGGCCCAACAACCTTTAAATCACTGTCAAACATTTGCCTGGAGTATAGTTCCTGAGACTTCAGACCAACTTCATATAAATATTGATCAAATGTTTGATAATAAACATCCAAGAGATGTTGGTAATGCTTTTGTCTTAAATCTGTGTTGGTGCTGCTGACGATAAGGTACAGAGCATCAAATGCTGGACTGCATAATCGGCTTGTCTGGTAATCTATCAAGCATGCGGACACTGGCTTGTTGTCCTGTAAGTAAATACAGTACGTTTTAAAAATATAATTAATGATGAATGATGATTTTTAAGCAAATTTAAGTCATCCTGACTCAATTTTATAAGTCATTACTTACCTCATATTTGTAAAGTATGTTTTCTTTCCAAATGTCTCCATGGCATAAACATGTTTGGTGTACAGAGTCAACGGCAGATTCAAAGAACTTGCCACAGCTGCGTCTCAGTTCTTCCAACAGGGGTATATACTTAGTATTGCAAAATTTATCTATTGCTTTTTCCAGTCTGTCCCTCATGATGTCCATATACCGTTTATTTGATTGTTCTGTTAAGGGTACACATACTCCAGATACATCGGTATACAATTTAGGATTTTTATCTCTCAACATGAATGATAGAGCGTGCAATTTTGCGAGAGATTTCAATGATATGATAATATGATCAAAGTCTAAAAACATTTCGTGAATGTACGGTTTGTAGCCATCAGCATGCATATCCTGCATCGCTATAGCTTCCTTGCAATATTCAATTTGTACCATGTAGCAGTGTGGGGTAACGAATCGCGAGGGCGCCGGGAATTGTTCCTGTAATTCTTGGTAAGCCTCGAGTATTACGGAGTAAACGAAAATTTCCCGCGCGAACATTGCGGTTACCGCACCGCTAACACGATACCGTTCGTCAGTAGGAGCCAATTTTAAAACCAGCTGTATTTTAACTTCTTTCCCGTCGCGCCTGCCCGACAAAACAGCTGGAACAATAACGCCGAAGTAGTTTTGAGCGATACTTTCGAACTTGTGTTGGCTGTACAGCCAGTCGCTCAGGTTATTGTCAATCGCAATTCTGCTGATAATTTCACTTATATAAGCACACATTTTTATTATTCAATAAATATGAACACAACAAAAGAAATATAAAATAATTCAAATTATAGTAATTTTATTCCAAGAATACAAAAACATAAAAACACAACATCCATTCCATCAATGCTGCGTTCCATTCACCGTAATTTTTGCTATTTTCGTCCACAAAAACTGTTAAAAACAATAATAATGATCACTTTCAGTACAAGTTGGTGCGAGTGGAACGAGATTTGTGATCGAAAATAACAAAATTAACAGTGAATGGAACGCACCAGAAGTCCGAGCAAAGCAAACCATCTTATGTCAATGTCATTGTCTTGTCAAATGCAAAGAAATTACATTGGCACAATGACGTCGGTTAATTTCTTCGTCATTGGCATTATGCCATCATTATTATCTAGCTCGAAAGGTCGTAGGTCTACGTTCCCAATGAAATCATTCGGATCTGTGAGCTTATAAAAGAATTGGAGCAATTTGTTCAATTCGTAGGTAGGTACTTCACTTGGAACCTTTAGCCTGCTTTATTGGGCTCATTTGTATTGCGAGGTTTGGCCTCCCTTCCAATGAGCCATGGGGAAGTGGATTAGGTGCCTGTCTGCTGTATCAATTTGAATAATCTCGAATTTAGAGAGAAAAAATTCTAGTGTGTAGCAGACAATCGTGAATAAAACATTAATCTATTCTTAAGTAGGTACCTAATTATCATGATCTATCTATTATTAAGTGATTAGGTTCCTACTGCTCGCGATAGTACTACCTATCTATCTAAAAAATGCTAAGAAGATAAGACCCACCTACGCTAAATTGAATAAATTCATTCATTAAAGTTATTAGGTAGGTAATCATGTATTTTATCCTATTACTAGCTTTTCCCCGCGACTTCGTCCGCGTAAAATTTAAATTAAATAAATCGGATCTCTGATACCGGATCCCGGATCCCGTATCTCGGATCCCGTTTCCCGTTTTTACCGGATCCCGTTTCCCGTTTTTATCGGATCCCGTATCCCGTTTGCCGGATCCCGTATCCTGTTTGCCGGATCCCGTATCCCGGATCCCGGATCCCGTATTCCGTGTCTCGTATTAAAAGAAACCTCCACACGAATTTTCATCATCCTATCTTCAAAAATGACGAACTTCCATTAAAAATGTCATCCTTATTTTTTAATTCGTAATATCTTTTGAATGGTATGTCCGATTTAAATAATTCAAAAAGTAATCTACAGGTATTAAAATAGTCTCAAATACGAAATGATTTATTTGGATAAGGATTAATACTATGGTATGGATAACATGGTCTGATTTTGGTCGGCATTTCCATCCATTTTAAAATGTAAAAAAGTAGTTATAGTCACGTAACTACAATAGTTGGACATATGGTATCGCGATTTTTTTTGTAGATATTAATATGTTCTTTAATATTGTAGAACATTTTTTTGGTCTATCATCAATAGTTTCCGTAGCGCATGCGATGAAAGTCATTATAGGGCCAATTTTTTTACACCTTGGGTTACATTATTGAAGTTTTAGTAGGGATCCCTATTTTTTTCTAGTAATATTTATAGCCTATGTTACTCATGGATAATATAGCATTCTAATGGTGAAAGAATTTTTGAAATCGGTCCAGTAGTTTTTGAGTTTATTCAGTACATACAAAAATACAAATCTTTTCTCTTTATAATATTATTATATTATTATTATTAATTATTATTATTATAGTGTAGATGTAGATAAGTAAGTGGTGTCTACTTACTACTTTCTAAGAGCCAATTAGGTACGTAAAACCTTTATGCATAACTTTTATAATAAATTATACTTTTTAACTTTTTATTAATTTCTCGCAGAATTAATGATAATTTTAGCGACGGCCAGCCGCTTAGTGTTTATTTTTCGTTAGCATTACGAGAACTTGCTCGAAATCATAAGCCTTCGCTATGAGTAATAATTATTATAACATTAACAAACAAAGACAAACGTTAGATCTTAAACGTTAGGTACCTATTCATCATATTTCTTAGAGGCATCTGTTTGCCTCCGGCGGGAATCAAACCCGTAACCACCCGATGCAGTGAGCCTAAATTACCTAGCTGACAGGAAAAATTTAAAAGCGTATATTAAAACTATGAATAAACAATTTTAGACAATTAAAAAAAACAAAGGTTTACCAAAACGGCAAACTTTTGTAAAGAAAAAATAGTTTAAAAGCTGCCCAAACACAAAACAAGTTTGCGAAACTCGCAACAAAGGAAAAGCCAGTCATTGTTTTCGTATAACAGGCGCAAGTGAGATGCCAAGGAATATTCACATTCTTACCCTGAAGGCCAGAAATAAATGAGTCTGTTAAGCTACCTGCCAGTGTTTTCGACTTATATAAATTTGTATTTTTATAAGTACTTAACTACTTAGTTTACAAATCTCCCATGTCCTATAGAAGGTAGGTACCTATCCCTACTTAATACTTATAAATTAATAGAGGGGCATTGTCAATGAGCTTCGGCAAGTAGGATGGGGCCTACATGAGGACGGGTGTGAGTGACGCGGACGCTACTCGAGTCGGCAAGGGTTGCTGAGATTTCAATATGCCGCTTCGTCGCATCTCACTTTATTGCCACCAAGGAAATATACCGCACTTTTCCTTACGCAACGCAAATTTCCTCTAATATAATAAGCTCGTATATTATGTTGGCACATGAGTGGCTCTTAAAGGAATATTGAAGCTTGTAGTTATGTTGCCATACTAAATTGTTTTGGATTATTAAATTGAAGACAGTAAATCTAGGTATAGTGCTGGATTTGCCAGCACACTATACCTAACCAGCTGCGCCCTAAGGGTGGCAGAGTTCCAAGAGCGCTTGTTTGTTACGTAAAGTCCTACTTAAGACACAAATGCAAATGATTAAGATAGGTGGCAAAGTGAAGTGGCCTAAACTTCTGAAAACTATATACCTACCTACATCCGGCTTGGGTACTTACTACCTACTAGCCTAGTGCTTAGTCTTATCCGCTACATCAAACGTAGATAGATAGGTACCTACCTATAACGACACAAAATAAAACGAGAAGCTTAGAAATAGTTACCCCTATAAAGCAACGCGGCGAACCACATGCAATATAGATATATCGTGCCCACTACAACCAAGATATAAGACCGGCCCTTGGGGGGCAATCAAGAAGAAAGGTTAGCCGCAGGGGTTTCTTAAGCCGCTCACAATCAAATTTAGCTGCATCGCGGCCGGGTTAATCGAGGATTAGGTAAATTGGCCTGGATACACTGATGGGAAAACCAGCCTTCAGGGTCGCCAGGCTAACAGTAAAAGTGGTTCTTAATTTTCATTTAACTACTGTAACACTTATAGTAGTATAGGTACTTGCATAATCAATTCTAATGGTTCCAAAGACCTTATAGGTGGAGCTACATTTCTAAACAAAATCTAGGTTATATTTATGTATGAATACAAACAATTTGTAGACAACCCCACGCATTACAAAGACTCACTTTGAGTGAAACTCTATTCACTTACATAAACTCATTAGGAATCCTAATGAGTTTTAGGATAACTTAGAAGTCTCAGATAATATTTTCATCTCTGAATGGCTTGCCTAACTGGATGGGTAACACATAGAAATATTTATGTAATATATTGTTTATAGGTATAGGTATACGTAGTACTTACTTATAAATATGTATTTAGGAGAGGTAGGTAGTTACCTGCCTATTACCTTCATTAATTACATAGGTACTAATGCATTGGCATTGGCTCCTGATACATGCGTAAATAATACTAACATTATTGATGAGGTAGGCAGCATGTAGATGCTGCCTACCTCATCAATATACTCGTAATATGCGCGGCCTTACGCAAACAAAATATTAGAGAATGTCATAGGCTAACATGATGAAGGTCTCATCAAGGTGAAGAACGCAATGAAATTTTAACTCAAGGACGACAAAACGCTTACGTGGCTGCAATCAACTTGTCAAGCTTTGAAATACGGTGCTATACCTCCCCCTAACGTCATTAAGTTTCCTCTTCACAAAAACTTTCAGTCAATGTTGAATATCAAAGCACTCTTCACGCATAAGTTTTAACCACCCAGATACGGTTCTAAGATGTCGTATTACAGAAGCAATACTAGCCTGTTTCCAACTACTGTGCCCATACCGAATGGATTTCCCGTTCAGATCAATCAGAAGCCTAGAAACAAAAGTGTGTTCCTCGATGTAACCCCGGCCCGAACTCCAGTCAAGCCTTTTTCTTCGAATGCCGTGGTGCCGATGAGAAACAACTTGATCGATACGGAGATCTATAAAGACATTATTTACGAGAACATCAAACCCGTATTTACTATATTGAGGATCATGGGTGTCCTTCCTATAACAAGACCGTCAGCAGGTGTTTACCAATTTCAAATAGCGTCTCCTTCCATGCTGTATTCCATCGTTCTGTATTGTTCATTGATGAGCTACGTACTGTATCTGTCGCTTCATAAAGTGCAAATTCTGAAATCTGCAGAGGGGAAATTCGAAGAAGCTGTTATTGAATATCTTTTTACGGTTTACTTATTCCCAATGATCGTGGTGCCGATATTATGGTACGAAACTCGGAAAATTGCGGGAGTTCTCAATGGATGGGTTGAGTTTGAGGTAAAATAATGCTTTGCTGCTAGAACTTTAAATATTTTTCAATCCTGCCCAGCCTATAGATTTGGATCAGCCGGGTCAAAAAAGCCACATAGCAAAGCAAGAATAGCGTGTCGTGTGACTATTTTACGGAAATTTAGCGGAATCGCTAGGGACTCTGCTAGAAAATGAATTGCTTTTGCAGAATTGCTATGTGGCCTTTTTAGCACCACAGTTGTTACAATGATATATTCGTGACATCGGTCGTTGAATTGCTTCTGGAGTGGTGTATCCTTACCTTATCAAACCGTTTATTTCACAGGTGGTGTACAAAGAATTATCTGGCCGTGCTCTACCAGTAAAGTTGTACAAAAAAGCTCTGGTTATAGCGGTGGTGATACCCGTGCTGTCTACCACCACGGTTATCGTCACTCATATCACCATGGTTCATTTTAAAGGCATGCAGATCGTGCCTTACGTATTCTTGGAAACACTGACCTATATGTTAGGTGGTTATTGGTATCTGCTGTGCGAGACTCTTAGTATTTGTGCTAATATTTTGGCTGAAGATTTTCAAGAGGTAAGTACTTAATTAAGTTGGTATAAATTAGTTATTACTTGCGTTACGTTAGACACAAGTTCAAGCTACCGGAAAAACAGGAAAGCCATTTATGTGAGTGGAACAATTTATATTGTTTTTCCTTTCAGGCTCTTCGGCACATTGGTCCCGCCGGCAAAGTGGCAGAATATCGTGCCTTATGGCTCCGTCTTAGTAAACTCTCAAGAGACACAGGCATTGCTAATTGCTACACCTTCACATTCGTCAATTTGTACTTGTTCCTTATCATCACACTGTCTATTTATGGACTACTGAGCCAAATATCGGAAGGTTTTGGGGTAAAAGATATTGGCCTTGCATTGACAGCATTTTGTAGCATATTTCTATTATTCTTTATTTGCGACGAAGCTCATTACGCGTCACATAATGTAAGAACCGTATACATAAGTTATACTTCCGTTTTATTATTTTGACCGCATCCGTTATGATCAAGTCTACTATAAAATTGTCTGCAGGTGAGAACTAATTTCCAAAAGAAACTGCTAATGGTGGAGTTATCTTGGATGAACACGGATGCTCAAACTGAAGTGAACATGTTCCTGCGAGCCACTGAAATGAATCCGTCACAAATCAGTTTAGGAGGATTCTTCAACGTAAACAGAACTCTGTTTAAATCAGTGCGTATCTAATTAATTACTGTTAGAAGTGATGGGTAGAGGGTGTAAACTTGTAACCTGATTTATAGACCATTAAAAATGAGGTGTCCTATTCCTTTACAGTTACTAGCAACCATGGTCACCTATCTAGTAGTGCTTCTGCAGTTTCAAATCAGTATCCCTGATGAAGCTCAAGCTGAAGAAAGCGACGTCTCATTGAACATTACAGCCCCTAGCACCGAGGCGATGACCACAACCACAACAGTCATGACCACAATCCTTACCACTCTCGCCAAGAAGAAAAAGAAACCATAATTCATGGCCAGCAACAGCATAGGTGTTTACGTTAAATCGCGATAAGAACATTTGCAAGAAATTACCTACTAGCTAGCCTGGCTGGCTAGTAACTAGCTTGTATACCATTTGCATAATAGGTAGGTAGGTGGGTAGGCAGGTACGGATACGAGAATGATGTAAGTACCTAGTTGTACTTAACATAATGTACTAGACAGAATTTAGAGGATGTTGTAAATTAAAATAGTCTGGGCGTATTATGATAAAAGCTGCTCCATTGGTTATTATTATTTCAACATATTGCAATAACTGGCTCCAAAATTTTTAGACTAGTACGACCCGTTCGTGGTACGACCCAAGTATCTCAAAATATTTTATCTGTGAAAAAAGAAAGTAAACCATGACATTGATTGACGTTTGTGACGTATTTGTTTATTACCTGTGGTGTATGGCGCCGATTGAATCAAAGAATTTTCCGGACATTTATCTTCAGTTTCTTCTAGAATAAATCTATTTATTTACGAGTGTATCTAACGGTTTACATAGTGCAATTTGAAGCCTCATTTTCGCACAAAAATGGTGGACTACAGTAAGTGGAAAGACATAGAGGTAAGCATTATTCTATAACCAAAATTATAACCAATCTTGTTTATACTTGGACGCTAAAAAACTGAAACTTCTAGATATCCGATGATGAGGATGAAACCCATCCCAACATCGATACGCCCTCACTCTTCCGATGGCGGCACCAAGCACGCGTGGAGCGCATGGAGGAACGCCGCCGAGAGAAAGACGAACACATTCAGAGAAAGAACGAGACCATTAGGAAGTTGAATGAAACTAAAAGAAAGATCGCCGAAGTGGACCCTAGCAGTCCTGATCTCGAGTCCCTGAAAAAAGCTTTAGCTGAACTCGATAAAGAAGAAAAGATGCTTCAGAAGAAAGAAGAGGAACTCAAGAAGAAGGAAAAGCAGACTCCGTGGAATGTTGACACCATCAGTGAACCCGGTTTTACCAAGACAGTCATAAATACCAAGCCACCGAGAGCTAAAGATGAGAATTTGACAGAGGAGGAGAAGGAATCGAGAATGAAGAAGTTCATCAAGGAAAATGAGAAGTTTCTGAAGCAGTTTGGCATGCTCCGGCGGTACGAGGACTCGCGGCAGTTCCTGCAGGAGCACAACCAGCTGGTGTGCGAGGAGACTGCCAACTACCTAGTTATTTGGTGCATCAACTTGGAAATGGAAGGGGTGAGCACTTATAATATTAATATTTTTATTGGTTACCTTGATCAATAGGCCTAGTGGGGGTGGCTTTTGATACTGTAAACATTGGTCACTTATCAAGTCTACAGATGGATATGTAAGGAGGTACATGAATGTTACAATGTGACAAGTGGCCATTTAGTTAGTTAATTTAGTGCTCTGATTATGAGAGAAGAAAATTAAACCATAATGAGTTCTCACTACTAATTCAGTCTAGTTCTATTATATTATCATTATTAGTAATTATATTCTATATTTACATATAATTTTAAAATAGGTATTCCTATTTTACCTGTTTACTGTAAATTGATGAATAAGTCATAATATTATAATGCTTACTGATATACTTGCTTTTTACAGAAACATGAACT
Source organism: Drymonia ruficornis (assembly GCA_947859195.1). Classification (NCBI taxonomy): domain Eukaryota; kingdom Metazoa; phylum Arthropoda; class Insecta; order Lepidoptera; family Notodontidae; genus Drymonia; species Drymonia ruficornis. The sequence goes on from OX401904.1 coordinate 5,424,597, forward strand.
GATGGCTCATGTTGCGCATCAGACCATCTGCATGCAGTACATTCTGGAGCTCTCCAAGCAACTGGATGTGGATCCGAGAGCCTGTGTTGGCTCTTTCTTCTCAAAGTAATGTGTTATTCTAATAACTTATCATTTGAGTAAAGATAGAATGATAAAGTGGGGGATCTTATATTCAGGCAGCTGCCACCAATGACGAATTTAATGCAAACAACATGGTTTAGTAGATACCTATTACAAATGTATAGTAAAGAATTAGACATTCATTTTCATTTTTTTGTTTCACAGAATTCAAGTTGCAGAGAAAACCTACAAAGATTCATTTGATGATGAATTGGAGCAGTTCAAAATCAGAATCAAGAAGCGCGCAGAAGAGAAAATCGCCGAAGCTATCAGAGAACAGGAGGAAGAAGAGAGACAGGCCAGGCTCGGGCCTGGCGGGCTGGACCCAGTTGAAGTTTACGAGGAATTGCCTGATGTGAGTGCTCAAGGAATGTTAGAAATCTTAAATATGCAGTACTCTGAATGGAAATGCATATCTAATTTCCTTTTTCTTTATTATAGGAGTTGAAAAAGTGCTTTGATGCCCAAGATGTTCCAATGCTTCAAGCTACAATCGCGAAAATGCCAGAGCAAGAAGCCATCTACTTCATGAAGAGATGTGTTGACTCGGGGCTGTGGGTACCCGGCAAGAACAGTGACGATGAGCCGACCATGAGGGAGAACAGCGCCCCCACTGCCGGCCCCACGGCCGACGAAGCCGCCGCCCCGTCGGCCACCACTGACGACTTAGACTGAAACTTAATACCCATACTAGATTTTAGGTATAAACCTGAAGATCATAGAATTAGAACCACAACTATTTTGGCATATTTTATCAAATGCAAACACAAAATAGAGAGGGTTCGTTTCGATTATTATATTAGTATTATTTTTATAACTTCCAAGTGGTTCATGAAGTGATAAGCATAACACATTTCGTTGGGATTATGTATGATTTATTATTTAATTTCATGCTCGCCTCAAGCTTTCCCTAATAATACATGTACTTTACTCATTATGAATAATTTTAACCCCTGAACGGTAAATTGTTTTCGAAGCAGACTACATGAGATTTGCAATAATTATTATTACAATATCGCTAAACATTGTTTTATTCCAATTATTATTGACACTCCAGCAGCTTAGAATAATCGAACACTAGCTAGCCAGTGGTTCACATAAATCGACTTTTATCATTGATGATGATTTCAATAATGTGAAAATAAAAGGATTGTTCGTCGATAGACACGCACAGCACCCAAGCCCAACAGAATACTATAACCACTAAAGTTTTCTACCCTGTGTGGAGCCCGCTCATAACTTTGCAAATATGATGCGTGTACAACTAAATTTTGAGTCTTGGGGATATCTCGAGAGTTGTGGTGAACCTGCGAGTCTGGCTTCGAAGGACTAAAAAATAAAAGCATTTTTTAAACTTGTACTTTTTATATAACAAAACTACAATAGGTGTGTGAGAGTGGTCGCGGCGGGGACGCTACGTAAGCACGTGCGGCGGCAGCTGCGGCCGGCCCTCCAGCTTGCTGTAGTCGAGGTGGAATTCTTTCGCCACCTAACAAAAATGTACAGTTCACTTAGTATGTAGAACCTTTACGGCAAGTGTGTTTAGTGCAGAATGCGACACTATTTAGTGTCCGTTGGGCGACTTCAAATCAAGTGGCGTATAGAAGTGCCACAGTCGCGCCACCACCTATTTTCATAAATTATCTACAAGCGTAGTAGTAGCGCCACTGTAGTGACATACATGCAGCAACTAAAATACGCTTTTAGATATTCACTTCCCTTTTGTTAACAGGGTAGTCCATTGTAAATTGATTCGCTACTTGTCAACCTAAATTGATCTTAAGAATTTGCAGATTAAGCTTGTTGTACATCCATCCATCAGCAAAACCACTAAAATAATGTGTTGAATCACGTTAATACCTTGCGCCAGTTATGCGCATCAAAGAAGTAGTAGGTGCCGCGCTCGTATGTTGATGTTTTCTCCACCATCGGCATGCCGGGCGCTTGAGAGATCCACACCTTCTCCTCCATGTGATACCGCCATTCGCGATTATACCTAAAAAACATAATTTTAGTGAATTGCATTAAAAATAAAAGTACATATGTTATTATATTATTTACTAGCTTCTGCCCGCGACTTCGACGCGCATAATTTATCCCACGGGAACCATACATTTTACCGGTATAAAAAGTAGCCTATGTGCTATTCCAGACTATAATCTATATCTGTGCCAAATTTCATCCTGATCCGTTCAGCCGATCTGGCGTGATTGAGTAACAAACATCCATCCAAACTTTCACATTTATAATATTAGTGGGTTTAGTATGTTATTTATTTCTGCAGAATAGCTTTTAGCTTCGGTTGCTGGAATGATATCCAATCGATTTCTTATCTTTACTGGAAATAAAAGCTGCATAAACTCACAGTTCCGCTGCAGCTGCTATTTGCAGCACGTCACCCACGAAACAGTAGAACAAATAAAATAAAAGGTCTTCCTTATATCGACTCAGTCGTAGAGGCGCCAATTTTTCTCTAATAGATCCATTGATTAGATATTCGGGAGGCACATGATAGTCCATATCCTGTGGTCTGAAATAGAATAATATTTTGTATACAATCTTGAGAGCAAAATTAAGCAAATAAATTAGAACAGCAATTGCTCAGTAAAATGAAATGTGAGATGAGACTTCTCTAGGATATTTCTCTATGGTATAAAACTGTTGTTACCAACTACCCTTATTGTGATAAAATCTTCATCACATTTAAGCCGCGTTAACACTTGAGCTATTAAGAGACCACGTGTGACTGCAATGTGTGCTTTGAAAATCATGTAAAACTGAACCATAGGAACTCTTTGAAAAAAGATGACAAGCCTCAAAAACATGCTCATACATGAATCAAATCCTCGCGGCTTTCAGCAACAATACTCGCTATCGAGCATCACCCAATACCAAGTATTGTCGCGAAATTATAAAATACATACATAGATCTAACCTGCAAGGCGTGTCCGCCCATGGTCCAGCGAATGTGAGATAAAGATTGTCCGGTGAATTTAGATTGAGGCCGAGCGCGGTTAAATCCTGTCCTAGCGCTAAGGAGACTAAGCTAGGATCCGATTCCGCGGCGCGAATGAACGTCAACAGTCCCACAATACCAAACTGGTTCGGTATCATTGTCTCTGGTATATTCGTTACTTTGCCTAAAAAACATATACAACTTTATGAAATGTTACAGACTAGATATTATAATCCACAGATATCATTATGGTCAATACATTAAAGCCGCTTCAACAACAATTATGCAGTGAAACGAACACACAGTAAGCCACTTTAATATATCTCCATCCTAATGAATCAATACACACCATAGAATTCCGTATGTGCTCCTTGATTGACAACTTTAGGGACAAAAAAAATGATATGTCAGAGGCAATTAGAGGTTACATACCAGTCCATACAATATAATTCAAAGGTCGTGCGCAATAAACCAATCTAAGTATTCTGGGGAGCCAGTTCCCAAAAGATTCCATTCATAAAATTGACCTCAAAGATCACCATCCTGTGTAATACTCGAAAAAGTAGTTGTTGAATAAATTTATTTTAGAATCACATTTGGAACCTGTGCCTGTAAGTTTTGTATTACTTCTGTGTGATTATATTATTTTAAAAGACGTTCGTATTATAAATTACCATTACTATACAGCCATCGAACTACTGCTGCAAGCGCGGCATGATCGTCATAAGGTCATTGCAGGTTTGGATTTCCTACTAAGAAATAAGTAGCAGCATACAATCTGAACCCTTATACGATCCCATACGATCGTCAACTTTACAACAGTACACCTTTGCGTACCCTTTATGGGATTACGGGCGTGATGATAAGCGTGCAAGACGGTAAGGGGTGTGTCTAACCGTTGGCATCGGGCGAGGTTTGTATGCCTTTCCGGGGCTTGTCGCCGGTGTGATTGGTGTACTCGCTGCCGGCGGGCGGCGGCGGCGCGGCCGCGGGCGCCGCCGCGCCGCCGCTCGACGTGCCCGGCAGCGCGGGGAAGTCTTCCGACGACATCGTGAACTCGGACTGCTCCGATGTTGGCTGCTTTACCATACCCACTGGAGAAAAGAGTATCATCTCAATACTGCATGACAGCAACTGTCGAGATAATCGTCATCCACTTTGCAATTGCAGTGTCTAACTAAAGAATTCATTATTATGTTAATTTTCGTACGCGTCTATAAGATGACACGCACACATAGGACGTAAAAAAAAATGGGAATCAGCAATATTTTTGAACAAAGAAAAGTAGTTCAATCATTCTCAGAATTTAGATGATGTCGTCACAAAACTTACAAAGAACCGGAGGTAAGAGATGATCTGTTGATTTTCCGTTGACGAGTGAGAAGACAAGATTGGGTTGGGGCTGACCGTAAGGTTTAGAGCCGGGGGGCGGCGGCGCGGCGGCGGGGGCCTGGTCGCCGGCGCCGCGCGCGGTCAGCGACGGGAACTCGCTCAGGTCCAGCAGCGGCGGCGTCGACGTGTCGCCGCCCTCGCCGAACACCGAGTGGTAGTTACTGCTCGCGTTGAATCGAGACAGGTTGCCCATACTCGACTGCAAAAAAACCAAATAATAAAATTTTAAAAAGAACAAAAGTTTGAAAGTTTGCCTCTCAATACAATGATGACCTAAATGTTTCGAGGCTTATTTGAAAATCAAAGTAGATGATTTTTACATATTTGAACAACAGTTTTTGCATTGAGGCATTGAGTCTCTTAACAATTAACCACTATAAAACCACTGGTATCTAATATTATCTTTACGATTTCTTCATAGTAAATAGTAAAACTTTTGATGGTAGGCATGATGGCAGCCAGAGGACTGCTAACAGATGACCAATGGTTTTGCAATAGTTAATACTTATAGGACTTGACACCCTGGTCTCATCACAAATAGAAAATAGTGGCCAGTAGGTAATCAGTGTAGTGTTCAATTTCTCATATAAATGGCATTGTTCACAGTAATCTTAAATTGCAACACTGCATTTGAATTATTAGCTCTTACAAGAATTATGGAAATCTCACCATGGAATTGGAATTAGGCTGCGATAATGTAGTTGGCATAGGTACTCTCCGGTCTGCGAAGGCTCGTTGCCCGAACAGTGTCGACCGTGACGCCATAGAGGGCGGAGCGCCACCCGGCATCACCGTGGAGCCGCGGCCCGGCGACAGTGCGCCGCCGAACGTCGGCGTCACATGACCCGACACGCCACCCACCAGCCCCGAGCTCACGCGACCACCCACCCCGCCGCTCGCTAGGCTTCTAGGTGCTTGCTGGAAATTCAAGTTTGCCATAACCTGCAAATATACAATAATTATTTTTAACACAGTTAACACTTCTTAATTCTTCTGCTTTCTACTTTGTTCTTTAGGATCTGGAATACTGCAATATCTTGGTGAAATGGTTTACCTTTAGGGAATACTGGTGTGATGGTGTAATTTATCATATAATACTATTATGGACGTAAGCTGTCATTTTTAAGCCCTCATATGCAGCAATCACAGACTCAATGAAAATCAATAGTCTCGTCCTATGATTAGTGTTTAGCATATAAAGGGTTAAAATTCGGTTTTCTTAAAAATAGTGATATGCCTGTTTAGTACAGCTGTTTCCACAAGTTTGATTGATAGGTATTAGGTAAGTTTACATAATATGTAGAGGAAGCATTACTAAGTACGACAAGACCATATTTATGAAAATTACTACTTGTTTCTTTTCAACAGCTTGCTAAACTACTCTATAACTAGTATTTATATCTGACCATATGACGTGCTTAAATACTAACATTTCACACAGGTTTATAAATGAGACTCTTTTCAATGAACTTCCAATTTGAATTTTCAATTTCCCGATGTCTTGACAGGACATGAGTATGCTGCGTTCAGTTTTGCAATGCATTTACTTGCACTAAATAAGAAATTATTATCTTAATGTTTGACTCCATCAGTAATAATAGATTTTCAATGAAAATGATGAGGCAAGGCTGTAACATCTGTTCATCATAAATAATCCAATGCTTGAATACAAAACAACTGTATGTAGTGAAGCACAATACCTTACGGTAAATTATTAACTGGACTGGAGCATTTATCAACCTCAAGTTATTTGTGAAATGAGAACAAACATAACGTATGTGTTCAGTATACACACATATGTGTTTTACAATGCAATGATAGGAGGCAGAGGATAACGTTGGTAAAAAAATTAATAATAGTGCTGTTGAAAACAAATACTGAATGTACATAGATAAGTGTAATAAATAACTAATATAACCCCTGTCAAACAATGGCGACCCTTGATGTTTTTCGTACCTACCATCACTCGATTCCCATAAATTTCAAATAATTACCTAATGTGTCGACGTCAGTCCTTGTTCCACTATTTCAGTAACAGTATGAATGGCTCATAATCAAGTATTCTGTACAAGAACAAATAAATCCACTCCAATGAAATAAACAAAGTTTGTTGACTGTCCAATTTAGACGACGATTTATAGGCATTCAAAATTTTTAAGACGAACTAAAAAGATGCTTATGACTGTCTTTGCATGTAACACTGCTATAAAATGCTGAAAACTTTATACATCTTTACGTCACTAATAAATATTTTAACAATTTCACTCAGTTTTGTCGAACGCCACATTACCCTAAACAACTGGCGGCCATATTGTTGAAAGCGGGCCGGAATTTTGTAGCAAAATTCGCTTTCAACACTAAATATTTTAGATACACTTTTTCAAAGTATTCATGACGATGCCTTATTGACTAAATTAATTTATAAACAGATATGAATTTTTGTTTATTTTATCAAGCAGTATAATCCAACATTTTACTAGACTAAAATAATTAAAAATGTAGTTGACTGCTTCCTTCTCAACTACAGTTCCATGGTATTACCACAATATAAATAAATATGAATTTGGTAAAAAGTACTCGATAGATTTATTAGTCTATGCTATTTACGAATGTCACATCAACATGCTGCTTATTCATAGACAGACAGTAGGAAAAGCCCTCTGGCATAGCTTAAACCCCTTAAACCCTTAGACCATATAGCTTATACATCCATGCTTAAACCACATCAATCACCACAAAATAATTAGAATACATAGGAATATTATATGTTATATCGGAATAGCGCTTAATGCTCGAAGGCGACTAAGATGATCATTCATCATTTTCTTACTCATTATGTTAGTGAACTCGACTCGGCCCTTAGTCCAGTCCACCCTGATTAGAGATGAGTTGTTCTAGGTAAATTTGGGACTAGGTGCGCGTATTCCTAGTATTTAAAAATACGTGATCCAAACATCTGTTCCACCTATTCCACATAGTCTCAAGTACTAATCGGCTATGGTTTGCGTACTTAGTCCTTAGATCCATAATAGGACTCGATACATGAGATCAAATGGGGACAAAAACTGCCTTTTGCTTACTTCAGATGTCGCTACTGCTTACAATTATGTAAACAAACTTGTTTAGATTAAAATTATTCCATAATATATTAATTGCGTCGTCACGCTTTCGCAGTACGGTACGGTAGTAATTGGTACTTGGTGCGTTAGCGGACGTGTTGAGCGCTAATACTAGGTGGACTAAGTACTGTCAAAATTGGAATAGGTGCCACCTAGTCTCGTAAAATACCTAGTCTTCGCACCTGCTCTAGTAAATACGACTCGCCTCTAACTCTGATGTCACTAACACACTAAAATACCGTTACCGTGCGTTTCCACTGCGCATAAACATGTTGACACAACATATTGTTATCTCTTTTTAATGACACCAAAAAAATAGAGACAACAATATGTTGTGTCAACATGTTTATGCGCAGTGGAAACGCACGGTTAAATCAGTAAATGAACTACCACCAGCAGGGCTATTACGTATCTCAGTTGACGATTGGCGTCGTTGTACACCGAACTTTGATGATAAATTAGAATGACATAGGTAACATTGGTATTACGCATTTCGGTGAATGGATATCAAGGTACAGTGAGTTTAAGTTAGGTTAGCCCTGCAAGAAATACGTAATACCACAGAATAGATAAGGAGTACAGAAGTTGCACTCCTTTGATCTTGAAGAAAGCCGACATTTTAAATTATTATTATTACCTAAACTTGCCGCGCCCGACCGCGCGCAACCTAAATTGTGCCTTGACGCAACGCGTTAGCGTATGTAATTCGCCGTCCCGCTGCCGCACGCTGCTGCACGCTACTTAACCTTCAATCGGTAGGGTTGTCACAATTAATAAAAATAAAATAGTACCAACATTTTTGTATTTAAATGTTAATTAAAACTATACATTTTAAAAAATTACAGTTGCTGCACTTTAATGTAATGCCTTCGATATTGTTTGTCTTTAAAATAGCGGTTATTAAATTTAATGGCAGCATAAATGCGAAATCTAACAAATAATTTAAAAATGTAGTCTGAAGGGAAGCATGGACATGGAGTGGTGAAATTAATATGTTTTAGTAAATTAATTAGCGCATATAACAGCACGCAGCACGCAATATAGCATGGGAACAATACGCAATAGCATAGCATGGATGCATAGTAGAATATCAAGCAACAGCAAGTGCAAGTCGCTCATTGAGTTATGACCGTTAACCTTGAATTTATAGTTCTCTCACTCGCTTTTTCCGCCGGTGGCCGAGTGCTCATAAAACGCTACGGCAACTAGTATCTACTTATATCGACTTAGGTAAGTGTCTAATACGAATATAGGTAAGTAGAAAAACTGGCAACACGATGGATCTCGTCAACTATGAAAGGAATTAAGGTAGGTAGGTATTCCGTAATCGATGCTAGTAGGTATAACGTGGTATACCTAACCGTAAAAAACTGTCATTTCATTCTGTTCCAAATTACATATTTTCGCTTCAATTCCACTATTCGATCCTACCTCTTGTAAATAACGTCTACTGCACTGAACTATGAGCTTCTTTTTATATCTAAATAACAAAATAAAACTTCAATTAGCTTCAATTACCTTTCACAATCAGCTGGCAAAGAAAAAAAAGTCAATTTGCAGTTTCTATAACTATTTAGACAGCCATATACGCCACAGTTCGTCTTGCTCGTCATTTTTAATTTTAAAATAATAATTCCAACGCGAGCGACCAACCAAAAGCGCGCGAAACGTTATAGCGCGTGTTCACGCCAGGAGCGCGGCGGCCATATTGAATTGCGTACAGACTTTGTACGCGAACCGATCGTAGCTAGTTCGACCGAAACCACAGAGTGACTGAGGCCTGGTAATACCAATGTTATGTCATTCTAATTTACCATCAAAGTTCGGTGAACAACCGAAGCCAGTTCTCAACAGCTGACATACGCAGTAGCCCTGCAGGACATCATACAATTAATTATGGTCCGTCCGTTGGTGAACCAACTCGTTGGCCTGCAGGACCCTGTATGAACAAACTTTCACGTAAAAACCCCATAACTTTAGATAACTTTATGACCACCTATCGGTGGATTTTGCAGTCCAAGCCCGCTATGATCATTTACCGACACATATTGCGTACATCAATCATTCAGCTGTATTAGTTCGGTTTGGGGTCCCTATGTCCTTCCTACCCAATGACGAAAGAAAGTACCTATAGTGCGGCTGTGTCGGTTGGCTTGAACTCGAGCAATACCTAGGTACCTTTTCACGTACACACTGTCGGGAATTGTCTATGCTAGACCTGCGGAAGAATAACTTGGCAACACCGGGATCATATGATTGTTCAATGAAGAAGCACGTCTGATAGGCGTCGACTTACTTCTTCGGGCCAGTTTTTAGTTTTCTGGCTCTTTATCGGTTGTTTTTCGTGTTAGTGGTGCTAAATAATAACCAGCAACCATGGCGCTCAGCGATGCAGATGTTCAAAAGCAGGTATGGCAATGAAAATCACGAATAAAGCAAACGCTACACGTAGTACTACGACATGCATGGGTTTGTCAGAATAATTGATCCAAATTGAGACATAGCCGATCATGATCTGTCCATAAGGGTCTGCAATCGAGAAAAGATGCTGCAAACGACAAAAGATGATCCTTTTATTGAAATTTTGCTTTTTCCTTTTACTAGATCAAACACATGATGGCCTTCATCGAACAAGAGGCCAATGAAAAGGCCGAGGAAATCGATGCAAAGGCGGAGGAGGAGTTCAACATCGAGAAGGGTCGCCTGGTCCAGCAGCAGCGACTCAAGATCATGGAGTACTATGAGAAAAAGGAAAAACAAGTTGAACTCCAGAAAAAAATGTAGGTCCCTTCTCATGTAATGTGACATGCCCATTAGTTTCTTCCAAAAATTACCTACTTGCGGCAGCAATTTGCATTTAAAAGAAAACTATTATGTATTAGAGTTAAATCAATCAACATCAGTTTCTATTCAAAAGGATGAATATACACAATTTTTTCTTTTGAGAATATGTGGTGCATGGTAGCTCAGTTACTGGCAATATAATATGGCCTTGAAATCAGTGACACTTACATGATTAGAACCTTAAATGGTCACTAATACAATTTATTTCAAACAGATCTTTGTAACTAGATGATCATATAAAAAATTTAGTCATGTGATCATCTGTAGTTATGGTCACATCACTATGATGGATGAAGTGGTAACTTCTGAACATACAAATGAATTTGTTTGTGCATAAAGTTCAAAATTCTACAAATAGAAATAGTACAAATATACTGAATTTGAATTCCATGTGATACCTATGACATAACTAAACTATTGTAATCTTCTTTTGTGGATTGAGATCTGTTGTGCTTTCTGTCATCAATCTATACAACCTCAAATACTAATAGAATAGATTAGTATTTAGACAAAACAACTAGGTAGCAGTAACTCAAATATTGCAGCCTGTTATTATTTGATAGTATTCTCTACTACACTCTACTTCTGTTCACTATACTAAACATTATCATGTTCCATTCACTTAGTTTTTGGCACGCTACAATTCTCTCAGATGAAAAGGAAATTATACAATCCTGTTTTTATTTAATTGGGTGTGACCTTGATCATTTAATCATCTATCTATACTAATAAAGGGGTATAATTGTTTATTTGTTTGTAAGAGAGTATGATTTTAAGAAGTGTTGTGACACAACTGTTTCTGATTATATTTTTACTCATAAAACATACACTATCGCTGAGTGATATTGGCTTTGTTTAAAATTTTCATATAGGGGAAACCGTTGGGATGCGAAAATGAAACTACTTTTGGTTTGAATATTTTCATCTTTAGTGTTCTCACCACAAGTCTTTCATACACTGGAGTGTAGTATGAACTGATAAGAATGGTTACACAAATTTTATCTTTTTGATAAGACTTGAATCAGTTCATAAAATATTAGCACATATTTTTCAATGTTCCTGAAAATTATCAAAATCACAAAATATGAATGAATCTTGTCACTTAAAATCATTACTGGTATAAAATCAAAGGTAACTCCTATGATGACTTGTAATTTATGCAAATTTTTATAATTGGTTAAACTGGTAACTTCATCATGATGTCCCTAGGTCACTACCATCATTATCCTCCTCATTGCCGACAGTTGTGATTTCCCTGTCATGGAATGATTTTCGGCATCATATTATAGGGAATATTCAAACTTTGACTGTTCTTATTGACCTCGTAATCTATAATTATTATATCCTGTTCACTTAACTTTTTCTGTTCGTTCTTCTTCTATTAGTACATGTTTACAGATGTAGGTTTTTCCTGACACTGTCACTTCACATTACAACATACTATAATGTTTTCAACAGTCAATCATCGAACATGCTGAACCAAGCTCGTCTGAAGGTGCTCAAAGTGCGTGAGGATCACGTACGTAATGTACTAGACGAGGCCCGCAAACGCCTGGCTGAGGTGCCCAAGGACACCAAACTGTACTCGGATCTGTTGGTCACACTCATCGTACAAGCTCTCTTCCAGGTCAGTCAACTGTTTCAAACCTTATAACACACATTCACAAGTCTCTCATTGTTTTAAGTGGGTTCCATTTTCAGATTAAAGCTGTGCATCGTTGCTAATGAGGGCATTCAGGTTTATTTGCCACCACTGGCGCAGCTCAACTTCAGTGGGGGTGGTGATTTTGACAGAGCTTGATGAGCAGAGCATGATCATTGTTGTCTCTTGTTGTGACATCTCTCAAAACATTAATGTGATGTTTCTCAAAAATTTATTGCCAATAAACACATGGCCTTTTCATTATGTGCACAAACATAAGTGAACAATATGCGCCGTCAGGGGAGCTAAAAGTGCTATAGCATAGTTAGTTGACAGAACAGTTTTTATTACGAACGGTATGGTACGGTACGACGTCGATAACCAAACTGTTGTTCCCAGCTTATGGAACCCTCAGTCTTACTCCGCGTGAGGCAAGTGGACAAGGGCATCGTAGAGTCCCTCCTCGGCCGCGCCCAGCAGGACTACAAGAACAAGATCAAGAAAGATGTGCAACTGAAGATCGACACCGACAACTGGCTGTCGCCCGACACCTGCGGCGGGATTGAACTCGTCGCTGCCAAGGGCCGCATCAAGGTATCACACTGTTTTTTCTTATTCAGACACAAAGGAGTCGATGAAAGACATTATTGCATCCAATTTAGCAACTGTATTTAATAGTTGCTTTACAAGTGGTGTATTTCCGGATGTAAATCCCTTTATTTAATTAACTTATCCGGCAAGTTTTATCGGCAATAGAACTCTCAGGATAGGATTAGGAGGGGTTAGGATAGTTTAGGTAAATTCTGAGATTTATCCGAGGCCTTCGAATGCGTCCATCATCAAATACTTGTCAGGAATTTGTACGACTACGGTATTTGGAACACAGCTCTTAACCTCTTGACTTCATATTTGAGCAATAGAATTCAAAAGCTCCATGGGAATGGTAAAGAATCGGCCGGTTTTGTAGTCTCAATGGGCGTCCCGCAGGGTTCAATACTAGGGCAATTCCTTTTTTTTTAATTTATATTCATGATTTTGTCTACTATGTGGGAAATAATAATAAGAAAACATTTCACAATGTAGAAATGCATCGCAAGTTAATAGGTATCTTAAAAAGAAACACGTTAGTACTCTTACAATTATTTTATTTAAAATTTGTTCATTTCTTGTGCCGCCGTGTCTGGCCATCATTTCTTTACGGATTTCTGCCAATTCGTTTACATAAAGTACCTAAACGAATAAAAACTCAGCCTAATACCTTTACAGCGTGTAACGGTCACGGATGATACACGTTATTGTTCGGTTACACTTTTGAACCGTAAGAAAATATTTTTGTCGTAACAAACGTTTGGTTAATCACGCGCCTTGCGTGCTTCAGGTCCAGCATTCAAATCCCGACTTGCACCTCTGGGGTTTTCGAAATCTATTTGCTAATCATGATTTGAGTATGATATCACTTGCTTACGGCGCGAAGGAAAACCACTTGAGGGAAATTGTTGGTGTTAGAAAATTAACCAATTTTCGAAAGACATGTGAATTCCGCCAACGTACACTAGGCTAACGTGGTGGATTATTATGACTGAATCCCCTCGCATTGAGGGGAGGCCCATGCCCAAGAGCGAGAAGTTAACATGTCTAATTAAGTTTAGTGAGTATGAATATGAAGGCGGTATGTTTGTGAAACAGATCTGCAACACCCTGGAGTCCCGCCTGGAGCTCATCGCCCAGCAGCTGCTACCGCAGATCCGTACCGCGCTCTTCGGTCGCAACCCTAACCGTAAATTCACCGATTAAACACTTAGCGGTGACCCTAATATACACACTTGTTACTAACTAACAACTTATTTAAAGATTCATAATTTGTAGAACTAAAGTAATATAATAATAAGTGTTTTCCTTTGCCTAATTAATTATATCGTAATTCGTACAATTTAATCGCTCTTTAGAATGTAAACTGATGAATGGTCCCGTTAAGTCGCCAGAAAATGTAGAACCGACGAACTATGTGAGTTTCTGATTTCTGGGAATTTGTGACACTGTGTTTAATGGCTTCTACTCTAACTGCACGTAAGTTTCGCCTGCTAAAATAATGTCAACTTCAACTTATTTAGCATTAAAATATTATATTGCAACAATTCATTCAAATAGCACCAAGTTATATGTATTTTAGAGGATGTAGTTTATAGGATTTGGAATCGGTTTAATTAAGATGTTACTTTTACTCGATCGGCCTCTATCGGTAGTCGATACTGTTTGCGTTCGGACTACGCGCTAGCATAGTCCGCTGCAGTATTATTATAGCACAAGAGAGCATCGCAACCGAAGATCGACTTTATTCAAATGTGCATTATTGATTGTATTACCTTCCTTGTATTATGAATGTTATTATTATTATTCAATGTTTTGGATTCATATTTTTCGTCTATACCGTTGATGTTGTAATATGAAGGAATCTTTGTTGGCCGCGAGGTGTGCGCGCGCCGGCAGCATCCCACGCTATTGTCATTTAAATCGAGGCAAAGATTTGTCTGGCCGCAGTGTGGCGACGCGCGCGCACCACGCGGCTCCCCAACACATTCCTGCCCTGTGTCCTATCCTGGCAATCATACATTTTGGCTCGCTTGTTACAGTGAGTTATGAAGAGCACCATAGCTCTAGTAAGGTACAATGTATATTCCCATATGGCACTGTTGAAATTCTTATGTAAATATATAGATGTGTTGAAAATTTGCCTTTTATTTTATAGATTATCACATTCTCTAATGATTGTAATATTAATAGAAATAATAATTAATCACATGATAGAGAAAACAGTATTTATTGCGTGTTACAAACGATGGATACAATAAATCATACAAAAATAATAAAAGTTCTCAATTTATATTCCTATTCGTTTTGATCTCGTAACTCCAGAGAAAATTAATTTCGCCATAAATTGCATTGTAAATAGTAGATTTAAATTACTCTTTTAATGAACATCATAAACCTACATTTTTATAAGTAAGATTAGACACAATATTCAATAAAGAACTAATTAGTACCATTTACCTATAAATCTAAGAAGACTAAACGATTTATCTAAAATTTAACTATTCACAGCGGTTTTAGAGTTACGACAATAGTGGATGACAACTTTTTCGGTTACACCTGTACTGTGTACAGTTTTGTAAAGATAGTAGCGACACCGTCACTTGAACAAAGTGGCACTGCTTATATTTTTACTACTTCTACTTTACTGAAAACAGATTTTTACCTATCTACGGACGAACAACACCGAGTTATTATTATTGAGCTGAAAGTTTAAACTACAAGATGGGAGACGTCTGGTGTGTACGCCGGCAGGTACCGTGGCACACGTGGCTCGTCGCGGCGCCGCGCGCCCCGCTCCACCGCCAAGCTGATGCTCCCTGCCTCCTTCACACCGTTCGACTTCGCCCTCCGCTGCGACGGTAGAATCGACGCCCGAAGCGTCTTGCGTTTCTGTAACATCCACACATTCAAAACCACTCCATCGCAACTTGTCTACTCTATAACCATGTGTGTCTACTTACGACAGATAAATTCTATAGTCCAGCGAGTCAAACCATCCACAAAGCGGCAGGAACTACCGTGGTTGAAATTAAGAATGTACATGAACATGAAATGTGTTTATTACAAGTTAAATATTGGTCGTTAACAATATATCACCTACATCGGGGATGGCGAACCTCGACTTTGGAGCTGAACATACTGAAAATGTGTGTAGGTAATTATTACTTACTAAAAACTTGTAAATGTTTCGATATGTGTTGAATGTAAAAGTGAGTTATTCTAAAAAATATTGTTTGTTACATTGGTTCGCTATCCCTGACCTACATTACGCATGGGTCAAGTCAACTAATGGGGGTACATTATATTTTGCTCTCTAACTGATGTTTGATGTCGTAGTGGTCCACATCCATGGCGTCAGCCTTGATTCTGTTTACCTCAACGGCGCCTCGCCACCTGTCGGCGGCGTGCCGCGCGATCTCCAGCCTCTTCTGCTTCCTGATCTGATGTCGTTTGTACACCACCTCGATGACAATAAGCACTATCCCCCCTATTATACCCGCTAACACGAGTATAAACACGCCGGCCATGTTCTTCAAGCCTAAGGTGTTCGGAGTCTTCTCGTTTTCCTCGCAATTCAGCATATTGTTTCTAAGAATCCACTGGTTGTCCAATGATTCCATGATGCCGCCTGAAAAATTAACATAAAAGTGTTTTATGTGTGGCTCACTGTATCCCTACATCTGTCTGTTTACAGCTATAGACAGTAGGTACATACTTTCATGAAAGTCCAAAATCGCCAACGTAACTAAATCAGCCCACGGAGAACCTTTTTGTAATCCGACTCCGTATCCAGACCGCCCAAACAATTCCCCAGCTGTGACAAGCTCGCAATCCTGAGCCGCTTCAAACTCGAGACGCGAAGAATCCCAAATAAATGCCATCAATTTTCTAAAACGTTCCATAGAAATTAATTCGCAATATATTTTAAAAACTTCCATTTTTAGGATTACGTACTAACCCATTTTTAACATCCTGAATGGCTTGCTCAGCATTATCATAATTATTCGCTTCCATAGTTCGATACATGTTTGATAATTCCACTTGTCGTCTAAAATACATGTCCACTGCAGACCCTTTAACTGTTGCACACGTTAGATTCTCCATCGTGTTTCGTAGCTGGAATATAAAACGAATATATTTCTAGAAAACCCTAGTTGTTTTACATATTTTTTTTCAAGAATAGGTACCCTTGCGTCGTTTATTCCAGTGAGCTTTGTCTTAGGTCGCTCAAGCACGAGGAAAGCGGCCAAGTTGGCAGTGTATGAAGCAACGATGATCATTGCAAATCCTGCCCACACCATACCCAGAACTCGGGCGGAAAAACTTCGTGGAGTGCCTGAAACAAAGCATTAGCAATTGCACAAAAACTGCTATGGTTCTTACAGATAAGACTGGAAGCTAAATTATTTAGGAGATGTGAAGATAGAGCTTATGGGTCTGGTAACTTTATAAAATCGGTTAGTGATACTCATAAAACATCCTTATCCTTCTTAACTTACCTTCGCCAATGCCGCTGTTCAAAAGAACGCCCCAAGCAAACCAAATCGCACTCGACAGATTCAAGGCATCCTCTTCAGTTCCATCAATATTAGCCAACTTGAATCTTCCAAAAGGTGAAAATCTATCCAGAAGATACAACACCAATGCGACCACATGAACAGAAACCATCACTAAGATCCAGAGAGTGTTGGAAAACGGTTGCAAGAACGATACAAGAGTTGACGAACGCGAAGGCTAGAAATAAAACTGTATTTCGCTTATTTTCTCTTTAGAAAAGTAGAAGGCTGATGGGACCTTTATACCTTTTTCTCCAGAATAGTAATACCTTGATATTTGAAAGGTTTACTAAACTCGATAAACTCTGCGCGTTCTGGGTTAATGGTCAATGGAGCCACGATCATATCCGCACGTTCATACACCAATTCTCCTGTTGAAGAATTTAGTTAAGTACATAACATTTTATTCAGCAAAATTGTTTGTGTCGTATTGATGAAAAAAACATACCTATAAGCCCTGTCCATTCCTTTTTAGCGCCCGGTGCGGTTAAGTTTCGTATAATATAGTTCCCAAATTGACCATCTGGTGATAGAGCTAGGGAATACGTGAAATTGATCGCCTTCGAAAGATAACGAAGGAGGTCCATGCAGAAACCTTTGCAGCAGTAAAGTTGGTCTGAAAAATTTAAGCGCATTAGAAAAAAATCTATAAATTATCTTCTGTTGAGATCTTTTCCAAGATGGAAGGAATCAAATTATTAATTCATACCTGAATCTTCACTAGCATTGTAATGAGGACAAGGGATTTCTTCTGGCGTGCAATCGCTGCCATCATCTATCCGACGAGTGTACACGAAGGGCTTTTCTTCAATTGTTAGCACCTACAATTTAACAACATGTGAAGTTTCTGGATCTTTTAAAAGTGTAAAATAAAGATATGTTTTGTTATCACCTTGAGATGTGTCGGTATCATAAATCCTTCTGGTTTCGTCGGGCTCCGTCCCATCCAGATAATCTCCTGCTCTTTTAATTCCAGTCGCATTTTCTGCGTCTCCTGAACATGATAAAAAGGTTTACACCAACATCTTATTTAAAATCCTAGCTGTTATCGTAAGCCACAATACCTTAAAGTAAAAATATTTGCCAACAGCAACGTGTTCCCCTTGTGCTCTAACATTCACCATGTCATACTCCGCATACACTCTATCCCCATGATCATCAAAAGCAACATGGCCAGTTGCGCCACTTTCCAAACTTTGCTTTCTAATGTAATCAAAGAGTAAGCGCCCGGTAGTCCAAATAGATCCTGAATTATCGCAATCCGAAGGTGGCGCGTTGATTTCTTCTGTTGTGTTCATATCACGAATTGCGGATGCAAGCACGTAACTAAAAATGATATATAAAAAGTACTTATCTTCAACTGCATAAAGGTTGTTGTAAGTTTTGGATTTTAGATCAGGTTGACTTACATTGAGTCTTGAATATGAGCATGTTCGTTGGTGGCATTTACAAGACGTAATCCAAGTAGACCTTCAGGTGCATTAGCAGCATCCAACGCTTGCTCCGTCACCATCCACACGTACCCAACAGTTGTCATGTTCAAAAATGTAGCATCGCGGAATATCACCTCTGCGTCCGTTTTACTGCAAAAAAAAACTGCTAGAGAAATTGATTTCAATAGCAAATTTATTTTTTTCCAACCAAACAATTAGTTACCTTGCATACATAAGAAATACTCTAGCTTGAGCACCCTTAACATCCATAAGCCCATCGCTAAACGAATCCAAGCCAGGTTCAAATTCTATTACTTGTTCTACAACCACTTTGCGGTCTACGTCCTCATCCACACTTTGTGATGTTGTTTGGAATCTGTGAAGATAGAAGTAAGCAATATTATCTCTATTAGAAACTAGACTTTGAATTATATTTAAATATTTTGATCATGAATCGAAACTTGAAGTACCAACTTGAATGGCTTATGTTTTCTCTACCAAAGTTGTTGCGTAAATACCTATAAGTACCGACTTACTTAGGATTTGTATCGCACTATGTAGTAAAGGAACACGTGTAAGCAGGTCAGTGAATTATTGATTGAAAACACTTACCGTCCCAAGATCGCTCTACCGTCCGTATCGGAACTGTGAATGAATATAACCTTCATGTAATTGAAGTGCTTCAGCACATCGACCCACACATCAGCCTGGTGCGAATACGGCGGTACTGTTCGCAGGAAAGACACGTGAATATTCTTGTCTGAAAATGCGGAGTCTCTCGAGGATATACCGATGACTGGGATGTGGTAAAACCCGCTGGTGTATGAAACAGCAGCGGGGGATAGATCTCCAGTCAGAGGATGGGAAACGACGATAGCGTACACCTAAAAAGATTTGAAGAATTCATCCATAAAATAAACCTTGAGTTCAGCAACATTGCCGATAATAATACAGAGATTTAGGACTTACTCTATGAGCGATGAGGTCTTTGCAAACGTTTAGAGCTGTTTTTATGGGATTAGGATCCATCAGCATGGAATAATCGTGGTACGTTACTCCTCGAGGCACATATTGGTCTTTGAAATTAAGATTCTGGAAAAGAGGTCACTCTTTAATTGTGCAACAACTGATAGCAATCCGGTTATAAAGTAGAACATTTTCATTTCATGGATAAAATGTACGAGTTAACCTCATTATTAAGTCGGCTGCATGAAGACCTTAGATAAACATGGTGTAAAAATCATAATTGATTCTGCAGTTTCTTCGTACTCACAACTGCTTGGCACAACCATTAGTTAGTCTAGGTACCTAGATTTGATTGCCTAACGCATGTACATCTAGGAACTAGGTACATTTAGGCAGCCATTTAGCTCACCATGTCAAGTTACGGTTCCTCTATTCAGTTTTGGTGAGAAATATATGTCTCTCTCTCCGTCCAACTGTCAGGAATTGACGCAACAGCAGTCTCTAGTTAGTGTTACTGTTCTTCTAACCGGTTATGATATTGACACTTACTGAAATGGTGTCCTTAAAGAACGCAATGGACTCGTTGCTCGAGAGGACGCCTCCGACATTGTAATAGGTGGGGTTTGAGAAGCGTCGCCGGTCGATGTCCGCGAGCACTAAGCCGCCTCCCCAGCACAGCACCAGCAGGATTATGTGGTACACCCACATTTTAGTACCTGAAGAAGTTAATAAAATTGACGATCAGTCAATCAACAGTCAGCCAATCAATTCAGGACCTTCAGTCAGTCAATATACATGTAATTGCAAACCATCGGTCATATTATCTTCGTTATTCCTTCATCATAAATCGTAAATTACTTAAAGAAGCGAATCTGATTGATTATTATTTTTTAATATTTATCTGTAACCTCGACTTGAGACTTGGAACATCGACCAGTAGGTTAGTGGGCTTTTGATAACTGTCCTCCAAGTCAATTAATACCTATAGAATCCCTTATGTAGGTACCTATTTAACTAGGTTATACCTATTTTCCATCATGTTTGTACCGAGAGGTATAAGACCTACTGGGTAACATTAAACAAAGTTTTGTCATTTAGTCATTAAATGACAACAGTGATTATGTAAAGCTCAACTTTAGATTGCGTATTAATATTTCAGTCACACCCTTATACATATTTCACACATATTAAGGACCATTACACACTAGCCGTTGCACTGAAGCTAAGCTTACCGTATGGGATGAATGTGGATCAGATTTAGCTCATATTTAATGTGTTTTATACTGAAATAGGAATGTAATAAAATATTTTGGTTTTAGAGAAACAGACGAAAGATGCTGGAGGAGACGATAGGTGGAGCTTCATCTCTGGTCGCCATGGCAACCGCGCACGCGTGTTGTGCTTTCCAATAAATTAGATGGCTGTACATTTCCCTCCTATCTATATTTTTCATGCTTTCCATCACATTATATTTCGTTTCAATCAATGTAAAACCTTAAACCTTGCATGTAGGCCCTACGACAACTACTTACTTATTTAATGATGGGTGATACTGATACCTCAACCAAGAACGGAAGATTTTATTAGGTATTAGTCTGCCTAAGGTTCTTAATTTTTCGCTGCTTCACGCACAGTTATGCGTAATTAACCTTTGGATTAGTTAGACACATGCTTAATTAATAGGTAGAGACAATTTTTCTACTTCCCTAAGGTTAATGTACCTAATCGAAAGATTAAAACTTGAATTTTTGCCAAAGTCATATTTATTTACAGCTATAATAGTTTAAAATAGATTTACATTTACAGCTAAGTTAAATGAAACAAATAACTCAGCCTACGAAAATCCAAAAACATGTTTGAGACTTAACTTACTACTTACTTAACTAATAATTTTAAAATATTTATCTTTAAATGTAATTTTGCTAATAGTTAAAGTTTTCACATTGCAATAGGTATATGTGCGAAAACATAAAATTACAAACAGGTTTGTCCATAGATAGTGCATCGTAAATCGTTTTTAAGGCCATCCCCAAGTCGCCGGGGCAGGCACCCAGGCCGAAGACCACGGCTTGGCATGCAGGTCCGGAGGTAGCAGGGCGGCGGCCGCTGCGGTGGCGGCGTGCTGGGCCGCCCCGGCCGCCCCTGCCGCCCCAGAGCTTTGGATCACTGACAGCTTCAGAGCTTCTATGTCTGGGGAGTTAGTTTTAATTAATAAACAATCTCCCACTACAATACAAATCGAGGACATAAACACAATCCGAAAAGAAAAAGTACAAAAAAAAGTAAAATAAAAAAGCCTAAAGTAGCTATTACAGCTGCGTTTCGTACGATGAGTGAGAGAGCCGAAAGCCCATATTTTCAAGGGTTGTTGGGATTCAAAGTTAGAGTTAGAAATTTAAAAAGATCGGAATGAGATCACCTCCGAGGGTTTACATTTAATGCATCACCCTTTTATCCTACTCCTTTCTGTTCTTTTAAACAAGTCACCAAATAGGCTGAGCACCCACGGGATTGTCTTAAAGCCGAGGCGGGGCGGCGCCCCTGATCACACATAGTCTTTACTTAGGTACGCTCCCTATTCCGGTTCTTAAGGAACTCCTTACCAGCGTTTTGCAGTCTCGCCGCCTGGTTATGCGCAGCGCGCTGTATGGCTTTAGCCGCAGCTGCCTCCCTGGCTGCGGCGATCTTCTGTGCGACAGCCGCGCGTGCTTTGGTAGCTGCCAGTTGCGCTTGCGACTGTACCGCAGCTTGTGCGGCTTCGAGAGCGTGCGCGCGCGCATGCCGTGCGGCTTCCTCGCTGCAGCAGCAAACACAAAGTTATGATAGGGCAGCACTGGTAGCACAGCCGGCCGTGACACGACAAATCGCGAAATATGCATTAAGAAAGAGAGAGTCGTATCTTGGCGCGTGTGCTAGCCCTGCAGTTAGTTACTACAAAATAGGAACTGATATTAGATGACATCTATCATGATAAACTTGTAGGTGCTGCTTTCACGTTCCCGCGGTAATCAATAATCCCAATAACCTAATAACATTGTGTAACAGTAGATGATGAGACTGTTTAACGGTGGTGTAATGGGCGGGGCTATACACGCAGCCGGCGTAGTACCTCCGCACAGAAGATTGGCGTAAAGTATAGCTATAAGCTGCGTTTCCCACGATAGGTAAAAGAGCCGGGAGCCCAACCTCCTGTGTGCTGCTCTCGCGGCAGCAGCCTCTTTGGCGCTGGCGACGCTTTGTTGCTCGAGGGCGGCATGTTTGGCGGCGGCCACCTCGTGTTGAGCGGCCATTACTGCACCAGCGGCCGCCTTTGCAGCGGCCACTGCGCCGGCAACGTCAGAATTGGTGTCTGAAGACCAAGTACCTGAAATGTTGATGTTAAACATTCATTATTCAGAGAAATATCCCGCCTCGCGTTTGTTCGTCGTGATGATGACGTAATTTGAACCCACTTACCATGTCCATGATGAGTTCCTTGTACCCAAGCTGCTACGGGCCATGCGGGTGCCTCCCACCCGGCTACACTTCTCTTGTCGGGGCTGTCTCCCGCATGCGTGGCGACCACCAAACACGCGGACAACATCTGAACGTTACGAAAAAAATATATATACGGTCGAATTGAGAAACCTCCTCCTTTTTGAAGTCGGTTTAAAAAAGTCTCATTTTAGTGGCCCGCGACTACGAATGCCCAGAATCACCTCTAAGGTGTCTAGAGATAGAGTCGAAACAAAAAAGAAAAAGAATGCCAGACTAAAAACACCAACTCGTACCAAAGCCCTAAGCAACGCTTGTACTATGGCTACCGTATTATACGGTAGCCATAGTACAACCATAGTAATAGTAGACCGGGGGTGATCCCAGTGACATCCCTAGACCGCAAATTACGAAAAGGGCGTTTCCGAAATTTGCCTCTGGTGGGAATCGAACCCGCGACCACTCGATGCAGTGAACCGAACGGCCTACGCTCGAACTACAGAGCCAAGCGATCGTCAACACCTACCTATAATTGAAGGGCCCAGTTGCAGAAGTCCCTAAGTCCTGAAATCGAGTTACTCGATTTCAGGACTTAGGGACTTCTGCAACTGGGCCCTTCAATTAAGTACCGTCTTACAAGATTACTCACCAATAGCTTAGCGTTCATATTTTGGTCACTTGTTGTCTAGGTCCACAAAAAGTACTGTGATGATAGACTGACGAACACCGTTCGTTTTATAGTATCGAACGCGGAAAAGAAGTGTAGAAAGGGATTGCCCTGATAGGCGATAGGAACGATTACAAAAACTATCACAAATATTGTCCACTCTCACTTTCAGAGCCAATTGAACCAGTCCGTATAAAGCTTCTTTAGATTTTGTTAAAAGCTCACACCTGACCAATTAGGTGCCTAGGTAGGTACCTAACACTGTAGTTAAGTAGGTAATTAAACGAATAGGTACTTGCATACATCTTTGATAGGTATAACATACATCTGATACGACGTCTTGTAAAGTACAAGTAAATTACCATGATAAAAATATGTATGCATAAGTATAGGCTGCTATTACTCCTGATTTTATTGGCAATGGGACTGCATGATTTATTTTGTCATTTGCTTAGGCCTATGGGGGGCACTTACAATATTGTGATACGAGCGTGTCATCATCATAATATTCTCTTTCTTTGGTTGTCCCATTTTCTCATATAACTTCATTGGGTTTTCATGTAAAATGGTATCTAGAAGGTATCTATATAATTCCCGTGTGATAATATTTAACTTGACATTGGCTAAATGCGAAAAATGAATCATAGGTACTAAAGAAAAACAAGATTGACAGCGATCAAACTTTGACGAAGCTTTGATCAATCAGTCGGAGTCAGCAGGGTTGCAAAAGTTCCCGATTTATCGGGAAATCTACTGATTTTAGTTATTGTCTCCCGATATCCCGATTTAGCAATCCTATCTCCCGACTTTTTGCCTTTTCAACGAATGTAAAATAAAATTCATATACCACCACATCCATCCAATCCACGCCCAATACGGCCATTCAATTTCGCGGTATGCTAAAGCAAATTGCACTGAAACATCTAAAGTCGTATTTATAATTCAGTGGAGTAAAATGACAGCGTTTTACGTCAAATATAAAATTAATTTGATCCGTTCATCATGAATAATGTTGTTTTTATGATTCTGGTTCAAATTAATTCAATTTTATTTACTAAAGATTCTTTAGTAAGGAATAACAAAAACATGATCACTCATAAGAATAGATTCACATTTATAGCTGTCACTTTACTCCACTGAATTATAAATACGACTTTTACACGTTGGGCCGCGCGGTCACCCCGGGGTGACAACAAAGCAAAAAAAAAAAAGATTTTATAATATTATTATCACTACCCAAGAACACAGAGGACTAGAAAAAATATTTTTGGTAGTGAGATTTTGAAAATGACATTGAACCGCGCCAATAATTTGACAGATGAAAGGGCTATATATTCGCACAGTAATTACTTTATTGCATGCGCGAAAGAGAAAACAAGTTGATTTATGAGAAGTGAAGAATTTAAAATTAATCGTGGTTTTTTTTTGTTCTGAGGTGTCTTAAACTGTTAAAATAGAGTTTATTTAAAATCTCACGATTTTTAGCTGGCAAATTTAACGATTTTTAATTTTACACTTTTGCAACCCTGAGTCATTGATCATTGCCAGTGTTGCCAGATGGAGGGGATTCCCTGCAAATTCGGGGGCTTTTTTCGCCATTGGGGGGGAGATTCAGGAGGACGGATTCTTTGGGGGGATTTTGGGGGGAAAAATAAACACGGAGGATCATCAATACCTACTTATTTTTATTTTTCAGTAATAAATTCTATCTATTAATTCAACTAGTTCCTTATCGTTTTGTGACGAAGTTATTAGGAAAGAGTGTCTATTTTTGTTTTTGTGTAAAAAATGAAAATTGAAATTTAAAAAAAACATACAAATAGAAATTTCGAATGAGTAAAAACAGTTTTGGGGGGATTTTTTCTCAAAAAGCTAATTTTCGGGGGGTTTTTGAAATACATTGGGGGGAAACTCATATGGTCATCTGGCTACACTGATCATTGCGCTCGTCGTTCGTCGACGATTCTATTTATAATATTTTATTAAATAAGTGCAAAATATGGCCACTTTTTGAATAGTGTCTCAAGTTATATTTATATACAGCGTTGCCTTTCCATCTCAGGAAAAAGAGTGAGTATTATCTTGTTCTGATTACGTAAAAATGTATCGGAAAAAATGCGTCCCGAAAATGCACTTATTGGAAATTGAAAATTAGGTATAATTTTAGTAGAAGTACGTACACCGTGAATTTCTAAGCATTTTAAATCATCTTCGTAAATAAATTGTCTTATTAGAACTCTTTGATAAATAGCCCTAATTATTGATTTTTGGGCGTAGGTACTTCGATGTCGTTCCAAAGACGATAGAATTTATAAACCCATGCGAGAGAAATAGTTATTTTTATCCATTTGTCCTAGTAATAGTGTTTTAATAGGGCTAATTAATTCATTTTATGCATTTTTTTTGTACAGATACCTACACCAAAATGTCTGAAAAAGCAAAATTAAAACCTCCACAGCAATTCAGGTAAGATATTCAATGCTTATGATCAAGGGTAACATTTTTCAATATATAATATTAACTACGATATTATTTGTAATATTATGTGTTATAAGTAATAATAGTAATATTCACATAAGTATTATTAATTTATGTTCTTAAGTAGGCAACTATAATCTGAACCTTGCTCTATCTCTATTAGTGATACTTATTCCATGTTTTCAACACTCATGTCCCCATACAATAGTAGGTAGCCCCATGACCTATTTATTTCAATTGCTCTACTCTAGATAAAATAAAACAAGCATTTAACAATTCTACTACCATTTCATTACCAATCATTAATAGATTAAAAAAAAAAAAAATTAAAAGCGATTTCATCAATCAACGGTAGAGTCTATTTCAATTGCTCTAATGTCCATTTTCCAGTAGCTGATAGTATGTTTAGTTATACCTATCAATGGTAATGATATGACCTTCAGTACAATTTGTGTGGCTAGTGGTAGCTCAGCCTTGCCTGGCTTAGCCTTTGTAAACTTCATTACTGTCATATTACCCATTGTATTATTTTAAAATGTTGGCCACGGTATAGCATTTAGAGTTGTTTACAGAATTCTCTTAAAATAAATGGTATGTGTTTACCAAATTAGATGTTTTCATGTGAACTTGAATGTATGCTATTTTTATAATGTACTCTGGCTTACAAAACAATAACAATGTTGTGTGAATACTCATATTAAAAATATTTAAAATTATTAAAAAAAAAATGTCAGCATGGATAGTAGGTACCTAGTAGTTATTCTTATATCATTATTGTAATGATCAGTTAAAAATAATGTTGGCTTAATAAATTATTTGGCTCTCCTAAGCTTTGTGGCATCTGGCTAAGTATGAGGATAGTATCTAAAACATCTTACTTCCGCATATTGATTAATATATCCTTTGTTACCATTTTCTATTAGATTGGAATACACATTTTAATTTGATATGGTTGCTATGTATAAATAATTTTACTTGAAATATATTTTTAAATAAATAAATTAAAGGGCTAATTACTATTACTTATATCAATATTATTTTGTGATCATAAAAATAGTTAAGTACATGTTTTTATAATTCACCAATAAAATACACAAACATGCCACCTAGTTACAAGAATTTTTATCATCACTTTTTATGATCTGATAAGTCTAATCTGTTGTGATAGTATCAGCTGTCTATTCAGATTTATCTTTTAAGCACTTATGACAACTCAACCACTGTATACCTACAGTAAAAAGGATTGTAAAATGAATATCTTCTTTATTTTATGAGTCGGTATATTTTTAACGATATCATTATAATCAATTACAGATTTCAGCAATATTACCAAATACCTATGATGATCAGCAATATTTTTAGTTATATTTTGTCGTAATTTGTAAATAAAAACATTTCGCGACACTTTAGCCATTAAATATATGCGAATTTCATATTAGTAATACACTTCTCATCAAAAAAATCGAAACACCTCTGAAGTTAGGTTTTGAATGAGTTTTGTATTTTTTTTTACATTAAAGAAAAAATAATAATAATGCCAGTTAATTTCGGAGATTATAAGGTATCGTTTAACGAATATTAATGTGTCAAATTAAAATTACATTTCTTCAGCTATCGTATTTTGTTCAACAGGTATGTTTTACCTTATAAGAAAAAATTGAAAAATTTTAGAAAAAAGGCGTAAAACAAAAAAATATATATAAAAAGTTTATTCAGTATCTCGTATCTCCTCCCCGGGCTCTAATTACTGCTTCCATGCGGAAATTCCGAACGGAGAAATTCCGACGATAAAAACATACGGTTGAACAAAACACGATAGCTAAAGAAATTTAATTTAAATTTGAAACATTAATATTCGTTAAACGATACCTTATAATATCCGCAATTAACTGGCATCATTATTATTTTTTGTTTAATGTAGAAAAAAACAAAATATTAAACTTATTCAAAACCTAACTTCAGAGGTGTTTCGATTTTTTTGATGAGAAGTGTAGTTTATGTCTTAAATACTTCACTACATATAACGTCACGACTTTTATCCCCATTCGGGGGTAGTCAGAGGCTTGAGTGGCCATACACCACCACATTGTGGAGGTATTAACCAACTCAAAGCCCTCGTTTCACCAGATAGTCAGAACCCAACGTGACAGGTAGTGAACCTTGCCGCCGTGTATACAGGAACTGACTATTACCTAATCCCGAGGGATAGGTAGGTTTCCTCACGATGTTTTCCCTCACCGTCAGCGTACTGTAAATTATGCACATAGATGAAAATTCATTCAATCCCGAATGGGGATAAAAGTCGTGACGTTATATATATATATATATATATTTTATTTATTTTTTATTTGACTACACTACATTACTACACAATTTAATGTTATTTTCTAGCCTTTTGCCAAAGATCATAAATGGCGGCATCGCCGGCATCGTGGGCGTGTCAATAGTGTTTCCTCTGGACCTGGTGAAAACACGACTGCAGAACCAGGTCATCTCACCATCTGGTGAGAAACAATACAAGAGCATGTAAGTTGACACATTGCATCTAACAACTGAGACACCAATAAAACATTTAAGAGATGTGAGAACAATATGATCCTTACAAAGAATTTCAAACTTTACTACCATATTATTTAATACTTTTTATTGGTGGTGAAGCCAAACTGCAACCAAATGACTGCAGCTCATACATGGGCTGGCTCAACCAGGGTAGTCCCACCCTCTCACAGAAGATCGGCGTAAATTTATTATTACAGCTGCTGCGTTTCGTATGAGAGAATCTTAAGTCCCCTCCCTCTGTCCCACTCTCCTTTAGGTCGGCAACGTGCGAGCGATGCCTTTGATATTGCAAGTATCTGTAGGCTACGGTAACTGCTTAATATCAGGCGGGCCGTACGCTTCTTTGCCACCTTAATAACATAAAAACAAAATAAGCACTGATATCCCATTGGTCGAACGCGCGCGTTGGAACACAGGATGTGCATCCTGGAATTTTATGATTTCGATTGGAGTATGTATCATACAGGTTCGATTGCTTTAAGAAGACGTACGCGGCGGAGGGTTACTTCGGCATGTACCGCGGTTCCGCCGTGAACATCCTGCTCGTCACGCCCGAGAAGGCCATCAAACTCGCCGCCAACGACATGTTCCGCCATTATCTCACCAAGAAAGATGGGTGCGTATGTTTTGTAGCCGACGACATTGCATAATATGTACTTACTTACATTTAAAGTAGCTTACAGCTGTATTCACAAACAATACTTGCCTCTATAAAACCCGTATTACACTACCCGATATTGAGGGGTCCTTACCCTAAATCAGGCTGGTGTAATAAGTGTTAAGAATTTTTAGAGTTAAAGACTTAAGGGCCCTAAATATCGGGGAATGTAATATGGGTTTTAGGGGAACAAGTTTGACATTTCTCAATGAGCTGTGCGTTCGCGCGCACTGTGACCTCATACGAATGTTTGTAAATACAGGCTATCTATTAGCTCAGTATAGGACTTTGAATAGTTGACACGACTGCGACCTTAGAACCATGAAATTAAAATCACTATGCTTAGAACACATCCAAATTCCAATAGAACAGTGTAAACTGCATCATGTATCATCAGTGCTGGATTAGTAGGCTGCGGCCTGTGAGCTATCTCAGCTATCCACTAAGATAGAAGAATACCGGTAGGAGGAGAGGGCCGCCCTTAGGCGTGGCATAAAGTGAAGGCCTATATTAAGAAATGTATAAATCCGGCACTGGCCATCGAGAGTACGTGAAAATATCGCATATCGCAGAGGACAAGTTCATAAAATATGAAAAAACATTAATATCGGCAAAAATTGTCATTAAGATTTTTGATATTTGTGCATATTACGTTAAGTCCGGTATAAAGCTAGGAAGTTGTTTCATCTCATAAGCAACCCAAGCTTGTTGAAAGGCTCTTGAGTGATGCATGTAATGAGACAATAATCTTCTTTTCGTGTCAACAGTTCTACTCTACTATGGTTAGACCTTATTTACAAGATATTTGGCCACATTAATAGCGTTTGGTGTGGCCGCGTTCAAGTCCTCCCTCGTGCAGGCGTTCGGGCACAAGGGTCAATCCAGCAAGTGTTGCATCGACTGGATGGGATCACCGCAGTCGCACTGCGTCATAGAAGGATGATGAGACAATAATGAATGTTGTTAATATTGTAGAAGTTTGCCGATACCCCGCCAGATGTTGGCTGGCGGTATGGCGGGTGCTTGTCAAATAGTCATCACTACACCTATGGAGCTACTCAAAATCCAATTGCAGGACGCTGGACGCCTCAGATCTGGTCAGTTAAACACACATGTTTTGTGTTTTAATCCGTTAGTTTGAGACCATACAGTTAGTCTGGCGATATTTATTATTTACTAGCTTTTGCCCACGACTTCGTCCGCGCAGAATACCAATTCATTAATTCTAACTTCAAAATTGACGAACTTCTATTCAAATTTCATCGCCTATTTCACGCCCTTGGGGCTTGAATTTAAAAAAATCCTTCCTTAGTACACCCGTACCTATCAAGACAAATATACCCTCCAAATTTTAAGACTGTACGACCAGCGGTTTAGGCTGTGTGTTGTCTGAAAGTCAGGTAGTCGGGGCTTTTAATTCTTGTATATTTAGATTTATTTCGGATCTTTAACTTTTAATAGTGCGTAGGTATGTCAACTAAATTTATATTTTAAAACCGCCCATTTATTTAAGAATCGGACTTTCCACTTTACGTAACTCTATTACTGTCACTTTATTTTTAAACATTTTATCTATGTGACGTAGCGATGTTATTTGAAGATTGGTTTCATGTGTACAATACTTTTCGTATATTATAATCGTATAACTTGTCTCTTGATTTTAATCAAGTAAATAATAAGTATCGCCAGACTTACACACCAGATGTTTAAGTCCCAAACTAAGCCACGCTTGTACTATGGGCAAATTAAGAAAAGGCCGTTTCCGAAATTTGCCTCTGACGGAAATTGAACCCGCTACCACCCGATGCAGTGAGCCAAGTCACCCCTTATCCGATCTACAGTTTGATAAAATGTTACAGAGGGCAAAGCAGTCGCTCGGGTCACAGCACTCGATATAACGAAGAAACTGCTCAGAGAGAAGGGTTTCTTCGGGTTATACAAGGGTGTGACAGCGACGGCGGCGCGTGACATCACCTTCAGCATGATATACTTCCCGCTGTTTGCCACGCTCAGCGAACTCGGACCTAGGCCCGATCCTAATGGACCACCCGCTTTCTGGTAATCTTCTTATCGTATGGTCATTGGCCAACCTGGTGTCAGAGTTGTTCAAACCGCTAGAACGCCTCTTACATGGCTTAACAACTGTTGTCTAGAATCTAGGCAATAGTTGATCTAGGCCCTAGATGACAACAACCGGGACGGACCTATTACGTGCCCTCCGAAGCACGGAGACGCTCAGTTCAAATGGATGCCCATCTCTGACTGACCTTTCCAAACGTTGCTTAACCTCCGATCGTTACATAAAATTAAGCAACCAATCATTGTAAGTTATAATGAATAATATAGTATATGTTAGGCTATGGGTGCCTGAAAATGGGCGCCGTCGCCGTAACAGGCCAGGAAACGTTAGCGTGTAGACCTGGATGCATTTTGTAACAACTGGCCAATAACAGAGAATAGTGAAGAGTTGTGGGGGAGGCCTTTGCCCAGCAGTGGGACGGCGTAAGTTAGAAAAAAAAAATGTTAGGCTATATTTTTTTCTACGGTCTATGGTCCTATGTCGGCTGAACATAAATAAATGAATAACACTTTGTTGGACAGGTGGTCGTTCACGTCGGGCTTCATCGCCGGCTCCACGGCGTGTCTGTCGGTGAACCCCATGGATGTGGTCAAGACTCGCATGCAGACTCTCACCAAGGGCAAGAACGAGAAACAGTACAATTCTATTGGGCATTGTTTCTTGTAAGTCAGAAACCAACTCTAATACTAAGGATACACGACGATACTAATACACTGAATTTATACATCGAGTGTCTACGTGTGTCCACAACCGCGACACCTTGTTACTGTTGTAGCGGCGGTGTCGGTAAACTGAGATACACTGAGTGTGTAGTGTCGTCGTGTATCCTTACCTTAGCATAACTGACGGCAAAAGAGTTCGATATTAAAAATACTCGAACTCTTTTGCCGTATCTTGATGCAATTTAATAATTGCATAATTATATGGTGCTTATTATGTTGACTGCAAATTACGGACTAAATTTAGCACATCTAAAAGTATTACTGTCCCGCTCATACATTACGAGTTACGACAGTGAGAAGGACAGCAATACAGTTAGTTTCGTCAAGTTTAGTTGTGTAAGAACATGTAAGCCCTGCGGGCTTACAGGGAAATCAAACACGGTGTCTAATACTATAACGTTTATGAAAGCGAATATAAATACAGGCATGTAGCACTAGCACAGGACTTAGGCGTTTAAGCGAGGCGGTGTAAAGCGAGACAGGTGCAGCGTTGGAAGCGATCCGGTAAGCACTGGCGCGGCCGCAGGCAGATGCGGTTACCGCGCCCCGCGCGTCGCACCTCGCCCCTCGGTCCTCCGGAGACCGGTCCTGTAGTGATGGACGCGCACGCAGCGTATAGGGCTGCGCGCCACAAACATAATCAGCACCGATGTATTTCTTAAGACTAACAGTGGAACAATTCAAAAGCAAAAAACAGTTATTGATGTTTTGAAAATAACTACGTATGACGTTTTGGTAAATTTGAATTGGTGCGTCCAGATGCCACGCCCGAGCCCTCATGTTATGTCTGTGCGTCAAAACTGAGTGCTCGGGCGCGGCAAGTGCCTGATGTAGACGCAGCCATTAGCGAATATCTTTGTATTTCTTTAATATTTTTGATAAAAAAAATCTTTCACAATAGGTATGTCAATAAAGAATTGGTTCCTACTCATTAGTTATAAAAACTATACTAATTGCATATTAGACCACGTGCCTATTTAGACTCGTTATAATTTATGTTTTTCTCTTGACAGCGATATCCTGAAAAATGAAGGTCCCACGGCTTTCTTCAAGGGAGGCATGTGTCGTGTTATCGTCATCGCTCCGCTGTTCGGCATCGCGCAGACCGTCTACTACTTCGGGATCGCCGAATACCTGCTCGGGTTAAAGTAAACTCGCCCTCGTTATCAGGCGGATAATGATACTCGGCCAGTTCTCGACAAATGTAACGCATCGAGAGTATGAAAGAGACAATTGGTTGGTATTATTTCTTTCTTGAAATTAGAAGGTCGATAGTATTATATTTGGTGCGCGAGAACAGTGACTTGGCAAAGAGTGTGGTATGGTTGTAGGGTTTATTGCAGCGACTGGGCGAGTTTTCTGGCTCATGGGAAAGCTCTTGTTGGGCGGCATTTTGTAAACTCGAAAGCTCGAAGAATAAGCCAGAGTCGCTATTATAGACGAGTTGAAATAAGGGGTGTACTCACTAAAATCATTGCGCAAAATCCGGGAAAAAAGAGTACAATACAGACTGAAACAACCGTTTGT
Source organism: Drymonia ruficornis (assembly GCA_947859195.1). Classification (NCBI taxonomy): domain Eukaryota; kingdom Metazoa; phylum Arthropoda; class Insecta; order Lepidoptera; family Notodontidae; genus Drymonia; species Drymonia ruficornis. The sequence continues at coordinate 5,458,381 of OX401904.1, forward strand.
CCCTTTTTAAATCAGACATTGTGTGATATGTTCCAGTCGTGGAATTTCTTATGAAGTCGGTATCATAGATTGTGTGTTATTATCCGCTATAACCGATAGATGAATTATTATTAAGGATGTTGCGTCTACTCGTGAAAAACAAATATGTTTTTACATATTACCATCCTCACTAAGTGAAATGTAGTCAAAATACTGTGATGCTTAAAATGACATCAATAAAATTTTACTTTATTTTTTGGATGCTATAAACGTGTTATTTTACTATGGGACGACATATCCATATGGGGATATCGATTTGCCTTTTGACTGCTTAGTTTTATATTTGTTGACGTGCTTCTAGCAAATGTATAGGTACTGATAATGCGGCGATTGTTTTTTGTCTTATAAATCCGATTCCTGCACTTAAATGGATAATGAAATGTAAGATATCTCATGTTTCTCATATTTTCACCTATGTGCATGAGGAAACCTACCTATCCCTCGGGATTAGGTCAGTTCCTGTATACACGGCGACAAGGTTCACCACCTGTCACGTTGGGTTCTGACTATCTGGTGAAACGTGGGCTTTGAGTCGGTTAATACCTCCACAAAGTTTGGTTGGTCATGTGGTGGTGTATGGCCACTCAAGCCTCTGACTACCCCCGAATGGGGATAAAAGTCGTGACGTTACATCTCCTTTTTATTTATTAAGTAGAAAATTATTAATTAGACATTCATACATTCACTTTAGTTCAATATGGACGGTTTATTTAGCTTAAATTATAGTAAATACGGAGTTCAATTATATTAAGTAGCGAAAGTGGGTCGCCTTAAAATTAGAGCTTCATAAATGAGTCACATAAGGCCGAAGTTGCCAACTCAATTGCCATTATCAGACATATCTCGTATCACAGTATATTTGAGTCGTTTGTTCGCCGAAATTGAATACAATTGAATACTAGCCATTCGTTTAGCTTAACCTTAGCTTCAGATAACTTTTATTCATTTTTAAAGTTAAAGTTATGACAGTTTTTTCATAGAATATCTGTCAAAACATCCGATTTATTTATAGATAAAAAAGTTATCCAATGATTTTAAAACAAGCCCTTAGTTCCTGTACCGAACAAAAAGCATACCTACAGAATAAAATAAATAAAACATAAATCACTCTCAGTGTAGCGTTTATATAGTGACGATGAGTGCACATTATTTCAATTTTATCGTTTGTATCATTTTAATTTATTATTTTATATCTATTGTATGCATACATTTTTATAATAGTACATTACTGCTGCGGTCTCTAATGAGTGTGTTGTTGACCGCGTTGTTGATGCGGCGCAGCGCAGCTCCAGGCCTCCACAGCGCGGTCAGCATTGCAACCCTTGATGGACAAGCTAAAATAAAGGCCGAGACCGAAGGTCGAGGTACAAGTATAAAACGATGCGAATATTGAGTTCCTTACAGCGATGTTTTATTTAACGCAACACTTGTAGATTTTCAAGCGCAATATAGCTCAATTATATTAACTTTAGTTGTTATTTAAGTGAAAATAACCTAAGTGATATTATTATAAATTTAAGTTATGTTTGTTACAAAATTGTTGCCATATTTTGTTGATGTACTTTTATTGTTGCTTAATTAATGTATTTCGATATAATTTGAATAACCATGTTTTTAGTGGCGTAAAATGCGCCCACGTTATTTGGATTGTTATTTGTTTTTAAATTGCGATAATTATTTATGGAATAGATTTGTTTGCTAGTATTCCATCAAATATATAAAAAAATATTATGTTCACTTTAAAGGCCTGCTTTTTCGATAAAAAAATAATAATGACCATTAACACTATTGAAAATATGTACTATAAAACCAGGAATTGGAACAATAATGTGTGTAACTATTACTCATTGATAAACATTATTTTTGTTGAAGTATTATAATTATTATTATAATTAATTATTTGATAGACAAATGTATAAAATTTTCAATTTATGTTACTTTTTTCTTGGCTCGAAGACTTGTAATCTCCTTTAGATTAAAAAAAAATATCCTATTGGTGTATTTCCGTGTATTCAAATTATAATAAGACAATAAATACAGACATGGGTAGCTTTGTTGTAATCGAATGCAATTATTTTGCATGTAAACACGAGTGTGAATAATGAATTTAAAGTAACAATACGTTGAATCGTACATTCCTGTAAATAATTAATGTTTTTACAAGATGAAATAAAACAAACTCAAATACTTTTTATTTATCATTTATTTTGTATAGGCCAACAGGGCCACTTACTAATTGCTTGAACCGACCAGTGTCGACGACTGGTGTTGGCTCTATCGATGACAAGTGCCGCTCGTGTGTTTGAGGCCTTAATTTTTTGTAAGAGTTTAGTTGCAATAATAATTGTAGGTAGTTACCACATACATATTTTCAAATTTTTAAGCAAAGGAATGTACTTGTTATCAATGATGAAGAATATAAAGCCTATGCAGCGAAACATCTTGACGAAATTAATAAAGTACCTATTAGATTACTATGTTGTATGACCGTCGCTGCGCTGCTATATTACCACGGCAAGTGCTACAAAATATGGCTGAAACATTCATCAGCTTGGCTATGGCTACATATCTTAATCTCCAGCCATTAGGACCGCTAGGTGTACTCGATTTATATCCTTGGCCAGTTCAATTTTAGTAATAGGTAGTACCAATCCGACTTTGAAAATTCAGCAGGTACAGCAGTATCAGCAGTAGGTACAGTCAGTGACATAAGTAGCTGAAATCTGCAATCCCATCATACTACCTATAATATTACCTATTAGCATGTGATTGGGCAATATTTTGCGGTGATTAACGTCAATGTTTGATTAATAATAGGTAGGTGTTTCCGATAAATAAATACAATCCGTCAATTAGCACGCTTCCAATAGGTACCCAACCCTTTGTTCCAATGTTTGACAATAATTACTAAGTGTTATCTTAATGAAATGTTAACTGTTTTGGTGTATTGTCAATTAAAACATAACAAAATATATAATAGCTTTTGTGTAGTTACTGATGGTGTTTTAATTAATACCCTGTATTTATTTTAATATCCCCAATATACCTAGGCTGCGTTCCAGACGACGTAATTTTTTTATTTTCGTTCATAAAATGTCGTTCCACTTGAACCAACTTGTATTGAAAGTGATAATTATTATCGTTTTTAACAGTTCTTGTGAACGAAAATAACAAAAACTACGTCGAATGGAACGCAGCACTAGGCGCATTGAAAAGATCAGCACCATTACTCACACCTTTACTATAAACTAAATAGAGATCACCTTAACTGAAGTTGACTGTACCTACCTACCATTCGTTACAAAACGGAGCGGACAAGCCGCTCTTTTACATAAAAATGCCATTGCCTGGGCCAGTTCCTTCTTTTCTTGCTCTTAGCCAAGGCCCGGTCGCCCCCCGGCTGATCTCGATTTCTCGATCCATTTTTTTTAACCGACTATAAAGAGTAGGAGGTTGTGTCATTGTTTTTGTTTTCATTCAAAGGGAGACCTTTCATTAACAGGAAGACCTTTGGCTAGGCCTAAAATACCCTCCCAAACCCTATCAGTAAAGTGGCGGATACTTTACTGATGTACCTATAATGTTCTCTGTCCTTTACTGACAAAATAATTACCTACTAGACTTCTTGGGGAACCCGAAAATCATGTTTCACCACTTTGGTTCCAATTGCCCACACTCACGCACATTTATTAACATAATGCTTAATAATCCACCAAAATTACACAGTATAATACACACAAGTTTTCAGTTTTGCAAATTCAAACAAAAATTACAACATCCATCACTTTTCCACTTCCCGCCAAAAAGACCATGGTTGTGCTACTTGACAATAGATGGCAGAGAATGCAGAGATAATATTATGGTGAGAGATATGCTGCGTTCCATTCACTGTAATTTTTTTGCTATTTTCGTCCACAAAAACTGTTAAAAACGATATTATTACCATGAAAAAAAAACCAGTAACGACTATTTATTATGATAAAAACATGCATGTAAATGGCAGCACAATGCCACAAGTAGGGTTGCTAACCAAACCATAGGTACTGCTTAAAACAGCAGTAAAGTTCGGAGTAAATAGTTGGTTGGTCGTTAGCGTTGGTCTCGTCTCGTCGTTATTTTTAATTATTCGGTTAAATGTTTACTTTGGTTTATTTTTCTTCTCATTCGTAGATTTTGGGGGTGGGTAGATAATTAGAGTATAAGTCTGTACAAAATTTTGGCAACCCTATCCACAAATGTCATTGTCATTTTATGCTAGCGACGCCGTGAGGGCTTGTTTTCATAATTTGAGGGTTTTTGCCAATAAATTCTAATATAAACAATATAAATATCTGCTTATTTCTGTGTAATAAAACATTATCAGAATGTCTACAATAGGTCCTAAGAAAGATGGGGGGCCTAACATTGAGTTTTTTCAGTCGCCGGAATCACTTGCACAGTTCGACCAAATTCGTGTTTGGTTACAAAAAAACTGCAAAAAGGTTAGTGAAATTTACACATAAGCTATCTTATATATTTACAGAATACACTGTACATGTATACATTAAATAATTGTCTAGAGATTCATGGGAGAAAATGTACATGCAACAAGAATTTAGCTATGTTGTCGGTACGCACTGTAGGTATAACAGTAGCAATGAAGAGTTGAATTGCTAAGCATGCTGTACTGCTTCATAAGCATATCCAAAGTGCCAGATTGTTCGTGTGAATGTTGAGACTAGGGTGAGCAAATTATGCTGACCAAAGAGCACATAAGCATTAAGGTGCAAGCATGAGAAAATCTGACACTAAATTGGCCAGTTGTTTTTCACTTATGTGTAGCTTTATTCCTTAAAATGGTTTCCTGTACTAACCTAACGGAACGTACCCATACTACGTGACCCATTTTTTTTTAATTTTTACCCCTCTGCTGCCCTCGGTTACCTCCTGTAGTATATGCCAAGACCCCCCCCCTCCACCTCAATTTTTCATGTATGGTGCGTTCCATTCACTGTTAATTTTGTTAATATCATTATTTTCGATCACAAATCTCGTTTCACTCGCACCAACTTGTACTAAAAGTGATCACTATTATTGTTTTTAACAGTTTTTGTGGACGAAAATAGCAAAAATTACGGTGAATGGAACGCAGCAGTAGTAATTCTTAAATATGGTTTTTAAATCATTTTTTGCAAACAAATAAAAAAAAAACAAGTCTTTTTTTCTAGAGTTCTTCCGAGTTTAAAAAGCACTTAACGCCAAATTTGAATATAGCTCGAAAAGTAGTCAATTCCCTAGAGGATATTGACTATGTGACGAAAACTTAAACCCCCTCCCCATCCCTGTACGGGTCACATAGTATGGGTACGTTCCCTAAGGATTGTTAATAATTGTTTAATAAATGCAATAATGAAGAATTAAGAACATACTTCCTGTTTTCACAAATTTTACTTTTTCAGCATGTTCAAACAGACCCGCCAACTAAAGAGGGCCTGGCCCAGCTGGTGATACAGCTCATCCAGTACCAGGAGAACAAACTCGGGAAGAATGCCTCCGACCCACCATTCCTAAGGCTTCCAGTAAGTTACATTGCATGTTTTATGCATAGATATTGAGGATAAAAGTTTATTATGTTACATCTGCAGGGCTAATAGTGACACTATGCAACATTGCAGCAATTTTGCAAAAGCAATTCATTTTACAGACCCTCCAGCAGAATCTGCTAAATTTCTGTGAAATGGTCACAAAATGTGTGACTATTTTACAGAAATTCAGCGGAATTGCTGAGGATTCGTCAGAAAATCAGAAAAATGAACTGCATTGGCAATGTTGCATAGCCAATAAACCAATAAACCATTCTTTGAAAGTTAAAACCCATTTTTGAATGAAGCTATATCAAACTTACCAATACTATTATATTAGAAAGGCTGATGATTTGAAATTGATATAAAAATAAAAGAAAGAACTTTATTCACCACAATGAATTAATAAATATTTATCTTAAAACACAAATTTTCTTACAAAATTTCATAATAAAGGTACTTTTAACCTTAAGGGCATTATCTCACTAGCGATTAGTAAGTAATTTGGATCCCACTGGGACACCGCTAGTGGAATAAGGTCCTCATTGTAAGGTGCCAGCCATAAATTACGTCACACGAATTTCATGATTTTTAGACCCCTCCCCCCTTGTCACAGTTGGTCACATTTGCAAGACCCCCCCTTCCCTGTGTGACGTCACAAATTTTTTAAATTATCAAAATTTTTCGTTAACGATTCAAATTTCGGTTTTAAAACTTAAATATAATAGATTTTTAAATGTGACGTCACAAACTCAGGACCCCTCCCACTCCCTTGTCACACAATGTCACATTTCGTCGACCCACTCCCCCCTTTACGTGTGACGTAATTTATAGATGGCATCTAATCTGATGAGACATATTGTCTAATAATTCGAGGCATCAGGGAACACAAACTGGTTTTCGGGCCGTCCTCTCGCACCTGTCCCTTCTATAGCGAACAAGGATCCTGCCTCCGGTTGGTTGATCAGTTCTGCTTGAGTCAGCCCCTCTCGGCTGGTCGTCACGAACAATGTGGACAGTTCAGGCCCACCAAACATTACAGATGTTATTTTAGAAACTGGCATTTTATGCTGTTCTAGTAGCTTTCCCGCTCTCGAGTCTATTTTGATTACCTGTTATAAAAAACAATAATTATTCTTATTTATTAATGAAAATATGTATTTAGAAAGGTATTGAAATGTGACCATCTTTCATTGGTGCCAAGTAGAGCCAAGCCAATTAACTGCACCTCATACGAGCTGGCTCAACCGGGGGTACCACCCTCTCACAGAAGTTGGCCATAAGGGACACCGCAGACTTGCTACTTTTTGCAACCGCGATCGGCGATTTAGTCGCTTTTAGCATCGGAGCAGTCGCTGCGTCCTACCGCAGAGAGTCGCCAAAACGCGATGCAGTCGCAAAATCGCCGATCGCCGACGCAAAAAGTAGCAAGTCTGCGGTGGCCCTTAAGTAACTATTACAGCTGCGTTTCATATGATGAGTTAGAGAGCCAGAAGCCCAACACCCCCCTCTTGTTCAATAAGATTTGTATTGCCACAGTGTAAAAAAGTATTTTTAGTAGTGTTACCTTCCATCCATTAAAGCATGCAACCCAGAGATTTCCGTCACTGTCAATGGTCATCCCGTCTGGTATACCGGTTACATTGTTTGCTTGAAAGCTGAATAATGTCCTTCTGTTGCCTGAAACATTTTTGACATAATTACTCAAAGGATGCATTGTTATAGTTCTTGCAATTCACGAAGGCGACCGGCCCTTGATTGTGTAAAGACGTATCTGTATACGTGTTAATGTGTGCGTTTACGGCTCCGCCACGCACGCACACTGTCACAATTGTGTATGTACACGTCGAACACAACCAAGGGCCGGTCGCCTTCGTGAATTGCAGGAACTATATGGCATTTCTTAATTTGCTGTGGAGTTTTCAATTTTCAATGTCAAAAATTTCAAACAGTATATTTTGGTCAAATCAGACGCGCGCGTCACGGTCCGAATCTGGCTTAACCGTGAATTAGTTCCCAATTCTATTGTTGACTTTATTTTTGTCATTCTGTATTTGGGAAGAGATTCAACTGATTCAACAAACAATCCTATTTCTTACTCTGATGAAAATACTCTTTGAGGCCAACTGAAGTTTGAGTACAGAGTTGCTGCTCCATAGTGGGTTATGGTGCAGCGCTGGTATAGCAGAGCAGAGCCTAAGAGCGTAATCTCACTGGGTCGAGTCTCTTAACTATTGTCCATAACGAATCCATTGGTCTTTATTATTATCCAATTCATTGTAAATCGTAAATATTGGGCGGTTGTCTGCGAAGCGGAATAGTATGTGTGCAAGTTAAACTACTAGACGATCTGGCCGCGCATTCTCACACTCACGCCGATCTGCAAAAGCTGTTCACCAGCCGCTCGCAAACAGCCCAGTGGGTTAACCCTTCGTATGCTTAAACACAGGACGAAACACAATTGATTATCTATTGTGTCTATGCCGCATACGAGGGCTTAGGGCCCTATTGTTTGTGACGCAATGTCTAGAAAAATAATAGAAATAGTGAATAGACATACAATGCATTATCACTTACGTATAGTTCCCTTCACTACGTCATGATCGAACACGTCGATGTTCTTGGTGGGCGTGTCTATGTAGAACATGAACTTGTCGTCGGCTGTCCACGCGATGCCGTTGGACACCGTCACGGGGCGCACCTTGTCCACCGGGTTTTTGTGGTTGTATTGGTCCAGCATGTAGAGCGTCGCCTGGTCCTCGTCGACGTCGTTGCCCACCTCCTTGCCCATTGTACCTGGGTAAATAATAATAATAACCATTTGTTTCAGGCAACAATGGCCCATATTATAAATACCTTAAAGACTAACATATATATTATTATAATTAAAAATAATTAAATAATGGTCGGTACTTTTGTTACTGGTGGTACCACTGGTATCAAAAGGAACTGAAAAATATCCTACTGTGTGTGGGTGGTACTGATGCCATAGCCAACTTCTATGAACCGGTCGACAATAACGGGTGATAGGTGGCAGCCGGTCGTTTAAAGCCTGGCTGGTCGTTTAAAGCCTGGTTTATGTTTTAAGACATGACACGGCAAAGGATTTTGTAAGTGGAAATTATTTTGAATCTTATTTTTATATCCTTCATGCTTAGCTCTCACATAAAATCTCACATACAACCGATAAAGTTCTGAGGGTCACGTTCATGTATTTTTTGTAGCACAATTAAAATATGTATACAAAAAAACTAGTAAGTCATTATAAATTTGCACATGTCTGTTTCTATGTTGTGAAGAAACAAAAATAAACGTTATTTTTCATTGGTGCACTGTTTAACAAAAAACTTATAAAGCCCCGTTTTTGCATAGTCGGGGATAATACAGAATGAAAAATCTGTCATTCAGATCCCTACCTATCATATATCAACACGAATGGGAACTCCGCGGTCGTAAATAGTAAGTACAAACCAAACCACAGTCTCCCCTTAGAGTCCACCTTGCCGTCGTTGGCTCTGTTGTTCGGCAGCCCCAAGTCCACGACGCTCAACAGCCTGAGGGAGGTATCGTTTTTATCGCAGTTCCAAGGCATCAAGTACACTTCGGATCTCACTGTTAGCAGGAGCATTTGTGGATGGTCCTTCACTGTCACCACTAACGACACCGGCCCATAACCTGAGGAATAAATGCGAGTCATTAATGTCATCATAACAGCAATATACAGGTGAATTAGAAGTCCGAAATAATAATAATGTAGGTAAATATTTGGAAGTGCATTATGATAATAGGAGACTAAAGGAATGAACATCGTGGACCTTTTAATAGGAAGTTAGAAACTGTATGTTTGGAACGTTGACTGGGGTGGGGCTATTTTACAGAATTTTGATGATAAGAGAGTATTCCTAATCTGTTCAACCGTTTTTAATTACTCCTACCTACCCTTTCAGGGTTAGGGTGTGGTGTTATCCATATTTTTATCTCATATCTTAGTTTGCCTACAACGCAAGGGTTATAATGTTAAGATAGTGGATATAGGTTCTTTCTTTAGGATTAAAAGCATGGTGTATGTTTAGTTTCACATTCACAAAAGAAGATAGGATAAGTAGAGAATTGAGGTTCTAAGGTAACGTTGAAAACTACAGTTAAAACTGTTAAAAGCCCAATTTTATCTCTTACACAATGGTTTATATAATGGACAAATAAGCTAATAAATATGAGATGACAATTGTGTTATACCTATGTGTTTATAGGTGACCATGTTGGTCTGAGAATCCAGTCGGAACACCTTTTGTCCAGAAATGTCGACCCAATACAGAGCGTTTTCAGTCGGTGACCAATGTGGCCCTTCGAAGTGTTTTCCCCCGCGGTGTACCTGAGGTTTTAATCATCATTTCATAATCAAAGGGCCTAGCCCTTATTAATTGGGTTGCGCACAACATGCGTGCTTATAGATGGGGAGGCCAGCGTGTAATTCGTGGATTTGCACGAGCGTTGTCCAAACCTAGTAGATTCGGTTGATAACATGATAGGAAGAATACATTGTTCTAGATGTTTCCACTTTCAGCGGTGGGGGAAGCGTATACATGACAATTTTAATATTTTTTTATAAATAGCAATGATATAAAAATACTCAAGCGTGTCAGATATTGATACTTTTCATGCTCCAACATGATAAATTGAAAAAAAAAAATTTACTCGAGCGCGCCAGATTTTGTAAGCATCTATAGGCTACGGTAACTGCTTAAAATCAGTCGGGCCGTACGCTTTTTTGCCACCGCAGTCCTAAATTTAAAAAAAAACTGAGGGGGTGAAAAAGTGAAACTTCCAGATGCTCTCATTTCTTAGACTGACGATAAAACTAGTAAAATTGACACTTTTTAGCTAGTAATGAATCCCCCTTATCTTAATCTGACGAGTTCGAGTATTTTAAGATGGTCTATTTTTTTTTGGTTCCCCTGAGCGAACCCACCAATATTAAGGGCTCATAATTTTTTGAGGTTCTTATCAATATGTAAGCTATCTCCGTTATCTTAATCTGACGCGCTCGTGTAAATCCAGAAACCCCTTCTACGGCTCCCCATCTATTACTTATACTTCGATCGTATAGTCATCTCTACACACCATACATCATATCTCACACAATCGGATTGGTGGTAGAGCCAAGCTGTCACCATTGACTGCAGCTTATATATGGGCTGGCTTGACCGGAGTAGTTCCATCCTCACACAGAAGATCGAAGTAAAGTAGCTATTACAGATGCGTTTCGAACGATGAGTGAGAATGCCGGTAGCCTAAACCCCCACTTCCCATCCCCCAGCCCCACTCCCCTTTAGGTCGGCAACGTGCGAGCAATGCCCCTGGTATTGCAAGCAACTATAGGCTACGGTAACTGCTTAGCGTAATGCGGGCCGTACGCTTATTTGCCACCTTAGTCACATAAAAATCCATTTATGCTATGGTCTTCCATTTCAAATCATATATTTATAATAAAAAATTACCCTAATTCTAAAGTTATTTTATTTATACAAAAGATGTTTAAAAGTTTATCTTTGATAAATCTACCAGGTTACCTGGGTGTCTGTAAACAAACTTCAATAAATAAAATTATAACCTACCGTAGAATAGCTTAATGGTCGGTCAAAATATAATTATGAGCTAACCATGATAGCCTTTTAAATATTATTAACGGGTGCAAATCGGAACCGGTGATCATAACATAAATATCCTAGAATGAAATAACGAAATATACTCACATTTTTTATGAGAGGTGTCGTCGGTCTAAACGCTGAACTATCCACAATAAATAATGTTAATATTAATGCCCACGTTACTCCAATCATCTTGTACAGAACTATGTTACTTTAGGACGTTCGTCGCGACGTCTAGCCTGTCAGCCTGCCACCAGACTACTGGCTAATGGGCACACAATACGAAACTAACAGTACGTAGCAGGTCAATGTTGTTCTCGACGCGGTGAAGGTGTTTTTACTACACCTTTAGCTATACCAAAGGACTCACTTCGCGTCACAATGTTGTGATATTTTTTAGGGTTCCGTTCCCAGAGGGTGCTAACGAAACCCTATTACTTAGCCTCTGCTGTCCGTCCGTCCGTCCGTCCGTCTGTCAGCGGGCTGTATCTCACGAACCGTAATAGGTAGAGAGTTGATATTTTCACAGAATATGTATTTCTAGTGCCGTTATAACATCAAATACTAAAAATAAAATAAAATTTAAAAACAAAGCGGGTGGGGATCCCTTACAAGGAACTTGATATTTTTGACGTTTTTATTCTACGGTAGTTCGGGACCCTTTATGTGCGAGTCCGACAAGCACTTGGCCGGTTTTTTATCCGCTTTATCTTGGCAGTCCGTACACAGTCAATGTAGATTACTATCCGCGATCTAAATCAATGATCGCGATCACGATTGATTGTACATCAAATAAGATGGACGGAATGACACATCTGTATACTAAATATTATGATTTTATTGTCAGCTGCCTTAGTTCAAATAAATGCGAACCCTTTAAATAATTACTATTATTTTCTGAAAGGTAGGTAAAGGTCTCGCTTGGAAAATTTATTGTTTGAGAGACCCTAAACAATTTTCAAAAAATAGTATAAGTGTAGTCCTTCACTCAATCCGCACTAGGCCAAGACCTCAAAGTCACTTAACAATTGTCCATTATGAAACCACTGGTGTCTAACCACTGATAACTTCGTAAATTCTTTATTAAAAATCAAAAGATCTTGGCGGCCGACAGTGTTGTCAGCCATCTGTTAGCATTCCTTTTCTGGCTGACAACATGCCGACCGCCAATTTTATTTGTATATCCTAGGTACCTACTGTCGGTTATGCAATTGTATTATGTGACAACGACACATCTGGACGTTTAGTTCCGCGCTGTAATAATTCGAATCGTGCAACTGTTCACAAATGAATTGTCTACAACTCTACATTTTATTTAATCATCTTTCTAATTGGTTGAATAAGGCCGCAGGCTGCTCAGCCGGTCACGGATGGACGGTCAGGCCGCAAGTCCGCGGAAGTGTGACCCTATACTTACAAGGTCTTCGATTATGTCACATCACTGCAGACGCATTTTTTAAAACATTTCTTTTTTGAAAGGAATATTGTCCTAGAGATTGTTATTGAGCGGTCCCGAGAACATGGCTCGTTATGCCAACAAATTGCTTATGAAAAGTCGGAATCTACTGCCGGTATTACACTTATTACTATCACAGGTTATTAGTACTAATATTTATTAGCATGTTTATGATGAAGCCTAATAGCTCAGCTATTTAACGTTAATTGCTTCCTGTCTCAGCTCAGAACGCCCATTAATTTTGTAGCAGGGACTCAGGGTTTACTCTTGGTTGAAAACTTCCTCATGGTATGTTGAAAGACTAGCAAATTGTAACGATTTCCAATGTTTCCTAATAACAATTTATAACTTTCCATACCGTGTTGCGTGCGTACCATAATGGGTAATATTTTATTTCAACATTCAAGAGCGAGTTTACCGAATCCTAATGATGCTTTCAATCACAAACCGATCTAGTTTACTCCGCACCTCGCTGTAATGGGGATTAGAGCCGACATACACGGACAGTATTGCTCTACATATCAATGAATACAAGCAATATATGACAGACCTGTTTTGTTAGAAAGATATATTTTATTTATTTATTATCAAATCAAATGCGGTGCCCCTCCCGCTAGCTGCGGAGTTAACACGATAGGGTTGTAATTCATTGGTTACGTCTACACACATGCCTCGCCCGAGCACTTAGTTTTGACGTTGAAACGCATAGACATAATCTCCTAACACGAGTGCTCGGGCGAGGCATGCGCGGCATATGGACACACCTATGCTAGAAACTGTCATCCGGTTATTAATAAATATGGTATGGTACTTAGATCACAAGTTTGCAGTGCCAAATGGGCGATTGGAAAACAATCGATACTTGTTACCGTACAAGGTTTATGATAGAGTTATTTGAGTGACTTTGACCATGAACTTGTTACGTGCAGCTCATATTTAATAGCAGAACTATTATGTTATGGGTTAGTTATAGATCATTACGATTATCTACATATTGTTAAACGGCTAGGTCCTGAAAAATTACATTAGATATTTGAGTGACCACATCACAGTTTCATGGCATTAACAACTGAGCGCATTCGTTCCTGCTAAATTGAGCACGTTAAATTGTCGGTTACGACTATCGAAGTAATTAAGCCATTTCGGAGGCCTTTCAGTGGTCTGAAAACTCAGACACTAGAGTTGGCCTCTAGCTCATACGAGCGAACTAATGGATTTTCTTTCGGATAGATAGAATGGGATGAATAGTAAATGTTGTTCCAGATGAAAGTGTTCATGGACATGAAGCCAGGCGGCTCCCTGTGCACGGTGCTAGCCACCATGTTCCGCTTCAAGTCGGAGCAACGGTGGCGCAAGTTCGACTTCCAGGTCGGTAAGGTATGCACCGGCTCGCACGCCCGCCTCGCTCACCGCCAGACCCTGCCAGACCCCGCCAGACTCGCAGACCCCGCCAGACCCCGCCAGACCCCGCACCACGCGGCTCTATAACAATGCATCACTCGTATTAACACAACATGCGTCTGATTAGACCGCACGCACTGTCTAGCGAAATGAAGAGTAGACAGGGACAGAACTATACAAAAAAATAAGATGAGTTATCTCGGTTTGAATTTAAAATCTGAACTTAAAATGTATGCAATTTTGAAATCATAATATGATTTATATCATGCCGGATGTAAACTAAAAATAATTATACTGAGGAAGAACTTTTATTTTTTTAAATTTCAGACGCATGTTGTCAGAAATGCATGAGATTAATCAGGTTTTTATTAACAGAAGGTAAAAATATCAAATAAAAATGTAAAACTATATTTACATACTTTTCCAATGTCAAAGTTATCAAACCTAAATTAGAAAAGTTATAGTAAATGGTACAGCTACAGTATACTATAGATACTTTTTGTCTATGAATTGTTTTCTTTTCCACACGAGTTGCACAAAGCAATCTTTAGTGATGTGTTGTTATTGATCACATTTCTCTTAGATCACACACGGGTTCTATTCTGTAACACTGGGACGAGCTCTTCTGTCGCTTACAAGGTAGCAGGCCCTATTACGAACCCGGACCATCTGTTTCATTCGTACGTGTATTTCGTACTAATTTACTACGGAGATGTGTCAAAATTCATAATTCGAATGCCGAACGAAACAGATTATGGCTTTCGTACCGGGTTTGTAATAGCAGGCCGGTTTCCGTCGTTCTTCATACTGTACCATTTCATGCGATGGACCATATTTGCGCCGAACATTGGGATATCAATTTGGGTTCCTGTATGTAAATAAACGTGGGCGTTTTAATAACCCGTGCATCGTGTGTTTGTGTGATGAATAACCATAATTTAATGTTTTGTCACTAATACTATTTGGGTTTAGTATCACCTATTTTATGTGCATGTCCAAATTTTACTTCGATTACTTCATGAAGTCAAATAATTTATTATTACGAAATTATTGTGGCATTATCAAGACAATTTATTCAATGCATAGTAAAAAAAAAAATACAACTGTTCAAACGAAACGTCATTATTTTTAGTTGTGGCCAATTGAGTATAATTCACACGTGTAGATAAGTTTGGTAATAATGGTGTTAATTCTCTTGTCTATGAATAACGCTTAGACTAAATTGGACTCTAAATATTCCTGTCTTGCTTCTTTACGTCCATGATAAAGATGGCAGTACATTTACGCTTGTATACAGATAGATCATAATAGTCCATTTTTTTGTATCTCCATCACCTCAAAGTGGCTAACTAACATGCAACATCTCTCTGGTCCCTCCCCCGCCTCCCACATTTGCAGAACCCGTCGCGTAAGGACCTGAACGTGCAGATGATGATGGAGATCGAGTCCTCGCTGCTGGGCGCCGAGGTGATCCGCACGCCCTGCGTGTACATACGCCCCGAGGTCGACAAGCCCACCGCGAACAAGGTCAAGGACATCGTCGTCAACCACCAGGGAGAAATTTGCGGTGATTATACACATTTTTCATAGACTTTTTTTAATTAAAATGGTCTTGCTCTTGACCTCATTCTTGCCGCAGGGGCAAAGATGAGGTCGACCATGGAGCGAGCGCACCCAGTAGATCCTGTTCACCCTGTTTTTAAAGAGATTTGGGTTATACCCACTCTGAAATACAGACGCAGGCAGGGAGTTCCACTCCTTGGCGGTGCACATTATGAATGATTATTAGTAGAGCTGTGCGCGGATATGTGGATATGCGGATATGTGGATATGTGGAATATCAAAAAAGTAGGGATTAATTAGGGAAAAATTAATCTTATTACTTTACATTATGGTTTATCTATATTATTATAAAATTAACCATAGATGTGACGGATAAGCCTTATTGTGACACAATAACATTTATTTTTCTTTGACATTCTTAAATGTCAAAAGTAAAATCAATGGACCAATGGATGGATGTCCAACCGAAGGACGAGGTATAGCCGACCTTATATTTATTACGTACACCTGTTCTATCGGAAACCTTCTGTCCTGGAGTGCTGAGTCCAAAGGTTCGGCAGTGCGTGTTGTTCGTGTTTACCACATTTCTATTAATAATTGTCATAATAAATATAATACAGAAAGCATTGTCGGACATACGAATGAATTTTTACTTTTATAACAGCTGTTTAATTAGTTATAGACGTCATGAAAGGCTTTTTATTTGCAAATGAGTTTTGTTGTTCGGGCTTATTATGTACCATGTGTACCGAGGTGACAATAAAAATGTATTTTGCTATAGAAGTTTCACAATGAATATCCTTTTATAGCAACATCATGGCAGCTGTGTTAATAAGCTTTCTGTTTAGCGTCTCCCAGATAGTAGTTTGAAAGGTACGGAAAGTATTCCGGCCGGTGCCGGAACGTTGCAAGTTTCCGGTGGATTTGAATGGGTGAGGAGCGTAATGTATGAATGTTCCTTTGGGAGGCCTACCCTGGTAGCATAGCCGGCTGTGACAAGTCAAAACGCGAGATAAATCGATTTTGTCTCATTCTCTTCCATATGATGTAAGAGGGAGAAAGACTCGGTACGACAAAAAGCATACAAAATTCTTGTCTTGGTGCCCTGCCGTAGTTTCTAAGTTTGATAATTTCAAGCCAATTGATAATATTGTCTCAGTGAATTCTGCACCGTAAATTCTTGGTGGTCAACATGTCGACCGTCGACCGCCTGTTATTATGTAACTACTCTCGCGATGCTCGTCGCCCGATAGATGGCAATCGCTATGGCCATATGGCACAATCTGATTGCTGATCAAGATTGGGTTGCGCTCAATTAACCGGTCGCACTTATCGCCAACGATACAATTTGATTGTCAATCCAATAAATTGTCAATCAAATGGTGTCGCGTGGAAGGTCTCTGAGCAGTAGGTATAATGTTGTGCAGAGGACGAGGAGGACGCGACGCACATCGTGTACCCGACGGTGGACCCGCTGGAGGAGGAGTACGCGCGGCCGGTGGTGCGGCGCGGCGGCCACGTGCTCGTGCACTGGTACTACATGCCCGACAGCCACGACACCTGGGCTCAGGCCGACCTGCCGGTAACTACCATCTTTTACACAAAATATTTCACGGAATTCTGAGGATTGTGTGGCCATTTCAGGGAACACACAACCTCACGTGAACACACCTTGCTCACCAAAGGAAAAGGTGACCTTTTTTTAGAGTTCAATACCTCAAAAACACCGCACCGCACTCGCACATAGCCGGGCTGTGCCCGGGAAGTGAACGGACCGTGCTCCGTCAGGGGCTCAAAAAATATCGGCGTGTACATTTTATATGAACTCGTTCACGTTCTCGTTCACGTCCCGAGCACGGTCCGGCTTTGTGTGGATAGACCTTCATAGAATTTCTTTGTTGCCCTTGTATTTTATGTACCTTTTATAGCGTAGATATCCGCTAAGGAAGGATTTTGGAAAATTCTAAACAGGGTGAAGGTTTTTATTTGAGTTTTAATTTACGGTTCCAATTTTACTACCCATTTAACATAGTGTTTTTGAAAATTAAACACTTACATAGGTTGGTTTTATAGTTTTTACGGAACCTGTAGTGCGCGAGTCCTACTCGGACATGTCCGGCTTTTTTAATTAACATTCTTAATGAATAACATTAATTTAATAATTTTAATTAATTAAAGCTTTCTGATGTAGAATGACCCACGAATTTATAAAATGATCGCCCAAAAGTTTTCTAAACTGGAACTCGAACATTATTTTTATTTCATTTGCTTCGTATTGGCTGACGTATATCAATTTATATTGTAGGTGGATGTGCCGGAGTCTGTGAGCTGGGAGTGTAGCCGCTCGGAGCCGTGGCGCGTGACGGCCACGTGGGCGCTCGACCTGCCGCAGTACAACGAGTGGATGAACGAGGAGGACTATGAGCTCGACGCCAACGGCAAGAAGAAGGTAGGGTGGACGGTGCACAAGTAGTCAATAAACCCACCTTCAAAATATTACCTTTGACAAGTAGACTGCCATGTGTCAGCCGCACTGCCCGCCCACCGCCCACAAAAAATATCAAATTTTAATCCCAAGAAAACTGAAATAGATGAATTGAAAACTAGAACACAATATGATGATGGATAGTGATGGGAGACAAGTTTCTAATAATTTAGAACAGTCTGAACAACACTCGAAATTTAAGGGCCTTGGTTGTCTTATTGAGCCCTTTGTACATTGTCCTATTAGGTGCACAAATTGCGTCTGTCCGTGGACGATTTAATCCCTGGCGCAGAGCCGTCGAGTAAGAGCAAGAAGGGTAGCAAGAGGAAGCGCTCTCCGTCTCCCCCACCGCAGAAGCATGGCAAGAGGAAGAGGTACAGATTTCTTTTTTTATTCAATTGTTACAAAATCCTACAATTACTGTAAGTTGGTACGTTTCTGCTTTTGACGCATTCACGCATTCTAAGAAGTGATCTCGGAAAGAGTGGCGCTTAGTTTAATCATGTTTAGTTCTGATACCGACATCTAATACCTAATTTTGGTACTTTGTTTTTTTTGCCCTCATCACGCCAATTATATCGGTCGCTTGATTTTACTGGGTGACGTTATCTGTCACGTCACCTCTGTCATTGTCATCATAAATACAGATCACACGATGATCGTGTGCGATCATACGTCTGGATCAATGGATCGATCAATGATTAATGGATCACAAAAAGCAACTCTCGCCACGCGGAAATAACGTGCAAACTTGACCGATTCGAGAGCTCTCGGTCACGTGACCAAGGGAGCCTAGTCTGGATTGATTAAAGTTGAGAAGTTTCTTTTTGTCGCGCGATGTTATAAGGCTATGTGTTGACAGCCGCGTCACGAAACGTCGCGACAACGATGTCGACGACGAGGAGGACAACGCTTCCCGCGACAACACCGACGCCGCGCCCACGCCCGAGGCAGAGAAATCTGTTGAAAGTGAGTGCGATCGCCTTTTAGTACCTAGCAATATTAAAATATGTAGTGAGTTTTTTTTAATAGGACTTCGGTGGCAAAAAAGCGGATGGCCTGCCTGATGTTAACCAGTTACCTATAGATGCTTACAATACCAAAGGCATTGCTCGAACATTGCCGACCTGAAGGGGAGAGGGATCGAGCGAGGGGGAGGGGGGGTTGGGCTTTCGGCTCTCTCACTCATCGTACGAAACGCAGCTGTAATAGCTGCTTTACGCCGATCTTCTGTGGGTGGCTGGTACTGCCCCGGTCGAGCCAGCCCCGTGTATGAGCTGCAGTCAATTGGCTACAGCTTGACTCTACCACCTTAAAAGTGAAGAGTTTTATGGAGTTTTTTTTTACATAGTTTTAGAACAGAAAAGTTGTTGCATTTTCTTCTTTGCTTAAAAAATATGACCTTCCTTTTAGTATTTTGCTAGTTTAAATAGCAATAACACATTCCATTAATAATTATGGTCCCAATATGAGACCAAATAAAGTGAATAGATGTCACACTCGCGCTCCAAATGTATGAAATTTGATCGGGCTAGTTACCTTTTCAATATAAACGTACAAAGAGACTAGCATAAATGTTGTTATGTGATGTCAGCGGGCAGCACGGCGGCTGCGGCGGCGGCGGCGGGCAGCGGCAGCACGGCGGCGGCGGCGAGCAGCGAGCCGGCTGGCGGCGCCAGCACGAGCGCGAGCGCCGGCGACGCACCGCACACGCCCGCGCCGCCCCTCGACCAGCACGACGACTCGCAGGGCAAGCACAGCGACTCCAACACGCAGGTATATCATCACACACATTATTACACAATGGGTTTCCGTAACGAATTTAGTTGAGAATGCAGATTTATAGAGCTAAGAAATCCATAACATACAGTGCAAAAACTTTTGGTCTACGACAAAAATTGACGAAGCTGTGACCAAATTACTAGCGAAGTTCGCCCGCGGTTGTTGTGACGTCATCTGGATCACGCGCGATTCTCCTTCCCTCTGTCCCACTCCCCTTCAGGCCGGCAACGTGCGAGCAACGCCTTTGGTGTTGCATGTAGCTACGGTTACTGCTTAACATCAGGAGGGCCATAAGCTTGTTTGCTACCCCAGTCCAATAAAAAAAAAATACGACACGGTTGATGAGGTTTCGTCTTCCGATTCCTCTTATTGCAGAAGCTCCGCACATTTTTGAAACGTTATCTTCCTCATGCAATTTTTCATTTTGAATGGTATTTTAAATGATGTATCCTGCTATATCTGCCTTCTGTCGTTTTATTTTGTTAGTTTTTTTTTATTCATCCGATTTAATTGTTATTTCGCAAGTGTCAAGTAACAAATATAAACAAAACCCGTCCATTTTGGAAACTGCGCTATAAATCGTATTTAACGGATGCAATATTTTCGCATCAAAATTCTACATATTTAATTACTTACATAATGTTTCTATCATTTTAAAAATTACTTAAATTTTTAGCTTAGAATGAAGCCCTAATTCCGAGGAATAATCTATATGCTAAAAGAAATTAAACCTAATATTACTTTAATATAATAAATCTACAGGAAATGCTTACTAAAGAGGAGCTGGAGGATAACGTAACGGATCAAACCCATCATATCGTGGTGCCGTCTTATTCCGCGTGGTTCGACTACAACTCGATACATACGATCGAGAAGCGCGCGCTGCCCGAGTTCTTCAACGGCAAGAACAAATCCAAGACACCGGAGATATACCTTGCTTATAGGTGAGCTTTTACAGTTTCTTACTTTTATAACTACAAACAATGAGGGAAAAACATTTCGTCTCGCCAGATATCGCTAACCTTGTCCCTAATTAGTTGTCCAGTACTCGAACAGCAGGCGAAGTACCGTGTTTTAAGTTTCCATTAAATTAATAGTATTAAGAATTTAACAAACGTACTTTAAAGACATAAGTGTACTTACATGCCAATATTAATCATTAAACTCATATGATTATAGAAGTCACGAGGTCTTGAAGATAAATCGGCTTTCTTCAGTACTGTGTCTCTAATTAGTTGACCACGACTGTATGTATAACCTCAGCTGACATTGTGATTGGATTAAAATTCGCCGTCTTTCCCGATACCCCGCCAACTTTTGACGATAGCATTCCCATAAAATAATAGACGTACCACTCCACCAAGCCAACTAGGCGCCTGTCATATGTGACGTTACCCGCAAAAAAAGGCGGTGGCGGTGAGCGGGCGTTATGCCGCATTCCACCCGAGCGCCTAGTTGGCTTGGTGGAGTAGTAAGTGTAGTATTTGAGGCTTATCGGTTGATGTATGATGTGTGTGGGACAGGAACTTCATGGTAGACACGTACCGTCTGAACCCGACGGAGTACCTGACGAGCACGGCGTGCCGCCGCAATCTCGCCGGCGACGTGTGCGCGCTCATGCGCGTGCACGGCTTCCTCGAGCAGTGGGGGCTCGTCAACTACCAGGTACAGATACATTATACTATCGGTCGCCCATTATTGACCCCCAAATTTATAGAAAGTTGTGATGGACTTATACTGGCATTAAATCACTATTGTTCCTAGAAATTGGTAAAATCTCTAAGAATTTGGCGGTAACATAATTAATTAATAATTAATTTGGCGGTAATTTCTATATGTGGAAGCTTGTAATTGGCATTTGCTTATTTTTAATCATACCTATTCTGTGAAAATGGCCGTAAGCTCCCCAAATAAAATAAAATAAAATAAACATTATTTAATATTGCAACACAATATTATGTGTAGTTTTTTTTTGTACTTTTGTAATGGAAATTACGGTATACTACGATATACATACAAGATGCATACATAGGTAATCATATATGTCATAAAAAATAATAATTTACAATTTGATTTTACTATATTCTATTCATCCAGCATGCAATTATTTGGACATTATTATTGTTTTTTTATTTTTTACTAGTTGTTTGCAAGAAGTCCTCCACAGATAAAGGCCTTCTAGGTACTTCCTAGGTCGTAGGTACTCATAAGTAATATTGTGATATAATTATAGCTGGAGGCTGAGTCTCGTCCTACAGCGATGGGCCCGCCGCCGACCTCGCACTTCCACGTGCTATCGGACACGCCGTCCGGTCTTCAACCGCTACTCACCAGGCCCACGCAACCGCGACCAGGTAATAATTAATATTTACTTTGTTTTTGATGCGTATGAGGACGGGACGACGAAGCGGTTTTAAACCGTAAAATTTACTGTGCGTGCGAGATTAATTACTGACAAGCCAGATTTGTACAAGGTCATCCAAAAAGCCAGGGCCCTAAGTCGCTTGGCCATTGTGGCGCCGCTGTAGCGTTTCGCTATATAATATTCTAATATTGATAGACCCTCTCATTGGTCGGTTGATTCTGACCGACCAATCAGAGGTCGATTAGCTGATCGGAAGACCATTCAGAGGGTCGTTCACTATAGCAGCCCAATGGCAATGGCTAAAGCGTCTTAGGGCCCAGTAGCAAATTCAGTCAATACGGTACAGCGTTTACACTCTGACGAATACAATCATTAGCGTGGTGATGCATTTATGAACCAAAGTGTATGAGCGTGGGTCTGAACGCTCAGACTAGCGTTTTTTTTGCCCGTATACGGTTGTCGCGAGATACGCGCGCGTCATTTCGCGCTTCCAAAAGCCGAACGCGAGGACACGGGCTTATTTCGGCGTGTACGCTCGAAGCGGTGGAGGCATCTCTCGCGGCTCGCGCTTATACGAGCTTATAAGCGCGTCAACGCTCGAACGAGTTGCGCGTGTGGCAAAAGGCGCGCCAACACCCGCTTCGAAAAACGAGCTTAAAGCTATGTCCCCACCAGTGCGCTTTCACGTTCATCTTGCGCTTTCGTCTTACGCATGCATGAAGCGCCATAGCGCATGCAATAACGCGTGCGCTATTCTAGCTCAAAAACAGCGCACGCCCGTAGCGCATGCTGATCCGCCACCGGTGGGTTCGCGTGCAACATTCCGTGCGCTTTACATACAAAATGGCGGCAGATAAATTAACACATTGAAATTATGAATGTTTTCTTTCGTATTTTTGTTTCGTGTCTTCTAAACATCGTTTATCCAGATACTCTTTTATCTTAAGTTTTTAACCTTGTAGTTAATACTAAATATTCTGCACAAATAGCTACACTCGTTCATCTTGACGACCGACCAGGGCGCACAGGTGTAGTCACTAAGCTGCATGCCTCTTAAGGCAATCAATATTGCAAGCGCTTGACGCGACATTAATTGAAAGTTGAAGACGCAAGATGAACATGAAAGCGCACTGGTGAAGACATAGCTTATAAGCTTGTATAAAATGCTAGTTTGACAGAGCTGGTGGTTTGAATGTAATGTGTGTTTCGTAGCGGAGAACGTGCCGAAGGTGGAGCCGGGGCTGCCCAACGGCGCGGAGGCGGGCGCGCCCCCCGCGGCGCCCGGCGCCCCCGCCGCCGCGCCCGCGCCGCCCCTCATCAAGCCCGAGCCCGGCCTCGACCTCGCATCCGCCCCTGGACTCAAGCTCGACCAGGTAACCTAACACCGTGCTCATTTTATAGTGGTAGAGCCAAGCTATAGTCAATCGACTGCAGCTCATATACGGGCTGGCTTGCCCGGGGGTGTTTCTCGGTGTTTCCCACATAGCAATTACCAAGAAAATATGTTCTTATTGGACTTGCCTATGAAACAACGCTTGACACTTTGCGCAGGTGAAGTGGTGTGAGATACCGCCTACTTCTCTATTTTCTATCTACCGGTCAATAGACAAACTAGTCGCTTCGTTCTATGTCGATGTTAGTACGTAGTTTAACTTTTTCACACTAGATGTCACTAAATGTAGGATGGTACAGAGACGTACAAAGTTGCGCCATCTAGTGTCGAGTAGAATTATATTTGGGATGCGAACGTTGGCAAGACGTGTGCACAGGACGAACGCCGACAGCACACTGACTTAAGCCACCTCTACTGTAATGACGTCAGGGGCCTAGTTGAGTCAAAGGGCCCGGTTGCTTAGACCGTTTCCTTTCTATATGTCGATGTTGATTGGGATCCTCTGCGTGAGTGATTTTACTAAAGAAATAAATGATTACGAATGTGTGGTTGTCTGTGGTTGTCAGTACCGCGGCGTGGGCGGCGGCGCGTGCCGCGGGCGCGAGTGGACGGAGCAGGAGACGCTGCTGCTGCTGGAGGCGCTGGAGCTGCACCGCGACGACTGGAACCGCGTGGCCGCGCACGTGGGCACGCGCACGCAGGACGAGTGCATCCTGCACTTCCTGCGCCTGCCCATAGAAGAACCCTATTTGCACGACCCGCAAGCCGGTAAGTACCGTGGACGAGTGCATCTTGCACTTCCTGACTATCCCAAACAGGGAAAATGACACTTTTTAAATTAACCATGATATACTCAAAGCTCACTTAACTATTTGAGAGGCTCTTAACTATGTAAGACACCCCTATCCGTCATTTTCGTATTCTCAAAGGTCAATCAAATCCCCTACTTAAATTTAATTGAACTTAGTTTGAGAGGCCGTCAAATCTCCACTTAAAGAAAAATCGGTATACTCAACGGCCACTTAATGCATGACAGCCGTCAAATCTGCCTTCAAACAGGATTGAAAGCCTCTTAACTTTAAGTGGGGTCCCGACCAATCCTAAATTATTTTACGTTAACTATTTACCTCCTAACAACAAAAATAAACAAAAAACTCGTGGGCTGGTTATACTTGATTCCAATAATAGGTATGGCAAATATAATGTGAACAAAGAATAAGGATATGGTTGGTTGTCAGGCGGCGTGCTGGGCCCGCTGGCGTACCAACCGGTGCCATTCAGCAAGACCGGCAACCCGGTCATGAGTACCGTCGCTTTCCTCGCCTCCGTCGTCGACCCGCGCATCGCTTCCAAGGCGACCAAGTCCGCTATGGAAGAGTTTGCGGCTATCAAGGTTAGTTTTTTTATATTATTGCATAATGTTGAAATTTCTCATGGTGCATATTGCATTTCGTAAATTTGAGAGGAGTTGCCATCCTTGGCAATAAAAAAATAACAGCCATCAATTTTTAAAAAGTGTAGTGAACATGAGTTACATTTTGATAATGCATTTTTAAGTGAAGTGATGTAAAAGTATGTTTTTGTTTTTTTTATGTATACTATAAAAGTACTAGTAAATTATCATGGTACCCCATTTCCTAGGTGGTTTAGTGATGAACCCATTTCTGAAATATTTGTGATGGGACCAAATTCCGAGGTGATTTAGGGATGGGACACATTTCTGAAGAGGTTTAGTCATGGGGGCCACTTCCGAAGTGGTTATAGTGATGTACCGCCTTTAATAAGGTGTGTTGTTGTGCCAGGACGAGGTGCCCGCGGCGATGATGGAAGCGCACGTGAAGGCAGCGGCAGCACACGGGCCCGCCGCCGCGCTGGCCGCCACCGGCATCGCCGGCACCGCGCCCGACCCGCCGCCCGCTGGTATCAACAGTTTTGCTATTATATCCTTTTAACACGAAAGTGTGTCCTTTTAACTCGTACAGCTTCACATTTTATTTGGGCGCTGCGCAGTCGTCTTACTAAAACCTGTAATAATACTTTGCCCTTTAGCCCTTTTTATATTCCATTCCTGGGCAGCGCCTTCCCTCAAGGCGAGAGGGATTCAGGCTATATATGTCACAAAGCCAGCGCAGTGTTGGATGGCGGATTTCACATATCACCGTCTTATAAAAATCTATACTGACTCCACCAGACCAATAAGTTATAGACCAGGGGTCGGCAAGTAGTTTTAGGTGGGGTCCGGATACTGTGGGAAAATTTTAACGAGGTCCAGAAAAAAACAACTGATAATAATTAAGTGCTACCTATTTATTGTATGGTTTCAAATATGATTCTGAATTATTTCCTTTCGCGGTCCGCAAACGAACCGCGGTTCGCCTGTTGCCGACCGTTGTTATAGACACTGCATAGCCGGGCATCCTCACTCGCCTAGAAAATGCATTATGACTGCATGTTCTGTACCTGATTGATCGGTCCTTTCAAGATGTCTTCCCCGATACCCCGCTAACTTACCAACCAATAGGTGGCGTTAGTGGCGTCTGATCTAATAGGTCTTTGAAATGACATGTATAGGCGTTGAGGCGAAGAAGGAAGGTACGTCGGACATTAAGGCCGAGCCGATGGAGGTGGAGGAGGGCGAGGCCAAGGTGAAGGACGAGCCCGCCGAGCCCGCCGCGCCGCCCGCCGACGACGCCAAGGAAGCCAAGGACGAGGCCGAGCCGCAGCCCGGTGAATATACACATACTTTTCTTTGCTTTTTTAAGCCGACCGAGACTAGTTTTTGGCTGAGACCAAGAATAAAACAAATTCTCGGCTGAGACCGAGAAATGACATAATGTAGAAACAAAAATAAAAATACAATCAGCCGACGGAGCAAGACGTGCACCTGCTTTAAAATACACTTATTCCCCAGTCATGCGCAGTCTCGGCCACGGCCGAGATTCTCCAAAAATGTTCGCCGTGAACGAGGCCGAGACCGACGCGTAAATATTAGCCGAGAACGGTCGAGACCGAGACCCGAGACCAAGATCTCGGACGGACCCTACTTTTTTGTGACTAAAGTGGCAAAGAAGGGCATCGCTTGCACGTTGCCACCTGAAGGGGAGTGGGACAGAGGACGGGAAAAGGAGAGGTGGGGTCGGGGCTTTCGGCTCTCTCCCTCATCGTTACGAAACGCAGCTGTAATTCCTACTTTTCGCGGATATTCTTCTGTGAGAGAGTGCTACTCGCGCTCAGGGAATTTAGTTGGTGTTTTGTATTATAACATTGTGTAATGCTCAGTTTTGTTAATATCTAGTGATATCTTAAAACCTGTGTGTATAAGTTGAATAACCTGTATGTTTATTGAAAAGTGATAAGAAACCCCAATTTCTTTTTACTCAAAATATTATCATTATCAAGAGCCTGTTGCTGAAATAATGTCTGTTCAACAAAACTTCGTAATTTTATTCTACCATCTGATTAAGGATTCTCTCAGGGATTTAAAAGCTCCACTATGTAACATTGCCAATGCAATTCAGTTTTTTCATTTTCTTACTCAACTTTGTCATAGAAAAAAATTACATAACGGCAGCGCAAACTGCTAAGTGGAACTTAAATAGTTAGTGGCCTTTGGTTCGCTTACGGTGAGGGAAAACATCGTGAGGAAACCTTACCTATCCCTCGGGATTAGGTAATAGTCAGTTCCTGTATACACGGCGACAAGGTGTACGACCTGTCACTTTGGGTTCTGACTATCTGGTGAAACGCGGGCTTTGAGTTGACTTAATACCTCCACAATGTGGTGGTCACTCAAGCCTCTGACTACCCCCAAATGGGGATAAAAGTCGTGACGTTACATGTTACATGGCTTTTGAGTATTCGGTCGATAGCGTCGCTATTAGTCCCCCGGGTAACAAAATACTCGTACTTACAGAAAAAACGGATCCGCCTGCGGCGGTGGACGCGAAGCTGCAATCTGCGGCGGCGGCTGCACTGGCGGCGGCCGCGGTGAAGGCCAAGCACCTCGCTGGAGTTGAAGAGCGCAAGATCAAGTCGCTGGTCGCGCTGCTCGTCGAGACGCAGATGAAGAAGCTTGAGATCAAGCTGAGACACTTCGAGGAGCTCGAGGCCACCATGGAGAGGGAGCGAGAAGGTACATACACACGGTGTTTCAATCCTATGTAATAACCACCGAAGTTAACCACGATCACACAGTCACAGTTCAAAGAAACCACCAAAGTTAAACACGAGTTATGTCAAAATTGACGAAAGACATTTTACAAGACACGCGTTGCGTTCAAAACGAGTTTACATCCTTTGTAATAACAATAGATTTATACTCGTTTTGAACACGTGTCTAGTAAAACTTGCCTTGTAAATTTTGACGTAACTCGTGTTTAACTTTGGTGGTTTCTTTGAACTGCGGCCGAAGCAGAAGTGGGTCAAACTTCATAAATTGTTTTTTCTTCCTACACTATGAAATGATCTTTCCATGGAACTGAGTCGTTTACCTACTATTAAAAAAAAAAACAATATTATTCATTTTTATGGACAGCTCACGCTTGAACAAAATATTGACTACACCTTTTTTGGTTTTACAAAAACGACCTAATGGTACCTAAAGTACCTATGACAATTCTCTATCGCCTATGGTTTCGGATTTCCCCATACTGTCCCAGTTAAAAAAACACGGAAAAGTTAAATAGGACTGAAATATGAGTTCCCGAGTAGTAAGGGGTGGCAATCCAAGTCAAGAACAGTGTCGTCTTCAGCCGTCACATTCAAGAACCGTGTTTTGATTAGGTTTGGAATACCAACGGCAGCAGTTGATTCAAGAGCGGCAACAGTTCCACCTGGAGCAGTTGAAGGCAGCCGAGTTCCGCGCGAGGCATCAAGCGCATCAGAGGTAACCGTTGTACTCCTATGTACGCATAGTCAATCTCAGAACATAGTTCCTTGCAACACGTTGATTCTTATTACATCGATCGGATTTAACCGGACCGCTCAGCGTACTGGTTCGAGTTCGCTCGGCTCACTGTATCAAGTTGCTGCGGGTTCGATTCCCGTCAGAGGCAAGTTTCGGAAACGGGCTTTTCGTAATTTGCCCTGGTCTGGGTGTCACTGGGATCGCCTCAGTCCATTGAATGATAGCCATAGTACAAGCGTTGCTTAGTTTGGGACCTACAGTTGGGGTGTAAGTCTGGCGATATTTATTTATATTTAGGAACAAATTTCTTTTTCTAGGGTTCCGTACCCAAAGGGTGCCAACGGGACCCTATTACTAAGCCTACGCTGTCTGTCTGACCGTCTGTCAGCGGGCTGTATCCCATGAGCCGTTATAGGTAGAGAGTTGAAATTTTCACAGAATGTGTATTTCTGTTGCCGCTACAACAACAAATACTAAAAAAATAAAGGGGGTTCCCATACAAGAAACTTGATATTCTTGACGATTTTATACGGTGGTACGTAACCCTTTATGTGCGAGTCCGACACGCACTAGGCCGGTTTTTTAAAATTAAATCCTAACTCCCAAATTCATAGAGATTTTAGCCAGTTTACAATGGTTTTGAAAAGCATTTTTAGGAACAAATATGATTTATAATTCCATTACAAGTCGATCATATCTTTCTATGAATTTGTGGGTAAGTTTGTATAAGTGTTGGGGGTGTATGTGTATATGTAATTGATGTAGACACGTGATGTCGGGCAGGCTGCAGGCGGAGAGCGGCGCGCCGCCCGCCGCCGACCAGCCGCCCGCCGACCAGCCGCCGCCCGCCGCGCTGCACGCCTAGGCACACACACCACACACCACACCACACACCACACCACACACACCATACACACACCACACACACCACACTCACCACACACCAAACACACCCTCACGAGTCATGACAGAACCACATGTACAGTCAGCAACATAAGTCGCTGAACATTCTGAATTTTTCAAATCGGTTATACTCTTTAATCCACAAACGTTGGTAAACCTTTATAAAACCAAACATTAGCAACATGTCTACATTTTGTTTTGATAAAGAAAAATTATGGATTTGATGCAAAACGAAAGTGTGCAAGCTATTTGAAAAACTGAGAATGTTCAGTGACTTTCGTTGCTGACCGTACATACAAAGGTCGATCAAAAGTCACCCCAAATTATGAGACGCGAATTCGGTTCCGAAAAGAAAAACCTTTATTTCATGTACAATTCGGTTAATATAAGAATAGGACGGACTCTTGGCCAACTTCACTAAGTAAGTACGGTACCAAGTACTGTACTTATGAGCGAAGTTAGCCGAGAGCCTGTACAAGTTTCAGTTGTGACGTCACAACATGGCGCTAGGCGGTTCCTATTCTTATTTTAATCCCATAGTAGATGAGAGTTAAGAGACGTCGCTCAAACTCACCACGCAACGTCATTTAGGCTCTTATTTATTTGCTATACAGGTTTTTTCATGAAAAACGTTATCTTTGCGTCAATTTAGGTTGATCTGTTTGGTGGAGGAGTATTGCAATACAGTTTCGCGTGATTGATATGTGAGCTAGAAAGCAAGTGCATGTCACCAAGTCATAACTCGTGATGTAACTACTCTTGACTATTATTTACACTAGCTAATACCCGCCGCTATGCCTGCAAAGGTTTCGAAATTAATAGTAGCATAAATGTATTACTATAGTGTTTAAACCTATCTTTGCAGGGAGAGCGCAATGCGTCTGTCTGTTGTTACTGAGGTATTGAAACTAGCCGGTACTTCTAAAGGGATAGTCTTATACTATAAAAATGATACTTTATTATCCTATGTGAGGGTGCGTTTTATTAGTAGATTTGCCCGTACGAAGCCGGGTAGCTCTAGTAAATATATAGACACATTTTACCGAAAGATATCTCTCGATTGTGACACACATTTTATTCACAGAACGTGTATAAAATAAAATCTATTCAGTAGATACAATTCCACTAGTATTTTTTAATTATACTGTCATTAAATCAGAGATCGACTAATGATTTTATGTCAATGTCAACATAGAAATAAGTAAATGTACTAATTTAAGAATTATCCCAAATTTATAGGAATTATAATCCATTCAGAGAGCATTCTTCGGTCAATACTTCAGGCTCAATACTATTGAAAATCGAACATAACTTTCTATAAATTTGGGGATTAGAGTACGCAACATTATTATAACGATTAGAAATTGTTGGGGGCTGAAAGATCAGTATGGATGAGGATCGGATGAAGTAATGTAATTGAATAATTTTAATTATTTAATCGTAAGTTTGTAAGCTAACCCGATATTGGGCATAACACTAAGTTATGAAATAAAAGGTTTCGAAGCGGCGGCATTGTTTCATTGTGCGCTATCATTTGGCGGCGTGTTATCGCGCACTTCAGGTGTTTAACGATCTCACCAGACTTTGTTCAACTACAACAAAACCGGCTCTCAAAGTGCATTATTCGCACTTTTTTTAATCCCCCCATAATCGTATTGTTTTGCCAACATTCGAGACACTAGTCAAGGTGTTCGGGAAATTGATTCCAGTGCTGGAAAATAAATTTCAAGTGTCGTAAAAAATATTAAAAATATGCTGCGGATAGTTTGTTTATTATACGCAATACATTATTCGTTTTGTGCTCAAGAACAGCAACCGTATTACAGAATATCTATGGTGAGTAGCTTGCGTGAAATATAAATCGTTCCACTAGTTTATGGATTTATTTGAATCCTGTTTTATGTAAGTAATTTCTTGGGCTTTTTAACTTGACCACATACAATTTTTGACTTTATTACATACAGTACACTGTACATTTTATACAGGGTGAATTCAAAATCGTCGGCAATGCTTCAAATAACATTTATGAGCGAATCGGAATAAAAATAGCACGGATCTTAACCAAGTGCTGCTAATCCTAGAATTTAGTTCCTTTATGTTACATCAAAGGAGTTTTTTTAGCTTACATGAGCAATCATGTTAACTCTTTGATATGTTCTGGTTTATTATCAATCAATTAAATTGATTATTGTTCCTAAAAGAATAATATGTACAGTCAGGAATAATAATTACTACTTTACGATGTTTAAAGCAGCGTAGTATACTTTCGAAATATGGAATTAATAGTATTCTTGCTTCTGAATGTACAACGATTTCGAAGTCGCCCTGTAGAAAAAATATGTTTTTTCTAATTTAATAATATTATATGGGATCTAGGTATCTTCGCATGATAATCCCGGTAGTCCCGCTTTGTTCGTGCACGGCGAAAGTCCAGTATGGGACTCTGACATGCAGAGCCTATTTTTCGTGGACGTGCTCAAGAGCAATGTACATCGTCTCGATTACGTCACTGGCAAAATTAATACCAAGCATATCGGTGAGTATAATAATCTAATAATTAAAAGCATATGGCTCAAATGTGTATGGAGCTGTGCCCTAACAAAAGGTATTCAAATAAGGCAGTGGTACATAGCCGAAGGTTGAGCACGCATGTTTCATGACCAAGGTCGTACACACGGTTTTTCGAAATCTATGAGCGAATCCTAAATTTAAATATGATTATCACTCGCTTACGGTGAAGGAAAGCCCGACAGACGGAAAGCGAGAGACACTATAAATATGGGACAAAAACATGTCTCATTTTGAATAGCTTTTCCATAGGTGTTTGGTATATTTGTCGTATGTTGTAGAGAAATAAATGTTTATTAATACAATTTTGTACTAAAAGAATTGTTAGATATAATCTTATTACAACAATGTAATTACAACGATGATTAAACCTAACTTAAAAGTGCTTACACTTTTAAGGAATTGCCTGAACTATAGTCTGACCGCTACCGCTGTGCCGCGCCATAGGTACGCGAGCGAGCGAGACGGGGGGGGGGGCGAATCCACTCCCCACCTCCCCGCGCATACCTAAGGCGCGGCACAGCGGTAGCGGTCAGACTATAGTAGCTGAAATGTAAATGACAAAGTTGGTTTTAAGTAGTATAGTATAGTAGTAGTAATTTACACATATCCATTCACATTCCATGTTGAAAAAGCGTCTATATTAGCAGTATTTACGTTCTTACGTAATATTATGAGGCTTTGTCAGATCCAATTCGCTTCGGTCTAGGGATTCCTAATTCCTTGAATGCACTGTTGATTGCGAATTATTACTATCACTGAGGTCATCATTATACAAAGGTGGTATCTTATAAATTAGGTAGAATGTGCATCAGATTTTTCTTAAACTAATTATCTACTATGTAACAAAAAATAATAACATTCTTACAGTTTCTTGTTGTAACCGCTTGAATCTAGCATACCTACCTATTCAAGTTTATGCATTTTCGGTACCTGCTTAATTAACAAACATAGGCGAAAATGTAAAAAAATAATTGTGTGTACTTTTTGAACTATATCCACTCTGTAAATACATAATTTCCGCTAGAAAACTTTCACGAGCGGCTTCAAGCGCCCTGAAACCTAATCTAAATATTCGCGGCAAGATCGTCTTGTGTCACTCGCCAGTGGGATAGAGGCTCCCACTGACCCGCGAATAATAATTGCGTATATTATTTTGCCAAAGTAAAACAAACTTTATTTAAAAAATACGTAAAATGTGTATTCTAAACAATACGCACGAATGTGAAATGATATACTCAGCGTAGTTAAGTATGTATTTACAAAAAACAGAATGTCCCAGGACATTTATTATTATTTATTTAGTTTTAAACAAAATGTACATAGTACAGAAGTGAATAAAGTTTGACAAAATAATTACACACGCATTGTAAGCGATTATCTTTTGGAGCTTTTTAATGGTTGAATACGGTTATCAGGGTATGGGGAAGTGAACGTGGTGTCGCTAGTGGCGGGCACGCGGCGGCTGCTGGTCGCGGTGCGGTCGGCGCTGTACTTGCTGGACTGGGGCGTGGCCGGCGACGCGGCGCTGCGCCTGCTCACCACGCTCGACACGGGCTTGCCCGACAACGTCATCAATGAAGGCAAGCCCGACGCAGAGGGACGCTTCTGGGCAGGTAATTAACCTCCTGGGCACTAAGTCGTTCAGCCATAGCTATTGACTTGACATGACTATAATTAACCGACCAATCAGAGGGTCGATCACTATAGCAGCTCAATGGCAATAGCAGTTCAATGGCTAAGCGACTTAGTACTTTGTTAGTGGACAAACTGCTCATGATCGTAACTTATACATTACATGCAGACATGAGAAGGTTATATTTACAGGATTACAAAGTTCCGTCGTAATTTTTTGATAACAAACTACGAAGAATTGAGGTTTATTACTTATGTATATGGGTTTTTTTCAAAGCTTCATTTAAGTTAAGGTCACACATAAAATATTTAGTCGCAGCCCCTGGATGTATAGAGGCTGAAGACTCGTGTCGGTAGTAATGTACAATGAAAGTACACTTTATCGGCATTTATTTTATTTCCTACTACCAACCTACCACATACCTTCATAGTCATTAAAACTGTTAGTTATCTCCTGTGTGTACTTTGGAAAAATAAATTTATTTTAATTTTTTATTAATTCCCAGGTACAAAAGGTCCGCAGACGGGAGATGACGTGGTTCCTGACAAGGCGTCGTTGTACAGCGTGGAGCAGGAGAGCTTCACCGTGCCGCGGCTGCAGCTGAGGCCCGTGTCCATCTCCAATGGGCTTGTGTGGTCTCTCAACAACTCCGTGCTCTACTACATTGACTCGCCCACGCAGAAGGTCGAGGCCTTCGACTACGACATCCAGAGAGGAGATATAAGTACGCCAAAAATATCAATAAATAAATAAATACTAACACACCAAGGGTATGGTCTCAAACTAAGAACAGACCAGGGCAAATTACGAAAAGGCTGTTTCCGAAATTTGCCTCTCGGGGATTGAACCCGCAACCACCCGATGGAGAGAGCCGAGCGGCCTACGCTCGAACCACTGCGCCAAGTGGACCATAATAGAAATGTCTTCTTTCTTGAAAAATATGGCCCACCCAATTCGAACATTGACTATTTTTTATTGCATAAATAACAGAGTTTATTTTGCGATTACTATCAGTGAAATTATTTTCAAACTAACTTTAAAATTGGTTAAAATACAGATGTTTACAGTTACCTAAACCTACTTGCGACGTTATAATCCGTTACTACTACTAGACAAAAAAACCACTAAAATGTTTGTTTTGGCAGGTGGTCGTAGAACAATCGTGGATATATCGAACTACGGCTACGAGGACGCGATACCAGATGGCATGACGATCGACAGCCAGGGACACTTGTGGGTGGCGCTCATGTTCGGTGGTGCTGTAAGTATGGCCTGTTCCGTTATGGAACCTTGTTGATTGAGGGCTAGATTATTTAATAAAGGTAGGTTTAATAGTTAAACTCCTACAAGCTCCACACCGCCCCGCAAACTCCAATCTAGTGCTTTCGCCTCTTTAGACACTTTTTTTTCTCATTGCAAATCCTTAGTCACCCTCAACATCTATCTCATGTCTCATTTTTCTTTCCATAATAATAATTTTGCCGAATTCCCCTACACAAAAAAACCCACTGCTGCTTGTAGACATCCTCAATAATGTATCGTTCTTGCCCAATTTTAATTTAAATAATGGAAGAATTCCGTGATTCAGTTCTTACAATTCAGTCCTCTAAGTTGTCAGGAAATTCCTGATTTGCCCCCCCCCCCCCTCTCAGGCCGAAAGCGCTGATTTGTTCGGCTGTGTAGCTGGGTATACCCATTGAAGTATAATATGATAGTCCTAAAATCGTACGACTTATTTGCTACAAAAATTGCTTCAAAGTCATACAACATTGTCAGGTATTGCACGTAGACCCGGACAGCCGGCAAGTGGTGTACGGGTACAAGCTGCCGGTGTCCCGCGTGACGTCGGTATGCTGGGGCGGGCCCAACCTCGACGAGCTGTTCGTGACGACCGCGCGCGACAACCTCGACGCCAAGCTCGAGCCGCTCGGCGGCGCCATCTTCACCATCCGCGGCACCGGCAGCAGAGGCGTCGCGGCCAATGCCTTCCGATTCGACAACGCCGACTTTTATTGAATTTATTGTACCTATAGTTAAATTAGAAAGGTTTATTTGTTTTATTTAAGTCCTCCGTCGCATGTGAAATACGCAAAATGTATAAAATGTGCAATACGCAAGATGTACCTATAAACAAAAAATGTGCAATACGCAAGGTGTATAAACTGACAATTTTGCGTATTGTACATTTTGCGTCGGAAGAATTTCGTTTTAAAGATGTTGTTTTTTTGTATTATCTCGTAAGCAATTTAGTAATTATCTAGAGACTAGGCGAAGGCGGATCATGGGCGTTGTTACTATGTGGCAGTGCCGGGCGCTTGTTTGCCCACCCCAGTTGTGAGTGCTGTGGGGCTAGCACAACCGCTAAGACAAGACTTATGTCGCACCGAATTGCTTTCTCTCTCTACCTTAATGCATAGAAGAGAATGAGACAAAATCGCGTTTTGTCTTGTCGCGCTCCGGCTGAGCAGGCTTCTTGTATCAAGTTAACAACCGAAAAATAAATGAAAATGGGGAAGATTTTTCAAAGATTATTTATAGCAAATAAATGTAAAGTGACGCATGTGTACAACGTAGATTAATTAAAGCATGTGTTTCCTACAAGTATTACGTAATAGCAATAAAGGTTCATAGCAAATTTTCGATTTATTCCACCCATGCCTTTCACAGCGCTAATTAATACTAATGACTCCTTCACGGCTTAATAATCACCTAGGTATAAGAAGCAGAGAACGCAAATAGGAAAAATTCGTGCTTACATAAACATGTCCTGGATTTTTTATATTTTTATTTCCGTATTTATGTTGCATATAAGTTCTATTTTAACTGCGAACAGAGTAAGTTTTGGGACATTATGTAACTTCCTATATGTAATATTAAATAATCTATAAGTATATTTTTAATATTTAACAGTGACAAACCTCGTTAAAAATTAACAAAAAGGACCTCTCTTGGATCCTTCCTGACTATAACTTAAAAAAAATTAGATCGGTGTTATTAGCCGCTATATTTTGCTTTCTATTACATATAGGCAGAACATAATGTCACAAAACTGTACAACGTATTTGAATACACGAACCAATCGTTCACGCACGCCGAGAGTCCCGTCTGGGACTCTGGAACGGACACATTGTATTGGGTCGACGCGCTCAACCAAAACGTGCACGCGTTGGAGTACTGGACAAAGAAACATAGAGTAAAACATATCTGTAAGTACAATTAGTCATAAACATCGAACTTTATAATGACGTAACTGGATAACACACTTGGTTAACATGTACTTTATTCACCTTTAACTGCTTTGGTGGAGAGCCAAACTGTAGTTCAAACCTATATGGTGTTCCGACCACCCCAGTCTACCTGTCCCGCCTCCACTACACCATGAAGGCGGGGGACATTGCTGAGTACATCAGATTGAAGAGCAATGTTTCATTGAGAGTACAGCTGTTGGGTTCGAGTCACAACGTCAGTTTCAAGGCGTTTGTGGTCTTGGTCCCCACTGAAAAGCTGGCCAATTTCATGCAGGAACAGTACTGGCCGAAAGATGTGATGTTCAGGCGCTTTCGGGGGAGGCTGCCGTCACCAACACCATCAAATTTTATGTTTAATAATATATGTATGTTAGTTGGTAAGGTATGTATCTATGGGCCTAATCGCCTGAAATAAATCATGATTATTATTATTATTCATATGGGCTTGCTCGACCGGGGTACCATCACACTCTTACAGTGAGAGAGCCGGAAGCCCAAACCCCCCACTCTTCCACTTCTCTTCAGAACAGCAACGTGCGAGCGATACCTGTGGTATTTCAAGCATCTATAAGCTACGGTAACTGCTTAATATCAGGCGAGCCGTACGCTTGTTTGCCACATAAAATAATCTATGATTTAAGTGAATTAAAAACATGTTCTAATTTTCGGTACCATTGTAACAGGTTACGGCGAAACAAACCTCGTAGTGCCGATAGCGAACAGCAGGCGAGTGTTGGTTGGGGTCAGATCTGAGGTGTTTTTACTGGACTGGGACAAGCCCGGGGTCCGCGCGCTGAGACACTTGGCGGTGCTTGACCCGGGCAAGCCGGATAATATACTCAACGAAGGGAAGGTGGACGCGCTTGGCAGATTCTGGGGAGGTACATGATTCCTACCTACGCTTAACGAAATTTAACCAATGTAAAAGACTTCAATACCCACTCAAAAGGCGACAAAACAACTTCTCTGAACTACTAGTCGTGAAGATCTATTGTCAAGTGTCTCATATGTATCAAAAATGTCAGTCATGATAGTCATCCCCGACCCACTCACCGCTCTCCTCGACTCTGATGCCGAGGAGACCGACACACGCACACTCCCCACCAGATACCGACGTATCCCACTTCTTTGACGTATCTAGGCATTAGACAAGCCCGCTGAGTTTCTTGCCGGTCTTCTCAGTGAGGTCGCGTAGTGATCCGGTGGTAATTTTGCCCTCGTTCTTTCAAAGAGACAGCATCCTAAGCCGAGGCCATGCTCTACGTGGCGCCTTTGAGTCAGCTGTCCCCCCGCCCCTCTGCCCGGTGAAGTTGTAAAGGCCACTTCAACCAACAACATAAAAAAATAAACTCTCGGCTAGGGGCGCTATACGAGTCGCTTATACAAATACAGAGCGCGTATTCTCGCACTACGTTTTAGGGGCCTAAGTTACTGTTAATCTTCAAGGTACAAAAGGTCCCCAGAAGGGAGATGTAGTATCTCCCGACCAGGGTGCATTGTACAGTTTGGAGCCGCCGCACTTCGTGCCCCGCGTGCGGCTGAAGCCGGTGTCGATCTCCAACGGGCTTGTGTGGGCGCTCAACAACAGCGTGCTCTACTACATCGACTCGGCCACGAGAAGAATTGATGCATTCGATTTCGATTTACATGAGGGACATTTGAGTGAGTTAGGGTTAATACAGAGGTACCACGAAGCCCTCTAGACAGACCAATCGCGTGTTGGGTGCAGGGGCGGATTTCATACGCTGGTTGCTCTAGGCCTATGGAAGTTTGCTACCCCCTAATCCCTGTAAGCACGAAAAAATGAATTATAATATAGGTACTTATAAAGTTATAAACATTCAAAAAAGAACGAGAGGGTGTAAATGATACAATTATCTCAATCAGTGTCTTTAGATATACTGATCCATACCGTTTTTATTTCTGTCGCCCCCGAAATTCTGCGCGTCCTAGGTCCGGGCCTATAGAGAAATACGTCCCTGGTTGAGTACCACAGCCCCGCACCCGCGATTGTTCTGTCTAGACAGCATCGTCGTACCTCTGCATTTATCTTTCCTCTGACTATGCTAACACATTTTAAATTAAATTATACGGCTATTTTCAATACGTAATTAAATTTCTGAATATGTTCTTTTAATTAGGCAGACGCCGCACTATTCTCGATATGACTGATTACGGGTATTACCGGGCTATACCGGATGGAATGACTATCGACGTCGATGGATTCCTGTGGGTCGCGCTCATGTTCGAAGGGACGGTATGTAAATGTGTGTAACGGTGGGAGTTGGTTGCGGGCGGCACGACGGCCGACGGCAGTTGTCGCCGTCAGTTTCATAGAAATTGGTGCCGTCGTGCCGTCACGGCACATGTCATCATGACTATTTTGTATGAAACTGACGGCGACAACTGCCGTCGGCCGTCGTGCCGCCCGCAACCAACTCCCACCTTAAGAGTACCTAACTACTAACTCTGCCGTCAGAATTGAAGTCCGTCATAGTAGTCCAGCCAGACAAAGCCACTAGTGTAGCATAATTAAACTGTAACCGCAATTTAAAAAATGCTGACAATATAGCCCGTCCCATATGCATGCAACTCCTGCACTGATCGCACAGCCGGCCGTGATAAGACAAAACGCAAGAAAAATCGATTTTGTCATTGCATTCTCCTATATAAATAAAATCCTAGTGAAAGTCACATCCAGACCAGGGCAAATTACGACAAGGCCGTTCCCAAAATTTGCCTCTGACGGGAATCAAACCAGCTCGAATCTTATTGAACGTACTTAATTATACATCCAACAGGTGATTCGCATCGATCCTGATAGTGGAAGCATAGTAGAGAGATTCAAGCTGCCTGTGTCGCGGGTCACTTCAATGACATGGGCGGGACCAGAGTTGGACGACCTCGTAGTGACCACGTCTCGAAGGAACATGGATCAAGCGGTGCTCGCGCAGGAACCACTCTCCGGCTCTATTTTTATACTGCACGGAATGGGCACTAGAGGTGTGCCTGCCCATAAGTTTGTGTTCCCTGATGCTGATAACTATTAATTTTAAAATACCTACTTGTGGACATAAATCCATGGACTGAATATTATTAACGACCAGTGAGTTCGTTACTTCCATACGGTGCTCTCTAAACAGATGCAGATTATAACGCTCTGTAACTCGATATCGAAACGAAGTTATATAATTTAATATTTTATTATAACTGCTATGGAGTACCAACTGGGCCTCGAGTCTCTTAACAATCGTCAATTGTGAAACCATTGGTCTCTAATATTATCTTCACGATTTATAATGAAGAATTCACGAAGATAACCAGAGAACTCACGAAGAGACCAGGTTTCGCAATGAACCATTGATAAGAGACTCGAGGCCCTCATTACCTAGCATTATTTTATCCGGCTCAGTAAAAACATAATTTTAAAGAGGAATGGTATACAAAAACAAAGACTGTTCCCTGAGAAATCATTTATTAGAGGACATGAATACAACCAGAGTAATGTAACAAGAAATTGTATAACATTTTAGACTCTATCAATAAATAACATCGAAACAACACATCGACTTCATAACCAGTAGACACCTATACGGCGATTGTTTCAGATACATTAGGAAGACAGATCTAATATCCACGCCCATGAATGTTCGGCCAGTAACGATCGATCTGTGTGCGTGTCAGGATTTTCCGTGACCTTGCCCGGACCAATGAGCATTCAGTACCCCCCACGTACCTCATTTGACTGGTAAATTAGCATTGCGAAATAGGTATTAGGCGTCTACTGGTTATGTGGTCGATGAAACAACATAACATCACATGACAACAGCGAGAGGTGATATTACACATCAACAACATGTTCCAATTACTCAGTATGAACCATTTAATGCAGAATTTTTAGAGAGTTAATGATTTAAAATGTTTTTCAATTTTATTAAAATGTCGAGATTACACCGAAAGTTTAAAGACAATAGTTTATGAAAATGTTTATACTTAATTTATATAATAATGTATAACAAATAGAATAAGTTTATTTAGGCACATTATTCTGATACAATACAATGAATATTTTAATCAATGATTAAAAGCTCTAATGCCGTGTGTCCACTGGCAAGAAAACTTGCACAAGTTTACTTGCGCTAGCGACTTCCAATGTGTAAACACTCACGCAAGTGGACTTCTGCGACTTGCCGAACTTGCTGCAAGTCCCACATGTACACGGTTGTGTAAGGTTGAGTAAAATTGCAGTCAGTGGAAACACGTCGGCAAGTGACTTCTGCAAGAAATTGCGGAAGTTACTTGCCAGTGGACACACGGCATAATAACTGTTTTATGCTTATTATTTAGGATCTTACGTAGTCGCTACAATACACTCGTGATTTATCCTTAATATACATACCATAAAAATGTTAACCGCCAAATTTATAGTCATTTTAGCTATTTTACAATGGTTTTACAAAGCATATCTAGGAGCAAAAGTGATTTGTAATGCCATCATAACTTTCTATAAATTTAGGGATAATTCTCGTTCGTAAATTTTGGAAGCGTAACAGAGGTAGATAACTATTTAAAAGTTTTTCAATAAATAAATATTAATTCAAACTTTCTCCCCTATAAGGGTCTATAGTTCGCTCGGCTATGGAAAAATGAAAAAAATATTGTTTCGTTCTTGCCCATGAATACAGAAAGGGATAGAACAAAATGCAACAAAATTTGACAGTTGTCGTGAACAGCATGACCATAAGATATAAAAAAAACGTTGAGATTTAGCATTACATGAGCTTATACCAATTGACATATACCTAATCGCAGCTAGATATCGAATATCTATCATTTCGAACGTCGTTCACATGCATACATTACAGTAGACGTTGTATAACTATTACTATACGATAAGAGCACTGGCAGTGTGGCGGTAACTACATACTTATATTTTCCAATACTTATATGTTTAGAACAGATTTGTAAGTATATTGAGGGCCAAGCCCCATTAGCGCGTTGCGTTGCGTCGTCGCAAGATTTTGTACTGGCGCATCACCCTCCCCCGCTTCGTCTCTCGCCCGTCGAGGCAGCGCAACGCGCTAGTGGGGCCTCGCCCTTACGTGTTTACCAAACGATTTTACACTTATATCATTTGGAAATATAATTTTTCTACTTTGAAGCAGAAGATTATGTTTCGCACTCTTTAATTGTATACTTGTATAACCTAATAATTACTATTTTTATAAGCAACCCAATGAACACACTGTCTTTAAGCGAGCTTATGCGAGCGAAGCGGACTTCGTTCAACTAGCTATCTGTATCAATTAAAACTTTTACCAGAATTATTCAGATGACGTTAAGGGAGGGGGGAAGGGTGGAATTTTTGTTTGACTAACGAAAACCACTTTGCTCGCAATGAAAGCCGTGCTATGGCGCTTTCACAATTCGTCTGATCAAAATCAAGCTGACTTGTTTATAGGGACATTCACCCGCGCTTATACAGATAGTATTACTATTATTTTCTAATTCAGATCAGGCGTACCGCACAACGCTTACATATTATACGCTATTTATCTATGATACGTCCATAATATATAACGATATTGATGCCGTAAGTATTTGTGCCTACTCATAACCCATGCTACATCACTTACATATTGCTAGTACTTATGTGATACCTAGTACCCCCTAGTAATAATATTAGACAAACTACACCTATATAGTTATATTCAGTGTTTCTAACATTGATAATATTCCTTTATAAATTCCCTCCATGACTATGTTACCCGTTATGCCATTCATAAAATTAAATAAAAAACAATATTTAACAAACATCCTATTCAGAAATTAATCGCACATTAAACATATTCGCATGAGCAATTTTGGGACGTAATTATTACGAACTAAATAATATGAGAAGAATACATATTTTCGATAAATGCAACGATTAAAACATTAATCACAAATATTATTTAGACAATAAATATTTTTTTTAAATAAAAAGACTAGTAAAAATACTAGCAACAACTTGCGCAATACTTAAAGAGAGCTGTGATGTACTTTAATGTGCTCTCTCACCGGGAGCATTCGCCTGTAATGTAACATTACGTTACAATACTGCTTCCCTGACTGACGGGCATGCGCTTGTAATGTAACGCATTGATGTTACAAGCTGTATCAAAATTGCGCACTGTAATGCTCGTTTCGCCTTCCTCACTGATTTAATGCTCGAATTGTATCATTACTACAGGTTGCGCACTGTATTGTTCGGTTCGCCTCCCTCACTAATGTAATGCTCGACTCTGTAACGTTACATTACAAGCGAATGCTCCCGGTGAGGGACGACCTTTATAAATTATAAACTAATAACATTAGGAACTGCGCCATCTCAGAATAAAATTCTATAATATTCATCATAACATTATTTTAATTGATGTGGTTTATTATTTCTATCACATTACACTCAAGACGGATTCTCATACTTCCTTTTGCACACTAAACAGATGTGTGGCGTTCATGGAACAAACCTTCATATAATACTAGTTTTAATCATAATTCTATCACCTATTTATTCTACGAATATCATATCCATTTTCTCGGACCACTAATACTACCGCAGTGTTATATTATCTGCACACAAACAAATTATATTTCCTTTTGATAACCCGGCACTACACACAACCCTGATACATATTAAAATTAATTTTAAAAAATACAACCATACAGAAATCAATAACCTATAAACGCCGCATAGCCGGGCAGCGTATTCTGAAACCATTGTTGTACCCAGAACCGGAGCGATCTGCACCGCACTATAGTTTATAATTTAAGGATTCTAGGATTACATCAACACGTTCCATATTATTGATGTAAGAAAATACCGTTACTTGTTAACAATTTTGTAATATAGAGAGGTAAGGTCACAGATAATATCAGTGGGCAAGTATTAGTTAAATATTAGATGGCAATGTTTTTATTCTGTAAGGCTGTCAATTTTATTGAGTTGCTAAAATATTATTAAAATCAGCAACAGAATTTCTAGGTGGTCATAAAAAAATTACCCTAACCTAAACCACTTATGTTTAAATTGCCAGGCAAACATTGTGCTTGCATGTAGAATACGATAATAGATAGATATTATTAGACGCATTGTAGTACAGCTACATTAAATTATAAAACATAGTGCAGTGCAGATCGCTTGGGTTCTGGGTAGAACAATGGTTTCAGAATACGCAACCGGGCACCACACCCGCTCGCCCAACATATGCCACTGCGCCCACTGCCCTGACATATTAAGGCCCGCCACATATATACGGAATTCCCTTTCGAAATATCGAATCGGGGTTTCCGAACGCGATACGTCCATACATTTGGACGGATTTACT
The DNA here is from genome assembly GCA_947859195.1 of Drymonia ruficornis. Lineage (NCBI taxonomy): Eukaryota > Metazoa > Arthropoda > Insecta > Lepidoptera > Notodontidae > Drymonia > Drymonia ruficornis. The sequence continues at coordinate 5,502,702 of OX401904.1, forward strand.
GCGTTCGGAATCCCCGATTCGCTATTTCCAATGGGAATTCCGTACGGAAATTCCGTATGTATGAGGCGGGCTTAATTCAAATTCGACAATCAAAATTCGCCGTCTTCTCCGATATATCGCGGCCTAAAATACTATTAAGCGCCGCCAACATAAAAGAGCTACGTAAAATCTAATGGCAACCAATATGGCAATATAGTCTTACCCAACCCGTAGTCTATGGCACTCCGTTTTAGGCACACGAGATCATATTCTGAAAGTACTATTCGCAAGGATCCAACTTTGAGGCTGAATGTATGACGTGCTGAATGAAATCGTCTAACTAGCCGTGTGCCCGATTCATCTCCTATTTACCCACTATTGGATGAATTTTCAACAATCCTTTTGAACGTAGCTTAGCCGTATTTACCTAGGAAGCACTATGTTTTAAGGAATTACGTTTATCCGAATGACACATGGTCGGAAGCCGAGTGCGCGATGATTCATTTGATCTAAAGCATAAGCGCGAACGTTAGCACGACGCATCAGACCTACGTTCTTTAAGGAACTCCTGTGCATAATTGCATACTTCTAGACCAGTTTAGACTGTGCGTTGTCTGTCAGTCAGTCGTAAGGAGTTTTATACATTAGATTCGTTCCAACTTGATCGATTTAGATTCAGAATTGTATTTTATAACATTAACGCTCAGTTGCACTTTCGTTAAATTAATTTTAATACCGTCATTTAACGCTTATATGTAAATAATTTGATTTGCCATTGATATAATGACAGTCGACTTTAAATTAAATGGACGTCTCTGCATCTGAGCGTAAGGTGTTATGTTTTCCATAAAGTTCAAATTGGGATTTGCGACTAGGTTTAAGACTACACTTTCAACAACAACATTATAAACTACACTACCAAGCCAACTAGGAACTCGAATGGAATACCGCTTCCCCGCCCGCACACCCGCCACCGCCTGCGGCTTCCCGCTCACACCACCCGCACACCGCCACCACCTTTTTGTGCCGGTGACGTCACATTTGACAGGTTCCTAACTGGCTTGGTGTAGTACGCATAGCGCTTATAACCTTCTTGTTCTGATAACCTTCTTTGGAACTTGCATGATGTGACCAACCTGGCTACAGCTTGGGCGCGATGAGTCCGGTCATGATGTCGAAGGTGTTACCGTCAGGCTGCACGCGCAGCTCTCCACTCGCGGTCTGTACCAGCAGCCAGCCCGCACAGTCCACGCCGGTGATGGTGCCCGACACGGGACTCGACGCGTCTTTGCTTTGCAGGCTAATCTCTTCGTCCCTGTAAGTTTATTTTTTAGCCTTAGCGCGTTTGTCCACCGCCGCCGTCACCGGCACGTCACCGAGAACGAGATGACGGCGCCGAAGTAGCGATACATGCATTGACTATGGCCGCCTGTCCACTGCGCGCCCGCCACCCGAGCGCCGTAATCCTGGCGCCGGAATTACGAGTAGTTCGGCGCGACCGCTAGAAATCGGCCCGAGATTGTGAAGGGCCGATGTGCCGGCAATACAAAACACGTTTGCCGCCACACCGACCGTTCGCCCGGTTTCTTTTGTTTTGTTTTGCTCGACAACTAACAGCAAATTGAACCACCAAGATCGTCGCGGTGGATAAACGATCGCCGTCACGTTATTTTGAACTCGGCACGAAATAATCTCGTTCTCGGTGACCTCCTTAGAGAATATGTGACGTCCCAGTGACGGTCGGTGGACAAACGCTGTTAGCCTTCTGCTATTAGTTATTTTATTTTTTCTAAATAGATTTACAGTCACATAAAGTGAAGATAGCAAAACAAATTGTAGTAAGCCGCATTATAGGGAAACCTTTGTAGGTGAAAAAATGTGTAACGTCACGACTTTTATCCCCGTTCGGGGGTAGTCAGAGGCTTGAGTGGCCATACACCACCACATTGTGGAGGTATTAACCAACTCAAAGCCCACGTTTCACTAGATAGTCAGAACCCAACGTGACAGGTGGTGAACCTTGTCGCCGTATATACAGGAACTGACTATTACCTAATCCCGAGGGATAGGTAGGTTTCCTCACGATGTTTTCCCTCACCGTCAGCGAACTGTAAATTATGCACATAGATGAAAATTCATCCATTGGTGCATGCCCCACCGGGGATCGAACCTGGGCCCTTCTGATTGTTAGCCCAACCTGTTCACCCTTAGGCTACAGTCGCAGTTAAGTCGCATTTTTTGTCAGAAAATAAAAAATAAATGTCTTTTATTACGTACGTGTGCAGCCAATACTCGTAGTACTGTTCTAGGAACGCGTCGACGCCCGCGGGCGTGTCGATGTGTTTGAGCACGCGCTCCAGTTGCGAGAAGTACCGCGCCAGGAACCGTTCTATAGAGAATGATGCTAGGGACGTGCGGTGCTGCGTGTTGTATTCTGCTATCACGTCGTTCACGCACGTCGTTGGCACGCTGTTCGATATGTTCACGCCAGTGCCTGTTGAAGAGCGATGCTATCAATCCCTCCTACCCATTCAAAGTCAAAGACAAGTCAAGGTTAAAAAATAATCATGTAAGCTAGAGGTAGCATTTATGAATCGTTAAAAAAACAATATTTTGGCGTTACCACCGTTCGTTATGTCGCTTCCTTTGAGAAGAGCCGGCAAGAAACTCAATGGTTACTCTTTTCAATAGAAAAAGAGTAATTGCATAAATTTTCAAACATCCTACATTCACCTCATTCCATATATGAAGTGCCTTTTGACGTAATCATAAAAAAATATTAATGGGTGGTAGAGCCAAGCTGTAGCCAATTGCTCGGCCAGGCTAGTACCACCCTCTCACAGAAGACCGGCGTAAAGTAGCTATTACAGCTGCGTTTGGTACGATGACTGAGAGTCGAAAACCCAACGTCTAGGATAGTTTGTGGTAATAGGATCTACTAGCAGCAAACTTAGTTAGTTCATAAACATAAGAAACCACATGACTTACCAACAACAACGATGACGTCATCGCCAGTACAGTTAGCAGTAGTAATAGTGCCACCAAGCTTCGTGTCGCGTCCATAGTGAATATCGTTGGGCCATTTTATTCTGTGAATAATACGATAACTGTGTTAGATGAGTGATCAATCGGACACGGCGAATTTCGATTGGTCCGTTTAATCCATGAACAATCAAAGACGCAGTCACACATATGCGGTGGTAATGCATATGTAAGACGAGCAGTGGTGCCCGGTTACGACCCTATTACTAAGCCCACGCTGTCCGTCTGTCCGTCCGTTTGTCAGCGGGCTGTATCTCACGAACCGTAATAGAGAGTTGAAATTAATTAAAAATAAAATAAAATTTAAAAATAAAGGGAGTCCCCATATAAGAAACTTGATATATTTGACGTTTTTATTCTACGGTGGTACCGAACCCTTTATGTGCGAATCCGACACGCACTTGGCCGGTTTTTTTAAATGGGACTAGGCCCGCCCCACACCTCCACCACCAACCAGGATCGACAATGGTGTCCAACGATGACGCCATGGTTTGACCCTCGACTAGTTCCGGGGAAAAGCTTAGTTTTCTTTGAACCCACACTAATTTAATCAAAAGAAAGGTTAGGAGGAGTTGGCTTATTGGTCTGTGAAACGTGTATATTTGGTACCTGTACTGTGTGTATTTACCTAATGTCTAAATCCTCATATCCGGGCAGCGTGCGTATGGCGAGTACGACCGCGAGCGCTGACGCGTGCTGTATCAGCGGCAGGGATGGCGTGATCTTCGTCCACAACTGTTTGCAAAAAATAATGACATGACCAAAAAATATTGCTGAATAAATACCTACTTGTTCGCCCTATTTGAGTCTAAAAAACTTGTTAATAAACTTCAGGGATCCCTCTATGACGCAGTGCGATTGCGGTGATCCCATCCATTCGATGCAAAACTTGCTGGGGCGTCCCTTGCGCTCGAAGGCCTACATGAGGGAGGACTTGAACGCGGCCTCATCCAACGCTATTAATGTGGCCAAATACCTAAACTAACTAACTCTAAAGTTTAGACCTTATTTACAAGGTATTTGCAAGGTATTTGGTGGTTAGCCACCAAATTTATTAGAAAGTTATGATGAATTTAAAATGGCATTACAAATCACTTTTGTTCCAAGAAATGCTTTATAAAACCTTTGTAAGGAGCCATCCGTAAATTACGTCACACGGATTAAATGATTTTTGACCCCTCCCCCCTGCTGGTCACATTTGTGAGACTCCCCCCTCTCTAGTGTGACGTCACAACTTTTTTACAATTTCGGGAAATATTCCAAATTTTTTGTTAACAGTTCTAATTTCGGTTTTAATACTTAGATATAGATTTTAAATAGGACGTCGTGAAACTTAGGAGCCCTGCAAAAAGGCACGGACCTGCAAAGACAGCGCGGCCTGCCCCGGCGGCGTGATCCACGCGTTGCCGGCGCGGCCGCGCGCCGCCATCTGGCGCCGCGCCACGCACGCCGCGCCGTGCGCCAGCGCACCCTGCATCACATGCTGCGTCGACGCTATCACGTCCGTGTACACCACCACACGACCCAGCTCACTTGTGGTTAGGTTCTGACAATAATACCTCATATTGAACTCCAGTGAAAAATCTATCTTACCATTTGAAGACGGCTGCTAAGTCTCCAGAATTCACTGGTCACCACCGATAAAAGCACAGGGAAAATAGAATTACATGCATTTTTATTTCCACTACTTCAATGTTGGTGTTAGTAAAATAAAAATACTCGAGATTTTGCAAACGTATCGGTAAAAGTGCAAACCTATAATTTTATCTTTTTCTAGGAGAGGTTCACATTATATTAGAGCATTTCCTGTAGGTAAAGAATATACGAAGTAGGACTGAAAAAGAGTTCTTAATGTTGAAATATTATAGGGGCGAGTTGCCTGTCGTTTAAATATTTTTTATAGCCAAGGATGGCACACTGACAGACGGTCCACCTGATTGTAAGTGGAAGCCACCGCCCAGGACATCTGCAACTTAAGGGGAGCAGACGCGGCGCTGATTTTATTCATTAAAAAGTGCTCACATCGAAATATTCAACGGTGGAGAAGTGTTCCGGGCACTCGTGCACGTACACGGGCAGGAAGGTGGCGGCGGGCGGGCGGCGCGGCGCCTCCCCCCGCGCGCACCACTGCACCGCCACGGCGTCGAGCTGCTGCACGCGCGCTCCGTCCACATCCACCCCACACGCCTCCACTACCGCCAGCTTATGCTGGCAACACACCACATTTTGTAAAACAACTTTATGCCAAGTGTCCACTGGCAAGAAATCTAGCACAAGTTGACTTGCGCAAGTGACTTTCAATGTGTAAACGCTCGCGCAAGTGGACTTATGCGACTTGATGCAAGTCCCAAGTTCCGGCATAATGCCAAGTGTCCACTGGCAAGTAACTTCCGCAATTTCTTGCACAAGTCAATTGCCGACTTGTTTCCACTGACTGCAATTTTACACAACCGTGTACACGTGGGACTTGCAGCAAGTTCGGCAAGTCGCAGAAGTACGAGCGCAAGTGCGAGCGTTTACACATTGGAAGTCGCTTGCGCAAGTCAACTTGTGCAAGATTTCTTGCCAGTGGACACTTGGCATAAGATGATTGTACAGTACGGACCAATTAACAAAAACATTGGGACAGTACATGCAACACTGAGAATTTAAAATAAGTACAATTGATACGATTGATATGGTGGCTATATTAATTGTTTGATAAGCAGGAATGCACCGTCACTACCCCATTATAATGACTAAATAATTACTATGATCAATGATAATTATTATATGATTTGATTGATGTCGATGATAAATGTATCTAACTATTTATGAAATGGCGATTGAATAAGTTAAATGATTTATTATTTTTAGCGTGAATATAATTGTAAAAAATGTATAAAATGAAGCGCTAAAGCGTGCAATTTTTTAAATTATTTAAACGTTTGTCAAAAACATTTAATTCATAAGTTATAACCATAGTAAAAAGTATAAGCATCGGTTATAAACTAGCCCCCAAATTTATAGAATGTTATGATCGACTTACACGAGCATTATAAATAACTATTGTTCCTAGAAATACTTATTGAAACTGGCTATCTATAAATTTGGCGGTAGGTGTTTCAAGAGTAAGAGAATAATTGACAATTTATGAGCTAATTTTACAAGCATTTCATTTATTGTTAACTTAGGGTGAGGGCCCCATTACCGCGAAGCGTTGCGTTGCGCCGTCGCTGCGTCGTCGCTGCGTTGTTTTACATATATTTTATAGTGGCATGCCACATTGATGCGTTGCGTCGTCGCATACGACGTTTCAACGGAGAGACGAAGCGGGGGAGAGTGATGCGCTACGCTGTCGGTGGGATGACGTACAGCGTTCCGCAGCTAGAGGGAGACGTGCGTATACGAAATGACGTATACGACGGCGTGGCGTCACCCTCTTGCGTTGCGACGTCGTGCGTCGTTGCAACGCAGATGTGGCATACAATACGTTGTCCGTTGCGACGATGCAGCGCAGCGCTAGTGGGGCCCGGCTCTTAAGATAGAATTACGTATTTTGAGATACTTTGAGATATACTTTGAGATTGTAACCACCAATTGTCAATTGTTAAATCAACGAACCGTTAGTCAGTAACCGATTTTTTATGTACTTATAACAGTCGATTACTGCTGTAACAATTCGTTAGTTTTCTAGTGAATTCGGCCGAAACAATAATTATATTCAAATCAAACGACTCTTGAAACATCTATAGTGTAGCGACATGTAAGTAGAGCTGCGTGCGCGCGCGGCGCGTCTCACCGGCCATCACACCGTCACGTGGCCGGGGCCCGCGCCCGCCGTCGGCCACGCCGCCTAGCGGACAACACCCGAACGTCACTTCCCTAATTAACGCTACAGGTGATGTTCTGATGATGATGCCTCATTCTGTATTCTACTGCACTAGGCATTCAATTATATTTTTAACTGCCCCATACCCAAACGAAAATTAAATACAGTTACTTACATTTGTCTATTTTTTGTTGTTAAAAAGGATCCCAGATCCAGAATATCTAACAAATATTGAAACATTAATAAGTGACAGAGATAAACATATTTGGTTTGGTTGCTGAAAAGAGCGCTATACTGAAATTGACTCATATGCCAAGTGTACACTGGCAAGTAACTTCCGCAATTTCTTGCAGAAGTCACTTGCCGACGTGTTTCCACTGACTGCAATTTTACACAACCGTGTACATGTGGGACTTGCAGCAAGTTCGGCGAGTCGCAAAAGTCCACTTGCGTGAGTGTTTACACATTGGAAGTCACTTGCGCAAGTAAACTTGTGCAAGTTTTCTTGCCAGTGCTGGACACACGGCATTATAACAAAACCAGACTGACTATACGTCACATAAAGTTAACGTCACAAGGGGGTTAGATAATAGACAAGACGACAAGACGTTACATAGTGGACAGGACAGATAACAAGACAATTAGAAACAAAGAGTGCCGCTAGAATACATAATGGTATAATGCAATGATGTGTTATCCGCCGAAATATAACCAAATGACGGTGTCACTAACAAGCTAAACTATACGTGAATACATACTTCAATATTTATATTATACCTATTCAAATATTACATCTAATATGCAAATGTCACACCACAAATCATGTTTACCTACTCATTCCTAGTAATCATAGATAAATATTATTAACTTCCTCATAGGAGACATTTATATTTTGATAACGGTAGCATGTGATCGTAGTTTGTTCTCGATTGATAAATCGCGTTGCTAGGCTATTAAGAACGACACAAATATACCCCTAGGAAGTTCGTATCTTTCACGTGTTGAAAGTCATTTATCAAAATATAAACATAACTCATGATTTCAGGAATAGCTTATTCAGTGGTGATGCAAGTACAATTCACGAGTGCGTGTCAACATTCGTATAAGATTAAGGCTCACATATATTCAGGGTAGCTTCACCGAACCGTAGTGCATTGCCAAAATCCACCTAAATCTTGAACCATACTACAGATAGGTCGCTAATCAAGCTAATGGGATTTCCATACAAACGTCATCCCCTTCATTTTACCCCCCTGAGATTAATTTTCAAAAATACTGTCTTGGTTTTAACCTAAGATATAGAGAAGAACCAAAGGTGGTATAAGGGTATAGCCGTTTAAAAAAATAATAAATCTAGAACATCTTTTGTTCTTAAACTTTTCTACTAAAGCCGATAGTCAAGTTACAAAGTTAAGTAAAAAAAATACACGTTTTTGGTTCTCCGTGTAAGTATACGAAACTCCTGTGCAAAATGTCATACTTCTAGTCTCACCTGTTTAGGTTGTGCGTTGTCAGTCAGTTAGTGGGGTTTTAATAAGTAGATTACATTCTTATTTATGTAAGAAGAGAGATTATGAACGCAGTTTTACAACGCGATGCGGTGCAGTGAGCGCCTATAATATTCGCGAACCTTAATGTACCCCACCTTACCAAGTTATAAATACTAATAAAACACGCCCTCGTGAATAACACTGCTAACATGTCAGATGAATAATAACTGGTTGTGCAATCTCACCACATGGTTGCCGAGGAAGTATCCCCTGGTGTACTGAATGTCGGCGACTTCTGCCGGCTGCTGCACGTGCAGGCCGAGCATGTCGCCGAGTATCTTGTGGATGATGCCCAGCCGAGCCTCGTTGCTTCTGATACCCTCCTCGCCGAGGTAGTCGCTAGGGTCGGCTTCTAAATGGATCTATTGGCAAGTAAAAAAGAAATATGTTAGCACTTTTAACGTCTCACTCCTGGGCACCGGCTTCCCCTCATTGCGAGGGGGATTCAGGCCATAATTACCACGATGGCCCAGTGCGGGTTGGTGGATTTCACATGTCTAAGACATGCAGGGTTCCTCACGATGTTTTCCTTCACCGTAAGTAAATGATAATCATATTAAAGTTATGATTCACACCTCGATTACGAAAAATGCAGAGGTGTGAGCCAGGGTTTGAACATAAGAACTTAAGCCTGCAAGACGCCGGCTTAACCAACCACTATCACTATCACTGCTATCACTGCTTTTCATAATCAATGCTTTTCTAATTAAAAAAAAAATGCTTTCTGCTCTTCTCTGGCAAGTCAACTGAAGGATATATATTTCATGTATAGTTTCACCAATTCATGTAAAGTAGAATCAAACATTGGCCATGTTAAATTTATAAATCACATAGACTAGATTTGAACTGTGTGGTATTGGCATTTGAGTAGCTAAAAATAGTTAGTTGGTTGATTGGTGCATAATGCCAACATTTGATTGCACATGGCCAATAAAAGGTGGCTAGTTATTGGTCTCAAAGAGCGACAGCAGCAGGCCGAGGCCGAACCCAATGTGGCGCCCTTGAGCCAGCTGTCCCCCTGCCTTTAGGGTGCGTTTCCACTGACGCGGAGCTGGGCGGAGCGGAGCGTACCGTGAATTGGCCAATCGCAGTGCTTGCAATCTCCACTCCGCGCTTGGCCCATTTCAATTGGCCAATCACAGTCCGCCGCTCCGCTCCACTCCTCCCAGCTCCGCGTCAGTGGAAACGCACCCTTATAGCTGGAGCGCACCTTTCATTCGCCCTATGTCCGGGTGAAGTTGTAGAGGCCATTGGCCAATAATGTATAGTCCATCAAAAAAGCTAGTGATTTTTTTTTATAGGCTAGCGGTGGCAAAAAAGCGAACGGCCCGCCTGATGTTAAGCAGTTACCGTAGCCTATAGATGCTTGCAATACCAAAGGCATTGCTCGCACATTGCCGACCTGAAGGGGAGTGGCACGGAGGGAGGGGAAGGGGGGGTGTTGTGCTTAGTACTGACTTGTGAGAATATGGCGATGCCGCGGTTGGTGAGGTCGGTGGCCTGCAGCAGCGAGGGCGTGCGCCACGTCTCCTCGGAGGCCAGCACTTGGATGTCCAACTCGTGGCCCGGGTGCCCGGTGTACTTCGACGGCCTGGTATTATACATCGCTAGTTCAAATAATATCATTGGGTGTTTGACTAATAACAGATTGAGTACTTTTAAGGTTCCGTACTAAAAGGGTGCCAACGGAACCCTATTACTAAGCCTCCGCTGTCCGTCCGTCCGTCTGTCAGCGGGTTGTATCTCACGAACCATAATAGGTAGAGAGTGAAATTTTCCCAGAATGTGTATTTCTGTTGCCGCTACAACAAATACTAAAAATAATATTTAAAAATAAAGGGGGCCCCATACTTGATATTTTTGAGTTTTAATCTACGGTGGTACGGAACCCTTTATGTGGGAGTTCTACACGCATCGGCTTTTTTTTTCATACTGGCATCAGTGGGATCTTGTGGTGGCTTCTTTTAATTTACATAGGTACATCCGGTATTTTGTCTAATACGTGTTATATGTGATATCTAGCATTACTAAGGCTCCTCTAGTGGTGACCCGTGAGTATAGTGGACTTGTAAGCAATCTATGGTTATATTAATCAAAATGTATAACCTTGTGTTCTACTGTTATTAAATCAGCCAGTCTTTTTTCAGCCAGTCTAAGTAAGTTGAATGTTATTATAAATAAAATAACCGAGGAATATGTAAGTATAGTTTCATAGATTGTATGATACAAAACTAATGCATACTGTAAGTAATAAATTATAGTAAAGTCACATCTAAACACACACATGCAAAATGTAGGTACCCTATAAAAAAAAGCGTTCGGCCTGACCAGGAAAATAATAAAAACAAATCATCATGCAGGTAAAACACAGGGAATGATTAGGTATAGGTACTACTCCACCAAGCCAACTAGGCGCTCGGATGGAATGCGGCCTCCGCGCCCCCACACCGCCACCGCCTTTTTGCGCGGGTGACGTCACATTTAACAGGAGCCTAGTTGGCTTGGTCGACTAGTAAAATGAATGAAAAAACTAAAAACCATCATAAACATATGTTTTTATTTTCCTGGCCAGGTGTATAAATTTAACTACTTATTAATTTTTTCTAACATTACATGAAAGTCGTTATAGGGACAAAATAATAATAATTTCTATAACAATAGTATATTTTGCGTACCGATACATATTATTTTCCTGACTTGCTCTGCAACATTTCATTATCACATTATTTAAAATGCTATTCAGCCAATCGGCATGAAAACATAGATTATTCAAGTGTGGAAAGGCATATACAGATTTCTAGCGAATCTTTCTAACTAGTTTATATTCTGTGATGAAATTTTAATAACATCTTGTATAATGTAAGGAGTTTTTGTAATAAGAGTGATACCTATTTCTGAAGTTAAATGGCCTGCGCACACTGGCGGACGGCAGGGAAGAGTATTTTAATTTTATCAATCGAATTTAATACTTATCCAATTGAAATAAGGTGCTCCAGCGTGCTCTTCGGTGCACCGAGATGCTCCAGGGTCGATCACCGAGGGTTGAAATATGTACCTTATTTCGATTGTATAAGTATTAAATTCGACTGATAAAATTAAAATGCTCTCCCCTGCCGTCCGCCAGTGTGCGCAGGTCAACATTTAGAGTTATTTGCATACCGATAGGCTTATCGATCACAACACTTTAGTGGGCACAAACACCGATATTCTTACAAACTGTAAAAGTTACTTACTGTCTGTCACTCTCAGTGGAGAACTGTTTCTTGGCGGGCGATGCCTGGTAGCAGAATATGTGATGCTTCATTTTCACCGACTTCCACTTGTCGTAAGTGAATTGAACTATTTCATTTTCACGAACCTAAAAAGATACAGTCGGTAAACAATCTTTCTGGTTATGAATACCAGCTCGGTAACTCGGCAGCATTTAGTATTTTATCGTTAACAAAGCATCTTCCAAGAAAAAGCGGGCTATGTCTCATTTGTAAGTTTTTTCGTCATAGGTTTATTTCCTTCCTTTAAAGAAACATAAATGTCTCGATTTGACTGTATCTTGAATTGTATTTGAGAAATAAATTAGCATAGCATTACAATGTAGGTCTTTTGAACATGCCACTATTTTCTCGTCACATTATTATTTTTGTTACGGTATAATTTTCGTCACCGTATCATAGTCGTCACAGTATCATATTCGTCAGTGTCATTGTCGTCAGGGTATCATATTCGTCACAGTACCATATTCACCACCCTATCATTTTCGTCGCCGTATTATTTACGTATTCGCGTTGTGTTATGTTGTGTGTATATAGTGTTTACCTCGGCGGTCTTATAGTATGGCAGCACGGCGTGCAGCAGGTCGGAGCAGAGCGCGAGCAGGCGGCCGCCGGCCAGCAGGTGGGCCAGCAGCAGCGGCGCGGCGCGGCCCACGCAGCCCGCCACCGCCACCAGCGCCGCGCGCCCGCGCCACGCGCCCGCCTCCAGCGCATCCCGCGACACGCTATACAGCGTGTACCTACACGATACAGGTTTTTTTTATGGCCCACCTGATGTTGGGTAGCGATTGTAGCTTTGGGGCGAACACGTTGGGCTAGCAATCAGAAGGTCCCAGGTTCGATCCCTGGTAGGATATGCACCAATGGATGAATTTTCATCGATGTGCATAATTTACAGTTCGCTGACGGTGAGGGAAAACATCGTGAGGAAACCTACCTATTCCTCGGGATTAGGTAATAGTCAGTTCCTGTATACACGGCGACAAGGTTCACCACCTGTCACGTTGGGTTCTGACTATCTGGTGAAACGTGGGCGTTGAGTTGGTTAATACCTCCACAATGTGGTAGTGTATGGCCACTCAAGCCTCTAACTACCCCCGCATGGGGATAAAAGTCGTGACGTTATTTTACTGATGTTGATAGAGACGTTATTTTACTGATGTTGATAGATGCTTACAATATCAAAGGCATTGCTTGCACGTTGCAGACCTGAGAGTGGGACAGATGAAGGGGAAAGGGTGGAGGGAGGGGTGTTTGTTAGGACAGTGCACACGCTATACACACGAGGGGTTATCACAAATGATAGTTAATGTTTTTGACTATTACGAAAATAATAGTTATCATTTCTGACGAATTGGAAATAACACATCTAGTGGGATTAGCACACACGCCAAGACAAGATTTTTGTCACGAAATATGTCGCACCGAGTCGCTCTCTCTCTTTCTTAATACATTGGAGAGAATGAGACAAACTCTATTTATCTCGCGTTTTGTCTTATCACGGTCGGCTGAACTACTAGTGTAGATCCCAGAGTATACTAGTCAAATACTGAACTATCTTAGTATTAGATTATGTGGCTTAGTGGTAATGAGGAATGTGGCCATATCCTAGTGAGAGTTCCAGAAGTTACATAATTCAATTATAAACAAAATAATACAGTTCTTAATTATGTTGATATTTAAAGTGTAGTTATATTCTGATAACCTGAGGACGATAATACGATTGTGTAAACTTGGAAGTTTTTAAACTACAGATTAATATTAAGTCAGAGGTTACTCGGCGAAGGTCATCGGATTCGCAAACAAATTGTAATCCATAATCTCATTTGTTCTGGAAGTTACTCTATAAGATGATATAAAAATTTATGACACTCACACTCACCTATCACAATCCAATACTTTTCTAAGCGATGCTTCTAAATTATCTCTAGCCGCTACACTATCTGAATATATCAACACATTCGGCGATTTGGTATTGACTAATGGACGGGAACTTTTCATAGACTTTGGAGTGCTCTGCTGAGATGATGAACTGGGCTTTTCCTCCTTCACGGTAGGGTAACATTCTATATGGGACTGCGGCCTCTTAGGCCCTGTAGTACTCACTATCCTCTTATGTGTGGTAACAGACTTAATTTGACTGGATATGTTTAACATAGAGGAAGACAACTGACTTGTGCCCTTCTTCAAATCGAGTTTAAGACTAGATTTCTTTGGTGTGATTTTATGCTGTATTTCCACGGTGACATTCTCTACCACCACTTCATTGTCCTCAGGATGGGACCCTACTACCTCCTTTCCTACAACCTCTATAGTTTCTATGTTAACTTTACTATCATCCTGTTTATCGCTATCTTCGTCAGAAGAGAGAGATTTACCAGTGTTTACACTAACATCAGCTAAAGTGACTGGCCTCTTGACTGGTGTTACATCATGTATCAAGTCACTACTACCATTCATTTGTATAGTGTTTCTCGTATCAGACTTTATGTCAACAACTTTGGAGAGTTTTCTTAGAAGTCCGGCATGTACCGGCCACTGGAATGCATTATGGGGTAGTTTCAGACTGTGTTGAATGTCACTGCGGAGACTTCTCATAGACGGGTCTGTTGCTTTGTTTGGATCGCCAGACAGTTGAACGGCTAGAATAGGGTTGACACATTAATTTTATACAAGGAGAATACAGTATAAACTCTATATAGCGTTACTGAAGGGACTGCGCATTTTATCGCGTTATGTGGAGTTCCCGTTAAATAGAGTGAAGATAAATTCACATTATTTTACTATTATAATACTATTTACTAATAAAGTATAAAACTTACAAACATCAAACATAAATATTGATACAAATATCAACGCTCATTGCTTAACGACAGTTTAGCAGCCGAGGTAAACATGTGCAAGGTGGTTACAATAAACAAAATAACGTATTTCTTAGAATCTTCGGTACGTATGATGCCGACAGTCGAGGTAAATACGGGCTGGACAATAAAGCAATAATAAATAGACAAAAGAAAGAACACAACTGCAGTTCTTATTTATTTCGTCAACTTAGAAAGCCCTGTTTATTGCTTAATAATGCCGTAATGTTGTCGTTATGTAGAGTGCGTGTAACGCTACACAAGGTGTACCATTGTATGGACACTCTGTGTCTCTACAACAAGGTAAACCAACCAAAGACGCGTAATTTCGACGTTTTAAGGAGTTTAAGGTTAAATCGATCCACGTTAAATGGAGTTTACACTGTAATACAAAAAAATATATGTATTAAAATGAATGATGATGTAACTAACTTTGTATCCTTACAACCGGTAAATTATGGTCAATGACAAATTCACCACCGATGAAGTTGAAGCCAATAACACTCAGGTG
Source organism: Drymonia ruficornis (assembly GCA_947859195.1). Taxonomy (NCBI): domain Eukaryota; kingdom Metazoa; phylum Arthropoda; class Insecta; order Lepidoptera; family Notodontidae; genus Drymonia; species Drymonia ruficornis. The sequence goes on from OX401904.1 coordinate 5,517,725, forward strand.
TTCCATGTTTGTTTTCAGCACTATGGCCAAATGTGAGCCCGCCTTCCAAGCAATGGGCTGCCCAATTGATTCCAACTGCAATCAGAAAAGCAGTACAATATAAAGACAAGCCATGTTATAAGATAGATAATGAGTACATTATTTTATGTCCATCTATCGTACATCAGTAGGGAAAGACTGAATGATACAATTTGTTGACATTATTTTAAGGATTGATTATCTAAATTGGCATTTACAGCCAGATCATATATAGCAAATTAGGAAATCATTATTAGGTAGCTTCTTTAGTGGTAGTATGGATGAGACTGCCAGTTCCTGTTCACCAAAAATCTGCTATTGGCTCTTAACACGGATGTCAAGATTCATACACGAATGAAAAAAGTAAAACTAAATTTAAAACATGCTTTAGCGACCGCTTGGCACAGAGATTTGAGCATAGGCTGCCTGGCTGCACTGACTCCCAGCACATGCAAATTGCGAAAACAGCCTTTTCATAATAATTATTTGCCCTGGTCTGGTTGTCATAGTTACATGCATTGCTTTGTTTGAGACCATACAGTTGGTGTGCTAGTCTGGTGATATTTATCATTCTTACATTTGTAACATCTTGGCTGCTGTTGTCATGGACGTCCATTTCACATTCAAACAATAAATCAACATCAAGGTCCGTGACTGGAGACAGGTCACTGGAGCCGAGCGGCAGGCCCCCGGCGCACGACACCCAGTCACTGATCTCAATGCATTGTGTTGGCTTCATGCTACAGATTCTTATCGCATTTGTATAGTCCAGTAAATCACAAAGATATGCATTTTTGGGATTTGTACACAGCTTCGAACTTAATGTTGGGGTTTCTGAAAGAATAGAATATTATTTTGGTAAAGAATAAACATTGCATAACTTAAGAGTGCATGGAAAACAAGCTTTTGGTGGTTACCCAATCAAGTTTGTACTTATTAGGTACTTACATCATGTTTATCAGTATTTTATTATGATTAATAGTAATGTACTGTACCTGCAGCGTTTTCAGGAACTTTACAAAAAGCTACACTCGTGTTACCACTCAGAAATTCAAGGAGTCGAGCCCGAAAGGAACGGATGCGCCAGGTTTTTATAAAAGTCATTGCGATGTATATTGGCGTGAAAAGCATCGTCGCAGCCGCCTAAGCTGGTGAATTATTAATTTAACACACCACTACCACACCATTTCGTACATAATAGTATCGCAACAACGTTAAACGCGATACAAATTTGGGTTATCGATTCTAAAGTGAAGTGAAGTTGATGCAGTATGTACCTAATCGAAAATTAATGTAAGGAAACAAGTAAAACTATATAAATAATACACAGTAACTAAAGGCTGATCCTAAGGAATAATTTCACACCCACGAATTGCTTTTTAGATTGTTTTATTTACTATAAAAACAATTAATTAAAATCCGAAAACAATTTCCTCGGTCACCTCTCGCGCGAGCGAATATTATGATACGTTCCGTTTATCGTAGTTTTGTACCACAAATTATAATTTGCAAAGTTTTGCTTATGTTGAAGAGTGTTTTGAACCCATTTATTTTAAGATTTTCTTTCTTCAATATACTTTCATAAACCATAGCAATAAACTTTGATTTTTATAAATAACGTAAGTTTGAAAATACAAAGTTTAATTACGTGTAAAGGAACAAAGTTTCCTGTCCAATATCATCATATGTCAAATTCAGACGCGTTCTGAAATTCATATTGTAGCTTTGTAAAAACTTGTTAAAATAAAAATATGGGTTATATACCTTTATTAATTTTATATTTTTCCGTTGTTTCAAATATTATTAAGATATTAATAATATTTGAAACAACGGAAAAATATATTTATTGTTTTATAAGTAAATAAAGCGAACTTCCTAATTTCGTTATAGGTACCTACTCCAAAATTAAGCATAATTTTAAAATTAAATTGTTAAGCATGCCATGCCGTATAGATGAACTTGCCCCATATGTATGTCCACCAACACCACACTAATGTATGCCATACATTGGCCATACACGATACGGTCTACCGGAGATGTTGCCTGCGCAGGTCGGATAACGTGTTGGGTCCGGTAATAAAGCGGTTAGGAGCGGTCTTCAAAAGAATAATTGATACTCGATCTTGTTCCGGTCGCCTGCGCCATATTAAAAAACTGCACGGGTCTATTCCCACACACGCTCCGGTTTATACTCACCTGCACAGGTAGACCTTTCCGGTACACCGTAGCGCAGTACCTATAATCTACTGCATGGTTGTTTATAGGTCCGTTTGGTGAACTTGGCCCCAACTAGGCTACTTACCTACTACTATTAATAAAAATTATCTCGCGTAAAAACGATATAAGCTCCTATAATTAACCTTTATTACCGCCTTATCGTCATTTGGTACCTAATAAAAACATTTTATAAACATTACATTTATTTAGACATTGCTATAATCCCATCTCCCTTTCGTTAGGCGCAAAGTAACCGTTAGGTACTAATTAGGTAACTACTTACCTAATTAGATAAGTGCAAGATTAGGTACCTACTAAATCCTAATTTGAGTAGGCACCTCTACTGACTAATACAACCAGTTTAAGAAATGAGGAAGTTAAAGCTGTGATGATAAACAAACAAGAACCACTTTGAAAGATCCTACCCAGATACCTACCTATCTAGGTAAAGTAAGGTATGGTATGACTCACCTTCATGAGCGATTCGAAAAATTATATTTGTTTCAAAACTTATAGCTAAGGTTGCCCTAATCTTCCGAGTTCCGACTCATTTTTTCTATATTGATTCAAATTTAGCTTTCCTTCGTCAAACCTCGGCGTCATCGTTGGTCACCATTGTCAATCCTGGCGCAGTATAAAAAGGTTGCCCTTGCTATCCTATTGAAATATATGAGGGTAGATTTTAAAAGAACAATATAATAGCTATCTACGTGACCTCCCGCTTGTATCCCTCGGCAATAAATTAAGTGAACACAACAATGAATAGTATAACAAATTAAAAGGGAACTGATAATCGGACGTTGTTTACTAGGGCTCGGTGCGAGTGATAAAAGTACTGATGATATTTGCATTGGCGTAGTCGAGGTTCGCAGCGCGCGAGGAGTGCCCGCATGGACGACCGCGAGACCGCGTATGATAGTGCCACCGGCAAATACAAAATGGAGCTAAACTTTATAACGACCCTAATAAAAAGACACGATGTGAATCATAATGTGAAACAGTGCTTCAAATCAAAGAAACCTTTCAGTGAGTAAATGTTTTAACTTTTGTTCAAAAATAATGTAAGTTCACCTATAGATGCTAACCTTCTTATATAGGTAGGCAATGATCTCCTAAAAGATTCGTATCTCACACGGGATCCGTTATCCTAAGCGGCTATAGAATATAAAGATACGGGATGCTAACTTGGTTAAGACAAATCTTGTAGTCTACCGCATCTTGCTTGACCCATGACTCCTAAACCTAAGAAATACAGGTACATACTACGTACGCACTTACCTTTAAAATATCATGTTGACCATTAAAGATTCCAAGATGTGGCCGATTTGAATTAAAAATTGTTATAAAAGTCGAATAACGAAAAAAATACAAACCGCAGTTAGGTTAAACTTTTGTAATAGAACTTAAGTAGATACCTCTGTGCAAATAAGGACATCAGTCATCGTTGTTAACAGTGCTCCTTTTGTTCTACTTACCTAATAATTGGATACCCCCATAGGTTTCTAGTAACTACACTTCAACGGAAACTCTTACTTATCAACATATTCTATCCCATATGGTTCTGCCGAGTTTTACCGACTTATCGCACATTATCGTGCTTATCAAATAGTGGCTATATAAACAGAACAATTAGGATATTAAGTTTACCTAATGAGAGATTATAGAGGAGCCTTTCTAATCGATTGGAAATTTTAAAACGATTCTCCAACATTCGCGGATCCATGTGTCTTTGATATACAATAGTATAAGTTAAGAATAGTAGGTATACCTAATTGTTTAATATTGCTTAATATTAAACAACAAAGTTCATTGAACTGCCAGATTTTGTGTTGAGGTTGACTGATATCGGCCCTATTTGCATGCTTGTTATCAGTGCATTAAAACTGCGTTATTAAACTGATCTAGTTAACTTTGTTGATGATAAATTACGTGACCACAATCAGACGCGACTTAACGTTAAGAAAAATCGTAGCTTTAACACTCACCTACTTGTACCCACTAATTATAGAAAGTAAGCAAGTTGTTTAGGGACTATGAAGTGCATCAAAACATACATTGATATGGTTTTTTTTATTATGAATCCATCAATTTAACTGTCAGGGTTTTCCGGACAATAGGAGCTTTAGTAAGATGTTTCATATGCTGTGAGTTCCTTCGGGATTTTCGGGTTCACGATTAGCATTTGATAGGCAGAATCCAACGATGAAAGATAAACATTCCGAACCAATTAATTAATTTTGAACCAAATACCTAATACCTCTTCAATTGTTGTGTACCTACCTACCTAGTTTGAATTGTGGTCCATCATCACCAGATCAGAAATATATTGTAGGTAGGGTACCTACCTAATTCCTCTAATCGTTTCTATTGAATTTACTATTATTTTTGAATATTTTTTAAATGAAATTTGTAATTGAAAGAGGTTTTGAAGTTTAACGTGGTCCCTATACGTTATACTTATAGCAAATGAGCCAACGGATTCATTAATTTGTTTTCGTAATTAAGTCACCGTTTTGAGCCTTAGTAAGCCCTTAAATAGATCGACTGAAGTCACTATCACTGCATTATAATATCTATTCCGGAATTCAGATGCATTTAATTTGGTTTCCCTTCCGTCTATGAGGATGTCCTGAAACTATGCGATGTTGGTGTTGGTCCCGATAAGCTTTGCCAACTATGTCGTATTCTAGGACGAATCATTTGAAGCTCGTTACTGGGCAGCTCCGTTTGAGTAAACAATAACATGTTTATTTTTATTTTCAGTTAATAGAAAAGAAGAGGTGATGGCGATAAAGAGCAAATTCCCTACCAAAATACCCGTAAGTACCTCCTACTCTTAAGATTTCTTTCCATTTACCAAAGCTACATATTTCTTTTCTGCCACCTTTAACAATTGACGACCGCTTGGCGCCACTGTTCGAGCGTAGGCTGCTCCGCTCACTGCATCGGGTGGTTGCGGGTTCGATTTCCGCCAGAATTTTGGAAACGGCCTTTTTGTAATTTGCCCTGGTCTGGGTGTCACTGGGATCGCCCCCAGTCCATTGTAAGATGCCCATAGTACAAATTTTGCTTAATTTTGGACCATACAGTTGGTGTGCTAGTCTGGCGATATTTATTTTAATTTATTATTCAACATTGCAGCTAATAGTAGAGAGGTACCACAAAGAGCGAAGCTTACCGACACTCGACAAATCCAAGTTCCTGGTTCCCGAAGACATCACCATGTCACAATTCCTAGTCATCATACGGAACAGGATAAGAATCAAACCGAACCAAGTAAGTAACTTTTCCACCTAATTTGCATTCTAAATAGAGAAACGCTAACGAAGAAAAACCCCTTAGGACATAAACTGAGGCAGATACTTCACTTAATAATCTATTAGCCAGAAGACGAACACTTGGATATACCTACGACAGGTCTTTCTAGCGGTCCTCCTCCATTCGCATCCACCGGCTTTCTGCGACACGTGATGTCATTGGTTCCCCTGTCTCTCGGCTTGTGAGTGTCTTCCAGGGGCGGAATTTCGTCAAGTTCTGCCACCTCCGAAATTTTGCCACCCTAGGCCGGGCCTACTCGGCCTACCTATAGGGAAATCGGCCCCTGTTGTGTTCTAGAATTTTTCTTTTCATTTCCGCCCCAACAGTAGTAGTCCGCCCAATAGTTTGTAAGTGGGCTTTGATACGAGTTCCGTAACTACTTGTGTACCTAAAGTACCTATGTGATGCCTTACTTCTTGGATGACTCATGATTCTTCTTCAAACAGAATATTAGTTCGTTCATATTAATATACTTACAAGAGTACATACTACTATTGATTACATAAACTCCAATCAATCAATTATAGTCAAGTAGATAAATTACATTAATTATAAAATGATAAAATAGTGCTTATGGAAACACTAGGTATCTAAGTACCTATTCAGATTGTGTTCGCGTGTTCAAGCGCCACTGCGTCTGCTTGCGTATGCATTAGACGACTCGTAGGTTAATAACAAAGAAATTGGTTTATATCAACCTAAGATTGAAACAACTTTTTTACAGTTGGTAGGTATCTTGTTTTCTTGTATTGTTTACGTCTGGTACCTAGTATCTTTCCTGTTGTACTTTGTACTGTTGTAGAGTAAATAGGTGTGCCCAGTATGCCTCACATGCCTCGCCCGAGCACTCATGTTACGACATTAGGTATATGTTTGCGTTGCGACGTCAAAACTGAATGCTCGGGCGCGGTGCGTGGTGCGCCTGATGAAGATGCAGTCAATTACGAAAAAGGCAATTTCTGAAATTAGTCTCGACCAAAGATATTATAATAAGAGGTCGCGACGCTAAAACTATGAAACAACATTTGTCAAATAAGTAATCTTTTCTTTATAGGCGCTATACCTGATAATTAACAACAAGTCAATGCTGAGTATGAGCCTCACTATGGCCCAGGCTTACGAGAACTACGGCGATGAGGACGGCTTCCTGTACATCACATACGCTTCACAAGAGGTGTTCGGCTACCAGGATGGTGAGAGTTGTTTTCATAATCTTCTTCTTCATAATGATAACGCGTAATTTCTAAGCCCTTCATGATCATGCTATAATCAATAATCTTATCTATTATACCACTACGAAAATGTCATTATCGTAAAAGTTAAACGAGGGCAAGATAAATAGGCCCGTGTCGCTTTTTTAAAGTATAATCTTCACGTATTAATGTGTTTTAAAAAATGTGCTGTTTCAGATATGAAAAGCAAACCATCGAATAAGGAGGTGCAAGCGATTAGACATAGGTTTCCAAATAAAGTACCGGTAAGTGGTTCAACATATTTAGATTAAAATAATAGTAACTAAAACATAATGTAGCGTGGGTCCGATATACCTATTAGGATGATGTGGTACCTCCACACGTAGGTCAATTTTATGACGACTATTAGTACCTAATTAACTAATGATGTATGTAGAGTCTACACCGAAGTTAGTTTTTGTAGAGCTATGTTACGAATAAGCAAATTAATATTTTGAATAAGTTTAAGCCCCAAAACTACAGAAAGTTTAAAGTTATAATGGACTTATACTGGCATTACAAATGACTTTTGTTCCTAGAAATCCTTTGTAAAACCATTGTAACCTGGCTAAAATCTATTTTGGCGGATAGAATGTTATCATGTTGCAAAGTCTTGCTCCACAATGTCACTTCGGTGTAGAAGTTTTAAAGCCGGACTATTATAGGTTGAGTGATCTTTACGAGCTAAGTGGCACGGAATAACTTGGCTAATTGGCAAATGCGAGCTCAGTCTCGCGTCGCCGAAGAAAGCGTGGACACTGCGTGTGAGAGATTTTGGGCGACGAGTACCTAATTGTTTTAAATAATATTTTGACGTGTGTGTTGTAGTTATTCGTGGAGCGGTATGTGCGTGAGCGAGAGGTGCCCGCGTTGGGCAGGAACAAGTTCCTCGTGCCGCAGGAGCTCACCATGTCACAGTTCCTGTACATCATCAGGACCAAGATGAAACTCAGAGACTCGCAGGTACCCAACACTTATATTACTTCTAATAAATTGTTTTAAATAATTAGGTACATAATTAATTACGACAGTCAGTCATATTGCGGATGGTTTTAGAACTAAATTATAGAATTGGACTTTTTATTTAGACTAAATAAATTGACAGCTAGAAATTTCACTTTTCTGAGAAATTGAACCTTGATTTGTTCAACTCATACCCAATTTCTGTAAATTAATTACTTCGTTAGTTAGACATGATTTTAAAAAAAGAAGATTTAACGTTTGCAAAATAACACCAATCCACACATTTCTGCAAACCAGAACCAACCCAAATGCGACTACGCGATGATTGGTTTCATTTTACAAAAGGGCACGTGGGTTGGTTTCAAGTTTAAATGCTAGTAGGTGCGTCTGTTGATCTTTGAATATTTCACTGTACTTTTGCTATCTAACTATTTACATTCTGACTATTTCACTATTCACACTATTTTTCTTTCTCACTATTTTATTTCTATGTTGTACCTATTCCCATGTACGTCATTAAAAAGTGACACGTTTCGTCGTCCCCAGGCGCTGTACTTACTGGTGAACGACAAGGTGCTGGCGAGCCACAGCATGACGATGGCGCAGGCGTACGAGCAGTTCCGCGCGCACGACGGCTACCTCCACATCACGTATGCGGCGCAGCAGGTCTTCGGATGAACGTGAGTACCCTTCTTTAGTATATTATATCAATGCCTTCATTATTATCTATAAAAAATATAACGTCATGACTTTTATCCCCATTCGGGGGTAGTCAGAGGCTTGAGTGGCCATACAACACCACATTGTGGAGGTATTTAGCCAACTCAAAGCCCACGTTTCACCAGATAATCAGAACCCAACGTGACAGGTGGTGAACCTTGTCGATTATTATTTACTTTAGAGGAAATATTGCCAGGCGGACATTTAAAGGATCCGAGTTTTTGTTTTTACTTTGGCAAAATAATAAGTAGACTCGGCTGTAGGAGCCTCCGACAGCCGAGTATACCTAATAGGTACCTACTAATTATTTTGCCAAAGTGAAAACAAAAAAGACTCGGACCCAGTGCAGAAGTGAATATAGTTTGGTTTACCTTTGGCAAAATAATATACGTGTGTATTATACGCGGCTGCTGGTTGGAGCCTCCCCTAATGTGTCCCACACATCACGGTCCTTCGCCACTGACATCCACCGTTTCCCATGAGTGGCGTCTGGGACCACGTGGTCCAGCTCGGAAATATTATCAGACGTGTCAAATTAAATTTAGTCGTGATTTGGGTATAATTCGCTGTTTTAATCATACATTCCGACCATAAGGAGGCAGGAAATGTAGTAACACGTGTAGTTTTTATAACAACCTACAGAATAGGGGTCATTGCCGATGCTAACCCTGAAAAAATATGTTTTGTTTTGAAAAAAAAATACATATTTTTCTTAATTGAGAACCTTCAACTTCTCGGTTCAAGTGTGTATCAGGAATATTCTATCACTGAATGACTTAAATGAACTCTTAATCTAGAGTTGACTGCATGTTTTACATGTTTACGCTAATATTTCTCAATGGAATAATAGGTATTGAGGCGTTAACCCTGGCCCGATTGTCTCGCGGAATGTAGGGTTCAATGCTCAGTGTTACACGCTCCTAGTCAAGGGTAAATCAACTTAATCACCACTGCTATCTTCCGTTTATTAATAGAAGTTAAATTTTAATAATAAAAAAATAACACAGTTGGAAAACAAAATGTTTTTCGAAACGTGTAGTTTGCCAACCAGCCAGCGCGGTTGAATATGGCCTGAATCCCCCTCGCGTTGAGGGGAAATGTACTCGATATAATAGTAATAGACTCGCCCCCTATTACATTGGGACATACAATCCTATGCCTTCGCGGAATACAGTCGTGATGGTGTATTTCAATAATGGTTCATTTCATACCCTTTCACTTATGAATGATAGGCACGTCTATTATAAATAAACGAAAAATAAATAAATAATAGTTTATTTCGGATAACATATCCATAGGTACTTATCTAAAACTTATTATTACATTTTATCTAAAAACTATACATTACTTACTTATATTAATGCTTATCTGGAAATTGAACTTACTTGTAATACTAAAAAAATATTATCCATTTAAAATAGGAGTCACAAACAATATATCTACTAATTATAGGTACTGAGGTTTAGGTAGTTTCAAGTCATCCTAGCAGGACATTCCGTTTTATTGGGAGGCCTTAATAAACCAGAATGCGTAAAATCCAGATAAGAAGAAAATGTGTACCTATACCTAGATGTTAACAATTATCTCAATCACCGTGATTTATTGAGAGAGTTATTTTGCAACTAAGTAAAGACATTGAACGTCAACGTGCAAGAAAAACAAGCTAATTTATTGCATGTCAATGCATTACAACACTGATAAAACATAGGTACAATTGAGTACCGTGCATAATTAAAACTCAGTATAAAAATATCGGTATATTTTCTGATTGTGGTTTGGTTACAGACTGTGCGACTCAGTGACAGTTTTTAGGACATTTAGAACATAATCAGTTCGTTTCTATGCCACCGGTTGGAAAAGCAATATTCTCTCCATCTGTTCACAATATCCGCTATCTCAACAGGCCATGGCTATGTCAACTGCGCCAATTAAAAATAATTGTAAATGTATTTTTGCACGGAGGCTGGCAACGATAGCAAATTATCATTTTGTAAAAATTAGCTCGTCATTGTAACCTATATCGAGTTACTTTTTATATCGCCGTAATTATGTAAGTCGTGAGAGTGAACGGCCGGCTATCAGCTGTTGCTAACTGCACAGTGATAAGCCAATCTTGACCGCTAGCAAAATATCTATTGCTTAGTACGTATTTCATTTGTTTCATTTACGGAACATATGTACGGAATACTATAAATTGCTATTTTATAAAAAAACTATTGCGACTTTATAAAAAAATACAGTAATTATTCTATTTTATGTGTTAGGTAGTTTAATTTGAAATACAAATCTGGATGTCAGCGACATAACGCTGAACATTCATTTTTTTTAAATCTGTAATACTCTATTTTACAAACGTTGTCAAATACAAATATGAGAATTATATTATTTAAATAAAAGATAATTTACTTGATCCAAAACAAAAATATCCAAGCAATTTGAAAACAGATAATTTTCAGTAAACTTTTGTCGCTGATTAAACAAGTGTAAGTCTTTCTCATAAAAAACTAAAACCCGACTACTGAAAAATCGCGCTCTAAAAAGTATGAAACAAGAAAATATTCTTATCTGGAGGATAGCCGTGGTCCGTGGAGGTCGTTTAGGGCCAAATGGCATATGACCACGGACCACGGCTATCCTCCAGATAAGAATATTTTCTTGTTTCATACTTTTTAGAGCGCGATTTTTCAGTAGTCGGGTTTTAGTTTTTAAACTTACTTTTTATTTAATTATTTTGGAGTTATAGGTAAACATATATATATTTTTGAAATGTGCTCATCAAGCTCTTTCATTTGATACCCCACACGGTTTCATTAAAAAATGTTTTTTTTTAGTTCATGACATTATGTCCTCTAGAGGGCGCCATATGCAATTTTATGGGACGTCACATAGCCTATAACCAGCGCGCCATTAAGCCGCTTCTAACGATACCTCATTTGTCAAATTCCGACAAGTAGTTTGCAAGTTAGGTGGGAACAGATGCACATACATACATACATACATACCGGTCAAAATCATAACCCTCCGCCGTAGTCGGGTAAATAGTAATGCATGTGCAAGACAGCCTTAATTTGAATTACTAATTTAAATTATTTGATAACAGAATTAGCGCCATTATGTTTACTTTATTTTCCAAGAAGTGTCTAAAAATATACATTACATCAATTGAGCTGCAGTAAATAAGCCGAACGGATGGAAAATACTTTCTCTCGTAATTAAAACTATAAATAAGTCGTTGACAGATAGCGGATTGTCACAATAGGAACCTGTAATATTCCACAGCGTTAAAGTGGACGTTATTTATGTCATCATAATAAGTTTATCGCGGGTCACGATGCACAAACACCGGGCGGGGGAAGCGAGGGCTGTATTATTGTAGATAACGATCGATTTATGAGTCCCTCCATTGTTGTAAACAGCCCCCCGGGGCGCAACTACTGGACCGAGTTCAACTTCAACAAGAGTGCAATCGAGGTGTAATTAATATTTTACTAATTCAACGAAGTTAATTGACAGCTAGTTTTTTATTATTTTTTATTGATCTTCTCAGGTATCGTTTGATTAGTAGCTAACCTGGTGTCTTTACATATTGTTTAAACTGTACATAACATGATCAAAAGTTGGCTGCATGAGGATGGATGAAGGTACCATTGTCTGTGAATTTGAACCTTATTTGTTCTATTTCTATAAAAAGTGTCAAGTACCTGTCAATTTACTTTGTCTACCAACTTGAGTATTTAAAATTTCGACCTTATGCCGTTATTAGAATGACATTATCAATTTCTTATTTTTTTTTTAAAGTCACCGGCCTAATTGTCGGTTAGTTTTAATTTCAGATTAATGGTGATCTTGTTAACATGGGTTTTTATTTTACAGGTACATATAGAAATGATTGGTGTAAAAAGTTCCTGATGCCATCTAATGTAAAGACTGATAGTATTGTATTCTCTCATAAGTGATGATATAGCAGTAAGGGAGTTGCATTTCTAATCACCATTTGCAACTGTTCTGATGGCGCGAGTGGAAGGGCCTGCTGCATTTGGACTCGTGTGAACGTACCTACTAATTACTAATGCTAAGTTAAATTATCTTAAACTGCTCCAATAAACATTTAAAAAATGAATTTTGTGCAATATGTTTAAGTAATTAATTATGATCTCTGAAATGTATCCAATGTTAAGACTATGCTGTCTGTAATTCCTATTGTAAATAATAAAATTGTATTTCGTATTATTCAATTATTTATATGTATATCCAATTACTTATCTAAATTAAGATCTGATTGAATTGAAACTTTGATTAAATTATACGTAGATCCTTTGTTATACCCTGATATTTACATTATAATATATTTTATTATTAAATGTGGTTTTATTAACTTTATTTCGCAACTGCAGTAATTTCAAGACTATTATAAAATTTTATTGAAAACATAAAAGAGATCGCATAGCATTATATCGCAAGATGACACTTCCCAAGCCACACTTAAGCATAATACCATAGATAAAACAGTTCTCCCTTTATCTTGCCTGAATTCTAGTTAGACTTAAATATCTTCATTAAAAAACAGTTTGTGGAGACAGAAAAAAATAATAAAGATACAATCCTATTTAGACTCTGGTCCTTATCCTACTGGCAGTTTGCGAGCGTGTTCCCAACGAGGCGATCGAAGAAGACGAGATCGTCGCGGGAGCGTAACGAGTTCGTCGCGGGTGCGCAACGAGTTCGTCGCGGGTACGCAACGCGTTCGCCGCGGGTAGGCATCGTGTTCGATGAGTGTGTGCAGCCATTTTAGACGGAGGCTGCCGCGTGCACGCGACGAACACATTGCGTACCCTTTGCGATTTCGTCGTCGTTGATTGCCTCACTGGGGACTCGGTCGCAACCCCTTAATGCAGTAGTTCCCAAAGTATGGGGCGCGATCTACTGGTGGATTACGAGCGAATATTAGGTGGGCCCGAGTGTGTCCTTCATTCATATATTTACGCCCATTTTCCTTTATGAAAACTAAGAGGCGAGTTCCGAATTTTGAACTTTTTGTTAGGTGATTCGCGGTCCAGTCAACTTTGGGAACCACTGACCTAGTGTGACAAGGCCCATATTAGGTACAATATGCCATCCACGTTACTCCGTGGGCGATATGTTCTGTGCGGCGGCGACCAGCGTGTCGTGTATGTCCTTGGCGTAGGATATCTGCAGCCGCACGGTGTTCAAGTACTGCGGGTAGCTGAGCGTCGTCTCCTGGTATGCAAACAAGTTAATTAAGGCCTGTATTCACAAACATTACTAAGGCTCGATTTAATAAATGCATCTCAAAGTTGAGATAGATCCATTATAGATCTTTGACAGATATTCCATACATTAAACGTCAAAACCGTATCTTAAGATCGATCTAAACTTTGAGATGCATTTATTAATACGAGCCTAAGTCTCACATGCGCGCGAACGCAGCCTATTGAGAGTCAATCCTACTATAGAGTAACAACACTGTAGTAGTAGTAGTGAACACCCTTACTTTGACAATTGTTGTTTGTAAATACGGCCGTAAGTCATATACTACCTAAAGACGGCGTTTTTTTATAAACTTTATTTTTAAACATTAAAATATGTCGTGGCTAATTAGTGACCGTGGCCAGTTACAACTAGTTTGACCCTATTCCCTATGATTTCGGAATTCCCCAGTAAAAATTTGGTACGTCTGCTTACCTGTGTGGTCGGTCCGGAGTCGAGCCTCGAAGGCATCACCGAGAGGGGCAGGTAGTGCGCCGCAGACTGCGCTTGCTGGATGCACGTTATCGCCGTACGCTACATGACAACACAGAAAACAGTATTATAATAAAGTTTATAAACCACTTCTTCCAACGAAAACGCCAAGGTTTGACCCTCGACCAGTCCCAGGGAAAAGCACCATTGCCGATCCTGGCTTACAGGAGTAACAGTAGTGGGAGTGTGTGGCGAGCCTAGTCCCAATAAACTACTTCTTCCTAAACTTTAAAGGAAAAATTAAAGAAAATAAGTGAATTGATAGGCAACTCTACACACACCAAAAAGAAACAAGAATACATAAGTAGGCAAAACTAAAAGAAAATACAAGTCGTAAGTGGCGTGTTGTCCCCATTGTCATCACCAGAAACATAAAACCTAAATTCACAGAGGTCAGTTGATATAATTCGGTCACCCATCTTAGTTGCGACCGAGCCTAGATGCTTCAACGTGCCACAGATTTAATAGGTATCAATTAAATAGGTATTAGCCTCTTCTAGCTCTTAGGGCCACCGCAACATGCTACTTTTTGCACCGGCGATCGCCGATTTTGCGACTGCATCGCGTTTTGACAACTCTCTCCATACGATCGCAGTATTAAAATCGCGCGATTTTGCGACTGGTCGCTGCATTTAGCTTCTAAAAAGCGACTAAATCGTCGATCGCCGATGCTAATAGTAGCGTGTTCGTGGTGGCCCTTATAAAACATGCAAGCTATGTATTTATTCTATTAAAGATTATGTTGTGACATTATCTACATAATGTTACGTTGGTAGCTCACAATTAATTGAATAAAATCATAGCTATACATTGAAAATGTCCAAAGGATGTTTAGGAATGGTTTATGTTGTTGTTGACGAATCATAATGTGTCATGTAAAGACATCAGTGATAAGGAATTAATGATAATAGCGATTAAAGATGGTTGCTGGGTCAATAAGCTAATTGTGCACATAGATACTCGACTCGGCATACAAACAGTGTTTAATTGTTTACATTGTAAACTGCCGCGTTTAATTTCTAGATTCCAGAAATTGTATTTTTTAGATTGAGTTAGGTATCTCAAAGTATAAAGAAGTATTATTTTTATTGTTTAAAACATCTTATCTAAGGTTAATAATGCTGCTGAAGTGCATAGTCTGGTCTTAATGATAATGATAATATCTACCACTATGACCCCAACTTATTGAAGTGTATTCTTTATTGCTTGATAAATGATTCAAACAAACAACAAAAACTATTTCTAGTGGATTGTCTATGTATGTATACAAACAAGAGAATAAACTTACCAAATGCAGTTCCATTTGATCACAGATTGAAAAGAATTCTTCTAAATTCTTGTCAAATCTCGGCACTGGGTTATCCATGCCTTTTCTGTAACATAAATAGTAACTTTATCACATGAGTATTTGCAAGTTTATGGGAACATTGGTCTAGAAAGAGGTGTTTTAATAAAGTTTTGTAATTTTGTATACTAAAAATTTAACTACTGCAGACTATTGCAGACCTGTGCACCGCTAATAAAATGGAGTACACCAAGACAATATGAAGAAAGGGGCAGACTTGTGACTATCCATAACATTTTGCTCTGCTAAACAAATTCCATGGATATAGTACAGCTCGGACACTAGCAGAAAATAATGTTATAAACATGGTGGTATTGCCAATACTAATCCCATCTTTGTAGTTAATAGGTTAATTGTCAAATTGCGAATGCAATAACAGATGTGCGAATTTCCTGCATTAATGGTGCTCTGAGCAAGTTTAGTGATTACAATGTTCGAAGTTACCATATCTTCTAAAATAATACATGAATGTGTGTATACATAATTAATTATAATCATACATAAACACTTGCTTATGTATCTGTAACAAGTGGTGAATTAATTTTCATTCGCCAGACCTTTTTGGCATTAGGGCTGTAAATAATGAAATTAAATTAGGGGATACTCACTGAGAATTGGAATCAACATTATGGTTTTGATGCAGAATTTGTGCAGCTGATTTCAACGTCATCTGAAAGGCATCTTATGTGTGAATAACGTAAAAAGGTAAATAAATTAGGATCAAATTAATATCAAAGCATGTGATGGAAAGTAGTGCATTGTTCGTGGAGTTCTAGTAGTAGTGTTAGTGGAACTCTAGTGTCAGAGTGGAAAGTTGAGGTTTTGTGGTGATCTGTGGTAGCTATCTAATCAGATCACGTCCCTTCAATTCATACAGGTGTGCAAATGTTTTTAGACTGTACAAATGTGTAAAGCTATCTTCATACTCGGCAGCATTTGAAAAGGAATCATACCTCTTTACATACTACACATATTTTGTATAAGTATTTTGTTTAGCCTGCTGCACATAGCATTATTCCGAATTTGCAAAAACTTACTTATAACGTATGCCTACTAGGGACCAGACCGGGGAAAGGAGCAGCATTTTTTGCAGAAAAACATGTCATGATAAGTGGGAAGGTTATGTACCTACATGAATGGATTCACGCAGAGCACCCATCAAGGTTTTAACTTTAGATATATTATCCATTTTGTCCTGTTGTGGTTGCTGCGGCATCGCTGGCTGTATTTGCTGCGGCGATTGTTGTTGCATGATTGTGCCTGGAACGGGCATTTGCATTCCAACGTTGGGTGTTCCACCCACGGCATTCATGGACACGTGCATATTCATTTGATTATGATTCATATTTGCAGTTTTATATTCTTTATTCTAATCTAAAAATATATACTCAGATCAAGTAAATCTGCTTTTGAAAATAGAAAAACTTTTTTTACTTGACAGCTATTTGACAGATTTGTTTGTTTTGAAACGAAGTCTTTCTACCACAAACTGATATTCTCGTTACGATAACTGTTGTATAAGCGCCATCTCTCGTCGAGTAGCAAACATGTGTAACATTGTATAATGCCCCCTATACACGATCATGGAATTTCTGAATTTTCATTGGCTGGAATTTTCTGACATTGGCAACACACAAATAGTTCTGTCAAACAGTTTTTCAAAAATCAAAATATTTGTTTGTTTTTGAATATAAGTTAGTTACTAATTTCACGGATATAATGAAAGCTTTAAAGGTATATAATGCAGCGGAAATGTGGAATGTAAGATAGAAGTAATTATAATCAAAGAACACCTTTTTATAAAACACCTTCTGCACCACTAAAACGTTCGCCATATATTTCAGAGTGAAACTAACTTGCCATCGGTGCCTTCCTTTAGCCAAACTTTGGACAACATGTTGGGAAATGAAGGAGTTCAGCTTAGATCGATCACTGAATTGCTTGGACTGCCTGGTTCTGGTAAAACTCAATTATGGTTCGTAGTTTTCTGCCAGTACCCCAAGACTTACTTGAATCAGGATTATGCAGTACTTTTATCGCAAATAAATAAATAATAAATGGATCACGCCAGACTAACTCGTCGAGGGTCAAACCATGGCGTCATCGTTGGACACTGTCGATCCTGGCTCACAGGAGTAACAGTGGTGGGAGTGTAGCGGCTGGCGGGCCTAGTCTCAAAAAATATATTTCTGACACACCCACTGTATGGCGCCAAACTATGCAATGCTTGTAAGGTAAGAAACAGGCAAATACAAAATAGTCATCTCTGAATGCTGTCCTGATGGGAATCAAACCTGCAACCACCCACTGCAGTTAGCTGTGCAGACTACGCTCAAACCACTAACCTAAACAGTGTTATTTGTTTTCATTTACAATCTAAACCACTTCTTACACTATGTCATACTTACAAACTAATAACTTTGTATTGATTATACTTTACATCGTGAGCAAACCTACCTATCCCTCGGGATTAGGTAATAGTCAGTTCCTGTAAACACGGCGACAAGGTTCACCACCTGTCACGTTGGGTTCTGACTATCTGGTGAAACGTGGGCTTTGAGTTGGTTAATACCTCCACAATATGGTGGTGTATGGCCACTCAAGCCTCTGACTACCCCCAAACGGGATAAAAGTTGTGATGTTACATTACATTACATTTTGATTATACTTTGTTGTAGCTTACAACTGTGTGCATCGGTACAGATACCTCAATCTATTGGCGGCCTGGATGCAGAGGCTTTATACATTGATACAAATACAAATTTCACAATATCCAGGTTTAGTGGTAATTAATTATCATGAATTCTATGTAATTTTAAATTGCTAATTCTGAAGCAAATCTTGCAAATAATTAATTTAAAAAATAGTTTTTTTTTCTATGATCTTCCAGAGCACCATTTGGTGCCATAGTTACGAGTTACTATATTATTATGTCTGGAGTAAGATAAGTATGACAATGATGGTTATTTTTTCCAGAAATACTCAATGCAACTATAACAAGATGTAAAGAAATACTGGACTCTCCGCTGAACATAACAGAAGAAGAAGCTCTAAAAAGGCTTCACTATGTCAATGCGTTTGGGCTTGAAAATTATAGTGCTTTCATGCATCAGCTGCCACAGTTCATAGCCGAGCATCCTAATGTAAGCCAAACTGATGTATTATTATAGTTTTTCTATTGATGTTGTAAAAGGTGACTGAAGGAATTAACCAACAGGGTTCCTTCACACAATATGCACTTATATATATTTTAGTAAAAATTTGTTCATTACATAGTTAACTTTTTTTAGTAACAAGAGTTACTAGCGTAGTGTAGCAATGCGTAAAAGCGTAGTGTATTAAGGTAGTAACTTGTTACTGTAAACAAGTTAAACAGGTGATGAACAGTTGTCTAGTAAAATTTTGAAAGAAAAGATATGAGTTTGATATGTGTTTAATTTTTTGTTGTTGTAACATTGCATGATCTCTCATAGGATAATTTTATTTCCAGTTCAATATGTTGTAGGTGAGACTGATAGCAATAGACTCCATTGCTTTCCCATTCAAAGAGGGGATATCAGCTAAGAGGCGGACTGGCCTGCTGTTTAGACAGATGGCTGAGCTGCAGAGGATCGCTGTGCAGAACCAGATTGCTGTGAGGCAATTGTTTTATTCATCATCATATATTCAATTAAAAGAAGTGCACTACTGGACATAGGCTATCCATTCTGGTCCTTTGTTGCTTGCATCCCTTTGCTCGTGTTCTCCGTGATAATCACCAAATTTTTGAAGACCAAAGCATATAATATTATGTATTGTATCTTCATAATAATTGGCATAGGTAAAAGAAAACAAATGAAGTTTTGTCAAGTCAAGTGTTTTTTATTCATGTAAGCTCAATAAAGCATTTATAAATAGTCAAGAAGAAACAATATTTTAGCGCTACCACCGGTACGTAATGTTGCTTCCATTGAGAAGAGCCGGCAAGAAACTCAATGATTACTCTTGTAGCGTAGGTGAGGTACGCTACACTCTTTTCAAAAGAATAATTGTATACATTTTCAAACAGCAACGCCATGTGAGCAGGCAGGCATTACAACATTGTCAATAGCAATATTCAATAGCAAAGTATTCATCATCAATTGGTTTTTCTAAAATTGTGGGTAGTAGAACATACTTCTTCCGAAAGACGGCCTTTCATACTTCACAGGTCTTTCAAAGACCTGTGAAGTTTGCCGACCCGCACTGGCCTAGCGTGGTGGACTATCGTCCTCCTGTTCACACAGTGCATCTCTACCTTCTTCGAACAATCCATGGTGTCAAGTTAAATAAATTTTATTCATGTAGGCCAAAAAACACTACCTAGATTCAAGATGCTGTTTCCACTGAAAGGAACCGGCGGGAGACTTGCGGCGTTATTACACAAAATTTAAATTTTTCTAGGGCAATTTCAAAACTTTTTTGTAATAACATTATTTTGAACACGATAAAGAAGTTGTATATTTTCATAAATATCAACGCAATGTAAGCAGGCAGTCACTAAAATAATACTATGCCGATTATTCTCTGAAATAAATGTTGATTTCCAGGTAGTGTTGACGAACGAGATGAGTACTCGCGTGGGTCTCGGCAGCGGGTCGGTGGTGGGGTCGCTGGGGGACGCGTGGGCGCACCGCTGCAACAAGCGCGTGCTGCTGTCCGCGGACGCGCGGCGCGGGCGCAGGCTCGCGCTGCTGCTCAAGAGCAACGATGCACCCGCCGCCGTGGCCAGGTTTCAGGTACGTACATAAAGGTCATGGGCGAAAAATACCTACCGCAGTCAGAATCCAGATAGCGCAGTATGTACATGATAGCTTTCCATCACGGATGATATGAATCAATGGAATTTAAAAAAAAATAACGTACTCACTCTGGACCAAAACATAATTTTAATTATTTGACGTCCGCTTGGCGTAGTAGTCCGAGCGTAGGTCGCTCGGCTCATTGCATCGGGTGGTTGGTTCGATTCCCGCCAGAGGCAAATTTGAGAAACTGCCTTTTCCAAGAATGCCCTGGTCTGGGTGTCACTGGGATCGCCCCCAGTCCATTGTATGGTAGCCTTAGTTTAGGACCATACAGTTGGAGTGTTAGTCTGGCAATATTCATTTATTGGACTTCTTATTGGGTTGACAAATTGGCATGAATGAATAGAAGTGTCCATATGACGCGCATGCCTCACCCGAGCACTCATATTATGACATTACGTCTATGCGTTCCGACGTCAAAAGTGAGTGCTCGCGCGAGGCATGCGCCTGATGAAGACGCCGCCAATGAGTATAAAAGTTATACTAAATTTAATATTGGTAAAAATAAATAAATAGGTACATTCTTACTAGTAAATATCCCAATTCCAATAAGCGAATCAAATCAATGTATTAGCATTGAGACCAAAATACAATTACCTACCTATATTATTATTTTGCCTGAAAATGGCCTGAAATAATGAAATTGAATACCTAATGGGTAGTTCCCCACGCCTTGTCCCTGACACGCCTTGCTAACATTGCCAAGGTTTAATGTTCGTGGCATTGATTGACGAACTGGCACTGTGCCGACGTAAACAGGGCTTTCCTAGTAACGCGTGAGTAGTGCATTTGACACCGCGCCAATGATATCATAGCCACAAAAAAATATATAATAAAAAAGACAAAAAAATAATAATAAAAAAAACCGTGATAGATGGAAGAAACCTTTTCCCAGTAGTGGAACACAAGAGGTTAAAAAAAACTATAATAGTCAAGCATCTATAGGCTACGGTAACTGCATTACATCAGGCGGGCCGTACGCTTTTTGCCACCTTAGTTATCTCATATTATAAAGATCTATAATAGATTGGAAGTATGTATATTACTACCGATTCTGATTCCTTTTTCACCGATAGAAAGCTACACCATGCTAGAGTGACTAGGTTACTACCGATTCTGATTCCTTTTTCACCGATAGAAAGCTACACCATTATAGAGTGACTAGGTTACTACCGATTCTGATTCCTTTTTCACCGATAGAAAGCTACACCATTCTAGAGTGACTAGGTTACTACCGATTCTGATTCCTTTTTACCCGACTACGGCGGAGGGTTATGATTTTGACCGGTATGTATGTATGTATGTATGTATGTATATATGTATGTATGTATGTATGTATGTATGTATGTATGTGCATCTGTTCCCACCTAACTTCCAAACTTCTTGTCGTAATTTGACAAATGAGATATCGTTAGAAGGGGCTTAATGGCGCGCTGGTTATAGGCTATGTGACGTCACATAAAATTGCATATGGCGCCCTCTAGAGGACATAATGTCATGACTAAAAAAAAAATCATTTTTTAATGAAACCGTGTGGGGTATCAAATGAAAGAGCTTGATGAGCACATTTCAAAAATATATATATTGTTACCTATAACTCCAAAATAATTAAATAAAAAGTAAGTTTAAAAACTAAAACCCGACTACTGAAAAATCGCGCTCTAAAAAGTATGACACAAGGAAATATTCTCATCTAGAGGATAGCCGTGGTCCGTTTAGGCCCTTTAGGTCAAAGTGGCATATGACCACAGACCACGGCTATCCTCTAGATGAGAATATTTTCTTGTGTCATACTTTTTAGAGCGCGATTTTTCAGTAGTCGGGTTTTAGTTTTTAAACTTACTTTTTTCACCGATAGCAAGCTACACCATTCTAGAGTGACTAGGTTACTACCGATTCTGATTCCTTTTTCACCGATAGAAAGCTACACCATTATAGAGTGACTAGGTTACTACCGATTCTGATTCCTTTTTCACCGATAGAAAGCTACACCATTTTAGAGTGACTAGGTTACTACCGATTCTGATTCCTTTTTCACCGATAGAAAGCTACACCATTCTAGAGTGACTAGGTTACTACCGATTCTGATTCCTTTTTCACCGATAGCAAGCTACACCATTCTAGAGTGACTAGGTTACTACCGATTCTGATTCCTTTTTCACCGATAGAAAGCTACACCATTTTAGAGTGACTAGGTTACTACCGATTCTGATTCCTTTGTCACCGATAGCAAGCTACACCATTCTAGAGTGACTAGGTTACTACCGATTCTGATTCCTTTTTCACCGATAGCAAGCTACACCATTCTAGAGTGACTAGGTTACTACCGATTCTGATTCCTTTTTCACCGATAGAAAGCTACACCATTATAGAGTGACTAGGTTACTACCGATTCTGATTCCTTTTTCACCGATAGAAAGCTACACCATTTTAGAGTGACTAGGTTACTACCGATTCTGATTCCTTTTTCACCGATAGAAAGCTACACCATTCTAGAGTGACTAGGTTACTACCGATTCTGATTCCTTTTTCACCGATAGCAAGCTACACCATTCTAGAGTGACTAGGTTACTACCGATTCTGATTCCTTTTTCACCGATAGAAAGCTACACCATTTTAGAGTGACTAGGTTACTACCGATTCTGATTCCTTTTTCACCGATAGAAAGCTACACCATTCTAGAGTGACTAGGTTACTACCGATTCTGATTCCTTTTTCACCGATAGCAAGCTACACCATTCTAGAGTGACTAGGTTACTACCGATTCTGATTCCTTTTTCACCGATAGAAAGCTACACCATTATAGAGTGACTAGGTTACTACCGATTCTGATTCCTTTTTCACCGATAGAAAGCTACACCATTTTAGAGTGACTAGGTTACTACCGATTCTGATTCCTTTTTCACCGATAGAAAGCTACACCATTCTAGAGTGACTAGGTTACTACCGATTCTGATTCCTTTTTCACCGATAGCAAGCTACACCATTATAGAGTGACTAGGTTACTACCGATTCTGATTCCTTTTTCACCGATAGAAAGCTACACCATTTTAGAGTGACTAGGTTACTACCGATTTTGATTCCTTTGTCACCGATAGAAAGCTACACCATTCTAGAGTGACTAGGTTACTACCGATTCTGATTCCTTTTTCACCGATAGAAAGCTACACCATTCTAGAGTGACTAGGTTACTACCGATTCTGATTCCTTTTTCACCGATAGAAAGCTACACCATTATAGAGTGACTAGGTTACTACCGATTCTTATTCCTTTTTGCCCGATAGAAAGCTACACCATTCTAGAGTGACTAGGTTACTACCGATTCTGATTCCTTTTTCACCGATAGAAAGCTACACCATTCTAGAGTGACTAGGTTACTACCGATTCTGATTCCTTTTTCACCGATAGAAAGCTACACCATTCTAGAGTGACTAGGTTACTACCGATTCTGATTCCTTTTTCACCGATAGAAAGCTACACCATTCTAGAGTGACTAGGTGAGGTGTCCTAAATGATATTAAAATATACCTAAAGAATGTATGTAAGGTTCACGGGTGACAACTCCTGAAGGCTTTAATTTATTACCTAAGCTTAAATGTTCTTTATCTCCTTTTCTAGATAACAGCAGAGGGTATAAGGGACGTGGAATGAAACACAAGTAAACATACATAGTAGTTTAATTAATTATTAATGTAAATATTATGTGTATATTGTAAACAAAACTACAGCACCAATAAATATATCATTTTCACAAAAATATAAAGCTTTGATTTCTACATCTCAACAGTTACACAATATAAAGGCAGTACTGTAGTTAACAACGGAACATGGCCGCTACGCGAGCGTAGCGTCAGCGCAGCGTAGCGCTAGCGTAGCGCTAGCGTACTATGCAAGGCTACCACTTACGACACTATAGTGAGTAAGACGCGTTTGTAGTCCCCTTTCGTATCATCCTGCAAATTATTACATTGTACTTTGTAACGTTAGCTCAGTTCGAACAGCATGCTAAGCTTAACACAAATTACTTGTATAAAAATAATACTTTAAATAAAAATATAAGTAAATTTATTTTGCAGGATTAAGCACAAAGTGTGACTAGCACATTCCGGAAGTCACCATCTAGGTCATCCTGTAAACAATATCGAAATAAAAGCTAACGCTTGTAAACATGCCAAGTAATATACAAGAAACTGGCCCATAATTTATGAATTTCACACACTATGTGCATTCTAAATAGATAAAGAAAAAGATCAAAATTATCACACTATAATTTCTTACGAAAATAACTTAAACTAAAGAGATAAATGTCTCCGAAATGCAGCTTTGTGTGATTGTACTCATTTGATTACATTTTACAAGTATCATTTAATTTACGATTAGAATATGATTTCACACTGCAGCGTGCGGAGCGCTCGTAATACTGAGTGTTATAATGTAAGCATTGTGGCTTTAGTAGCACATGGCCGATAGAAGTTCGCCGAGTGGACCTCCTAAGTCCTCCTGAAAAGATCGTATCAACTACTGTAAAACTAAAACCAAATCAGTGCATTCGGCCACTACCTCATGCACGACATGAAGCGTTAGCTACAGTGCAAAGAATATGAACGTGATAGGAAGCAAAATATACAGATCTTTTTTAAACAAAATTTATACCCCACATTAACAGATATGGCACACTGAGATCGCAACTATCAACCTGGACCACGCAAATTTTCAACCAATTGAAAACCATGCTTCATTATTACCATTACTTTCGGGAATTCTTTATCACTACATAGTATAAAACAAAGTCGCTTCCCGCTGTCTGTCCCTATGTATGCATAGATCTTTAAAACTACGCAACGGATTTTGATGCGGTTTTTTTTTAATAGATAGAGTAGGGTGATTCAAGAGGAAGGTTTGTATGCATAATATAGTAGAGAAACACCGACATCCACGCGGGCGAAGCCGCGGGCATCAGCTAGTTGTAAATAATACTAAGATAATAAAAATAACCCATGGTTTTCGATTGCTTGGAAATTAGCTTGGGACCCTGGAGCCCTATTTCGCAACTCTTCTAACAAATTAAAGTAGTTTTGAGATTGTCAAATCACCCATTTTTGTATGGGGTTTCTGTCGTTCCTTACAAAATAGGGAGTTTGTCGATGGCATGTGTACGGTTCGCCAGTGTACCTATACCTAACAGGCCACTCAATAACCTAATTGACAGTGAAGAACTTAAATTATTCGAGATAGGTGGTTATCGTTGCAGTCCTGACCCCACATATTATTCAACAAGGGTCAACAGAGCCTTCTTGTAATCCCCGGAAGTGTCGTCCTGGAATCAAAATGGGCCATTCTAATCGCCTGTTGTTCATTTTACATCTATTAAGTTCAATTTAGTTACTTTCCAACTCGTTGTTAGCCAAAACATAAACAAACAAAATGAACAAAATTTGCAAACAATTCTGTACATTTTCAAACATTTTTTACATGGACAAAGACGCACTGTGACAAATATACTAATTATGTAGTATTATAAATAGATCTGTATAATCTCGTTATGATTTTGGTTAAAATTAGTGAATGTCTGTATAGTGTCATGATTCCCAATACTTATGTGTGCGTCCCGCATGCGCTAAGAGATAGATTTAAAGCGAAATTTAGTATTCTTTCCTTCAAGTCATAATGTATGGGTCAGCTTCTTATATTGTAATACAAATAATACTGTTCTAAATGCTATTAGGTAGTATAAAAATGGTAATATACGTAAGGTAAATGAAGATTGGAAAAGTGGCAGACATTTAAAATGGAATAGTGCGTTCTTGTTTAAGTTAATAGCGATGATATAATAATATGAATGGTTAGTAAACGTTTGTCTAAACAAATATTTCGAACATGGATGTTAGAACACGGCCACATGTTAATGTAACGGTTAGTTAATAGCTTTTGTGCGTAACAATATTATTTTGAGTCATCAAAACGATAAGTGACAAATCTATTTTACACAACATTCATTTCATTGCATCCAAAAATCACGTTCAGTATAGAGATCGTATGAATCTAAGCGACAAATTTACAATGGTCTTACAAAGCATTTCTGGGAACAAAAGTGATTTGTAATGCCACTGTAAGTCCATCATAACATTCTATAAAGGGGGTAAATCTACAGAAAGTACCAATTGAAGTCAATTAATGGATACAATGAATATCTAATCGAATCAAGAAAATCTAAATCATTCAAGTTACTCCCGGGGGTAATTTCCTTATGAAGGTATATATAAAGAACTGTTCAAAATAACTTACAGCAATCCAGCTCTCCAGGGGCTTTCCGTAGGTGTCCAGGAAGGCCTGCTTGATGTCTCCCAGGTCGATTTCAGAGCGGCTCACGACAATTCTGATGAGTGTCTTGTCGTTTGTGCCGAGCCCCTTCATCGAGTGGTAGAGACGTTCAGCGAAGAAGCCCACTTTGCTCTTCACGCATTTCACTAGAAAAGTTAGGTGATAATTAATAAAACACCTACTGACTAACAACACGAGCCTAGGGGGCCCAAATCTATTAATTCTAAAGCACGTAAGAATAGCATTAAATACCTATATTGCTTTTGCTACTTTGGACAGTTTTGGTAGACCACTAACTAAATTGCCGTTGAACTTATAAAAAAAACAATCTGTTAGAAGTCCACTGGCCAACAATATATCGACCGCCAAGGATTTAACGGACTACCTATTTTTGTCACGCAGATGATATTGATGAATTGATTCCCGTTGGAATGGATGGCGTACGTAAAACTTACCCACCTTTTATTCATGCCACAAAGCCTTAGAGTTAGACCGTTGGTGCCACGGATTGAACGGAATACCTATTTTTGTCACGGAGATAATATTGATCAATTATTTTCCTACGCAAAACGTTAATATTCGCCAAATATCCACCTTTTCTGTCCATGTTACAAAGCAGAAATTATTATAAATATTTCCAGCGCCGGTAATCCCCGTGTTTGTTAACAAAAAGTTGAACGGCTGATGACAAGGCCGAGGCTCTAACTTCCTGCTGGGTGACCTTGCGGAGTCTAGCGATGACGAATGACGGAATTATTTTCATCAAGACTTTTTGATCAACAACGGAAACGTGTCACAGAAATCTGATTGGTTTAAATTGAGCACTTTTTTCGAACTGTTCTCTCTTCATCTGTATTTCAATTGGTTTAAATTGAGTCACTTATTTGAGTACAATTTAGGTACCGATATACAATTTACTAAAGACGACTTCATCATCATTATTCTAAAGGTAATTTTGAAGGGACCTTGAGGGTATCGTGGTTTACTCACCGATAGCTAACATGCCCTTCTCTACGCTCCCTGAGAACTCCTTCTTGATGGACTCCTCGATGTCCTTGCCGGTCATCGCCTCGAACTCGGCGAAGATCTGGAATAATATACAAGTCCTGGATCGAATTTTGGACAAGGCGACCAATCTCAACTGAGACTTAGCTATTTGCGCAGGAGACTTTATAGTGCACAAGTGTGTGCGCAAGTTTTCCCTCACTCTCATAATCCGATGGGACGGCTCTGACATGGCCGGGGACAGGTCAGTACCGATGACCTTACGTGCTCTCCGAGGCACAGAGACGCTTAGTTCAATTGCCACTAAATGGTCATTCATCTCTGATTGACCTTGCCAAGCGTTGCTTAACTTCGCTATGGGCTCCTCACCCACAGCTTTATCTCACCTCAATATCCTCATGTAAATCTGTCATCCAATCCTATTTGCACGGGAATTTTAAGGGGAACTCTCGACATGTTCTGATATATTTATTAATTGGAATAAACATTATTATTAAGAATGTTTAAGAATTTCTTAATAACTGTAATAGGAACTTTATTTTTAGCAACCCTAATGCCAAATCAGGTATGTTCGAGGCACGTTGAATAATTGACGTGATTGGCGTCTGCGAGCTCAATTGTAAGTGTGTTTTAGAGTTATGAGTCATGAAATATTGTTTTTGCACTTGAAATACTTATGAATATGAAACTGAGGCGCTGCTTCGCACAAGTCTGTTTAAGAACAATAATTTTATTCTCTCCAACCAAAGTTGTCACAAAAATTAAATAAAGAAAACCCTGCCGAAAATCCCCATAGTAATAAGTTCTCTGATAATGTCAGAGTTTAAGCTCACGGGCCATAGGCTATGTCAGAGGCCTTCGGGCGGCTTGAACAACTCTGACACCAGGTTGGCCATTAATCATACGATAAAAGAAGAAGCTCGCGGGCCGGGCCTAAATTCGCCCGGAGAGAAAAAAATAACCCAAAAAAAACAAAACTGTCAAAATAAGTGTGTCTCACCTGTCTGAGTTGTTGGTAAGAGCGTGTGATGAGTATGGAATTGAAGACGGACTCGTCGGTGCCCCACTGGCCTTCACCAGCGTTGGCCAGGGCCTCGGCGTCGGCCTTGGCCACGGCCTCGTCCACGCCCTGGTTCTCGTCCCGGTTGGCCATGCACAGGGACACGCACAGCCTCTTGAAGTGGCCCGATGTGTCGCCCTTCAGATCTGATTCCAGGCTCTTGTTGTACACTACGGAAGATAAGGGATTTTGTTGATGTGAATGTGATTTTACGATATGCCGGTATGGTTATGTCGATATGGTATGGGATCTTGTCTATTGAGCGATAGATTAGGGCCTAGTCTCTTAACAATTATCCATTGCGAAAGCACTGGTCTCTAATATTGTCTTCGTGAATCTCTTAATTGTCTTCTTTTCTTAATTATTTTTTATTTAATCGAGTATATAAAAAAATGAAATTAATTGCCGACACCTGGATTTTGTTCTCTAGTTTTATACCAATTCTTTGATGTCAATTGAAAGCGAAAATATGGATTTATTTCCTCTCATTTTCCTCTCATAGCAACTAACTAAGTAATTTGTGCGTAAACCATAAATATAGGTAGCTTCATGTGTGTTTGCTATTAGGCTATCGCCATTTGAACATACTCTGAATTAATCAATTTAGATAACGGTAACATTTTATGTTTTAATTAAAACATTGAATTTTTACTTTATCAATATTAATTAGCGTTCATTGCCATAATTATAGGGTGTTAGTGTTAGTTAGCGTAGTTCGATTGGCCGCGATTGTTACACGAATGTTGACGTCATTTCAATGCAAATATCCTTTGCATGTCCCACTGGCTCATGGCCGTATCCTTATAAATGTATGCTGTATAATATTAACGGTAGCGGTTTATACACAAACTGTATGGTCCCAAACTAAGCAAAGCTATGGGTACCGTACAATGGACTGGGAGCGATCCCAGTGACACCCAGACCAGGGCTAATTACGAAAAGGCCGTGTCAGAAATTTGCCTCTGGCGGGAATTTCCTTATATTCAATTAAAACATACTGAAAATAATTGTCATCTCAGTACACTGAGAATTATTTTTACGAATGGTATAAGTAATTAATTGGCACATAATGAAAATATACCTGTCCTGTAAGTAGGTACTTAATAATTTTATTATTTTATAACTTTCCTCACCAAAGATTTCTCTGTATTAAATTTTATTTTTCCTCCTGTTCATTTAAATGCTACGTATTATACTTATAGGTACTGACTACCTAGGTCTGCTAACTTACGTCTTTACAATAAGCGAACGTGTCTCATTAGTCGTTTACGACCCTTAGAGCCTAGTTCACCAAAACCCTAATGGACAGTTAAGAACGGCAAACGACAGTACCCACGCGCGCTACAAGTTGACAGGCAAGTTAGTTCTAGTGGAGGTGCTGTTTTGTATGAAAAACATTTAAACTAACTTCAGGCCGGCTAACTTGTAGCGCGTACTCTACATCAAACAATCAGTTAACCGATTGTATGCCCAAACGTAGGTCTACGCGTGACAATTGATTCTCTATAGTGGCTGCGTGACTGCCTATTGCCACCAAAACACTAATGGACCGCTAATAACCGCACGTCTGCCTGCCTACCTGTTCTAAAGCAGTAACTGATTGTTGGTGTATTATTGACAGTGCGTTTGCTGCTGTAACTGTCCTTTAGTGTGTTGGTGAACTGATGCTCTAACGGCTGATTAGTGTGTTGTTGAACTCGGCGCGGCAACTCACGCTGTTCGTAGAACGCAGAGATGGTCCTGATGCCGTAGTTGGAGAGTGTGCATAGGATTTCAATGATGGCCTCCTCGTCAGTGCCCACTCCCGCGACAGCGTCATGCAACTCCTTCGCGTAGAAGTGCGGCAGCGGCGTCATCAGCGCCACGATTACGTTCTCCAAGTTGCCGCTGAGTTCGCTCTTCAGCTCGCTGATCAGATCCTATGGGACAATAGGGATTTTGAGATTATCTACTTGCTGTTATCCTCCATTATCGAGGCTTCGGCTACGTTAAAATTAACGTTCAAAGTTATCGTGATCGGCTTACCATCACCTCTTACTCTAATTGCGACAAGAAATAATATATCTCATAGATATATTAGGGTAGGTAGTGATTCATTTTAGGTCGCAATAGTCATTAGAGGTGATGATAAGCCCACCTGTGTAGCAAAACGCTGCCACACCTGCATGACGAAGGTCGTGACTATTAGGTTCGTCGCTATTCACATTATTAAATTAATGTGACAGACCGTAGACGAAGCTTCGTGTGGATAGACGTAGCAAATTTATCATTGAGTAAACGTATTCAAGCATTTCACGACTCACGTAGTACTCCCATATCGCCAGACTGATACAACTGTATGGTCCCAAACTAAGCAAAGACCGTACAAGGGACTGGGGTGATCCCAGTTACAGCCAGACCAGGGCAAATTACGAAAATACCAATCTCAATTATGTCATAGGTAAAGGACTATCGAAACCGCGATCACCTAGTGCAGCCGAGCTGTCAAACCACTATGGTTATTTGAGCCTATAAAACTTCCTCCCACGCTTGGAGGAGTGTAGAAAAAAACTCATTATTCTATTTACGCTTGAGTAGCTAAAGTTAGTACTTATCTACTAGACACATCGCGTTTTTTCCATATGCGCCCAAGCATAGCTTCAATAAAACAGTTTTTACAGGTGCAATAACGAATCGCGTGTTTCAGACCAAACTCTTTAGAATTCAGCTTTAGCTACGTGTAGGTACGGTTTGAATGCTAAAGAGTTCTGATAAAGAGTTACTCCACACGCCCAGATTGAACCCACCCAGTTGTACAACTTCCTTATAACTTTACGATGTAGTTAGTTTTGGTGTCAGTAAGTCGGAATGTCTTCAAATTCTTAACGCTAGTATATTGTTGTGGCAACTTTGTGTATAACGAATTAAATTAGCAGTGTATCAAATTGGTTATTCATCTATCGGGCGTGCTGTATCAACTTATGAATTGTGTCAATCATACAATAAACTGCACTGCGGCACTATCGCGTGAACACGATAGGTCGCGTACTACGAAATACAAGGAAAACTACATATTTCCACGATGAGTAATGTACATTGTTTGCAGTGAGCGACATCCAAATGATCTGGCACCGAATACGGCCACGGCAAGGTTGAGTGCAACGCTCACATAATGAGACTATCTTTATGGAAGGCATGCTTAGCAATAGATATTAACACGTTGTTTGTGGGTAAATAATAGAGGGGTTGTAGGGAGAAATCGTTTTAGTTTTCTATTCACATTTTATGCGTACACAGAATACGTCTTCAGCTAAGCTATGAGAACGTAATCTCGTATGAGGTAACGATGTGGCCAGCCCTTTTTGGCTTTATGAATGAAATGTGTTGGAACTATATTTACTTACGAATGAACCTTTGGATTTGTGTACCTATAGGTAACGGTAGTACCTATTTATGCGATTTTATTATCCTTATTATTTACAATGAATAACAAGTAATTAATAGCAAGTAACAATAAATTATTACCTAAGTATAAAGAATGACTACCTATACATAGTTAAATCTACGATACCTAAATGAAACTAAAATAAATTAGAATAATTTAAAAACAAAGTCATGTTTCAACATAACCTGTTGAGTGTTGAAAATGACTTTATGTTTTGCCACGGTTTGTGGGCACCGTTAGTCTACGTTAATCGAGATAAAAAGTAGATACATACCGCCAAATTTATAGAGATTTTAGCCAGTTTACAATGATTTTACAAAGCATTTCTAGGAACAAAGGTGGTTTGTAATGCCAGTTTAAGTTCATCATAACTTTCAATTTCCAATATGAGGCCAATTTCAATAAGTACCTACATAAGTTGTGGGCGTATTATCCACTAATATAACTAATGGCCTATTTGTAGCTACCTAGCCTACGGTTAACTAAATTGACATGTTATGAAGGTGTAAAGAACATGACAGCAAAGTGCAAACATTGTCGTGATTAGATACCAAATGCAAGCAACAATGATAACAAGTGAAATTATACCACACTTGTTTGTTAAGGTTATGGTCTCACTCTTCTAATGTAAGGTAGGTATAGGTACTTAAATTTGTGCTTAAATTCATCGAAATCAAATTGCAATTTGCCAATGCAATTCATTTTGCTAATTTTCTAGCAGAATCTTAGCAATTCCGCTAAATTTCTTTAAAATAGCCCCAAATTTTACGCCATTCGTGACCGTTTCACGGAAAAATGAATTGCTTTTGCAGAATTGCTGCAATGTTGCGTTATAGTGTCGATATTAGACCACCAGTGCCGGATTTACACCTACATTTCTCCACTTCATTTTCTGCCACCGCACCTCCCTCCTGATATCTAATCACTAATCGCCTTTACCTATTAGGTAATAGACAATCGACGAGCGCCCTCTTAATCAACCGCCTTAGGCTTCGGCTTATACATACTATATACCTACGGCCTATTGGCAAATACATCACTACCGATTGAAAAGACAATGCAATTACATATTGTTATTAATCATAGGTACCTTTTAACATATCATTATTCCAATCAACGCCAAGTGACTCATTAGGTAAACTGTTTGAACGGAAATATGGTCGAATGTTGCTCTAAGAAGAATCATGAATCAACGATGACTAATAGTCGGAAGACTGATTGTAGTCAGAGAGGCCGCACTGACTTGAACCATTTACCAGTTGCTCCAAGGTTTTGGGGCACAAGGTTTAAAAATTTCATTGCTCTTGTAAGGTAACAAGGTGACGCGATACAAGCTGCGTCGGTTAACCGTTTAATTGCATTTTCATTAATATTGTTAACTTTTACTGTTTTTTTATGATAAGTACAAAAAAGACAACGTTGTTTGTGAAACTACTTTATCATGTCTGACTCAATAATAACTCTGCCTACTTTGTGCAGTACATTGATCGATAAAAAGTTATCACAATGTTTACTAAGGTAAACAATGCAATAAATATTATTTAAGTAGGTTATTAGTACTTACTTACATACTTAATTAAGAAACGGAATAGGTAAGTACTTATTAGGTACACGTTGTATCTCGCTATTTTTTACGCAAATATCCTATGAGAAGAAAGAAGAAGAAACATTACCTACCTACAGTTAAAATTACGTGTAAAATAGAGTACTAAAAACGTTAAGATAGGTACATGTTTCGATCTATCTATGCAGATTTAAAACCTTTTGGAATTTGATTTCCGAATTGAGCCGAGTTTACCAACACACTAACGGACAATTAGAGCAGTAAGTGATTGTTAGGTACTGCTGGTCCGTTAATGTCCTGTAAACTCTGCCTTAATATTTAAGATTATTGAATTATTTTCTTATTGGAGCAACTTACCTTGCCATAGTTAGTCTTGAACGTCTCGGCGATCTCGAGGCGCTGGACGATGCCGCGGCGGCACAGCACATCGATGATAGCTTTCTCGTCGGTGCCGAAGCCCTTCATGGCCTTGCGGAGCGTCTCCGCATCCGCGGCGGGGTCGAAGGGATCCGCCGGGTACACCGTGGGGGTACACTACAGGGGTACAGATAAAAATTGTACACATCTGTCCGGGACATTCTAACTTGGCTCTAAGTAGTACACCCACCTCACCTGCACCCTCAGGGATCATTTCCAGCATAAGCTGAGAGCCCCTTATCACCGGTGTCAATAATAAAGCGAGCTCAACTTAAGCTGGAATCGTTCCCTGTTATGTGAAGTCGGTATCTTCCTACTGTGTGGTTTAAGTACAGGGAAGGAAAAAAAGCATGAGGAAAAAAGTTGTATTTAGTATGGGCCTATAGGTGAATTTGAAATCATAGGCATCCCTTTAAACGGTGAGTCTACACATGATTCACAATAGTATTTAGGGAATATTAATCATCAAATCAATTGATAATATAAAAATGTATTGCCCAGGTAAGGGTTTAACAGTTAACTGATTTGCTTATTTGCTTGCTCAAGCAATATTCTTTTATTAATCGATTTTTTTTATTTTTTTCCCAAAATATTTAGAATCATGTGTAGAGTCATAGTTTAAAAGGATGCCCATGATTTCAAATTCACCCTGTAGATTATAGGTCTCACATTGCCACAAGATTTATAATTAGGTAAGTCTAGTAGGTACTATCCGTCCGCACAGATAGACATAGTATTACGTCTTTTTACCATAGTTACTATGGGAAATTATCATCCAAACAGAGGATGTGTTACACATCGCGTTAGGTCATAATTAAGTGATAAATAGAACATGGATTACGTCAGTAAGTAGATTGGCATAATAGCTATGCATAATGTTTATGGAGATTCATATCGCGAAGTCCAGTAGCCTTGGCATGCTTTTAGATATAGGGAGAGCAGGGGGATTTTGCGCATTGGCCTTGGGATACACCCTATAGGGATGACCTCACTACCGGGCCATCGATAAACAATGTACCTATCTAATAGCGTGAATTATTTGGTAACATAGGGAATACCTATTATTATAGCTAAGTTAGAGGTATGGCTACTTTCTAATAAGAGCGTTAGCCTTTCGAGTGAGCCTTAGGGCCGAGTTCATCAACAGACGGTAGAGCAGTAAAATATTGTTACCAGTAGGTACCTCTATCAAACAATCAGTTACTGCTCTAACGGTCCGTTAATGTATTGGTGAACCCTCTCGTGTTCAAATTGAATGCTCTATTTACATTGCGATGGGTGTGATTTTTAACAACAAGAATTAAGTTAAGTAATCAATTAAACTGAGACGATTAATGAAGTTATTTTTTGGTTAGGGCCACCGCAGACTTGCTACTTTTTGCATCGGCGATCGGCGATTTTGCGACTGCATCGCGTTTTGGCGACTGCGGTCGGACGCAGCGACTGCTCCGATGCTAAAAGCGACTAAATCGCCGATCGCCGATGCTAAAAGTAGCAAGTCAGCGGTGTCCCTTAGTACCTAATGATACAATAATTAAGGTTGCCGCGATGTTAAGAAT
The DNA here is from genome assembly GCA_947859195.1 of Drymonia ruficornis. Lineage (NCBI taxonomy): Eukaryota > Metazoa > Arthropoda > Insecta > Lepidoptera > Notodontidae > Drymonia > Drymonia ruficornis. Next base: position 5,553,471 of record OX401904.1, read on the forward strand.
TTCTTAACACTACCCACTGAAGGAAATAATGTATATGATGTTGTTAGGCGGCTCAATATATTCGTATAGGTAACTCGTTTCTTTTTGCACCTTGCTTGTGCCTATCTAACAACCTTGCCCCGAAAAGATGACATCATCTCGTGAGAAACCTATACAATATACCTAGCTATGTCCATAGATATTGTAGGTGGTAAGCTGATAAAACTTACCTTGTAGGGATAATACTGTTGTCCGCTCATCTTGAGATTCCTGCACAACAGAGAAACCGTATTATAACAATTTATATCGCTACACGCTAAATATAAAACTCAATTGCTATCAACGTGGACCGAACCGGCTTTCGGACATAACACCGCCGACGCGCCGGCAGATATCGACCTGCACTTTTTATTACAACATATTTACGTAAAGATTCATACTTTAAGCACTAAATCGTCCTTAAAAGCTTTAAAGCACCATTCGAAATCGTAATAACAGGTGGATAGAATATAAATGTACGTACTTTTGTATTTATTCAGCGACACACCCAAACTATACGGACTGAATTCCGAAATACGCTCGACTCGAATGAAACTCGGTGATGTCGGTCGAAGCCGTTTTTGTTCGCCCTCTCGCTTCGTTCAGGGGTCACCAACCGTTGGCATACTTACTTGAGATGGACAGCTTCCTTTTGATCTGGATTCAATTACCAATTTCTTGGATGACTTATCTGTGTATGCGTAGGCAATTAGGTAGGGACTAAAGTAATGTTTTAGATAAGAATAAATTGTTTTAGGCAGGTATCTTGTAAATCGTTTTGATAAAGTGTCATAATAATGTTGATAAGGACCTATTACAGATTGATAAGAATCTTAATAGGTAGGTACCTACACATTATCTACTATTCGTTAATTGATTCTATAACTAAATCATTATGGTTCTTCATATACCTACCTTTATGTAAAAGATATATAATGCCTAGGTATAGTTACATCACCTAATCTAGTAAAAGTGGTAAGTACTAAGTACCAATGGCAGCCAAAATAGTAAATATTAATTGTCTCGCGTGGATCTACGTTCCGGTTATTAATGATCAGAACTGCCAGCTTTTCGTGATTATCTGTATTCGTATGTTGAAATAAACCTTTCCCACACGCAGCCAGACTGACAACCTACAATTCTTAAAATGTTATCCAACAGTTGAGCACCGATGTTCCACGTAGGTTATTCGCCAGCGATGATGTCATCGAACGACGCCGCGCACCGCCCGCTGCCAGCCATCCTAGCCGTACACGAGACCCACGGCATATCGCTAACAACATACTGTTTGTTGCTTTCAACAAACACTTAGAAAATTCTAATTAAAACCTGAGAAAAACAATTGAGTCTAAAATTATCTTCTGTGGTTTAGATCGGACCTTGATCGTGCATTAACATCGCCACTAACCAGTCATGGTTTCTTTCATATTTGTTTACCTATAGGTTTCTTTTTTAGGATTATAAGGCCGCCGGGGCCTCACCGTAAGGCGATTTATAGTAAACACTAAACAAATCGCTTATGTGGCGTGGACTGCGGACCCATGTTTGTAGGTGCTTGTTTTAACGAAATAGCTGTCGCATTTGAATCGCCTTACCAGTGCAGCCACAGCCTAAGATTATCTGCCCTAAATGATGTATGTAGTAACCTCATTGTGTGCCCTATACCTACCATTATTTAAATAAATCAAAAAAATAATAAATAAAATTGCATGTTACTGCATTGGAACGCCATTTCTCTCAATGTGTTGAATGGACTCAGAATTATTGAGTCGTGTCGTCATCGATCTAAAAATACTCGCACGTAAAGGACTACTACGTCATTACATTAATTATTATTATTCACACAACTAAACCGTCAATGATCTTATTCATGATTGTGAGATCATCAGTAGTGAGGAACACTATGATTCATAGTTAACTAAGTAGCTAGGTCAATTATACTATTAGTTTACACAACTGTGTAAGTTAGTAGGTATTACAAAGAACTGACTGCAGCTCATATACAGGCTGGCTCGACCGGGGTAGCACCACCCCACAGAGAAGGTCCATGCACCACCCTCTCATAGAAGATCGGCGTAAAGGAGCTTTATGGTTTCGTACCTACGAGGTGAGTGAGAGAGCCGGAAGCCCAACACCCCCCTCCCACTCCCCTTCAGGTCGGAAACGAGCGAGCAATGCCTTTGGTATTGCAAGCAGCTATAGGCTACGGTACGGGTTTTTTTGACGCATTTTTTTTAAATGCTACATATATAAATACCTAGCTTACATGTTTTTTTTTTAATTTGATTTGTTTAACTGCTAAACATCAGGCGGGCTGTACGCTTATTTGCCACCTTCGTGCTTCGGAGGGCACGTTAAGATGTCGGTACCTACTATCACAGTCGTTAAGCCATGTCAGTGGCCTGGGCGGCCTGAAAATTACCACACCAGTTGAAATAGCTCGAGCAAACGAACCAAGTAATAATAATAATTTAGCCCTTTTAACGTCCCACTGATGGGCACGGGCCTCCCCTCAATGCGAGGGGGATTCAGGCCATAATCCACCACGCTGGCCCAGTGCGGGTTGGTGGATTTCATATGTCTAAAGACATGCAGGTTTCATCACGATGTTTTCCTTCACCGCAAGCAAGTGATAATCATATCAAAGTTATGATTCACACATAGATTTCGAAAAATCCAGAGGTGTGAGCCAGGGTTTGAACCCAAGACCTTAAGCCCGCAAGACGCGTGCTTATCCATGAACGAAGAAACGAACCAAGTACCAACGCAAAAACCTATCCGACATGAGAACGATTTGCGTGTATTAAAATGAAAGGCGTGAGAGATAACGTGAGATGTTTTTATAATTAGATAGTGACTGACGAGTTGAGTGAGTAATAATGTACTTAAACGTAATCTCATGAGTGAGGACGGTAAACAATGCTGATAATTATCAGTAGGTACCTAGGGTGCATTTCTATGTAAAAGATCGTGGCGCGTGATGCATCGCGGATTAGAAAGTGTTCGCGTAAGCGTTTAGCGACAGCTAACTTTGACTTAAAATTCGTTTGCATGTAATTAGTAAACGTTTTCTTCAGAGCGTCACTATGGTACGATATGCGTACGAAGTATATTTACTACCGATTTGGATGGATTTATTAAGGTCAAGAAATTTGTAAAAAAAAAAAAAAAAAAACGTCGCGACTTTTATCCCCATTCGGGGGTAGTCAGAGGCTTGAGTGGCCATACACCACCACATTGTGGAGGTATTAACCAACTCAAAGCCCGCGCCCGCCGCTCAAGAAATTTGTTTTCTCAATTATATGTATAGGTTACTCTGGGTTCACCGTTGTTAAAGTGAACTTACAAACAAAAACATAGGAAGATTTATTTGCTTACTTCTATCCATGCTAATAGTAGGTAGGTGTGCCTAATGCGTTAAGACGTGGTTAGAACTTAAAACCGAAGCCGCTAAACGTTCAAGTACGAATAATAATTATAATTACCATTAACAGTTCATTGAACTTTTTTATGAATACAATCCGTCTTTATACCTATAGGGTCGTAGTTGTGTTTACCAGACTATTTACCTACTAGTTATGTAACTTAGAAAATGTATCTTGAAATAAATGTCATCTAATAAATAACACGTCGGTCCGTGTGGTTGTATAAAACATGATTTATTACATTTAATACATTTTATTGGAAATACACGGGTGGTAGGCATCACCATTGTGACAGATACAATATATATAAATACGATATTGCTTCACATTCTTCTATTCTAGTCCTCCAGGAAGAAATATTGGCCAGCTCGCTTTTGTTCTATATCCTGTGAAATAAAACAAATAATTAGAATTTATAAGAGTAAGGACTTAATCATATACCTATGCTGCTTCATTCACGCGCCAGATATTTCAATAACAGCCCAGCAGTTGCCAGGAACTTTTAGGCTACTAAATACAATAACAATCTCATTTGAGGATTTAATTTGCTAAATGGATATCTGAGTGAGCGAGTTTCAATTTAAATTATAAGGGTTCCTCGTAGTGTCTTTACAAAACTCTAAAAACCTTTTTTCCGACTGACTTAAGTTGACGGAATAATGTTTTCTTGCTAAATTAAAAAGTCAAGCAATGGTGGTTTTCGTTTGCGTTCAGTTGTTCACATGCCCTATTCTGTGTTGGCTTGTGTATTTTACGCAATACATTATAAAGTGCCGTGTTTTACATTCGGGTACTTGGGACACGAGCCTAAGGCCCCGGCTTGAACGGGTCTCACGTCGTGTGTTGTGCCGAAAACAGAGAAGCTCTAATTTTAGTGCAATTTTACTTTATAAAGGGGCCTAAGACGGCACTACCACCAACCCGCACTGGGCCAGCGTGGTGAATTATGGCCTGAATCCCCCTCGCATTGAGGGGAGGCCCGTGCCCAGCAGTGGGACGTTAAAAGGGCTAAATTATTATTATTTTTTATTATTAAGATGGCACTGAGCCCTAACGGCCCGGCCACGACTTCGCGCTTCAGCGACGGGCGTCAGCGCGGGGGTGCTAAAATGTTGCATCGCGCGCGTTGCCGCCGAGAGCGGCAGCTCGTGGCGTGATGCAACATTTTGGTGCCCCTGCGCTGTCGCCCGTCGCTGAAGCGCGAAGTCGTGGCCGGGCCGTAAGATGGCACTTAAACGCGTGACATGCTTGTAAATTCTCTTAAAGAATATAGTGAAAATTAAGGCTTTTTAATTTCTTACCTTGACGGAAGCATACTTGTTGATCCTGGGCCGGAAGTTGTTGGGGTCTCGTCGGAAGGTGATGCCGAGCAGTTCCAGGAAGCGGTTCATGCCGTTGAGCAGCGACTGCGGCGCGTGCGCGGTGGCGCACGTCGACGGCGTGCCCTCGAACACGATCACGCGATCCGCGAGGTACGTCGCCATGATGAAGTCGTGCTCCACCACGAACCCGGTGCGTTTGGCGTGCAGGATGAACCTGAGTGTACAGTATTGGTTCTAGCAATATAAGATTGGATGAGGCCGCCAATACATTCATAACTTTACTTCCTATACAGATAGAATAGTGCGATTAGACATGAAATTTAATAAACACAACATGACAATAATCCAAACTTATGCCCCAACTGAGGCAGCAGATATATGGGAACTAGATGACTTCTACAGTGTCCTTCGAACCGCTCTAGAAAGTTGTTTCAAGAATACCTTAGTCATAGGTGATTTCAATGCCAAAATTGGTAAACCACAGACAGGAGAAAATCTATGCCTAGGCAGTTACGGCTACGGAAAAAGGTATGATATTGTGCAAGTAACGTAACAGGAAGAGTTTGGACCCGAGTGGCACAAGACAGGGACAAGTGGGATGGGATGGAGGAGGCCTACGTCCAGAAATGGATGACCTTAACATAATTTATATTACTACTTTTAAAAATGTAACACTTTTTTCTAGGGAAATAAAGGCTTTTTTATTTTATTTTATTTTTATTTATGAGGCCGCCAGGGATCCAGACTGTCCAGCCAAATTCAACATGTGGAGCAAGAAATCCCGGACTCGAAAGGAACTCTGCCACATTTTATGTCTCTATTGAGAGTATTTAAACAACATCATTTCAGCCAAACAAAAGATATCCCAATTAAACATCATACCACCATTATTACTATTTAATAACATCACAAGATCTATAAAAACCACTTTAGGTGTGGAATCGTTATTTAATAACGCAGATTGTCAGTGCTGAAGTTCTGAGTTATTTCCTATGTTGCTTTTATGATGGTTTATGGTCCGCGAGAACAGTCAAGAGTGCCTACAAACTGCCTAAGAAAACACCAATTTTTGAATTAGGTGCTAATGAAGGCGGTGCAATTTTACCTTTTAATAACTTTGGCAGCAACTAAACGCTGCTCTGAGTCCAGGTAGGCAGAGGGCTCGTCGATGAGGTATACATCAGCTGGCTTCCCGAGGCAGAGGACGAGCGCCACTCGCTGCAACTCACCACCAGAGAGGTTCTGAACCTCTTGGTCCATAATTTCCTCTATTTTCATTGGCTTCATCACATCTGTGATAAACTGTAATATAAATGTGATATGGTTAATTAAAGACTACTTATAAAGTCAGATATTATAGTACCTTTTGACAAGCCACAGTTCGCTAATAAATGCTGGCAAACTGTTATGTACTGCAGATAAAAGAAATAATAAAACAATGCTACATGATCATCATCATCATCATTATAAGTCAAAAGATGTCCACTGTTGGACATAGGACTCTTCCAAGGTTTTCCACAATGACCAGTCCTGTGCTGCTTGCATCCAGCAGTTTCCTGCAACCTTCACTAGGTTGTTGGTCCACCTTGGGGGCCTACCCACACTGCATCTTCAGGTACGCAGTCGCCACTCAAAAACCTTTCTGCCCCATTGGCCATAAGTTCTTTGGGCTGTGCCCTGCCCACTGCCACTTCAGCCTACTTATTGATATTATTGAAGACTTATTTATTTCTTAATATTGAAATACTTAAATTAAGGTGGTGTGTGACTGACCTGTGGGTGTATATAGGCATCCCTGATCTTGTCATGCAACAGACTGCGCACAAGCCCCTGTGACTTGGGCGAGATCTTCTGTGGCTTATAACTAATGTGTAGCTGTGGCAGCGACCCCGATCCTGCACAATAACAACCACACATTAACAAGTCCACAATGTAATGGCTTATATCTAGGGCATTTGAACCTGTTCCTTTTCAGTTACCTACCAGAACTAGGAATAAAAAAAAACTGGGAGGTTTTGGCCGTTATAAAAAGATCTGGTTCTGAAGACCTACATGGATCTGTATTCCCAAAGGGGTAGGTATTGGTGTGTGTTATACGCCCATGTTTAATCTGGGTACACTTCACCTGACTGCAACCAATATAGATAAAAGAAAAATACAATTATATACAAAACAGATCATGTTTTCGAGGAAAACAATGAATATGTAATACTACATGGTTAATCATAAAATACTACTGCATATTTTGTGTGATATTAGTAAGAAATAAACATAAATATTGACATGAACAGTCCTGATAAATTTTATAGCATACCTTCATTAGATGCGTAAGATTCTGCATGTTTTAAACATTTTTGGAACACAGGATGGAAAAACAAATCAAATAACTCTGTTCTAGCCATGGTAAAGCTCTAATTAATTAAAAATACACTTATTACAATACACCTATAACCTCATTTTCGCAAAGATCACTACATCATAACATAACGTATATTCATGTGAGATTCAAAGTTATTATCTATTTTTATGTTAATAACACACTAAATACTTGTATTATGATCAAATCTGTTAAGAAATTGTACTTTTTTAACAAGAAAACCGACGATCGAAGCCTTTTGACAACTTTCACAAAATTTGACACTTTTGTTTGACATAAAGACAATGTGTTGCCATTCAAAATTTTTATTGATCACGTTCGGATACACATAAAGAATGGTAGCTTTTGGTAGTAAAAAAAAATATTGGGAAAATCATCAGGTACGACTAAAGGCTAGAAAGCGGAACAGTTACGCATTTTGTAGATGGATTAGGTACTCTCAATGTAAAATGGGGCTCGCCTATTGTCGGGCCCGCTCCCCCTCTCTGAGAAACGGATTTCTGAACAAAAAAAAAATACATACCGTCATCCGGCTCCAAATTGCCGGCCAACATTCGAATGAACGTAGTTTTTCCAGTACCATTTTCTCCAAGCAATACTAAAATCTCGGAATCCGAGAATTCTCCTGGTTGGACTTTCAGACTAAAATCTCCCATACTTTTAGACATCTCAGGGTATATATAATGATTCATTCTTTTTATCTGTTACCAAAAAAATAATGTTATATTTTTCTTTACTACTGATTACACCAAATACTTAAACGCAACTCAAAAGAGAGACATATAACCAAGTCTCAAAAACGAAATGGACTTCATTTGAGTAATGTTTCAGCATTTGGCCATGCAACTTTTATTAGAAAATGTAATAAAACTTACCTCTTCCTCAGTAGCCGATTCAGCAACCTTGAATACTAGGGACTCAGTCCTGAATCTCATGTTCTCAGTGGGTACAAACCCATCAAGGAATATATTTATACCTAAAAATGCAATGTTTTTAACATAAGAGTGTTACTATATTCATCAATCAATCGACCTCGATTGATGGCATCATCCTCACCAATTTTTCTGGTTAAAACATTGATTGATCATCAATCAGATTGAATTGGTGTAGTAGAAATTGTCAATTGAAGTCTATTCATTTAATTATACCATCAATCGATGCATGGATCATCCATCGACCGTGGTAGCAGCCTAACATCTCATTGACATAGTATTTTTTGTTATGTTAATAAAATTGATAAGCTTACCTTCTCTAACGGAGAAAGGCATAGTCACAACACCATAAGCACCAGGCACGCCATATAGACAGCATATAAAATCGGACAAGTAGTCCAGCACTGACAAGTCATGCTCCACCACTATGATGAACCTGTGAACGAATATGAATCATTAACTAATCAGTTTTCAAAATATTCTGAGTGAGGCTTTAGGGGTTAAATAGGCGTGTGATCTGACACTGGCAATTATAAATTTCATGCCGATTCACGCACTCCTCGCCCGCCATTTAGTATTATTTTTCATTACTGTATTTTATGAGGATTTAGGGCCGGGCCCCATTAGCGCGTTGCGTTGCGTCGTCGCAAGATTTTGTACTGGCGCATCACCCTCCCCCGCTTCGTCTCTCGCCCGCCGACCATTTGATCCGTTGCGACGACGCAGCGCAACGCGCAAGTGGGGCCTCGCCCTTACCTGTAATTTTTCTGAAAAATCTGACATTTTAACCACCCCAGACAAGCAACCAACTGTTTTAAAATGGTAACCCTAGATGGGGTCCGTCAAATCCTCATGAATTATCACGAACGTAAATACATACTGGACTGTTCACTACTGCACAAAAAACGTAGTATTTATCGTGACTATTGTTAATATGATAAAACAATAGTCATGATAAATAATAAATTAATTTATTTGCTTGATTTAAAAAATAACAATCACTACCCAACGATAATATTATTTTGGCATGGCAACTCGAAATGAGAGGGACACGGTCCCAACTAGGGCCTCTCGCTCGGCTCGTTTTTTCTGTCTAAGAATTGTCAAGGTATAATAGACCTTAAGGCAGCAGAATAAAGTTGAATTTCTTCTTAACCAAAAACTCAACTTGTCTATCCTCTATTAAAAGATTCTTGTGAATTATTAACAAAATTGGTGATTTCTTGTTCTCACTTGTCAGGATGGATGAGAGATCTGATTGTGCGGGCAGCGTTCAGACGTTGCTTAACGTCTAAGTATGAGGAGGGCTCGTCAAACATGAAGATGTCTCCGTTCTGAATGCACACCATCGCAATTGCGAAGCGCTGCAGTTCTCCACCAGAGAGCGCGGCGATCTCGCGTTCACGGATGTGGGAAAGATCTAAACAAAATGGTAGTAAAGGTTCACACATTGAACTAGAAAGCTACCGGATTCATAATAATAATTAGTTGGATGTAGCATGAGCATCTTATTTTCCTATTAGCCCTGAATTAGCAGCAAATAAAATTATAATGTTGAATAGCTAGATCATTTTTGTCAAGAGTGTTTTATCAACAGTGTACACAGGTGTGTTTACAATAGATATAACATTTGTATAAACATACTTGTACTATATTAATTAATGATTGGAACTTAACAATGTTTCCAGGTAATTTTAAAAGTCATACACATGTCACTTACCAAGCATCTTACAAATCTCAGTCTGATTTTTCATTTCATCCTTTTTATCTAAGAGTTGACAGACAGTGCCCTTGACTGCCTTCGGGATCTGGTCAACGTACTGTGGCTTGATGAGTGCTTTCAAGTCATCCTCCAGGATCTTGGTGAAGTAGTTCTGCAGCTCGGAGCCACGGAAGTGGGACAAAATCTCTTGCCAGTCTGGAGGATCCTGGTGGAAATACAGGGACAAACATCTGTTAATGTGTGGACACCAAGTGGACACACATTAGACACATAGTCCTTATTGCTCATGTCTCAAAAGTACCTTAATAGTATATTGATGGAACTTGACCCTTTAGGTTTTAAACATGCATAAATCTTACAATCAATACAGATAAGATGATAAGAATGAGATTATGTCTATATAAAATTATATTACGTCTTACAGCATAACGCCCCAAATTGGGCTTTTGCTTTCCAGCCAGAATCTTCAGTGCGGTAGACTTGCCGATACCGTTCTGGCCGACCAGACCCAGCACTTCACCCGGGCGGGGGATCGGCAGACGATGGAGCTTGAATGAGTTCTTGGAATAGCGATGGGTGGTGTGCTTCTCCAAATTTGATGGAATATTGATGATGGTAATAGCATCAAATGGACATTTCTGCAAGGAGCATAATTATTAAGCATTGATTAGCTGCATACTAAAATAATTAAATAACAATCTGTAAAATCCAACTTTATATCAATATGATTTTTAAAAATGAAGTAATTTATAAGATTGCATTAAAATGTACTTCGAAGTGATTAAGTAATAAAATGTAATACTAATGTGTCCACATTTCTTCCAAGTGTCACTAGCTAGTTACACAACACATCCATGTTTACATTAATCAGCAAAATATAATGATATATGTTTACACTGAAATAATTACCTTGACACATATACCACACCCAATGCATAGCTCTTCGGAGATGGTGGCGATCTTGTCGTTAGGAGTGACTTCGATGCAGAGCTTGCCCATTCGCACCACGGGGCAGCTCTTCTTGCACTCTTGCCTGCATCTCTTCGGCTTACAACGGTCCGCGTTCACAATAGCAATACGCGTGAGTTTGTCCGTTTCCTCATGTTGTTTATTTCGAGACATAACTGTACACCAAAATTCACAATTTACGACCCAAAACGTACAACAATTAATTGAAAATACATGAAAACTTTCGTTCGATATGTGGCACAGACATCGATATAACCTCAATGATAATCATATGATTAATTATTAATTATGAAGTGGAAATCGTAAAATAGTTTTCACATAGTGTTCTATGCTTAATATTGTTATTAAGTGCCCATAAAATGGCTAAATACCTGATAAAAGAAAGCGAACGTTGGCGATACTTTGCCTACGTTCGCGTGTCCTTTTACTTCGAAATGTCAAAAAGGGCCAATCAACCTGAACATAGCAACATTTGGATAAAAGCTGTCAAACAAAAGTCAATACGTTCAGAAACATAATATCTTGCGCATAGATTTAAATTTTTTGTACGTCTGGCTTACTAAATATGTTCTGAAAATGTTCCTTTTATACCTCGAAAATAGTTTAAAAGATCTCTAGGTATTTCTTTAAAACAAACTGTTTCTTTTTTCTATTTTATTCAACCGTCATAGTATAGTAGTCCAGTCCCTTCAGTGCAATGAGATTATATACGAACTTAATAAATCATTGCTTCAGTGGGTTGTGCTTGGTCACCAACTCACCACAGGACAGGAGCAGCTCTAGCTTACTTCACTTCAGTTCGGGGGGGGAGGGAGAAGGAGGGGGGATGTCTTTGTATTCGCTTTGCAGTTTGCTTGCTGCAATGAGCGGATGGGGGCGTTAATGTCGTTATCTTATTTGTATTTTTCATTATTAGTTAGCTACCAATTTGTTTAGAAAATGCTTGAAGTTTGTATAGATAGCTTTGAGTCCGCGATTAATGCTATACGCGGTGGCGCCGAGGAATTAGAAGTATGCAGCTCCCTTACAGAAGGTGGGCTTACACCATCAGCGGGACTCGTTAAACAAATCATTGATCAGGTTTGTATCAGACAACTTTTTATAAGTTTACTCATAAGTTATGTGTGTTGTAGATTATTTAATTATAAGAACTTCTTCTTATTGGAGTAAAATAATACATGGCTATCTATCTAAGTATTTGCTTATTGTTTACAAAGTAAAATTATAGATGTCGCTATATTTAAAACGTTTATTGATATACCTACCTGTATCACAATGTTTTGTGGATTAGGTATATTAGGTATAGCATAATAACATAAACGTATGTACCTTTTTCGAGTAGAAAGTAGTATTTTATTCATTTCAGGTGAAAAGTCCATCATTGGTTATGCCAGATTACACATCACCAGAGAAGATTGATCCTAAGAAGTCAACAAAGGTTAGTCAAAGGTTAGAACCGAGTTCACCTCACATTAACGGACCGTTAGAGCAGTCCTAACTTATTGTTTCATATGCCTACTGGTAACAATCGTTTACCTCTAACGGTGCTGGTGAACTCGGCTCTTAAATATTTACTCTTAACTACTACTTTATTATAACTTTTTATTGGCGTAATGAAGTATTCGTTAGTTAAGTACCTCTGTTATTTCTGTTCTAAGTTTGTATTACCTATTTACAGAAGGTGAAAGTAAACGTGATGATTAGATGTCGCACTGGATCCGATTTCTGCTACACCAAAGAAGAAATGGACACTATGCTCTCCGATATACAATTCCTCAAACCTTTTGGGGTAAACAGATTCGTGTTTGGTGCTCTCACTGACCAACAGAACATAGATGAGATAAAGTGCGCCAGAGTTATAGATAAAGCATATCCCATACCAGTTACATTCCATAGAGCATTTGATGTATGCAGAGATCCTATTATAGGGATAGAAGAAATAATTAAACTTGGATTTAACAGACTCCTGACGAGTGGTCAAAGGGCTTCTGCCAATGATACTAAAGCTGTCGAACTTATAAAGATATTAAGTAATGGATATGGTGATAAAATACAGATAATGCCTGGTGCCGGAATAAATGCAGATAATGCGAGAATATTCATTGATATGGGATGCAAAATTGTGCACAGTTCGTGCAAAAGAATAAGGGGTCTACCTAAAATTGAGAACGGTTTATGCATGGGGACAAGTGATAGTGAACATGTTTATGTCACAGATGAGAATATAGTTAAAAAGTTAAAAGATAATATTGCGATGTAGTGAAAATATAAACAAGATCTTGAATAATAAAGTGGTACCTATCTATTTTTTTTTTTATTTTCTTGTGCCGACCTGAGCACACGCCTCCCCTTGACTTCTTCACAAAGCACGATTTTGAGTGGTTACAAACCAAGTTATTTTCATGTGTATTATTTTTACACGTCAACTTAGGCACAATCATATTTTTTTTACGTCTCTTGTCGACTCCCTAACCGAAAAATCATTTCGCTAAACGTTTTCCTCATCTGCAAAAACTGCAAACGTTGTTACCGACTAGCATCAATAAATGTTGCGGCACTTGCGGCCTATTTATCATGGTGATGTTTTCCAGGGGAAATTGTGAGGTATATAAGCAAACTCCACCAACTGAGTTTTGAATGCGGCCTCTGATTGGTCGATGAACTGCGGCAAAGTCCACGATCTGGGTTTTGATTGCGGCCTCTGAATGGTCGATGAACTCTGCAGGAGCTTTATCTGTAAGCACGGGTTGGTGTGGCGTTTGCTTATATGCGGCAAACTCCCACCGAGTTTTGAATGCCGCCTCTGAATGGTCGATGAACTCTCAAGGAGCTTTATCTGTAGGGTAAGCACAGGTTGGTGTGAAGTTTCCTTATACGCGACAACCTCCACCAACTGAGTTTTGAATGCGGCTTCTGAATGATCGATGTACTCTGAAGGAGTTTTATCTGTAAGCACAGATTGGTGCGGCGTTTGGTTAAATGCGGCCGGGGACGTTTAATGATGCTATTACAGAGCCGGGGAAACAATATCAGGACAGTGCTGAACGACCTTTAATAATTGCGATGACTCCTTTTCATTCAGAGGAACATTTTTTAATAGCTTGCTAATGACGTGGGGTGAAAGGCGTTTTTGTATATCGTGGTTTAGTTTTATTTTCGTTTTGCTAACAAAAATAATCTCGTCACGTTGTTTTATCTGTTTTATCAGTTTCATGGCCTGCCGTTGTCGTCTGCGTAGGTACCTCCAGCTCATTTGCATCTAGTGTACTAGCTAGCATCTATTTTCTTTCAGCATGGGTATAAATAAAACGAAGCTTTCTCATATTTTGAATGAAACTCTAGCGTATTCTCGAATAATAGCACAGATTATAATAGGTACACGAATTGCGGTGTCTCAAAGGTTGTATTAACTTAAAAAATATGGAGAATTTGTCAGCACTGCGGATGATTGATGATAAATTTGTGAAAATGTCCAAAATGGGAAGCGGCGCGAGGCTCGGGCGAGACGGCGGGATCTTTTACCCGGCCATCAATCATAGAGTTTTAAAAGGATCCCCTGTTCCCTAGTCCCCGGTCCCAGATACAACGTGTTTCCTCATGTTTTACAAAATAAACACAGAATTAATTCCTTCCTAATATAAATTATGACCGCTCAAAGTAATAGAGCGTCTGTTGGTAGGTACACGTTCACTAACGTTGGTTGTGCAGATTAGTATCACCATTTGTAGTAATGTATTGTGCCTGTTAAAGATTTAGCAGATTTATGTTGTGGGTAATCGAAGTGTGATTACAATTGATTTATGGACAGGGAAGTGACGTGGGAAATAATACTTATGAAGGGTTAGGTAAAGTAAAATAGTCCCAAGTAAACAAACAAAAAGATTTATTTCAGTGAATCAAAGTGTAGAGATACGTATAATCTAGTTAACCCATATTACCTATATCTAAGGTACAAAATAAGGCTATGTCGTGAGATGTGAATATGCTTACTTTAAGGCAGTTTTCCATACCGTGCACCATTAACGCTACTATTTACATCGACTTAATATAAATAGAGACGAGAATTGGTCGATTTGCACGTTTTACGAGTAGATAAAGCGTTTCAATTTTAACTTCAAGCGAAATCTAGTATAGGTTAAATTGAAAACATCCGATTTAAGGCAATTATAGAGAGACTAAACCTATTATTAGTGGAATGACATTTTTCTTTGATATTATTTTAATAGGCCATCTCTTAATAACAAATAAATAAATAAATAACAATTGATGCTACATGATTCAACAATTGAATCCTAATAAATAAGGTGACCTAATATGATTTAGTACATTATTCTCTGTCTCTGATATCTACGGGTTTTGGTATGTTTACAAATATAGGGAAAATGTTATAGATAACTAATTATTTTAATTAGGTACTAAAATAATTACCTACTTAATAATGAACAGCATTCCTAATCACTTTAATTGTTTGCGTTAATTTGCGTGGGCGTTCAACTTAAGACCTCTTACGTATCCTACAATCTATCATTATAATGAGATGTTCTCACATACTTCTGTGGCCTGTGGTTGTTATACTAGATATCTATCAGATTATTGGAACTTTTAAACTTGTCTTTACAGAGTTATTAGCGTGGGACCCCATTAGAATAGTCTGGTATCCATATACATATTAATTCCTGAAATTCTTCTCCTAGATTTTCCATGCGACTTGGCAGATCTAGGTGTTTTAGTGTAGATAAGTACTTCAGTTCTTTTAAAAGCAATTGACATTATCGACAAGGATTGTCTTGTAACTTGCCCACCTACCAGCCGTCAAAAATCGTTTCATAATAGACGAATAGGTAGGTAAAATACGTACTAAAGAACATTCCACAAGTTACCGAAGTAGGCAGTAAAATATAGTATTGTAATAGGTTTATGAGAGTTTCACGCTTCGTAGAGTTGGTCTCTACGTCATAAATCTAAGATTGTACCATTTACCTCCGATAAGTCTATAGTGTCTTAGGTTCTAGACTCAATGTACAACTTAGGTACTTATAACTACACAAGTATTCTTGGGTAGAATGGTCACGTGGATTATCGCAATCTTGTTCCTTTGAGGTTCGCGTGAAAAGACGCCTAGACTGACTATCCAGTCTTACGTAAGCCGATTTCAGACTATAACAGAATGCCTATTGGTCTTTTTGTCGGGTGCATAAGGTTCAAGTTTCGCCGGTTCCGTGTTGAGGGCGCTGTAGTCGACGGGGAAGGGCGGCTGGGGCAGGGAGCCCTTGGGCGGGACCAGCACCCACTGGCCAGGCCCGTTAGGGTTCTTGCCCATCAGCCAGTTGGTGAAACAGTGCACGTAGGTACCGTAGTCTAGGATCAGGTAACCGTTCTGTTGAAAATAAATTGTCACTTTAGGTAGGTACTGGGTGTTTAAAAAGTGTGGAATTATACTTGGGGTGTTTGGATAAGTATTGGGAATTAAATTACACTTTATCCCATGTTTTCCCCGCTAATAAAAAAAATATTAAATATCTCAAGAACTATGTATTTTTTTACAAACCTTTCCTTGAATATGAGTGGCTACTAGGTACTCCTAAATGCGATTTAGACTGGGCCATTTGAAGGATGTTCTCCTAAGTACATTAAGTACTGGTTATACTGTAGACCGTTTGGGATAGGGATGTCCCAACGGCGAACAATTTAGCTATTCTGAACCTTAATATTTGACTATATTAGTGGTAAAGTAATTCTAGTTAATACGGACATCCTCTATCTTATCTAGGTTTGTTTTATGCCAGCCAGGAATGCGTGTCGCCCTCACGCATAACTCTTCATTAGACATTGAAATTTTTATCAGTACAGGACACGCAGTAGTATATAGGTACATACATGTGGTACAATATCATTAGCATACGCGATACTCACGCTGTAGTACAACATAATTAGTACACGCGATACTCACGCTAGTCATGCGATCGTACGCGGTGTCGATAATCTCCTCAACCCTCGGCCCGTTCAGACCGATCACGGAGCGGTAGAACGCAGCTAAGGCCGGCTTCGTAATAGCACCTGTACCTGAGGGAGAAACGAAGAACCTGTTGTCTTTGTCACCTTTTTTAAAATTAGGGTCGTCACACGCTCCCACCACTGTTACTATAGGATGGACAAGTGACTAAAGTTGACGCTGAGTAGTAGCCCTTGGGGGAAAAGCTAAGTCGTCACTTGGTTTCATGCACCAGAATGCTTAGAAAGGTGGTAGTAGCGAGTAAAAAATGATGCAAAATAAAAAACCTAGATTCTAAATCACGCCTATATTAGGTTTAGGAACAGATACACTGCAGCACCCATATTATATCGTCGGTTAAACCTATGTAGGTCCGCCTATTATTACGATTATATCGGGTTACCCCCGCAATATGAGGGAGGATTGCTGGCCTAGTGCGGATTGGCAAACTTCCCTCATCTTTCGAAAGACCAGGTTTTCAAACGATATAAGTTTACTATTTTATAGAGCATTGCAATAAATTGCAAAATAAAGACGTCGACGACAGGAAGAATAACCATAGAATGAAACAGGAAGCGCAGTCAATGTGCACCCGGGTTTTGGCTGCAAATGCACCGCCGAGTGCCAAGTTTTAAAGCCTTTGGAGTGCCACCAAAAGTCTACATTTTATTCGCATTTTTCTGGGAACTATAAATTCAGTGGGCAGGAATAAATTATTGAGATAATTCGGCATTTTCATAAATATGTTCTTTTGATTTATGCCACTAGTTGTCATCTCTGGGTTTCAGGCCGCCCGAAGGCCTCCGACATGGAGATAGTGTATTTCATTTCGAAATCGGGACTGCAGTTCTTGTTGCAAAAATATTGTAGTGGAAGACGAAGTAACATACATACTTATATGTATAAGTCTAGAATGGAAGTTGATGATGAAGAGCCAAAAGTCGGAAAGAATATGGGTAAAGATATCGCTACACAGCACACTAACTGTAAGGTCCCAAACTAATCAAGGCTTGTACTATGGTGCACAATAGATTTGGGACGATCCTAGTGACACCCATACAGTGACGAAAAGGCCACTTCCGAAATTTGTCATGACGGGAATCAAACCCGCAACCACCCAGTGAGCCGAGGGGCCTATGGACGAACCGCTGGTCCAAGTGGTTCGAGATAAAGTTAGAAGTAAATAAACATTGTCCTCATAAAACTAACGTAACATAGCATCATTAATATTAACAGCGTGTTCATAATTGCGACAATAATTAACTTTAAGATAGTTATAAATCGCAAGTGCTGCGCCTCCGGGGCTAGGGCTGACACAAAGCACGGGAACATTTCATGTAGAACAATTAACTTGATTCACGTGCCCTCGGGGCGGAGCAGACCGTCCGTCCCTCACTCGCGTAGGGCTGGCAAACGTGGAACCGACCTTTTTAGACGTAATAAAGAATAAAATGTACAAAGCACAAAAGTAATAAAAATACCGGCTTTTATTTTTTAATTACAAGCTTTTCCAAAACATGAGCGCTTGTGACGGCAAACACCTGGGGCCAATCGCGCAAATTTTTAACGATAATAAAAAAACAAAACCATAACCAAAAACAGACTACAGACAACATTAGACAGATTTTGTATCGCGCTAATCATTTTAACGGAAACGATTCAGATTTTTTCCGGAAGATACGTTGGGGAACGATCGTTTAAACTGTCAGTAGTATCTATTGCATATCGCTATTGGATTTTATCACAGCGTTTAAAATAGCGCCATACCACTTTTTACATCGGCTAAACATACATCGGCTTACAATCGCTTCCAATCATTCTTTGGAGAGCACGTTAAGCTGTCGGTCCCGGCTCTCAGAGTCGTTAAGTCATATCGGAGGCATCCGGGTGGCCTAAATACTCCGACACCAGAAAGGATCACTAGCTCATACGGAATAAACTTTATGATTCTTATAGCATTGATTAAAAAATCATCCATCTATTTTATTAGCATAGATTTATTATTATTATTTCTAAAAGTTGACGAAAGTTGGTGAAAGTTTGCTTGATGTATGCTAAAAGTGTAATTCGATATAACAAAAGCTAAGTGTGCAAAACGTTTCAGGAATTCCAAAACCCAAAAGGTTTAATAGGTGACAGCCCTACGTGTAGGGTAAATCAACAGCGTCAAATTAATCCCGTCTATCAACCCTTCGGCAGACGTCACAGTTCGCTCACTATATTAACCGAAACAATGACAGGTTCTCGTATGTGTATCAATAATGGAATACCAGATATTGGACGGGTGAGTGCCACCTGTGTTCTATACAAATGAAAATCGTTACTAAGGTAATTAAGGTAATTAATAAGGTAATTTTATGTTACTAAGGTGGTAAACAAGCTCACGGCCAGCCTGATGTTAAGCACCCGAGCCTATAGATGCTTGCAATAACAGAGGCATCGCGCGCACGTTGCTGACTTGAATGGGGGTGTGGCTGAGGGTGAGGAAGTGGGGGTGGGGGGGGAGGGTTACGGAACGCAGCTTTAATAGCTACTTTACTCCGATTTTCTGTGAGGGTGGTATTATACCGGTCGAGCCAGCTATGAGCTGCAGCTTGGCTCTACCACCAATCCAGTTAAGTTGAAGGGAGTAAGTAATTAGTTACCTACTCGTGCAATGAGTAGGTAAGTAAACTTTGAGATAATAATAATAATATCCTGGGACATTTTTTACACACGGCTACCTGATCTCAAACTAAGCAGAGCTTGTACTATGGAAATTAGGTAACTAATATTACTACATATACTACTTTTTTATTTGTAAATACATACTTAATATACATATACACCCAGACTCGGGACATGCAGACATGTTCATGCACACAAATGCATGTACCGGGTAGGAATCGAACCTACGACCTGCAGCGTGAAAGACGCCATCACGCCTACCACACCAACCGGCCCGTCGATCATGCGGCGCTGACTCGGTTAGTGCTCGGGGGCTTCATGCCCCACTATCTCTATTTCGTTCAGTTTGATTGGAACCGTGCAATAGTCAGCATCGAATAAATTACTCCCATCCATCTAGCCGTCCGCGTCGTGTCGCGTTCGAAGGACATCACTCTGGCATAACGACAGTTTTCCCGGACATATTGTGCGAACGGGGCCTTAGTTGTTTTATTATATTATACCCAACTGACACTATTTCAGAGGGCACAAATAAAAAAGACTGTAAAATATACGCGGTAAAACCAAAGATGTATTAAACCTTTAGATGCGCCTTACCGCACTTATTTTGGCGACATTATTGCAAGGTAACTGCCTGACATCCACTTAGTCACACACCATTCAGCGTCCTAGCTACACGGCTGCACGCGCGCTCGCCAATGATTATGTAGCTAATAACTAGTGTCCGACCGAAACAGGATTTTCTGCCGAAACCGAAACCGAAACCGAATCTTCGGCATCTGTTTTAGGTTCGGCCGAAACCGAAACCGAAACCGAACCTTTTTCAAAGAAGTTAAAAATCTTTTGTTTAATGAAATTTGGCTTATTTCGTACCCTTATATTGACAGTTAGAAATGTTAGAATGTGTTAAATGAAATAAAAAACAATAATTGAAGTATGTGAAAATATAATTATTATTAATAATATTATTATATTATTATTAATAATAATATTATTATTAACAATACTATAATTATAATAATCATGTTAACACTTCTTGGAACAAAAAATTGTGTCAATAATCAACACTTACATTATAAAAAAGGACTTCATTAATTGAGTATTTCGATTGCGTTTATAATCACAACATGTTTAAGACTAAATTTAACATTAATTGAGATCATTTTAAATTTTAATTGCGGTTGGTTATTTAGGGTTTTTGTGGGATTTTCATATTTTTTTTATAATTTAGGGTGGCAATCGTAATTGTAATATATTAAATCCCCGTTTTCATTTTCTACTTAATGAGACAGGTATGTCACGTTCAGATCGATTCTCAAAATATACGGACAACAGCAAATTATTTTACCAATAAAAAATGATATATCTGCGGGGATATTACGTATGTCAGTTGACAACTGGCTTCAGTTGTTCACCGAACTTTGATGGTGAATTAGAATGACATTACATTGTTATTACGTATTTCTTGCAGGGCTAACCTAACCTAAACTCACTGTACCTTGATATCCATTCACCGAAATACGTAAAAGCAATGTTATGTCTTTCTAATTTACCATCAAAGTTCGGTGTACAACCGACGCCAGTTGTCAACTGAGATACGTAATAGCCCTGCTGAAGGTCACACACAGCTAAATCATAGCTGGTAGTTGTTTGGGTACTTTGAAACCTCATCCAACAACAATAACCTAAAACAAATGTACCGTAACATAAGTAATAAATAAATGATGAATGTGTGAATCAAATATAATATAACCTCTTTCTTTTACATACTTAATTCTCAACATTCATAAATCCGAGTGAATAACTCAACGGAAAGAACTTCATTGCTTAATAAAGGCCAATAAAGCGAGAAATAACACTAAACTCACAAAACAATCACGCCGTACCTGCCGGCGATCTAACAGCTGACGATGCGCGATGGCGGATGCAACGCGAGACACGAACTCTCCCGAAATCAACCGAGTGACACGCGATAATTCACGAACGCAGAGTTTCGGCGCGGCCGAAAGGTTCGGTGGGTTTTCAGCCGAAACCGAAACTGGTGCCGAAACTAGATTTTTGAGCCGAAACTGGCCGAAACCGAAACCGAAACCGAATCTTCGGTCGGACACTACTAATAACGTTACAGTGTATATTCATCTCTTTCTAACAACAGGTCTGGCGTATTTGGCTTGTGTTAATTAATATGTGGAGGGTAGGTATAATTAAAGTGCTGTTTTTAGAGCACTAATGTTCGCGTAAGTCGTGTCTATTATATAGAACGTTATTGGGTAAAACCTTTTGTTTTGATCCCCAAGGAGCAGCGCTAGCCGCGGCTCGTTCGTGTCAAATTAACCGTCTATCAACCTGTCGGTTTTAATACACATCACTACTAAACGCAGGATATTGTGCAGAACATAATAATGATTTTTATGACCTATAAAGTTTGTAGTTTATCTACTACCGGACCTTAATGAAAACAGGGTGAAATATCTTACAAAAAGGTCCTAACCTTCCTTAACCCTATTGTATGAAACTCCATTGTCGCCTATTGAAAGTCGGCATACAGTGTAACTCGTCCCCCATCCGAGGGACTACTTCTTCCTTTTATACACCCTGCTAGCCACTTAGTAGATAGACTTTTGTTTTTGCCATCAACCTCATGCGCTGTAGACGCTTAGTAAAGGGCGAACGCTTTCAGATACTATGGTATCAAACCTAAACTCATAATCATATAAATCATGATCTTATAGCATAAATAAATCCATGATCACTATTGACTGATCTGTGTATGTGTGTATCAAAATTTATAGTGACCTTGTCCAGACCAATTTGCATTCAGAACCTCGCGCCCACGCAGTTAGTTGCAAGAAAAGTTTGTATTACGAATAAATAGGTGTCTACGGGGTAGAAGATCGATGGTTTTTACTACACTTACTTGTTCTATCGATTACGTGAAACAATATCTTGCAGAGGTATTGGAGGTATAAAGGCAGGTCTGTGAAACGCTTCATCTCGCTAAGGTGCAGGGCCCAGCGTGCCAGCCAGCCCTCCAGGGTCGTCCGGCCTGGTATATTGATGCCACTGGCTTCAGGACCGCACACTCTTCTGTAATACGGGAGGTCTCCCCATCTGTGTAAAGAAATGCTTTGAATTTTCCAAAATTATTCCATAGTTAGATCTCTACGCTACAAAAGGTAGAGTCGTTTCAGTCTAAAAATGAATGCCCCTTCACTAAACGTGATTATTTAAATGTGTGAAAATAAATATTTATATTGCAACGCTTTAAAGAACAGGTATAGTGAATTATCTATGCTAAAGTATAGTTCGCGACAGGTCGAGATGACATTCGGGTTATGAGCTTTTTGCAGAATAAAGGTCAACGCTCACCTAACGCCTCCGCACCCGACCAGCACCGCCTCGCCGCTCGGAGTCCACTCGTTGTCGCCGGGTGGTCCGCGGGCGGACGCTGCTTTTATACCATAACCGTCACGTGATCGCCCAGTGGACCGCGCGGGGTCAACGAGCGAGTGAACGCCGCGCGGTCAGCGCGTGGTCCACTTATTTCCGGTTCAGTTAGTGGACGCTGAGCGGCGAGGCGGTGCTGGTCGGGTGCGGAGGCGTTAGATGAGCGTTGACCTTAAAATCCGAATCAAAATTACCAGGACCCGCAACGCAACAAAATAATTTAATTTAATCATTTTGTGGGCGATTTTAATTGTTTATCGGGTCCGGCTAATTTTGATTCGGATTTATTCTGCAAAAAGCTAATAACCCGAATGTCATCTCGAGCTGTCGCGAACTATACCAATATATTGCCGAGGTTGCGTGTATTTCGTCTATGCACTATGTAAATACATTGGAGGGGTGTGCATTTTTCGACTGAATTACCTCTTACTACTGTCAACATTTCATGTTTCTAACACCAGCGGTTTGGGCTGTGCACGTCTTGACAGACGACAAAGTGATCCTATAAGGGTTCCGGTTTTCCTTTTGAGGAACGGAACCCTATAGCTGCCATTGTTCTTTTTTTATTACCTACCGGAAATATTTTGTATACACGTGACGTCATTAAAATTTAATGTGGACCTCAGGAATCGTAAACTTTATGTTTTCTATTAACCTTCCTGCTAGCATTGTGGTCTTAAAATGTGCCCGCGTGTCATACCAGTGGGCATCGTAAAAACTGTCGGCATTTCATGAAAACTTCAGTTGTGGGAATATACTGCCTACGAAATTGCATATTACAGTGCGAGTGCCCATATTTTTGGGGTCACTCGTGAAGCGTTAGTAGCTTGGCGTTTATTTTTATAGGACGCCACAGCGTGGAATGACTACGGCAAGTAGTATGTATGAATATTTAGATTTCAGAAGTTTGAACTAGTAGCTTCAGAACGGTAATGAATCATCGCAGACGTCTCGCAAATCATGTGTAATGTAAACCATAACCTACTTAAAACCTGCTCCGTTTTTTTTTATATCCTGGGACATTATTTTACACACGGCTACCTGATCCCAAACTAAGCAGAGCTTGTACTATGGAAACCAGATAACTGATATTAATACATATACAAATTTTTGTTTCTAAATACATACTTAATATTATACATAATTACACCCAGACTCGGGACATACAGACATGTTCATGCACACAAATGCATGTCCCTGGTAGGAATCGAACCTACGACCTGCAGCGTGATAGGCGGATTCTTACAAACCACGCCAACGGGCCCGTCTAGTTCTTTGCATTGATCATAATTTTATAGAAATAAAACTTTAAAATCTGGTAACTAACAAATCTACTGTATGGTCTTTAACTAAGCAACGTTTGTACTATGGGTACAGTACCTACTATGGTTTGGGACCGTACCGTCGTCTTTTGCTACCGTACTATCCCAGTGTCACCCAGACCAGGGCAAATTATGAAAAGGCCGCTTTCGAAAAATTGTCTCCGGCGAGAATCGAATCCTCAACCACCTAATGCAGTGAGCCGAGCGGCCTACACTGCAACAGACGGTAAGTATTCTAAGGTCTTGAATCTCTAATTGAACCTAGCCTTTGCTTAGCTTATACTCGCGTATCAAGAACTTAATAATTAGCCATTATGTGGACTGGTCAACTCACTTGGACGGCAACGGATTGATGAAGTGGTCTATGAACTCCCTCTTCACTTCCAGGAGCATGTGGAACTCCGACGAGTTGGCTGACCAGTCGGCGAAGTGCGCCAACCTCTGTAATTACGACGTAAAACCTTTTTTTATCTTACTAATGTGGCAAATAAGCGTACGGCCCGCCTGATGTTAAGCAGTCACCGTAGCCTATAGCTTGATTGAAAGTGGGAGTTGCGCTTCCAGCTCTCTCACTCATCGTACGAAACGCAGCTGTAATAGCTACTTTACGCCGATCTTCTGTGAGAGGGGGGTACTACCCCAGTACCCTCTGGTAGCTACAGCTTGGCTCTACCACCAATAATTATTCCCTTTCATGATTCCGTTAATTATGTGTAGTTGAAATGAATTGTTGAATTTTGGGAGCTTAATTTTCCGTATTTGCCTTCAGCTGTCGGTCTGTTTGGGCGGTAAAGCTTGTTCGCACCCTTTAGTTGTGCTCACTACACCCGCCCTTTTGATGCCAAGCTTATTATTCACTTTGTTAAAGTTTTACCCGTTTTCGTTACACTGATTCTGTGAGATGGAGAACAATTTTACAGTAATTTTATGTAGCCATTGTTTTGAAATTATGCGTAGTTGACATAATTATCCTATAGGGTTACTTTTACCGCAAATTGGTGTCATTAAGTCAGGGACCATTTTGTGAATTAAGTTTAATTTGAAACACTTATTACCGAATAATTTCAGGGCAAAATTACTATGTACTTAGCAGCTAATTTAGCTCATATAATGATAGCTGGAGCTACTGTAGGTATATAACATGGACCAGTTACTAAGGCGACTGGCCCTAAGCAAGTCGGCCGAGTGGTCGGCCTAGTACTAACATCGACATAAAACGAAGCGAGTAGTTCAACTATTTACCGGTAAATAGTATAATGAAAATGAAAAAACAATGACCACGTTTTGTTTCATACAAGTATCTAATAAGGGCACCTCTTTCTTTAGTCTTTACTCTGTGGTATATAAGCATAGGCTAATACTATGGTTTAAATATGATGATTTTTTTTTTATATCCATGGATGGCACACTGGCAGACGGTCCACCTGATGGTAAGTGGAAGCCGCCGCCCAAGACATCTGCAACTTCAAGGGAGCAGACGCGGCGCCGACCTTTTAGGGACCTGTAAACACGCCCTTTGAAGAACCCCATGTTGTTGTGCTAAAGAAAGACTTCGGGAGGGAGAGAGACAGACAGAGAGATACAAAGTTAAGAGCTCACTTCAACTGGGTCTTCTAAATAATGGCACTACATACTTTCTCGTGATAAATCATAATGTCACAGTTCTGATACCTTCCTACCTCGAAGAACTGGTCGAAGTCCTGGTCGCAGATGACGTCATCGCGGTCGTGGTCCAGCAGTTCGGTGAAGAATAACGTCAGCTTGTCCGTCTGCATCGAGCTCAGCTGGGCTAGCGGCTGCTCGTCTTCTAGGTCCAGGCATTCCAGGTCCTCGCTGCACCGGTTCACCCATGTTGCTATTAAAGGAAATGGAATCTTAAGTCCACGAAAATGAGACTGAAATTTCAATGCCACAACAATGCAAATATACATAAACCACAGTTCTATTAATAATGGCCAAATCCCTAAGTCAAAAGGCTACAAAGTTCCTATAACTTAAAAGGTTTTCTGCAAAGGTGATTTGCAAGGGGCTTATACACACAACAACCGTACTAAATCCACCTTATAAAATAGATTTTGGCGTATAGCGGAAAAAGGTTTAACATACGATTCGGGGAATAAGATAGCTGTAGGTTCAAGATTATATGAAAAAAAAAAAAAAAAAACTGTAACGGCAATGTATCAAGCCGTTTGTTTTGATCAAACGGCAACATAGGTACATCATTTGCTAGTCTTGTTTTGGATACTAGCTGTGCCTGCGACATCGTATGCGTGGAGTTTAAAAGAAACGATTCATGGTTTCTAAAATAAAACTAGCTTAACACCAGTTATCTGCTTGTGAAAGTCTCGTCAAAATCGGTCCAGCCGTTTCGGAGATTAGCAGGAAAAAACAGACCGACTGAATTTTTTTTAAGTACCTACGGTATATGCTTTCAATTATGCATTAAGTAAAAAGCTGTTATTTTGACATTACAAACAGACGTATCAATTATATTTATTTGCATAATTTTTTTAATAAACCTATCAAAAAATGTCATCAAACGAGTTTAGTGAAGATATTTTGAATAGATAAACTCCTGGTGTGTTAATTTCACTGAAAATTATCAAAAGTCGTTTTCGGGGAGGTTATTCGCATTATTATAACTATAGAGATACTCGATACTGCCTGACATCACGTCCTATTAGGATGATATTCGATGTTACCTCGCAGTCGGATATTTTGACAGGTAACAGATTAGATCTAACGTTGGGAATTAACTGGGAGCAACTACGTCTAGCTATGACTGAATAAGTGGGTAGGTTGCATGTCCATAGTGTCTATCTGACATTCTACAGCGTGGTATGCGCCAATTAATTGACTGCAGCTCATATATGGGCTGGCTCGAACGGGGTAGTACCATCCTCTCACAGAAGATCGGCGTAAAGTAGCTATTACAGCTGCGTTTTGTATGATGAGTGAGAAAGCCGGAAGCCAAATCCCCCACCCATACCCTCGCTAAGTCCCACTCCCCTTCAGGTTGGCAATTTTCACATTCAATTTTATTTGTTGAAAAAATCTATTCTGACCATGACAAGTTTTGGGAATAAAACCGAAACTAAAACACAAAACACTAAAAAAAATCTCATAAAATTAAAGTTGTGTTTCCTAAGAATAACTTTATTAATTCCTTTCAAACACGCGACTTTTCCAACAATAGCTTGAAAGTGAAGGACAATAAAGAAAACATGAAGAGAAATGAAACGTGAAAAGTTTAAAAGGAAATGTGAGCACATATTTCTTCTCGCGTCGTCGAGTCGTTCGGCTTTGATATTTCCGCGGCTCGATATTGCAATTTTATTGAAAATTCTGGGCTATATCTATAATATAAATATCTATACAGGCTGACTGGTTGAACACTTTACATATTGGTATAGAGTGCTCAGTACTCGATTATCGGTCTAATTATGTTAAAAAAATAGGTGCCTAATATTTTCCTAATTTATCTTTAATTATCCGTTCAAAACAATAAGCGTGGTCAGGATCGTACCTCCTTTATTTGACGTACCTATCAAGTGTCATTAACTCCGTTCGCGCAGAACACGCGTACTAGCGATAGCGGTGTCCACAATTTCCGAGTTTTAGCACATTAATTTAATTAAGGTTTTCGCTGTAGTTCAATGGTATTTTTTTAATTTATTTTTTTTAAATGTTTCATGTTACCATCAATTATCATGTCCTTCAATATGTAAAGTGTTTAACCAGTCAGCCTGTATAATGTCTTTTATAATTGAGTAAAGGACTAGTTCGACGAGACTTGTATTATCTAATATTGTGTAAGTCGTGGCTATATTTCTTTACTACAGTCTTGCAGTTAGACCACTTGGCAAAGTGGTTCGAGCGTAGGCCGCTCAGCTCACTGCGTCGAGTGGTCGCGAGTTCGATTCTTGCCAGAGGCAAATTTCGGAAACAGCCTTTTCGTATTTGCCC
The DNA here is from genome assembly GCA_947859195.1 of Drymonia ruficornis. Classification (NCBI taxonomy): domain Eukaryota; kingdom Metazoa; phylum Arthropoda; class Insecta; order Lepidoptera; family Notodontidae; genus Drymonia; species Drymonia ruficornis. Next base: position 5,581,631 of record OX401904.1, read on the forward strand.
TGGTCTGGGTGTCGCTGGGATCGCCCCCAGTCCACTGTACAAGCGATGCTCAGTTTGGGACCATACAGTTAGTGTGTAAATCTGGCGATATTTATTTAAATAAAAGCCCTGTTTCTATCCTATTCAATTACAAGTCTTAATTAGGTCCGGGCAGAAAGCTTAACACAGTCGTAGGCACACTCCCCTGTCTGCCATAAGTCCATGAGTTATGACTACGTCGGGTCAGCTACAGAAAGTTCCACGGGTGTATTTTATCCGTATGGCGTCGCAAAACGATTGCAGTTAACCGTTTTATTTTTAGCTCGGACGTTTTTTACTGTTACCATGTATTACAAAAGATATGTATCTTAATACATCTATCTTAGTACTTATACTTAGGTACCTATATTTTGAGTCATGGGTAAAATATAATAAGGGGTTGGAGGGTTATATGGTCCGACACCTCCCCTTAGCCTATGCGAAAACTGTAATATTTGCCAAATATCCACTTTCTCTATTCTTCCGTGCTACAACAAAGTTACCGCCAAAATTATAGAGATTTGAGTTTACAATGGTTATAAAAATCATTTTTAGGAACAAATGTGATTTATAATGCTAGTGGAAGTCCATTATAACTTCATTATAACTTTCTATAAACTTGGGGGTAAATGTGTCGGTATCTTTTGGGTATTGTTGGACTATGGATACCTCATTGTTACGCTAGTAGTACACACACACACACACACACACACACACACACACACACACACACACACACACACCTAAATAGTATGTACTAGTAGTAAATAGGTATCTATTATTCAATATTGTGTATAGAAGTAAATTACATCACTGACATTTGGTGAATGGAGGCATTCATATCTACCTGGGTAGAGCGGCTGGAAAATGGTCATCTACAATGGGTATGTTTGTTTAGACATTTGGCAGCCTGTTCTAGTCTCGAGAGGGTTGTTAGAAATGTTGGAAACTCGACTAAACTATCCTTTAGCTATTTTATAATATGCCGATATGTAAAAGTTACAGTGTGGGTTGAAAGTATTGTTAAAAATTCTTCTATATCTTTGGTTTAAAGTGTGTTCAAAGGAGCGATTAAAAAAAATACACGTTATTTTTTCAGCTTGATAGGTGTTCCACTGCTAGGCAAAAGCCTTCCCACCTCTCTTCCATAGGTAACCTTACGTCTTCTGCTATTTGTGACCATGCTTTTCCCGCAAAGGTAATAATAATAAATAATAAGTTGTTTAAATCGTCGCTTTGATCTGTCTGGATACATCCGTCCCACATATTTTTCTGACTTATTTCCTGGGTTCTCATCCAAAGCAGCAAAATTATCGACTGCGACGATGGAAGCCATAATTTTTAAAAAGTGAAGTGAAATTGCCTTATGATCCAAGTGTATTCCAAGCACGATTTACAAATATTGACTTTTAACGATAAAATTCAGGTGCAATTTAAATTCAGCTGGCTTCCACATCATGATAAATCACTAGGGCGCGATCCTCGCAGCGAGACGCGGAGATTACTTATTAAACTGCCAGTAAGATCGTTCTAAGGGCGGCCGAATTATTGCGCCGCACTGCGGAACCTATTGTGTTTTGACGAAATCTCAAATGGGAACAACCGTACCCTTTCTTGGCATAATGTAGGCTCGTTTGGAATGCGGATCTAACTTCGCGTTGGATAAATACGTCCACGTACTACATACCTACTGCTGAATGTAGTGAAAAAGTTGGGATTTTCATCTGTAACTAGAAAAAGTGCTAAAGCTAAGCTGTAGTTAATTGACTGAAGCTCATAAGTGAGCTAGTACCACCCTCTCACATAAGATCGGCGTAAAGTATAAAGCCGGATCCCAACCATAGGGATCAGTTCCTTCCTGTGTCCCACTCCTGTGTTTTGGTATTGCAAGGATTTAAGGCTACAGTAACTGCTTGAGATCAGGCGGACTAGTCAAACAAGAGATACAGAAGAGAGCAAGTTAGGCAAAGTTATGTGTATGGGTTGACGTCACAGCCACCGATGAGGTTTTATCATCTCTTACCCACTAAAACCTCATCGGTGGCCACCTTTAGCACGTCGGAGGGGCTCCGGGATCTCCACAGAACTACTATTGTGTAACTTTCATCACGTGTTCATTTACGTTTAGTATAGGTACGCAATGTATCTACAGTGAAATAATCAAAGAATTTGTAAAAAAGGAAATAATACATTATCCGTGATTATGATAATTCAGAGTCATGTTACCAATCGACCGATAAGTGTTATCAGTTATGTTAGGTACCTACATATTTTCACAGTGTCACGGCCATATTGCTACATACTATAGTTTAAAAATCTAATTACCAACAGCGTAATCACAAAAAAATTATGAATTTATTTATGCTTTAGGTTGTTTAGATGATATTTTGCTATATTTTTAATATTCTCGAGTTTTAATACAACACTGTATAACACTTGTATCCGGTAAGAAACTTGTTTTGTTTCGTGCTAATAAAATAATGCTACTTTATATACCTTATTTTAATGTCAGAGGCTTGAGTGGCCATACACCACCACATTGTGGAGGTATTAAGCCAACTCAAAGCCCACGTTTCACCAGATAGTCAGAACCCAACGTGACAGGTGGTGAACCTTGTCGCCGTGTATACAGGAACTGACTATTACCTAATCCCGAGGGATTGGTAGGTTTCCTCTACCTCTAGGATAGGATAGGATAGGAGGGATTGGTAGCCTCTGACTACCCCCCGAACGGGGATAAAAGTCGTGACGTTATATCTATCTATCTATCTATTTTAATGTGTTTTGTGAATCTAAATAAATAATTAAAAATATATATTAAAGCCACTCACGGAAATAACGACCGTTGCTGATTTTTTCGTACATTTTGAACAGTGTTCCGAACGATAATGCTGGTTTCTGCGACTCGTTGCAATATATACCACCTGTGGTGTTGCCGCGATCAATTTGGAAGAGCTAATACCATTTCAAAACATGTGACGTATCAGCTATTGTTACAGCTCAATCCGGACGAAGATATTTACCTTTGAGAGACTGTTGCAGATTATTTGCATGATTTTAACTTTGTGTTGCAAATCAAACATAAAAGTTTTAGATATAAGGTAGGTATAACCTAAGTAATAACAGGAATACCGAGGGTTCGAATTATTTGTTGGTTCGAGCGTGTGATGAGAAATGATGTAAAACATTGACTAAAAAGTGACATGTAAGGATAGCATGGATAGCTACACGAGAGGAACACTATTTCATTTAAAAAATACCTTTTGGAGGTTCCCCGCACGATAGGGTACCTAAAAAAACCCACTTTCATAGTAGGTATATCTAACTACTCAATGTACGAAGGGTATCCTAGGGTAAATGTCATTATCAGTGGTAACCTCGGCTAATGTTTCTCCATTATTTTTCATATGAAATTAGCTGCAATGTTGATACAAGAATTTCAAGGTAATATCAAGTTGGCGGCTCTTAATTTTATAACAACATAACACTCGCTATGTAAACATTATGTAGTCTGGAGGCACGGCACATCGTGCTATGCGAAGTCGTAAGCCGATTAGTACCTTTTTATTTGAAGTTTTATGTGTTTACATTCTTATAGTCGTATTATTTGGATTATGTTTGTAAAAAATAACTTGACGCTGGTACATTTTCATGTATATTATGTCACATTTTAAATTCCAGAAAGGTCAAGTCCGTAGCATCTCATCTGACGGCAGTGCATGAGAAGATGTATGAATGTGGATGAAGCAAAAGAGGTGTGTCCAAATCGTAGCTTGCGGCAATCAATAGTCTCTGCCTACCCCCGTGGCGTGAGTATATGCACGTATGTACATTTTAAATTAAAAATCAAAGCTGCAGTCGTTTCGTATTGAAGTTATCAAACAAAATACTTACTTATACAGTCGTTTGCACGTCAATGGTAACATTTCCAACAAAAGCTGAGCTTTCTTAATTACGGATATCAATAATAAGGAGAGCTCAACTTATGTTTAAAAAGCGACCGTCCATCTAAATAGTTGGATGACTACATCTACATAGACTACATCTATTTACTGCGAGGTTGAATGAAATATTTCGAGCATATGGTTTCGGTGCAAAATAACTCGTCTTTTAACCAACTCTATTATTTGAAGTCGTAAAGTGCGCTTGTATCCTCGTATTTCCCATTTAGACAGGGGTTTTCAATAAAGTTCACCGGTTCGTGCCCGACCTGCTTCACGTGTTTCCGACTTTCCGTTTCAGAGCCTTGAAACTGAAAACTATGCAGACATTTTTATAGGGCACCTGCATGCGGCGAACTAAAGTTTTATTGTTGCTAGCGGGAACGACTAAAAAACTACTGGACTTCTAATAGACTGAGCAACTTGGTTGTTTGGGCCAGTCAACAAAAGGCTAGAACTGAAGGAAAAATAAAATATATTTGTTTATCGAAGGCATGTTTAGGAAATATCTCACATGCTGCTATTGTTGTTCACAATGTTTGCACTTTGTAAATGATTGCAGACTGCGTAGTCAGGCGAAGCCTAGACTGCAAAATGTGGCAAAACAAACGTGACATAAATCGATTTGATCTCATTGACTCCTTAAGAAAGAGAAAGAGCGACGCGGTGACAAGTCTTGTCTTGGTAGGCGTGCAAGCTCGACGACAGGCAACGACTTATTTTCATTCTTATTTTCCTCTCGCTTAAAATATTACCTATTGCATTATGTAAGTTGCAAGTCGTATCGTCGTATCACCGAGCACAAAGCTCCATATTGCCATAGAGTTGGTTGTAAACGGAAGCACGGTCCTCAGATTAATATTTCATGAACGAAACACAAACGAATCAAACGTTAGTTCGTCGATATTCCGTTATTCACTCCGGTTAAAAAGAATAAAACAAGGCAGCCGGTTCCCCGAGGCTGCGTTGGATGCCCGACTCTATAATGTTTTATCCAAAGCGGCTTAAATGTCTATGTACTATCTGCAAGTGAGAATTTTGTACCAACAAAGAAATTGCGGTGTGTAGGCGTGTTTATGTATAAGTTTCTCTGGGGCGGTTTTCTACGTAATATTAAATTTTGCGGTATATCTGGAAACCGCATTTTTAACTAGCAGTTTTTCTGCTATTATGAATTTTATGACACTTGCTTATACATATAGTGACCATCATGGCAAGCTGATTTCATATATTTGATGTTGTTTTGAGATAGGTGGTCGTGTGATTGTTTTTTTTTCTAACTTAGGTTATCCCACTGCTTGCCAAAGGTCCAAAGGTCCAAAGGCCCACAAATCTCCACTTTTCTCTGTCATTGATCGCACAATCTTATATTGTAAGAAAGTAGTTAAAAAGGCAACCTTACGAGTGAGTCGTTTATTGAAACTCGGTAACAAATAACAAATTCGCAAACGTAAGTTTTTTCACAGTCAATGAAAATAGGACAGAGGTCCGGAAGGAATTGCGATCACTTCTGGGCCTATTTATTCGTTAGTTGTTTTTTACGGCGCTTCGTCACCTTCCGCGGGTGCGCTCCTTGCAACTTCACGTTACGAATCATCATGTTCTTGAATCTATAGAATCCTTCCTCCTTCACATTACTGGATCTCGTGTTTAGTTTGACGCCCTCGTCAGACTCTTCTAGTGACACTTTTTCCTTTGCTTTTGCATCATTCTGTTTACTTTGCTTAGTTTTTTCTTTGTCTGTCTTTTTAGTTTCCTTACTCATTATTCCGATTATTCCGTTGATCAGTAAAGTAATGTATCATCATTGCAACCTACGGGATTTTTTTCGTTTGTCAGCAATTTGTCAATGTCAGGCATTGTGACAACACAAGGAATGTTTTTTTTTTGGTCTAGTTGACTGCGGGTAAGTTTGTGGTTGACTTAAAATTATCAAACACGTAACTATTTAAAAGTTTTCATTATTTCTGCTCCGAGTCTAATGTCTGGTAATGTAGGTTTACATGAAAAACAATTCGACTGAATTCTTCCATTTGGATTTCAGCATGTAAAGAAATCTTTCAGGCCTCTATATTTATATGCCAGCATGACTTGAAAACGATTCGTATTGGTTTTCAGTGCGCAATTTCACCCGTATTTCAGTCTCACACAGACATTAGCGTTCGAAAAAAATGCTGTTCTCCGATATTTCCTTTTTAAAATTCGACACGCGTAGTAGGGCGCAACGTCTCGCCGCGTAAATAGTGTACTTCAGCAGTAATCGAAAGAAATAATCAATATGAGAATATGGTGGTGCGTGTCGGCGGTTCGTAGGCCTCGTAGGCTCGTAGGCCTCGTAGGCTCGTAGGCCTCGTAGGCTCGTAGACCCACAGGCCTCGTAGGCCCGTAGACCTACGGGTCTACGTGCCTATGAGACCTACGGGTCTCATAGGCACGTAGGCCTCATAGGCACGTAGGCCCGTAGACCTCGTAGCGTTGCCGCCGCCCACGTCACAAAAATCACGGTGTACCATGCTCCATCCGCCATTATTATTTCTTCCAAGTTTTCCTTTGTTACGACGCAGACAAGCGTAAACATTTTAAGTATAAAAATAAAACGAACTGAAAAATCTTGTTGTTTAATTATTTGTTTATAAGAACACAATGAAGTAGGGTAGAGTTTTATGTTGGAACAGGGTATTGTTCGGATTGGGTATTTAGTCTAATCACGAGGATGTAATTTTATTTTGTTGATGGATATAAGTAGGTATATCTAGTAAAGTATTAAGATTTGTGGTAATAATTGAATTAAGTAGGTAGGTAAGATACCAATAGAATTTAGTGTGATAGTGTTATGAAAATTGCGATTGTGTTATGAAATTCAGTAAATAAAATCAAATTTTGAAGAAAACTTGTAGGTATGTCTAAGTAAGTAACTAATAAAATACCAAACCATAAACTTGAAAAGGATATTAAATGGAAGGCACGCGAAGCAGCAGATTGTAATGCGGAAACTTGTTATGAACGGTTTAATGAAACATTAGGTACTTACTTACTTTCTTGTTTACAAAGGATGTATTTGAGAATGTTTTAATTAATGCACAATGCAACGAGAGCTATTTCCAGTCACTATGCTCATGTTTAGCCACGTCAGCATCGAATTAAAACATTTTTGAAACTGAATTTTTGTTGTGAAGATGTGCGTGTCTATCTCTTCTATTAACGGCCGAGTTCACCGATGTAGCGTTTCAACAACACCCATACCTATTCAAAGAGATTTATTATAGTGGTCCCCTTACCAACCGTAAGGTTACAAAAGAAGGCACACTATACCTGGCAACCCCTTGCGAGGCGTCAGGGACCATCTGCGGTAGGTCCTGCCGCCAGAGCATCCACTCTAGTACTCAACGTGTGAGTTGCACCGCGATCGCTCACTACCATTTATCCAGAATGGTACCGGAGACGTGAGTCGCTCACTACCCGCACTCCATGGAATGCTAACGGTTCAATCCCCGCTAGGGACGCCAGAGAAGAATGGTACCGGAGCTGTACGGCGCGCTCACTTCCCAGTACGCAGCATCCAACGCATAGCGCAAACGCAAACACCTTACGCACCTACCCAAGTCCTGCAGCTGGGTGGCCGGAGAGCGGGAGCGTTACAACAGTAAACGGAGTGTTACCAGTACATCAAACAATCAATTACTGCTTTTTACGCTACGCTACGGTCCGTTAGTGTGTTGGTGAACCTGGCCCTAAGATATTTAACATTATTTGTTTATCTCTCATATTATCCAATCAAGTCTTGTTCCTGAAAATGGACCATAACCATTCTGCACAATTAGCTGGTCAGTTCAGGGCGCCGAGTCGCTTAGCCATTGAACTTCCATTGTAGCGTTTTGCTATTGCGTTTTGCTAGTTGGTTGGAGTGGAGGGACAACTACGTCATATCGCAAATTGTAAAGCAAACAGGGGGCGCGGCACCCATTAGCTCTACAGAAATAGACGAAAATCGATCTGTCTTCGTGACGTCACTATTTGTTATAATTATCACTTCGGATAATGCGCCGCGGGGGCTCTACACAGGTGTTAAGACTTTGTGTAATCATTATGATAATAATGTAAATACCTAATATAAATATCGCCTGACTAACACCAACCAAGCAATGCTTGTACTATGATCATCGTACAGTGGATATGGAGCGATTTCAGTGGCATCACACTAGAGAGAAAATATGAAAGGGAGGGGGGAAATTTACCCCGTCAGGAATCGAACTCGCGACCATTCGATACAGTAATCCGTGCGGCCTACGCTCAAACTACGGAAGAAGCGGACGTCGTTATTTTTATGTGTCGATCATCGACGTAATAGAGACTTAAAACTTCCTTGGTGTCGATTAACATTATTTAGATAACGAACATTTGGATAAGGTTTTAGTTTGACAGGTTTCTATATTCTGGCAGTAGACAGAAAAAGGTTGTGGTGAAAATAAAAACAAAGTGTTTGAGTTTAGTATTTGAAAAAGGAATGTCAATTTGAACAAAGGTGGGCTAAAATGGCGCTTCATGTCAGGTACCTATCGAGGTATGTTGATGACCTATAAAACGTAACAGCCTGTTTAGAGGGGCTCGCAAATATTACTATCGCCGCGGGTTAAGCTATTAAAGTGTTATCAGAGTTATGTTCTTCCGCTGTGTAACGCTATGACGACGTTAGTACCGTAGTAGTATGTGACCTTTACGTCGAAGACCCAACTATTTAAACTTGGAGTATAGTCGACTGAATATTGATGCCAATTTTGCTGTCGACAAATCGCGAGTAAACTAAAAGTCATACGGCAAGTTGTATAGAAAAAATACCCACCGCAGACAGAATCGACATAGGGCAGTATGTACAGATAAATGGCTTTAGTTGGCGATGACCTGGGTCGTAGGTAAAAAGGTAGATAATTACTTTATTTCATATCCAACACAAATACTTATACAACACATCATGTAGTGTGATTTTGGGGTATTCAAATAATTCACCGCGGCCCTGTTGAAATATGTTAATCAGTGTTATGTATGCAGATTCGTCCGGGACGGGGCTGGCTGAAGAGATTCTGTTCCGGATAGGCCGTATGTATGGAAATGATAAATTTGATGTTAATCCGGATGGCAATCAACGGTACTACTGTACACAATCCAAAACTAACTGTATTTCCATCCTGCTCTTAATCAAAATATATGACTAAGACAGAAATTATTAGATGTCAAACTTAGTTGAGTCGTGATTTGGTCACAACTGAATTGGCATCAATATACCGATTGTATTAGTGTAGCAGCATTTTTCTTGGCCTCTATTTGCGCATTCTTGTTAAACCATATACGCCATATACCCATAGATTATGGTCAATGATATACCCCGATAGCTGGGCACTTACGCTCGTCTAACCTATGCATTATCACTGCACCACATTTGATTGGTCCGATGAAGACTTGACCTTGAACGGACCAATAAAATTTCGCCGTCTTTCCCGATACCCCGCAGAACTATTGACGATTGCATTGGCAAATTGTACAGCGCTCATCCGAGGAACTGCAATTTGTTATATCTACAAAGATTTTATTTATTTAATTATTTGCTTTGCCCTGCAGTGGGACAGTACAGGCTAGAAATGAAATGAAATTAATGAATGAATTATTTGTTAATTATTATATTTTTTTAATTTATTTTTTTAACGAAGAACATCGACTAACGAATTCAACGAACGTTCAAACTGATGGTAGAGATATTAGGACACATATCCGTTTGAATAATCTCGAATATAAACACTATTTCAAGCCTTTTGGCGCTATCAAGCGTTCTGCGCTACATTTCAGAGATGAAACCAATATTTTGCAATGCGCGAAGCGGTGAAGTAGTGCAGCGCTAATGTCGCTAGAACGCTCGTTACTTTATTTTATAGTTTAGTTGCTATAAACTTTAACGGCCAGTTAACGCTAAAAATGTAGGTAAACAGTTGGAGTTAGTCACCGCGTTTACGGGAGTAGGTAGGTACCTACTATAGATGTAACATTTTACAGAGCATGTGAAAAATCATGTTAAATCGGTTTTGATGTAGCACACCTTCTATTGCCATAAAAAAATGGTGCGTTCAGATGCTACGCTTCACAGGTGAAATAACAGTGAAAATATAAAATCTCACGTCATGAAACTGAATTCAGTTTCATGGTTTCACACTACACTTCGTTCCAAGCGTTTCGAGTAAAGTGAACAATTTTGTGGCTGGAGTATCTAGCTAGGCGTCTGAGGGCCTACTCTGTTTCAAACGAAAACGAAATTTCGACATTTCTTACGAACAAAAAATTGTTTGACGTCTTCGTTATCGTTGAATCTAAACGTCAAACAATTTTCGTTCGTAAGAAATGTCGGAATCAATGAGAAACGTAGTAGGAAATACGCGTATTTCGTCCGAAATTTCGTTTTCGTTTGAAACAGAGTAGGCCCTCTGTAACGACACCTCTGCGGCGACAAGTGCAATGTCACTTCTAATTATTTTATTACAAATTCTTTGAGCTAGGCGTTTTTGTAGGTAGGTATATCGTGGTGGTGCTAATTTTATACCGCTACCTGAATACCCAAAGGGGTCATTCTGTCCCTTATTTGTGGAATTAGTGACACAAGCTATGATAAAGGAGAATATTCCAACAATTTCAGGTTTTTGGTGTATATTATTTTCATATTTTCCCAACCGAACTATGAGCGGTTTCCATGCCTCACTAACAAGGTAGTGCGCGTCGTGGTTCGGTAAAAACATGGTAATAAAAACGGTAATACGTTACGTTACGATACGTTTTGGTTTGTCCTTATTGCTCGTCTTAGATCTTGCAGTAGAAGGAAATTGTATTGCAGTAGGTACGCAAATCGTCTGTACCTTTTATAATACTGAAACTATTTACGTACTAACGTACTTCTACGTAATCGTTTCAATTACAAATGTGTTCCATTAAGTTAATTGTATTTCAAATACATCTGACTAATGTAAGTGTACGCTACTGATTACCATATTGCTATCGACATTCCACTGTTTCACTAAGTAAGGAATAATGACAGACATGATAATAATAGACTAACCCTAACCCATGTATTGCTCGATGAATTCAAGTTGCTAGAATATCGATATAAGATAGGAGTGTGTGTACGAAATCGTCACTCGAGAACTATTATGTTATCGCTCGACCCTCGATCAAATCGAATCGAGTGAATTCTACATTGTAAATCGCCATGAATTTTGAGTTTTAAAGAATGAGATCAGTAGTTTTCCAATGGTTAAATGCTAGCGGACTATGAGTTTGATCGTTTTGGTGTACTTAGTAAGTAGTAGCATCCTTTACATACTACCATCGATCGACAGTCACTTATAAAGCCAAACTATCGATAGTATCACTATCGATAGTTGACCTTGGAAATCATTTGGGATATCGATAGGGCTATCGTTAGTATCGATATTATCGATAGCATAAAATGTGGTAATAGTATTGATGACTTGCAATAGTATCGATAGTATTAAGCCTGGATAGTCGCGAGGCTATTGATACTATCGATACCATTTCCGTCCCTGACGTGTTTAATATCGATACTATTAATATTTCTACTTATCGATATTCTCGCTATTGCCGAGCTATCGATGGACTATCGATAGTAGCCTACGGTCAATCGACCCTTACTCACTCCAGACGTGGACACTCCACCCCCGGCGCTTGTCGTCGTCGCTGTGGCCGGCGTCCTGCATCTGCGCCTCCCCCGCCTCGGCCTCGGGCAGCGTCCGCCACCTCTTCAACAGTTCCTTAGTCTTGTCCTTCGTCTTGTCACATGCCTGCCGCCAGTTCGTGAAGTACTTCCGAGATACCTTCGGACTGGACAGCGATGGGGGCTTTGAGTCTTGCCTGAGGATCAAATAGAATAATATCTAGGTACGTAATAAAAAACTCTACTCATTCACTGATTGAACCATTGGGTCTATGAGCATGAAATTTTGCACAAGAGTCTCTTATGTGACGTAGGTGAGCACTAAGAATAGAATTTCGGAGAATTCGTCCCCTAAAGAGCAATAATAAGCATTAAATAAATGTTAAAAGTAAAAGTTAAGTTGTTAGGGTTAAAAGTTTGTATATTATTGTGATACCATCGGGCACACGGCTAGTGAAATAGAAAACCAATATTAGGCAAAAATAATTTAAAGAATCAATCCCTAACAATATTGCATGATGCCTAAAAGCATATTGCTGTACTACAGCGCTTATTTTCATTCAAAAATTGGGTGTGAAATTCTTTTAGTTTAGGCCTCGGTTAAATTATCGGTTGACGTGTAGATATAATGAAACAGATAATTAATTTGTCATGATTATATTTTATTTATTTCCAAAAATGTATTTTTAGTATTTCAGTCTTTGTTTCAACGTAACTACTGATTTCTGTTGTGGAGGAATAGATAGTGTAGTGTCAATAAAAAACTTTTGGTACTGATGAAATTTCCCACATGCATATGTTATGCTGAAAAATCGACGAGCTATCCGTTTCAGCGACAGCCGAATTTTGTTCTGTTTTTGGATTGCAATTTACAATTCAACGAAGAGAATGGCAATATAATATCATTCACTATCCTAGTTAAAATAACTATACCCATACGGCGTCTTTTTTATGGGACTGAGGTGGCAAACAAGCGTATGGCCCGCCTATTTTAAATGCTCTGTGGCCCGCCTATTTTAAATGCTCTGTGGCCCGCCTGATGTTAAGCAGTTACCGTAGCCTATAGATGCTTGCAATACCAAAGGCATTGCTTGCACATTGCCGATCTGAAGGGGAGTGGGACGGAGGGAGGGGAAGGGGGGGTTGGGCGTCCGGTTCCCTCACTCATCGTACGAAACGCAGCTGTAATAGCTACTTTACGCTAATCTTCTGTGAGGGAGTGGTACTAGCTGCAGTCAATTCTGCCGTGATAATTAAGAGTGCAGTAATCGACATTTTTGGGATTTTCACTTTTTTACAGAAATGGCATCCCAAGAGGTTCGTCTAAGTGGAAAAAATATATTTTCATGAAAATTTTCACTGAAAGTATGTTTTCTAACTAACGATTTTCGCAGTACTTGCATGAAAATTGTATCAATGCTATGGACAAGCGCAGCATTGAACATGTGCTAAAAAAGAATGCAGTACTTGCAAGCAAGTACTGCATTCTTTTTTAGTTTATTCTTGAATGTATTTTTAGTATTTCAGTCTTTGTTTCAACGTAACTACTGATTTCTGTTGTGGAGGAATAGATAGTGTAGTGTCAATAAAAAACTTTTGGTACTGATGAAATTTCCCACATGCATATGTTATGCTGAAAAATCGACGAGCTATCCGTTTCAGCGACAGCCGAATTTTGTTCTGTTTGCATTTTGTTGATTTGCAGCTCATAAACGGGCTGGCTCGACCGGGGTAGTACCACCCTCTTACAGAAGATCGGCGTAAAGCAGCTATTACAGCTGCGTTTCGTACGATGAGTGAGAGAGCCGTAAGCCCACCCCCCCTCCCCCTCCCTCCATCCCACTCCCCTTCAGGTCGGCAATGTGCGCGCAATACCTTTGGTATTGTAAGCATCTATAGGCTACGGTAACTGCTTAACATCAGGCGGGCCGTACGCTTTTTTGCCACCGCAGTCCTATAAAAAAAAAAAAAAAGAATACCCTAGAGCTAAGTGCAGTAATTGCCACTACTCAACTGGTGTCCGAGCCTACTCGCATACCCGACATTGAGGATCATACACCTTCCTTGCTGGATCTGCTGCTGACTTCACACCCGGATGGCTACCAGGTGTCCGTTGGTGCACCTTTAGGTTCATCTGACCACTGCCTGGTTCACTCTGAGGCGCCGCTGTACTCCAGTTATCTCTGTATCTCAGGGTCGCGTCGATTGTGGCACTACAAGTCAGCAGACTGGGATGGTCTGCGTCAATTTTACGCATCGTACCCGCGGAGACAGCTCTGCTTCTCGTCGGACGATCCCTCGCTCTGCGCTGTAGCAGTCGCGGACACGGTATTGATGGGAATTAAATATTTTATTCCGAGTACCTACCGTCCGCACTGGCGGCCGCTTGCGGCCCTGCTAGCCTACTCCGAAATACGAAACGAAACGGTTCGGCTGACGGATCGTCGTGATTTGACATTTCTTCTTTCGTTTCTTCTTTACGTTTGACATGGTTTTGATCGTAAATCGAATCCGTACTTCGGACTATCCGTCAGCGTTCGTTTTTCAAAGTAACCACCCTGGTTCGACAGTCAATGTGCTAAGGCTTCTAGCCTAAAGCATGTAGCCTGTCGGGCTTGGGCTGCGGCTCGCGTTGCGAAGGATCCTAATATCACCGACCTCAAGAAGCGTTTCAATGCTGCCTCCAGATCCAGCAAGAAACATAATATGGCTAGGGTTAAGTTTGAGCATATTCGCAGGGTCGGTGAGAGACTCCTAAGCCTCCTTCTTTAAGTCGCGCTTTCTGGTCTCTCGCCAAAGCTGTTGAGGCGAACTTTTGTCGTCCCTCCTTACCATCTTTGCGCAAACCGGACGACTCGCTGGCACATTCCGCAAAAGAGAAAGCCGATCTCCTGTGCTCTCTTTTTGCGTCGAACTCGACTCTTGACGACCGAGGTAGCTCACCATCTGTCATCCCACGATGCGCGCACGTCATGCCTGATGTGCGCTTTACACAACGTGCAGTGCGAAGAGCATTAAAAGCCCTCGCCCTTGCATTAAAAGCGACGGTATTCCAACCATTGTGCTTTAGACGTATGCTCCTGAGTTGGCTCCGGTACTGACGCGATTGTTCTCGCTCTCCTACACTGGAGTGGTTCCGTATTCGTGGAAGGTAGCCTTTGTCCATCCAGTCCCTAAAAAAGGGGATCGCACTGACCCATCCAACTACCAGCCTATTGCGATAACTTCCTTACTCTCCAAAGTCATGGAGCAGGTGATTAACATCCAACAGTAACCTTGAAGACCTTGAAGAATACGGTTTTCGTAAAGGTCGTTGTGCTGGTGACCTTATTGTGTACCTGAGTCACCGGTGGGCACCTGCCATAGAGAGTAAGGGGGAAGCTCTGGCTGTAAGCCTAGATATCGCTAAGGCATTCGATCGGGTACCTCATAGCAAAAACTTAGGAAGAACTTTAAAACTATGTGCGAGGATAATTAAGTCTACTTCCACTAAGTCTACAGTATAAGAAATGGAAATTAATACTAACAAATAATGCAGCAATCGACATGTGCTAGACCATAATGCAGTAATATGCGCAACTACTGCATTTAGTTTTAGTAGCCTCTGATTCCCACAAGACCTGATGCTAAACCTAAACGCAGTAATACGCATTATATTTGGATTGGTTGAAAAATTAAATAAAAGAAAAATATCATTCAAAAGCTTGATTTTTTTCATAATTTTTTGATATATTTTTTTGGCTATAAAATACGAACATCTTGCACAGATTACTAAAAATATGTTTATCGCGTTTTTCTCGAAACCGCCATTTTGCAAGTACTGCACTCTTAATTATGACGGCAGAATTGGCTACCGCTTGGCTCTACTACCCTAAAAAACAAAAACATTAAACAGAAATAGTTTAATGCAAGTCTAGTGAAATTTATCTTGTAAATGTTGACATAAATCGTGTTTACTTCGTTTTGTTATAACACTGCAAGTGTTTTAGAATAGAGGAACTAACACATATTTTTAATAATAATAATAATTTAGCCCTTTTAACGTCCCACTGCTGGGCACGGGCCTCCCCTCAATGCGAGGGGGATTCAGGCCATAATCCACCACGCTGGCCCAGTGCGGGTTGGTGGATTTCACATGTCTAAAGACATACAGGTTTCCTCACGAGGTTTTCCTTCACCGTAAGCAAGTGATAATCATAATTAAAGTTATGATTCACACATAGATTTCGAAAAATCCAGAGGTGTGAGCCAGGGTTTGAACCCAGGACCCAGAACCCGCAAGACGCGTGCTTAACCAATCGGCTACCGCTGCATTTTTTTAATAATAATTTTTCCTTTTGGTAGGTAGGGTATTTCAAGTATGGTCCCGGTATTGTTCGTAACGAAGTACCTACAATAATCCCTATTCCTTAATTATTTAGTAATTTGAAGCAACAATTCCATGATAACATCTAGGGTACTTGAATGTAATACAACATTATCTGTTCACCGTATCTTGTACGCATTGTTACAAACTGTAGTTAATCCAGTTGGAATCTGGTTAATAAATCATAAAGTTTAACTACCGAGCAAGCTGCTAAACTATGCTATCAAGATGGGGCTAAACCAGGCTAAACATCGATTAGTGTGATCGATTATAATAAGCAACAAGCATAGGGTTGCTAAGAATAACAAATATTTCATAATGTATGTGACTACGAGTATACATATAATAATACGGATTAAGGGCCGTGTTCACAAAGCTGTAACCGATTGCTTGATGTACTAGTAACAGTGGTTTACTGATCTAACAGTCCGTTAGTGTGTTGGTCAGCTCGGCTAAAATGCTTAGGCATATTAATACAGGGTGGAAGTGATAATTAATACAGCTGTGTAAGCAAGATACACGCATATGCATTTGCGTTAGAGTGAATGGGATGCACAGTATCGTGATCGGAGTCAAAATTAAGAAACAGTTTTCCTTGCTTCTGTGTAGGTATGGTCAGCAACGTAAGTCGCTAAATATTATCAGTTTTTCAGATCACTTGCAGAGTCTTGGTTTACATCAATTCCGTTATTTATATAGATAAAAACCATATTTAAATATGTTGCTATTATTTCGTTTCAACAAGGTTTTTACCAACGCTTACAATATAAAGATTACTACAGATTTGAAAAATTGAGAATGTTCAGAGTTATGTTGCGAACTGTACATGGATTACAATGTTGCCGCCTTGTTGCGTGTGTGTGTTGTGTACGCATTGCGACGGTTCTATTGACATACCTATTCTTTGAAAGTATTTTTAATTTGGTACTTGTGCGAAGAAAATGTGTCTTTTAAGATTCATTTTGTATCGATCTAATAAGATTGAGTGCGTGTCACCCGTTCGCTGTCACAGAATATATCTAGCGTTGAAATTGGCTGAGTTATTACTTGGCTGGCTAAATACAGTTCCCATCGATCATGTAATAGCTGTGATGGATCACATGTTCGGTAATTGTGGCCCTTTCCACAAAGATATGCTGATGGAGATATTTAGGGGTGCCAATGGCTGAATATTAAATTACTAATTTTGTGTAATTAATTCACGTTTCAACGTTATTTTCGTAATCATAATATGATTCATAGGTTGCGTCTTTTAGGGTGGTCAGTAGGTACATTTTTATAACATAACTGCTCGATGTGCCCGATGGGGTTTCTATACAAACTTTCATTCTCTATTTATGCCTCCTATAGGTAGAATTAAAAAATAAATAAATCTTAGACACAAATTTCTCTCTCTATCATAAATTTTCTTAGGCCCGGGCCGTAGTGTTATGGAGATCGCCATGCGATAGCAATCAAACTTCTATAAACATATTGCGGTGGCATCACACAAGCAAAAATTTGTATTGTATAGAAATCGCCATCGCGTCGCAATCGCCCGCTGCGGCCTGTTTCCCTACATTATAGAAAGAACTCCCGTGAAAAATCTCATAAATCTTTTCTAGACCTAACCTGTGCGTTATCAGTCAGTCAGTCAATGAATTGATTAGTGTAGATTATGGAAATATTTAGGTACACTTATAACGGCCAAATGAGAAAGATACATAAGTTCGTTAGGTGAGAAGAGCAATAAAAAAAAATAGCCAGACTAACACACCAACTGTATAGTCCTATAAACTAAGCAACGCTTGTACTATGGGTACCATACAATGGATTGGAGGCGATCCCAGCGACACCCAGACCAGGGTAAAATGATATTATTATTCACTGGACTTGTGAGACTGTCACTAAACTAAAAATTTCAATCTGCAACAGGTACCTGTCTAAAGCTTCCTTGGAGCCTTCACTAGCCCTGGACAGTTTTCGATCTCTCCTCACCGCTGCATCTTCACTAGGGGACTTCTCCGGCGGTAGCTTGAGATCCTTGTCGCACTTGCTGCCCGACCGGGAAGTCTTCGTGTCGTCACTGTCTCGTGAAGGCTTCGCGGGGGATAGGCTGGCAGGCTTCTCATGCTTCTTCACCTCCATACTGCCGGGTGAGCGGTCATCGTCGCCGGCTCACTGAAACAATAAATAAATAAATATCGCCAGATACACCCCAACTGTATGGTCCCAAACTAAGCAACGCTTGTACTATGGCTGCCATACTGGATCGGGGGCGATCCCAATGACACCCAGACCAGGGAAAATTACGAAAAGGTCGTTTCTGGGGGGTTACTTTGAAAAACGAAACGAAAGCTTCGGCTGACGTATCGGGCGAACGGATCTGAAGGACGGATTCGATGATCGTGATTTGACGTTATTTCTTTCGTGGATCCTACTCTGAAAGTTATTTGACATTTACGGTTTCAGCGTTTGACATGGTTTTGATCGTAAGAAACGACAAAAAATACGATTATCGAATCCGTACTTCGGATCCGTAACACTTTCGGAGTAGGAAATCGCCCGATCCGTCAGCCGAAGCTTTCGTTTCGATTTTAAAGTAACCCCCCTGAATGCTGCCTCTGGCGGGAATCGAAACCGCAACCACCCGATGCAGTGAGCCGAGCGGCCAACGCTCAAACTATTGCGCCAAGCAGATGTCCAATATACAATACATCTGGTGTTGTGACAAGTCGAAAAATGTATTGCTCGATCGCGTCACAAATGCATAGCAGTGCTAGCCGAGTGGTTAAGCACGCGTATTTCGTGCCCAAGGTTCTGGGTTCAAAACCCCGGCTCGGACCTCTGGATTTTTCGAAATCTGTGTGCGAATCATAATTTGTTTATGATTATCACTTGCATACGATGATGGAAAATATCGTAAGCAAGAGTTTTTGAAAATCCAATCAATTTTTGAATGACCTGGCCTGAATCCCCTTGTATGAAGGGAGGCCCATGTCCAGGAGTAGGACGTAAAAAGGACTAATTATATATATATAATTATATCACATCTGCGTCTGCAATATTAAAAAAACTCAGCTGTTACTTTGATGGAACCTTTAAGTCGATAAAATCAAATGGTTTTCGAGCATCATTAACCCCCGAGAAAGAGGGCAAGTGCTTCTGATCGAAATAAAATACATATAAATACAGCCTGTCTTTGTATAGATTTCAGATATCTTTATTGTACTTTAAATTCCGACTAGATTATCATCAAAACTATGTGTCTCTCTAAGACCCAACATTCTTACGACTATGAATTCAACGTTGATACATCGTGAGATAACACTTTACGCCGCTCTCCAGGGGGCTAATAGCAACGCTATGCAACATTGCCAATACAATCAATTTTTCTGATGTTCTGCATCCTTAGCAACTGAACTAAATTACTATAAAATAGTCACACGTTTTACGCCATTCGTGACCGTTTTATGGAAATTTAGCGGATTTTGCTGGAGGGTCGATAAAATGAATTGCTTTTGCAGAATTGTTGCATTGTTGCATAGTGTCGCTTTTAGCCCCGCAGTTGTTTTTAAGGGCGAAGTTTAGGTTAAAACACCCGTGAGGGGCCATCCGCTCTCCTCGGGACGAGCGCGGCACATGAGGGGCACCGGTGCGTTCTATTTGGAGATACCGGAGCCCCTCAAACGTGCTGAGGGCGGCCACCGGGGTGTTTTAGAGGGTAAGAATCCCACATACCTCAGATCTCTCCCACATCGAGTCTGGGCATCTTCCGAAGGTTTTCCCCTCTTAACATAAAAAGTGGTTGGAACATCCGTGACTTTTATATAAAAATAAGAGAATAACGACAGGTTTCTAAGGTTTCTTTATGTAAATTTTAACACTCAGTTCTACATTGAATACTTTATTTTCAGCGTTAGACTAATAAAATTGATCTATCTTTTTCCATTAGCCTGGGTATAGAGCAGATTTTTGCCACGTCAATTGGGACACGTGGGGTGATAAATATCTACCTCCTCGGCACTACGCAGATATAACTTCAATAATTCTTTGATGTTGCTTCAAATGCGGACTTATTTTGTTTTGATATTTCCAAGAGAATTTCCGTAGGTACATCCCATGGTTTTTTTTTTATAGGACTGCGGTGGCAAAATAGCGTACGGTCCGCCTGATGTTAAGCAGTTACCATAGCCTATAGATGCTTACAATACCAAAGGTATTGTTCGCACATTGCCGACCTGAAGGGGAGTGGGATGGATGGGTGGGATCGTAGGTAATTATTTCTTAAGTAGCCTGAATAAAACACCCAATCCATTAATATATCTAGAAATTATTAAAAAAAATAAAATTAGTTTATTTGGCGCATCCAAATGCCTCGTATGCCTCGCCCGCGTATCCATGGTATGACATTGTGTCTATGCGTTCCGACGTTAAAAATGAGTGCTCGAGCGTGGCTCGCGCCTCATGTAGATGCAGCCAGTCTTTGAAGAGCCTTGTAGTACATAAGTGTAGAGATCGTATTTCGGATATACGTTATACGTAACGATGTGATTACTTGAAAAGTGTCTCTATTCAAAATGTAAAAAGTAGTTTTTAATATGAATGTAGCCAAAAATTTATTATTTCAAGCACAATTCTCCCGGCTTAGCTGTCCATCAGCTAGAATAACGTGTCGTTTTATTTCAAGATGATGTTTTATTAAAATAATACGAGCGCGGTGGCGAGATTGTGGTCTGAATTATTGATAGTTTGACGTCGTGTCGGTGTCCCCACCCCAAGTGGGATAATCCAGGGTTGCCGAAAACCAAGATAAATTCAAAATAATTTTTTTGATTAGTTTATTAAAAAAAACTGTCCCAAAAAGGACTCGTTCACCCTGTTTTGAAATTTGATTGATTATGTGGTTTTCCCAAAAAATGGTTGCGTATCTTAATGCCGGACCCCCCCTAAATGATACGACAAAAAATATCAGCAAACAATTTTATCATAATCATTTAATCAGTTGTTTTTGTGTCTTGATTGATGACTAACTAGATAAAATAATCTAATATTTTTGATACGCGATAAAATAATTTCGCTATCAAAATTATTATCAGATAAATAGGTAGGTGTCATAAATAAACAAACACCATAAAATAAACTTTGTTCTAAACCAAAATACTCACAAAATTAAAAGATAGGCAACCCTAGGATGAGGGTCGTAGATGTTTTTGTACCTTTATGAATCCTGTTGGTACGGGATTTACCGAGATTGTAAAAAAATACTGCGTTTGTGACCTAGTTTCTGAGTTCATACTCAACATGTATGAAACATTTCTAGTCGAATAATGTGGTTGTATGCATACAAGTCCTTTATATCAATTAATGATGATTTCTGCGGTAACACACAACATATTTGATCCACTGCGCATTGTTGTTGGTCAGCTATATTTCCATCAATTAAATTGAAATACATAGAGATACGGACATGCAAACCACAGAGGTATAGGTACGTATTGAAACGTATTTATAAAGTAAGTTATAGAGTAAGCACTAAGTACTCTTGTAAAATAATAACTAAGGCCATTCATCTATGGGGCTACCCAAAAGAAACTGTAATGATTAGTAACTAATTAGAAACGCAGGTCGCGCGTACACATCTTCACATCGCTACTCAATAGGAACGCAACTTCCCAAACTCCATACAAAAAAAACAAAACACAATCACTCAAGTATGCGATGCAGAAAAGTTAGCGTATGAGCCGCCTTAGAAATACTAGTGCTATTACATACAAGAAACAGTTTCTTTTGAGTAGTGCCGTTGACGAAACGTACCTTAGCCCTAGATCCGTAGATCCTTGCAATACAAAAGGCAACGCTCGCGCATTGCCAACCTGAAGGGGAGTGAGAAATCGGGAGACGAAGTTAGGGCGGTTGGGCTTCCGGCTCTCTAACTCGTCATACTAAAGGCAGCTAAAATAGCTACTTTACCTCGATCTCCTGGGAGGGGGTGACACCCAGCCCAGCTATCGAACTCCTATATGGCGTAGGTACTTAATATAAACACAAAAATCACATCGATTTAATTCATGAGATAAGTAACAACGATAAAATAAACCTACCTGTTTACATAAATGTATTTAAATTAGATCTACTTTATCACTATACATAAAAGCAACAAATCACTTCAAAACGGGTCGTTAACTTGATGCCCAAGAAACTTACCAAAAATGCTTTAATATTTCGTTAGAGAATCCATTATTCAAGTTTATCAGACAGATAGGTATACATTTTAGATATCGTGATTTCTCTGACTGCCACAAATGTTTAAATGTTAATTTCCAAACCATTTGCCTCGAAATGTTTACTTGTAAAATGGTTGAAGTACGAAATAAAGTACAAGTGCGCTTGAGTAAGAACAGTACTAGTTCAAACCTAATCTTATTCTATCACGAATTTTCAAGATTTTAGGCAAATTCTAGGGTTAAATCTCTTTAGCGATAGAGTCTATTTATATTTATAATTAGTAAGCTGCTGAAAAGTATATGTTAGAGTACAGAGCCTCGAGTCTCTTAACAATTGTCCATTGCTAAACCACCCATTCGGGCTTCGAATTTTGAATTTTGTTTTATTAGTGTCAAAGTCACGAATTAACGAAACAGAGGGGCTAGCCAAGAGGCATGAACGCTAATCGAATAGAAAAGAACAACCTTCACAATGTATGGAAATGTCAAAAAGCTATGTAAATCAACAACAAGTTGCTATGAAGATCACGCTTGAGATTACGTCACTTATGTCATTTCCATAGATGAAGCGTAGCGAATTTGTAGACGTCAGCCACTTGTCTAGCCCTTCAGATAGTCCTTGTTCGTAATAGGCCCCAGCTTCACCTAATCTAAACATAGAGCTGTAATTAAGTCCATAGAACTCAAAGGTCCCTTAATATTTAATGTCCTGCGGGCGGAGCGAGATTCAGACGTTAACATGACGTTTTCTTAAACAATATGACAGTTGAAATGGGGCTGGAGGTCCCAAAATACCTTCAATTTGAAGAAAATAATACGCACTAGCTTATATTCGTGAAACTGTTCACATAACCTATCATAGTTTTCCGCTGGCGTAAGGGCCGGGCTCCAATAGCGCGTTGCGTTGCGTCGTCGCAAGATTTTGTACTGGCGCATCACCTTCCCCCGCTTCGTCTCTCGCCCGTCGACCCTTTGATCCGTTGCGACGACGCAGCGCAGCGCACTAGTGGAGCCGCGCTCTAATAGCTATGCAACGCAACGCAACGCAACGCAATAATAGCTATGCCATCTTTCAATGCATGCCACTGAGCTCAGTCCCCAGTTTTCAGTAGTTGCCATAAGATGGAGGCGCTCATAGCCAGCTGCAATCACTGATCGGTAAACGACCGGAGGTTAAGCAACACTCGCCAAAGTCAGTCAGAGATGGGTGACCATTTAATGGCACTCGAACTGAGCGTGCTTCGGAGGGCACGTAAAAAGTCGGTCCCGGTTGTTTTAATCTAGGCAGCAGTCGTGAAGCCTTGTTAGAGGCCTTCGGGTGTCTTGAACCACTCTGACACCAGGTTGGCCACTATACGATAAGAAGATGAAGATTGTAACATTTTGATTATCTTACTAGGTTGACGGGCCCGTTGGCGTGGTTGGTAAGATTCCGCCTATCACGCTGCAGGTCGTAGGTTCGATTCCTATCCGGGACATTCATTTGTGTGCATGAACATGTCTGTATGTCCCGAGTCTGGGTGTGTATTTACAAACAAAAAGTAGTATATGTAGTAATATCAGTTATCTGGTTTCCATAGTACAAGCTCTGCTTAGTTTGGGATCAGGTAGCCGTGTGTAAAAAAGAATGTCCCAGGATATTTAAGATAATAATTATCATAACTTACAAAATAGATGTGTCCATATGGCGCGCATGCCTCACCCGAGCACTCATATTATGACATTACGTCTATGCGTTCCGACGTCAAAAGCGAGTGCTCGCGCGAGGCATGCGCCTGATGAAGACGCCGCCATTAGATGTGTCCATATGGCGCGCATGCCTCACCCGAGCACTCATATTATGACATTACGTCTATGCGTTCCGACGTCAAAAGTGAGTGCTCGCGCGAGGCATGCACCTGATGAAGACGCCGCCATTGAGTTAGAAACAAACTCTACATACTCTAGTGCTAAGTGTTGATTTGATTGTGATCGTGTTCACCTGTAGAGACAGACCGGCAGTCCCCGGCTGGGAAGTCGACAGCACAATAAGCATTAATGCTGAATGAGCCAGCTCAGGTCAAGCGCCTGCCCCTCTAACCCGGCACGCCTAATATATTATTTCACTCACAGCTACTAAGTTTATCTCGGTCTAAATCCGGCGGCGCGCTAGTTGAGTTGAAGTAGTTGAAGTATTTCAGCATTTGAAAAACCGTATGTCATTTGATTTAAAATGAATTCGCCGATGAGTAGAATTTAGAGTTTAATTACTCCGAAACGGCTGGACCGATTTTGACGGGACTTTGACTGGCAGATAGCTGTTGTTATAAGGAGTAATTTAGGCTTCTCATTTTAGATAAATAATTAGGGCTCCGCGTAAAAAAATTAAAACCCTTACCATTCCACGCGGGCTTAAACGCGGGTAATCCTTTTCTACAATTCACGCGTACGAAGTCGCGAGCACAACTAGGGGTAAATATATTTAACACAAAAATTATGATCTAATCCAGCAAGATTAACAAGATTGCTTATATCGGAGGCATATTCTGAATAGAGGCTCTTTCGCCCCCACATGTTTCAACAATGAGATGGAAAGCTCAGCATCGGGACCTTAGTACCTAAAGTTTTTGTACCGAACAATACTCAGATAATTAAACACAAGTTCAAACCACAAAGGGCTTTGTTGTTATTATCTTATCTTACAATAGGTAACAATGGAGATTTAAGCTTATTTTTGTTCACATCATCCTAAGTATTGGGTAAATGGATTTTATTGTAATTTTTACTTGGTAAATAAGTACGTATTTACGTTCCTAAGGTTTATTTGTATACGATAACCTTTATGTGATTAGTGTACCTAAACCATTGATGTATAATTTTAGCAGATATGGGACCTCCTAACATTGCTCAGTGCACCATTACATTCAGCAAAATTTACACATCTCCTATTGTACTCGCAATTCGACATTCAATTTAAAGGCATTTTGATGCTTAATATTCATCAGAAGATGAGCCGTCAATACCGACATGTTTCCAACATTATTTTCCGCGAACGTCGGAGTCGTACTGTGTCCTTGAACTTCGTTTAGTAGGACATATTATTTTAGACAGTCACGTCTCCCTCTTTCTTGGTAATGTATTTGACCTAGACTAAGGTTTTACTTAAGTTATATTAATGTGGCTAGGTTGTGGAGGTAACAAAGTACTCTGTCAAACTTGGCCGTACTGACCCCTGGGACGCAATCAACGTGAATAATGAATGTAGATCGATCGATACTTCTCCACTACTTATAAGTAAGTTATAAAACAGCTAGACAATTAGAAAGTTATAATTGTCTGTCTGAGAAACTAGGTACCTTGATACCTACTACACTAGGTTCATTCAAAATGGCTCCAGTTAGATAGGTATTACTTATTAATATAATGTTAAAATGGCAATGTTTTAGTAAGGCCGTGGTCTCCTATTAAATGCCATCGGCCGCTTACAGCGTCACGCGTACGCCGCGTCACAGTCAAAGTCAAAGTCAAAGTCAAAAGGTTTTTATTCATGTAAGCTCATTAGAGCATTTATAAATAGTCAATATAAACAATATTTTAGCGTTACCACCGGTTCGAAATGTTGCTTCCATTGAGAAGAGCCGGCAAGAAACTCAATGGTTACTCTTTTCAAAAGAATAATTGTATACATTTTCAAACAGTAACGCTATGTGAGCAGGCATGCATTAACACAGTGTGAGTAAAAAAAGAAAATAAGGTATTTAAATAAAAATTAATAAAAACTAGCCTAGAAAGCTGTGCATGCCTACTCCCACTTAACTGTCAAACCAAAAGGTGAATATTTAGAACGATTGTTTTGGTGTGATGCCTTCCGTGCTTAGGTCTTGTCTGTAAAAGTTTTGGAACAACGGTGTCAAGTGGAAAATAGACAATGCTTACTATAGAAATGTACTGTTGTAGTCTCCTTCACACACCGACGTCACTATAGTAAAATTGTGACGCGGCGTACGCGTGACGCTGTAAGCGGCCGATGGCATTTAATAGGAGACCACGGCCTAATAATTCTTATGTAAATAACTGTAAAATACTATGAAGTTAATGAAAATGAAAAGGTAATATTTTTCTTTGTCCCAATAATAATTAGATACTGACAAACTTTCTCTAAATACTGATACTGATGTATTTGCATGATACTAAAAAGCTGGTTGCTTGTAGATTTTTTATGCAAATCATCATAAAAATAAAGTGCAATGTTTTTTTATACGCGGGGTTGGTGACAAATGTGTTGTTGGGAGAGCTTTTTGTAGAGACTACCCGAACGAGAAAATGCCACGCTTCCTTCACACGACGGGTCATTTGCTTAAAAGCTAAAGATGAGGCTATTTTTTGCATATCGCTTAAGTATACAAGATGATTCCACGGGCTAAAAAGGCCTCATAGCAATCCTGTAAAAGATTCAAGCAACCATTGCCTGATTTTCTAGCAGAATACTTAGCATTGCCGCGACATTTCCTTAATACTAGTTACAATAAATGTGTGACTATTTTAGGAAAATTTAGCGTTATTATTAAGGATTTTGGCTAGGAAATGAATTGCTTTCGCAGAATAAATTTTAAGAGGCCTTTTTAGCTTCCCTAGACGCTTACAGTTCATCCAATATATTGAACAAAATAGCTATTTGTATAGGGCCCTACCTTCCTAGTAGGTACTTTACAAAGTTTTTTTTTTTGTTGTAAGTAGGCTAAGGTTACCTAAGCAACTACTTAGGTACCAAAACTATGAAACCCAAGTTCATACTCACTCCTTTGTAGAATTCGTGAAGTGAAAACTGTATCGGAAACGGTACGGAAATACGTTAAATAATCACAATAATTACTGGGCCAGCGTGGTGGATTATGGCCTGAATCCCCCTCGCATTGAGGGGAGGCCCGTGCCCAGCAGTGCGACGTTAAAAGGGCTATTTTTTATTTTTTATTATTAATCCACTTGTGCGGAAACTTATACAGAGGACAAAATCTGTTTTAGTTTTAGGTAAAGAACATTGTTTGTTTACTAACATTAATGGACTAAATAGATTACATAAGTATTTGTGAATTTCATGTAGGTATGATCAATTTTAATCTGACCCTACTTGACGTCGCGATATCGAAAATGATTTTCCTATTTATGATTTGATTTTGATTGGTTGGGTGCGGTGCTACTGTGGGTATGGCAAACGTAAGCAATCCTATCAAAATACGAGGGTCAATTAATAAAAATAATATCGTTTGTTTATAGAGGAAAGTACTACGAAAATAAGAGTTAGTCCGTATATTAATTTTTGGTTCCCGCGAGGGTAGTCCAACTGAATAGATGTGTCCATATGGCGCGCATGCCTCACCCGAGCACTCATATTATGACATTACGTCTATGCGTTCCGACGTCAAAACTGAGTGCTAGCGCGAGGCATGCGCCTGATGAAGACGCCGCCAATGGAGAATGCGGACTAGTAAAATGCGGCAGTTGACACTACGCCGAAAGCGGCGTACTTCAGTACATCTGACAGCAGCCAATGTACGAAACTTTTATAAATCTATGACTTATTCAGTAATATTTTTTGAAGACGAAAGTCAGTGGTTTCATTATTGAAACAATATTTTCAATAGGCGCCCATACCTAGCGGTAATCGTTCGGAGTTTGAGCAACGCTTGACAAAGTCAGTCAGAGATGAGTGAACATTTAGTTTTAGTAACTGGGCATCACCGTGCTTTTTTATGTGACTCAGGCAGCAAACAGACGTACGGCCCGCTTGATGTTAAGCAGTTACCGTAGTCGATAGATGCTTACAATACCAAAGGCATCGCTCGCACGTTGCCGACCTGAAGGGGAGTGGGACAGAGGGAGGGGAAGGGGGTTGGTCTACCAAGTAGAGTTGTAAGGAAAACAAAAGGACAATGTAATAAATTAGTAGGTAAGTAGGTATGTAGATAGCCTGAAGTGTCTGCTAACACAATTTGTGCAGGTTTAATACAGGCTCATTTAAGTACAGGAACGTTAATTACCTGCTACATTACACGTACTACGTAATTTGTAGGTAATAAAGAGTAACTTTAATACACCGACCTTCACGGTAATTGTGTGCGTGTGCGAACTCTCCCCACCTGTAGATCAACCATCTGTTTTATGCGTGTTTTACGCTCTCGCTAGTCGGTACCGTCTACGTTTTATGTATGGAAAATGGTATAGCGCCCAGTTCCATCAGCTGAGTTTTACGGCCTCTGATTGGTCGATGAACTCTTTGAGAGAGGACTAATGAACGCGCTGAATCAATAGTACCCAAGTTGAATAGGTTGTATTGCCTGGGTAGAACAACCTAGGTGGTTTAAGTTATCGTCATGTGTAACGTCACGACTTTTATCCCCATTCGGGGGTAGTCAGAGGCTTAAGTGGCCATACACCACCACATTGTGGAGGTATTAACCAACTCAAAGCCCACGTTTCACCAGATAGTCAGAACCCTACGTGACAGGTGGTGAACCTTGTCGCCGTGTATACAGGAACTGACTATTACCTAATCCCGAGGGATAGGTAGGTTTCCTCACGATGTTTTTCCCTCACCGTCAGCGAACTGTTATCGTCATTTCTTTAAGAAATCCTCTCCGGGCAGAACGCCTTCAGACCCAATTGGTGGATATTGCAGACAAAGTCCGCTGTATGTTTATC
Organism: Drymonia ruficornis; assembly: GCA_947859195.1. Classification (NCBI taxonomy): domain Eukaryota; kingdom Metazoa; phylum Arthropoda; class Insecta; order Lepidoptera; family Notodontidae; genus Drymonia; species Drymonia ruficornis. The sequence continues at coordinate 5,610,548 of OX401904.1, forward strand.
GATTTTACGAAGACTAGCAACTATACTCCGGCCACCGGGAAGCGATACGAAATGGTAATAATGTTCGAGTTTAAGTCGGTCACTGGGATCGCCAACATTCAGGCAGCCATTTTACAAATACGTACATACCTTGATAATTCTGAGACGGAAAGCGTAAGGTTAATTTAAAATAAATTAATGTGAAACGTTAAAACAGTTAATTTAATAAAATAATCAGTTGTTTTTTGTCGTATCGCTTCTCATTTGCCGTGTGATTCACGGTAGGGTAACTGAATGAAGGTTGGTAGTAACAAAAGGAACTAAAAAAGAAGTTTGTAGGTCGTTGATGGAAGCGTTATTGATTCCGTTGTGTAGGCAAAAGCACCAAGCACCTAAGTATTTCGATTGAGGAATACTGATGAATACGTTCACTGTTTCGTTCGCCTTAAAGAGTTTTGGTAGAGTTTTTCTCATTTACATACGAAACGATAGCGATTGCCTCTATTTCGGGAGACTTTACAAATTTTGCTTACGTATTTTAGATCTGACTTTGTAATAACTTTCAAAGATGTATTGTTGTCCCTCCATCATATAAACACAAACTCTCCTTATCTCTATTAATAGGTGCATTACCTACCGGAAAATATTTTTTTTGATATAAAAAATCTTTCTGGGCCTAGAAAAAGATGGCGGGATGAGCTAGACTCCTACTTGACGGATGGTCCCGGGTAACCATAGAATGGAGCAAGTGTAAAAAAGGAGGAGAGGCCTTTGCCCTGCAGTGGGACAGTAGGTACAGGTTAGAAATGAAATGAAATGATATAAAAATAATCTCGTAAAGTTATCTTAAAATATTCACGTAATGTATGCTACGGAGATTGTTCAGATAATATCGGTATTCCCCACGTTTTAGTAGCAAATATATTAGTAACCTTTAACCCTTTTAAGGGTGCGTATACTTTTTATCAGTACGTTATTTCAGTGGGGCAGGTCGTTTGACCGCGTCGGAAAATACGCCGTTGCGACAACCGGCGATCTTACTGGACTTCGTGATCGCAAAATGCTTAACTCCACGTTGGTTTTCAGGGTTAAAAGTATTAAAAAATAATACTACTTGAAAAAATATAGGTGCCTCAGTTTTGCACGGTTTTTCTCTTCTATTTATAAAGACAAAGCTTTTGGATGAAATTCTCTAATTGATTATGAAAACTGCATCAAATCAGTTGCATGCCTAGTTTAGAAGAACTAAGCGGACAAACATACAGACAGGCAGATAGGCGGACGCTGATAGCGACTTTGTTCTATAAGACTATTTAGAGAAGAGACGTATACCTTATTAATGATAGAAATAGATTTAGGTAAGGTATAATTTTCCTTACAAAACACGAACTTTTTTCACTGTTACTTACTTTATTTTTCCTATGAAGAGGTACGGAGTTATAATACCATCTTACTAACACATATTTGATTGTACGTTGACCAAAAGCTTTCCATTAGTAACTGTTCAAGAATGATAGTCAAGTCCACGATAAAAGGTAGAAAAGTTTTCAGATAGGAATCGAGGAAAAAGTTAGCTTTTGTTATAGGTTAGGAAAGTTACACAATCGATTCCGGCCACGGCCACTTTGGTGAACCCTTTTATAAACCTATTCTTGCCATTTTAAAGAATTCGGAACATTGCATTATTGCTAAAGGCTCTAAGAAATCCGAAAGGAAATTGACTGACCACGGAGTCAAGCCCTAAGCATAGATCTCGTTCGTGGTACTAAGTTGGATATTTTTTATATATTTTAAACTGTTCACATTACATTAGAAAACTTTCCGTGGCTAAGTATTTTAATAAGTAAAAAAACTTTTTTAATGTTATCAAATGACATCTACACTTTTTTCATGAAATACTACCAGAAAATGTTAATATTATGAATTAGCTTACATACCTACTTTATTAATTTTTATTATAATTTAAAAGGCTACTTAGCCTAACGTTAACGTATGTTTTCAGTTACATCCATGTGAACTTTGTAGCAAACAGTGTCTAATTCTAATTTGTAGAGCAATATCTAAACCTGTGACAGTCGCATGTTGCGGTCAGCCCTTCATCACGTATTCCCATTGAGCTATGTAGAGATGTCGAGTCGTAGGTAGTCATTAGTTAAGTTAGCTCAGTTTTGTGTTGCTGCAGTAATTCGAGTATTTTTTTGAATATTACATTATGTCAGTGGCCTTCGGGCGCGGGCAGCATGATCAACTCCAACACCAGGTTGGCCATTAACTATACGAAAAGAAGAAGGTTATAACCACAGAGTAAAGACTAAAGAAAGAGGTGCCCTTATTAGATATATTATGTATGAAAAAAAAAACGTGGTCATTGTTTTTTCATTTTCATTATTCTATCTACCGGTAAATAGTTGAACTACTCGCTTCGTTTTATGTCGATGTTAGTACTAGGCCGACCACTCGGCCGAGTTGCTTAGGGCCAGTCCCCTTAGTAATTGGTCCATGGTTATAACCAATCAGACATAAATATATTTGTTTAATCAAATTAAAATAGAATGACACTCCCTTTCTCCTTAATAAGTACATAAACTATAATTTAATACTATCTAATTAAAACATGCGACGTAATTCAACCTCTTCTAAGCCTGACATAATTTTCACCTTTACTATTAAGTGTACGTGTACTTAACTGCAGCAACTACGTCAGCGGGGGCAATTGCTAAAGGTCACAATAGCGTTGACCCGCTCTTTTCAAATCTAACTTTATTTTAGTTGCTGGAAACCGGGTCACCTTCTAATTTGAGTGCAGTCTTTGGACGGCTAATACAAGCTGTGGATTTTTATTTGCTTTGTATAACATTAGTAAATAGTATTAATACGGCAGTTCATTGCGTGCCTATTTCCATTATTTGCATTGTAGAGAAAATTCAGTGAATGTAAAATAAGTGATTGTGATATTTCGTAAACAAGTATTTTTTTTGTTAGACACTTGGTTGACCCGTCCAATTGTAATTTAGATCTTTTAGCAAAGTCAAGTCGAAATTGGAAGGTCAGGATAAACCCAGTCGACATGCGACGATGCACGTCAGTTCTAGCTCTATCTTGCGGTTTATCGTATCAAGTTATTATTGGAACAGCGTGTCGAGGGTAAAATGTTCTACATTACTACTACTATTCGGTGCACGTGCACTAAACAAATGAACGGTATGCGACAGTGTTTTTAATCTTTTAAGTTTCATATCATTGTTATTCCTTTATGTATAAAGGAATATTTTAACGTAGAACGTACACGTGTCTCTATACAACCATATCTCCCATTAGGCTTATTGCAGCGGCCGGTGAGCTGCGTTGAATTTCCAATTACCTTGAGGGGCTCCAGTGCAGTGTACCTGTATCATATAAGCATTTTGAGCAGCATTTTGATGAAGTATGTATCCGATGTACAAGATATTGCAACCGTTTTCGTTTTGTATTCGGAGATAATAATATCATGTAAATTATGCTGTCCTAGTCCTTTTGTTCTAATGTTCGTTTAAAACAACTAAGTAGTTTTACATAAATAATTATTTTATGATTAAATTTAATCTTCCACTTCTAGTCCATCTTCCATCTTCTTTGTCTAGTTTAATGAAAAATGTGTTTAAGAAAAAATACAAATAAAGCGATTAAAATTAACTAATTTTAAGTATTATAAACAAATTGATTTGAGTGTGAATTTGTTCATGCAGGCGTTTTTTTTAGATGTTTTGGAGCATTGGACATTTGAATCTTCTATGCTACGTTTGGATCTTGTTATGCAAATATAAAAGCATTCTAGGGCAGGTATGAAATGGGCTGACGGCACCTCATTCAATAGTAATGCTTATTGTCCTAGCTAGGCCGCCGGTGACACGTTTCGGGACCGGCCCAACACCTAGCAGTCGTAACCAAGATGAAATAATACCTCTACCTGCTGTAAACATTGCAAAGAAATGTACCAGCTGGGTAGAAAGTCGACGGGACTCTACCTAGTTTCACGACAACTTTTTTATATTTCTAAGGCGACAATCAAGCGTACGATCCGCCTGATGTTAAGCAGTTACCGTAGCCTATAGATGCTTTACTAAAGGCATCACACGCACATTGTCGACCTGAAAGGGACAGAGGGAGGGGTAGGGAGGGAGGGGTATGGGGAGGGGGGATTTGGGCTCTCTTACTCATCGTACGAAACACAGCTGTAACTTTACGCCGATTTTCTGTGAGAGGGTGGTACTACCCCACAAGTCAGCTCATATGAGCTGCAGTTTTTTGGCTACAGCTTGGCTCTACCACCAAATAACTTGTGAACTTGTATCAGCACAGAAATTGGAACAGTCTCATCACGTTTTTGGTATATATCAGGCCACACGACCAGATTCGACTTCCAGCAGAAAGAGACGGAGCTACAAGAGAATAAGTGAGATAATACTATGGTTAGTACTACCTTGTGAGTAAATATTTAATTATGTCCGTCATTTTGTTTCCACGGGCGTCATGCCTCGCATTAAAAATGTACGTTCATTCTGAAATCTCGACCGTCTAATGTTTTAAAATACTCATTTGGCCGCTTTTATCTGTGTTTGTATATGTGACAAAGGTTTTTGAGGATCCTAATGAATCCTTACGTGTATACGTGTATTAAAATTTAATTATAATTTGTTGTTAGAGTTCACATTAATTTTGAAGAGAATCCAGGTTCTATGATGACCACATAGCAATATCGCAAAGCATACCCAGTCTAATTTGGCTAATTTTAGCATAATATCCTGTTTATAATATTTTTCAGAAAATCCAATTTCCAATATTCTATCACCGATAATTTCAATTCTAAATTCGATCTAATAAAACTGTATTTGGCAAAGGATCCATTTTTGCTTTACGTGACGTAATTAAGCCGTTATACGAATTTCACGGTGCTTCGATCGCTTTTAACATTCCCGCATGTTGGCACTTCATTAATTAACCACTCGCGCCATGAGATGATACTTAATCGTGTTGTTTAACACGGTGATTAAAAACGAAGGATCGAAAAAATCCAATCGAAATTAAATGAAAAAAAAAAAAAAAAAACTTTTGAAAAGTTTAGCATTGCTATAATAGAGTAATTATTAATAACTAGTTGTTTTCCGCGGCGTCTCCCGCTTGGAAATTGATGTGTAAGATTAGCCTATGTCTTATTCCAGAGCCCACACTCTCTACGTTTCAATATTCATTAAAATCGGTTTAGTAGTTATGGAGATACGTGGTAACAAACATTCACACACACACACACACACACACTTACTTTATAATATTAGCAGGATTTCCACTGGGTATAGACATTTAATTTGATTGGAATGTACCCGGCAGAGTTTACTTATCGAACCTCAAAACATTAAAGACAAAAATAATTACGAAGACTCACAATATTTTTTTCCAGTTATTTTCTTTTTACAGATGATAAATCCTCGCAACAAATGTCACGACATTACTTTGGAAAATGTTTGTAGGTCATCGAGGTAACCGTGCGTTATTGATTCCGTTGTGTAGGCAAAAGAATACGCAAGCACGAGGAATACTGATGAGGCAGGTAGGGAGTACCTTCGTTTCTCTCCGGTTCTGGTTTATAAATAAATATCGCAAAAAAAAAAATTTAACATCGCCAGATAAACACACCAACTTTATGGTCCCAAACTAAGCAAGGCTTGTAATATGGGTACCATACAATGGACTGGGGGCTATCCCAGTGACACGCAAACTAGGGTACGAAAAGGCCGTTTCCGAAATTTACCTCGGGCGGGAATCGAACCCGCAATCACCCAATGCAATGAGCGAAGCGGCCTACGCTTGAACCACTGAGCCAAGCAGTCATCAACGAAATGTATGATTGAATGAAGTATTTGAATGTAAACTTTGAAGCCAACGTATACAGTTCAATTTACAAGCGTTTGTAAAACATACAGTTCCATAACGTCTTGACATTTAGGCCGGAGGCGAAGCTTTCAAATAACCAGTTTATTTTAAGGCCAGTTTATATTTTCAATTTCAAGGGATTCCCTCTAAATAACCCTTATTATATGAGCACGTATAAATTTCGAAGGTGCGGGTGGTATCATTCTGAATATCAAGATGCTGGGTAGATTTAATAATTGCTTATCTTCTTTAACATTCTTTATGTAGAAAGCTTTTTAAATATTCTTAAAATCTGTTCAATTTAATCCAATAAGGGTAATTATACTAAAACAGAAATCCAAGTAAGTAGATAGCTTCGTCTACAAAAATTCGACGTCAAAAATTCAAAAAAAGTCAAAAAAACGTGTCCAAAGGTGACCCCCACGATAATAGAATCGCAGTATTGAACGTTTCGTGAGGGAACTAGCACGTCTTTCAAATGACTTGTAAATGTCGCCAATTCGCACTGTGCCAGCGTGGCGAACCATGGTCCGAATCCCCCTCAAATTAAATATATCCTGGGAATTATTTTACACACGGCTACCTGATCCCAAACTAAGCAGAGCTTGTACTATGGAAACCAGATAACTGATATTACTTAATAAAATATTTTTTTTTTGTAAATACATACTTAATATACATAATTACACCCAGACTCGGGACATCTTGAGTAGGAATCGAACCTACGACCTGAAGCGTGAAAAGCGGAATCTAAACCAACCACGCCAACGGGCCCGTCAATTGAGGGGAAATATACATTATTCTCGCCCTTCCCCTCATTGAGGTCGAAAAAAATGCGAAAATTGGGTGCACAGCAGTGCTTCTGCCTACCTCTTCGGAGAATACAGGCGTGATGGTGGTGTGGGTATATTTATAAGTTTCGGATTTAATAATTGCAATTGAAACTGGAACCCATTTTAGAGTTTCCTGCCCACTGGGCTTGTCACAATCGCGTTTTTGGCAAAGGAAGGTTATTGTTTGAATTATTAGTTACAGTCGGCCACACGCCCAGACGCAGGCTATCTTTGTTCTTTACAATGAGCCCAGATATTCCGAAAGCCAATATTAGCTAGATTTCTGCTTTCCTTGTAGGTATGCTTGTATGTGCGCGATTTTCACAGAAACTACACGATCATTATTGCCATACAAAGTCCTGTAAATTTAATATGGCATGTAATTAAACCGACTTCTTTTTAATAGCATTTTTGGCCTCTAAAACATTACATTTTCCTCGCGGGGCTCCTATTTCTGCGTTCAGGGACACCATGTAACCTAACACGAAGGGAATGACGGGGGTTTCCCTTTGAACCTAACCCAGCCAACTCGAATGCCCTGAAGTCCCGAGCTCGCATGAATTGAATGGAGCTCTCTGATTAGTGCAAATGCCGGTCGCGCCCGTCTAATTATTTGATGTTTCCTAGTTTGGCTTGAACTACATTTTTTGAGGAACATGTTGAAGCTTCAAAATGCAAAAATGTTGATGAGTTGTAAAATCGGAGGCTGAGTTAGTAAATTTGATGGCGACTTATTAATCAAGTGGACTAGTAAACTACTACTAGTAACTAGTGGTTGGTGTTCTTTATTTGATGTTCTTATTTAGGTGGAGTTGTAAAGAAGACGAATTAGTTTATTAGAAGCTTTATTTTTCAGCTTTATTTTTTTGTGGCTGATTTATAAAATTAGAAGTCAAATTCTGTGGACAAATAAAAATTCTGCGGCTCGATTTATAATTCCCCATTTAATATTAAGTAGTTAGTTTCCTGAAAAATGATTTACTACCCAAATACAACAATATTCTCTATGGGACCCGTATCGATATCTGAAAACTATTTTCGATTACACACATTTCTAACGTAGATTCCCATCGGATTTATAAAATTTATGATTTCGTTTCATCAATATCATGTTTCGCAATTCCACTGCGATTTCTCTCGAGAAATATTATACCAAGTGTATTTCATAAGTACGAAATAATCATTAAACTACATATGGTAGCTGATACATAGATGCCTAGTGAAGACCGACTATGTAACTGTTTGTGAAAATTTTACAAAGATTTTGAAAAATTAAATTTTTCAAAATTGTCGGGGATAAACAAGAAACAAAAAGTGTTATTTCAATAAACTTTACTCCCGATACTCATCCAAACCCTCAAGTATTATTTCGCACTGTTGAAACAGCCTGTATCCATCTATTAAGACGATACAAGAAAAAAATGAATTTTAGTTTCGGGGTGTGGCTAGCGTCGCGTGAGCTGCCGAAGGATATATCCCTCTCGCTTAGCTAGGACAGAACAGCTATGGAGTAGACTATAGTATAGTTATTTTTTGAAGGAACAATATTGTTTAATTCGTACAATTAAAATAATATGTCCCAGTGCACCTTTTAAAATAGATGAAATGGATGAAAATATTCAAATATATTTTTTTCGTTTTATATGGGATTTTTATGTCGAGTGTATTTGAAAAAAATAATTTAATTTCTATGTTGTTTTTATTGCTGAAGACAAAGTAAGTCAAAAGAAGACAAACGATACCTACAATATGCTGATAGATACGTATAACAATATTTCGATCGTATAATAGCCTATAACCAGCGGACGATCCAGACGCGTCCAACGATATCTCATTAGTCAAATTATTATGATAAAAATAGTTTGGACGTTATACGGGAGCAGATGAACATACATACATATCGGTCAAAATCATAACCCTCCGCCCACCGTAGTCGGGTAAAAATGTACATACTCTGTGTCAGTGACTGACTGCCGGATATGAGTATCTTTTTCATGTTTCGTAGGCAAAGGAATACTTTGGTACTTAACTTCGATGCCGATCATGAAGTCATCAGCGGTGTCATAATATCTTTTTTACCATATTTAATATTTTTTTAAATTTAATTTTCAGTTTTTATTAATTTTATTGATTTAACCATGCATTTATTTTTTGTTTATCTTTTTATCTTTATTTTTTTATCTATCAAAATCACCCTTAGACTGGTTACCGCCACAGGTGACAAGAGGGCTGGCTCTTTCCTTGCTCAAAAAATTAGCTTGACAACAGGAACAGCTTGAATACAGGGAGGACATGCAGCCAGTATCCCACGCGGACGGTATTTGTTTAATTAGGGGTAGGTTTTTATTTTATTGTATTTTATTTTAATTTATGTTATATTATATTGTATTTTAATGATAAAACATGAAAAATAAAAATAAATATATATATTTTTTAAATTTAATTTTACTTTTATTTATTGTTTTATATTTATTGTGAAATTATAATAATTTTAATAATCAATATTGGACTATGTCTGAAACAAATACATTGAATTGAATAATTTAAATACAAAAATTATCACATTAACTCGTTAAATCACGGTTTACACCCGCTAGAACGAAAAAGATCCTAACATGGTAGGTAGGACCTGAGGGTTGGCCAGTTAATTACTTAAAATACACTATATTTATTTCAAGAAAACATTCATAAGATCTGAAGGCGTCGGACTCGCACATAAAGGGTTCCGTACCACCGTAGAATAAACACATCAAAAATATCAAGTTTGAGACTTGATATTTATTTTTAAATGTTATTATATTTTTAGTATTTGTTCTGCACCGGCAACAGAAATACACATTCAGTGAAAATTTCAACTCTCTACCTGTTACGGTTCGTGAGATACAGCCCGCGCTGACAGACGGACAGACAGACAGACGGACAGCGTAGGCCTAGTAATAGGGTCCCGTTAGCACCCTTTGGAACCCTAAAAAGTAGCCTATGTTCTCCGCCAAGACCCAGTCTATCTCCATACCAAAATTCATCAACATTGGTTCAGCGGTTTAGCCGTGAAAAGGTAACAGACAGAGTTACTTTCGTTTATAATATAATAGATTGAATAGGACGGACAAACATTTTCCTATCCATATCTGTAATGTTATTTTTTACGATAATTTATTGATGTATGATATATTTATTACTTGCCCATCCATACCTACAACAAACGCAATAAAGCGACTCCATTGTTTTGACAAGCAATGTATTCCCACTGTCGGCCCAAGACCATGCTGCAAGTATATAACAGTAAGCGAAATAGGGAGTTTTTACAGAAATGACACGAATAACTATGAAATGACAAGAGATGACACAAAATGACAAGAGATGACACAAAATGACAAGAGATGAAAAGAAATTACACAAGACAAGGAAAAGCAAACGAAAATCACGCTGCAGTGCAGGTCGTAGGTTCGATTCCTGCCCAGGACATGCATTTGTGTGCATGAACATGTCCGCATGTCCCGAGTCTAGGTGTAATTAAGTGTATATTTAGTTTGTATTTACAAACAAAAAGTAGTATATGTAGTAATATCAGTTATCTGGTTTCCATAGTACAAGCTCTGCTTAGTTTGGGATCAGGTAGTCATGTGTAAAAGAATTTCCAAGGATATTTATTTATTTATCATAGGCGTCGGCGGACTGTAAATACTGTACTGTACCTGTAATGTGGCACGACCGTAATATTTTTTCGTAATATTTTTTAAAAAATCCTTCACAGGTCCGACGTCGAACAAGTCCGAGCGGACACTGACAATACAAAGTTAGAGAGAGACATGGTTAGTTCAAGTACTTAAAATGTGAGATGGCGATATTGTGCGCGCGCTCGGAAATAAACAACGTAAGCGCCAAACCACATTTACTTGAATTAAAAAAAAACTACTTCATGAATTAAAATATGGTTGAAGGGTAGTTTAGATATCATTATTTGCTATGTTTTAGAAATAATTTCGTGATCTAAATCGTAAAAACATCGTGGTAGCAAGGAAAATTGTAAATAATTAGAGCTCATTTCATAAATTTTTTTTATCGAGAAAATTTCATCAAATCGTGATTTGGATTTAAAGATACTCAAGATAATATAGTCAAAAATCATACATCTAAATATAAGATTCCTAGTCCACATACTTACTTAAAGAAAAAGTAGAATAGAAAATCAACCAAATTTCGAACCCTCCTCTTAATACAACACTCGAATACTGAAAATAGCGTAGCTATATTTTCAGCGTTAGATCGGCTACTCACATGACTGCCGCAGGGCCGATTTAGGAAGCAGGGGTGGCCCTAAATCTCATACGATATTGTAATGTGACAATGTGTGTAGGATTGCAGGGCCCGCGGCAGGCGTGTGTGTAGCCGGCTTTAAGCCGGAAACCCACCGCGGTGCACGGAGAGGCCACGCACACGGCCACGGCTACGTTTTGCAAGAAAATGTATGGATGACGTCATTTCATGCGTAGCCTCTCCGTGCGCCGCGGTGGCCACGGTGACATACATTTTCGTGCAAAGCGAAGCTTGACCCACGTGCGAGGCGTGTGCGTAGCCTCGAGCGCCGCGGTGGGTTTTCGGCTTTAGTTTCGTTTGAGCTTGCACAAGGATTAATTTCAGGCTCGAGCGCTTGAGCATTGACGCTGGGAGCCGAAGCCCCCGTACTTCATGGGATATTTATTCATAGAAATGTACTATAGTGCAAATGCATGCAAATTATATTATTATTACGTATACCATAGGTACAACTATATTTGTGAACCTCCGGTGTGTGACACGAATAGTAGGTACTATACAAATAATTATTAGGTGTAACTTTTTTATACCAAAATGATACGTTTACTGATATTTTTTTATCTTAAATGACACTAAATGTGACCCAAATTGGTCTTATAAAAAATTCAATACGAGATAAACCCGAGTTATGTCAAATTTTACAAAGACACGCGTTCAAAACGAGTTTATTTTTTTGTAATAACACCGAAAGAATTGCATTTAAATTATAATAGGTAACCACATGTTTTATGGTCGTAGTTATATTGAAAGTTCTCGATAATGGGAGTGGACATTTGAAAAGCGCCAATACACAGCGCTTCGAGTATAATGTTAATAAAACCTGGTACCTACGGGAAAGCTATTATCAGGAGAGCTTTTTAATGCATATGCACACGTTGAGGAGAAACGCGCCAAGCATCATTCGTTCTAATTATATAAGCGTAAGTATACTTTCAGTAGGGAATTGATGAAAGCTGAAATCAAATTTAATCTTCTTTATATTACTGTACTTCTATACCCACTTGAGTAATAAGAACCCACCGACTATTCATGTACATTTTGAATACTTCTTCTGTTTGATTTTTTTGTATGAATTTTAATAAGCCTTCAGCCAAAACATACCGTACTTTTAAAAAGGTTAAGCTTTGACTATTCACATCTAACTACAATTAGTTGTTGAGAACCAGGTCATCTTCTAATTTGAGTGCCCAGTCTCACTTTGGCAAGCTGATACTGCTAGTGGATTTAGTTTCATTTGAACTGCAGTCTTAAAATAAATATAAAATCGTGAAAAAAGCAATAATCGGAAATTAGCCCAAGGGCAGTACTTCAGTTTTCTGTTAGTATAGGTACCTCCTTATATATACAGATAAATAAAGTTGGAGTGTCTGTTTGTAATGCCAAATCACGTCAGTTTACAATAGTTTAAAAACTATTTCTGCGAACAAAAATAAATGTCTATAAATTGAGGGGCATATTTACCTACACTCAACTAATTATATACGTCACACAGTCGTCTAGATTCTGAAGGTATAGAATGGTATGACTAGCTGGAGTATTTGACTAGATAACGTATGCTTTAAGCCAGCTTAGATTCGTGAATATTACAGTGCGGCTAGTTGCATATTCAACGACTCATGCAACCGCGAGTAATGCGGCGTGCAGCAATGGTAAGACGGCTTTGTACTACAAAGGTAATAGAATTAAGCTGGCCTCAACATAGGCTATTGATAGTGATAAGTAACGTTGTGGTAACGTGAGAACTGCTACCACAAACTTTTCAAACGATGCTTGAAACTACTATTTTACATATAGAAACCATTCACAATAAAGATGGGTTTTCCATGTTTTCGACCGTATTCGTGTGCCGAATATGGTTAAAATCTGGCAAACTGGCAAAGAAAAAAGTTGGGCTATATGTATACACATGAAGTTCAGATGCTGTCACTGTTGACTCATGTAAAATATTGAGGATATAAAAGATCTCAAACAAAGGAAGATGGCAAAGTTCTATAGCCTAAATGCCTCTTGTAGCCTAGATGCCAACTGATGAAGTTCGTAAGGCGTAGGTTGATTGCACAAAGGTATGCTACATTGCAAAAGGCTAGAACACACTATCAGAAAACAGAAAAATTCGCTGAATAGAGCAAGATCTTCATCGTACTTGAGAATAACAAGCTTAGTACACATGAGTGAATAAAGATAAGTTCTATGACATAACGACTTTGTGTGTTTAATATTGGAAAAAACATTGCATATTGGCTTACGTTGTCTAGCTGAGTACTTCAAAGGATGTCTAGTAGGTACTACAATGTGTATTTAGGAAAAGTTAGGGCACCACGAGAAACCCTTACGTAGTTAGATCAAACTTATGAGGTGTATTGTTAGGTTCGAAACTGCTTTGTCAACGATACGAGGTGCTATGTATGTAACTTAGCTTTAAGCAAACAAGCCAATTCACGTGCAAACGTGTTTGACGACCGCTTGGCGCAATGTATCGAACATTGGCCGCTCGGCTCACTGCATCGTGTGGTTGCGGGTTCGATTCCCGCCAAAGCCAAGGACACGGGCTTTTCGTAATTTGCCTTGGTCTGAGTGTTACTGGGATGACCCCCAGTCCATTGTATGGTAGCCATAGTACAAAAGTTGCTTAGTTTGAGATGACGCAGTTGGTGTGTAAGTCAGGCGATATTTTAGAGCTATGTGAGTAAATACAAAGAGATTAGAGTGCATAACTTTTTTATATAATAAAGCTTACTTACTCACTTTCTTTCTTACTAATCCCCATATCAATAAACAAGTAATTACTTATTCTTAAGTAAATTTTAAGTTGAAAACATGTCAGACAATTGCGTTGTAATAGATTCTCTATACAATATTGTCATATTCTATGGAAAATATGCCAAAGAGAGATTGTGAGATAGGGCTTTTGCTGAAAATTTCCTCAAGATCAAGTAATAAATAATCATAGGCTTGTTAGTCCTGAAAAGAGACTTTAACAGGAGTATGAAATTTGTATTAAAATCTCTATACCTATTTTATTCCGTACGAATATTAAAACTTGTAACAATAGTTAATTATAGAATACTTATTATAATTAGTCCCTCTGTGTATAGGTATTTTATACCATTGCGTGCGTTCGTAATAAATTTATGTCGACTTATCACGCAATAGTAACATGGAATTGAACTTATTGTACCAATGGGAGAAAAAATATTACATGATCAAAACCATTAGGTATATGACTTAATGTGATTCAGCTCTACTTATAATAAAATACAAACTAACCCCCTTAAAGCCAAGCTGTAGCCTATTGACTCATTGACATACACTCACTCATTGAGCTCATATACGGACTGGCTCGACCGGGGTATTACCACAGAAGATCGGCGTAAAGCAGCTATTACAGCTGCGTTTCGTACGTTGAGAGAGCCGGAAGCCCAACACCTCCCTTACCCTCCCTCCGTTCCACGCCCCTCCAGGTTAGCAAAATCCGAGCAATGCATTTGGTATTGCAAGCATCTATAGGCTACGGTAACTGCTTAACATCAGGCGGGCCGTAAGCTTGTTTGCCACCTCAGTCCTATAACTAAAAATCCTGGCCTAACTGCCGACATTAATAAAATTTATGATCGAAAAATGTTCGTCAAGCGATCCATTGTTGTCGTAACGCAACAAAATTAAAGTTACGCTGCGGCCAACTCCAACAACTCGCCCAAGTTTCGATACTCCGCCCAACTTCGTGGACGCCGCCGCCGCCCAATAATTTATTCAACATTAAACAAAGAAATCGTAAGAAGTATAATAAAATCTATTTTATTTGCCTTCATTATGAGTTTATTGTTTGGTTAGGGTTTTATTTCTCTTTTATTATGCCTTTAAATCATAAAACATTACGAAAACATGGATAAATAATCGCTATTCTCCGAATTGTAACTGAAACTCTGTGAAGGTCGATGTTAACTTTCAAGTTTAGGAAGTTTGGTTGCGAATTGTAGTGGTGCTTGCGACTTTAACCATAATTTTTATTATACTGACAGTTTTCATACGCCTTTCATAAAACGACTTCATTCATTTACTCTTCTTATCGTATGGTTAGTGGCCAACCTGGTGTCAGAGTTGTTCAAGCCGCCCAAAGGCCTCTGACAAGGTTTAACGACTGCTGCCTTAGATGACAACAACTGGGACAAACATTTTACCTGCCCTCCGAAGGACGAAGATGGTTCAAATGCCACTAAATGGTCACCCACCTCTGGCTGACCTCGCCAAGGGTTGCTTAGCGTCCGATCGTTAACCGATCACTGATTATAGCTGGCTATGAGCGCGTCATTGATGTATTGAATCTCTAGTTCTCAAGCAATAAATGGTAAATACGTGTTTCGTCTTTAATGCCAGGTTAAATCTGGTGCAACTGAGCAGATATTCCATTCGACGAGGATACTTGTGTATTCATGAACTGAATTTTTTAACCCTTTTTAATTGGACGGGTAAGTGGATGTTGAGCGCATTGCTGTAGGAATACTTACCTTCAGTTTTTTTTCTTTGTTAAGGTTATTATTTAAAGTAAGGTTAAGTTAAGGTAGGCTTTGAAATCCAAATGTTGATTGCTGAATTATTTAGTTCAAGTGCCACTTAAGTATCTTATCTGATAATAATGTTCTATATCTACACTAAATTCTTGATGCTCTTCATATTTATTTTTATTAAATGTTTTTACAGATTTGTAATCGATGATATAATATTTGTTGTGGAACCGAATTAGTTCTTACATCGTTATCATCACGTCAGCCAAAAGACGTCCACTGTGGACAAAGGCCCAACAGGCCCTGTGCTGCTTATAATTAAAATTAATACCTACAGTTCTAATTCCTACCAACCATCTTTTGAAAAACAAACACAACAAAATAATGTTATTATAAATGTTCAATTTAACAGACAACCCAATTAAACTAAATAATAGAACAGCCATAGATTTACATAAGTTTCCCGTGCGCCCTCGCGAAATCTTAAATTAATCTATGAAAATAGCCGATTCCCACAGGCCTCTTGAAACATATGCCTATTGCTTTAACCCGTGTACCTTCGATATAGTTTCGGATAATTACAATGAAACTACACCCTTTAACCCTCCCAGCACGCGTGATACACGGTTTTATCAGCCCGGTATCTCATTGGGACAGGTCGTTTGGACCCCGCGTCGGAAATTACCTCGATACGGAGAGCAGATACCTCGAGATTTCGGTTCATGGCGTATGGTAAAATATTGTAACGTTTTCAACGGGTAAAATTTACAAATAGGATTTGTAAGTAAAGCTATATCACGGCCAACGAGAAGTGATACGTCATGGAAGTTCTAGTCGGTCAGGTCGGGCGTGCCAACATTCGGGCGGCCATTTTAGAAATTCGTGGTTCATTCTGTATATTAAGACGAGGGTTCGAAATTTGGTTGATTATCTATTCTACTTTTTCTTTAAGTAAGTATGTGGACTAGGAATCTTATATTTAGATGTATGATTTTTGACTATATTATCTTTATAACCCGCGCCTCACACTGGTAACACCAGTGTTCGACTATTTCAAACCGGCAGCCAATAAGAACGCCTCGCGCGCTGCCGCGAGCCATGCGAGCGCTCTCATTGGCCACCGGTCCATTTTCCCGGCTTTTCGCTCGGGTTTGTCTATGACAGATGTCGCTGTCCTTGAGACTTTTCCACCGGCTTGAACGATAACCAATGACCTAAGAGAGAAAGGACAAGCCCTATGTGACGTCATCTGTAGCCAAACACGAGCACACGATCGTCCAAAATGGCGCACAGCAAAAAGTGTTGTACTTTTAGTTAGTCGATAGTATCCATATCGATATACCTAACGATCATGTCGCGGGAAAAGTGCTGGGTCCTGATTAGGTAGGTTCAGCTATGCTGGGCTAAATCAAATAAGGCAAAAAAGGGGGGAGACAAATCTGCAAGGCTCAGGTCAATGTCAAGCGTGTACATTAACGACACGATGGAGGCGGGTGCATTTCCAGGGTGGTATGGCTGGATCGTCATGTTCTTCTGCGCAGGCACATCACTAGAGCACTCACTTGGGTTTATCCAGTTCACACAACACAATTACACAAAGGATTGAGATAGATTGATAGATTTCGTGCGATTAAGGTTTTTAGACACAGGAGGCACCGCGACGACGAGTGTACCAAACGAGTCGGTCAGTCAAGTGTCATGAAGGGGGGAAAGAGACCGCAGCACAAATATTACGTTAATCGGGGGTAGGCAGTACAAAATTATGTTTTTATTTATGACTATTATGTTATTTTATGGCTCCGTGGAGCGAGTCACCCTCTTCCCTCTAAAATGGTTGTGCAGAGTGACGCTGCTGCTCAAGTAAAGTCATTTTCACATGGCAACTCTTCGGGGTTCGCAATTTAACGTTAGAGACCACCAGAATTTCAATGTCTCGGCCTTGTTGGCGCCTCAACTTTACCACGAAAATATGCACGTGTGGAGAGCCTCATGCATACACGGCCATCATCCCTACCTACCACTGCCCAGTGTAGCAAAAGCGTAAAATTAAAAATCGACAAATTTATCAGCTAAAAATCTTGCGAAATCGGGAGATTTTGAATAAACTCTATTTTAACTTCTTTAAGCCGTTTTAGCAAATCGCACATTTAATTTTAAAATGTTCACTATCCATAAATCAACTTGTTATCTCTGTCGCGCATCTTTATGTTCGTGAGTAGTGATGACAAATATTATAAAACTAATTTAAGGCTGCGCAGTCCCGCACCTTCCAAAACAAAAATAATTTCTTTGTGGTCACCCCGGGGTGACGGCGCGGCCCAACGTGTAGGTGAATAGAATTTGTATCGATAACTTTGAAACAAAACTTATAAGAACAGCACTACGTTTATATGTAAACATAGCAAATATTTGTTAGTTCTATTTTATATGAAAATATGAAATCGAGAGTACGATTATAGACGGGAACTCAATTAAAAATTAATATAATGTACCCAAAATTTATTTTCACACACTATAAATACACTTAAATATGAAAATAACACAACTAACCTGGAAAATAACAAACCTTCGAAATTCTTTCGATAATCAGAACTGCATGCCCTAACGCAACACTAAACTATATTGTTTTTTCCTTAATAATCCCAAATAACATAATAAAGAGTCACAAAATACACACAGTTCACCGTAAAATTTAAAATAATTTGTTAAGACGGTAGAATGACAGATGAACTACTAACCAGAGAGAGCCGAACATAACCGACGGTCCAATATGTCGGTCCAAAAAGATCTTCAAGGAGAATTTTAATGACAGAACCAACCAAAAATTTCCAGAAAAAGGAAATATATGACATATACTGTACTGTTTTACATAGCTAAATTGTAACGTGCAAGAATGAGACGGATATGTTTTCGTTAATGTGGTCCATATTTGCATCAAATATGTATACCATAAACAATAGCTTCCGATCTATTACTATAAATCTATGACGATAACTTGTTTACTTGTTTGTTGTGTAGATTAATTATTATTAACTTGTACCGTTACCCAATAAATAAATACCCTGAGTGTTAAATTGATCGCCCAACTTCGGGGCAAGTTTGTTAATAATGCCGCGCACAAGACAACAAGGACAAGAAGATGTGTTCGACGATGCGCCCGATGCGGCTGCAACTACGGCTTACTCCGTGGACCAAGTCGCCGCTATAATGGCCGCGATGCAGAAGTCTCAAACGGAGGCTTTTGAACGCCTCATCGAGAAGTTCGCCGTTCTACAGCCAACGTCAGCGCCAACGCCTCCGCCTGTAGCGATATCGTTACCCTCCATCGGCCAAGGAACATTCACCCTTTGCACCGCCCGTTTCGGCGGTGACGCCGACGAATTGGTGGACGCGTTCATCGACGCCGTGAAAAGTTTCAAAGACTGTGCTAATGTGACTGATGAAAACGCGCTGAGGGGCCTTTCAATGCTCCTTACGCGTCAAGCAGCGATCTGGTGGCAGGGAGTCAAAGCGGAGACCGTAACGTGGGATAGTGCGTTGCAGTTGTTGCAATGTACCTACGGTGACCGGCGTCCTCCCCACCGAATATACATCGAATTGTTTGACCAGCGACAGGGCGAGCAGAAGACCGACGTGTTTATATCGAGATGCCGCGCGCTGCTAGCGAAGATTCCAGCGGGAGACATCTCTGTGAACGCCCAACTAGATATGGTGTACGGGCTCCTCGACCGCCGTGTTCGCAAGCGTTTGAGACGGGAAGAATTTAAAACTTTCGATGACCTGCTACGTAATGCCCGTACGATCGAAGAGACGTACTGTGAGGCCGCCGACACGAAAGCCTCCAACGCCGTTCCTGTGAATCGTGGAGTGGGTGCCGCCGCGGGCGCCCCGCTCCCGCCGAGCCGCTCCACAACATCTACATCACCGTGCCGCTCCGCAACATCTACATCGCCGAGTACGCCGCAGACGCCGTGTATAGTATCGAGGATACTGACGCCGAGTACGCCGTCGTCGCCATCGCCCGGGGGCCAAGCCGCGGATGTGCGGCGCTCCACGAGCACCGCGTCATTGGATACGTCCTCTAGCACTCCCAGTGTATCGCGAGTGAAGCGTTGTGTTTACTGTAAACAATACGGCCATGTTCGTGATGAATGCAAGAAGTTGTCTAGCAATAGTAATAAGTATTGTTATGGATGTGGTACGGAAGGAGTCGTGCGTTCGCAATGTGGTAAATGTAACCAAAATCTATCTTTTTCGGCCTTAGACACCGACGGCGCTATGGTAAGTCATGTAAACTTTCCTCATACGCTTTCTCCTACAAATTGCGACATCGGCCCATTTCTATTTGACTCGAATTCCGAATCTCTCAGTCACAATCATTCATTCACGCAGTCGCGAGACTCGCGTTCTTTTAGTTCAGACATTCGTTCAAATCCGTCGCATTTTCATTCATGTCATTCGTTCGCCATACCAATCGACTCATTCAACTGTCAGATTCGAAACTGTCCTAGTTGTCATGTTAAACGTCATACTCGTAAACGTCAAAGTCATAATAACCGTGTAACTCAAACGTCAACTTCGAATACTGACTGTCATAACAAAGTGCGTTCGGAAATACGTAATCATAAATTTGTTTTGAATCCTTTATCGATTTATCGACCGATTCGTGATAATAACATAAACAATCTAACACCTGGTTCTGACTTGATGCGTTCCGAACAACATATAACTGGGGTTAATGTTCCTGTTGTGTTACCTTCTAGGGTGAGTGCACCTGTTCCTTCTGTGCATCATAGCTCACCTAATCGTGTCAATGCCCTTGTGGCCCTGCCTTCGCTGCCCTGCCTGCCGCCGCCTGCGGTCGAACCTGAAGTTGTTGCTGACCTACCTACAGTAGTTCCTGTTTCTGCACCTACCCGTGTGAAGGTGACTACTACTGTCTGTCCTGGTAAGGATGCACCTTTCCTGTTGCTTCCATCATCCGATGTTGACGGAATGACGTCTGTCTCTGCACAGAGGCGGCCTCTTCTTAGCATAAAGGTTCTCGGTATGCGAGGTACTGCCCTGATTGATACAGCTGCTAAGTGTTCAGTAGCCGGATACTCTCTTTATAATATTTTTAAACAGAAAGGGCTTCCCTTTCAGTCCAAAGAGGCATGTGTTAAGCTCGCTGATGGTGTTGTCCGTCCTCGTGATATCCTAATTTTCTCCGTAGATGTCACTATTACTGTGGATAAAAGTATTAGGTTAGACTTTGTCGTTTTCCCTGATGCTGACAACAATGATACCCTTCTAGGTATTGATTTTCTTCGTGCTGCTGGTATGATAGTAGATTTTGCTCAGTCCTCTTGGCATTTTTCAGGAAGTGATCGGGCTTACCCGCTTGAATATGAGAGTGGGCCGGCAGAGCAAAGTCGACCAATTGCGGTGTCTTCTCTCCTGCTACGGGATGATGAAGATCCGATGCTTACCAGCCACCAGCGACCGGGACTCTCTGATCCTCTTCAACACCATGAGGACATCTTCAGGCCAGGAGGAGCGCCATCCTCATATGTGGAGCACCGTATTGATACGGGAGACCATGCGCCTGTTGCTGTACCTACTTACCGTCTAACGTCTGCGAAGGAAGCGGCCATGAAAGCTGCACTTCGTTCTGCACAGCTCGACGATCATCTTGACCTATGGTCTATTCTGGACAAGGATACCTATGTATCTCAAGTATCTCCCTATCTGTCCAAGTTTATTGCCTCGTTACAGGACATCCGGAAGCGCGTTGACCAGGTGTTAGGGCGGTTTCATATTTCCGACTTAACTGCAGTAGTTTGTAGACAGTCAGAATGCCCTCAGCCCGTACAACCCCATCGACGGCGGGGTCGGCCGCGTAAGAAACCGGTATAACCCGCGCAAGTCATAGGTTAGGCTATGTTTTCTTTTATTATTATTATTTTTTCTCTTTTTTTTTTTCGCCAATTCACTATCGGGTCGATGTCGTGAATTGTAGGAGGAGTGTATAACCCGCGCCTCACACTGGTAACACCAGTGTTCGACTATTTCAAACCGGCAGCCAATAAGAACGCCTCGCGCGCTGCCGCGAGCCATGCGAGCGCTCTCATTGGCCACCGGTCCATTTTCCCGGCTTTTCGCTCGGGTTTGTCTATGACAGATGTCGCTGTCCTTGAGACTTTTCCACCGGCTTGAACGATAACTTGTTTACTTGTTTGTTGTGTAGATTAATTATTATTAACTTGTACCGTTACCCAATAAATAAATACCCTGAGTGTTAAATCTTGAGTATCTTTAAATCCAAATCACGATTTGATGAAATTTTCTCGATAAAAAAAATTATGAAATGAGCTCTAATTATTTACAATTTTCCTTGTGTTTGTTTTTACGATGTTTTTACGATTTAGATCACGAAATTATTTCTAAAACATAGCAAATAATGATATCTAAACTACCCTTCAACCATATTTTTAATTCATGAAGTAGTTTTTTTTTAATTCACGAAAATGTGGTTTGGCGCTTACGTTGTTTATTTCCGAGCGCGCGCACAATATCGCCATCTCACATTTTAAGTACTTGAACTAACCATGTCTCTCTCTAACTTTGTATTGTCAGTGTCCACTCGGACTTGTTCGACGTCGGACCTGTGAAAGATTTTTTAAAAAATATTACGAAAAAATATTACGGTCGTGCCACATTACAGGTACAGTACAGTATTTACAGTCCGCCGACGCCTATGATAAATAAATAGATATCCTTGGAAATTCTTTTACACATGACTACCTGATCCCAAACTAAGCAGAGCTTGTACTATGGAAACCAGATAACTGATATTACTACATATACTACTTTTTGTTTGTAAATACAAACTAAATATATACTTAATTACACCTAGACTCGGGACATGCGGACATGTTCATGCACACAAATGCATGTCCTGGGCAGGAATCGAACCTACGACCCGCACTGCAGTGTGATTTTCGTTTGCTTTTCCTTGTCTTGTGTAATTTCTTTTCATCTCTTGTCATTTTGTGTCATCTCTTGTCATTTCATAGTTATTCGTGTCATTTCTGTAAAAACTCCCTATTTCGCTTACTGTTATATACTTGCAGCATGGTCTTGGGCCGACAGTGGGAATACATTGCTTATCAAAACAATGGAGTCGCTTTATTGCGTTTGTTGTAGGTATGGATGGGCAAGTAATAAATATATCATACATCAATAAATTATCGTAAAAAATAACATTACAGATATGGATAGGAAAATGTTTGTCCGTCCTATTTAATCTATTATATTATAAACGAAAGTAACTCTGTCTGTTACCTTTTCACGGCTAAACCGCTGAACCAATGTTGATGAATTTTGGTATGGAGATAGACTGGGTCTTGGCGGAGAACATAGGCTACTTTTTAGGGTTCCAAAGGGTGCTAACGGGACCCTATTACTAGGCCTACGCTGTCCGTCTGTCTGTTTGTCCGTCTGTCAGCGCGGGCTGTATCTCACGAACCGTAACAGGTAGAGAGTTGAAATTTTCACTGAATGTGTATTTCTGTTGCCGGTGCAGAACAAATACTAAAAATATAATAACATTTAAAAATAAATATCAAGTCTCAAACTTGATATTTTTGATGTGTTTATTCTACGGTGGTACGGAACCCTTTATGTGCGAGTCCGACGCCTTCAGATCTTATGAATGTTTTCTTGAAATAAATATAGTGTATTTTAAGTAATTAACTGGCCAACCCTCAGGTCCTACCTACCATGTTAGGATCTTTTTCGTTCTAGCGGGTGTAAACCGTGATTTAACGAGTTAATGTGATAATTTTTGTATTTAAATTATTCAATTCAATGTATTTGTTTCAGACATAGTCCAATATTGATTATTAAAATTATTATAATTTCACAATAAATATAAAACTGTAAGGGGTTCGGGGAGAAAATCCAGCGAAAACAACGATGAAGGTTGGAATGTACGTTTATTACGCAATTAATGTAAACAAACTTTGGAAAATAGTGACCGCCTCGCATACGTGTCCCAGCAGGTGTGGAAGCGCGTATACGCTACGATAGTTAGCCTAGGAACTCTAATACTAGTGTAGAAATAGTCCCACGAGGTGGAAGCTAAATCCGGAGCTAGGCACTAAAGTTCTAGGATCCCTAGGAAGCGATACAAATGAAATAGTTCACTCAGTACTTAAGTAAACGCCATTCGATCGTTTTGCCGCGATCTAACTTTTCCAGTGGCGCCATCTATTAGCATTGCTGTGGACTATTATTTGTAAACATTGTGTTACAAAACAATAAATAAAAGTAAAATTAAATTTAAAAAAATATATATATACTATTTTTATTTTTCATGTTTTATCATTAAAATACAATATAATATAACATAAATTAAAATAAAATACAATAAAATAAAAACCTACCCCTAATTAAACAAATACCGTCCGCGTGGGATACTGGCTGCATGTCCTCCCTGTATTCAAGCTGTTCCTGTTGTCAAGCTAATTTTTTGAGCAAGGAAAGAGCCAGCCCTCTTGTCACCTGTGGCGGTAACCAGTCTAAGGGTGATTTTGATAGATAAAAAAATAAAGATAAACTAAAAAATAAATGCATGGTTAAATCAATAAAATTAATAAAATCTGAAAATTAAATTAAAAAATAAATTAAATATGGTAAAAAAAAAATATTATGACACCGCTGATGACTTCATGATCGGCATCGAAGTTAAGTACCAAAGTATTCCTTTGCCTACGAAACATGAAAAAGATACTCATATCCAGCAGTCAGTCACTGACACAGAGTATGTACATTTTTACCCGACTACGGTGGGCGGAGGGTTATGATTTTGACCGATATGTATGTATGTTCATCTGCTCCCGTATAACGTCCAAACTATTTTTATATCATAATAATTTGACTAATGAGATATCGTTGGACGCGTCTGGATCGTCCGCTGGTTATAGGCTATTATACGATCGAAATATTGTTATACGTATCTATCAGCATATTGTAGGTATCGTTTGTCTTCTTTTGACTTACTTTGTCTTCAGCAATAAAAACAACATAGAAATTAAATTATTTTTTTCAAATACACTCGACATAAAAATCCCATATAAAACGAAAAAAATATATTTGAATATTTTCATCCATTTCATCTATTTTAAAAGGTGCACTGGGACATATTATTTTAATTGTACGAATTAAACAATATTGTTCCTTCAAAAAATAACTATACTATAGTCTACTCCATAGCTGTTCTGTCCTAGCTAAGCGAGAGGGATATATCCTTCGGCAGCTCACGCGACGCTAGCCACACCCCGAAACTAAAATTCATTTTTTTCTTGTATCGTCTTAAAATTAAATGAAGGTGAAATGTTAAAATCAACTAATTAATTTATTTTCGGATCGCTTCTCGTTGCCCGTGTTAGGTATGGTGAAATTCTAGATATTATTTTTAAATCATGAAATATTTAAGGAACCGCTTCCTTACCGGCATCCACAAGTGCCGAGCGGCGTGACAACATAGGCATAACGTTATAACCAGTGACTTGCAAGAAAGTCGCTACCTTAACAGATTGCTCGAGCGAGGCTCTTAAGCACTTATAGACATAGCTAATAAGGCATTCAGGTCATTCGTGTCCAGCTGAGGTTGGTCATATAAATAGACCTTCCATTAGGCTTATTGCACCTCGTGGGAGCCGGGCTAATTTCTAATTAACAAGAGTTCGACAGGTTGTTTTTTATGTTGCCTACTACATTTAGCTTAGATGTTAATGTCCATGACTTTTATACCACGCAACATTCGAAATTAATACTAGATTTTCTGTTTTAAAATATTAAACATTGTTCCAAAGTATACCTATTCAATTTTAATGTCAGTTAGGTAGGTACCTATATAAAAAAATACCGAACGAAAAAAGGTTTAAGAAACAAAACATTTTTTTTTTTGTATAGAGTCATAGTTACGCACTGGGATATTTACCAAACGGGACTAAGGGCCAAGTTCACCAGCACACTAACGGACCGTTAGAGCAGTAACCAATTATTTAATATTAGTAACAGACATTTACTGCTCTAACGGTCCTAATGTTGGTGGACTCAAACGGCAAATATAAAATTGATCAGTTTATATACAGGCTGTGTCCAAATTCAATACCCTGGGTATCTGGCACTTATTAATTAAGTGTCCACTCCACGCGATGGAATTGCCTGTGTTCTGTCATGAATTTTTTAATTGCATGTACGCTGCGCGAATTTCGTTGCCTCAATAAAAATTAATGTTGTTCAGTATTTAGGTAGAGTAATGAAAATATTAATACGCTGGCAGGATTTTGTTGCCTGCCGTCTATCTATAGGGTGCTTCGCGCCTGCGTTGGATTGGATTTGGCGTTTGTTGACATTTATAGGTACCTACCTACCTTGTTAATTAATTCTATGGTACCTGTATAAAACGTTTTTGGTTGGATCTCAGATCAACATAAGGTTGGATGTAACATAAGGTTGGTGGATGGGTGTGCAGAAAGTTAAACAACAGTATTGTCAATAGGAAAATGGGCGGCCCTTGTAAAAAGATAGACAGAAATCAACTATTTCCGCAAACAATTTAGAAAACGCGTTACATGTTACAGTCGAATTGTAAGATAATTCTCATAAGCCGGGTCATACATCTCAGTTACTCGTACATGGTAAATTGAACTCTAGGGAGTGCCGCTCCGGGTATACCTCTGGAGTAATGAGGGGCAATAATAAAATAAATGTTGGGGAAACTTAGAACCCTTCGGGAATAATGTTTGTAGGTCATCGGGGTAACCGTGCGTTATTGATTCCTTTAGGAAGCACACGCAACCTCGCTCGAATACTGATGAGGCTGTGGGGTAGCTTCTGAAGTTTGCGTGTCAAATGAAATGAACTATGAAAGTACCTATGTAAAGGGTCAATTGCTTCGATCATAGAACCTTTAGAGATCATTAGTCTATTGGCACTGTAATAGATTGGAAATAGTCATGACCAATGGATGAATTTTCATCAATGTGCATAATTTACAGTTCGCTTACGGTGAGGGAAAACATCGTGAGGAAACCTACCTATCCCTCGGGATTAGGTAAAAGTCAGTTCCTGTATACACGGCGACAAGGTTCACCACCTGTCACGATTGGTTCTGACTATCTGGTGAAACGTGGGCTTTGAGTTGGCTTAATACCTCCACAATGTGGTGGTGTATGGCCACTCAAGCCTCTGACTACCCCCGAATGGGGATAAAAGTCGTGACGTTATATTTATTTATTTATTTATTTATAGTCATGAAATACCTACTTGTGTTATAATTTGATCGCTCACAGTGAGTGTAAAAGTATAATTCCCCAAATTAGTTGACCTTATATTCAAATTGCGGCGACGATGCGAGTTATTTCCTACTACAAATAGCATGAAAGTAATAAGTAGTTTTGCAATACCTAAGGCATCGCTCGCACGTTGCCGTTGAAGGAGATTGGGACAGAGGGAGGGCAAGGGGGGTTGGGCTTCTGGCTCTCTCACTAATCGTACGAAACATAGCTTTAATAGCTACTTTACGATCTTCTGTGAGAGGGTGGTACCATATATGAGCTGTAGTGAATTCTCTACAACTTGGCCCTACCATCATGATACATTAGAAAGTTATTTTAAAAATTTTCGTTATCGCTGCTTTTTTCAAACAGGTGCCAAATCTACGCGGTTTTATCCGAGGCGGTGTCTCGTTGAGTCAAGTCCCAAAGGAGCGAGCGGAAATTACGTCGCCGAGATACCCAAGCCGCCGTTAGGTACCGGCTGGAACCCGACACCGATGAGCGGTGACGGGAAACTTTATCTTCAGTTATTATGTACTAAGTCCCAACTGCATTGTCAGTTTTGTAATCTACATTATGTTAAAGTTTTCAGTTTTTTCTTTTTCTAAATTATGTACGAGTCGATAGCGGACAAAATAGTGTTGGTGGTAGAGCTAAGTTTTATTATTTTCTCTCTGATCGCACGAAACACAGCTGTAATTGCTGCTTTACGCCAATCTTTTGTGAGAGGGTGGTACTACACTGGTCGAGCTAGCCCGTATAAAAGCTGCAGTCATTTAGCTAGGTGTCAGGATCACAGTATGTGGCTGTCAGTGGTCTACCTACCTCTGTGGAATAGGTACACGCGTGAGTAGTGATGCGATGTTCTCGAGAACATTCTCACCCTCGGAAACTTACTCGTGAGTTTTTTTATTTTGGGTTACGTTATCCTAACTTTCAATCTTAAAAACAATTAAAACCACCATACTTGCATGTTTAATGAGGTTTATGCCAAGTTTAACATGCTTCAGAAGATAAATTCTCACGAGTAAGTTTCCGTAAGTTTCCGAGGGTGAGAATGTTCTCGAGAACATCCCATCACTACGCGTGAGCATAAGTCTGTATGTACCACGTGAAGTGCCAATCATGCGTGCCAATGTAGGCCATCCGGTTAGGTAATCTACATTTTCTGCACTTCGGCATATTCTGTAAAACTTCAGGTAGATAATGATGTATTAACGTTCCTGAGGTGAGTGCACCGTTATGGAAACTCTCTGTCGAAGCGAGGCATCAGCCCTCCGTGCTGAGGTAAAAGCTCTTATCGGCTAATGTTCGTTTTATGACTTAATAGATAAGTGTGTGCCAAGAAATATGGAACGTGCTTAGAAGATATCTAGGAATATGGAATACAATTTTCCCACTTGGGACTTCTTGCGCTACTATATTACATCCTTTCCATATATGGAAGACCAGCTGGCCTACTCCGAAATACGAACCTAACGTTTCGGCTGACGGATTGTCGTGATTTGACATTTCTTCTTTCGTTTTCTCTACGATTTGACATTGTTTTGATCGTAAATCGAATCCGTACTTCGGACGATCCGTCAGCGACGTATTTCGGAGTAACCCCCCAGTTATTAATTTAAGGTGCGTTCAGTACATAACTTACAGAATGGCATACATTCCCTTGCTTACCTTTTTTATAGGACTGGGGTGGCAAATAAGCGTACGGCCCGCCTGATGTAAAGCAGTTACTGTAGCCTATAGATGCTTGCAATACCAAAGGCATTGCTCGCACTTAGCCGACCTGAAGGGGAGTGGGATGGAGGGAGGGGAAGGGGGGACATTGGGTTTCCGGTTCTCTCACTCATCGTACGAACCGCAACTGAAATAGCTGCTTTGCGCCGATCTTCTGTGAGAGGGTGGTACTACTCCGGTCGAGCCAGCCCGAGTAGGAGCTGTAGTCAATTGGCTACAGCTGGGCTCTACCACCAAAAACCTAACCTAACTAAGCATGGAAAAAAAAACTATAGAGTATCTACTATTTTCCAAAGATAAACATGAATAGCAACTCAATTCCTCGGAATGGTTTTCCAATCGGCACGGTTCTTGAAAAATGGACAGTCCCCATTCCAGAGTTTCAATTCACTGCATGTATTTGCTGATGTTAGCGTCGAGTTACCGAGTTGCATTCGTAGTTGGCGCGGATGCCGGCGGAACACGAACTGTTCACACAACTTTTAGCGATGCCTTAGAGAAATCTTACTGTATTGATACTCATAGTGCTTCACTAAAAACTTTCAAGATTTTTCAGCTAGACTTTAAAGGAAAAGGGGAATTTTGGACACATTTACGGAAGTGGTGATATAGGTAGTAGGCCATAGTTTTATTGATAGGTATTAGTAGGTATGATTAAATACTGTTAGTGACTCACAAACGACGTGTTTCACAACTTGTAAGTTTTTGTATCTTCTGTCTTTTGGGTTTTTAAAGCTGTTAAAGTATATGTAAGCGTAGATATTGGCTAAAGAAATTATAATAAGCCACTGCAAAAAAAAAACTACCACTGCACAATAAATCCCAACGAATATCGAACCGGTATCTATTAATACTTATTCAGCTTCCATATCCAACTGCTTGGGCAGTGTTTCGCCATCTATAGGTATTATACATTTGTTTGGCCGTTAAGTTCCATTTTGTCTGCCTTAATCCATACGAATGGTGCTAGCTTTCCTAAATCTAACTTTTCTTAGCTCCTCGTTGACCTAGAAAGCTGAACGTATAACGTTATATTTAGTTCAAAAGTTTCAAGAGTTTCCACTTGTTAAGTTTGAAGAATTGAACTTAATTCTGCGTTGCTGGGTTGGATTCGTTAGAATGGTATACCTAATACTGTTATTTTATTTAGATAGGATAGTGCAACAGTATATATTAAAGTTTCAAACTATTTATTTACATCTATTAGTCTATTTCTACTGATAATACGATAATATAGGATAATTAGGTTGGTATACATGTGCGCTGATTTTTAATTGTCTAAATAAATGGTCAGTATCGATCAAATAAATCGATCGATAGTTTTAAAATAATACCACCTTACTACTCTACTAAGCCAACTAGGAACCTGTTAAATGTGACGTCACCCGCACATAAAGGCAGTGGCGGTGTGCGGGAGGTGTGGCGGGCAGGAAGCCGCAGGCGCAGGTGGCGGGTATGCGGACGGGGAAGCCGCATTCCATCCGAGTTCCTAGTTGGCTTGGTGGTTTAGTAGCTAAGAATCTCAACAGTAGGTACCTACCCGGAAAACTTTGCAAGATTGACGTACTAAAAATGTATTGTTTCTACAAAATAATGAAGTTTGAACACACCTGGTCCACTTCGTAAAAGTTCAAGCAAACTCTGAAAATTTAATTACTCCATCAAAAACCCACGTTGCTTTATTACCCACGGGCCAATTGAAATCGCCCCAAAACAAAGGCATTAACAAGAAAGAGGAAGACAGGTGACTCTCCAAAATAGTTTGTCCTGTTAAAAGGAGTCGATAGACACAGTACTAACCTAACCTAACGTGTCCGCTCGCGGAAAATAATGTTAAAAACATGTCGGCATTGCCAATACGGCTCATCTTCTGGTGAATAATGACTTCTTATGTATTTAATAAGTGAATAGTCGAATTTAGAGTGCGATAACAGATGTGTGAATTTCGCTGCATATATCAGTGCGCTGAGCACAAGTTTTATGATTGCCATGTTAGACGGTAACATATCTGCTAAAATTAATAATAGTACCACAATGCCCCGAAAACTTATAATTATGCGAACAAAAGTTCATAGCGAAATAAAACAGACGCGGTTTATTGTAAAGTTAAATTAATTTTAACGAAAAATGTCATGAAGTTTTGTTTATATCGGTATTTTGTAATACACCGGCGGCGCGGCACGTGGAACAACGGTATTTGATTGTTTCGAGTTTGTTTCCCGTACTTTGTTTTTCCAACGGATGTTCGGAATTTGCGATGAAACTACGTACTTTTTATATTCATGAGTGGAAGCGGGAAGCAACATCCTGAGGCAGGGGCGATTTGCATTGCTTTTGCTATCAGATATTAGAAATCAGAGCTTTCTTACGCCATGACAACGACAAGGATTGAATAATGAAATACCTACTTCTACCTTAGGTGATCTTTCAGACACCAAATCCATGGTCAGTAACACGGTCGCCTGCATGTCGGTTTATGTTGGACATGTTACCATAGACGTGCAGGCAACTGTACCTAATACTACAGCCAAGAAAATTATTGGATATTTAACAAACTGAATCCCTTATTCGCGTGGATTGTAAACCAATGCCCTTATATTGCGATCGGGTTCAAAAGAAAATCATAAGGGGGCGTCCATAAATTACGTGAGGTGATTTTTGAGATTTTTCGACCCCCCCCACCCCCTTGGTGAGATTTAGTGAGATTTAGCCCGACCCCCTCCCTCACCCTCTAGTCTCACGTGAGTTTTTCAAAAGCTTTATTCAAGAGGAGAACCATGTTTTACTTAATTTAACAAAAAAAATAAGTTTTATTTTAAAAAAAACTTAATTTAACTTAGTTTTCTTGCAATATTACACTGTTTCTTGCGGTAAAAAAGATTACGTGAGATTTGCCGAGACCCCCCTTCACCCCCACGTGAGATTTGGTGAGATTTTGCTCGACCCCCTCCCCTCCATAAAAGCCTCACGTAATTTATGGACGACCCCTAATATATAGTGTTGCTTGACAACGATCATCATACTTCTTGTAGCACTTACTACGTCTCGCCCGCTGCGCTTCTAGGCATTTTCGCTTCGATTTTTCTACGGAATACAGTAATATCGGAGTGCAGAAAAATTTGGTATACGGATACGAGGTCTAGTCCTACTTAACATTTCAAAATTGTTGAACTGTATAAGGATTGTTTAGAAGTAGACGTAATAGTAGGGATACGACGACGAAATAAACCTCATATTTTAATGTTCTTTTTACCCGACTACGGCGGAGGGTTATGATTTTGACCGGTATGTATGTATGTATGTATGTATGTGCATCTGTTCCCACCTAACTTCCAAACTACTTGTCGTAATTTGACAAATGAGGTATCGTTAGAAGCGGCTTAATGGCGCGCTGGTTATAGGCTATGTGACGTCACATAAAATTGCATATGGCGCCCTCTAGAGGACATAATGTCATGAACTAAAAAAAAATACATTTTTTAATAAAACAGTGTGGGGTATCAAATGAAAGAGCTTGATGAGCACATTTCAAATATATATATATTGTTACCTATAACTCAAAAATAATTAAATAAAATGTAAGTTTAAAAACTAAAACCCGACTACTGAAAAATCGCGCTCTAAAAAGTATGAAACAAGAAAATATTCTCATCTAGAGGATAGCCGTGGTCCGTGTTCATATGCCATTTGGCCCTAGAGGACCTACACGGACCACGGTTATCCTCTAGATGAGAATATTTTCTTGTTTCATACTTTTTAGAGCGCGATTTTTCAGTAGTCGGGTTTTAGTTTTTAAACTTACTTTTTTTACTGTATAATTATGGTATACTGGTTATCTGTAAAAATATGTAGATACACTGCAGTATCAATAGCAAAAGGAAACAGCGAACAAGAGGGAGATTACAGAAAACAATAGCAAAGTCCCAAGTTTCTTTCCAATAATACCTAACTCAAGACACAAGAAACCAGAAGTCACGTGCAATCCAACCAACTAATAAGTTAGCCGCGTGTGTTCAGTGTTAGTATTTCTTGCTAATCTCGGTAAATAAATCAAGCTTTCTGAGCTGCCGCTGCTAAATGATGAATCGCCCGTTCTGCCCGCACAAACCTTTTGTTCCGTGTATTTATGTTTTTTTATGAGACTAAGGTACCAAGCAAGCGTACAGCCCTGATGTTAAGCAGTTACCATAGCCTTTAGATGCTTGCAATACCAACGCCATCGCTCGCAGGTTGCCGACCTGAAGGGGAGTGGGATTGAGGTAGCGGAAGAGGAAGGGGTTAGGTGGCTATAATAGCTTCTTTACCCCAATAAATCCACTGTTCACCATTGTTCGAAATACTTACCCCCTTATTCATAGAAATTTATAATCGACCTGCAGTGGAATTACAAATCACATTTGTTCCTAAAATGCTTTTTAAAACCATTGCAAACTGGCCAAAATCTCTATGAATAAGGGGGTTAGTCTTCTATATAATTTTAAAATCTTGCTATGAAATGTTTAAATTATTAGGCAGTCCTCAAACTTGATTCGCGTTTTAACGCTCTGCGATTTTAACGCAGACTCGTAGGCTTCAAATTTTTCAGTAAGTAATGTTTTTTTGTCCCAAGGATCTCGTGAAATTTCGACGGAGAGACATAAACCAACTGATTATTTTAATTAATCGTACAGCAAAGTCCCCAGAAATGTGAACAGCAACAATATATCCCGGAAAACGGAAAACTTTGTCTGACAGAAGTTAATTTGAGGCTTAGATTTTTAGTCCGTCCCTTGCCTTTTCGCCATTGTAACTTGGTGGAATAGTATTAGATAATTCCAACTTTGCCTCGGCCTTCGGACTAAGAAAAACATAATTCAAGAGTTTAAGTTAACGAGTTCAGTAGATGAATTTCTTAGTTAAATGGTTGTTCTGAGAAATGTACAGTAGGGTGCGTAAGCGACAATCACAGACGCAATAGAAAATCAATTGTATCTCGTACAGATCCGTGGTTAAGCAGAGGTACTAATGGGGTTAAGAAATGACAGATTTTAGAGTACTTGAAATATGAGAAACTCAATTTGGATGTTATTTGCATACCGTACAAACTTATTTGGTCCAGTGGCCAAAATAGTAACACCAATTTTGAATTAAGGTATATCCTATTTTGACAGCCTAAGGATCATAACACACCGGGACGCCATGGCGACGTCCCCAGCCACCGTAGCCAACTAATTCGTATTGAAATATATGACACCTGGGGGGTTACTCCGAAATACGTCGCTGACGGATCGTCCGAAGTACGGATTCGATTTACGATCAAAACAATGTCAAATCGTAGAGAAAAACGAAAGAAGAAATGTCAAATCACGACAATCCGTCAGCCGAAACGTTAGGTTCGTATTTCGGAGTAGGCCAGCTGGTACGGACTGGCGACGTCGTCGCCATCAATACAAATTGTTTGGATACGTAGCCGGCGACGTCGCTATGACGTCCCGGTGTGTTATGGATTATATCAACACTTGCGACGCTCTCGATAATTAAGGGTAGGTAGCTAGCTTAAATTTAAAAGTGCAAGGCACGGGGAATTTACAAATTGGCATTTTTAATTAATTCTACCTCCGGATAGGAAACGCGACCTCGTCTAAGAAGATCTGACAAGAAACTAAGCGGGCTTATCTTTTAGAACACAAGTACTATTCCTCCTCCTCCAAAATAATATTGACAAAATATCTCGACATGTTTGGTTAGGCTAAAATAACACATGTAACAGGAAGATTGCGCACCTTTATTTCAATTTTATGAGGGCGACATTACGGGCTCTCGTAAACGAACCGTCATGTGATGCTTCGTATATTCCGATACTTATTGCATGTATCAACAGATTGAGTTTACTGATTATCATGCAAGTATATGTTTTTATAGCCCGCCTAATGTTAAGCTGTCACCGAAGCCATCTTGCAACACGAAAGGTATTACTTGCACGATGCCGACCTGAAGGGGAGTGAGATTGATTAAGACGAATAACGCATGAATACACTTTGCGAACTTCTGATGATCACAGAATGATCTCCCTCCTGGGTCCTAAGTCGCTTAGCCATTGAGCTGCCATTGCCATTGAGCTGCTATAGTGATCGATCCTCTGATTGGTTGATTGATTCTTCCAATCAGAGGGTCGGTCACTATAGCAGCTTGGTGGCAATGGCTAAGCGACTTAGGGCCCTGAAGTATTTCCTTTGTACTACAACATGGGGTTTCAAAAGGCAGATCCCAAGTTCGGCACCGCGTCTGTGTCCCTTACGTTGCAGATGTCCTGTACAGCGGTAGGTATTTCCACGTACCATCAGGTGTACCGTCTGTCAGTGTGCCATCCTAGGCAATAAAAAAACTACCTACAAATCAAGTAAAATTACTAAGTACCTACCTCTATTATTTTTCTCATACTTGTTCATGCCGTTAAATAAACTACAGGATCTTTATTGCCATCACTAAATGATAAATCGCGTGTTGCCTCCAGTTATAATTTGTTTCATTTTCTACCAGCAGGTATAATGTAGCCGCTATCTTATAAGGCGGTCACGTCACGCACTATTTTTATTAGCGGGCAACCCCATTTACGTGGGAAAACAAACCCTTTTCATATTGTTAGAGATCGAATTTCGCGAAGACAGATATATTTTTTTGCGTTTTAGCACTGAATTCATATTTTTACAGGAATTTTCTCAGAGTTAGCTTTGTCATGTTTTTTTTAATAAATACAGTCAGCATGTGAACATATGGTACAGTATTGATGCCAAAGCGAATTTCGGAACTGGCATTTTCGTAATTTACTCCGGTCTGCGTGTCACTAAGATCGGCCCCGGTTCCCATTTTTTTCTAATACGAAAACGCTTGTACTATAGTTCCTATAACATATAATATAGTTGCACTAAAGTACAAACGTTGCTTATTTTGTAACCATACAGTAAATGTGTTAGTCTGGCGATATAAACATATTTTTTGCTATCAAATCTGGTACTTAACAAAATTTGACACTTCTAAAAGTATATCTGTCTTGCTCAAACGTTACGATCATGAAAAGGATGCAGAGGGATAGCACCGTTGTTTAGTCCTTTAGAACATTTAGCGCATCTCTACATACCTACACTATGATTTACCAGATTTCAACAACTTTTTTTATTTATTTTTATTTAAATACCCAATTCTGTTTTTTTATTCACAATGTGTTAATGCCTGCCTGCTCACATAGCGTTGCTGTTTGAAAATGTATACAATTATTCTTTTGAAAAGAGTAACCATTGAGTTTCTTGCCGGATCTTCTCAATGGAAGCAACATTACGAACCGGTGGTAATGCTAAAATATTGTTTATTATTGACTATTTATAAATTCTTTATTGAGCTTACATGAATAAAAACCTTTTGATTTGATTTGATTTGACTTATTTTTGTCGTCACATAGAAATGGACGAAATTTTATCGATCTGTCTACATACAAACTGAACTCTATTTACTTATATAAAACTACTGAAACCCACGCATATTATCGACATAACAATTAAGTCGCAGGTTACAATGGTTGACGTCTGAATGTTTTGTGGTAAAATCGATATGCCGGCTCAGCGGGCTAGTGACCGAGTGGCACGACAACGATCGATATAGCCACATGCCAGGATAGTAACTATAAATGCCATTCTTACCATTTAGATAGGTATATCCTCTCTATTGGGGTCGCAAAAGGTATACTTAAAGATTATTTTCTTAAGGACGATTTTTATTGAAATCGTTAGGTACACCCATGGACCAATTACTAAGGGGACTGGCCCTAAGCAACTCGGCTGAGTGGTCGGCCTAGTACTAACATCGACATAAAACGCAGCGAGTAGTTCAACTATTTACCGGTAGATAGAACAATGAAAATGAAAAAACAATGACCACGTTTTTTTTTCATACATATATCTAATAAGGGCACCTCTGTCTTTAGTCTTTACTCTGTGGGTACACCACTGACAGACATAAGCCGTGTTATTCTAAAAAAGTTTAATGCGACATCAACTTGGGTCCATCTTCGACAAACGTAAAGTTGGTGGTAGAGCAATTTACTGCAGGTCATATAGGGCAGGGATTCCCAAATTGAGTTCTGCGGAACCTAGGGGTTCCGTGGAATAGTCATCAGGGTTCCGCAAAAATCCGCCAAAACCAGCGGTGCTGACCGTCCTGGATTATTAAGCATTCATAGATCTTCAAAGTTCATCCACATTAAAACACACATTTGAATCTGTATCTCTGAATGAGTTTTGGGTTGGTATTAGGAGTGAATACCCTGAAATAGCCAAAAAGGCTATCTTAACATTGCTCCTATTCGTTACAACGTATCGTTGTGAAACAGGATTTTCAGCCTACGTTTATACAAAAAACAAATACAGGTCAAGATTGGATGCTACCCCAGATATACGCATACAATTGTCGGACATAATACCAAACTATAAAACAATTATTCATAAAACAGTAAAACAACTTCATTCTTCTAAGAATGTGTTTCAATAGGTAATATTACACATTTCTTAAAAAATAATGTTCTTATAATTGAATTTCAGTGGATTTGTAATCATTTGATATGGGGTTGCATAAAATAAAAGGTATTTGGTTGGTGTTCCGTTATCTTAAAAGTTTAGGAACCCCTGATATAGGGGCTGGCTCGACCGGGGTAGTACCACCTTTCCACAGAAGATCGGCGTAAAATAGTAGTACAGGTGCGTTTCCTACGATGAGTGCAACAGTCGGAAGCCCAACACCCCCCTCCTCCTACCCGCTTCTCCTTCCTCTGTTTCACTCCCCTTCAGGTAGGCAACCTGGGAGCAATACTTTTGGTATTGCAAGCTACGGTAACTCCTTAACATCAGGCGGCTCGTACGCGACCTCAGTCACATAAAATGACATCTATTTTGGAATCGACATTGATCGTGGTGAACCTCGAAGGCAGAATTTCGCAAAATCCCGGACGTCAGCAGTTACTTAATGAACGTATCCGATTGTTTGTGCGCTCGGGCGTCAAATCGATTGATTGCCGTCTAACACAACCCTATACACAACCCTATACACAAGTACCGTCGCTCTAATCAAAATATATTGCTTTGAACTTCGTCGCAGCATCGATACTGCATCCTAATTGTTCCAACTTGGAGTAAATTTGACGGATAAAATCGATTAATCGGTTTCATTGTTTCTATTTTAATTGAAGCTAGTTTGGGGTTGGGTGTTAGCTCCATATTGCCCTACTTACCCATATTTATATTTGCTATACCGTTATAATTTAAAAATGTATTGTAATTACCTACTAAATTATTATTTTCTATAAACATTCTTGTTTAGACAAATAGTTTCTTATACAGGGTGAATTTAAAATCATGGGCATCCTTTTAATTAAACTATGACTCTACACATGATTCAGAATATTTTGGGAAAAAATAAATAAAAAAATCTATTGATGAAAAAATATTGCTCGAGTAAGCAAACCCATTAACTGTTATTCCTTACCTGGGCAATATTTTTTTTATCAATGGATTTGTTGATTAATATTCTCTAAGTATTCTGAATCATGTGTAGAATCACCGTTTAAAAGGATGCCCATGACTTCCAATTCACCCTGTAGATACGGTCAGCAACATTGTTCTACATGTTAAAAACAATTGGACATGTTGATCATGTTTAGTTTCGAAAATATTCACCAACGTTTGTGAAGTCAAGAATATTACCTACTAATTGAGACTGAACATGAGATGAGAATGACATTAAGAATGTTCAACGACTTATATTGCTGAGGGTACCTATTGTAATAGGTACCTATCTATTTTTTCTTTTAAAGATTCACAGTTATCGCGCCTGAAACAACGAGACACAAGTTTGCGGTACAAAGATAAACTTAAATAAGGTTATACAAGTGTAAGTTACCAGCGAACTTTAGATTGGGCTTATTCCACCAGCCGTAACAACAATTCACAACATTAACCTAACATTCAAACCAAAATAGTATTTGGTGGTTCTATAATACCATGCCATTTCGTTACATTTATTTACTAAGGAGTTACCTACGAATTTCGTAGGAATTACATACATATTTTTAAATTAATTTTCGGGCTCGTAATGGAGTAGGTAATAATTGTTTGAAAAGTACCTACTGCTACACTACCATAGAAGAAAGATAGTATACCTACATAATAGGCATACAAAAACAGTTTGTAATGAAGAAAAAAATCCGAGTTTAAAAATGTAATATCACTGGTGTGTTCATCAATGTTTACTACAAACAGTGGCACAGACTTTTTACCGGCTCATTGTTAAATACTCACACTTAATTTGAACTGAATTTTGACTAGATAATTACTAATAACAAAGACATACCTGCAAACTTTAACGAGTGAAATCCTTCAAACCGCAGCCGGATAACAATCCAATGCAGCACAAGCGATTCAAAACATCCTAATATTAAATAAAACAGTCCTTATTGCACTTAAATATTTTAAGTTAGCTCTATGACACACATTTGAGTCATTTTGATATCACGAAAAAGTTGTGTATAGTTTTGAGTTATATTTTGAGTAACACGTGCGGTCATGTCCCGCGGTAGAACAGACTGCCGGAGACGCCTGAAACTGAAATACGTTCCGTTGCTTGGATGCCTGTAAGCGGCTTTGGTATTATTAGTTTAAGGGCTTAAGGCACGGTGGGCAATATTGTTATAAAATTACATTGTTATTTTATCTAACATGCGTTACTGAAGACTGGGTTATCACTTAGTATTTTATATTAACAGTTTTGTAATAATTGAGAAGTCTCTAAGTAACTTTTATTTCGGTATCGTTGGCATCAACTATGTCAACTATATACCTACCTAAGTATTTATTCTGAAGTCAGAAAATAATAATAGGAAGAAGCATCCTTTGTTTTATTATATAAGAGAATTAACTTTAAGATAATTATTTTATTTAAAAAAATAACGCAACGATGATGTTTGAAAAGAAAAATGTATTGGAATTTATCTATGCCAATACTGCTGTTTTCAAGTCTCAAATATTTCCATTTTGCTTTAAATTTAAGACCATGATAAGGATGGCATTAGTAAGTTTAGTTTATTTATGTACTATAGAATCACCACCTTTATCGTTAACCTACTTAACCTATTACGTGTGAATAAAGATCCAGTGAAAAGATTTCAGCGGCCCAATTTTTATGATTTAAGTACTCAATACATGAATCCAGCCTTTATATCCCAACATGAAAACCTTTATCTACATTTTCCCAGAAATAAAACTCTCGAAAGACACCCCTGTGTAATTGAATTTCGCGTTTTTATAATTCCAATTTCCTTTTTGCCAGCGGCGGCGATGTATAAAGTGGTTTATCTGGGAGCGTGTATTTGAGTGATTTGGGAGACTGCCTTTACGGAATATGTGAACTCATTTTGTATATCGTTATGTATCAGCGTTTTTGGGTAAGTCTCGTAATAATATTTGTATGTACATGGTAAATCTCAGATCAAATAAAAAAGAAGAGATAGAACGTTGCGAACAAAGAAGCGAGGCAAGGCGTGGTTTTCACCGGCCTCACTTCGTTGAACGCAACGTTCTTTCTTGTCTTTTTTTTATATGAGGGTAAATATATACCTTATTAACTATAAATAATTTTAATGTTAAATTGATTGATACAACTAAAAATATTGTTGTTTTGCTCACACATTACAGCTATAACAAGGATGGCAATACGCCAAGTTTAGGCTGCACATCTTAGGTAACATTTCCAACATAAGTTAAGCCATCTTTATCACGGATGGCAATAGTAAAGAAAGTTCAGCCGGAGGCACCAGCAGAATTTTTATCAATAGAATTGCTGTTTGATTGGTAGTTGTTAAAATGTTAGTGTAAAAAGTTCCCGAATACGAATCTCTACAAACAGAATTATCCCACCTTTTAAGGGGAGTAAGGTTTAGGTACTAATGCGAGGGCCTTAGTACGCAGATAATATAAAATTACTTACTCGTAGCTGTTACTTGCTAGCGCTTAATATACAAAATAACTCCACAATGGTGGACTGAATGTGGATTCGAACGTAAATAGCGGCACTATGAAAAAGTTTTCCGCTGTCGTTACATTTTTACGTCCATTCCAATAAATCAACGTCATTGTGAATATGTATACAATGGACGTATTCGTGCAAACGACATATACATAGGAATTCAGAGTTCTTTTGTCCCGATAAACCTACGAAAATATATAAATAATAATAAAGTTTAGCCCTTTTAACGTCTCACTCCGGCACTGGTTTTAGGGAAATGATTGCGTCAAGTATTTCGTTTTTATACAAGTAGGTATGTACTAGACTCTTTCTCTTTCAATAGCCGGTCCTGGGTTTTGAGGAAAAGTGGCGAGGTCCATGATTAGCACAGTCTAATAAATCCATCATGTGGAGTGGCGACCACGCACTGGAAGACGCAGCGTGGTTAGCCCCTACAAGGTGGACCGACGATCTGGTGAAGGTCGCGGGAAACCGCTGGATGCAAGTGGCACAGGACCGGTCGTTGTGGAAAACCTTGGGGGAGGCCTATGTCAAACAGTGGACGTCTTTTTGCTGAAATGATGATGATGAATAAATCCTACAGTCGTCCGACGAAAACCCGAAATACTTACAATCATCATCCACATTGCGTATGGTAATTTGGAACATTATATTACAGATGTCGTTAGCGACTGTACTGTAGCCTAGGGGTGAAAATTTTTGGCTAGCAATCAGAAGGTCCCAGGTTCGATCCCCGGTTGGACATGCACCAATGGACGAATTTTCATCTATGTGCATAATTTACAGTTCGCTTACGGTGAGAGAAAACATCGTGAGGAAACCTACCTATTCCTCGGGATTAGGTAATAGTCAGTTCCTGAATACACGGTGACAAGGTTCCCCACCTGTCACGTTGGGTTCTGACTATCTGGTGAAACGTGGGCTTTGAGTTGACTTAATACCTCAACAATGTGGTCCACTCAAGCCTCTGACTACCCCCGAATGGGTATTAAAGTCGTAGTCATCGTCGTGACGTATATGTTATGTTATGTCGTTACCAAGTGTATTAGATACTTCAATTTATTTAGTGTCCTTCGCCACGCGTGGGACTGCGGTGAAGCTGTCTCATCCCTCATCACTAATTCATATTGCACGCGGCTCATGCAAATCCCACGCCATTTGCCTCCATAGACAGGAGTAAATGAAAACCTGGCTTATGCCACTTGGGTTGGATAAATTATATTTTTTTTGAGCCAACCCTTTTGAATTTTTTAAATTTTGGGGGTGTATAATAATTTTGTCTTTTATTAAGTTATCATATATGTATAAGGTAACTTATATAATTATCTATGGGCCTATGTGCCTAACAATTTTTTTTTGTATGTGTCTCAAACGAGATGACGATAAAATATATCTAAAAGGGTTATTACACCTTCCTAAATTTAGCCACTTACATTTAGAACCTAATTTAGAAAGCTTCTGATTACACTATCCTAAATGTAGTTACTGAATCAGTTGTTGGTTGGAGCGCGACGAAGTCGGGCGTGTCGTAAAGGTACGAGGATGGCTCCAGCATTATCCAGGCAACAAAAAATTGCCCTTGGCCCAGCCCTGGCCGTAGGCACAATTAAGGAAAATGGAAAAAAATAAAATGGGTTAAAAAAAATTTATTGCTGCGCGGAAAGATACCAAACATCAACGGTGTTTTGGAACCAGCGGACTTCAGATATTATCTACGAATGGATCCGAGATCGTTTGACATATTATTAAATCTTGTGACTATTACGGGAGAAATTCTTTGATCAATATACCTAAATATGCCATAAGCTTTCAGTTTTTGTCCCCATTTTTCTTTAATTTTGCCCAAATTTAGGGCTAAAAGCCCTAAGTTGGTAACCCTGGCTTGAAATTAGTAACTAAATGCACAATGCGATTACACCTTCCTTAATGCATTTCTAATTAGGCTTCTTAGCGATTCAGTCAGTCAGAAACCATCCTAGCTTCTAAATTTAGGATTCTAACTTGCTAAATGCGATTACACTTGCCTAAATTCAGTCACGACTAAATTAAGTAACCTAAACTTAGGAAGGTGTAATAAGCTCTTAAGTCTGCAATCATGATTTAGATTATACATATACGATAGCTGAGATGCCTAGTGAAGACAGATTATACCTATCATACCACGCCTTTGAATATTTGTACCTATTCCATCATCGAAACTAAGTAGGTAAACTGCAAAAATAACTAAGAATCATATATTTGCGTAATGTACAAGAAATGGATTAATAAAATATTTAGAAATGAATGTATTGTACCTACAAGAAATAACCCAGAAATGTTCAGTTTTTCTAAACGTTTGCACCCGCTGCCCTTGTCAAATTAGAACCCATAACTTGAAATGAAATGCAAACGAAACGTAGCGAGAGAAAGAGAAAAATAAAAAGATTCAACAATTAATTTGCTCAGTGGATTCAATTAAAATGGTAATTAAGTAGCGACGATATCCTGCGAGCCCGTTATACCCGCTATGAATTCTCTGAAAATGCCAGATTGCCTCACACTTTAGTACATTTTTACTTTTTAAAATTAGATTAAACAATGCTGTAACTATAGAGTTACACTATAGTATAGGTAGAGACAAAATATTTTACGGAATTAGTTTTTTTCTATGGTCTATAGTAGAGGCCTATGTGAAGCTTAGATCTGTTTTATTTTACCTAGCTCTATGTTGTGGAATTAGAGGAGTTTCATAAATTCATGTATCGTATTAAGCGACTGTAGCCTAGGGGTGAACAGGTTGGGCTAACAATCAGAAGGTCCTAGGTTCGATCCCCGGTGGGGTATGCACCAATGGATGAATTTTCATCTATGTGCATAATTTACAGTTCGCTGACGGTGAGGGAAAACATCGTGAGGAAACCTACCTATCCCTCGGGATTAGGTAATAGTCAGTTCCTGTATACACGGCGACAAGGTTCACCACCTGTCACGTTGGGTTCTGACTATCTGGTGAAACGTGGGCTTTGAGTTGGTTAATACCTCCACAATGTGGTGGTGTATGGCCACTCAAGCCTCTGACTACCTCCGAATGGGGATAAAAGTCGTGACGTTACATTCATGTATCGTACTCGTAATTTGACAATCAATTAAAAGCATTTTGATGCGTATCATTCACCAGAAGTATCGTACTGGCA
This sequence comes from Drymonia ruficornis, assembly GCA_947859195.1. Lineage (NCBI taxonomy): Eukaryota > Metazoa > Arthropoda > Insecta > Lepidoptera > Notodontidae > Drymonia > Drymonia ruficornis. The sequence goes on from OX401904.1 coordinate 5,654,371, forward strand.
ATACTGACATGTTTTTGACACTATTTTCCGCGAACGACTGAGTTGTACTGTGACTATGGACTCCGTTTAGTAGGACATACTATTTTGTGACTGCACATGTCTCCCTCTTTCTTGGTAATGTCTTTTGAGTCATAATTTAGGTAAGAACCAACCAGTATAGAATACAAGGATAAAATATAATGACTAAAATGACAATAAAAGAACCTTTTGTCAAATCTCAGGAAATATTTGAAATACGAATTTTATAACTGGAATAAGAATAATAACTCTCACGTACAAGAGGTTTCGTGTCGGCATTTCTTTGTCGGCAAAACCAAGTTATTATAAAGCTGTCCCACGCGAATTTTCAACACGATTTTTCAGGAATGTTTTCTATTTGTTGACTTTTATAAATCACTGTCTGTTCAGAAAATTCCTTCAAGCGATGAAGAGAAAAATCCTTCAGTTTTCATGGGTGAGTTACAGCTTTAGTAAATAATTCAGAAGACGGTTTAATTGACCAGCTCTATGTTTTTGATTTAAGTACAATAATATGCAATGTATGTCTCTATATATAGCCTTCCTAAATAAAATAATAATATAACGTCACGACTTTTATCCCCATTCGGGGGTAGTCAGAGGCTTGAGAGGCCATACACCACTACATTGTGGAGGTATTAAGTCAACTCAAAGCCCACGTTTCACCAGATAGTCAGAACCCAACGTGACAGGTGGTGAACCTTGTCGCCGTATATACAGGAACTGACTCCCGAGGGATAGGTAGGTTTCCTCACGATGCACGATGCGATAGCCTTCCTGCCGTACACAATATCCGAAAAACTAATAGAGACCTTCGTTTATCTTTACTTTGGCTAAAAGCTTCGCTTCAATCAGAACGCTATCCATTTCATGTAGTAGATATGTACTACACAGATTATATTGTAGGGACGTACTCTAGATAAGAATACTAATCGGGAAATGGAAATGAAATCTGATATGTAGTAAACTCTATCATAATCAAAGCGGTAGTAGGTATGGTACTAATCTGATAATATTCTGGTTCTAAATTACAGTGCATATCCATAGGTATATTTTGATTTATTTAGTTCTAAAAAATGCTTTGCAAAGCCATTTTAAATGGATTACAATTAGAAAGAAAGAGAGGGGAATAAATACCTCCAAACTTATAGAGATTTTTACCCAGTTTACATATATCTTCTGAACATAAGAAAACATTAAACAGAACAATAGTAAAATGATCTTCAAGGAAGACATTTCTGTAAAGACGTGACATTATCCCTTATCAAAACACGATAGCAGCTTCAGTAACAGCTGCCTCCGTCCCCTCTGAAATTAATGATTTCTAATTTACACAAAGATTTGATCTTAGTCGACTGACGATATGAATTTGGAACGAGGAATGACTCGTTTATTACGAGCTAACCACGAAGAAGCTAACAAATATTCTGCCGTTTTGTTCGTAAAATAAGCGTATTAATACAACAGCTAGGAAATTAAAATGAATAAAACCAGGTAGCTATATCTTTTAGGTAGTACCTATCTATAAACTATAAGTTTCGTTTTTTTATGGGACTAAGGTGGCAATAAGTGTACGCTTATTGCGTACGCAGTTACCGTAGCCTATAGATGCTTGCAATACCAAAGGCATAACTTTGGTTTCTCTTAAAAAAAAATACCAAAGGCATTGCTAGCACGTTGCCGACCTGAAGGGGAGTGGGATAGAAGGGGAAGGGGGCTTGGACTTCCGGCGGCCATTTTATTGTTTAAGGTATTTGAGATAATTATCTAATTTTTTTGTGACCAAACTTATTAAATCATATTAAGTAACATGCACCTACCTATCTTACGACTTGTTTTGACTTAGATACAGACAGACCTAATAATTTTATTTATAAATATTCTAGACTATTAACTTTTTGCTTCAGCAAAGTTTAACAGCCGCGAGTACCGCTACTTAGCCACATCAGAACCGCGGCCTCGTAGATTTTTTGCCGTTCTAGTGCATTGACTGGAACCGCACGTAACAAAAATTGCTTTCACCAGCCAATCGGAGACCTGAGGCTGAATCGCGGTATAAAGTTTTACGGGGACGGTAGCTTATAAGGAATTGAAATGGTCAGTACCTCGGGGAGTCCGATGCTGCCGAAAAGACCGGCCGTGGCGAGGGGCCGGACTGTATCCTCGCTATATGTCATGTTCAGATCAGATTGTAGAGAGGCCTCTGCTTCGTGTATCGCTTGTTAATATTAATCTCCCATAGTTAAATTAACTGTATGTATGCGTTAAGATTAGAGACCCTCTTCTTCACCGTACCCGGTCGGCGGCATGTTTGACTTCCTTTTGTCGGTTCATATTTTGACTATTGGCTCTTTAAGTTCAGATTCGTCTTAAGAATGTGTTTTGACATACATTGTTCCATACATTAAACGTCAAAATTGCATCTTAAGATCGATCTCAACTTTGAGATACATTTATTATTAAGAAGACACACATTCCCATCGGCTAGGTTTGGCCCTGAGTGAGTCCCGAGGAAACCGTACCATTCTACCTAATAAAATGTAACTTTCCAAGTTTGTGCCTCGTGGCTTCAGCGATAATACCTACTTAACAGTTTTATGTACATACCAAAACATCACATAAATTGATAAACAAGCTAGAAAATATGCATAAAGTAATAAAAATTAAAAAATCTTATGTATTTTTATCGCATTTTCATTCCCACATAACTTTGAAATTGTTTGAATTGAACTAAATGATATAAATACTGTTCAATAATAACCTTATTTATTGCAATATTGAATACTATTCAAGACCATGTATTCTTTATTTTATTTGTGTTTTTCCATTTTGATTATTTACACCGAATCAACTGCATTAGAACCTCGAGTATTTAGTGGCGAAAACTTGCGTCCAAATGTACATAAATATCTTGTGCGTCTGGACATAAAAGGCATAAATATGGATGGGAGTTGCAGTGGTTCAGTTATACACAAGAACTGGATAATAACTGCAGCCCACTGTTTGTTGTATAAAAATTTAACAATAGAAGTGAAACAAGAAGTGGATCAAATCCAACGATTGGTAGCGTACGAAGAACGACCTACATATGTAATCTATTCTGGATTTGAGTTCCAATATACAAATTCAGCACAGAACATGGAAAAGGACCTGGGGCTTTTGAAGTTGAAGCAAGAAATGAGGTTCGATGATTGGCTACAGCCGATACCATTGTCTGAGGATTTTATTAAGATTGGTCAAGAAGTTACTATCGCCGGCTATGGGGATGCTGAGGATGGGTTAACTGTTCCTAGAGAAGGCTGCACTAATGTGACCTCATGTGGCTTCAGTTCAGACTACAAACTTATATGTACTAACAGCCGGGTAAGTTTGGGTCATGGCGACTCTGGGGGTCCTTTGGTTGCTGACGGCCACTTGGTTGGAGTAACCTCAAGCGCCTGTGACGAAAAGGATGTCTATGGAAAATGTGAAAACTATTACGTCGATGTTGCAAAGCATAACATATGGATTAGGGGAGTTATGAATGGTATAATTTCCTAAAAGGTCATAAAATTTATTATTTTGTCAAATGCTATATTGGGTTCGGTAATTTTTTGGTTTGAGTTGAATTAAAAGGGTACATAAGTACTAATTAAATTTTATTACGTAGAAATTCTCAATATTGTTTATTTATTTATGTCTTATCCCACATCCAGATAAAGCTAACCATGATATTTTACGATTCTTCTGTTTACTTTAGGTATAGTTATTGCGAAAGAGACCTAAATTGTGCAATCGGCATCGATAATAGGTTAAGTAGATACTTACCTACTATTACACATTATGTAATTTAAGAGGATTATTTCACCTCTTTTAAAGGGCAGTTAAAATAATTAAGGCATATATTAATTTTGGTTTCCGCGAAAACGCGCTCGCGTAACTTTTATAATAAATCTATGTGTAAGGCAGCTATTTATTGGCTGAAACTTCCTATTGTACGCAGAAGGCGATAGTTAATTATATTATCCTGTTAATTACTCAATATTGTCACCATGATTAACTATGTGTAAAACACGTGTATGTACCTAACGCCAGTATGTTGTGTTAATGAGCCGGTCACCACGACATTAATTTATTGGGCCATCGGTTACACCAACTGTTACATTATGAATTATTGATAATTTGTAACAGAGCTTGGATATAATTTTGTAAGAAAAAATGAAAAGGAAAAATATTTATTCAGCACAGCAGTACACACATTATAGGAAAAGAACAGCACGTATAAAAGAAGTAAAATAGATGGACATAAAGTTTAAGAAAGCTATATTCCCTACAGTGTGAGCCGAGCTGAAAGGCATTTGGCTCAGCATGTGCTGGAGGGGAACGAGGTCTCCTCCAGCGCTGATTTTCAGCCAAAGCCTCCTCATACCCTATCTTACATACAACCTTGGCTACCCAAATGTAAATAAAACATACAGTGCACGACGCACTTAGCTATTATAAAATCAGTTTTCAGTCTAAATTTCATGACCAAATATGATTTTGCGGTAGCTTGGAAAAGTCTGTAAACATTTCAAATGTCAACCTGTCTGACCGGCGGAGGTTAAATTGACACAAGCCCTGGGAGCTGGTAACGTCTTTTGTGATGTCGTTTACTTAGAATAACAATAATCTTACGATTAGTAAGTAGGTACTTTCCTACTTATGTAGGTTTACCTATGTGATATGTAGGTTATGCAGATTTAATCAGAATGGTTCATGATAACTAAGTGGTTATGATTAACTGGAAATTAATTAATTACTTAGGCACGTCAAAAAGCTCAGGATTTTTATTTCATCAGTCCGTCAGCGCCTGAAGTTAAATGTTGCCAATACGATGTTTTGCTACGCGTTGCAATTGCTTAACATATGTATCACGTAACAAAATCACAGTTCACATAAAAACAAATGTTCAACAGCGAACATTAATACGATCGTGTCGCATAACACTGGATAGAGTACTTGTGTTCACTGCGAACGTGTTATTAACACTTGGCAAAGTTCCCTTCTGGCTCGTGTTCGACTTCCTGCAAAACTTGTTCTGTTCCAGCTTTTAAATTCAGCATATTCCGCCATTGTAGTTTAAACAACTTCGGAAAGAATTCACATACTTGGAAACATACATGTATTATTATAGTAGATATAGATATGGCCAAAACCAGGGAGGAAAAACAAACATCGTGAGGGAAAACATCGTGAGGAAACCTACCTGACCTGACCTTTTGACGAGCCCGTTAGCGTGGTTGGCGCGGAGGCGCCTTTCACGCTGCAGGTCGTAGGTTCGATTCCTACCCGGGACATGCATTTGTGTGCATGAACATGTCTGTATGTCCCGAGTCTGGGTGTATATGTATATTAAGTATGTATTTACAAATAAAAAAGTAGTATATGTAGTAATATCAGTTATCTGGTTTCCATAGTACAAGCTCTGCTTAGTTTGGGATCAGGTAGCCGTGTGTAAAAAATGTCCCAGGATATTATTATTATTATTATTATTACCTATCCCTCGGGATTAGGTAATAGTCAGTTCCTGTATACACGGCGACAAGGTTCACCACCTGTCACGTTGGGTTCTGACTATCTGGTGAAACGTGGGCTTTGAGTTGGCTTAATACCTCTACAATGTGGTGGTGGATGGCCACTCAAAACCTCTGACTACCCCCGAATGGGGATAAAAGTCGTGACGTTGTATGTAGATATGGCCAAAACCAACCCAACCTAAACATACCCATCCCTCGGGATTAGGTAGGTACCTAATAGTCAGTTCCGGTATACACGGCGACAAGGTTCACCACCTGTCACGTTGGGTTCTGACTATCTAGTGAAACGTGGGCTTTGAGTTGGTTAATACCTCCACAATGTGGTGGTGTATGGCCACTCAAGCCTTTGACTACCCCCGAATGGGGTTAAAAGTCGTGACGTTACATATAATATATAGATATGGTATCGTCTAACAGCGCAATCACTAAACTTTGGTGTTACTTTGGTATCGCCTTGTATTAAATATACAAAGGACTTATCATATCGTATCTTAAAAATACTTCCTTATTATTTACTTTACATCATCATCATCATCAACAATAATGACTCGTGAATTCCTACAACGAAACGCAATAATCGCATTTTGTTGTTAAAATTACCCATTGTCATTTGAACTGTCCCCGCAATCATCCAAATTACTGACTGTACATAGTACGTTTACATAACACACTGCCACACACACAATAACATTACATAACAGTCTATGCACCGTTGTTCCTAAAAAAGTGTGGCCAGCGACGTGCGACCTAATTTTTATGCAGATAATTACGTATTGTGTTACGTGGTACGCGCATGAACACGCATACTTTGTGGCAGATACCTACGATAGGTTGCCTGCACGTCTGAGGAAGCATTTCCATTATAACCTGATCTGTCTATATTATTGACGTTCGTAATTAAGAGAGATCAGCTTACGTTGGAGATGTTACTTTACAGGCGACTGTACCTACAAGCGATCAAACGTATAAATAAATTAATAAGTATAAATGATTGACGGGACGTTTTAAATTGATAGCGAGGTCTGCGTAAGATAGAAATTTAAATGTGGATTAGGTTTTTGGACATCAAAATAAATATTAGGTAAGTAATGTTTTGTCCAGGTATAAAAAAATTGTAAAAACAAAGAGTCTCCAGTGGTTTTCAGAATCCTAAAGTATAACTCGTATTCCTCTTGGGAGTAGGTTATAAGTAAGTAGGTACCTATTGGAAAAGTTGGAAATGCAAAGTTACCCGAAAGTCAAAATAAGTTAAGCGACTTTTCCAATACATAAATGTATTTCCTCTAAATTATCAAAACTTGCTTGCAACCTAAATTTTTAAGAACCTATTTAATAATAATAATAATAATAAATATCCTGGAACATTTTTCCATACGGCTACCTGGGGGCTTACCACGAACTCTTATTGCGATTCAATTACAGGAACGTTTTAACGATTCAGCGTCTTTTTGTGCAATGACGTACCTTATTGTCATGACAATAAGAAACGTCATTGCACAAATGGCCGCTGAAACGTTAAAACAAAACTGCAATAAGAGTTCGTCGTAAGCCCCCTGATCCCAAACTAAGCAGAGCTTGTACTATGGAAACCAGATAACTGATATTACTACATATAGGTACCTACTACTTTTTTTTATTTGTAAATACATACTTAATATACATATTATACACCCAGACTCGGGATATACAGACATGTTTATGCACAGAAATGCATGTCCCAGGTAGGAATCGAACCTACGACCTGCAGCGTGAAAGGCGCCATCACGCCAACCACGCCAACGGGCCCGTCGAATATTTACGAAGTATTTCAAGTTTACAATCAGATTTGACAGTCGGAAATGATGGTTTGAAAGTGTTTGTAACTTATCAACGGAAGTTAAGTTGTCGCGGATCTAAAAGTTTTCAGCAAGAAACGTCAACTAATTTAATAGAATGTCTTTCTTTAATGGCAATCTTCCAAAAAGATCTTAAATGTCTTCATCCTTAAGTTGAACGGAGAGTGCTTACATAAACACTGAGGTCATAGAGCTTTCTTGACTTCATATTATATTCAAAGCCTGAAGACAACGTATTATTTCAGTTATAAAATGCTCGTAAACCAGAGATAGTTTTCCCCTGTGTATGGACCAAATTATTTTTTTATCTTAACGCCTTTGCGCCCACTAAAACTTTAACTGTTTAGACGTAATCAGATGAGAAAATCGACTTATAGGTACCTAGTTAGTTTTTATGATACCAAGGTAGTAAACAAGCGTACAGCTCACCTGATGTTAAGTAGTCTGATGCTTGCAATACCAAAGGCATCGCTTGCACGTTGCCGATCTGAAGGGGAGTGGGACAGAGGGAAGAGAAGGAGAGTTGGCCTTATCTCACTCATTGTATTAAACACAGCTGTAATGGTTACTTTACGCCGATCTTCTGTGAGAGGGTGGTACTACTCCAGTCGAGCCAGCTCATATATGACCTGCCGTCAATTGGTTGCAGCTTGGCTCTACCACCACACTAAATATATATTTCAAGTGTTACGTCTAAGGAAATTCTGATAGTAAACTAGTATAAAATCTGGTGCAGTCTATGGTTAAAGAAATCTAAAAGAATATTGTGGATCTTTATTACGATTTCTCTGTTATATAATTTTAATTGTGTAAGCGACTGTCGCCTAGGGGTGAACATGTTGGGCTAGCAATCACAAGGTCCCAGGTTCGATCCCCGGTGGGGCATGCACCAATGGATGAATTTTCATTTACAGTTACAGTAATTTACAGTTCGCTGACGGTGAGGGAAAACACCGTGCGGAAACCTGCCTATCCCTCGGGATTAGGTAATAGTCAGTTCCTGTATTCACGGCGACAAGGTTCACCACCTGTCACGTTGGGTTCTGAATATCAGGTGGCTTGAGTGGGCTTTGAGTTGGCTAATACCTCCACAATGTGGTGGTGTATGGCCACTCAAGCCTCTGACTACCCCCGAATGGGGATAATAGTCGTGACGTTACATCATTTTAATTAGAATAATATACTTTGTAACAATTAATTACTATTTGTAATTTGAATATTATAATTTCGTATAACGTCTTTCTTATACTCCCCACCATATTCTAGACTTTGTGTATTTATATCTACTACCTAGTGAAATTAGTTGAGCCTAATTAATGACCAAAGCCTTTGTTAAAGAAAATGCCACATTCCACTTCCCTTTTAACCTATCCCAGGCAAATGCCAATTCAAATTCATTAAACTACCTGCGTAGACCTAGTTCTTAAATTCATTTCGTGAATGGGTGATCAGAAATTGATCAAGTCAATGCTGAATGCTTCACTGGGTTCGTTAAGGCCAAGTTTTCATAACAATTTTATGGTTTTCAAGATTATTTCGGTGAGCGTTGGTAAAAAATGGCATTCGCTACCAAGTCTCCACATCATTCGGTGTGGCCGTGCAGTGACTGTATCTCAGCATTTAAATTAAATATTTCATAATGTTTGTAAAGTGGTGCGTTGTTTTCGTTGCCGTGGTTAGTTTAGATCATTGTTTGGGGAAAGGTAAGATTAATTTAATTAAATTTGATTGACAATAATAATACTTTCATCGATTTATAAAAGTTTCGCGCGTGCGTTTTAACTAGATACCGCCCTACTAAGAAAAATCATTTCCAGAAATGCGGCAACTTATTTTCGTTGCGGCATGTCAGTTTCATACAATGGTTGCTGTCAGATGTACTGAAGTACTCAAAATTTTGCGTGGTATCAGTTGCCGCATTTTATTAGTGCGTATGCTCCATCTAGTTGGAGCACCCTAGCGGAAACTAAAATTAATCTATGAATAGGTACTTTATTTATTTTGGCGACTGCTTGGCGCAGTGGCTCAAGCGTAGGCAGCTCGGCTCACTGCATTCGGTGGTTGTGGGTTCGATTCCTGCCAGAGGTATTTTCGGAAACGGCCTTTTTGTAATTTCCTTTGGTGGATGTTACTGGGATCGCCCCCAGTCCATTGTACGGTAGCCATAGTACAAGTCTTTGGGACCATACAGTCCAGACCATACAGGGGTGTAAGTCTGGCGATATTTAATTATAAAAAAACTTCCTCTTCATATTATTGACTCTATTATTTGCAGTTAAACGAATTCGAAACGATTCAGCGAATGACTAGGTATTGCGGAAATAATGAACATAATTATTATTACGGGTATAATTGCAAAAAGTAACTCTAGAAACTTATTTTTAGAAGTACAAGGAACATGACGAGTTTAAAATGTTAAACGTGATCACGCGAGTGATACAATCACTGCTGTTGTTTTTAACTTTATGGTTGTTTTTTTTTTGTTATAATTCGTAAAGTTTTTGCTTGAGGTATTCTCGAGTATTGTCTTAACGACTTGTTTCGTTTTATTTTGACAAATATTAAAACCACGGGACCATTAGTTTCGTTCGTTTGTAATTTTGACACTATTTTACGACGGAAATGTGTCAAAATTTAAAATTCGAAGCCCGAATTTTGCATACTGGGTTTGTAACTGCTCGAAGATATCACAGTGAGTTGACTGGCGATACATTAAGGTACACTAATATTTTATCTTAATTTTTGACGACATAATAGAGATACATCATAAAATCGACCGTGAAAACAGGGTACATAATTGAAATAAATAAATATCGCAATACAAACACACCAACTGTATGGTCAACAACCTTTTGCACAAACTTTTCTTGCCAATAAATACTTATTATTATTATTTATTATTATTTGTACCTACTATGGGTACCGTACAATGGACTGGGGACGAGCCCAGTGATATCCAGGCACCGGGAAATTACGAAAAGGCCGTTTCCGAAAGCCTCTATCGGGAATCGAACCCGCAACCACCCGATGCAGTGACCCAACGGCCTACGCTGGAACCACTGCGCTAGGCGGTCGTCAACTCGAGAATAATAAGAAAAGGAATATTTCTAGGTTACTTAAGTAAAGCAATTTTGTACTGTAAGTACTTCATTGCATACAGAAGTCTATAGGTACTTTCAATAAAATAGCACTTTAGTATACAGTCTCACGAAGTAAATTGAGATTAATACCAACAATTTAGGATCCAAATGACGCGGTGTCTCATAACGTGGTATTTTTCCTCATTTGCTCTTATATAAAGGAAAAAGAAAGCCAGCCACCGTTTTATACAAATTGACTACATTAATTTATACTCTACGTGAACTTTTTAAGAATTTGAGCGAAGTAAAGTTTGGTTGCAACAGAATATTGTATGATTTGCAAGGTTGGATGAAAGTATTCTGGTCGTAACTTACATACAAACTTGTTTTTATTACCTACTTAAACGAATTTCTCAAGGGCTAACACGAATATTACATACACTATAAAGACGGCTACGTTATCCTATACATTTTACGGTAAACGGTTACCGAATACGGCCATTATCTGTCAAAAATGTAGGTTTAAAAATCATTGTCGTCTTCATCGTATAAATTCACCGGTTAAAATTAACCCAAAGTATTTTTTTGTTTAAATAATAGATAGAGTTTAATAGCAAAATCCAAAGACTCTACCATGCGTCACTAGGGGCACCGTATGATGGTACTTACAAAATGACAAAAACATGTCTAATAAATGTATGATCAACATCATTGCATGCGTACGGTGCTAGAATACTTTGTATATCCACACAAAATATCGCACTCGCAAAGACAAAAACTAGAATTTGGCAATAAGCATTTGTCATCCAGCCTCGTATTTGCTAAGCGAAGGGCCATTTATGTATTTTATTGGCGCCCCGCATCTGTGACATCAGATATACTTCAGTCACATCTCAGTAGAGTCCCTTGTCTCGGGGTTATTGACCTTCGTTGTATTACAGAAATGTTGAGCATCAACAATACTACAAAAATATCGTCATACGACAAGCTTATGGCCCGCTGAGAGCTTCACTAGTGTCGATATAAGACTGTCAAATAAGAATATTCTCTTTTGAAAAAATCAGTTTCTAAATGTAAAATGAATGTAAATTGAAGGTGACTCTAGCGCCCAAAGATAATGATCACCAGAAATTACGAAGAGACGGCTCTGTGTGGCGTACTGTAAACTGTATTAATTAATGGTGTGTACCTATATCGCAGCATTAATTTTAATGATACGCACATTGCACATTGCGTGGTAACCATTATCAAATAGCTACGTCCATATGTGTCACATGCCGCGCGAGGCAAATTGCCTCACGAAGTTTGACTTGTCTCGCGCGAGGCAAATGCGCGTCCTGCCTCACCTGAGCGCTGTCATTTGCCTCGCCTAGTTTGGCATAGTCATCAGACAGAACGATGTCAAACGTGTCAAACTGATTGCTCGGCTATACCTTTCTCTGTCTAGAGTGTCAGTTGCCTCGCCATTTGCCTCGCGCGGCATGCGACTGAGGCAAACGTTGTGCTTCGCGAGGCATGTGGGTGAGCAGCCTCGCGCGGCATGTGTATGTTGTAGACACGTCTATTGGGTAAGCGACTAACACTTTAGGTGTTTGCTTAGCATAGGGTGGCATAGGTACCTAATGCATACTATGTTTGGAGGGGTATCTAGTACCAAGCTCTCAGCATTCCTAGTGTAGATCTAGCGCTCAACTAGTGACGTACCTTGTTTATTGCGCACGCACATTTCCCGCTGTGCGTAACTCGTGAGCGCAGATCACTTTCAATCGTTACCTTGTGAATTAATTACGTTAGGTACCGTATTTGTGTCAAACGATTTTAGTGATTTTTAACGCTGGCCTAACGAATTAGAACCTTGTGTTAATTTTTTAAAATATAAAAATAAGCTTTGTTTTGAGCATAGGGACCTTGTTTTCATTTTTTGTGCAGTATAAATTATATTTTGCAGCACAATTTAACTGGAAATAATTAAAAACATGCAGATAAGTTAACAATGATAGACAAGCTACAGGTTCATAATTACCTATCAATTGAGAATATTGCAATAAATAAGTATATCTTTGGAAATATCTATAGGTAACATTTATGCAGGTGATTTACTAATATGACCGGATTGCGTCGATTCATATAATTAAGTTACGAAATACTGACACCAAACTATGTTGCTAACTATTGGTCCGTCAGTTATGTGTGCATTAGATACCATTGAGGTCGTCCTGGTGGACTATGATACAATAAAACACTAGAAGTGTTAAAATAATAATTTTAGTGGATCAGCTTCACTCTTTATCGATACATCCCTAAAAATTACTAGAATTTAAAATAAATATACCGAGTTCCAAATTCGAAATATCAACTTTCATGTTCGAATTTCAAAGTATAAATTATAATTTTAAAATCTAATTTCCAAGTTTAAAAATGGAATTGGCCAAAGTGTGTTATATTTGGACTCTGATATTACTGCTTCTGTCCGAGTGCTTCATGGAAGGATCTTCACAGCAGACTTCGTTTGAATTGCCAGTGCAGTTGATCGGATTCCCAGTCATCATATTGGCAGTAAGACTGTCTAACTTTGTGAAGAAATTATCGTATGCCTTAAGCCCAGGTAATTATTCCTAAGTACTGATGACGTCATTTACAAGTAACATTTTATAATTATACGAGTTTATTATGTCGTGAAATAAATTCCTTACATAAGCAAATGATATGTATTGAAGTTAATTAGCGACCTACGTAAACGATTTTAAATAAAATAAAAATAATACATTAAAACTGCCTCAGATTTAAACAGAAAACCAGTGACACAAATAACAAACGAGTAATTCAGTTTATGTGATTAGACTACGTAATATTTTTGTAGGATTGACCCACAAAATGTTACGTAAAGTAATTGAGGAGAAAGAAGGTGTTGCGTTCGGTCTCACGTACAGATAACTTTTGCTGTGTACTCTTAGCTGTACCTCCGACTAGTTCGGTTTATTCACTCACAATATGCAATAACGCTTGAAACGAAACGGACATTCGATGTTTAAAATTTGAATTTTCAAATCGAAAATCGACGATGTTTATTTGTTTTTAACTTTAGTGATGTGCCTGTGTCTAATTATTTGTTAGTGTACATTCAGAAATGAAGTGTTTAAAAGTAGCAGTTACATTAATAATCCTAGTATCATGTTTTCGCAATGATGTGCAAAGTCAAGAAAAGGTTTACGAACTACCAGTGCAGATAGTCGGGTTTCCTTTCATAGTAGCCAGTGTCAAACTGACTAATTTCTTGAAGAAATTTACATATTCCCTGAGTCCAGGTAGGTTACATACATTTTTTTATAAACATTTACTCTCACTGAAGATCGGCGTAAAGCAGCTATTACAGCTGCGTTTCGTTCGATGAGTGAGAGAGCCGTAAGCCCACCCCCCCTCCCCCTCCCTCCATCCCAGTCCCCTTCATGTCGGCAATGTGCGAGCAATGCCTTTGGTATTGTAAGCATCTATAGGCTACGGTAACTGCTTAACATCAGGCGGGCCGTACGCTTTTATACCACCGCAGACCTATAAAAAAAAAAAAAACAACATCCTTTATCATGAGGATGACAGAATTCAAGTCAGACGCTATAAAACCAATATTACACTCTACGCTATTCCAAATGCGGTAGTAATTAAGTAAAAGTTAAAACCTAGGAAACATTTATAAATACGCTGTACAAGACGGCTATACATAAATAAAAGAAAAACTATCCAAATGATTGAAATCCAAAATTCCATTAACCTTAAACCTAAGCCGGTTAGCAGCTGAACCTAATACTTTTCGGTTAATCCATCTTGACTTCGTTTATTGCCTGATCATGGCAGCTATCAAGAATAATTAATTTCTTATTTTATCTGGCAACGAAAACATGAAGGTTAGTTAGGAATATTTAAAAAAAAAATATTTTTGATATATTTTATTAAACTGACTCATGTCAGCTCGACATGCTAAGTAATTTTGAGATGAATGATGGGAAAATGTTATTAACAATATTCCACCTTACCACTAAGTATAATTATATACCTACTACTTTCGTAACACTATTAGGTACTAAAATATGTACTACATTTAAAGCACACGATCCCATACCCTACCTATTTTTAAACCGACTTCAAAAAGGAGGAGGGTTCTCAATTCGACCGTATATATTTTTTTTTTTTTTTATGTGTGTTCGTGGATAACTTCGTCGTTTATGAACCGATTATGATGATTCTTTTTTTGTTGGAAAGGAGATATCCCAGCGGTGGTACCATGATAAGGGAACCAGGATCTGATGATGGCATCCCAGAGAAATCGAGGGGAACCTTCGAAAATCGTAGGAGCGACTAGTGCGTTTGTAATTTATTTCTTTAAGTATTTTAAAGCACTACTATTTTATGAAGGTCTGGAGTCGATCTGATGATGGAGCCGAAAGACAGTCGAGGGAACTCCTCAACGATTTACAACAATTACCTGGTGTTTGGGCTTGATTAATTTGTATTGATGAGAACTTTACACCTAGATGGGTTGTGACTGTCATTAGGGGTCTGATGATGAAGACGAAGGACAGTCAAGGGAACTCCTCAACGTTTTACAGTAGCTACCTTGTGTTTGGGCTTGATTAATTTGTATTGATGAGAGCTTTACACCTAGATGGGTTGTGACTGTCATTAGGGGTCTGATGATGAAGACGAAGGACAGCCAAGGGAACTCCTCAACGTTTTACAGTAGCTACCTTGTGTTTGGGCTTGATTAATTTGTATTGATGAGAGCTTTACACCTAGATGGGTTGTGACTGTCATTAGGGGACTGATGATGAAGACGAGGGACAGTCAAGGGAACTCCTCAACGTTTTACAGAAGCTACCTTGTGTTTGGGCTTGATTAATTAGTATTGATGAGAACTTTACACCTAGATGGGTTGTGACTGTCATTAAGGGTCTGATGATGGAGTCAAAAGACAGTCGAGAGAACTCCTCAACGATTTACAGTAGCTACCTTGTGTTTGGACTTAATTCATTTCTATTGATGAGAACTTTGCACCCATATCGTTTATAAGTGCCATTACAGGTCTGATGATGGAGACCATAGACAGTCGAGGGAATTCCTCAAAGATTTACAGCAGTTACCTTTTGTTGGGCTTACTTCATACGGTTCAATATGCCAAAATGTTCATTGGTATGGCGCCACTAAAAATCGTGAAATAAAATTATTTTTATAAAAAAAACAAACCGACTTCAAAAAAACCTGGATCACTAAAAAGCCTGAAATAATATTTCTATTACCACCTCTGCCTACCCCTTCGGGAAAACCAGACGTGATGGTGTGTTATCGAGTATTTGGAGTCGGTGCCAATCTTGGTCTACCTACTATAAAAGTAAGAAGATAGATTGGCACCGACCCCACATACTCGATAACACACCATCACGTCTGGTTTTCCCGAAGGGATAGGCAGAGGTGGTAATAGAAATATTATTTCAGGCTTTTTAGTGATCCAGGTTTTTTTGAAGTCGGTTTGTTTTTTTTATAAAAATAATTTAAGAACTTTGCAGCTTGAGTGTTATGATATTAAACAAACGTACGATAATTCCAATAGAGATTTATTATTCATGATGCAATAATGCTTTCATTACTTAACACCCGCAATTACCTACTGGCAAACAATGCAAATTAGCAGTTAGTGCGTATAGCTGTCACATTAATAACAGCGACCTAGTGATGCGAATAAATACTCGTTTCTTACGAACCAATATTACGGTATTCTTTTTGAATTTAGAAATGTTGTTATTCCAATAAATAAAATTTTATTGTCTGTTTATAATGTCAAAATAATAGTACATTGTTATCCGAGCGGCAAAGTACCTAACTTATTATTGGTCCCGAGACGGGGTTTGGCGCCCGAGCGTAGCGAGGGCGCTAAATAGTTCGAGGGACCAATGTGCTTTTCATCACGTGTACAAGGAAAGAAAAAATAAAATATTATTTATGTAGCTAAAGAAAAAATGAGTGAACCACTACTTACACATACACACATACATACACACATATACTGACGTAAATTGTGTATTTTGCTTTTTGATATTTTGACACTCACTTTGTTTTTTTTAGAGGCCAGTTTTCAAACATTAAAAAGGTTTTAGTCTATGATTATATGTAGTTTCGGAGGAGGAACGATTTTTGATTGATTTAGGGAAAATGGTAAATATTTGCCCAAATCTATGATATTTCAAAGAAATAGTTGAAAGTAAATTATAATAAAGTCATTAAAAAAAGAATATTCTTTAATTAATACTTAACTTTATTTCGATTTTACATCGCGCTGTAATTGAGTGGCTGTAAGAAGGTTCGAACTATTACCTTCTCTTTGGTTGGAAAATGGTTAAATAGAAACAAATACGAGTTTCTATTTAACCATATTTTTATAATTTGACAGAATCGTTGACAGATCGGGCCCAATCGTTATCTGGATATCGATAGTGCCCGTTCTGTCAACGATGTTGCCCGATCAGAAAAGTATCACCTTCTGTCGGCTCTTCAGGCACCTTTCGACGTACTTTGATGTGATGAAAAATATTATGAAAAATATTTTTACTAAATGCATATGAACGTACCTATACATACGGTAATGTTTTTAAAATTCGTGTCTATCTGTTTGTTTGGTCCGGCTTATCTCCTAAACGGCAGGACTGATTTTGATGGGACTTTCACTAGCAGATAGCTGAGGTTATAAGGAGTAACTTAGGCTACTTTTATTTAAACAAAAATTTTTTTGTTAAATACTACGAGTACAAAGTCGCGGGCATAGCTAGTCGTACATAAAACTTTACTGGACAACAACATAGTAGGGAACTGTGTTTTAGCATGTGACAAGGGATAGTTAAGGGCTATCATTAGGGCAAGGTATGTCAGGGGAGTGCGAGCTCACGCTTGAATATCTAATGACGAGAAATCACGACATCAGATCACTATTTTAATATTTTATCTCGACATTATAGTTATTATTCGGTTACATTTACTGACAGTAATAAATGTCGCAAGTTGAACAGAGGTTGCCTCAAACTTGCTTGTACTAATAACGCAACGTAATCATTCATGTTGCCTAAACGTAGTGCGAAATATAAAAACTTCGTTTCACAAATGTGCCCCTGTAGGCACTGATATTAAAACTTCAAATCATGATTATCATAATCTAGATATATTTAAATTAATATATTATTAAAATTAAGACTTAAATATAAATGTTTCAGTGCTATAGCTAACTTGAGATGCTGTTTTTGACAGATTTTCCATACATTAAATGTCAAAACTGCATCTTAAGATCGATCTCAACTTTGAGATGCATTTATTAATACGGGCCTAGATCGACCACCAACCCACTAAGTCAACGCGTATGCGCATTATATAGGTTCCTAACAAGAACGCTTTGCTGCAGCATATCAAACTAGGTCAGCTCCTAATCATTAAAGTTAACTCAATTAAATTAACTCAAGGAAATTGATTATTTAATTAGCAAAATAAATTTGCTTGCCCCGACAGATGGGGGAAATAAAATGTCTTGTGAAGACTGTTATCGCTCGAAGTATTAAGTACGAATTATTACGACATAAAGTTACAACACTACTTATAAATAAAAGTTAAATAGGTACTTATTTACTGTGTGTTCTCCGTTTTTAGGGCATAATATTTTGATATGACTACGCATGTTTTTATTTTAATAAATTATATTATAATGCATACAAAAGTATGTTGGATTCGTATAAGCTTTTTTCTTTTATGAAGAAAATGCTTTTCTCGCATTTCGAACAAAATTTCTCATTGTATTTTTTGTATGACATTTAAATACGGAAGTTTATCTCAGGCCCGATTCTCTGGAGTACGCCGCGTAAGCAGAATGTATTGAGAAACCCTACGGGAGCGTAACTTACTGTTTCGGTTGTTTTGTTTTTCAGGAAAACGTAAACTAAATAGCACGGTTGACTAGATGGAAAATTTTTCCTCTGAAATAATAAGCCTGTAGGCTTTTGTATGTCTGAATAAAAACATCCTGAATTAAAATTAGGCTGCTACCTATTGTAGGTGTAATTAAATCTTGTAGTTTCAAATCTTAAAAGTTATAGGATATGAGACTTATACCTATTATAAGTATGAAATCAACGGGATAGGTAGGTAGGTACTTAATGTAAATGGTAGATCATGCAATGTAAAATCGCCTAGTCATAAAATGAATACGAATAGTGTTGCAAATTATTGCAGCAACAGAAGATTTTAGTAATATGATTTGCGCAAGATACGGCAACCCAAATTCATATAAAATATGTAGACACACGTCGTGGTAGTCATAAATAGATGAGTAGCAAAGTTATGCGTTTGTTTGTGTTGGAGAGCCTCGTAATCCGGAAATAACAAGGCTTTTGGTGCCGCCTCCATAATGGCGTGCTTACGGGCACTCTCCCTCACTTGAAAAAATTGCGAAACACCCCTACTGCGTTCATCTCACAACACCATTTCTAGATAAAGCAAACTTTTGCCTCAAAATTTACAGAGATTTTTAGCCAGTTTACAACGGTTTTACAATGCATTTGTAGGAACAAAGGTGATTTAATACTAGTGTAAGTTCATCATAAATTCCTATAAATTGGGGGTTAAAGTTTTCTTAGGAATATTCTATGGTCCTTTAAACAAAGTTACTTAAATATGAATGTTTATTTTTACCTACAGTTATTTTAGAGTATGCGGTTGATAAAACTGAATCCTGATCCATTTGAATGTCATTGTAAAGAAAGTATTTTTATCAAGAAAACCTATAAACAAGAGTAATTGGCATGGTATCAGAATTGCTAAGCAAAATATCAGTAACGTACCTAAGTTATATTACCACAGAATATTGAACACTAAGTACTTAATCTTAAATAATCTATCATCGTTTTAAATTTGCAATCGCATCTTAATAGATGTGTCCATATGGCGCGCATGCCTCACCCAAGTTCTCATATTATGACATTACGTCTATGCGTTCCGACGTCAAAAGTGAGTGCTCGCGCGAGGCATGCGCCTGATGAAGACGCCGCCATTAGACGTGTCTACAACATGCACATGCCGCGCGAGGCTGCTCACCCACATGCCTCGCGAAGCACGACGTTTGCCTCAGTCGCATGCCGCGCGAGGCAAATGGCGAGGCAACTGACACTCTAGACAGGGAAAGGTATACCCGATCAATCAGTTTGACACGTTTGACATCGTTCTGTCTCACGACTGCCAAACTAGGCGAGGCAAATGTGAGTGCTCAGGTGAGGCAGGGCGCGCATTTGCCTCACGTGAGGCAAGTCAAACTTGGCGAGGAAAATTTTCCTCGCGCGGCATGTGACACTTCTGGACGTAGCTATTGACCAATTCCTGCTAAAGTACACATGCAATTACTTGCGTTTAGATCATGGACATTTGGAGGGGTAAATCACATCAATCTCTTCATCGGGCCTGCACTCCTAGTGCTTTACGTGCGCGGTTGGGCTAGTGACGTACCGGAGAGGTGCGCACGTATCTCGTCAGAGTACTTGCGCTTGCGCCGGTCACTTTCGATATTAAGATTGTGCATCTCGGAATTGTGTCAATAGTACTTACTTAGTTTGTAGTAAACAGTAACAGATACTGGATGTTTTTTAGAGGAAGGATTGCATTTTTGGAACTAGATATTTATCTTTAATTACATAATGTTACGTGTTTTATCGTAGGCTTGACTATGTAAGCCAAAATAATGTATACAGAAGCCAAGAACCGTTATTTGGCTAATATTCTTCATTGCACGAACTTGTTTGTTGACCGACGATTCAGGAATGTTAACCGCGTTGATTAACGTTACGAAATAGTAACCTCGATGATATTATGTCTTCACAGCTGTTGTGCATGGTCAGTTACGAGTGGTAATCCAGTAAAGTCGTATTGTGTGTTCCTTTAAATAAAATATTGAGTTCGTAAATAGCGGAACTATAAAAAACTGTAGTGCGAATCAAATATTATTTTTCTAAAAAGAAAAAAGGAGATTGTATTTAAAAAGAAAAATATAAAAAAATATACAATCTCATCCAAAGGCTTGGCAATCTTATCGTTATAAAATAAAAACTTATTTATTAAAATGCAAGTGAAAAAAGTGTGTTACATTTGGACTCTGCTATCGCTGCTTTTATTCGAGTGTATGATGGAAGGGTCGAGTCAGCAGGCCGCGTTCGAACTGCCAGTGCAGTTGGTGGGATTCCCCTTCATTATATTGGCAGTCCGGCTGACTAACTTCGTGAAAAAAATGTCGTATGCTTTGAGTCCAGGTAAAAGTTCCCAAAGACCAACATTTTCATAAAATTATAGCTATAGTTGTTTCCGTAACCTTGCAACTATTCCGTGTAAAACCAGGAATTTTCCGGGATTAAAGTACCCTATACATGCTGATCTAAGATATAAATAACCATGCCAAGTTTGTTTAAAATTAAGACAATTCTAAAGTTAGCATAAAAGGCCTATTACACCATCCGTTAGTTAGGATCCTAATTCTGACTCTTGGATTCTTTAAAAAGTATGTCTCATTAAACCATCCTGAATTATTGTTAGGGGCTTTGCATAATGCGTGGTGTAATAAGCCTTTATACGCCAATCGGGTAGTTGCGGCTTCAAATGTGTGGGGTATATAGGTAGGTTAGGGTATATTGGTCTTTTCGTAATGTAACTTGGTCTGATTGTTATTGAGGTCGCCCTCTCTGCTTATATGCTTGCTTAGTTGGGACCAAATGGTTTCGAGTCTGACTGGCCATATTTAAATATGCGACCAATCTTTCTACCCTCAAATCACAGATTAGATAGTTATACTCAAATCATGGCCAAAGTTTGGCCCAAACAAATGTACGATTTCTGCATCCCATTGCGTCCATTTTTATAGCATGGAAAGGAAAAAGTTTTGTCTAGAACTGAGTAAAGCTGGCAAAGATAAAGCGAGCTGGCAATTAGGGAGAGCAGATAGAGCTTTGCTAAGTAATGGTGATTAAATAATAGGTAAAAATAGTTCAGATAAAGGGTTGCTCCAGACAGGTTAATGGCTCATTAAGACGTCGTAGACGCAAATATTTTAGAAGACAAATTATAAATTAGTGGTTTTGTAACACAAATAATTTAAAAATGTAGACCATTAAAGGTCTACATTTTATATTATTTGGTTTGTTGCTGATTTATTTTACCGTCCAGTAACTTTGTTACAAAATGCCAGTTAATAAAAGTTCTAGTCGTTATTTTTTTAAGAATTTGGTCTGTAACGAAGCTTGTGGTTTCATAATAGGTACATTATTTTTTTTGAAATAAGTTGTGTTCAACATTATTATTTTATAGAGCAAAAAATGATAGAATTTAAGGTCAACATACTTTCAGTCCACCACTATTTTTAGGCGTTCCTTAGGATAGAACCTGGTACCAGTGTACTGATCTTCCATCTCCTCTTTCCAGCCACCTACCGCTCTCGCAACCGTCGCGAGCTGACGCTGGGCGGCGAGCCGGCTGATCCTTTCGATGTGCTAGAAGTAGAGAAGTACATAGTGGGCGAATTCGGTGCGCGCGCATGCGTGTTCGAGCGCGTGTGCGCGCATTACGCGACGAGGGCGCGGGCGCAGCCGCGGCCGCAGCTGGATTGGCCTGATGTGTTCAGGTAACTTGCAATGTTTTTGTTGTTTATATTCTGAAAAATATATGTTTTGTTAGGTAATTTACCTTGTATATTAATTCACCCACCGTCTAACAAACTTTAAATAAATTTAAGTTAATGGTTAATAAATATTTTTTGTCTAGGTAATTTTTTCAAAATTTTTACTCAATTCATCAAAGTGGATTTCCCGGGGTAAGTAATCGCCTTAAAATGTTAGTTCTGTTTTTTTGTCCACCGGGCCCAATAAAGTTTAAAGTACTGTCCACCGTTTCAACCATCGGTTATTATTCATGACACTACCCGAATAAATCCACGAATCCCATCGGATTACCAAACTAACCTTGACACGGCGTCCATCCAAAAGTTTCTATGATTACTTCGTAATGTTTTATTCAAATGCAGTCAATGCCACGTCCAATTGTATGGAACCGGGTCGCCATTTGCGAACGTTCGCGGGTGCAAGAATGCCGCTAAGTGTGTCTGATAGGGGACAGGGGACAAGTGGGACAGTGACGTAATGGCCGGCACGCAACCGCGCGGGTCATCGTGGACCCAGCCGCGTAGTCGCGGAGCCATGGGACTGTAGGAAATTGCGAAACGAATAACATTGTTCCTGCACCTTGGTGTTGAAATATGAGACACTTAGCGGTGGATATTCTGTGGTTTTGGTTGCGTTATAATGCTCTGCGTGAGAAAACTAATTCTATGCAGGGTTGTTACAAAAAATCATCTTGTTTTAAACACCGTGTTTAAAACATGTTTTAAACATTTAAAAACAATGTTTTTTCTTCCTATTTTAAATCAATGTTTTAAACAATGATTTAAACACTTTTAAACAGTTTTCATTTTAAATTTCCTGTTTTTTGCAACTCTGATTTTATGTGGATCAGTAGGTAGGAACATTGAAGTAAAAATACTAATCACTAATAACATAATTTATTTTTTAATATGTCCTTAGAATGAATGGGATAGGTAAGCATTCAACTTTTAACAGTTGCTGATTTTATTATGAATAGCTACGTCCAGAAGTGTCACATGCCGCGCGAGGAAAATTTTCCTCGCGGTGTTTGACTTGCCTCACGTGAGGCAAATGCGCGCCCTGCCTCACCTGAGCACTCACATTTGCGCATAGATATATAGTAATAGATCGGAAGTTATTGTTTATGGTATACATATTTGATGCAAATATGGACCACATTAACGAAAACATATCTGTCTCATTCTTACACGTCACAATTTAGCTATGTAAAACAGTACAATATATGTCATATATTTCTTTTTTCTGGAAGTTTTTGGTTAGTTCCGTCAGTAAGCCGCCTCCCTGAGGGCCTTTTTGGGCCGCCATATTGGGTTTTCGGCTATGGTCGGGTCACTATGGTTAGTACTTCATCTGTCATGTCAGCGTCTTATACAAATTATTTTAAATTTTACGCTGAACTGTGTGTATTTTGTGACTCTTTATTAGATTATTTAGGATTATTAAGGAAAAAGCAATATAGTTTAGTGTTGCGTTAGGGCATGCAGTTCTGATTCTCGAAAGAATTTCGAAGGATTGTCATTTTTCAGATTAGTTGTGTTATTTTCATATTTAAGTGTATTTATAGTGTGTGAAAATACATTTCGTGTACATAATATTAATTTTTAATTGTGTTCTCGTCTATAATCTTACTCTCCAATTCATATTTTCAACTAAAATAGAAATAACAAATATTTGATATGTTTACATAAAAACGTAGTGTTGTTCTTACATGTTATGTTTCAAAGTTATCGATACAAATTCTATTCACCTACACGTTGGGCCGCGCCGTTACCCCGGGGTGACCGACCACAAATAGATTATTTTTGTTTTGGAAGGTGCGTGACTGCGTCGCCTTAAAATTGTTTTTTAATTTTTTATCACTACTCAAGAACATAAAGATGCGCGAAAGAGAAAACAAGTTGATTTTTAGATACTTATTTTTGAATTGTAATGTAATTGTAATTGTTTGACAGCCAATCGATGATAACTTTGCCAATAGTTGTGAAGAGCTGTCAACTGAGATACATAATAGCCCCGCTGACCCTTACAGATTTGTCTCCCCCTTTTTGGCCTTATTTGATTTAGCCCAGCATAGCTGTACCTACCTAATCATGACCCAGCACTTTTCCCGCGACATGATCGTTAGGTATATCGATATGGATACTATCGACTATCTAAAAGTACAACACTTTTAGCTGTGGGCGGAGTCGCGCCATTTTGGACTGCCGTTTGCTCGTGTTTGGCTTCAGATGACGTCACATAGGGCCAGTCCTCTATCTTTCTTATGGTCAATGCATTTGCGTCGCCTAGTTTGGCAGTCGTGAGACAGAACGATGTCAAACGTGTCAAACTGATTGATCGGGTATATCTTTCCCTGTCTAGAGTGTCAGTTGCCTCGCCATTTGCCTCGCGCGGCATGCGACTGAGGCAAATGTCGTGCTTCGCGAGGCATGTGGATGAGCAGCCTCGCGCGGCATGTGACACTTCTGGACGTAGCTATTTGTTAAGAATCAATCAAATCAACCAAAAATTTATCAAATTACATTAATAGATTAAATTGGTATATTGGGAGTGGTATTTTTTTTTTCAACAAAATGATTAGGAACCTATGGTTAAGGGAAAGTAATGCAATTATTAAGTAGACACAAACTCCCAAACAACTCTTCCTTCGAAATAAGTATGTTAAGGCCATACAAAAAGAAGCATTAAAATATCATAGTGGATGTCGGGCTATCTACTTGCCGTTCGACGTCCGAGGTGAGCCGGTATTATGCAACGCCGCAGAACACTTTCACTGCTGCTAATGCTCTTTAAATCATACAAACGAAAATAAACCTTACCCCAAGGACATTATTACTACAATACCGTAATATCAGTGGTTTCTACATCTCAGGTTACATTGAAACTTTATATTCAGACTTTACATCTTGTATCTAATACAATACATCATGTTTTTTATCGTCGCTACATAGAGTAATTGTTCGTTGGTTGGTACGTGGTTTACGGAGATTATCGTGAGGTGTTTCCGTAGTATCTCATCTCATTTGAAGCTAAACGTCAGTTATTATAAAATAATAATGTCTGTTTATTCAAATAAACGTTGATGTTCAATAATGTTGCAAATTACCTATTTACTGGCCTTTATTTTTTTATGTTAAGTTATTGAAATTCTAAATAAAGAAAACATATTTCAAATAAACATGAATAAAAATAAAACAAAAATAACTTATATTTTTCAGAAAAATCTGGAAAGAAATAACATTTGATAGAACTTCAGTTATTTTCCAAGTGCTCATTTGTCCAGATTTTATGCTCCTAAATGACTAATAAGAAAATATTTGTTTTTCAGCCAGTACAAGCGATCGCCCGACCAAGCCAAAGAGTTCTACCTACTCAGCGTGTTCCTAGGAGACATCGTGGGCTCCCCGCACCTCTGTCTGCAACTCGGCAAGCGCAGGAGTTGCGACAGGATGCATCTCGACACCGCATAGAATAACCACCTTTCAATCTCTATACTGTAAAAATTTGGAAATATTCCTATGCGTTTGGATAGACAGAATTTTTAAAAATAAATTTATATTATTAGTTAAATGTCAACTGCACAGAAATAGTACATGGCACCTACCTAATGCTATGTTAATTATTATTGGCGACTGATACTAGAGATGTGCCGAGTACAGCCTGACTCGAGTACTTACTCGAGTACTTAGTAAGTACTCGGGTACTCGAGTACTCAGATTATAGAACTCGAGTACCCGGTACTCGAATACGGGTTTCGAGTACTTGCTGTAACAGTTGTAGTTTTTTAGAAAATACGTTATAAATCGGGAATCTCGCCAAAATTTTCGCCATTTCCTCCAATTTTCACGAGTGCAAGTAATTAAATGTGAAGCTCGGACGTTTGAGTGGTTAAAAATACATAATACAAAAGTACTCGAGTCCTATTAAGTACTCGAGTACTCATTACAAGTATTCGAGTACCTGTCCGAGTCCTCTAACTCGAGTACTTACTTGATTCTTTTTTTAACGAGTACCAGAATACTCGAGTACCAAAAATAGCGTACTCGGCACATCACTAACTGATACATTCCTACTACAATAACATAAATACAAGCTTTGATAATAATTGTACCTATGTATTTTTGGCTACCTCTAACTTAAATATGTACGCAATAATTTACTCTCAAGTATCTATCCTTTTTAATTTACCCTAATATATCTATGGTAACAATTCATTTTAGGTCTGCAATAAGAGGTGATGTAAGAGGCTGTTTGTAGTCGTTGTGCAGTAGACATACTAATACTGATGTATGCAATTTAGTTTTAAAATATTTAGATAATTGTAAATGTATACCACATCAATAAACTCGTGATGATATTTAAGTTACCAGCGTATATTAAGTTACTGACTTAGTAAGTGCACTAGTTAAAAAGAAAACAAATTAATTTTAACATACTTATAGAATAAAATCGCGCGCTTTAGAGTTACCTATTTTGTGATTATTTTAATAATTATGATCCGTTATTAGAAAGTATGTTTGTATATGTAAAATAATATAATGTGTTTAGCGCTCTATTAATAGTATTTTTAGGGTTTTTTTACATGATTAGGTACCCACTGTGTTCAAAATTATAGTTTAGCGTTCATCATCAAATATATTCAACTTGGTGATACTTAGATATTATTAGCATAAGACTAAATCGTGAATTCTTCCATTTAGCTGCCACATATTATGTGCAATGGATATCAATTCTTTAGCGTCAGTTTCAATAATCATACTTAAATTGTAAAACAATCAAGTTTGACATAAATAATACTTAAGCATGGACAATATCAATGTTATAATAATTAGCAGTGTAATATATAGCAGTACATTTTTAACCACTGCCAAATTTCGAAGGAACTGCTAATTGACTAATAGTCTGAACAACATTTAATTTTTATAGCTTCTTGACGGGCCCGTTAGCGTGGTTGGCGCGGAGGCGCCTTTCACGCTGCAGGTCGTAGGTTCGATTCCTACCCGAGACATGCATTTGTGTGCATGAACATGTCTGTATGTCCGGAGTCTGGGTGTATATGTATATTAAGTATGTATTTACAAATAAAAAAGTAGTATATGTAGTAATATCAGTTATCTGGTTTCCATAGTACAAGCTCTGCTTAGTTTGGGATCAGGTAACCGTGTGTACAAAAATGTCCCAGGATATTATATTATTCTGGAAAATTTTCAAAAATACTTACCTACTTTAATAAAGGTCGAAACATCTCACTGGGAATATAACTCCAATTTAATGTTATTTTAATTAACCTACAAAGAATATGAAGTCATAAAGTCGCAACCTACGCTACCTACACTCTTTTTGACCGACTTAATCTAAACAACTACTTACATTTCTTTAATCTATGCACTATGGTCTCAATCAGAAAAAAATGCTTGCTCAATGTAAATAAATACTGAATTAAAATATTTTTTTACTTGTTTATTACACGAAACTAATAGTTAAATAGTCTTATTTTACCTCTAACATAATTTAAACATATTTTTGTATTATCCTATAAGGTAGATTATACTAAATAATAAAAAGTAGATACTAGTCAAATAAAAACATTTATGAAAATACTTTATTTTATTTTATCCACACCAATATTTAGTTCTTCAAGTACTTCAAGTTAAAATATATGTACGATAAATAATTTAACAATTTTGTCATTATAAGTATTTTTAGATTTTATTGTGGTTTTATAATACAAGGAAGTATTTATTAACATTAGTGTATACCATTTTAACAAAACGACATATCCAACAAGAGGGCCTTCAGAAAAAAAAAACACTAATAAATCCATCAGTGTATAAAATTCGCAAATGTACCGGAAAGAACGGTCGTTTCCGGGCAGACCCAACATGGCTCCATCCGACTGGACAGCGTTCATTTTGTACTGCATTGTATTTTTTTGCTTTGATCCGAGTTTCACCATGTATTTACTCGAATATTCGGCAATCATCGACTGGACTTGTATCGGGAGACAAAAATGTATCAATAAAATAACTAGCGACTGTAGCCTAGGGGTGAACAGGTTGGGCTAACAATCAGAAGGTCCCAGGTTCGATCCCCGGTGGGTCATGCACCAATGGATGAATTATCATCTATGTGCATAATTTACAGTTCGCTGACGGTGAGGGAAAACATCGTGAGGAAACCTACCTATCCCTCGGGATTAGGTAATAGTCAGTTCCTGTATACACGGCGACACGGTTCACCACCTGTCACGTTGGGTTCTGACTATCTAGTGAAACGTGGGCTGTGAGTTGGTTAATACCTCCACAATGTGGTGGTGTATGGCCACTCAAGCCTCTGACTACCCCCGAACGGGGATAAAAGTCGTGACGTTACATTACATTACATTAAAATAACTACCAGAATTTGTATTGTGGTTAGATTTCAGTCTGATTTGACTACTTACCTACTTATTGTTTGGCTCCGGCTCCAACTGGGACTTTCTGAATGAATATCTTACACATCTCATGACAGCTTAGGGGGTCTATTAGCGACACTATGCAACATGGCATCAATTCTGCAATAGCAATAAATTTTTCCGACCCCCCAAAATAATCTCCAAAATTTCCGTGAAAGGGTCACAAATGGCGTATGATGTGTGACTATTTTACAGAAATTTAGCAGAATTGCTAAGGATTCTGCTAGGAAATCAGAAAAATTAATTGCATTGGTAATGTTGCATAGCGTCGGCATTAACCCCCCGCTCGACCTGCCCTTCGAAGTATATAGGAGTTAATTTATTTTATGCAGGTGAATAATTAATCACCTACAAAAGATCAATGATCATAATAATTTTCCGAATTAATCATTTTCGGAAAATGATTGTACTGTTTCCCTCTGAATTTAAGCCAATATTTGTAGCCTTACAAGGCCATCTTGCGTATGTAGAGCTAAGCTAAAACAACTCTAGGCTCGTAAACGTTTCACGTGTACGTGCTGCTTTTCTTTTCATCCGCTAGGCGGCGCAGTTGTTAGCTGCTTTCTACTTTGCTCTACAATGTAGAGTCTACATAATTCCGATAGATATCGTGTCGAGCGGTTTAGCGTTATAGCCATGAACCTAATAAACCCGGAAACCCACCGCGGTGCACGGAGAGGCCACGCACACGCTACGCACGTGGGTCAAGCTTCGCTTTGCACGTAAATGTATGTCACCGCGGCGCACGGAGAGGCTACGCACGAAATTACGTCATTCATACATTTTCTTGCAAAACGTAGCCGTGGCCGTGTGCGTGGCGTGGCCTCTCCGTGCACCGCGGTGGGGTCTCCCCCTAAGGGCGGAAACCCACCGCAGTGCATGGGTTGGGTCATCTCTGGGTTTTCGTCATCTAGGCAGGAGTCGTTAAACCTTGTCAGAGGCCTTCGGGCGGCTTGAACAACTCTGACACTAGGTTGGCCACTGCCATACGATAAGAAGAAGAAGAAGACATCAATATCATCATTATCAATCAATCATCAATATCATCTCACAGAAGATCGGCGTAAAGCAGCTATTACAGCTGCGTTTCGTACGATGAGTGAGAGAGCCGAAAGCCCACCTCCCCTCCCCCTCCCTCCATCCCATTCCCCTTCCGGTCGGCAATGTGCGAGCAATGCCTTTGGTATTGCAAGCATCTATAGGCTACGGTAACTGCTTAACATCAGGCGGGCCGTACGCTTTTTTGCCACCGCAGTCCTATAAAAAGTCCTAAAAAAATATAATTATATATGTCATCGACGATGTTTCTTAAACAGTTATAAAGTAAAGCATCTAAATTTATAATTCGATATCGCCAATGTTTAGTCATAATTACGTCACTGTTAAGTAACGCGAGGAAAGTCGGACGAAAAATTTGGCGCTTGGAATTATTATTGATAATGCACTGATTTATATTTTATTATGTAAAAAGAACGGAAGATTTTCGTGACCCTTTTTAATCTCTAGGATAGGTATGTAGACAAAATAAGTAGTATATTTAATTTATGTGTGTACATAAAAATGTATGTAACTTACATTCTTCTACCGAATTTTAAATATTGTTCTTCTATAAGAAAATAAATAGATCATTATGAAATAATAGATAATTGTAATCATATATGTTTAATAAATGCAAGATCTACGTGCAATCTGTTTCAAAATATATAATATACAAATAGGTATATACAATACAAATAGGTAATATACCTATTACATAGTCGTAGAAAATTAAATCGTGAACGATTTTTAATAACCGGAAGGAATTGACTATTTTAAATAATAGGATGCAAAATTATGTGTTTGGGTTATGAAATCTGCGTTTATTAAAAAGTGCGTGTTCGAATTAGTAATAATTTAAAATATAATACGTGTGACCCAATCTATAATTATAGAGGTTTATGACGTTGGTATTTGCATTTTATTCTTTTCTAATACTTCCTGATATGCCTTTTTCGTCCGAATTATTTTATTTTTGTTAATGAAATTAAAAGATTAGATGACCGCATATTCTATATAAAGCATAGCTAAGTTTTTATTTGTAAATAGCACTAATATACATTTCAGTTTTTATCGATCGCTAGCGGCATGTTCAATCAAAGTGTCAATATAACATGTCATTAATTAAAGATGCTACTCTATATTTATGTTACCTTACACAATTAATAATTCGAAATATCCTTTAGAAATGTTTTAATAGCGTCACAAATATTTAGCAGTTGTGATTATTTTCCATATCATTTTTTTAAATTTCTTACTGCATATCTAACTGCATGGCATGCGCCTGGTGTAGACGCGGTCATATATTTTTAACGAGGTAACAAACAGGAGAGGGTTTGGGTTTGAAATCGTAATTAAATATTTGGATATAATTCGAAACGCCTCGATTAGAGGAAAATAAGAGAAGATATAGGATAAGATATAGGAGAAGTTTCTTTATGAAAAAATAAATTGAGATTCTGAAAAATTAAATTATAGTGTTCCTATTTTTTCTAACTTATTATTTAGGAGACAAACTTACCTCATCACAATCAAGAGTCGGTCTCTGGTGTGAAAATAACAAGCCGAACATTAGATAGTAAACATCACTTTTATTGGTAACTATAAAACAAGTGCAATAAAAACTGATTACAAAAACACTGAAATAGAGTGAGACTGGGCCATAGTTAGCCAGTGTTTTCAACCCAGTAATTATTTTAACGAAACCTTACAAATGGTCGCGGGAACGTACCTACCTATTGTGCAAAACACTCGCCTATTTTAATAGCAGCAGCATTCAGTAAATAATTATACAAGTTGAATTTAGTACACAGGATGGCGATATAAATTATTCCATGCTATTATCTATGAATTGAGCTATTGGTGTGTGAACCATAGAATACTTCTTAACCCAAATTCTAAATGGATGACTAATGGAATGACGACCGCTTGGCGTAGTGGTTCGAGTGATTGCGAGTTCGATTCCAGCCGAGGCAAATTTCGGAAACAGCCCTTTCGTAAGTAGCCCTGGTATGGGTGTCTCTGGGATCGCTCTCAGTCCATTGTACGGTAGCTATAGTACAAATATTGCTTTACTTGGGATCATACAGTTGGTTTGTATTGTAAGTCTGGCGATATTTATTTAAGTATTTATTATTTTTATAATCGGTTATACGAAATTCATAGTTTGTATCTCTGTTTCAAGGAAAACAAATTAATCTAGCACATAATTTGGTTAAATACAATTTACCACCTATTCTTGAAAAATCAAATATTTAAGTAGGCGTCCATTTCAAAACTTTGTTTCTAAAATAGGGTTTCCTCTTTTGAAATAGTCTTTTAGAATTATTAAAGTCGCAACTTTTATCGTAAATACTACTAAAAAGGGATTGTGCACACGAGCTAATTTTGTCAGCGATCATGACCAATCCTTTTAAAAATCGAATGACCTTTTTTGCGTATGCACTGAATGAAGTAGATGTCATGGGTTTTATGTAGTTTCAATGACGTAAACACCGGCAAATAGTGATCATGTGCATACGTCCTTACTACTAGTCATTATCTAGTAATAAATAGACATAAAAGACATAAAAAAAGACATAAAAATTTATTTATCATAAAAGGACACACATATAAAAAACATTTCTGGTGGTCCTCAAACTAGGCGTGAACCTGTATCATGAGGCCAAGGAGTTGTGGTAACAGTTGTTGTGTCTGTTGTGTGAGGGGTGTGTATGAGTGAGTGTGGCGGAGATGTTTTGAAAGATGTGTAAGGAAGGGAGAGAGAGAGTGTGTGTAGTGTGAGTGGGAAGGGTGAGTGTTAAGTGTGTGAGTGTGTATAATAGGTACATCCATAGGGACGTCGTAATACTACCGGAGAGGTTTCAAAATGTCCTCCGTGTCGTCGTAATTAAGTGTAAGAAGCCATTCTTTTACAATTTGTTTGCATGCAAACATAGACTTAGATTTGATGTTGCAGAATTTACAAATTATGTTATATACGAAAGGGTGTGAGTGCTCAGGTGATCGTCTGGCAACTAATGATTTTACTGAAGGGACTGGAATTCTATATACTCTTTTGGATAGAAGCAATTCGTATTCGGGACTATTAATTGTGGTGCGATGGGATTTCAGGGTAGAATTAAGAATAAATAATTGACGAGCGGTGAGAACTGGAAATTCTTTAAATAATGTTACAGTTGGAAAACGGTAGGGTTTATTTAGCATCACTTTTATGACTGCGCGCTGAGCTCTTTCTATTGTTATCATATGACTTTTCCCAGCGCCGCCCCAAACTGAGATGCAGTATTGCATAACTGATTGGCATAAAGCTTTGTATACTAGTTGAAGAATTTGGGGTGGGGCACAATTTTTAAGGGTTTTCATTACAAATATTAACTTTCTTACACGCCCGGAGAGGTGGGATAGATGTTGTTTAAAATTTAAGTGTTCGTCTAGGGTTAAGCCTAGGTATTTTAGGGTCTTAGTGTGTGTAATGTTTTCGCAGTTACAAGGATAGTTATTATTATTAATGCTATGAGAGTGTGGACAGGTATGAATTTTGATTGTGGGTGTGAAAGTGGGTTTCGATGCAGCTGTTTTACAAAAGGTGATAAATTGCGTTTTGTTGATGTTTAGTGTTAAAAGATTGTGGTCTAACCATTTTGCTACTTTTGCTATCCCTGTCTCAGCAAGTTTAGTTGCTTCTTCCCAAGATCGCCCGTGAAAGATAATTGCAGTGTCATCCGCGTAGGATATTATTTTAGCGTTGTGTAGTTGGGTATTTAGAAGGTCATTTATGTAAAGTAAGAAAAGTGCTGGCCCAAGAATGCTTCCTTGGGGTACTCCAAAGTTAATTGGAAGTGAGTTACTGCGATATTGTCCGATTTTTATGAATTGCTTGCGCTCAGAAAGATAACTATTAAACCAAGACAATGGAAGTCCACGTATACCTACTGCTTCTAATTTTTTTAACAAAATTTTAATTGAGACAGAATCAAAGGCTTTTGCCAAATCTAGAAAGACTCCCACACAGAGTTTACCTTTGTCAAGATGATTGGATATGGCGTTAATAAGTGAAGTAGCGGCGTCTTCGGTTGATTTACCTCGTCTAAAACCATATTGTGTATTAGAAATAATATTGTTTTTTTCAAAGTAAGCAGTGAGGCGATTATTTACTACCTTTTCTAAGATTTTTGAAAATATATTTAATAGCGCTATGGGTCTGTAATTATTTGGCATGTTTTTGGGACCATTCTTATAAATGGGAGAGACTGCTGCTAGTTTCCAGCAATCAGGGAAAACACCTGTTTCTAGGCTGAGGTTGCATATATGGGTTAAGGGTACTAGTATAGAGTTTTTAATAGATTTGATTAAAGGGACGTTTAGGTTATCTGGTCCAGGGGCGCTATCATTTTTTAGCTGATTTATGTAAAATTCAATTTCTTTAGGATCTGTAGGTTGAAAGAATAAAGAATGAGCGCTAGTCAAAGAAGGTTTATATTTGTCACTAATGGATGTGTGGGTTTCTGATATTTTATGTAAAATGTTGTTCGCTAGAGTACTGCCTATCTTTGAGAAATATTCGTTACATTGGTTTAAAGAGTTGGTTGGGTTGGGGTTAATTTGAATTAGGTCTGTTGAGATTTTACGCTTTTTAGTGGTATCACAAGCTGATTTGATTGTTTTCCAAAGGTTTTTTACGTTGTGTGAATTATCTGTTAGTTGTTTACTATAATATTCAAATTTTGTTTTCCGTATTAGCTTATTACAAAAATTTCGATATCTCTTGTAGATATTTTGACATATGAGATCATTTGGGTTAGATCTAGTTTTTTTATGAAGCTTGTCTCGATGTCGCATACATCTGATCAGGCCTGGCGTGATCCAAGGTTTGATGTTAGTTTGGTTACGTTTGATTTTGATCGTTTGTGTGGTAGAGTGTTTGTGGATAGTTGAAGAAATTGTATTATTAAAATCGTTAGTGGCTTGGTTGACATTATTGCAGTTTATTACAGAAGACCAGTCGGTGGAATTTAATTCTGTTGCTACAGCTGTGTAATCTATTTTAGTTTTTGTGCTTGTAAGTTGAGAAGATGTAGTGTTGACACAGTGGAATATCTCTGCAACAATCAAATCGTGATCAGTTATATTTGATTGACAGACTCCACTTCTGGTTTGAAGTTTAGATTTAATAAATATATGATCTAAACATGCTTGACCTCTCGTAGGTTTATCAATAACCGGCAAAAGTCCGTGGAAAGCCAATAATGAGAGATACTCTGGTGATTGGTTACTCATGTTATTAATAATGTCGATATTTATATCTCCAACAAGTAAGATGTTAGTTGTATTTTTTAAATCATTTAGTGTGTTATCTAATGAGTCTAAAAATCTGTCGGTGTTTGTAAAAGTGGGAGATCTATAAATGCCTAACAAAGTTATGTCCTTTGATAAAGTTACTAATAAACAGTTGGCGTCGTTTATGTTTGGTTCTAATGAATTAGCTTGCCATTTCTGGTCAACGTAGATCACGACGCCGCTATTTTTATTAATAGAGGAGACTGTATGAAAAGAGTCGTAGCCAGGTATTGAGTTGATAATTGTGTCAGCATGTAGCCAGCATTCTGTCAAGACAATGACGTCAGGTATTGTGCTAAATCTAGCGAGTGTAAGTGCAAAAGCATCGAAGTTATGTTGTATGCTCCTTATATTGAGTGATAGTATTTTAAGACTTTTATTGGACACGAAGACATGATCTTTACTGCTTTCAATTGAATCAAACATTTGGCAATTAACTGAGATGAATTCGTCTAAGTCTTTCGTAATGTCAAGTAATACCATTATGGTGAGTAAAGATATTGCGGGTGGTAGTATTACGTTCGTTTGTTACGGACATACCTATGTGTTTTATTTTTTGTAAAGTATGAAGGTGTGTATTAAGATTGTGTGTTAATGTATAGTAGTGTAGGTTGTGTGTGAGTGTTAGGTGTGATAGTGTGTGATTGTGTGAAGGTTGAAGTATAAGTTTAGGGTATACATTCGGCAGGTAATAGTTATACAAACAATAATAATTTCGAGTTAATAAGCATAATAATAGCTGTAGGTGTCTCCGAAAGGTTCTATAGACATATATGAACAGTATGAGTGAGTTGTACAATAACGTTATGTATCCTGACATTGTACTGTACATTTTGTAAAAATAATTAATGTTATGAACACCTTGAACCAGTAACGTAAATTTGTAAATAATTAAGAAGTATAACATGTAAATTATTGAATTTATTTTGTGCGCATTATAATAAGATAATATTAGACCTGTTACAGTGCATCGTGCTATGCATGATATACAAATACTGTGTTTATAAGTGTGGTGTGTAGGTGTGTGTGTGTTTTTTGTGAGGTGTTTTGTGTGAGTAAGTAGGCGTGTTAGATGTGTGTGTAGAAATAAGTTATTTGTTTTAGAAAATTTAGAATAAGAACATAAAATTGAAAAAATCTTAGTGGGTAAAATGAGCACAAAAAATGAGAAAAATACAATCATAAGGTAAGAAATTAATATGAATAAAAAGTGGTCATTAATTTGCCACTTCGACTGCCGTGGGACAGCGATGTTGTAGGTCATAGAAGTTCTTGATGGTGATAGATGGGCTTCCCTCTTGCTTACGTATGTTAATGAGGCCGTTTTTGACCCAGCAGTATTTGAAGCCACATTCTTTTGCACGCTGTCTTGCTGAACGAAATAACTCCCTATTTAGTTTCGTTAATCGCTCATTAAAGTATAATAGTGCATTACTGCCAGGTATATCAATATCTGCACAAGTAAGTCCACGCCTGGTTTTACCAGCTTGAAGAAATTCATTTCGTTTATTGCGATGCAGAAACTTCACAACAAGTGGGCGGGGATTTTTTTCCTGGCTAGTTTTGTTGGCGTTCGTTTCATTGATGGGCCGGCGAGGGCCAGTTCTAGTCGCATAATCAATATCATTGTCTTCAAGTTGAACACCGATTTTTAAAGCAGCTGTTAGGACAATGTGCACTGGGTTTTCATTTGGCGTTTCATTTATTCCTGAAATTTCAATTTCGTTTTTTAAGTTTGCCTGTGCTTGGGAGTTTATCTGCTCCTGCAGTTGTGTTATCGTATCTTTCAAATATGGTATCTCGGCTACTCGTTCCTCAAGTACACATATTCTTTCCTCTGCTTTAACTAAACCTATCTCGCAGTAGTCTAGGCGGGTGTTGAACTTTGTTAAAACCTCAGTCATCGATTTAAATTGTGTTTTGAGTTCACACACGTCTTCACGGAGCAGTTTCATTTCTGTTGTTAGCGTAGAAAACATATTAGACAGTGCGGGAAAATGGGGCGGTTCGGAAGATGAGTTGTTATTGTCCTCATGGTTTTTCATGGCAGTAGAGGCGTTGTTGTACGCAGGATATTGCTGAGGCGAGTGGGTGATATTAGCTTTAGACGTTAAGCAGCGACATGACGGGCAAACCCAGCTTAATTTTGTTTCCTCTGTTGCCTTACGGAAGTCTGACATGTTTACGCATATTGGATGGTACCAGTAATCACATTCACAGCAATTAATAAGCTGGTTACCCCTTATGGTTTTATTACAGGCAGCGCAGTTTTTCACCATAATGACAATTTTTTTTTTTTACAATCGGTCTTTTGCAGTAAATTATAGCAAAGCAGTCCAATCCAAATCCGTAGTAAGTCCGGCGATAAGCGTTCTTAGCGGGCAGTGTGCGGGGAATGCAGGGCGGGGGTGCTTATAGCGGGAGGCCCGCACAACTTCGAAAATTACGCGATGTCTTCCCGGGGGCGCGGGGGGCAGTGAGCTTGCTGCGTCGAGTAAACAAAGCGTCGAGATTTCGTTTCTTTAAAACATTTATGCTTATATTTAACAAACCAGATGCAGTCCACTGTAGATATTATGTCACTGGATAGGTTGATGATTGCACTTGGTTTTATCACTAATTTTAATTGAAATGCGTCACTTTTTACCACTATTTACAAATTTTAATTACGGAGTTAAATGAAATACGTCGGCTGCCGACCGCGACCCCCGTACGTCTCAATCTATCAATCTCGTCTATCTTTATTTCGCTAATGCGAGTGGTAACTATGTAGTCATTGACCAACTAAACTAATAGACTGTATTTGCACACGCAATGGCGGTAGGTCATCATGACTGATTGATGGACACCATCAAAGTTCGTGAGTGGCTTAATCGTCAAATGGTTATCAATTTCATTATACTCAGGTAGGTAGTAGGTACGGTCATTGCCAGTATAAGCTGAGCTCTCGTTATTATTGATAACCTTGATAAACAGAGCTCATCAGCTTATGCTGAAAATATTGCCTGTGATTATGCAGCCGATAGTACTAAGTATCGATTTTTCATTCGGGTCATCAAATGGCTGCGTCTATATCAGACGTTGATGTGTGTAATGCGCCGCGAACAAGGCAAGGCGTAGTTTCATTGTACGTCTATGTGTGTAAGTGTGTATGTACACGGCACGGCGTAGTTTTAACCGGCCTCACTTCGTTGTTCGCAACGTTCTATGTTGTCCTTTTATTTGATCTGAGGAACTCTAAAGGTAGGTATTTTTGTCACAAAATAACATAGTTTGAACCGATACAAATAGAACCCAAGGGGTTAACTACTCCTCTATAAAGGTTAGTATAAATATCACCAGAGGACCTTTGACCTTTAGGTATATACTAGTTATAGACTGTACGTAGCCTGAGGAAGTGGGCAATTTTATTATGCAGTTATGAACGAGTTGGATAGGTTTGCTAATGCGACACCAAACTAGGACACTTAGTGGTTTATTTTAAAGATATTTCTTCATGACTAGGTTCGTTATATCCTCGAATATCGGATAAAACAGGTGTGACTCTACCAATCCTTTGAAGAAATACCAGGCGTGATGGTGGTTTATTTGTTCTTGTTTTTCGTCCTGAACACGTTTCGCGTCGTAAATACACACATTTGTATATTAGAACAAAAGCTTAATATACATTGAGTCTGGTTTTAGAGCTGTATCACACCTGGCGACGGGACTGGCGACCGTCGCCAAGTAGAGTACTGTCATATTTTGACATAATTCAATACGAATGATTGGCGACGGTAGCCGGCGACGTCGCCAACCGCGTATCCAAACAATTGTTATTACCTGTCAAATTCAATACGAATTAGTTGGCGACGGTGGCTGGCGATGCGCCTGGGGTCCCGGTGAGATAGAGCCCTTAGGTTGATTGTAGATTTGCGACATGAAATCCCCTCTTTAATTTTGCTTAAGAATGAAATAAAATTTTTACATTAACAGAATTTCCAAGTTATTTAAAAAAATACTAGGTACTTACCAAGTTTTTTACCGGTTTAACATAAAAGCTAATTCATTATGTTTCCTTTCCACCAAAAGCTTTTAATACATTTTCATCGAGTCTTTGAACAAAACATTTAATGAGAATTCCGGAGTTTGTAAAAGAAAAATAAATTACTTTTCTTAGGCCTCAATGTAATTAATGGTTTTATGAATCTGAGGAACAAATTCTTGTGTAAGTAGGTACCTATATAATATAATATAAGTAATTTGGTACAGACAAGTTTAGTTGTAGTCTAGCTTAGATTTCATAAGATGTGACTCTCTGATATGACCACAACTGGCTATGACTGCCAATTTCACATGCTCTTGAAAACAGGATAGCTCTCCAAATATTTCTACTTTCGAGAGAAATAATATTTTTATGACACCTACTTCGTATAATAAAGTTTTTTGGTGATATGCGTGTGATAACAAAATAACGAGTTTGCTGGTTTACAGGCATATCGAAATTCCTGTCCCCTTAGTACATTCGTCTCCAAGCGTTTCTACAATATGGATATGACACGACAAGACGATAAGTAGATCATGTGTCTTATGTTATTCCTATACATTGAAGCGTAACGATTTGAAGAAACGCTTGTAGACGAATCCACTTGGCTAGGTGCAAATTTTTTATGTTACTAAGGTGGCAGACAAGGGTATGGCCCACCTGATGTTAAGTAGTTACCGTAGCCTATAGATATAGACAATTATTATGATTGTACTATAGGTCACGTAGGTACCAACCCCTAGTCACAATTGATCTTCACGAATGGAGATTTCTGCCGCAATGAACTAAACTGGACTCACTTGTTCGCGCATTTGTTACACTCGATTACTTTTATATGTCGTCTACTTAGAAAGTAATTTCTTTTACTCTTACTCGTATTGTTCACACATTTTGATAACGGTGGTAGAGCCAAGCTGTAGCCAATTGACTGCAGCTTTTGCACAATTTTAACATATTTCTGAACGAATGATAGACAGGGTCGTTTGCAATAAGGCTACAGATACTTCCCACTACTGGAACTTTGGGAAGTATGTAGTCGATTGCTTGCTGTAAATCCCTTTTATTACAATTTCTTTGCTGTAAAGAAATGTGTTTTCAGTAGGATCAACTTAATCCTATTACATCACTGAAATAACTACGAAATGTAATATTCAGAGCTTGTATTCTTTTATATTTTCAAAGGATTCCCACGCATTTCTATATCGTAGCCAGATACCCCGTCATGAGAGTAGGTACCTATGTGGGTTTATCATCATTATATTACCTGGCATTAACCGTAGATGACACCCACTGATTAGTTAGCCGTCAATACACCTACTAAGTAATCCTATTTTTAGATTCCAGAGATTCCAGATGTGTTGGAATTAAACAAGATATCTCGTAGGCGGTAAATATTTCAATACTAGCTGTACCCCGCGGCTTCACCCGCGTGGAAATTGATGTGTAAGATTAGTAAATATCTTATTCCAAACCCTACACTATCTACGTTTCAAATTTCACTAAAATCGGTTCAATAGTTATGGATATACCTACATGGTAACAAAAATTCAAACACACTTTCGCATTTATAATATTAGTATATAGGAAGTAGGATTAGTAGTATATCCCTAAAATAGCTAGATATTACCAAGTGAATGATGACATCATTATTGATAAGTATCTACATCAAAATATGTAATTCTGCTTTACGATTATTACCACAATAATATTATAACTATCGGATATAACAATAAAAATATCCAATCAAAACTAAATTAAACCTCAAACTAGTGGACTTGTAAAACGATTATAATGCAATTTGTTCGTCACATTATGGTTCAGTGTTGTTATTACAAATTGTTAATTGGTGGCAATAGTGGTTTGTACTTGAGTAATGTCAACAAACCCTCGTTTTCCCGATGCTCCTGAGCCCCACCACGTAGAAAGTGAAGGTGCCACCATCCACTGCTTGGACGCTGCTGTGTAGGCGCAGGCCACAACACACGCGGTGCGGCAGTGACGCGCAACGAACGCCGGCAAAAATTCAAATTTCGAATCTAACGCACGCAGTCTTAACTTTTTAATTGTGTCAGTGTTGCGAGCTGTTAAAAATGAAGATTTTTATATTTCTCGGTAAGTATCTAGATTTTTTTTTCAAATTTTGTGACTAAGATATACATTAATTGGACATTCCTGTAAATGTTTTTCATACCTATTTATTTATGAAAACTGTTTTTACATATCGAGCACATCATTTTAACAAAAACTAGTATAATAAGGAAATTATGATAGCCAATTTTCTGCGTAAACAAAGCGGAAACATTCTTGTATTTAATTATATTAGTGAAAAAAGTAGATGATTTTCCGCCAATTTGTCAGCGCGCTGTCGCGAATGGATATGCACGCTAGCCAATCTCAATTTAAACGGTCAAACGTTTGAACTGTTAGCTTATACGAGTTGGGTAAGTACTGGCTGGGTCCTCTATTGTCTCTATAGTGTTTACTGTAGAACTACCTTCGTACTTCTGTGTCCCTGGTCATTATATCCTCTCTCACTCAGTTGAGCAGCACTTTTTACGGCCTGTTTTAAATATAGGCTAGGCAGTCGTGATTTAAACGTTGAAAGTGTGCTTTATAATTTGCACTTAATTGATCGAAGATTAAAGATAGGTACAGATTATTCGATTGATATTAGGTAAGGTACCCATGAGGTTTGAAGGTGAAACTATCGTCCTCATAGATGCATTCCCACGGACCCTTTACCGAGGGAAAACACGGCGCAAACGCACGACAAATGTGTCCATTGTCTCACCGGTCTCGCCGTAAGGAAATGAGCGATTGACGGAAAGTTAAATAGTGACAAAATACTTTGTAATTGCGTTTTTTCGCTTGTAATGGTTGGTATAATTTTGAATCGCGGGGGAAAACACGCGATCGTTGTTTTATAATGAACATACCTACTATTTAGAGAATAATAAGTAGTATAAAGGAAACAGATATACTACAAATTTTACTGTACAGGTAAATGAAAAAAAAAAAAAAACGCATAGTTTAACCCCAAAACAGTAGCCTATCATTAATCCCTATCATTATTATTTCGGCTGTGTCTTTAAGCCTTGATCTGTTGCGACCGAGCAATACATTATGTTTACGCGACGACAGACGTCAAAACTGCTCGGGCGCACCGCTCGGCTCTTGTTGGCACAGCTAAATGTTCAAAGTATATGCACATTTAATTTACTAATTTATCTATCATTTTTGTAATTCAACCTTTATAGTTGGATCAATAATCAAGTTTTTGAATAAGTAGATGTTATAATACGTAGTTATTGCAAAATCGTACCGCTTCGACCGAGAATCTCGCAATCGATTCAGTGTTTGTCTTACGCTATACTTATTGTAATATCGATAATGACCACTCGGATTGCGAGCCATCTCTCTTATTTTATCGATTTCGATTATAATTATTTTTCTTATGATTATAATAATTAGTGTTTTGAAATATAGAACAAATGTTGCTTTGCGATGAATGTTGGCCGGATGTGTGCTGACTGCTGTGTGTGTGACTGCTTGGCGCAGTGGGTCGAGCGTAGGCAGTCGGCTCACTACATCCGGTGGTTGCGGGTTCGATTTCCGTCAGATGAAAATTTCGGAACCGGTCTTTTCGTAATTTGTCCTAATCTAGGTGTCCTTGGGATCACCCCCAGTCAATTGTATGGTAGCCATAGTACAAGGGTTGATTAGTTTGGACCATACAGTTGGTGTGTATGTCAAGTTGCGACAACTGTATCCAATATTATTTGTAAATACTAGATCCGATCTAGGAGGAGGTCGTAACCTAAATAGTAAAATGCCCGATACATCGGTGCGGTAAGCCACGTTCTGCTCGGTCGGGCTTTGAATGGGTCCATCTTATAGAAATTGTCATTTGCTCCATCCTACTTATCACAAACACAAAACATTTCACAACCAGCGTTCATAAAACTCCGTAACTAAACTACGCAACCCCAACTGCCCTGGAATGCAAGATAATTAGATAAGTCCGCGTTGTTAGATCGCGATCTTCCAATCTTGCAATTGTGAGTCGCTCCAATTTTTGTCTAGGCATTTAAAAAATGCGTGACAAACTCGCAACCCAGTTTAGCATGCAGACTCAGCATTCAGGCATGTTAATCCGGTCTGGTATTTGATGGGTGTCCGGATCAAAACAACCTGGGGGCCTAGTCACTCAGCCATTGTGGCGCAACTGTGGCATTTTACTATAGTGATAGACCCTCTTGATTGGTCGGTTGAGCTTTTTCATTGGTCAGTGACCAATGACAACTGGTCACTGACCAATGACAACTCCGCAAAAATGTGTCACCGTGCCGTTGCCGGTGCCGTGCCGGCTGGTGGAAAAACGGCCAATAGGCCTCGGAGGGCAGCTGAGGAGGACAGGCAGTCGCCCCAAATAAATAAACTAATTTATCACGGAAGTTTCGCCCAACTTTACTAATTTACCCAATTTTGAGTGGCACTTACCGTGGGAAATGTAATAGGGCATTCTTCAAGTTGAATGAATCGTTTAAAACAATGCAAATATTTCAGTTAATAGGCTTTCAGGTCAATTGTTATTTGCCAAGGTGGAAATTGAATTTAGTGGGTTGTTAGCCAAGTAAATAGCAGGCGTTCGCAGAATGACAACTGTTATTAAATATAGCTGTTATGAAAATTTTAGTTTCTCTTCTTCTCTTTAGCCACCCGCGGACGAGATAAGTTTGTGGTACTTAGTTTAAGCCAACAAGCCTAGCTAAGTAGGTAGGCTTGTTGGCTTAAACTAAGTACGCTAAGCTAAGCTTAAAATAAGTATTTTACCAACCTATGAAGACATATTAATGGGTGCATCTATATGACGCCAGCTGCCGCGCCCGAGCCATCAGTTATAACATTATGCTTATGCGTTCCTATGTCAAAATTGACTGCTCGAGCCCACCGCAGCCTCTTAGGGCCATAACACACCGGGACGCCATGGCGACGTCGCCGGCTACGTATCCAAACAATTTGTATTGATGGCGACGTCGCCAGTCCGTCACCAGGTTCTGTCATACATTTCAATACGAATTAGTTGGCTACGGTGGCTGGCGACGACGCCATGGCATCCCGGTGTGTTATAGCCCTTAATTTAACTATCAATATCCACCGCGAATTTATCAGTGTCAATGTAAGCTCACAATAAGTTAGAAATGTGTGTTTTTCCTAGTATTTTTCCGGAACAAAGCATTGTAGGTACACGGGCCGTGTGCGTTTAGTTTTTGTGCCCGTAGGCAATGCCCGACGTTTTTACTCACGCGCCGGTAATTTCTACTGGCTGCGCAACAATAAAGTCATTACTCATTGATGTATTATTTAAGCAGATATGGTGCCTTCTAACATGGCAATCACAAAACTTGTGCCCAGTTCATT
The DNA here is from genome assembly GCA_947859195.1 of Drymonia ruficornis. Classification (NCBI taxonomy): domain Eukaryota; kingdom Metazoa; phylum Arthropoda; class Insecta; order Lepidoptera; family Notodontidae; genus Drymonia; species Drymonia ruficornis. The sequence continues at coordinate 5,698,853 of OX401904.1, forward strand.
CACTAATCGCACTCGCTATTTGGCAATTCACTGATTAAATACATAAGAAGACATGATTCACAGGAGATGAACCGTATTGATAATACCAACATGTTTTCAAAATTATTTTCCATAGACAGAGGACACACTATTTTGGAGAGTCGCACATATCCCTCTTTCTTGGTAATGTTTTTGACATTACTATAGTCAGTAACACTGATTATAGTGATATTGACAGGGTTATGAATGATGATTAGGAGTTAAGATTAAGTATAATAGATTACCTTGTACCTAATGTAATGTAATGTAACGTCACGACTTTTATCCCCATTCGGGGGTAGTCAGAGGCTTGAGTGGCCATACACCACCACATTGTGGAGATACCACCTTGTACCTAGTTACTGTAAATTAATTTGTTAGTAATGTGAACAAAATTAGGTAGGTATATAATTTCAGCAATTGTGCCTTAGACCATATTATTTGTGGAGACTGTTCTTAGGTACTCTGTGAAGTACCTACTTCAATCATAATCCCTATTTTTTCATATTCTGCCATTATTGTCTCTACATTCGTATGATCAAGACTCTCTTAAGGGCTATTATGGCCTGATCTTACGGTCTCGTTTTTTATCATATTACTACTTATTATTATATGTCACACTGGTGAAATACCTATTAAACAGGATGAGCCATATTAAAAATAAAGAAAAAGGGATTTCATAATTTAAAAAAGAAAACTTTGCTCTGGAAATTTGTCCCCAGTTATGTTCCGTCTTCCCTTTTTATATTATCCAGGTCTTCAAACAAAAAGCTTTTCTCGGAAACTAGAAGTTATATCCGTATTTCGATCAGCCGTTATCTGGATCGGTCAATCTATTTGATCCGTCTCAAAACTTCTATCCCGAGCGAAAACAAATAAGCCATTCTTAATTTGATTCCGATTTCAAGCATCATTTCATTCTTAGTTTAATAATATTTTTATTCGTAATTGACTGTTAGATATTTTCTTTTGAAACATTATGATTTCATTTCGGAAATTGTATTGTAATTTGCCTTGGGTGTGGATCCTTCCTAATTCATTTTACGGTTACACAATAAATAGAATAACAGCCTTTATTTTACCTTACAAATTATTATTGAATCTTGCCGAAATGTTTTCGGAAAACGTAATCAGCTTCCTAGATATTTCAGCTCTGAAACGACCTCGTTAGCTAGAAATTCCTGAAATCGCTGAATAGTCATCTAGCGATAGTTTCTGGGAAAATATTTGAACCGCAACCAACAGCTCTAGAGCTGTCGTGTGCAGTCGCGTGTATGGCGGCGCTTAGTTATAAAAATACACACATGAGATTAAAATAAAAAGAGAGATTTGAGACCCAGCTGCTCTATAAGCCCTATCAAACATTTACGTAAAAGTTTTACAAGATTTAAGAAGTCTATTCGTTTAGTAGGTATGTTTAGATTTACCGGTAAATCCTAGGTCACGTTATGTTGTTTTATGTTGCCACGATTCATGCGATTCCGTGTACTACTACACCAAGCCAACTAGGAGCCTGTCAAATGTAACGTCACCCGCACAAAAAGGCGGTGGCGGTGTGCAGGAGGTGGGGCAGGCGGTGGCGGGTGTGCGGGCGGTAAGCGGGCGGGGAAGCCGCATTCCTAGTTGTATGGTACACTGTTGGTTTTTAGAGAGCATACGGTCTAGCCGGGAATCCAACACCCCGTCCGGCCTTTCCCGAGGCGGAAGGAGATCGTATAAAGGATAATCCTGCGAAAAAATGTTTTAAGTGTTTTACAGTGTTTCCAGTAAAACAATGTTCCTTTAGGGCCACCGCAGACATGCTACTTTCAGCATCGGCGATCGACGATTTTTATGTTGCGTCTCGCTCGTTCTCGCTCAAAGAAACGCGCCGTAGCATCGATACAGTCGCAAAATCGCCGGTTGCCGATGATAAAAGTAGCATGTCTGCGGTGGCCCTTAGAACTAAATACCGTGTGAATGCACGTATGGCCTACAACTTTTGCGAGTAGCGTATACTGCGACCTCGCGTCACATGCAAAAAGTTTAGTAGATTTGTTGATAAGCTTTGTTCCGTGCGAAGGACCGTCATGAGAACCGTTTCCAGATCAGTATCTCGTAATTGTTTTATTGACGCTTGTATCGCTTGCGGTTCCCATAATATTGTCGGATTGTTGTAGGTAACCTTCGAACTTTGTACTTTACCGAGATCAGTCTTAAGACTATATGCCAAAAATCAAACGATGTAGCTTAGTAAAATGTAACGTCACGACTTTTATCCCCGTTCGGGGGTAGTCAGAGGCTAGAGTGGCCATACACCACCACCTTGTGGAGGTATTAACCAACTCAAAGCCCACGTTTCACCAGATAGTCAGAACCTAACGTGACAGGTGGTGAACCTTGTCGCCGTGTATACAGGAACTGACTATTACCTAATCCCGAGGGATAGGTAGGTTTCCTCACGATATTTTCCCTCACCGTCAGCGCATTGTAAATTATGCACATAGATGAAAATTCATCCATTGGTGCATGCCCCACCGGGGATCGAACCTGGGACCTTCTGATTGTTAGCCCGACCTGATCACACCTAGGCTACAGTCGCTATGTAGCTTAGTATATTTATTTAATATCTAATATCAGCGCAAAATATCTATAAGTAAGCCGGTTCACTTACTATATTAGGAGTGTTGGGTGCGCCATGCGCCTGATGAGTGAGACGAGCCTACTCTCAAACCAATGCGCAAAGCGCAATGCAAAAGCAGATCTTGAAACTAAAGATTGATTCTCACGGCTATCAGTGAAAGGCACAAATACTCAATAACGCAGGGCGTAAGGTCAAGAGCAGGCAAACTAACATCTTCAGAGAAACGGCAAAATCGAGATTTAACCCGATATGGCCCGTAGTTTCTCGCTCGATAACCTAAAGTAAAAGCGTTTATAAACGTAGATTGTTATTGCTAACGAGAATTGTTTTGTCTTCGTTTGCTTTTAAATTGAAATTTTTCATGCTTAATTAACCCGTTCTTTAGTTTTTGACCTTTTAAAAGATGCAGCAAATATTTTGCTCTTTACTGAGAGCCTTTTTATTTTTATGTTCTTCATTGCGTGCGTTCACATGCCTTCTAGCCGCGCCCGAGACTGCTCGGGTGCGCCGCTTACCTCTTGTAGTCGCAACCGTGAGCTAAAAATAAGTAATAAGGAAAGATGTGTCAGGTCGAATACCGGACTACAGGGCCGTAAGTCGCTTAGCCATTGAACAGCCACTGCCATTGAGCTGCTATAGTGATCGAACCTCTGAGTGGTCGGTCAAAATCAACTGACCAATTAGAGCGTACCAGAACCTATCCTTAAGTACATATTTATTTCAGCCATACAATGGTTTGGTTATTGCAATATGAGCAGCTGTTTAGAATCTATAAATAACATAGCTCAGCTTTATATTGTGACAATGTTTTAAAAAAACATTATACAGGGTGGTGACGACATAACGACAATAAATTAAAATATGATCCCTGCTAGTCAATCACAATACATTAAAATTATAAAATTAGGTTTACATCAAAGTCCATAATTTTTAATTATCCAAAAAAAACATGCGTAAATTGTCTAAACGAAACACAACGCCCTTTATAAACGTCTACCGACCTCATAGACTGACCTGTAAGCACAAGCAGGGCAACATCGCTTCGGTGTCGGTGTTTTTAGCGGTACCTTTGAAGGCGTAAAGTTAAAGAAGACAAAATAAAAAAGCAATCCCGTGGCAATACCTTTGAATATAATTTAATAATATTTTATGTGCGAACTACTAATGTGATACCCAGTATGTGGTTTCAATTATTGTCATGATGTCGTCACCACCCTGTATACGAAATATCTCGAATATCTATAATCATCGAATACCAGGTGAACCTCTCGCTAGGTAATGGAAGAGTTCTGTCGGTGTATACTTAAGTAAATAATACTTAAGAAACTATACTTATCGTACTGAACGCCCACAATCCAGTCTAGACTCCGTTGTGAGCCTAGCGGAGCTCGGTCGTAATATCCTGTCATTCGAACTGTTAATAAGAGGATATAACTAGCGGAAAACACCATTACGGGAACTAATGGGTCTTTAAACGGCACCTACAGTTTAAAAACTACGTTGTTTTTATTTGTATTTAAGTTTAAACATAAATAAATCGTTATTCATTTGTTTAGTGCTGGCAAAAATTGAAAAACATCTGACAGTCAGGAAAAATGACAGAATTTTGGCTCATATCGCCACCATAAGGAAGAAAATAGAGAAAAAACCGGCCAAGTGCGTGTAGGACTCGCACAGAAATGGTTCCGTACTTCAGTAGAATAATATTTTAAATATTTGTTGTTGTAGCGGCATCAGGAATACAGACACCTGTGAAAATTTCAATTCTCTATTACGGTTAGTGAAATACAGCCCGCCGATAGACGGACGGACAGCGAGGCTTAGTAATAGTAGGGTCCCGTTGGCATCCTTTGGGTACGGAACCCTAAAAATTGCTATTATAACCAATGTCCTCGGCTTCGACTCTTTTAACAATTGACCATTTCGAAACAACTGGGGGCTTACCACCACCTCTTATAGCAGTTTTGTTTTAACGTTTCAGCTACTTTTTGTGCAATGACGTTTCTTATTGAATTCACCAATTCTTGGCCAATGTACTGGCTAACAGATGGCCGACAACATGTTGACATAGATTACACTAATGTATAATAGATTGATAGTATACTTATAAGGAAGTCGCTTATGCTGGCTCTACTTATTTGCCAGACTCACACGTTTGCCAATATTGACGCTCGAAACGAACTCGTTATATCTGTCGCGGTAAAAATACAATAAACGACAATAAATAAAATCACTCTATTTGTTTTTTTTATTTATCCGTACAAAAAACGTAGAAACTAGGTAGTAATAGTAACTACATTTCAGGAGTTTAAATAACTTATACTTAGCAAAATACCTAATAGTATATCTACTTATAGGAAATTTTATAAGACAACAAAATTGCAGTGAAATTATCAATGATATCGGAAATAATACAATGAGAATGATAGATACCTACAAGATTTTTCACAAACAAAGAATTAAATGAATCTTATTCATTGATCACTAATAATATTGACATAGACCAATGAATCAACAGACATGCCAGATTAAAAACGTAGAAACCTAGTAACTTCAAAAAAATAAGCAATTTATCTCTAGCTGCAGCATTTTCGGCGTGGAACAGCGTTGGAACAGCGCGAATCACAGCTCGTTATGTTCAGAGCGCCACTCGCGCAAGTAGCATATTTGCGTGCCTACATTTGCAAAATAACCCGCCGTATTCAGTAAACACGTAAGCATTGGGATTTGAGAGCGGTTTACCGTTTTACGGAATATCTACAGATTCTGAATGCATTGAGCATGTAGGTAATGTACTAAATATAAATAAAAACGACAATTTGTATACCTACTTTACTTTGATTATACTGTGTTTAAGCCACGGCACCTATTGTGTTTATTAAAATCTACATAATTTTGTGAATTTATGTATACTGAAACTGATTTCACAGAGTATCTAGGTCATTTATTTGTCTATACTATTATAGCAGATTACATTACTTGCTATCGAGTATCTACAATACCTTGTATGGTATGGTACCTTAAAAACTTCTGTAAACGGGTAAAGTAGAAGGTCATAGACCGTGGGGCGGGTCCCCTATGCGCTGGACAGACCAAATACGCACGGCACTGAACACCTCAGTATGCGAAGCGATCCATACCGCTGAAGACAGGACGACGTGGCGCGACATCGTGTAGATAAGTGCTTCACAGAGGTCACCACCCTCAGCATTGACAAATGATGATACACAACGCCAGGAGGAGGAGGATCTCCAATATAGCTTGCGTAAACTCCAAATAAAATTGTATATACGGCTATTTAGGTATTATTAAGTTTGTTTTCAATGACAAAACTATAGTACATTACTGCTGCGGTCTCTAATGAGTGTGTTGTTGACCACGTTGTTGATGGGCGAAAGCGCGGCGCAGCGCAGCTCCAGGCCTACACAGCGCGGTCAGCATTGCAACTCTTGATGGACAAGCTAAAATAAAGGCCGAGACCAAAAGTCGAGGCCTTTATAGCGCGGCCAGCAAGGGTACCTATGATGACCAAGCTTGGAGGCCGTGAGCGTAGCGAAACTTAGCTTGAGGCCAGTATAGCGTGGTCAGCAGTACACTCATTAGAGGCCAAGGCTTGTATAGTGCTTTACTCAAAAATGCGACTATTAGTTTAAACAAAACTAGCTAAGTGGGTATAAAAATTAATACAATTATATTTATATTTTACGAACTATATCTATAGTTGTGTATTTTCTCTGTTTACGTTTCCATGGCAACGGCACGACCTACTCGTTTTAACCGTCAATCAGATTTTTAATAACGAACCATAAACATACCTGTTTGTTACGTTTCCATGGCAACGGTCAAAAAACAGCAATATAATGACGATAATACGGGGTAATAATACATTGTATGTCATGTAGCTCTTGCAGTATGACAAATCCGATTTTGCTCGAAGAAGGTTTATGAAATAATGACAACATTATAAACTTTTTCGAGTAAGGATGAATTTTGTTCTATAGGAATAAGTATAGCTATACTTTTGCCGATAGTATACCTAGGTATAACATCCTAATGTTATAAATTGGGGTGTAAGTGTCATCATGTTAAAAGCTATCTAATTAATTAAACTGTAGGAACAGTACACAAACCTATATGAGAATATTGTCGACAAGTTATTTAGGTTAATTGGCCTAGTGAGCAAAGCTTTATATAAATAAACGCTGTGTGTGTTTGTCTTGTTACGAGCATTCAAACAAGTGTAGACGGTTAGTAAATGCACAGTGAATGAGGCTTTATACTTATGTTCTCAGCTCTACGATTTTTTAGAAATAGTAGGGTATTGTTATTATGTAACGTAACGTCACGACTTTTATCCCCATTCGGGGGTAGTCAGAGGCTTGAGTGGCCATACACCACCACATTGTGGAGGTATTAACCACTAATTTAAATACTTTTATATATGTATGTACCTACAAATCCGCTTCCTGTGTTAAGGGCCTCCGCAGACTTACTACTTTTAGCATCGGGGACCTGCGATTTTGTGACGTATCGATGCTGCATCGCGTTTCTTCGAGCGCGAACGAGCGAGATGCAGCATCAAAATCGCCGATCGCCGATGCTAAAAGTAGCAAGTCTGCGGTGGCCCTAATTTGTTTATTTGTTCGACTACTTTTGAAAAGTTTATGTGTCCTTCTTTTGATATTAGATTATTCTAAAGTAACAAGGCCTATACCTACTAGCCATTTACAATAATAGTCGTAAGATTAGTAACAGATCATTGTTGCACAATGACCCGAGATGTGCCATTAAATACCAGATAACATCATTTCTGACTTCGACATCCGCTCCATAACAATGCAGTTAAAATGTCGAACGTGATATTTTAAACCTTGGTTATTATTAATTATTGTCTAAGTTCACGCGCACACTAAATCAAAATTGGCTTATGAGTTTACAAAGACAAATGAAGGTTGTAATCATAAACGCCAAATGCTAAATAAAAAAAAGATGTATGAGCGCATTAATATACTAGTCGGTCATTAGTGCTAAAGCTAATTCTGCTGGTATTAAATCATAAGTTTGAGATATCCTACTAATATTATAAATGCGAAAGTAACTTATTGTATATATTCCAAGTTATTCCAATGTTGAGAAAAAAAACTCCAAATTATTGCACAAGATTTTAATATAAAATACTTCATCAGTCATTAAAAATCTTACCAGGCACATATTAGGACTTCGCACAGCATTTAAAACGCGTTGTTAAGACTAAAAACAGTGGCGTAGCTTGCCCTAGACGAGCCCTGTATAAAAATTTGTTAGGGGCCCAAATGAAGGGTAAAGATTTTTCACAAATTAAGCGTAAAGAATTTTCACACACGTTCGGGGCCCCTGTAGCCCGGGGGCCCCGAACGGCCCTGCCTAAGAAACTGGATATATGGGGCGCTAGTTCGACCTTCGTGTCTGCTAATGATTGTGGGATAGTGAGTACAATCAGCGCCACTAACCTGGGCGCTAATGTCTGCGACCTCGGGCTCCGTTCACATAATTGTTGATACACTCGTAATTTAATATCCTCCGAGATTAATCGTTAATGTGTTGCCTAACTTATCATTGTGATGTTGAGATATTCGATTGTTTATGTGCCTCTACCTTGTGCAGTGGTACATGGGCTGGCTCGATCGGGGTACTACCACCCTCTCACAGAAGTTTCGAACGATGAGTGAGGGAGAGCCGGGCTATGGATATCGTAAACTACACAAGATTATGGTTAGAATTCCCACCCAATTGCCATCTTATTAATACTCAATATTAAAGTTCATATTTTGTATTCCAAGTTATAAGAATGAAAAAAATATACCTACATCATAAGTAGTCATTTTTACAAACAATATAAAATACTTACGTCAAATTATGCTAATAAAAATACACTAGAGTTTTTTTTTGGCTCGCACATCAGAATTAGGGTACCTACCCAAAAGAAAATCCACCTAACTCAATGTAGTTTCTCATAATAGTAGGCAAAACGGAGGAAGAAATCAAAACAAACTTGATAAAAATTAAGAAAAACAGTCTTCATTATTTTTCAAATTTTACAAAAGTAACGTAGGATTAAACAAACAGAAACGGATTTGTAACAATGTTTTCGTAAGGCCCTACATTCAGCTTGTTAGAACAGTTATAAAATAAACGAATTATTATATCTAATTAGTTAACTTTACTACCACAGTTCACCTACTTTCAAAACAAAACTGAATTTATTAGTTTGATAATAAGCCTTCACTAAAAGCGTAGCGATGGATGAGGCAACAAAAAATATCGCGGCATTTATAGAAACGTATTTTTTCTTTATTCATCGTCACTTTTATGAATCGATTTACCTTTTACTAAAAGTTATCTTAATGAATATGCTGGAGTCTGGCCTTTAAGTACTTTTCCAGTACATTAATTTAGTTGTTGGACTCCGCATTCTAGTCTTAATTGCTACAAATTTTATTGCTTCGTTTGAAATAATAGTGCAATTCTATAAAGTACTTTTATAACAATTATTCCATGTAATAACGCCTTGTAAAATCTAATGTCTTCACACACAGATAATTTTAATAACATTTAAAGTACCTACATCATTAGGTGCTTGAGCAGCCTCGCCCGAGCAATTGGTTTAAACGTTATGTCTATGTAGTCAGACGTCAAAAGTGATTGCTTGGGCACGCCACTGCTCGGATCTTGTGGATGCCGCTATTCAATATAATCGGACCATCTTGTTGGAGCTTCTAGGTAGATGCTTGACGGTTCGATGTAGGTAATAGATAACATTGTATATAGGCACTATGCTTGAAGGAGGGAATTTATATACCTTAGTAAGTAGTGCACGCACTAATTATATCAAGCATGCGCCACAGCGGATGCATTAACTTTTCCTTTCAGTTCCAAACGTAGAGACAATTCTTTTTACTGTCGAATTCTTTGGTAGAGACAGTTTTCTCTTGCGAAAATTTCACATCAAATAGTTCATACTATTATGGGAATTATTAAGGTCAACTTCCTATGCTTTTAAGTGTACTTACCTACATTAAAATTTATAAGACGTACCTATCTACTATAGCATCAAACCTATTATGGAACTTACCTAGATTCTTTTGTAAGTATGTAGGTAGGAAATTACCTAGTAAACATTTTATATTCCCACAACGTCTTTAAACCATTAGATACTGTCTTTAAAACGTTAGTTGAGCGCCTAATATATTCAGACTTCAAAGAGCCCTAAATGGGGTTCTCCTTTGAGCAGTAAACCTTGATGATTTCAAATGTTTCGCACACCTGCGCAATCTGTTCCAAGGAGTCCTGTCAATTCAAGAAACAAACAGTACATGGACAGTAAACTGGGGTAATTTATCTTGGAATTAATCAAGGAGAATGAATTCCAGAGGCGTCAGTGGGAACCAATCAATTAGACGCGCCCTCCCCGCGGCAGTGGACGTCTCCCCTCGGACTTTTGGATGCGAATGAGGCTGTATTGACCCATTTCAGAACGTCGTTCCAATCTTATTTTTTAAAACCACACAACTGCTACGAAGGGAGGGTTATTTAGAGTTTTTTTTAGTCTTAAGTGCACACCGGGACGCTCTGGGCGACGTCGCCGGCCACGTATCCAAACAATTTGTATTGACTGGCGACGTCGCCAGTCCGTCGCCTCGCCAGGTATGTTACCTCCCATACATTTCAATACGAATAGTTGGCCACGTCGCCATGGCTAACCGGTGTGGTATGGCCCTAAGTCTTTTCCGTGTGGCCTGTCATCGTATGGGCTAATTAAAAAAATACCTTTCTGGAACCCCGATTTCGGAAATTATATTTTTTTTTAACTTTAGAACAATACGATGGAGTAACTAAGCGTTCAAAGAGAAACAATTAAGCAAGTAAAGCCTCTATAAATCTTTACAAAGCTGTCCGAAGCACTCGAGTAAACATCTTCATTTGTCACTTGGGAACAAGATTTTGCCTCAAAACTAAATCTCAAAATCTTGTTAGAGTCGAAGCTAATGGAGTTGCCTTTTATTTTCACTTTGACCGGTACTGTTTCTATTTTTCATTAAGCAAAGTACAATTAACAGAAGGTGTGAAGGCTTTCTAGTAAACGAGTGTTTACGGTAGAGGTAGACAACGGAGATTTTGTGGGAATTAATTGTTGGGTCTTGTCGTCGTTTTTGGAAACTCAAGATCAACGGTCGGCAACAGGCGGACCGCGGTCCGTTTCCGGACCGCGAAAGGTCGTACCTCGGACCGCCAAATATTGTAATGTATTGTATACCAACTATAAATTAATACGTAGATCGAAATTAACGGACGCTCACCTAGAAGACACACTTCGAATTCGCTGTTCTTCTCGAGAACCAAACTATAAAAAAGTGGCTCAAGACCGTCGGTGCAGTTTCTCACATTAATTTTAGGTCTTGTTTTTTATAATTCGGAATTTTATTTGAAACCATACATTTTTTTCTGGACCTCGTTAAAATTTTCCCACAGTATCCGGACCCCACCTAAAACTACTTGCCGACCCCTGCTCTAGATCTTACCTTACAGGAGTTAGTTATCTATAACAATGTTCACCCACTACACTAGCAAGTTTTTAAAATATAGAGTATTACCGATTTGAAGAGTGGAAAATGTTCAGCTAATTATGTCGCTAACCGTAATTACCTATTACAGAAAAAAAAATAAGTAGGTATGTAACACAAAAAATCTATGTAACAATTTGTCATGTCCGGTGACACTTTCACTGGCGGCACGACACCCTCCATTGTATACGTGAGGTCGTACTAATAGGTAATTACCTAATAATGACAGTATTTTAGATTTCCCTTTTTACCTTAACTGTGCGACGATCGAAAAAACAAATCATGGGTGAAAATTCAAAGGAAAAGTTCGCAATTATAGTTGCGTAACGTCTTTACATTATAAGACGATAACACGTTTTCCATAAATTTTACGATTGTTTTTAAAATGTATAGAATCAACGTTGTCGTCTTTATAATGTGAACGTAGCGCAAAACGTTACATTTCCTTTTACTCGTCGGTCCAGTTGACCGGATATTGCGACAATCCTTTTAAAGAATGCAGTACAACCTTGCACTGAATTAAAAAGACAAAATTATAAGTAAATTCGTTGGATAAACAAATTAAGTATAGGTCTGTACGACCTTGTTATTTGGAAATGTATGCAATATGAACGTTTGAATAATTTACGATGAAGACCATACCTAATGTATCTTTAAGTAGTCTTTGTACATTGATGTATTATTATAGCAGATATGGTACCTTCTAACATGGCAATCACAAACTTGTGCTCAGCGCACCACTACATGCAGCGAAATTCAAACATCTGATTGCACTCAAAATTTGACAATTAACTTATTAACTACGTATAAGAAGGCATTATTCACCAGAAGATGAGCGGTATTGGCAACACTAAACCGTATTGCCCCCTAGCCAAGTGACTTCGTCTATAAGCGTTTCTACAAATTGCTAAGCTTAAATGTATGGAAATGACATTACAAGTCGATAAGTAGATCACGTGACTTATGTCATTTCCATACATGAAACGTAGCCATTTGTAGAAACGCTTGTTGACGAAGCCACTTGGCTAGGGGGGCTGGCATACATTATTTTCCGCTAGCGACTAAGTCGTACTATATCCATAGACTCCGATAAGTAGGACTAATAATTTTGGTGAGTCACGTGTCTCCCTCTTTTTTGGTAATGTCTTTACCTATTTATGAATATTCGGAATGAACTGGTTGGTAATAATAGAGTCGTTCCACTCTACTACGTATATAAACAACTAGCTGTGCCGGCGACTTCGTACTGTTATATATGGTTTATGTATATAGAAGTGCTGGGTCTGTGGTCGGCTTTGCAGAGTCAGCATTTCAGATAGTTCTTTAGATTCACATAGTACTTTGGTTTGATGGACAAGTCAGTTCGATTCCATCCTCCGTCGGAGACACTTGCCCCAAATTAAATAGTTTTAATCTTTTTAAAATAAATATTGACCTTGTAAAAGTAAATTTAGTTTTTTTTAAAAACGGCTTTCGCAAAATCCGTATAACAAATTGGTGGCAGCGGTGGGATACAATTCAGCCGTATCCCCGGTTCGTCTCCGTGAACCGTGTCCGTGTCCGTGAACTTTCTACGGGAGTTAAGTGTCTACCTACTGTCGAACTCAGTCAATCTTCGTGTGTCCCTGTAATCTCCGTGTCCGTCGTGTCCCTGAAATCTCCGTGTCCGTGTTCGTCGTGTCCCTGAAATCTCCGTGTCCGTGTTCGTCGTGTCCCTGTAATCTCCGTGTCCGTGTTCTTCGTGTGTCCCTGTAATCTCCGTGTCCGTGTTCTTCGTGTCCCGGAAATATCCGTGTCCGTGTTCTTCGTGTGTGCCTGTAATCTCCGTGTCCGTGTTCTTCGTGTCCCGGAAATCTCCGTGTCCGTGTTCTTCGTGTTCCTGAAAGAGCCAGTTACCTGAAAGAAAAGGTGATTGGACCAGCATGTTCCCGTACGTCTTCTGCGCATTCCTGTAAGTGATTTTGTTTTCCAAATAACCCTCAAGTGATAGTGCAAGGCCAATCCTTTTTTTAAAATCAAAGTGAGTGTATCAAGTGAAAACATTAATTTTAATAACCATTCCGATTACTTTAAATCTAAATTTAGTCACTACAATTGTTTTATCATAACTTTCCCATAGCTATTGTGTCTCATATTTACATTGTAAGTCAATTCTTAGAATCAGCGTGGGCGCTCATCGCATTCACGCTTATCAGCACGGTAGCGGTAACTTGGTTGGCCGCCTTTTACACCGTATCGTAATTTAAATTGTTATTTACTTGTTTTAATATTTTATATAGCCATGTCTACCAAAGAAAAAGTAAAACAAGAGGAAGTGGAAGTCCAAATTAGTACATTGTTTAAATTTATAAAATCTTTTGATGGTTCACGCGAGAAATTAAACTCATATGTGACTCATTGTGATAATGCCATAAATTTAGCCTCTGAAAGTCAAAAATCTATTTTATTTAAATATATTCTCTCTCAATTAGATGGTAAAGCTGAAACTGCTTGTTCAATCAAGGAGTTTGATTCGTGGGAACAATTGCGTGAGTTCTTGAAAACTCAATTTGGAGAGAGGAAACATTATACCCATTTATTGGCGGATTTGCAAGAATGCCGGCAACAAACAACCGAACCGGTTACTCAATTTGCTTTACGCGTCGAAACCTGCCTTTCAAAATTATTAACTGAAGTGACCTTGTCCAATAAGAAAAAGACCGAATTAGTTGGCCGTACAGCAGCAATGGAAGACCTCGCTCTTCACACCTTCTTACTTGGCCTTAGGCCCAACATATCCAACTTAGTCCGTGGTAAAAACCCCTCAAACCTTAATGAAGCCGTTAACCTAGCTATATCGGAAGAGAAAATCCTAAATCTGCTGTATAAACGCAATTCCCAATCTAATAATACTCCAATGCCTCAACGCCCCGTTCAAAAACCCCAATATACCTTTAGACCTGCAATTCATAACGTAAATACTAAGCCCCAGATGCCAAGACAAGTAGACCCAAATACTGAAATCCCTGTTTGCCGATATTGTAAAACCCCAGGTCATACCCTTAACGTCTGTAAGAAACGTGAATATAACAATAACCGATTTAATGTTCCGCAAACATCTCAGTTCCAACAACGCCCAAATGCAGGATACACAAATCCCAGACCCGTTCGTGTTAACTGCGTAGCCAACGACGATGACAATGACTATTATGATCCTGAGACAGAACCATATTACAGTGAGGACAACCCTCAACACCCCGACGACGAGCAACCCAATGACGATAATTTAAACGAATAATGGGCTCACGGAGGTGTCTCGTGAGACCCAAACCACAACCTTTAGCACAACCCATAAATTATAACGACACCCTTTCGATACCCAAGGACCACACAGGTAACCAGCCCCAAGCAAGCGTCCATCCTTCTAAATCCAAGGACCACACGGGTAACCAGCCCCAAGCAAGCGTCCATACTTCTAAATCCAAGGACCACACGGGTAACCAGCCCCAAGCAAGTGTCCATACTTCCAAATCCAAGGACCACACGGGTAGCCAGCCCCAAGCAAGTGTCCAAAATAACTCAAGATCCAAAAATGTCCATCAAAAGCCTTCTAATAGCCAAGAAAAAGAATCATACGTATTCCCAAATCAAATCATGACCGAAAATAAAGTATATGAAATATTATGTAAACCAACTAAAGTATCCTTACCTCATGTCCTTGTTCAAACATCCGTATCCGATAGACCACTTACCCTACTCGTCGATACTGGTTCTTCGGTTTGTCTTATCCGAAAGTCAGCCATCCGATCACTCTCCAACCTGAAACTAAATAAAAATAACATAATTAAATTAAAAGGCATAGATAATTGCGAAGAAACTGTATCAACCCTCGGTAACCTTGATATGAACCTCATATTCGGTAGGGAATCAATCCCCTTTTTATTTCATGTAGTAGAAAAGATCCATCTTACCTATGACGGCATAATAGGAAATGATTTACTTACCCGTTTCCAGTGTTCCATTGATTATAACCGGCAAGTCCTTAACCTAGGAAAAAATAAAATAAAACTTAATTTTACTGACCCAATTTACCAGATTCCGCCTCGTTCCGAAATCACGGTAGAATGCTCAGTCATTAACCCTGAAATAAAAGAAGGTCTCATAGTTGACCAACACATCAGTGAGACACTCTTCATTGCAAATTGCTTAGTTAAAGTAAAGACTAATAATAGAGTTAATCTCACAGTTTTAAACACGTCCGAAAATCCTATCTCCTTGAACTCGAATCTCCAACTTACCTTACACCCAGTCGACCATGACTCTCTTCACATAACCCAATCAAACCAATCCTGTTTGAGCAGAACTCAAGAAACCCTTAAACTACTCCGTGTCTCGCATCTAAATCCTGAAGAATCCGAAGCTCTTTATGAAGTATGTTCTAAATACTCCGACATTTTCCATCTACCTGGTGACCAACTTACCTCAACTGACGCTATCCAACATGAAATCCGTATGACCTCTGAACAACCCATCAATGTCAAGTCGTATCGCTTTCCTGAAATTCACAAACAAGAAGTTAACTCCCAAATTCAGTAAATGTTAGATCAGAAAATCATTCAGCCATCTATATCACCCTGGTCTTCTCCAATCTGGATTGTCCCAAAAAAGATCGACGCTTCCGGTCAAAATAAGTGGCGAATCGTCATAGACTATAGGAAGTTAAACGATAACACAATTGGCGAAACATACCCAATTCCAAACATTGTTGAAATCCTTGATCAACTAGGGAACTGCAAGTACTTCTCAACCCTTGACCTTGCCTCAGGGTTCCATCAAATTAAAATGACTCCTAATGATTCCTGTAAAACTGCTTTCAGTGTGCCTCAAGGACATTTCGAATTTACCAGAATGCCATTCGGCCTGAAAAATGCACCATCAACCTTTCAACGTCTCATGAATAATGTCCTTACTGGTCTGCAAGGAGACCGATGTTTCGTTTATTTAGACGACATCGTTATCTACTCCCATGACTTAAACTGTCATATCCAGAACTTGACTGCAGTTTTCCAAAAACTCCGCTCCTTTAACCTAAAATTACAACCCGATAAATGCGAATTCCTGCGCAAAGAAGTAGGGTACCTTGGACACGTCATCACCGAAAATGGTTTAAAACCAGACCCTAACAAAATTAAAGCTGTCCAACAATTCCCAATCCCAAAGTGCCCAAAAGATATAAAATCCTTTTTAGGCCTTATATCCTACTACAGGCGCTTTATTCCGGAGTTGTCAAAAACATCCAAACCTCTCACATCTCTCTTGAAGAAGGACATCCCTTTTGTTTGGACCAATGAACAGCAGTTGGCCTTTGAAAATCTAAAAGGTAAACTCATAACCGCTCCTGTCCTCATTTATCCCGACTTTACAAAACCATTTGCACTCACCTGTGACGCATCCAATTACGCAATCTCCGCCATACTCTCCCAAGGTCCCGTTGGTCGAGATCACCCTGTTGCCTATGCGTCCAGAACCCTAAATAAAAATGAAATCAACTACAGTACAACTGAAAAAGAATTATTGGCCATAGTCTGGGGTTGTAAAACCTTTAGGCCTTATTTGTTTGGTCGCAAATTCACCATCATAACTGATCACCGACCTTTAAAATGGCTTTTTAACCATACAGACCCAAGTAGCAAACTCCAACGTTGGCGTCTTCAACTCGAAGAATTTGAATACGAGATCGTATACCGAAAAGGCAAATTAAATTCAGCAGCCGATGCTCTCTCTCGCTACCCCGTCAATCCTGTTCAGCTTGAGAACCCCGAAGATGATTTAACAGATCTTGGTGGTCTAGACTTCAGCCCTTTTAACGCTGATATTGCTGATTTTACTCCCTTAAGTCCTCCAAGTCTAAATGATCTCCCTGATCCTATTTCATTGCCTCCAACTGTGGAACTAGCTCCTGAAATTCAAAACGATCCTCCACCTTCCACGAGTGGCCAAGCCCCAGTCTTGCGATATCCAAACACCGAAATTAATCCTCAAATTCAAAGCTTACCTGACCTCGCCGATACATACACAAAATTCCTGAAGACATTTTCTACAAGACAATATGACACTGACATCATCGAACATAACGATAGTTTATTAAAAAGCCAAAATAAAACTTTTATTATTCCTACCTCCCTCGATTTTGATGAATCTGTTCCATATGTCCAAGAAATTCTATCTAATTCATTGGACCCCGAACCATTCATCGACTCAGAAAGGACATTACACTCATACAAACCCCTCTCACACAATGATAAAATTTATTATTTTTTATTTACTAAGGTACATCATTTTGATGACTGTAGTTATAGTGATATATTTGAGTCTCTAAAAAATCTCCGAGATCATCTAATATCTGCAGGCGATCCCATAGAAAAATTAAGTATAACGGATTTTAAAAACCCTTTTGACAGACACACATATATGAGGATCTATAATATACTAGCCCATTTATTCCATAACACCAAAATTCAAAT
This sequence comes from Drymonia ruficornis, assembly GCA_947859195.1. NCBI lineage: Eukaryota > Metazoa > Arthropoda > Insecta > Lepidoptera > Notodontidae > Drymonia > Drymonia ruficornis. The sequence continues at coordinate 5,716,597 of OX401904.1, forward strand.
TCATATTTACCGTAATAAAATATATTATCCCAGTCCTAGTGAAGCTCTCAAAATTCTCAAAGAAAATCACGATATCCCAATTGCAGGGCACCTCGGGTCTAACCGAATGTTTAATAAAATTAGAGAGCAATATTACTGGAAAAGCATGCGTAGCGATATTGAAAATTATGTAAAAAAATGTACACAATGCCAGACAAACAAAGCTTTACGGAAGGTAAATAGAGCACCCATGCAAATTACCAGTACTTCTGTTACCCCTTTTGAAAGACTATCCCTGGATATAGTCGGCCCTCTTCCCGAAGCAGGCCCAGGTAAATTGAAATATATACTCACCCTTCAAGATGATTTAACAAAATTTTCTATAGCCTACCCTACTAAAAACGCTACTGCCGAGGAAAGCAGTGAGTGCCTTGTTCATTTCATATCTTTGTTTGGCATCCCTAAATCAATTTTAACCGACCAAGGCACCAACTTTACCGCTGAACTATTTAAACAAACCTGTTCCTTCTTGAAAATCAAGCAGCTCTGGTCCTCTCCTTATCATCCCCAAACACAAGGTGCACTAGAGCGCAGCCATTCAACCCTAAAAGAATACCTAAAGTCTTATGTCTGTGAGAATCAAGACAACTGGCCCAAATATGTATATACAGCAATGTTAGCATATAACACAGCTATACATACCACAACCAACTTTACACCTTACGAGCTGATTTTCGGTCATAAACCGTTTATACCAAATTCTATATACGATCCTGCACCAAACGCTACTTACCCGGACTATGTCAAAATGTTACAACACCGATTCAAATACACTAGAGACAAAGCAGTTGAAAATATTCGCAAATCAAAAGAGTCTTCCAAGGCTTATTATGACACTCACACACGTCCAGTGAAATACAAGATCGGCGACTACGTTTATTTAAAAAATCATGTCAGAATGCGTAAGGCCTTATCATCAATCTGGAAAGGCCCGTACAAGGTTGTGAAAATAAATGGCAGAAACAGCCTTACTCTATTAATAAATAGACGCCACGTGACTCATCACTTTGATGAAGTCAAGCTCGCGCGGCAACAAGATTCTTAAGATTTAATCAATTAAGTTTAATTTTTATTAGATAATAATTAGATACTTTAATGTTCTATTACAGTTCCCTGTCCTTGGCACAGGAAAACTTCATACAGCCTGCAGTGAATAAACCTGGCATTTACTTTGACCCTATGGGCTCCCTAAAAATAATAGACGGCTATCTTAGTGTAATAATTCCTATTGACATTTCGTTTATACAACCACACATTATAAATCTGAACGGTGTGATAGGCACCTCCAAGTATTTGTGTAAACAAAGTAACGTCTTTAGCGATATCGAATGTCTCAACATGCTCCAACCTCTTTCAGTTCGGTATCAAGATATAATTCGTGATTTTGAATCAATTTCCCACCTAATAGAAATTAGATCCAGAAGGTCAGCCTGGTTTGGTGGCGTTGGTACCTTATTTAAACATTTGTTTGGAGTAATGGATGAAGACGACGCTATAAAGTACAGTAATGCTATAAAAGCTATCGAAAACGATAAAACTAAATTGTCAAAATTAGTTAAAGAAAATATTCTCATCACCACTTCAACACTTTCTTCCATAAAGGATGTTGTGCACAAAATTAATATGAATGAACAACAATTGAATACCGCTGTTGAAACCTTATCTCTTAATCAAAAGAATTTGACTTTGTTATCAGATAGTTTATTACTAAGATCAAAAATGAATGAAATAATTAACATGTTAGAAAGTAGTTTGTTAACTTTATCGTTTAAATTAGAAGATATTATAAATGGAATTATGTTTAGTAAATCGCATATTTTATATCCTTCTATTATTACCCCGAAGCAATTGTTTTCCGAATTAGTAGAGAACTACAGATTTCTGGAAGATTATCGTCAAATTCCTGTAAGTTTGTCGCTAGAAAACATATACCTGTTAATGAACATATCCGAAATCGCTAGTTACTATAGTGATAATAAAATTGTGTTTGTTCTTAAAATACCTCTTGTAACTTCGAAGGATTTTAATTTGTATCACTGCATTCCATTTCCGGTTGCAATAGTAAATAGCACATACTCTACCATAGTTCCTTCTACTAAGTACATAGGTATAACTAGAGATAGGTCTTTCTATTGTAAGTTAGATAGTCTAAATAGCTGTAAGACAATATACAATTTATATTACATATGTGAAACTTTGGACGTATATTCTAGTTCCGCAACTCCGATCTGTGAATCGGAAATAATTTCTAAAGCCTTGACCACTGTGCCTCATCAATGTGAAACTAAATTTCTTCAAGGAAATCTAGAAATTTGGCAAAGAATAACTAATAATAAATGGATATACGTAATAAATAAACCATCTAGATTATCTATAGATTGTCACAATACAAGTAGTACCGAAATTACCATTTTAGGCACAGGAATAATGAACCTTCCGATACAGTGTATTGCTTATTATAAAGATTCAAGGTTAACACCAAAATATACAAAAATAATTAAACTTCAACAAATCTTCTTGAACTTCGACTTGTTAAATGATTCGTGTTGTAATCTTGAAAAGATCCTGAAATCTAAAACAAATATCCCAACCTTAAATTTAAAAAGCATTAACCTTGATTCTATTATATCAGAGCAAAATAAAGCAACAAGCCAAATTGTAAAAGACCTTGATAGTGTCATTGAAAAGCCACACATTGTCTTATATGGCGAATATTATTCTTATACGACAATTATAGTTACTATTATAGTTATAATTTTAATTTCTCTTATTTTATATAAACATATAAAATCGGGCACATGTCACCGACTCCTGAATAAACATAACAAAGGCAAGCTTGAAATTGAACAAATAGAAGAACTATCAGAAATAGCCCTTGATTCTCCTAGAGTTTCAGCACCTAAAATCCGAACATCCCTTACATAAACTTCACCCTTCAGGTATAAGTTTAGTCTTAGCCCGGGGGCTGTTATATATGGTTTATGTATATAGAAGTGCTGGGTCTGTGGTCGGCTTTGCAGAGTCAGCATTTCAGATAGTTCTTTAGATTCACATAGTACTTTGGTTTGATGGACAAGTCAGTTCGATTCCATCCTCCGTCGGAGACACTTGCCCCAAATTAAATAGTTTTAATCTTTTTAAAATAAATATTGACCTTGTAAAAGTAAATTTAGTTTTTTTTAAAAACGGCTTTCGCAAAATCCGTATAACAGTACGCGTAAATTAAAAAAATATATATTTGAAATGTTTTTTTTGCGCGGAACCCTAATCGTGTTTCTTAAATAAAAGTAGCCTAAGTTACTCCTTATAACATCAGCTATCTGCCATTGAAAGTCTCGTCAAAATCGGTCAGCCGTTTCATAGATTAGCCGGAACAAACATCCAGACAGACATAAAGGCATCTAGTAAAAAGCTGAACAGCCACTTCAATTTTATTTATTTGTACATATACCTCTAGATAAATAGTGCCCATTTGATAAAGTCAGTTAAACTAGTAATTTAACCCTTATTGGTCCCTTTGTCCGGTCCAATATTGTGTCGAACCGCAATTGGGTATATAATTTGGATTTGTTTAGACCTAATTTCTAGACAGGCTGTTGATTGAGGTCCTCTCCAAACTGAAATGTTAATTACGCTACCTTCTAAAGTTGCCTAAATGATAAGTACCCATTTATTAGCTAAGCCACTGTTAATTATCTTTTATCCTAATATCACCAAATTTACGGCGAATTAATCTTCCGTTAGCGACATTTTTCCGCGTTCCTAAACAATTTATGCGGTTATTATGGTAATCTATGACCCATTTACATCACATCTGTTTTTTATTATGTGTCCACCATATAATTGTGTCATCGCTTTTCTTTAATACCTAACACCAACAGCGCGTCAGGAAGCATGAGTTGTTCGCCGTCCCCGCTTGTCCCGTATCTCGAGCTAATGCTATGGGTTCCTCCATTAGCGGCGCCATCATATAACGGCCGCATTAGAACATTGGCTACGTAAACAGGTAGCGGTCTAGGAAACCGCGCCATTTTGTTTACCGTTATATGACGTGATGGCCGTTATATGACGGCGCCGCTATTGGAGGAACTCAGCGCTTAAGTCCCCTGTACCGGGCACCCTCTTAACGCTTAACGGGCTCTTGGATAAGGACGCAAGCATTGATTATATGGAGTCGATGTTTGCTTCCAATTTTCTATGGGGTTTTTTTTATAGGATTGCGGTGGCATTAAGCGTACGGCCCGCCTGATGTAAAGCAGTTACCGTAGCCTATAGATGCTTACAATACCAAAGGCATTGCCGACCTGAAGGGGCTTTCGGCTCTCTCACTCATCGTACGAAACGCAGCTGTAATAGCTGGTTTACGTCGCTTACAGTGAATTGACTACAGCTTGACTCTACCTTATCAGTGAGCTTATAACTATTATTATTAGCTCATTCGGGACAACAAACTTTTCTATTAGTACTCACATATTCTTAACCTATAGTTAATCTTCTAGTCTGTGCTTATCCAAGTGTACTTAGATACGTTAGAGCGCAGTGACGCTTGTAAGTTCGTCTAACGTCGTCGGCGCTCACTCATCATTCTTTATTAATGTTGAAGGCACCCTAACTTGGATAAGGTTGGCTAATTCCAAATAAAGATAAGGTACCTAGTAGCACCTATAAGTATTCTATAAGTAGAAGTATTAGTATTCTGTAAGTATTAGTAGTATTGTACCTGGATAATTTATACTAGCTTGCTGATGGCGAGACAGCCCGGCGGAGTATTCTGAAAATTCCTTAAACGCGTTGTAGTGGATCTGACTTGCTTGGATTTATTGCATTGCTGTTCATACGCTGATTGTTTTGCATTCTTATCTATAGAATTGGAAATGGAAAATAAATTAGAGAAAGACCCAACGAGCCTGTTAAGTCCAAAGTTATCATTTCAAGATTCTTAATGTTATTTATATAACGGTATAGGTCAGGATATCTTCTTCTTGCGGTTTCTATCCACTACGGCGCCGAGTCGCTTAGCCATTGAACTGCCACTGTAGCGTTTTACTATTCTGAACGACCAATCAGTAGGTCGGTCACAATAGCAAAACGCTACAGTGGCAGTTCAATGGCTAAGCGACTTCGCGCCGTTGACTGTTAGCTCCGCATATTCATCTTTATTAGGTACTTGCCATGCAAAATGCCAGGCCATGCACTATCGATGCCGGCCCACTCCCAAATATTGCGGAGCCACGATTTCTTTCTTCTTCTAACGCGTTGGTTCCCTTTGATCTTTCCCATCATAATAAGTTGGATAGTATCGCTCAGTTTCGCAAATAAAAAAACATAATCATTTAGAGTGTCAGCCCTAGCAGTTGATATAACGTAGACGGTCTCCACAACATGTCATAAGACCAAATATAGTATCGCGATAAGTTATTCAACGAAGCGTAATACGGGTGTCGTCTGGATTATAATTTCTTCTCATGGCTTATTTCTTCAGGTTGGTACCAATTTCAGGTGGTTAGCTTACTACATTTTAATATACAGCTGTTTCTATGCGATTTTTATATAAATTTGTAGGTTAACATGAGACTAAAGGTAGAGGTAATGAGCAGGTAAAGCGAGTAGGTACCCTAGTCAATAGGTGCGTCCACAAGCCCTGAGCATCCGCGCCTGAACAATCAGTTATGACGTTATATCTACGTGGTGAAATTGAATGTTCGTGTGCGTCGCTGGCACATTTAGACGCTGCTATTGCAGTCGATGAAGGTAGTGTTCTAAATTCAAATTGGATCAATACTACGCACACAAAGATGATATTAACTTCGAAATGCCTCGCGTGTGTGTGTATGCCTGACATCAAACCTATGCTGGTTTACCTATAGAGGGGAGCCCATGATGCTAACTGTGGATTTACTCCAGCGTCGCGGAAACCTATTAGATTTGGTAGATTAGATGATAGGAAGAATAAATGGTTCTAGATGTTTCCACTTTCAGCGGTGGGGGAAGCGTCTACATATGTATTTCAAATTTGTAAAAAAACACAATGACATGGAAATACTCAAGCGTGTTAGATATTCAGAGGGGGTGGTTAGTGAAACTTACAGATGCTCCCATTTCTTAGACTGACGATCAAATTAGAAAATATGACACTTTTGACAGTTCTTAGCTAGTAATGAATCCCCCTTATCTTAATATGACGAGTTGGAGTATTTTAAGATGGTCTATTTTTTTATTCCCTTGAGCGTACCCCCCGATAATAAGGGCTCATATTGGTTGGAGGTTCTTACAAATATGTAAGGTACTTCCCTTATCTTAATCTGACGAGCTTGAGTAAATCCAGAAAACCCTTCTACGGCTCCCCATCTACTACAGTAGGTTGACGAAAAGAGTGTCTAGTGTCTACTATAAAATAAACAATACTCCGTTCTATCGCGTCGTCCAGAAGTAGTCTTTCCTCAATATCATTATTCGCGTAACGGAATGTAGCGTGCGGTATCATTACATTACTGAACTACTTCCCAGCTATTTAGACAGATTTATATAGCTTTCCACTAGGTTTCGTTTTCAGTTAACTTATATGCAGTGTGTCGTGTTGCTATGTGTCATTTCGGTTTTAGAACTGATCAGCAGTTACGGAATGATGCTCCCGGGAAATAGCTTGCGTGTGCATAGTGGAAATTTACATATCACTTCGAGGCAGACGATAGATTTCTTTTTATCTCGTACCTACCTATGAGAATAGTAGAATCTTTTCACCGTGATATTCTGTCCTTGTCAAATTAAGCGAGGCAAAGCTGCCTCGCGCGGCATACGAGTCGTCTGGACACAGAAAATTTATTTTCTATCATCCTACCTACATTAACAATTAATGGACTTCGCGGAAACATCGATCATGCCTCATAACACTTCCCTCGAGGAACTGTGAGGTAACTTCACCGCACCGCGAGTCTCATTACGTTACCCACCCATTCATACATTATGTCCATTCAATACGCTGTTCTAAGTTTCCAAGTCTTAAACTTGCATAACTGACCACGTAATTTGACCATTGTAAGCGAAGTTGTTAAGTAGATTGGCTGGAACATTTTTATTGGCTGGTTTAGTGGGCTTAGGTAATAGCTGCGTCCACAAGGCACGAGCAGCAGCGCCCAAGCATTCATTTATATGTCTATAGTACGTTTTTTTTATACTTGTCCTATTTGGTAAGCAAAGATGGCGTCCAGCGGGGCGATTGCGTAACTTTTTGTCAATGTTTCAATTGGTTTCGTATATAATTGACACAGGATGAACGAAACCAATTGAAACATTGACAAAAAAGTTACGCAATCGCCCCGCTGGACGCCATCTTTGCTTACCAAATAGGACAAGTATAAAAAAACGTACTATACGTGGTAAGACATCAAAACTATTTGCTCGGGTGCGCGCCGACGCTCGGCACATGAAGACGCGCCTGCGTCTCTAATACAGATATGCCGACACATTTATTGAGATTTTTATCCAGTTTACAATGGGTATACAAAGCATTTCTGGGTACAAAAGTGATTTGTAATGCCATTGTAAGTCCATCATAACATTCTATACATTTGGGGGTTAGGCTATAATTTTAACTTTAGGACGATACAAAAATTGCTATGAAATGTATGGGAATATATGGGCTTGTTTTGTGCTTGTTTAATGAATTTTCAGACACAGAGGACTAATCACTCCACTTCGAATGGCATCTGTTTCAATTGGCTCTATTGAATGTAGAGTTGAATCTAAATTTGATTGCCTTTGAACTTTTGATTAAATGGTTTATATCTAGCAAAGTATAACAAAATTTGTACGCTATGCACTTACTAGAGACATTTTGGATTGTAACTACTTACAGAGTAAACTTAACTTTTTATTTCTTTATTTAATAGCTACTTCCAGAAGTGTCACATGCCGCGCGAGGAAAATTTTCCTCGCGATGTTTGACTTGCCTCACGTGAGGCAAATGCGCGCCCTGCCTCACCTGAGCACTCACATTTGCGTCGCCTAGTTTGGCAGTCGTGAGACAGAACGATGTCAAACGTGTCAAATTGATTGATCGGGTATACTTTTCCCTGTCTAGAGTGTCAGTTGCCTCGCCATTTGCCTCGCGCGGCATGCGACTGAGGCAAACGTCGTGCTTCACGAGGCATGTGGGTGAGCAGCCTCGCGCGGCATGTGCATGTTGTAGACACGCCTAATAACACAAAATTAACAATAAGTCAAGACAATTAACCACAAACCTACAAAACATACTTACATATAATGCATTTAGTAAAAACCAGTTATTTTGTTTTTAACAGACACAAAAAAAATATTTATTTGCATGAATAAAAGCCAATTATGTATGTACACATAAACTAAGCTAACTAAGAGTAAAATAAAGAATAAGAAATAGGAACAATATTATACAAAAGGACCAAAAGTGCCCAGAAGGCTAGCCTTGGGGACACCGCAGACTTGCTACTTTTTGCATCGGCGATCGGCGATTTAGTCGCTTTTAGCATCGGAGCAGTCGCTCCGTCCGACCGCAGATAGTCGCCAAAACGCGATGCAGTCGCAAAATCGCCGATCGCCGATGCAAAAAGTAGCAAGTCTGCGGTGGCCCTATTTCCGCGTTGTATAGCGCCGCTGCGCGAAATAAAGGCCAGCCCGCCGGTCACGTGCAATAGCAAGTCTATCACTGTATTGAAATCGATGCCACTTAACATAAACATTATCTCATTTATTTTCCCACAAACGGGTCACAATACCGCGGTATTGCCATAGCTGAACAGAAACCGGTCGCCGGCAGTGTGTTAGTCACGACTAGACCCGACATGCCTGACCCCAGTCCCTCTATTGTCTTAAACCAAACGGTTTGATACAAAATTGCTTTGAATTTCACCTCTAAACATGCCAAACTTGGATTTTTTGAATAGCATGGACTATGCGGGCCAAACACGACTATTGTCACGAATTATGGCGCACCGGGTTACTATCTCTTTCTTTAATTCATAGGAGAGAATGAATAACAACGAATTATGTCACATTCTGTCTTGTCGCAACCACTTGTGCTAGACAGATTCCATGTTTTGAATTTGGAATATTGAGCTTGGCTTTTTGAACCTCAGCCACCCTCGGCTCCATCCTCAGTAGTTCTGAATAAAAATAATCAGATTAAATAAATAAAAATAAATATCACCAAACACACAGACATTTTCTCTATTTGAAATCTTAGTTCCCTTTTGGCCACCAGGCCTGTTAGGTTTGTGGGACTATGAGGATCTTTAAGCGATCTTTTTGGAATAGTGTTCGTGAATTTTACATAATGTATCGGAATACCGTCAAAGCGGTCGTTTCTCTTATCATGGAACTGTCCATTTACGTAAATACTAAGTATTTTTATTCGTTCAAGCATAATACAAAAGTATTTCGAAGCAATACAGGCGAGACAGTTTATTGCTAATACCAGTATTAGGTTAAAGGTAGACAACCTCGGAGAGTAGATCCTATATCTGGGGGGTTACTTTGAAAAACGAAACGAAAGCTTCGGCTGACGGATCGTCCGAAGTACGGATTCGATGATCGTGATTTGACGTTTCTTCTTTCGTGGATCCTACTCTGAAAGTTATTTGACATTTACGATTTCAGCGTTTGACATGGTTTTGATCGTAAATCGCATCCGTACTTCGTTTATCAAAGTAACCACCCTGAGGTGACAGTGATTTATGCGTGGCAGCGGCGACGGTCTGAAATTATCTCAAAGTATTTGCCAACAGGCTTATAAATTGCCGGATTCGATCGGATAAAGGATAGATTTAAAAAGCAGTCTAAAAATGTGCCCGTTAAAACCGGATAACGGTTACCACCGGATCATCGGATCCCGGTACCGAATTTCTGGAAACCAGTATCGGTACCTAATTACCTGATACCGGTATTTGTGTAGACTAAAAAACCGGTCAAGTGCGTGTCGGACACGCACATAAAGGGCTCCGTACCACCGTTGAATAAAAACGTCAAAGATATCAAGTTTCTTGTATGGGGACCCCCTTTTTTAAATTTTATTTAATTTTTAGTACTTGTTGTAGCGGCAACAGAAATACATATTCTGTGAAAATTTCATCTCTCTACCTATTACGGTTCGGGAGATACAGCCCGCTGACAGACGGACAGACGGACAGCGGAGGCTTATTCATAGAGTTCCGTTGGCACCCTTTGGGTACGGAACCCTAAAAAGCAATGACTTGCAGATAATATATTTTGAATACTTTCCACACAGTTCAATTTTATTTATTACTAACATTTCCATCTATTTATTATGAGAATTAAAGAGGATGAGGCGACTTTTACCGCGGTCCGGAACATCTTCCAGTGAAAGCGGTTTGACCCTCGCCAGACCATCACTTGAAGTGTTAGCACTCGTTAAGTTATTACCTTCGATACTACAGCGATTAGAGATATCCTGTTTTGGATAGGTATAAAAAGGTATTTTGGCGCAGACTTATTTTTTGTAAATTAGAGGCATGCCGTAAAGGCTCTCCGTGCGCCGCGGTGGGTTTCCGGCTTAAATGCCAATGTTGAACCAATCTCAAGAATAACCAACTTAATCTACAATATATTAAAAATGAATAAGCTTTCTTTCTTTAAATCGCATGCGTTCCTAAACCAATCATCCGATTGCGATGAAACTGTTGTTGTGCGCTTGACCGGAAAGTAAAAAAAATATTGAGTGGCATTGCAACGCATGCATCCACAAACAGCTATTTAAAATGACTAAATATAGCTTTTATAAATGTAAAAAATCGATTTTATGAGCCGAGCAAAAGCGCGCAGGAAACAAGATCATAGAAGTATATCTATATATGGACAAATTAATATACGAGATTCCGATGCTCTACATCGATAAAAGATCACAAGTCAGCATCCGATTTCCGGGATTTATTTTAAGGAAAAGACCGATGCTATTCCGATTTTCCCCAGTTCCCCACCCTTTCTGCGTCTGTGTTTTAGGAACGATGACGTCAGCTGTGATCTATAATCGGGGATTAATCTCGAATCCTGTTGGAGAGGGTGTTTCTTGAAAGGAATAATGAATTATATTTCCCCCCGGATGAAAGGGGGTTATATGATTATAATCTTATTTCTTGCTGGCTTAATTCAATTGAAGTGTATATACCGAGCAGCTGTGTTACAAGCATTATCTCGCTCCGGATCGTTCTTGCTCCATTATGTTAACGTGGGCAGAAGTAAAACTTACACCCGTATCTACCTATACTTCTCTGTGTTTACCTCGCGATATTTGTACGCAGCAATTTTTCTTAAAATCGATAAAAGTCGTGACGTTACATTACATTACATTACAATTTTTATTAAATTACTTATTAAGAACTACAAAGCACTTATCATTACTTAAATAATCAGCACTACTTACTTACCTCAATACTATTTTAAGTCTATTAGTTCTCATATCCTCACAAAATCTAGAAATTTTAGTCTAGTAATTTTAGCGGGTTTGAAGTCAGTCAGTTACTATGAAGCCGGACCCTCTGTTTTGTTAGTTCGTGATTTTGACACTAATTTATTACGGAAATAAGTCAAAATTAAAAATTCGATTCCCGAACTTAATGGATTATTTCTTTCGTAGGCACCGGTATTGTAGATACTCTCGTAATAGCAGCCCTGTCTTATGATGACCACGCATTGCTTAAGGTATTGGAGTTATAATCAAAAGTCTCCTTACTACTATCAAATTATGTTTTCAAATTCATTTGAGACTCACTATGGTTACCATGACCGTGACCATAAAAACGAACATGTTTGATTTAGCCATAAACATTCCGCCACAAGGTATTTAATGCTATGAGTCATCATCGGTCATTACTGTTCTAACGATCAAGCGAGAGTTTCAAACTGGTCGCAAATCATCATTACGTGCCAAAACACAAAGCTGACCTTACGAATACTGACACAGTGTTCCGAATCTCACTCCGTCTGCACCGGCGAGCGATAGTAATGTAACAGTTGGTATGGTACACCTTGGAACTGTTCCAAATACTATGATCACTCGTTTCAGTAACTGTTACTTGTGTTTGAGCATGGAGTATTGTTACATATTTCTTTTGATATTAGGCTCAAGTCTATGGCATATCATCTTTAGGAAGTATGGACACTATTTGACCTGTGATTATTGACTGAATTTCTATTTTTTCGCTGGAAAGTTTTATTAGTTATACCTTAATATATAGTTAATATCACGAGTGGATACTATCGTATTATATCGTTATTAGGAATGTACCTATAGGTGTAAATGTGCTATTATTACCTAAAAGTTTCTCGTCGAAGATGAGAGATTTCTAACAACACTGTTATTTAAAACTGTTACTTTATACTTGTGACTGTTATTTGTGGTCGCATCTAAGCCCAGTCTAATGTGAATAATTGCCCATTGTATGAGATACGATGCGGGCGATTAGGAAGTTTACTTTTACTGTGCGTTCCATAGCGGCACGCAATCACTTTCGACTTTCAGCCACGACGTCGCCACTGCGTCTGCGCACGGCACTAGTAATCTTTTTATAATTCGAAATAATTTATTCGAACAGTTGACAAATTCTCGAAAGTAGAAGTAAAGTTTTGAAGTTTCTTAAAACGTGACCTACGATTATTATCTTGTTAAAACTTTGTTGTAAACATACATAATAATAATAGGCATTAAATATTGTACAATTATAGTTTAGGGCATTTTTTTTAATACATAGAGGTAACGTATTAACGTATCACCTCGTGCCAAACAACACAAACTAGTATATATTTTTATTTCTATTCGAAACAAATATTCCTTTCAGAGTATTTTGAATACTCTACGTCGGATAACGCCTTAAATGAGTAAGTAAGTAAGACGCCGTCACAAGTAAGTAAGTAACCATATAAATATTCATTGGTATAATAGCTACGTTCGATGTAATATTGCGAAAATATCCTTTTCGTTAGCGAGTTAATCAAACGGTCCGAATCGAGTTAGTTGATTGCCGGCACAAAATCGAATAACAGTCACATAATACACTTGCGATATCCTCTAACGTTACCTTTACTTTATTACTTTTGTATTCCTTACTTATTTCCTTTATAGAAAGTTATGATTGACTTACACTAGCATTACAAACCACTTTTGTTCCTAAAAATGCTTGGTCTTCTTCTTCTTATATTATGGTTAGTGGCCAACCTGGGTTTCAGAGTTGTTCAAGCCTCCCAAAGGCCTATGACAAGGCTTAGGGCCACCGCAAACATGCCACTTTTAGCATCGGCGATCGGCGATTTTGATGCAGCGTCTCGCTCGTTCTCGCTCGACGCAGCATCGATAAAGTCGCAAAATCGCCGATCGCCGATGCTAAAAGTAGAATATCTGCGGTGGCCCTTAACGAATGCGACAAAAACCGGGACAGACTTTTCGTATTTTTCCCTGGTCTGGGATCACCCCCAGTATATTGTACGGTACCTATAGTACTTTGCTTAGTTTGGGGATCATTACAGTTGGTGTGTTTGTCTGGCGATATTTATTTAATTACAATTCCGGCCATTCATATTTCGCAAGTGATAGTATCACAACAGAATGTAGATGAAGGTTAAACTCGTAATTTCAGGTTTACAAAAAGTTAAAAACACGTTAAACATCTGTTTATTATGCATTTAACGTTCGGTATTATACGCGTGAGAACTAGGCCGTGCCGAGGTAACGTCAGCAAGTTAATTATTAGCAGTAAGATTTAAAAAATATTTTAACCAGGTAGTTTAAGTAGGTGTATGATTTTAACTAAGTTTTGTCTAAAACTTTTGGTTTAAGAGTGAATTTCTCGTATCGTGATTTAACAATTAACTTATTATGCTTCGATCAGTAATAAAAATTCACGATGGATACCTTATTTGGCGGTCAAAAAATAATACTTCTTTGTAGGAAACCAAACGATATTTGCTTTGATTGTTACATCATCCAATCATTGTTTATGTATTATGCTACATTATAAAAATATTAATAGGCATTTCCTTATAACTATTGTGAAGTCACGAAAACGCTAATTCATTAACAATAACTTGTTTTTAGGCAAGTTCCGAAACAATCCAAGAAACAATTGAATATCCACTAATTTTGTTACACAAAGCTATTGCTGCTGTCTGTACGTAAGTGAGAGCATATAGCCTTCACTATGAGAGGACACTGGACACAGCGTGGAATAACCTTGGGTTTACTATCCTTTGAATGTTGTCAGACCAGCAGGACATTCATTTTGTCGACTGTTTTATAAGCTAGGGCTTAAACTAGGGCTTAAAATGAACTAACTACGACAAAAACGACTGCTTACCGCAGTGGTTCGAGTGTAGGCCACTCGGCTCAATGCATCGGGTGGTTGCGGGTTCGATTCCCGGCAGAGGCAAATTTCTGAAACGGCTTTTTCGTAATTTGCCCTGGTCTGGGTGTCACTGGGATCTCCCCCAGTACTCGTAGTACAAGCTTTGCTTAGTTTGGTGCAGGCTAATTATATTAAAAAGTTGATTTTGGTAAGTCCAAGGCTAGAATTGATCTTATATAGGTAGATTCTACTTTTTATTTGTCGTTTGGCATTTCAGTTTTGAATATTCATAAGGTTTTGATTTGTGTTGCATTTTGGCACTGAACTTTTGTTAGATGCATTAGGAATTTAAAATTGCTTCTATCTATAGATATATCTAATCTTCTTCTTATCATATGGTTAGTGGCCAACCTGGTGTCAGAGTTGTTCAAGCCACCCGAAGGCCTCTGACAAGGCTCAACGACTGCTGTCTAGAAGACAACAACCGGGACCGAGTTTATACGTGCTTTCCGAAGCACGGAGCTCAGTTTAAATGCCACTAAACGGTCACCCATCTTTGACTGACCATTACCAAGCGTTGCTCAATCTCTGATCATTTACCGGTCAGTGATTATATTCCCTATGAGCTCATATGTATCTATTGTATATTATAATTTCCCTGCTTAATATTAAGGTAAATATAATAATTTAAGCGTGATCTTACATACTACACAGTACATAAGAGACAGTGTTAATTAAAAGCGGCTTGGAAACATACCTACATATGATCCGATGTTAATTTACGACCATGTAATTAGTACACTTTCCGCAACAAGCTTAATTACGATATAAAAGACTTAACTCATCTTATGACCTCGTGATATAAATAGTTATGTAATGAATTACATGTGTTTTCGTAATGAAGTATGTAACATAGTAGGTAAATTACTTACTAATTACGTATGTACCTATACTTATTTGACTTACCTTTTGCCTTTAATAAAATGTTACTGAAGATTCAGAATGCTTACAGAAGACAGTTCAATTAGTGTCCAGTTAATTGTAAAGGGTGGAGTTAAAAATTAATAGTTGATGCATTAAAATATTATGTGCTCTATTTTCTGACTGTGTGTTTGTGCATACTCGTATGATAGTCATTCCTATTGGTAATGAGCCACATTAGGCTCTCTACACCACTGTTATAACAGACAGCACATCCGCCTTTTTTATTGGAAATTGGGAACATCCGACCGCCAATCAATTTATATTGGGACGCGGCAAACTTAGACCATTCTGGCTATTCGTTCGAGGCGGCAAAAGTAAAGATTGATTGGCACAAAAACTAGCTACTGACTATTCATGTTCGTGTTGATATCCGTTCGGGTACTCGATCTTTTCCTCGTTTCAATCACGTTCTACGACGATTAGCGACACTAAGCGCTTACCACTTACCGCTGTGCCACTACTGTTCAATTAATTTATATTTTAATGCTTTTTATTATTAAAAAAAAGACACCGGATCTATATTGGTCATGGTCATGTCTCTAGGTTTATTTCTTTTTTCACACTATGTACCTAAATAATATTATACAAAGCTACTTACTATTTGATATTAAAATGTGGATGACGATTACATTATAACGCAACCAGAAACTAAACAAAACATACAAAACATTTTTAGCGCCAACATATTTTGTTCTCAGTTGTTATTAATTGTAAGACTAGACTCCGTTTATTAGGCAGAAATGCTAACAATAACTATGTAGGTATATGCATTTAAATTTCAATCAAGATTATCAAAAGTTACTAAAAATGAGGCTGTATTTTTTTGACATTAATCTCACAGTAAATTGTAGAAAGTGATTTTAAGCATATCGTTCGGGTGTGTCGAATCAGACATCACTTTCATACGATTATGTGCGTTTTATGGTCAACGTATTAAATTCACAAATGGTAAGAATCTCTATTTGGGAAGTGAGATGGCACTATGTGCAAACAAAGTCAACAGAGATCTGTCTGTTATAGACACTTTAGGTGGTCTAATAGCGTCACTATACATTTTAGCAATTCTGCAAAAGCAATTAATCATTTCCACTCTCCAGCAGAATCCGCAAAATTTCCGTGAAACGGTATGGCGTAAAATATGAGGCTAGAAATTTTGCGGAATAGTATTCCGCAGAAAATCAGAAAACTAATTGCATTTGCAATGTTGCATAGTGTCTCTATTAGCACCCAGGTACATATTAGAACTCTCTGTAAAAATTATCCATTAAATTCGGCCAGCACTAATAGCACAATCGTCCGTGATAAGACAAAACATAAGATAAATCGATTTTGTCTTATTCTTTCCTCGCATTAAGTAAGAGAGAGACCGACTCGCTACGACATAAAGCGTGACACAAGTCTTGTCTTCGCCCGAGATGTAACCTCAGAATGTATTATGAAATCACTCTAAATTATTTAAATATTATTATAACCATACATAATTCGTTGACATTAGTGTCACTAAAAGAAATCACAACTAAAAACAGAAAATGCGAATCGGTGTTAATGTATTCCGCATTAAGATGCATCGCAACAGATTCGAATGACTAATGTCTGCCGCATTGGTACATAATACTTTATACGCTCCTTTCATTAAATTAAAACTTATTTTGCAATAAATACTTAGATCATTAAGTAGAATCATGTAATCCTACATAAATAAAATAGAGCACCTTTAGTACTGTAGCGACTTCACATCTCGCTACCAACAGATGGCGTTAGTTGCGCGCGCCAATACAAAAATGGAGTTCTGAACCACGCAAGCAAGATTCCCGAGGCACTTCGCATATATACGAAACCCCGACAACAACCATCGGGGCGTAGCGGCCGACCCCGCCAGGCATACCACCCGCCTGGCCGGAAGATCTTCCCTTCTAAAGTACCTTTTGTTTTTTTTTTCCCAAAAGTACCTATTGCTGGTAGAGCCAAGCTGTAGCCAATTGACTGCAGCTCATTTACGGGTTGGCTCGACCGGGGTAGTACCACCCACCCACTCACAGAAGATCGGCGTAAAGTAGCTATAATAGTTGCGAGAGAGCCGGAAATGTGCTATTTCAATATGTACACTTCTATTTACCAGCTATGTATTTCATAATTATGTATCATTATGTGATACTTTTGCAAATGTCCACAAAAAAGTTTAATCTTCAACCCTTTCGGATCAAATATTGGAAATCGCTTTAGCAGAATATTCGGAATTTCGCATTTCTAGGTCAGGAAATTGAAATAGGTTGAAGAATCAGTCGGAACGATACTATTATATAACTAGCTATAAAAAGGACAGACGATTCAATTTTTCTTATAAAATGGTTGGATAACACAGTCGTAAAATGAGCGAAGCTGGATGAAATGTAAAGATTGGATATTACAAAAAGTTACGCCGTTATCCAACGACTATCAACATCAATTACTATTTAATTTCATATTAACAATCCAGTTGTAGCTAGATCTGTCGTGTATGGGTATTACGGCCGACTTAACAGTGTCATAAAAATGTCTTAGATATTAATAATAATAATAATAATATCCTGGGACATTTTTGTACACACGGTTACCTGATCCCAAACTAAGCAGAGCTTGTACTATGGAAACCAGATAACTGATATTACTACGTAGACTACTTTTTTATTTGTAAATACATACTTAACATACATATACACCCAGACTCCGGACATACAGATATGTTCATGCACACAAATGCATGTCCCGGGTAGGAATCGAACCTACGACCTGCAGCGTGAAAGGCGCCTCCGCGTCAACCACACTAACGGGCCTGTCAATGTCTATGGAAACACTATCAAAATGCCATTTTTATTTGGTGGATAAAAACTGACGATTCTGAAACAGGCCCTTACTACATTTTATTAAGGATTAATCATCACGAAACTAATGACACTAATAGTAATCTCATGTGTTTACTAAATGTTATTTTATCGTTGTTACAGCTCTCGCCCTGTGCGTCTACGCAGCTGATGTGAAGGAGACGGATAAAGCAGAAGATGTCGCGATGAACAAGGACAAAAGACAGACACAGGATGAAGCGGTGCCGACTCGTTATGTCTACAGGACAGCTCGCAAACAGGTGATATTGATAAACTATTATATTTTTCAGAAAAAATAATGTACTGATTACA
The DNA here is from genome assembly GCA_947859195.1 of Drymonia ruficornis. Classification (NCBI taxonomy): domain Eukaryota; kingdom Metazoa; phylum Arthropoda; class Insecta; order Lepidoptera; family Notodontidae; genus Drymonia; species Drymonia ruficornis. The sequence goes on from OX401904.1 coordinate 5,735,117, forward strand.
GCTTAAAAATGCATGAAGTTAAAATGCATTACTTTCCTACCGTAATGTGGTCAATCCTAGGAAATGATTATGACTTCCCACAAGGTTCCTATTCCGCGTTTCAAACTGATTACCTGCGCCGGCGCCGACAATTTCTTGCCAATTAGTATTGACACCAGCTGTTTGAAATTATCTGAACGCAACCTAATACTGCTCGAACGTGGTAACATGCTGGTTTTCTCACAAGTAAAGCACCAGTGGAAGGAGAGTGTAGAGGTTCAAGTCCCATAATAATCAATACTTAAATATTATAAATGCGAAATTAACTCTGTTTGTTACGTTTTTACAACTAAATCGCTAAGCCAATTTGGATGAATTTTGGCATAGAGATAGACAGGAACTTGCAGAACACCAGAAGACAAGGAAAAAGGACAAGGAACATAAGGACAGGACAAAGACACAAGACATACACTTGAGAAGGACATAGGCTACTTTTTATCCCGGAAAAATGTGTCTGTGCTGTGGTACTATCAACAAACTAACTACAGGACGTTTTAAAGTCAACGCGGACGAAGTCGCGGGCAGAAGCTAGCAGTTCATAATACCTACTTATACCGTCCATATGTCAAAAACAGCATCTTGAGATCGATCTCAACTTTGAGATGCATTTACATATATACGAGCCTTACGGCCGAATACTCAAAGCAGAAGCTAGTTTATAATACTTGTACCGTCCGTCGAAGGGTCTCGTGGTCTCAGTTCAACGGCATAAAGACATGACGTTGAACTAATTCGCTAGATATTGTCCCCAGCCGCCCTTTCACTTCCGTGCCCTAGATTGAGTCACGGACTGACCGGTCCTTTAAACTATTGCTGAAACACGCTATCGATAGCTTCGTGACTAGGAATGTGGTTGCAACAAATTGGACAAAGACAGGAACTCAGCTTATAGGCAACATTATAAGATTTATTGTAGTATAAGAGGGTTATAGATGACATAAATCTAAAGCATGGCCATTCCTATGTGTACCTAGTATCTGTAACATTGTGTGTCTAGTTATAGGAATTCGAAATTAAGCAGAGATATTCTATGTTATGTTGTAGTCACAAAGGCAATGAGATACAGGAATCAATAGGTATTTAAAAAACATTGACATGGGCTTTCTTATTTTTTTCTTTTTTCTATTGCTTTTTGATTTAACTAAAGACTTTCAACTCAACACATACCTATTTTTTTCGACAAGTACAAAATGTTCCCAACGCCTCGAATATTAGTCGTTAGTATAAAAACAAAAAAAATAAAGGTTTTTGTCATCTGAGTGTCTTGTATATACTGGAGAAAATATACCAGGACAATATAACATAAAAGATACTGCTATTATTAGGTAGTTCTTTGTCTTCATAAACATATAACAATAATTGGCATTTACATGTAATGTTGCAAAAAAAATATAATAGATCGTCTTTTGTTTTTATACCCCCCGATAAAGTCGATAAAAGGAACAGGTTTTTTTTCAGGCAGTTCAAATATTTCCTTGATATCGTAAGCACTTTAACCAACGAAAACCTCAATAAGGATGTACTTCAACACTAAATGTACACAAGTTAAGTAAATCTTAATTAAAACGTTAACTTTGTAGGAAATTTGCGGCGCGGCATAACTCGAATGAGCCATTACTGCGGGCAGCCACTTACAACAGTTAAATCGACCTCGGCAGGACCGTAACTTGTACCGAATTACCGGTTTGAGGTTCAACTTAGATGAACGGATATTTTAAGTTTTACAGAAATGAAGGGGCTTTCCCTTGATGCATTATTTTAGCAGATATGGTACCTCAATATTGCAATCAGTAGACTTGTGCTCAGCGCACCTAAAAATTGACACATCTGTTATCGCACTCGCAATCCGACAATTAAGGCCCGTATTAATAAATTCATCTCAAAGTTGAGATCGATCTTAAGATGCAGTTTTGACGTTTAATGTATGGAACATCTGTCAAAATTGCACCTTAAGTTCGATCTCAATCTTGAGATCGATTTATTAATACGGGCCTAACTTAAAAGCTATTCTTGCGTGTTATTTACCAGAAGAGCCGTATTGGCAATACCAACATGTTTTCAATGTTATTTTCCGCAAAAAACTGAGTAGTACTGTGTCCATGGTCTCCGTTTAGTAGTATATACTATTTTGGACAGTCACATGTCACATGTCTAGTGATTGCAATGTTAGGAGGTACCATATCTACTTAAATAATACATCAATCATTTACCCCATTTTGTTTATAGTACTATACTACGCCACCAAGCCAACTAGGAACTCGGATTGAATGCGGCTTCCCCGCCCGCATACCGCCCGCACACCCGCAACCGGCTACGGCTTCCTGCCCGCCACACCTTTTTGTGCGGGTGACGTCACATTTGACAGATTCCTAGTCTGCTTGGTGGAGTAGTATGTACCTACTATATTAGCTGAAACTTACTATAAAGTAACAAACCATATCAAGTAACTACCATGGGCCACTATTACCACGGAACAACGAACATCGTTCATTACGAAATCCGTTACATTTATCATTTTGTCGCGATTGTTCCCTTAATACGACTTTAATAGTTACTTACGACATGTTTGGTAACCGTCCGTCGAGTAACCGTTGCAAGTGCAACGTCTAATAACATGTTCAGAAGAATGCACCGGTATTTTGTAACTGTCAGCTGTGGAAATAAATACTCGTTGATATTACATTTGATAATAACGGTTGTCGGTTACGTTATCGAGATTCTTGATTGCCTGATGAAAAAACGACGTAACTTGGACAACTGAGTTTTTGGGTACCTGCTCAATATTATTTTCATTTTTTTTTTTTTTACTAATGGAACAAACAAGCGTTAATGTTAATCAGTTGCCTATACCTACTAGATGTTTGCAACACGAAAGTATCTGTTACATAAAACTATCTACTACGAGTATGTGCGAACAAACGAACAAATTTAGCAATTACTGATGATGAAAACGTTCAAAAAACTAACTACCGGGTATTACATAGATTTTGTAACGTAATTTACATGTACAACAGTCCCGCCCAAAATTTTGAAAATGGCCGACAATACAGTTTAGTACCAGCACGTTGTAAACGTGTAGTTACCACGTTTTCTCATTTTTCCGCAACTTTCATCGTCACAACTGCATGTTATGAAATGTTATCCCGTAATTTGTGGAGGCTACTGTTGGTGTATGCTATCTGTGGGAAAAATAAGCATACATCTGTCCTTCCGCTGTATTCTCTCTCGTTTTATGCTGGCATGTAGATTTGATATCGTGCTACCACTTTTTCGTCAGATTGTCTGTCTGGCTACTTCCTTATTTATCTTAGCTTACAAGCTGGCTTTCTGGTTTTTAATATTCTTTAATCTTGGGATCAAAGATGAGGATAAAAGTGTACTCACTTTAGGTTAATCAATAGGTGAAATGTTAGCGGTATTATTACAAAAAAGTTAAACTAGTTTTGAACTTGTGTCTAGTCAAATTTGCAAGGAAAATTTGACAAGAGACGCGACTTTTTGTAAAAACTCAGTTAAGTAATGTTTAAAAAATCTGATGGGACTTACCTACTTCAAATAAAATTGATCCTTCGGAGGAGGAGACTGGAATTAATCCTGAAGATTAATTTGAGGATTTCCATAGAAACGAAAACTAAAATATTTTGTTGACACAAAATATAGTTTTCAGAAATTGATAAACAGAAACACCCCCGCCATCATTTCCGCAACATGTTGAAATGTTACTACAATCCTTTATAATGGACCAATTTCGTATTTTCCAGGAACAAGTAGCGCCCGTCGAAGAGCCCCAGGACGACGACAAGCCTATCAGGTAAACAATTACACATCAAACAAATAGCCATCAGGTAAACAATTACACGACAAACAAATAGCCCTCAGCTCTGATGTCGACACTGTTCGCGAATTTCAGAATCTAAGCAAAACTCCATTACACAATCATGTTTCGCATTTAGAGGAAACGTAATATAAAACTTGTTTGGGGTACTGCTTTTGAAATATTTCATTCGTGTTTCTATTTCCGTTTACTTGTGACTCATTTTATTAGGTACTAATTGTTTTCCTTATGTTTCTTTGTCGCATACAAGCCCTAACACAAAACGTAGGATACTGATTTATCTCGACATAGTTTGATATGCTGACATATCCTTTTTTCTATTTTAGTTAAATATTATATTGCGACTAGATTTGTGGAATACCTGTCGTTAATTTTATACTCACTGCTTGTGTATTTCATTTTCCCAATACGTCTAGTTAATACCAAACAAGTTTCTGTTTGATTGAAAATAATTTTGGATGGCTTGCAGCCAAAAATGCTGCCTGCTTTCGTTCCCGAAATTCCCGTCAGCGCAATTTATAAATCAGTTCCGCCTCTTCTGTCAAGTTTAGGGACTGAACTTTTGTTGATTTGCCAAAAGCTGTCGCAAAACCAAGAAGATCTTCACTGGCCTATAAATGGTGGACTACTTAGACAAATATTAGATCTCGCAAATCTCTTTCTCCCATTATGAATTTTAAAAGATTTTAACTAGTGATATGCCGTGATTTCCGACATAATAGAAAATCAATTGTGTCTCGTGGGGATCTGCGTTTACAAAAGGTTATACTAGCATTCATATTTCTCGACAGCCGTGCGGACGCAGAGCAGTACCGTCCCGGACAGGTGTTCTCCCTGAACGCCCGAGAACTCCTGGAGTTGCAACCGGAAAGGAAGGCACCCCTCAACAGCAACCAGTTGCTGCAGCAGTTGTACAGCAATCCGCAGCCAGAGCACAAGCAGAACCTCCAGCAGGTGTACTATTTGGAACCACAGCAGACTGGACGCCAGGTGAGACCATTTTAGTCATTATTTGGATATGAATGAGGTTGGAGTGGATGTAAGTATGACAGCAAAACGCGATCAATTGAAGAATTAGACCTACTGCGTCGACCCCAGATAAAGGGAAAAGGTAAGGCAGATGATGATGAGATAATGGTGACTCTAAATGCACGATTGACAATAATTTCAATACAATTTATTTATTTCATTGTTGTTTTCTGTTAACCTTAAGAAGATCAAATTTATATGAATTTCTCTATCAAAAGAACACAATACAGCAAATATTAGATTCACACTTGGAACGTTTATGTTTTTCAGGTGGCTTACCAACCTTCCCACGCTGTTATCGCCCGTCCAGACTACTCTTCCAACGGTGGTGAAGCGTCAGTAGGTGCCGCTTTATCAGTCAGCGATACCGGCGCCAACCCCAGTGACACATACAACCAGCAGCTCCTGGCTCTACTGGGACATGCTCCAGTAAGACCTGAGGAGCCTCGTGATCAGATCTACTCGCAACCTCAGGCACAACAAGTGCAGCAAGCGCAAGTTCAGCAAGCTTCGACAGTACAGAGCATCGCACCTCAGTATCAACAGGTTAGTTTAGTAGCATCTGCTAAAGTTGCTAAACGATCATCATTGTTATCATAATTTGCGTCTATAGGCTGATAAACACTTTACATATTGAAGGACATAATAATTTATGGTAACATGCAACGTTTAAAAAAAATAAAATTAATAAAATACCAATGAAAACTCGGAAATTGTAGACACCGCTATCGCTAGTACGCGTGTTCTGCGCGAACGGAGTTAATGACACTTGATAGGTACGTCAAATCAAGGAGGTACGATCCTGACCACGCTTATTGTTTTGAGTGGATAATTAAAGATAAATTAGGCACCTATTTTTTACATAATTAGAACGAGAATCGAGTACTGAGCACTCTATATCAATACGTAAAGTGTTCAACCAGTCAGCCTGTCTATGAGCGCAGCGGCCTACCCATGCAATCAGTTTTGTCGTCTAACCATGTAGTCATAACGTCATATCAGCTCAGGCGCGGATGCTCGAGGCTTGTGGACGCGGCCATTCACTGGTAATACAGTACATAGTATTCAGTGACACTGTGACCGTAAGGTATGGGAAATATCGGCTGTAAATTTCACAATAGTGGTCTCCGTTCTAAGGTGCATCCATATGGTTATCCAAAAGGAAAATAAGTCAATGAAAATTTCTAATTTAAAATTCATCAAAACAATTTTGAATTCTACTGGAATTACCAAATTACTAAATTAAACTTTGTTTATTTCTAGGTGGACAGGTATATCTCCAAGCCTAGCAAGAAATCCAAACTTCGTAACAAAGTGCAACAAGTCGCGCCCACTCAACCACCAACGGACGCACCTCAGCAATACCTGATCGAGACCACCAACGTTCAGCAACAGCAAGCACCACAATACCGCACCGCGCCTCAGCCACAAAGGGCGCCACAAGCCTTGAGATACGTCCATGTCCCACAGGCAGCTTTAGCACAACAGGCAGCTTTAGCACAACAGGCCCTTTACGATCACCCCGAATCTCAAGGTCTGAAGGTCGTTGCCGCACCTAATCTTCAACAGCCAGCAGCCCCACAAAACTTCAGATTTGTATCTCAATATCAACCAGAAGCCACACCAAAGCAATACCGAATCGTCGAAGCGCCAAGACAAGCTCTTAGACCAGAGCAACGTCTCTCCGCGTCCAGTGTTGATAGACCCGTCGCTTATTTGAAGCGGTACCCCGAAAACGAGAAGATGAGATCAGTTAAGATCTACGACCCTGTTAGCGCTGATGGATTTGCTCAGCAAGTCGCCCAAGTCATCGGACAACAGTACTATGTTCGTCCCAACTACAGAGCGAATGAACAACGGGCGAGATACGAACAGCCTACTCCAATCAAGGAACAAGCCCCAACTAAGGCTCCCCAATCGTCAATCTACGTCAGCAAGAATTTAGCGCCAAGAAAACTTGCGAGACCGCAGCAAGTTCTTAGAGAGCAGAAATATGAACAGCCAATTCAATCGAACGTTGAACAAGTGAATATTGAGCAGCATGGCCGCAGCTTAGAGGAGCAGAGAGCTCAACTTCCTCCTCCTAAGAACAACAAGGCGTACACTCCAGAGGAATTCGCCGCTTTGGTAGCCGCTGGGTACTCCGTCACTCCTGTCCCAGTGAGTGCGGCAAATCTCCAAGAAGCGCAGTCCAGGTCAGAGTCCAGGTCGGCAGTGGAGCCCGAGGCAGGTCAGCCTAGACGCCGACCGCTTTCAAACAGACGTCACCAGTATCTGCCCCTCCGAGGAGACGATGCGCCTTAGAATTAACGACCGTGCTGTAAATAGAAATTAGCCATAGCTTTGTATAATAAATTTATATTTAATTCTAGTGATATTCGTTTGTATTTACCACTCCTTTGTCAGATACCCACAAGAATTCATTAGCATTCTGAGAGCACAAATGAAACCGCAGCCTGCAGGCGTTGGAATCCATTACGCTTTCATGTAGACCGCAACTGCATATCCACGGGCAGACACTAAAAAGGCATTGCTGTGATTTAACAGACAATTTCCATTTGTTTTACTGTTTGTGGTTTTGGTGGAATCATCAGTAAAATTAATGAAAGAGAGTGGCAGTAATGAAAATAAGTAGCTACGCAGTCGAAACTGCCTAACAGCCTAACGGATTTGTGAGTTTAAGAAAATTAAGGATTGCTGCGTCAATAAACAGTTTACAACTTTGTTATGTAGCCACAAGCTTGGGGCACTTATTCATAAAACATCCGCTAATGAGTAATGAATCCTCGTTTTATTTGTCCATTTCATTTATTACTCTCTTTGTTATTTTCCATTCCCATTTTCTAGGTACGACGATTATTCACTCCGAAAATTGGTCGTTTTCTTTCGAACCTAATGATTTTTTCGTTTTAAAAAACAAGTATTCAGTATTTTGCATCAGTTTTCACTTCCATAGACTGCTCGTAAATATAAAAACATGAACGCAATAAGTATAATTTATCTGAAACATGAATCCCGACTCATTTCCAAGGAATCCATTTACCGACAAAAAAAAACATATTATTTGATACAACACATTCCAATTTCACAGCTGTTGGATATCATAATATATTCGGCGGACGTGCTGATAACTGTTTGTATTATTCTATGCACATGTATATTCAGAATGGCTGCGTTTAAATGTGATAGCAGAGCAGCGCCCCCGAGCAATCAGTTTTGACGTCTGACTACGTGGACATAATGTCATAAAATTATTGCTCTAGCGCGTCCCTGGCGTCTTTTGGATGCACCAAATGATATGTCCTCAAAAAATGTTTTTTGGAAAAAATCTGTTACTTATTATTCTTGAAATTTATGCGGTCTAGTTAGTTATCGAGAGAGAGGCCAGAATTGCCTTGGACGGAGAGGCGTGGAAAATAAAAGGGGAGGCTCTTACATGAGAGGGGGACATCTAAAAAAAACCAGAAAAGTGCGAGTGGGATTCACGCCCTGAAGATTCCGTAGGTACAAACTTATTTGGAGTTGAGTTTTCATAAACGCTGATAATTTATTTTTTATAAGTACCTACTAATTTTCATGTCTCTAGCTTATTATTTCGCACCTTTGGAACACCCTGATTATGAAACTTTACAGTCGGTGAATGTTCTATAAAACATTTACAATTATTAGCATACGAAATCGTGTGGGTTGTATAAACAAGCCTGCCTCATATACCTGCCATACCCGGAGTTTGCTTAGGAACTAATGATGAAGATGATTTGAATGCAAATGAAGTGGTGAGAAGTTGGTGTATTGGTTATGACTGTTCATTTGAAATAATCAACATTAATTTTAATTTTATTCGTATTTTGACGGGGAATGAAGCTAATGGCAGAAGAGGGAGTACCTACTATCTATACTATGAAGTGAAATAAAAAGAAAACAAATTTACTTTATTCTGACATTAAAATGTATTCTCAGCGGCACAAATATCAAAATGTTCAAATGAAAAAGTGATTATTTTTACACATTACCCTCAAAGGAATGACCTTTTTCCCTTTTTACCAGGGAGGGATTACAAGTCTCCGTCACCGAGGTATTTCCACCGTTCCCACGATGTAACCAAAAATCCCGATTTACTCATGATAAATGGTAAAACTTTGCCGTGCCGACGGTTTCGTTTCTTTATAACTTTTGCCTCAGATATTTTTTCTGAAATTAATATTTTACTTTGCCGACATTTATGCTCGTCAAATTGTGCAGTTTGTGTGTATATAAAAACTAAGGTAACAAATGAGATAACTACCTACTCTGAATTATTAAGGTTGGTATACTCGTAACATCCAACATAAGAATTCTTGGTAATTTTACCCACAAACAATGTGTGGCCCGAGGCGAGATTAGGGCTTTATCTTCATCTAACAAAGAATGTTTTCTTTTATTAGCCCAAACAAAATATGTTAGTTTCTTACAAGAGCATAATGAAATTATTTTTTTATCAATATTTGGTTTTTTAATAATAATATTATGTTCAATTTTAATAATTTTGAAATCACAAATTAAATATTAATCATGGACCTATAGCTTCATGGTATTAATAGTTCAAGGCTAATAGGTATAGCGATTTTCGAGGGTATTTTCCAAAATCACTCAGATACATAGAGCCGGCTTTTCACTTTTCCCAACATTTTAGTAAGCCTTAGGTTTTACCCAAACGTTTTCATGTCCCAAGTAGCGCAAAGATACAATAGTACAAATTTAATGTTCATAGTTATCAAAAAGGTTCCCCTTCTTTTAATTATTATTCAAACAAGAACACGCACAATTTTTTTTTATAAAACTGACATCAAGCTCATGGTTGCAAAAATATTATTTCGTACAAGAGAATTCCTTTGAAACAGACTAGTGAAATATGGTATATACCTACTGTACTTCTTGAATTCGATCAAGGTCTTTCGCTTTAAACATAATAAGCTGTAAAGGAATCTGAGTGACAAAATGTAGGTTTAAGGCACGTATTAATAAATGCATCTCAAAGTTAAGATCGACCTTAAAGTACTGTTTTTGACAGATGTTCCTTACATTAAACGTCAAAACTGCATCTTAAGATCAATCTCAACTTTGAGATGCATATATTAATACGAGCCTCAATCTACCAAGTAAATGCAATGTTAACAATGGCAAAGTCGCGACAGTATCGATTCAATTACCGGCCCGCCTCGGGGCTTCCTACAAATTAATTGGATATTACGATAATTACAGGCGACCTCTCAAATGAACATAGCAATAGTTAAGTAATGTGAAATAGTGCAAATGGACGTTCAATCAACTAACTCTTAAATAACGCTTGATCGATTTGCAAACTTCTTCCTCTTCCTAGCCTTATCCCATTATGAGTAGAAGTGGGTGCTTAAACGAAAAGCCGTTTGAAAAGTTCGTTTTTTTAAGTAAGCGCCTAAGCGCGCTTACAAATTTAAGCGTGTTGCTTTTAAGCAATGACGGCAAGAAAGAGAAAGAAATTCCAAAAAATTCCAAATAGTAACCTTATTTGTATGACAATACAGTTCAAATCAATATTTTAATTAAATTTAACCTTATTTCTTTACCCATAAAAAGCAATAATTTATTATATTAGATTAAAACCCATATTTCCATGCACATAAGACTCACTATCAATTTTTCAGCGCGTAAGTTTTTGGCTTTTGCTTGAACTTATGTTTAGTAAGTATTTTGCTTTTGTTGTCCGTTTATTGACGGACGATTTTTTGTTTAATTTAAAAAAGCAAAAAAGCAGAAAAGCACTTTTACATCGACTTTTAAAAACAAGCACAAGCGTAACAACGTGCTTTTAATATAAAGCCGTTTATCACATCTTTAATTATGAGGGGTCGGCTACCCTGATTTGGCTGATCACCGATTTTCACACGGAGCGATTGCCATCTGCCTTCCGAGACCCAACTAGTGGGACTATCGGCATCCTAAGGGTAAGACCAGATTTTTCAGGCTTCTGACTGCCTGTAACGACTATCAAAGAACTTCAGTGACACCCGGGACCGCTAGCTTAATGTGCTCTCCGAAGCACGGATCGATCGATCGTGATTTACAATGTACCTTTAATATTGACGGGCCCGTTAGCGTGCTTGGCGCGGAGGCGCCTTTCAAACTGCAGGTCGTAGGTTCGATTCCTACCCGGGACATGCATTTGTGTGCATGAACATTGTCTGTATGTCCCGAGTCTGGGTGTATATGTATATTAAGTATGTATTTACAAATAAAAAGTAGTATATGTAGTAATATCAGTTATCTGGTTTCCATAGTTCAAGCTCTGCTTAGTTTGGGATCAGGTAGCCGTGTGTAAAAAATGTCCCAGGATATTATTATTATTCTAAAAATCCTGGTACAAGTGCTACCAAAAATAACATTGAAGTTGCAGGCGAAGTAGTTATAGATCAGCAATCCTTACTTTCTTGAAAAGAACAGACGAAGCCAACAAGTTTCGAAATGAGAAAACTCCGAGACGAGGTGGTGGACGGACTTTAACTATTTTCGTACTGTGTGGAGAATGCTTATTTATTTCACAAAAATGCCGCCAATTTTGGTCAATCTTTGCCTTTCGAGATGAATTTTAATCAATTCTTAATGGGAAACGTTCCAAGGAACCTGCAAAATGATATTTTCATGTTATATGGGAATCATAAGTAAGTTGTTGTTAATATGAAAGTAAAAACAATAGTACATTGTTATCCGAGGGGAAAAGTAACTTATTAATTGGTCCCGAGACGGGGTTTAGCTAATAATTCGAGGGACCAATAATAAGTTACTTTAACCCGAGATAAACACTGTGCTTTTCATCACGTGTACAAGGAAAGTAATAATAAAATAATTTAGTAGCTAAAGAAAAAATAGTGAATATTTACCATCGACGTAATACCATTGAACATGACTGTGGACTACAAACTTTATTTTCCATTCATTTAATCAAGAATAATCCTTATGTGACGGACTTAACGCCCACGATGCACGCATTATAAAAACCGGTCCGAGCCAGACACCTATAACTGCGCCTTCTTTCCCTTTCTAACAGTACAACCTTTCATCCCTTGTGTTGCCAGTTAATATTTATTCGATCACCTTAAACTTGGTACATTTTCATGTTAAGAATAATATAAACAATAAAGTCGATTAATGAAATACCTATGGTAAAGTATAAGAATATCCTAAGATTAAAATTTCAAATATAAATAAATATCTGGAAATAAGTACTTACCTTCTTTAATAATTCGCTTGTAATTGTCAGTTCCGTGATGTCTATAGGAATCGTAGCAGAAATAAAATTAAAAACTTGAAACACAGAACGTCAATTTGCGTGACACACGACATTTTCAGCTAATTTTAAATCTAGAGGATTGTGCTGAATTTTCTCATAAAAATGGGTAGAATATGCGTAATGGAAGGGTGTAAAAGCGAATATTATCCGAATTAAGGATTATCTTAACATAGGTAAGTGGGTAACTATGTTTTCCACGTTAAGTACATTTTAGATGTTCGGGTGACATAAATTTCGCTAGTAAAAAGGACTATAATATAAATCTTATTATGTGTCTGTGTTAACTGAGGAATATCGTCCACGGGAACTGTTTGCAGCGATAAAGTCGCGCTTTTCGTTGCCGCACGACTACATCGCTACTTTTTGAAGTCGGTCGCATTTGCAACGCGCGACAGACCACACGCTGGTAAAACGCGACGCTCACGCCGCGTTGTCACGGCTCGCCGGGCTCGCACACGGCGTTCGCGTCGTTCACACGCTCGAGGAACGCGCACGTCTAGGGCCAGATTAACCCTTTCAGGCAATGTAATTCTCGGGGCCCCTTTCCTTTACCCTTTTGTTACTTTTTAATAGTACATTACTGCCACGGTCTGTAATGAGTGTGTTGCTGGGCGCGTTGTTGATGGCCGAAAGCGCGGCGCAGCGCAGCTCCAGGGCTCCACAGCGCGGTCAGCATTGCAAACCTTGATGGACAATATAAAATAAAGGCCGAGACCGATGGTTTGTCGAATGAAATTGTTTGAAATCGGGACGACTTTTGACTTTACACTTCCCGATTACTCCTAAGCAATAAAAAACAAAAAAACAATTTTGTCTTTTACAGATCCCAGGCGTGTAAATTGGTTACAACAAATACCTATTGGCTACAGAAAAATTACCCAAAATTCCGTCATATGCAGCAAGCATTTTAAGCCGACAGATTATGTCCCTAATTTAACACAAGGAGTTTTAAAAGAAAATGCCCTGCCCTCACTGTTCCTTTTCGTTAGCACAAAGGACAATGGGCAAAAATGGTCCAAATGTCCAACACTTGCGAGACCTACGTCACTCGATAGACCACTACATACTGAGTAACTTTTGCAAAGGCAGTTCAACAAAATAGGTTGTCAGTAAAAAATGAGTAGTTTAAAAGAATATTTTTATTTTTTTATTTCACACTTAGTGTTATGTCTTATACATTTTTTTCGAAAGGCAACAATATAAATACACTTTCTAACATTAAATAAAAATAAAAAAAGCTGTCAGAAAGCAAAAAATGCCGTGAAACATATTTTATTATTATTATTGTTACCTGATGATAAGTGAAAAAGTAAGGTAACGCATAGAAGGTACCTGCTTATTTATTTTATAGAAGCGCAACATCAGAAAATACGTAAGAATGCTGCTGTTGCTGTTGTTGTTCACTTTTCATCAGGTAACAAAAATAATAATAAAATATTTTTCACGGCATTTTATGCTTTCTGACAGCTTATTTTATTTTTATTTAATGTTAGTAAGAGTATTTGTATTGTTGCCTTTCGAAAAAAATGTATAAACATAATACTAAGGGTGAAATCAAAAAAAATATTTTTTTAAACTACCCATATTTTTTTTACTGACAGCTTATTTTGTTGATCTGTCTTTGTCAAAGTTACTCAGTATTTAGTGGTCTATCGGGTTACGTCAGTGGTGTATATTTGGACCAAGTCCCATACAATTTTGCCCATTGTCCTTTAATTTTGTCTTATGGTCTAATTAGTTGGATATTCTTAGGGTACCGTACCTAATAAGGAAATCAAACATAACATGTTAACAGTAGTAGGTACCTTTTATAGCATAGAAAAAGAGTAAGTATAGGAAACATAAGTATAGGAAAAACCATAGATATGGAGAGCCTAGACAACGTCCAAGCGTGTGAAGTGTCATGTTACTTTATATTACAAAGTGGCAAAATCTACGATCTTAAATACTATTTTGTAACTTCATTTAGGTTGCCAAGATACAGACAGGCACTCGTGTGGTTTGGCCACCGCAGACTAATTTATTGTACCTACTCATGTTCTTAAGAAAATAAACATCCTTTTCCTTATTTTATTATTTTCCTATCATAACAATCTCGGAACAAAAGCACGTTTTCACTAGATGTCAAAATTTCAAAATATTATGGTCACTCTTGTTGGCAAAGGAAACAACGTTCAGTATGGTATCTCGCTGTCGGCTTCACTTTTGCTGCCAAGTCCGCATTCCAGGTGTTAGAGACTTAAAACTTCCTTGATATTTACACATACAAACACATGTATACTGACCATAGATATATAGTAATAGATCGGAAGTTATTGTTTATGGTATACATATTTGATGCAAATATGGACCACATTAACGAAAACATATCTGTCTCATTCTTACACGTCACAATTTAGCTATGTAAAACAGTACAATATATGTCATATATTTCTTTTTTCTGGAAGTTTTTGGTTAGTTCCGTCAGTAAGCCGCCTCCCTGAGGGCCTTTTTGTTCCACCATATTGGGTTTTCGGCTATGGTCGGGTCACTATGGTTAGTACTTCATCTGTCATGTCAGCGTCTTATACAAATTATTTTAAATTTTACGCTGAACTGTGTGTATTTTGTGACTCTTAATTAGATTATTTAGGATTATTAAGGAAAAAGCAATATAGTTTAGTGTTGCGTTAGGGCATGCAGTTCTAATTCTCGAAAGAATTTCGAAGGATTGTCATTTTTCAGATTAGTTGTGTTATTTTCATATTTAAGTGTATTTATAGTGTGTGAAAATACATTTCGTGTACATCATATTAATTTTTAATTGTGTTCTCGTCTATAATCTTACTCTCCAATTCATATTTTCAACTAAAATAGAAATAACAAATAATTGATATGTTTACATAAAAACGTAGTGTTGTTCTTACATGTTTTGTTTCAAAGTTATCGATACAAATTCTATTCACCTACACGTTGGGCCGCGCCGTTACCCCGCGGTGACCGACCACAAATAGATTATTTTTGTTTTGGAAGGTGCGTGACTGCGTCGCCTTAAAATTGTTTTTTAATTTGTTATCACTACTCAAGAACATAAAGATGCGCGAAAGAGAAAACAAGTCGATTTTTGGATACTTATTTTTGAATTGTAATGTAATTGTAATTGTTTGACAGCCAATCGATGATAACTTTGCCAATAGTTGTGAAGAGCTGTCAACTGAGATACATAATAGCCCCGCTGACCCTTACAGATTTGTCTCCCCCTTTTTTGCCTTATTTGATTTAGCCCAGCATAGCTGTGCTGTAAATACCTAATCAAGACCCAGCACTTTTCCCGCGACATGATCGTTGGGTATATCGATATGGATACTATCGACTATCTAAAAGTACAACACTTTTTGCTGCGGGCGGAGTCGCGCCATATTGGACGGTCGTTTGCTCGGGTTTGGCTCCAGATGACGTCACATAGGGCTTGTCCTCTATCTTTCTTATGGTCAATGATACTGACGTAGATTGCGTATTTTGCTTTTTGATATTTTGAAGCTGTCACTTTGTTTTTTTTAGAGGCCAGTACTTTTTCAAACATTATAAAAGGTTTTAGTCTGTGATTATAGATTCGGAGCAGGAACGATTTGTGATTAATTTAGGGAAAAATGGTAAATATTTTGCCCAAAGGTATGTTATTTTAAAGAAATAGTTGAAAGTAAATTATAATAAAGTCATTTACAAAAAAATATATTCTTTAATTAATACTTAACTTTATGTTATTTCAATTTTACATCGCGCTGTAATTGAGTGGATGTAAGAAGGTTGGAACTATTAAATTCTCTTTGGTTGGAACATAGTTAAATATAAACTCGTATTTTTTTATAATTTGCCAGAATCTTTGACAGAACGGGCCCAATCGTTTTCTGGATATACGATTGAGCCCGTTCTGTCAACGATTTTGCCCGATCAGAAAAGTATCACCTTCTGTCGGCTCTTCAGGCACCTTTCGACCTACTTTCCGCGTATCAGTGATGAAAAATAAATTTACAATACACTATTATTGACGACTGCTTGGCGCTATTGTTCGAGCTTAGTCAGCTCGGCTCACTGCGTCGGGTAGTTGCGGGTTCGATTCCCGCCAGAGGCAAATTTCGTAAACGGCCTTTTCGTACTTTACCCTGGTCTGGGTGTCACTGGGATCGCTTCCAGTCCACTGTACGGTAACCATAGTACAAGCGTTGCTTAGATTGGGACTAAATAGTTGGTGTGTAAGTCTGGCGATATTTATTATTTATACCACGCGGCTTCACCCACGTGGAAATTTGATTAGGCTATGTCTTATTCCAGAGCTTACACTATCTACGTTTCGAATTTCATTAAAATCGGTCTAGTAGTTATGGAGATACGTGGTAACAAATATTCACACACACAAACTCTCGCATTTATAATATTATAAGTAGGAAGTAGGATTTATTTAAATATTTTCCAACCGATTACGATACGTGTGAAACATTACAAATGCAGGCAACTTCAAACTAGTTACAGTAGACTGAAATACAATAGCGAGTAAGTTCAGCATGTTTAAAATGTGAAGGCCACAGCTGTTGCAGTGGGGAACGTGACCACTCTGCCACGCGCCAACTTTGCCGACGAGCCCGTGAATAAACACTCCACTGTCACAGCCGTAACGGAAAAATGCTTCAGGCAAAATAGCTTTACGTAGTAGGTAAGGTTTTTTTCCAAAAGGTTACATTTAGCAGCTATATTTTTAAAATTTGCAAAGTTGCATTATGATGTGATTTTTAGCATAAGAAAAATATGTCAGTTTTTGGATGCGGGCATCGCAAGACCGGTCATTGTGTCAACCTTGGGGGAGGCCAGCAGTGGACGTCTTTCGGCTGAGATGATGACGATGATCTGAAATCTATAAATATAAATTGTTATCACCAAGTGCGGGGTCCAGAAAACACGCATGCCCGCGCGGCATGCGTGTTTTCTGCAAAGGGCCAGCCAACCTACACTCTAGAGCGACAGGTATAGCCGACATTATCAACATTATCGTTCTGTCTCATAAGCCAAACTTAGGCGAGGTAAATGACAGCGCTCGGGTGTGGCAGGGCGAGCATTTGCCTCGCGCGCGGCATGTCAAACTTCGCGAGGCAAAACTGCCTCGCAGGACATGCATGTTATGGACACGCCTAATAGTGTCACATCCCACAGATATGGAGTTCACATCCATAGGACTAATGATTTTATTTCTATTATTATGCAATAAAAAAATAAAAACCGACTTCAAAAAAACCTGGCTTTTTAGTGCTCCAGGTTTTTTTGAAGTCGGTTTTTATTTTTTTATAAAAAATATTTTATTTTATGATTTTTAGTGGCGCCATACAAACTTTATCACCCCAAATGACCCCTTTCGGGGGTGACTTTTCCAAGATTCCAAAACAAAAGTTTCTTAATTTATTATATGGAGTATACATACTAAGTTTCAAGTCAATCGGACACAAATATATTTTTCTACCGTACTTCTACCCCTAGTTTCCCTCTTTGGGGGTAGATTTCCGAAATGCTTTTTTTACGGGACCAAAACGACTTCCACCTTGAAAACCAAAAACCAAAAACCAAATAACAGTTTAAAAAGAAAAATTGGTTCATAAACGTTAGAGATAAACGGTAACTCTCCATAGAAACTTCAACACCTCGTTTTACCCCTTTGGGGGGGATTTTTCTAAAATCCTGAAACATGAGTTTCATTATTTCTTATGCAAAATATACATATTAAGTTTTAAGTCAATCGGACAAAAATTTTTTTTTCAGACGACCTTCACCCCCCAAAATTACCCCCTTAGGGGATGATTCTAGGAATTATTTTTTATGGGACCAACTTGGAGCTACGATCTACCGAACAGCAAAATAATTTTTCAAATCGGTTCATAAATGGCGGAGAAATCGGTGAACATACATAAAAAATAAAAATAAAACATGCATACAGCCGAACATAGAACCTCCTCCTTTTTTGAAGTCGGTTAAAAAAGGCCGAAGGAACCCAGGGAAGCCTACTGATAAAAAAAGCACTATTCACTCATGCTAAGTGACTGTTCGTACCGTCGCGCGGGTCAACTCAATTTAAGTTTGCCCTGAGCAACTTTATGCGAGACTGGCGACAACAAAAGGGAACTTTAATTATGCCTGTTCTATTAACTTCGTTTACTTTTCAAACAAATTATGATTAAGTCACTGTGATTCAGTTATGTCGTTCGTAATGAAAGACAGCACGTATACAAACCCGGATGATCTGTTTGTTTTCTTCGTTCGTTCGTGATTTTGACACTAATTTGCTATGGGAATGTGTCAAAATACAAAATTCGAAGCTTGATCAAAACGAATTATTGGCTTCGTATACCTACCGGTACTAGAAAAGATTTCGTTGGATAGCATTTTTTTTTTCTTTGTTAAGTTTACATCACTTTTTTTGTTTTATATAACTAAGTTGCAAACCAGCGTAAAGTCCGCCTGATGATAAGTAGTTACCGTTGCCTATAGATGCTTGCACCAACACCAACTATGCAAACTATGATAATTATATACTTAACTTGCTTGCACTAATTATGAACGGTGACATTTCGAGATCCTATTATAAACCTAAAAACCGTTATTTTAAAACTATCTCTAATTGCAAGGCTTCTAGGTTTCAATTCAAAGTAATTAGAGCGAGAGTTTACGATGCAGTTGGATTCTCTGAGGGAGTTTTCCTCCTCGTAAAGGCACCTCGTTCACCAACTTCGCTAATGGTTTCCGTTAGGTAGGAACCGACTTCGTTATGTCGGCGCTTATACCTACGCTGTCGTTGCGAAGGGGTAGTCAAAGGCGTTAGATAACTGAGATTGACAGCCAACATTTTATAAAGACACGGAGGTACCTGCTTATTTCGTGTAGCAAGGTGTGAAATCATTATAAATGTTGGCACTCATCTATCAACTCGGCACCCGACCAGCACCTCCTCGTCGGTCGGCATGCACTAACTGAACCGGAAATAAGTTGACCACGAGCTGACCACGCGGCTTTCACTCGTTGACCACGCGCGGTCCACTGGTTGATCACGTAACGTTTATGGTGTAAAAGCAGCGTCCGCCCGCGGACCACCTGTCGACAACGAGTGGACGCCGAGCGACGAGGCGGTGCTGGTGGGGTGCCGAGTTGATAGATCAGTGCCAACCTTAATGATTATTTTACTTTGTTTTAATGCACGATTTCATCAGACATGGTTTTAAAATAATGTATAATAGCTAAAATATAGTATAAAATATATAACACCTGTAGTAAAGTAGCTCAAATGTTATTCTCTGTAAAACTAGACACAATTACAGATTTGCACCGTTTTAAGCAACATTTCAAACCGATGCCAGCTATTTAAGAAACAATTCTAGGCAGACATCCGTAGTACAAACGAATCCCGTCAGCTTTGATAGGTAGCTACTATAATTTATACAGCTACTAGCACTGAATAGCTCGGCTGAGATGCATTCGAGCAACCAACTTACTCTACCGCCCACTCGACCCATTTCAAACCCTATCCCTAAGACATAAAGTGCAGGTGGTAGGTATGTGTATATCTGTAATATTGCGAAGTGCATTTAACAAAGACATCCCCGGCGCTCGGAGTGGAGGGTAGATAAAATATCTGTATACAAGTAGAGACGTACCATTGTTGTGTTAAAACGATTATAGCTGTAGTAGGATTTCTTATAACTGTGGATGATAGGTGAACTCTATGTACAGACTATAGAGCCGGTTTATGTGCATTATGACTTCGAGTTTAGGTTCCTTTAACCGGTGTTTAACTGGTTATTTCATTGGAACCATTACTACTCCACCAAGCCAACTAGGAACCTCTCAAATGTGACATCACCCGTAAAAAAGGTGGTGGCGTCCGGGAGGTGAGGTGGGCGGGAAGCCGCAGGCGGTGGCGGGTGTGTGGGCGGTATGCGGGCGGGGAAGCCGCATGCCATCCGAATTCCTAGTTGGCTTGGTGGAGTAGAACGCTTCTGTCCCCAAGGAGTCATCAGCTATTCAAATTGACACCAACAGTTCGTTAGACAACACTCGACCTTGTGATTAAGAGAGAAAAAAGTCCATGAAACTAAGACCAAGATAGAGGGAGACGGGACTGTCCAAAATAGTATGTCCTATTCAAAGGAGTCCATAGACACAGTACAGCAAAGGAAAATAGTGTTGAAAACAAGTCGGTATTACCAATACGACTCATCTTCTTGTGAATAATACGCATCAACATGCTTATAAGCGCGATATCTCACGAGGCAAGCATGGTGGCGCCACCAGTGGGTGATTCGGTAGCCGACACCAAATTGGTTGCGCTACCAAGCGGACGCCAGGTGCGATATCCTCCATACAACTCTATACATTTTGTTGGTGGAGCGACTGGTTGCGCTACCACAAGTGTCCTCGTGTGGTTTAGCCCTAAGTTGATTGTCAAATTGTGAGTGCGATAATAACGTGTGAATTTCGCTGCATGTAGTCGTGCGACGAGCACAAGTCTGACTACTTACTGACGTCTCTTCTAATGTCTAACAATACATAAATGAAGAAATACTGTAAGCGATATTTATTCATGTATGTACCTACCTTACAGACTACAATCATCGTTCGTTTCATAATACACCCGTAGGTATTCGTCTGAATGTTCCCATATTCACATGGCTCCCAAATATTATCACATTTTTTCCCGTCGGTAATGTGTCGTGACCTTACCGAAGGCAATAAATTAAACACGTTACGTCATCGCGCGTGAAATACCGATCACACCAAAGATATATTAAATAAAAATGTAGATAGGTTATATACGTTCCGAAAGTGGCACTTAGAGACTTTGCTAATTGGCAAACCTGAGCTCAGTCCCGCATTGTCCTCGTTGATAGATGCGTTGACGCCGTTGACAGTGTTATTTTTGCAAGTGATTACGTAAATTGTTGATTTAAATTCATAGTTAATATCATAATAATTATATGGAAGCAAGCAACTCACTTCAATTCACCGCTGCTGACTGCGTGTATGTGCGAGCGGTATTCATGCCATTTGTAAATACTTTTTGTCGCAAGGTAACCTATCTACCTCTTTTGTTATTATACCATTGGATCACCCGCCTCCTGCTGGCGAAACTCATTATTTCCCTTTTATTGTACCCACTTCACGGTGAAAATGTGAAAATGAATTTCATGTGAGTCTACCACGCACTCTTTCAGGCCTGAAATGTAAACAAAGCAATTTCTATGCGGGACGCCAAGTATAAACTTTGAAGACTCCTTGACGGCGGCATTGTGAAAAATATCTACCTATTTTGATGTGTTACATACCATGGCCATACATACATCAAGGCCGCGCTAGTACCAATACCTATCCAAAATTAATTTTAACTTTCCACAATTATTTTCCACTTATTTTCTCTTACAGAGTGCGCACCACAGACGTACAAACGTTTTTGCTTTCTGTAGCCGACCGACTATACGCGCGTCCCTAGGTTAAACAATTTTGATTATATATAAATTGTTTCTTATTGCCTAGCTAGCCTAGCCTAGCCTTTATAGAGTATCAATATCAATTGGCGATATGGGTTGCATCTCAGTCGCGTAGCTTGTCAATATCTTCGTGGGAGAAAAGCCTAAGAAAAGTTATAATAGGTAGCTATATCTCTGCCTCTTTAGAAATATATCTAAATTTTAAAATAAACGAATATCAATATGTATTCAAAATAGTTTCCTAACACTCCAAACGTGATAAATCGACAAAGTAAAAAAAAAACATCCAGGCTATATATTCCCCGGGCTTCCTCGAAATATCAGCTGAAAAAGTTCATTAATCGTGAGCTTCGTGCTATCACTCGTCTCCGTTAAAAAATTGAAGAAAAAGTAAATTGCGAAACGGGTCGAGATTTTGTTTCGTGTGATTGCGGCGACGCATAGATACCGAGGCGCCCACATGCAAGCCGCGCGCGGTGCGTTTGTATGGAGATAACGTACTTCCCCACTCTTTCTACTATGACTACATGCAGCAAAATTAACACATCAAATACATAAGAAGGCATTATTCACCGGAATATGAGCCGTATTGGCAATACCGATATGTTGTCAACATTATTTTCCGCGCGAACAACCGAATCGTAGGTACTGTATATATGCATGGACTCCGTTTAGTAGGATATACCTTTTGCACAGTCACATGTCTCCCTCTTTCTTGGTAATATCGTTGCTTGTAAATATTGATTGGTAAAAGATCGGAGGTTAAGCAACGCTTGGCAAGGGCAAACAGAGATGGGTGACCATTTAGTGACATTTGGAATGAGCGTCTCCGTGCTCCGGAGGGCATGTGAAAAATCAGCCCCGATTGATATCTTCTAGGCAGCAGTAGTTAAGAGGCCACTAACCATATGATAAGAAGAAGAAGTACTATTTTATCTCTCATTGCAGGGGTGTCCTGTGACGTCACGCAGGTAAATGTCATCGCTGACGTCACGGTCTCGTAACCTAGTTTCGACGGGTTCGACGCGCCAGTAACCTATTCACGTAGGTTCACGACCGGTTTATAACAATTGCATCGGTTGCCATTCGGTGATACATTCACGCTTCTCTATCAGAAGGGGTCGGGGTTTACATTAATAATTATAATAATTTAGCCCTTTTAACGTCCCACTGATGGGCACGGGCCTCCCCTCAATGCGAGGGGGATTTAGGCCATAATCCACCACGCTGGCCCAGTGCGGGTTGGTAGATTTCACATGTCTAAAGACATGCAGGTTTCCTCACGATGTTTACCTTCACCGTAAGCAAGTGATAATCATATTAAAGTTATGATTCACACATAGATTTCGAAAAATCCAGAGGTGTGAGCCAGGGTTTGAACCCAAGACCTTAAGCCCGCAAGACGCGTGCTTAACCAATCGGCTACCACTGCTACATTACATGCGGGGTTTACATTACGAGATATAATTCCTAACCGGTTAGTTGCGTGGTTCCTTGTACCTATTAAAAGGTACCTGATCCGCTCTTATCCTGTTGATAGGGTCGTATTAATTAATTAACTTAATTGGGTTGATGATAACCCTGCATCTGGCATCCGATTGCTTTGATATTTCGCAAATGAACTGACATAATAAACCACAATCATAGCTATTATAATGTAACTCACAGACAGTAGATTTTTGTATTTAACAACAAATTTCCTTTACATTTTGTGTGTATAATAGGTGTTATAGATAGGTTGGTACCTTCAAAAATTATACAGCTTGAGGAAAAATCATGCTACCTTTATATATACGTATAAATGAAGCCATTTGTATCTAATTGTGACCTAAGTACTTAGGGCCTCCGCAGACTTGCTACTTTTAGCATCGGCGATCGGCGATTTTGATGCTGCGTCTCGCTCGTTCGCGCTCGAAGAAACGCGACGCAACATCGATACGTCACAAAATCGCCGGTCGCCGATGCTAAAAGTAGCAAGTCTGCGGAGGCCCTTACACAATTAACGAACTTCCTCTGTTTTGATTTTCTTAGTCTTCACCAAGCATCTTGATGTAGGTAGTAGGCACCATTCAGTCGGACAAACTTTAATACCAAATGTCCTCTCTCTTTGCGAAAACGATCCCAAAAGGAAACGTATCCATTTGAAGGTTTTCTTACAGGAATTTCAGCCAATAGCAATACTGAAGCCTCGACACAATGAAACGCCAATAGAAGTGAATCGGGATTTCGCGTCACGGATCCAATTTGATTTATCCCGCACATCGCAGCGGATAAATTAAATCCTGCTGAGTACGGGTAGACTGGCCATCTTGATAAGCGAACGTTTATTCACCACGTATGTAATATGTTGTGCTATACGGAAACCAAAACATTATGTACTACTCCACCAAGCCAACTAGGAACCTGTCAAATGTGACGTCACCCGCACTAAAAGACGGTGGCGGGTATGCGGGCGGTATGCGGGTAGGGAAGCTGCATTCCATCCGAGTTCCTAGTTGGCTTGGTGGAGTAGTACTGCCAAATACTGAAATACTTTTATTGGTGGTAGAGCCAATCTGTACCAAATTGACTGCAGCTCATATACGGGCTGGAACGGGGCAGTGCCACCCTCTCACAGAAGATCGGCGTAAAGCAGCTATTACAGCTGCGTTTCGTACGATGAGAGAACCGGAAGCCCAACCCCCATCCCCCTTTCTCTCCCTCCACCTCACTACCCTTCAGGTCGGAAACGTACGAGCAATGCCTTTGGTATTGCACTCCTATAATAGGCTACGGTAACTGCTTAACATCAGGCAGGCCGTATTCTTGTTTGCCACCTCAATCCTATAAAAAAAACACTATTCATGTTTGACGGCTCGACGACGACCAAAGGCTGCGCCATATACTATGCACCTAGTTATCGAACGTAGTAACCCTATGAGACTTGTGATTAGACCAAGAAGTCTGTACTCAATATACAATTACTTTTCTTTGGCGTATACCTACATTACCCACAGGGCACTCATTATTCTTCCCTATATACAACACTGCACGTCGTGCAGGGATTAATTTGAAAGCGACGGGCGAGTTGCGAACTACAGCAATTATCCCAACAAAGTTTTGGTGAACTTGCGTCGACAACTTTCCAGTTTCCATACTTTTTGTTGCACGTCTCTATATAAAAAGTTATTTAGGAAGGAAGAATATTCAGGAAATATAACCACAAAAGAGTATCTAGTACCTACATCAGATCGTTTGATGTTCTTCACGCACTTTCTTAACGCAAGGCTCTTCCGCAAAGCTCGAAGGAAGTTTATGCCCTACCTACAAAATTCTCTCATCTGTAGTCCAAATTCATAGCATCCTATTTTACATTGAATAATAGAAAAGTGATACCAAACCAAGCTTCTCGAAGGTCTCGAGTATATTTTCTGCTCCGACAAGCGCTTGTAATTTTCACTCCAAGGATTCTCTAGTATCTACTCCCGTTCGGCACCTCCCATGGGCATTGAAACTCCATCAGCGACGGAAAAACCCACGTATACTAGATAACAAATAGTTATTACTACGAGGTCATTAACTTCCACCACGGACAAATAAGCTTAATAGACGCCGCATACCAGGGTACCCCGCTCACATAACATATGCATTAGGTAGCACTGCATATGTGTGAGCGTACTTGACGTTTTGATTGGCCTATCAAAACCAGATTCGCCGTCATACCCGATACCCCGCCAACTTTTGACGTTTTCAGTCTCGAATAGCGGACGTAACATATTCGGCGACCTAGCACGTCTTAGCTTATTGGTCTGTGACTTCAGACAGTCTCGATGAACTATCGTATCTGTGCGAGGTTGTTAGAAATCTTTTGAGAAAGGATATCGATGCTCAGATCTCGTGGAATACATTAGAGTAATACATGTACCCACAAAGCGGATAATGCTTTTGTGAATTTATAGAATGGTTTCTGCGTATACTTAACGGAATTCGATGTAATATACTTACAAGAATGGGACTGGGTTGGCCCTATCCAATGGGCCAAAATTATGACCAACTGGACCACAACAAGCCGAGATGACTGTATGAGTCTGACTGGCCACCAACGTTGCCAACGGGAGAAGTTGACAAAGGACCTACCTTCTTACAGGCTTTTGTCCAACGATGGGATGACGCAGAGGGAATAATAATAAAGCAAACTCAAGAAAATAATATTAGTAAGCTTTTGTTGGGGATTTATTTCTAGATTCTGTTCAACACTCGTCGATAAATCATCAGCTCGAGTGAAATTACCTATCATTTGAAGAAACAATACACATTCCAAGTGCCGGTGTTCGGAAATGGAATGCAGCGATGTTGTATTAAAATTCTAGAAAATATTTCCTGGAATTTTCAGTGCATCTAAGATGTCGCGGGTACAGATACCTATTTATTTATTTATAGCTAGGAAAAACAACAGCTTTTAAGTTCAGTGGTGGTAACAGTTTACAAATTACATAATAAGCCTTCTGTTTTCGCAGAAAGAGAGTAAGAATATCATTCAAAAGTTTGCAAGAAAAGTTAAAAAAAAATCACAATATAAAATATAGAGTACATAAACAACACAATAACATACAAAAATAGTTAATTAGATTTCTATGTAGGCAAAGTCAATGGAATTGAATGGGTTGAGAAGAAAATAACTGTTTCTTCAATAATGTTCTCAAATGCGGTTTCGTCAACTGAAAGAGATCTAAATTGAATTCTTTATTCAGTTTATTGAACATTTTTATAGATATGTTAAGTAGTTGGTACCTACAAGAAAGCGCCGTAATAACGAACGGTTTACGAAAATAGCACCGTAATAACAAACGGGTTACGTCTATCAGTGCCCCAAATATTTCCAATAAAATGCCTTTTTATAGTATAAAAAGGAAATAAGGTTTATATTTCAGAGAAAAATGGTTTTACGACGATCGTTGTATCGTCTGTGAAAGGTTTTCCGCGGCCTCACATTGGCGCTTTTTACGACTTAGGGCGAGGCCCCACTACCGCGTTGTGTTGCGTCGTCGCAATCGCATCAAAGGGTCGACGGACGAGAGACGAAGCGCGGAGGGTGATGCGCCAGTGCAAAATCTTGCGTCGACGCAACGCAACGCGCTAGTGGGGGCCCACCGTTACCTAACATAATGTCATAAACCCTTATATCTATGTCAAATTGACATTGATTTTCATAAATTCCCATCAATAGATAAGCCACAGCTACAAAAAATGGTACCAATTAAATATAGATGGGGAGCCGTAGAAGGGGTTTCTGGATTTACACGAGCGCGTCAGATTAAGATAAGGGAGATAGCTCACATATTGATAAGAACCTCAAAAAATTATGAGCCCTTAATATTGGTGGGTTCGCTCAGGGGAACCAAAAAAAAATTAGACCATCTTAAAATACTCGAACTGGTCAGATTAAGATAAGGGGGATTCATTACTTGCTAAGAAGTGTCAAAAGTGTCAATTTTGCTAATTTGATCGTCAGTCTAAGAAATGGGAGCATCTGGAAGTTTTTCACCTAGAACAAACATCTAGAACAATGTATTCTTCCTATCTTGTCATCTACCGAATCTACTAGGTTTGGACGACGCTCGTGCAAATCCACGAATTGCACGCTGGCCTCCCCATCTAATATCGACATATTCCAAAGATGTATTAAACCTTTGATGCAACTTACTAGTGGTAGAGCCAAGCTGTAGCCAATTGCCTACAGCTCATATATGGGCTGGCTCGACCGGGGTAGTACCACCCTCTCACAGAAAATCGGCGTAAAGCAGCTATACGTAAGTAGAGAGCCGGAAGCCCAAACCTCCCCTGTACCCTCGTTCCAATCCCCTTTAGGTCGGCAAGGTGCGAGCAAATGCCTTTGGTATTGCAAGCACCTATAGGCTACGTTAACTGCTTAACATCAAACGGACCGTACGTTTGCCTAATCTATAAAAAACTTATCGTGCTTATTTTGCCAACATGAAAGCAAGGTAACATTTTTTTAAATAAAAGCGCTACAATACCATTGCAACCATTTATAAAATACCAGCTATCAAACATAAAGAACGCATTGAGATCGGTCCATCCACTCGAAAATTACGCCCCTCATACGCATTTTATTTTTCTTTGCCCCCTATGTTGGGCTATATTAAGTTGGTATATAAAATTATTTTTATAAAAAAATAAAAACCGACTTCAAAAAAACCTGGAGCACTAAAAAGCCTGAAATAATATTTCTATTACCACCACTGCCTACCCCATCGGCAAAATCAGGCGTGATGATGTGTTATCGAGTATTTGGGGTCGGTGCCAATCTATCTTCTTACTTTTATAGTAGGTAGACTCGGCATACCAAGATTGGCACCGACTCCAAATTTTTTATAAAATCCTGAAACATGAGTTTCATTATTTGTTATGCAAAATATACATATAAAGTTTCAAATCAATCGGACAAAAAAAAAATTACAGACGACCTTCACCCCCCAAAATTACCCCCTTAGGGGTTGATTCTACGAATTATTTTTTTATGGGACCAACTTGGAGCTACGATCTACCGAACTGCAAATTAATTTTTCAAATCGGTTCATAAATGCCGGAGTAATCGGTGAACATACATACAGCCGAACATAGAACCTACTCATTTTTTTAAGTCGGTTAAAAAATGATACAGCTATGATACCCAGTTCATTTTAAATGGTTAGCCGCTATATCGACCAGCTATTGTTGCCATCTTCAGTAATCCGGGTCGTCCAATTCCACCCCGCTCCGACATAGCGAGCTTGATAGCACTCGAGAATGACCTGAATTACACGAACAATCCCGAAACAGTGTTGCCAGATGACTATTTCATGTTCCCCGAAACTGTACCTAAAGTGCCCCTAAAATTCAGGTTTTGAAGAAGAAATCCTACTAACCAATTGTCTTTTTTTACAAAAATGTCATGTGACGTTATCGCGTGATTAGTAGTCCCGTTAGCCGCTCCAGCTAAGCTAAATAAGTACATTTGTAGTAAATACAAAACTTCCGTAATTGCTTCAAGCAATTGCATACAACGTTTTTATCTTCAAAATTGGCAGTGTAAATGGCCAATCTGTTTCAAATGTCATCATTTTAGAAGGTTTTTTCCTCAACTACGTTAAAAAAGGCGAAACTCATAAATGCGAATTTGCTTTCATGAACACACATTTCCCCCCCTCCCCCACAATTCCCCCAAATTTCCCCATAGCTATAAAATCTCCCCAAATTTTGGGAGATTCCCTCGAATCTGACATCACTGTCCTGAAATGCAACGTCATTGAAACAATCTGCAGTGAATGTTACGATGAACTGTTTAGTTTGTTGCCACCTATCCGCCATCGCGCCCTTCGACCCTGGGAGAGATTTCACCTACACCCATCTGGATACCTGGGTCCTAAGTCGCTTAACCATTGCCATTGAGCTGCTATAGCAATCGACCCTCTATTTAGTCGGCCAACCGGCTGAGCGTCCTCTGATTGCTCGGTCAGAATCAACCGAGCAATCAGGGAGTCGATCACTATAGCAGCTCAATGGTAATGGCAGTTCAATGGCTAAGCGACTTAGGGCCCTGGTATCTCCCTAATGTACCTACGTACAAGCATCTTGGATGTGCGCGATAGGAAAACTCGCTTTCCTATCGCGCACATGCAAGATGTGGTATGATCTCCCTCCTAAAATATTTCCTTTGCACTACAACATGGTGTACTTCAATGGGCATATTAACAGATACATTAAATGGTGGGGACCGCGTCTGTTCTCCTTTAATTGCAGATATCCTGCCACTTATCATCAGCGACTGTAGCGACTGTAGCCTAGTGGCAAACACGTTGGGCTAGCAATCAGAAGGTCCCAGGTTCGATCCCCGGTGGGGCATGCACCAATGGATGAATTTTCATCTATGTGCATAATTTACTGTTCGCTGACGGTGAGGGAAAACATCGTGAGGAAACCTACCTATCCCTCGGGATTAGGTAATAGTCAGTTCCTGTATACACGGCGACAAGGTTCACCACCTGTCACGTTGGGTTCTGACTATCTGGTGAAACGTGGGCTTTGAGTTGACTTAATACATCCACAATGTGGTGGTGTATGGCCACTCAAGCCTCTGACTATGCCCGAATCCCCATTCGTTCGTAAAAGTCGTGACGTTATATATATATATATATATATATATATATATTATATATATTATCATCAGGTGGACCATCTGTTCTTGAGCCTTCTAAGGTACTTGGCTATTTGCTATGCACACCGTTTTCGTGTAAACCATAAGGGCCATAACACACCGGGTAGCCATGGCGACGTCGCCAGCCACCGTAGCCAACTATTCGTAGTTAAATGTATGGGAGGTAACACACCTGGCGACGGACTGGCGACGTCGCCAGTCAATACAAATTGTTTGGATACGAGGCCGGCGATGTCGCCATAACGTCCCGGTGTGATATAGCTCTAAAGCAGTAGCAATAAAATGACGTCATCACGAAACTTCAGGCTGATTTATTGCCTAACCTTGGCTCTACCGCCCTACCGCCCTATTGGCAAGAAATAAAAATATGCGTCATACGCCCCCTACTTTATTCATCCAATTTGTTAGCCGCGATGAGTGCCAGTCACGAAACTGAAGGTAATGAATATTTTCGCTCGAATCATAGACTTGTCGTTGGCGTGAATAAATATTCGGGGGAAAGTCGTTCAATAAGTAAGTTTCCTAACATCGCAATCACAGACTTGTGCTCCCTCTTTCCTGGTTTAAGAATATCTAGAGTACATACCTTGTGTAGCTAATCTTGCCTTAAGAATGCTTTGTATGCATAGTCGATAGGTTACTTATATTTTGAAGTAGGTGTCTTTATTTTTACTATATTTACACTGTAAAAAATATGAAACGTTTAATAAAAGAAAATGAGCAAAATGGGCGCACCTCCAATAACAATGACTTCATTAAATTAAAGGTCCAGAATTCACTGTATGTCTGGAGTTTTTGGGAAAAAAAAGCAAAACAAAGCATTTGAAATTTTCATTGATATGTTTACTATCATGAATATTTTTTATTTTATTTTATTTGCTCATGTGATTGGGAAACCTATATACCGGTTTCGGCTCGGACAGGGTCTTCTTAATAGACCTTAAATTTAATATACAAGTAATTTAAATTGGAGGAGGGCCCACGCTTCATATATATTTGCCCTTCATCCTTTACCGCGATCATTTTAATCGTAGTAAAACCAATTTTCAGAAAAATATTTTATCGCTTTTATCTGCACTGTAACAAATTGTCTGCGTTTAGTATTGGACACTCAGACGTTCCCAGACGCTCAATAAAAGTTTTTATTGGAATTAATTATTAAAAGTTGATCCATGTCGTTTAAAACCCTTAGGTAGGTACCTGCTTACCTAATAAATATTATAGTTAGTAATTGTAAGTACCTTTTTTACGGGACTACTAAGGTGGCAAACAAGCGTACGGCCCGCCTGATGTTAAGCAGTTACCGTAGCATATAGATGCTTGCAATACCAAAGGCATTGCTCGCATGTTGCCGACCTAAAGGGGTTGGAGGGAGGGGAAGGGTGGGGTTGGGCTTCCGGCTCTCTCACTCATCCTACGAAACGCAGCTGTAATAACTGCTTTACGCTGATCTTCTATAAGAGGGTGGTAATACCCAGCTGTCTGTACTGTCGAGCCAGCTAGGTATGTGAGCTGCAGTCAATTCAATTCAATTCAATTCAATGCGGCTATGACTTGGTTCTATTAGGGCCTCCGCAGACTTGCTACTTTTAGCATCGGCGACCGGCGATTTGTGACGTATTGATGCTGCGTCGCGTTTCTTCGAGCGCGAACGAGCGAGACATAGCATCAAAATCGCTGATCGCCGATGCTTAAAGTAGCAAGTCTGCGGAGGCCCTTACTTAGATAAATAATAAATAAGAAAAGGAAGTTAGTACCTAACTTGCATAAACTTGTATAATGTAATACGTGCAGACATGATTGACACATTCTGGCATGGAAATTTCCCTTGCATTATAATAAATTCTTGCAACTTAATTCAAGCAAACAAATCCGCTCCATTTATTTAATGAAAACTTAAACAGGCTTCAGATGAATCACGTTCCCAGACTATGTTGCGCGAATGCATAAAACATTTTCCGAGAACTATCTAAGGGCTATATCGCACGAGGACACCAGTGGTAGCGCAACCAGTTGCTCCACCGACAAAATGTATAGAGCTGTATGGAGAGTACCAGCGCAGCCAATTCATTGCCGGCTACCGAATCACCCGCTGGTGGCGCCAAAATGGTTGCCTCGTGCGATATCGCACTCAGGATTATGAGAGAATGTGGTTAATGCAAGAAGCTTCATTCAACGATGCGAGACGCTAGATGACGACGATTAGCGGGGGTCGAGTACATTTCACGATCATTTTATGTACTTATTTTTGAAAATTCAACCCCCTAAGGGGATAAATAAGATGCGAAAGTTTGTATGGTGATTCGAAGTTGTTCTGGGGCTAATACCTACTTGAAAATTTGCATTTTCTCCTAATAAGTTTGTACAGAACTGAGTCCTACTCGTACTTTTCCAGTTTTTTACTATGGTATGGTATGAGATGGTATGCTGGTATGCTGGAATAAAATGGATGCTATGGGAATGCAATCGCCATAATATGGCGGTGCGGCGATTTTTGGTTGATCTGTTTAAGACGATACAAGAAAAAAATGAATTTTAGTTTCGGGGTGTGGCTAGCGTCGCGTGAGCTGCCGAAGGATATATCCCTCTCGCTTAGCTAGGACAGAACAGCTATGGAGTAGACTATAGTATAGTTATTTTTTGAAGGAACAATATTGTTTAATTCGTACAATTAAAATAATATGTCCCAGTGCACCTTTTAAAATAGATGAAATGGATGAAAATATTCAAATATATTTTTTTCGTTTTATATGGGATTTTTATGTCGAGTGTATTTGAAAAAAAATAATTAATTTCTATGTTGTTTTTATTGCTGAAGACAAAGTAAGTCAAATGAAGACAAACGATACCTACAATATGCTGATAGATACGTATAACAATATTTCGATCGTATAATAGCCTATAACCAGCGGACGATCCAGACGCGTCAAACGATACCTCATTAGTCAAATTATTATGATAAAAATAGTTTGGACGTTATACGGGAGCAGATGAACATACATACATATCGGTCAAAATCATAACCCTCCGCCCACCGTAGTCGGGTAAAAATGTACATACTCTGTGTCAGTGACTGACTGCCGGATATGAGTATCTTTTTCATGTTTCGTAGGCAAAGGAATACTTTGGTACTTAACTTCGATGCCGATCATGAAGTCATCAGCGGTGTCATAATATTTTTTTTTACCATATTTAATTTATTTTTTAATTTAATTTTCAGTTTTTATTAATTTTATTGATTTAACCATGCATTTATTTTTTGTTTATCTTTTTATCTTTATTTTTTTATCTATCCAAATCACCCTTAGACTGGTTACCGCCACAGGTGACAAGAGGGCTGGGTCTTTCCTTGCTCAAAAAATTCGCTTGACAACAGGAACAGCTTGAATACAGGGAGGACATGCAGCCAGTATCCCACGCTGACGGTATTTGTTTAATTAGGGGTAGGTTTTTATATTATTGTATTTTATTTTAATTTATGTTATATTATATTGTATTTTAATGATAAAACATGAAAAATAAAAAATAAATAATTTTTTTTTTTAAATTTAATTTTACTTTTATTTATTGTTTTATATTTATTGTGAAATTATAATAATTTTAATAATCAATATTGGACTATGTCTGAAACAAATACATTGAATTGAATAATTTAAATACAAAAATTATCACATTAACTCGTTAAATCACGGTTTACACCCGCTAGAACGAAAAAGATCCTAACATGGTAGGTAGGACCTGAGGGTTGGCCAGTTAATTACTTAAAATACACTATATTTATTTCAAGAAAACATTCATAAGATCTGAAGGCGTCGGACTCGCACATAAAGGGTTCCGTACCACCGTAGAATAAACACATCAAAAATATCAAGTTTGAGACTTGATATTTATTTTTAAATGTTATTATATTTTTAGTATTTGTTCTGCACCGGCAACAGAAATACACATTCAGTGAAAATTTCAACTCTCTACCTGTTACGGTTCGTGAGATACAGCCCGCGCTGACAGACGGACAGACAGACAGACGGACAGCGTAGGCCTAGTAATAGGGTCCCGTTAGCACCCTTTGGAACCCTAAAAAGTAGCCTATGTTCTCCGCCAAGACCCAGTCTATCTCCATACCAAAATTCATCAACATTGGTTCAGCGGTTTAGCCGTGAAAAGGTAACAGACAGAGTTACTTTCGTTTATAATATAATAGATTGAATAGGACGGACAAACATTTTCCTATCCATATCAGTAATGTTATTTTTTACGATAATTTATTGATGTATGATATATTTATTACTTGCCCATCCATACCTACAACAAACGCAATAAAGCGACTCCATTGTTTTGACAAGCAATGTATTCCCACTGTCGGCCCAAGACCATGCTGCAAGTATATAACAGTAAGCGAAATAGGGAGTTTTTACAGAAATGACACGAATAACTATGAAATGACAAGAGATGACACAAAATGACAAGAGATGACACAAAATGACAAGAGATGAAAAGAAATTACACAAGACAAGGAAAAGCAAACGAAAATCACGCTGCAGTGCAGGTCGTAGGTTCGATTCCTGCCCAGGACATGCATTTGTGTGCATGAACATGTCCGCATGTCCCGAGTCTAGGTGTAATTAAGTGTATATTTAGTTTGTATTTACAAACAAAAAGTAGTATATGTAGTAATATCAGTTATCTGGTTTCCATAGTACAAGCTCTGCTTAGTTTGGGATCAGGTAGTCATGTGTAAAATAATTTCCAAGGATATTTATTTATTTATCATAGGCGTCGGCGGACTGTAAATACTGTACTGTACCTGTAATGTGGCACGACCGTAATATTTTTTCGTAATATTTTTTAAAAAATCCTTCACAGGTCCGACGTCGAACAAGTCCGAGCGGACACTGACAATACAAAGTTAGAGAGAGACATGGTTAGTTCAAGTACTTAAAATGTGAGATGGCGATATTGTGCGCGCGCTCGGAAATAAACAACGTAAGCGCCAAACCACATTTTCATGAATTAAAAAAAAACTACTTCATGAATTAAAATATGGTTGAAGGGTAGTTTAGATATCATTATTTGCTATGTTTTAGAAATAATTTCGTGATCTAAATCGTAAAAACATCGTGGTAGCAAGGAAAATTGTAAATAATTAGAGCTCATTTCATAAAAAAATTTTATCGAGAAAATTTCATCAAATCGTGATTTGTATTTAAAGATACTCAAGATAATATAGTCAAAATTCATACATCTAAATATAAGATTCCTAGTCCACATACTTACTTAAAGAAAAAGTAGAATAGAAAATCAACCAAATTTCGAACCCTCGTCTTAAAGCCTGACCTCCAATCAGAAGGTCAGATGCGATCACACATATGCAGTGGTAATGAAAGAAAGAAAAAGAAAGAAAGAAACATTTATTCGACACACTCGCAACACATAGACAGAGGAAACAGAAAAAAGGGGTCAGCGCGAACTGTGCCGTAAAGGTATTTGGCTCAGCATGTGCTGGGGGGGTACGAGACTCCACCAGCGCTGATTTTCAGGCTAACCCAAGAAAAAAGGCCACTGGCTACCCAAGAGCAAAGGACTAATAAAAATAAAAATATATATCTACTTAATAAAATCAATAAAATAGTAAAAAGACATAGGTACGTGCGAAGAATATATTAAGTAAGTATATAATAAATAAAATACATTATGTTACTTATATTTAATATAATAGAATTAAGAACAGAATAAAATAAAGCACAATGCAGCGGCTAATGTTTCGTCGCTCGCATACCTAGTCGCCTGCACACGCTACGACGCTGTAGGTACCTACGTCGGTAAATATTGATGGTGTACGGATGCGTTAATGCATATAATCGAACTGGGGTGCCCGACTATGCGTTGTCTATAGCTTATATTGTTCGGTGAAGTACGCTCTTATACTGGTACCTGCTTTTTAGCAGCTTGCCCTTCTCAATGAGCTATAATTTAATTTGTATTGAGGAATTTGCTTCACTAAATATCTTACAAGCAGTTTAGAACCACCCGTAATACCCATCGCCTTTATAAAACACCCGAAGGGTAATAAATAACGTTTAAATTAATACACTGACAGTGAAAGCTCGT
Source organism: Drymonia ruficornis (assembly GCA_947859195.1). Classification (NCBI taxonomy): domain Eukaryota; kingdom Metazoa; phylum Arthropoda; class Insecta; order Lepidoptera; family Notodontidae; genus Drymonia; species Drymonia ruficornis. The sequence goes on from OX401904.1 coordinate 5,771,131, forward strand.
AAACCTTGTAGACGTGGAATAAAAGTATTATTTTCCCATTTATAGTAGGTTTTCTTCAGTATTTTATTTTTCACTAGCTATTCCCCACGACTTCGTCCGCTTAGAATATTGAATTTAAAAAAAAAATCGGATCCCGGATCCCTTATCCCGGATCCCGTTTCCCGTTTTTACCGAATCCCGGATCCCGTTTGCTGGATCCCATAACCCGGATATCCTGGATCTCGTATCCCAGATCCCAAAAAATACTGAAAAATACTGAAAATCCCAAAAAATACTGTTACTCAGGGATAATGTAGTATTCAAATGGTGAAATAATTAATGAAATCGGTCCAGTAGTTTTTGAGTTTACTCATTACAAACATCCATACAAACATACATACAAATCTTCTCTCTTTATAATATTATCATTAGTGTAGACTGACAAAAGACAATTTCCAAAATACCTCATCTCTTCTCTTTTTTGTAAATTCCGGTTTTATATCATTAGGTAATAGTTGTATGTTACTGTTAACTATAGAGGGACCACTATAGACAGTACCAAATTCCCTATAATTAACCCCTCTCTCCCCCTCCCCCCTTAGCCTTAACACTAGGTATTCCCATGCAGATCACAAGTGTAAGCAAGCTATAAGCAACGCATATAATTTGTAAAGAACAAACGTACCTTATCCAAAGAAAACTTTCAGATTTGAGGAATAAAATATTATCCTCCATTTTATTCTTATATTTTCATACATTGTCCTTCTTTCAGCCCCTCGTTAGCCTTTCAGCCGGCAGCCATTGTCGTGTTATTAGCAAATACAGACACAAAGGCCTTCATTACCCGGCCATGTTCAAAATATCTTTCATAAGATCATAACAACGCAACAATGGAGATGTTGGGTACTGAAGGCAACAGATGAGGTTCAAATATTATTTTGAACAAGAGTAGTTATAGATAGGTGGGGTCTAATACATAAACAAGTTTTGTAGTATGAGATAAGGAGTGATTACTGATGTTTAGATAAACTATGCTAATACTAATAATAAATGCGAAAGTAACTGTCTGTTACGTTTTGACGACTAAACCGCTACACCAATTTTGATGAATTTTGGTATAAAGATAGATAGGACCTTGGAGAAGGTTATAGGCTACTTTGTGTTGCGAAAATAAAACTTGAAGGGGGTAAAATAGGGGATGAAAGTTAGCATGGAAGCCCAGTATTTTTTATGGGACTGAGGTGACAAACAATCGTACGGCCCGCCTGATGGTAAGCAATTACTGTAACCTATAGATGCTTGCAATACCAAAAGATTTGCTCGCATGTTGCCGACCTGAATGAAATTAAATTAAAATAAAATTGCATAAGTCGTTTCGGTTTTCCTTTGTTTTCAGTGTACTTAACTCTATCTGGCCCATGAAGTAGTAGATGGGGAGGCGAGCGTGCAATTCGTGGATTTGCACGAGCGTTGTCCAAACCTAGTGGATTCGGTAGATGAGATGATAGGAAGAATACATTGTTCTAGATATTTCCACTTTAAGCGGTGGGGGAAGCGTATACATGAAAAAAAAATTTTTTTTGTATAAAAAGCAATGACTTAAAATACTCAAGCGTGTCAGATATTGATACTTTTTATGCTTCAAAATGATAAATTAAAAAAAAAAAAAATATTCGAGCGCGTCAGAATTTGTAAGCATCTATAGGCTACGGTAACTGCTTAAAATCAGGCGGGCCGTACGTTTTTTTGCCACCGCACCTATATATCAAAAAAAAACTGAGGGGGTGAAAAAGTAAAATTTCCAGATGCTCCCATTTCTTAGACTGACGATCAAATTAGCAAAATTTACACTTTTGACACTTCTTAGCTAGTAATGAATCCCCCTTATCTTAATCTGACGAGTTCGAGTATTTTAAGATAGTCTATTTTTTTTTGGTTCCCCTGTCAAATCCACCTATATTAAGGGCTCATAATTTTTTGAGGTTCTTATCAATATGTTAGCTATCTCCCTTATCTTAATCTGACGCGCTCGTGCAAATCCAGAAACCCCTTCTACGGCTCCCCATCTATAGTGTATAAGGCGGTTAAATCGATCGGTTTCAAACAGGTTTTAAATAAATCAGAAACAATGTTATGACACATAAAAATATATTCATAGAATTTTATCACATTATTTACATAATATAAAATCTGACAATTACAGTAACATTTCTGACCAACATAAATAAATGGTAGCTTCATACAGTACTTACCGGTGATTCTCGCGTAGCATTATTAGACTTGGTGACCACCTGAAAAAATACAAAAAAAAATGAACAGTCAATAACATATTAACATTATAACATTAGGATTAATTTTGGTGTCTGCGAGGTCCGTGAGGAACTTTTATAAATCTGTGATTATGTTTTTAATTTCATACAGGGTTAATAGCAATTCGTCGTATTCCTTAAAATGCAACAAATCTGACTCCGCATGTTCCGTAACGTGTCGAATTAGCAGCAATCAAAATGTGATAAAAAATTACCTAACTAGGTTTTTATAAAATAAAATGATTACCAGTGCTTTATAACGATTAAAAAGTAGATTACAAAGTAGTTAAAGTGCTACCATAACCCAATCATCAAATGTACTATCGTTAAAAGTAAGCGCCTTACCGTTGGTGAGATATGTTAGTCATGGATGTGGTCGAACATGTCTTGAGCTCGGACGCCGGCGGCGGGGGAACACTCCTTCATTTTATCCACTACGCATCTGAATAGGTTATACAGGTTGCTCTTCGCACTCTGTTGATAATATTTTACATATTACTAAAGCCCTAACTAGACAATAAAAATCCCAAGTTTAGGTACTTTTTTAATAAACATTGAATTTTTTTTTGGTATTATAGTAGGTAGGTTGTATCACATAGCAATATAATAATGTTTTAAAGTGAGGCCCCTATTTTGAAACCAGAGCAGAGCAAATGCGCTCGGGATTCTAAAGAAGAGTACAGAATACATTATGACCTAATTTGCTCGCACTTTTTGTGGAACAATGCGATGTTTAGTTTAAATAGATCGGATGAAAAACTACTTCTAGTGTTCCGCGAGGAAAGAGATCGAACTCAAATCTTGTATGAATAAAACGGCCTACTCACGACCCCAAAATCCGAGGCAATTTAGGGAGTAAGGATTGATCGGACTTCCTACGATACCTCAGTTGTCAAATTATGATAAATAGTTCGGAAGTCATGCGGGAACAGAAGAACATACTTACATACACACACACATACATACATTCCGTTCAAAATCATAACCCTCCGCCGTAGTAGAGTAACGCGCAAACTGTATTATTTTTCTCATGGAGGGGAATGAACAGCAGAGTGTATATTTGGTTGGGAAATTATTTTACCTCGTCGACGTGTTTGAATCCCGACTCACCGTAATAGAATGCGGTACATTTCTAGCACACTGTCCAAATATGCCGCCTCCGCTGCTCAAGCATTGCATGGCACCCTCGTCAACGAACTCTGAAATACACAAAGATGGAGAATATTTACAAAACACAACGACCAAACTTTACTTTCGAAGTTATAAAGATTGGAGAAAAAACCAAACTACAGTGAAGTTATGACATGAAAATTTTAATTAAGGATATTCTTTTCAGATACAAAATAAACTTATCGGCGTTTTTAGAAATTTAACATCTATGAGTTTATACGGAACAATCAGGGCGCGAGTCCTACTCGCACTTGGGTTTTTGAATTTAGAAATACGGAAATTAGTTTTAAGGCTTCTGTTTATAAAAAAAACCCCAACCAAGTGCGTGTCGGACTCGCACTTAAAGGGTTCCGTCCGTACCACCGTAGAATAAAAACGTCAAAAATATCAAGTAGTATGGCCACCTCCTTCATTTTAAAATTTTATTTTATTTTTAGTATTTGTTGTTGTAGCGGCAACAGAAATACACATTCTGTGAAAATTTCAACTCTCTACCTATTACAGTTCGTGAGTAACAGCCCGCTGACAGCTGACACACAGACACAGACAGACGGACTGCGAAGTCTTAGAAATAGGGTTCCGTTGGCACCCTTTGGGTCCGGACCCTAAAAAGTCAATTGTACAATGACATTACCAAGAAATAAAAGTGAGTGTCCAAAATAAAGCTATTTTGGGGAACGTCCTACCAAACTGTGTCCATGGGCTTAGTACCTACTTAACATCATCCTGAACACATGTCTATTATCAATATGGCTCATCATATATTTATTGGTGGTATAGCCAAGCTGCAGGCAATTGACTGCAGCTCATAATATGGGCTGGCTCGACCTGGGTAGTACCACCATCTCACAGAAGTTTGGCGTAAAGTAGCTATGAAAATTATTTCCAACTCCATTAATCGTGGATAATCCATGAAACCTCTTATAGATCACCTTAAGACCTAACACAATCAATCCATAAATTTTTTATTTCGTAGTACTTTTTTTAAGACAGGGCGTTGAAATTACACGTCTTAGTAATAAAAACTTTAAAATTTCGCAATTCATTCTTTTTTCTTAATATTTTCGCGGAATTAGTAGCAATAATTTTACGTATATCGATAACGTGGTTATCTGCGAAGTACATGCAAATAAAAATCTTAATTTATGTACGTTTTCGAGAATATATGTGAACTCTTTGTCTGTAGGTCATATATTTCATAAGAATCTAAAAAAATGGCAATAACTTCAAAAATGGATCGTAGCTCTACCTTGAACTTAGGATATGTGTTAGGTCTTAAGGTGATCTATAAGAGGTTATAGGATTATCCACGATTAATGGGACAGCCTGTATAAAACTAACTTACTCGCAAGTATCCATTTATCGCCTTCCTTGTTACACATATAATCGATGATGCGGTGCATAGTGTTGGTCATGTAGGGAATATCCCGTGTCATATCTTGCAAACCGCAAATTCCTGTGGCTTGATAGTATTTCGTACTACAAGATTTCGTCGGTTCAGCTTTTTCGCAGAATCTGCCAATAAAATACGGAAAAATAATTTAATAAAAAACACGACGCCCTGCCAAAAAACGAACTAAAAACTATAAAACAAGTGCAGTGTCATTGCAGTCGGGGGACTGTTCTGTTGAACACTTTTTAATCTAAGAGGTCCCCCGACTGCAATGACACTGCACTTGTTCTATGCTTTTTAGTTCGTTTTTTGGCAGGACTCTCGTATTTTATATTAGTATATTAGCAGCCAATAATGAAATGTTTGTTTTGCATGTACATACATCCTACTTATGTGAAATTATGCCAATAAATAATAATAATAATATCCTGGGACATTTTTTACACACGGCTACCTGATCCCAAACTAAGCAGAGCTTGTACTATGGAAACCAGATAGATAACTGATATTACCACATATACCACTTTTTTTTTTTTTTAATGTGCTCATCAAGGGCTTGTATTTGATACCCATATTGTAAATATAATAAATGAAGTCAAGTATTTGCGATTTACAATGAAGAATTCACGAAGAAAATAGTTGGCGTATTGGCGTCTAAGCGGCGTATTTACCTACTACTTTTTGCCAAAATTACTAAAATCTAGAAAGATAGCAAAATAGACCATGTAGATTGCTTCGTACTAGATTTATTTGCAAGTTGATCCATGGGATCTTATGTCCTAAGATATAAGTAGATTTACCTTCCCGCAACTTCGTCTAAGGAACCGCTTGCCTTGGCTGCTTCAAGTTCGCCAGGCAATCGATCAAAATGCGGCATGACTGGGCTGCATTCCACGAATCCATCGATAGCAATCTGTGTCAAAGAAACAAAATGAAAAAATAAGTACGTCATGACTTTTATCCCCATTCGTGGGTACTCAGTGGCTTGAGTGGCCATACACCGCCACATTGTGGAGGGTGTGGGAGTGGTAAGGTGGTGAACCTTGTCGCCGTGTATACAAGAACTCAGGTGTCCCCACGATGTTATCCCTCACCTCCTCAAAGATATATTTCTACATAATGGGCAAAGATAACTGTCTTGCCTTGTCTACCTTGTGGGAGGCCTACCCACGCTACGCTTTTCGGTGCGCGGCGGCCACTCGAGAACTTTTTGGCCCCATCGGCCATCCGTTCTACGAGCAATGTGCCCTGCCCACTGCCACTTAAGTTTGGCAATCCTAGGGGCTACGTTTTACTATGAGAAAATAATATTAAAGACTAGTGGTTTTCCATTGGTAGCTAGCAGACTCGGGGGCCAGTACCCATACATACGTGTTGATGAAGTGTTGAAATAGAAACACACCTTTGCTTGTTCCAAGTTATCAGATTTAACGTTGTTAAGTTCGCAAATCTGAAGTAACTCTTCTTTGCTCGGGTAGTGCATAGCAGCGGCGGTGTAGACGGCTGGAAAGTAACGAGCTGGGTTACTACAAAGCTCTAATTAAAGAATAAGAGGTCCTACCATTTTAACGACCACGTTGGTCCAATTCACTATACAGAGAGTTCTATAAGACTACGGACGTATTATAGGAGGGCATACAGTATTCGACATTCATCCTCATCCCATATATGTGGAAAACATATGACCTTAACTTTGCCGTAATTATGCAATATGAAAAATTTATTATACAATTAAGTATGAAGAGAAACCTGATTAAGATCTTGACGCGAGTTAACTTTATTATTTTACGTTCTGGGCCCTAAGTCGCTTAGCCATTGTGGCGTTTTGCTATAGTCATCGACCCTGAATGGTCGGTTGATTCTGACCGTCCAATCAGAGGCTGATCAGCCGGTCGACCGACCAATCAGAGCTTCGATCAATTTGGCAATGGCAATGGCTAAGGGACTTGGAGCCCTGTAGAGCTCACATGACACCATCGAAGCAATCTGTAAATAACTGATTATTGTACTCACCCGTAGCCAAGAAGGCGAAGACTATGGTGTTCTGCGTCATGTTGAGGGACTCGCCAATTGTGTGCGCGACTGATGGTACAACTGACCCGGAGAAACTGCGCACTTCCCACTTATACCTACTGACGATAGCTACTATCATTTATCACTTATACGTTCGACATTCGGAATGTTTTGATAATTAAAAATATCAAGTATAAGTTAGGTTACATAGGTTATCAGGTTAGTAGTCTGATTGGGAATCTAAAGTGTTCTAGACTGACAAAATAATCGTTCATTAAACATTTCGGAATTGTAACAAAACGTATGTAACTTTTATTGTATTTATTTATTTATTGGTTGCCAAACACCGATAGAGTCTAGAGTGGAGCTCCAACTTCAACTCTCCGGCGAACGGATCCGTCGCCAGCTCCCCTAGTGACAAGTGGCATGAACGCTAATCGAATAGAATAGATTAGACTTCACAATGTATGCTACACAGCCACTTGTCTAGCCCTTCTGAAGGGCTAGACAAGTGACTTACGTCTAAAAGCGTTCCTTGAAATCGCTACGCTTCATGTATGGAAATGACATAAGTCACGTGATCTACATAGCAACTTGTTGTTGATCTACATAGTGACGTTTGATATTTCCATACATTGTGAAGTCTATTCTATTCGATTAGCGTTCATGCCACTTGTCTAGGGGGGCGGGTGTGTTACCTGTCATACATTTCAATACGAATTAGTTGGCTAAGGTGGCTGGCGACATCCCCATGACGTCCCGGTGTGTTATGGCCCTTATATGCGTACAGTAAGTAGGTGCCAGGCAACAGGAAACCTGCTTTTGATATGAGCACCCTCTAAACTGGTTCTTATTCGGCCGGCGGCAGATTTTTCTCGTTATGTCGAGTACTTAGCTTCGGGACTCTTAAGCAGTAATGGAATCCTAAGGCCTTCTCTTGTTTATTTTCATTTTTAAATGATGATTTCTTTGGTCATACAAATGAAAATGAAATTGTTTCGGTTATTCGTTTGGTTTCAGTGTACCTAACTCTATCTAAGTAACCCCCCAGGGGGGTTACTTTGAAAAACGAAACGAAAGCTTCGGCTGACGGATCGTCTGAAGTACGGATTCGATGATCGTGGTTTGACGTTTTTTCTTTCGTGGATGCTACTCTGAAAGTTATTTGACATTTACGATTTCAGCGTAAATGATTTGACATAGTTTTGATCGTAAATCGAATCCGTACTTCGGATCCGTAACACTTTCGGAGTTGGAAATCGCCCGATCCGTCAGCCGAAGCTTTCGTTTCGTTTTTCAAAGTAACCACCCTGGCGCATGCCGATGAAGATCGTTAGGCCCATGTGGTAATGCGACTATGTAGCGTATAGGGCAAAGAACAAAATATACATATAAAGGTATTGATCGGCTTTAAACAGGTTATAAATAAATCAGACAAATATTATGACATTAAAATATATTACTTAATACAATTTTATCACATAAAATATCTTTATATGTATAAGTATTTACATAATATAAAATCTGTCAAATTCGGTAAAATTTCTGACCAACGTAATAGAAAAGTGGTAGCTTCATATGCTCCTAACAGATGATTCTCGCGTAGGATTAGTGTTCATGTTGGCCACCTGGAAAAATACAAAAACAAAATTACCTTACGCGTCAATATACTTAATATTATGAAGGTACATAGGTAGATCAATTTTGGATTCCGCGAGGTGCGGGCGAAACTTTTTTTATTTTTTTAAATATTTTTTTTATTCAGGAATAGGCAAGCATTTGACCACGAACTCACCTGATGTTAAGTGACGATGTGGTCTACGATGGAGCATACTTGCCTAGACAGTACCTGTTCCCTCTCGACTTGAAAACACCCAGATTGTAGTCCACGGGGAACAAAGACGCCGGCAAGGAGTTCCATTCCTTAGCAGTTCGCATGATGAAGTTAGAAGCAAAACGCTTGGTACGAACCGAAGGAATGTCTACAGTGTACGGATGTGTTGTACCCGTGCGTCTAGTTGTCCGATGGTAGAATGGGGATCTATGATTATGTATTTCATTTCATTCAGGGTTACTGGTAATTCGTCGTATTCCTTAAAATGCAACAAATCTGACTCCCCATCCGGAATGGGTCAAATTACCAGTAATCAAAATCAGTTTTTTTCAGTGCTTTATAACGATCAAAAAGCAAAAATAAAGAAATTAAATTGTTACGATTAACCGGTATCATCACTCGTTTTATCGTTATAAGTAAGCGCCTTACCATTGCTGAGTTTATTGGTACACGGATGAAGTCGAACATGTCTTGAGCTCGGACTCCGGCGGCGGGGGAACATGCCATCAGTGTATCCACTATACACGTGAATAGGGTCTCGATCTCACCCTTCGCAGTCTGTTGATAATAATTTTACATTTTATGAAGAAGGCAAAGCCCTAAATAGACAACAAACATCCCAAGCTTTCGTTAAAAAAATGTTTTTTTTTAACTCTTGCCTAATTTCCTATGCGCTACAAAACATAAAACTATGTTCCGTTTGTTATTTTACGTTTTGTATCGATCACATGAGACCATCGAAGCCACATTCAGTAGGATTTATTTTCTTAGAATGGAACAGTCTCTAATTAAATGATTATATATTTGAGTAACTGCTGCGGTACCTACTCACCCGAAGCCAAGAAGGCGAAGAGTATGGTGTTCAGCAGCATTTTGAGGCACTCGCCAATTCTGCGCGCGAATGTTGCTAGGTACCAAATGACCTGTAAGGACTGAGCGCTCCCCTCTTATACTTACAGACGATAAACAAGTTGCAATATCCTTACCTTTAGGTGATATAAACAATATAAACTTAACAGAAATACGTCAGGTTAAGTTAGGTTATCAGGGTAAGTGCGCCGCGGTGCATGCTAAAGCGATCCTGTGGCGCCCCTCTAAAGGCGGTAGATGGTTGGTTTTTAGCAGGTACACGAGAGAGCCGGACTCCCACATAACTCTGAGCCAAATACCTATTCGGCTCAGTTCGCGCTGACCCCTTTTTTCTGTTTCCTCAGCCTATGTGTTGCGAGTTGCGAGTGTGTCGAATAAATGTTTCTTTCTTTCTTTCTTTCTTTCTCCCATCTCTCCAGAGGGCCTACTCTGTTTCATACGAAAACGAAATTTCGGACGAAATTCGCGTATTTCCTACTACGTTTCTCACTGATTCCATAATTTCTTTAGAACGAAAATTGTTTGAAGTCTTCGTCGTCGTCGAATCTAAACGTCAAACAATTTTCGTTCGTAAGAAATGTCCGGAATCAATGAGAAACGTAGTAAGAAATATGCGAATTTCGTCCGAAATTTCGTTTTCGTTTGAAACAGAGTAGGCCCTCTGAGGCGGAGGGGGAACCATAAAGGGGTTTTTAAACAAAAAAATGCAAATTACGAAATTTGCATCTGGCGGGAATTGAACCCGCAATCACTCGATACATTGAGCGGAGCGGCTTTCGCTCGAACCACTGCGCCAAAGTGGTCGTCGATATATCGATAGACTAATTATGTACTTACTAGATAAGTTTTAGGTAAACATAAGAATTTTTACAAAACTAAAGAAAAAATGCATGCAATGCATGCAATGCATAATTTACAGTTCGCTTACGGTGAGGGAAAACATCGTGAGGAAACCTACCTATCCCTCGGGATTAGGTAATAGTCAGTTCCTGTATACACGGCGACAAGGTTCACCACCTGTCACGTTGGGTTCTGACTATCTGGTGAAACGTGGGCTTTGAGTTGACTTAATACCTCCACAATGTGGTGGTGTATGGCCACTCAAGCCTCTGACTACCCCCGAATGGGGATAAAAGTCGTGACGTTATATATATATATATACTAAAGAAAAAAAAAGAAATAAACACCGCTGCAAGTGGGTAAAACTGAATCAAACTTTCAGGTCACGAAGGCAATTCGATTATACGCGCACATAGAGTCGCTAGTCGGCGAAATAAATAACAGCTTTCATGCACCACTGTTACATTGAGGGTAGGGAAAATGGATCCTTTTTCTTAGAATCCATAAAATACTCTATAGCACCCGAAGTTTGTGTGGCAACGTCACATCTAATTATGTAGGTACCCTCTTTATGGGGTGGCTTGACCGGGGTAGTACCACCCTCCCGCAGAAGATCGGCGTAAAGTAGCTATTACAGCTGCGTTTCATACAGTAACTGAGAGAGCCAAGCCCAACTCCCCCTGCCCCTCTCTTTGGTCGTTCCCCTTCCGGTCGACAAACTGCGAGCAATGCCTTTGGTATTGCAAGCATGTATAGGCTACGGTAACTGCTTAACATCAGGCGGGCTGTACGCTTATTTCATGGGTTTCATTTGTTCTATGTAGGTAGTACATTTCATACAAATTACCATAAAAGCAACTTATAATAAGTACCTAACTAAGTTGGTACCTTCTACAATATTTTCGTCATTGAAATAATTAAGGTCAAGAGCACAATATCGCTTCTCTCGACGTTGGTATGTAATAATGAAGCAATATAAGCGAAGTGGCCATTATCTCGGAGCCCACATCGCTAATAGAGATGCCTCCGCATGGTACAGCTCTATAAAATTAACTAGAGTGGAGAAACAGGCGAACAAACATTCGTAGGTACCTTCTTCTTCTTATCGTATGGTTAGTAGCCAACCTGCTGGCCTACTCCGAAATACGAACCTAACGTTTCGGCTGACGGATTGTCGTTGATTTGACATTTCTTCTTTCGTTTTTCTCTACGATTTGACAATGTTTTGATCGTAAATCGAATCCGTACTTCGGACGATCCGTCAGCGACGTATTTCGGAGTAACCCCCCTGGTGTCAGAGTTGTTCAAGCCGCTCGAAGGCCTCTGACAACGCTTAACGGCTACTGCCAAGATGACAACTGGGACCGACTGTTTACGTGCCCTCCGAAGCACGGAGGCGCTCAGTTCAAATGCCACTAAATCGTCACCCATCTCTCTCTGACCTTGCCAAGCGTTGCTTATTCGTACCTATAACCATTATATCGCATCTGAGGTATTTTTAGAACTGTGTCAATCATGCGTGTTCCTTTTGTTCTTATCTCTTCGCACGCATTCATTCATCGTTATCATAATCATTATCATTCAGCTGAAAGGTCATGGGAATTACAAATCACTTTTATTCCTAGAAATGCTGTGTCAAATAATTATGAACTGACTAAAACTCTCAATAAAATTGGCAGTTAGTGTTTAATCACTAATTGCAAATTATAGATAGGAACCTACGATTTTTTTAGTAGGGCGCGTATCTTTTGTAAATGTATATCTGCTACATTTTAAATCAAATAAACCACATCATAAAACATCCTATGTGCTCATAATTTGTCAAGAAAAAAAAAACAATTACTTAAAACACACCGGCGATAAATATGATGTTATTTTCATCCAAGCGAGCTCATATTGTAAACACAGGTTTTACCAATAAATCGCGGGTTTTATCAAGAATGAGGCCGGTAAAGGTGAAAGGTTTGGAAAATAAACCTTCCAATAATAGGCAAGATGATGACGTCAGGCACTTGTCACTCGTTATTTCCGGAGAGCATATTCACGTTAAAGCTCGTTACACCACCGTTGTGAAATAAGTACCTACGTGTAATTATATAGGTAGAAAATACTTGTACAACCCTTTGTATACCGGAACGCAAATCTACACGAGACACACGAGTATCACAGTAGGTACCCAAGAATTGGCACAAGGTTACACATTTTCAAGATTTTTCGAAAAACAACCTGAATATCGTTGATTTTTTGTAAAACCTGTAACTGCTAAAAATGTAGTTTAAAGGTGGTAGAGTCAAGCTGTAGCCAATCGACTGCAGCTCATATACAGGCTGGCTCGACCGGGGTAGTACCACCCTCGCATAGAAAGGCGATAGATCTCTCATAGATTGGCGTAAAGCAGCTATTACAGCTGCGTTTCGTACGAGAGAGCTGAAAGCCGAACCCCCCCTCCCTCCATCCCTCTCCCCTTCAGGTCGGCAATGTGCGAGCAATGCCTTTGGTATTGTAAGCATCTATAGGCTACGGTAACTGCTTAACTACAAGCGGGCCGTAAGCTTTATTGCCACCGCAGTTATATAAAAAAAAAAATACGGGAAAGTACAGTAAGCTGACATTGTCATATTTCTTCGTATGGACAGGCTCCAGGTGTGTGGTTTTTAGTACTCACTGCAAACACAATACCCATGTACCCAATATACCCAATATCTTCCGCAGAACTTCAAGCTTCAGATTGATGGCGTCGTAAAGATATTGAACTGTGAAAAATGATACACATTTATGTACAAACAATATCTCCTGTCTTGCGCCGCGTGATCGATGGCGCGCGATCATGGCGATATTGTTTCCCTGATTGATCTCGGAAGTCGGGCGTGCTAAAGTAAATGTCGAAAAGAATACGTCACTCTTACGTCACACCACTACTACAGACAGAATACCTACTTACATGAATTTCCTTTAGTTTTGGTTCGAGGAAACCTCCCCCCCCCCACCTATGTCTAGAGATCAAACCTCTTTCTTCACATGGCATCCTCTTATTTACATTTTGTTATACTAGTGAGTGTCTTTTTAACGTACTAAGGGCCACCACAGATCGCCGGTCGCCGATCGCCGCGCCGATGCTAAAAGTAGCATGTCTGCGGTGGCCCATAGGTACTCATATTTTAATAATATAAAACGTGGATTTCAAGCGCAGTTCAGGTAAGTAATAGGTTTTTACCTAAGTAATAGCTTTTTTCCCGATCCATAATTCAGAAAGCCCTCATTAAAAAGATCGGTCGTCACGAAAGCGGATAGCCTATTCATCTGCTGACGTCAGCGCTAATATAAGCAGTCAATTTATTCTGAAGCGGCCATTACCCGCGATTTCTCACTCAGCTTTATGTAGATTACCCACTGAGAGACTACAGATGAGCTTAAATTTTAATTAAGCTCTGAGGCAAATGTAAATAATCACGCGACGCGCCTCAAAGATAGGATTTTATAAATAAAACTTGTTAATAGAAAAAGTTGTAATATCTTTAGCGCGTTATAACATTACATTTTTGTACGTAGCAAATAAAATTATTGAGAAGAAATTTTATTGCAAAGCTTATTATTATATTATTTGTTTCTTAAGATTGAAAGTTGAAAACTGGTAACGGCAGATACATTTTCAACGAATCTTCTTGATATGAGCTATCAAAGAAAAAGGATGGGTTGGATTCAGAGCCGTTCTAAAGCTATGTTACAAGTGACACATAAAATTGCAGTCAGACAAACAAAGGCCAGTAATCTTATTTATTTAAATAGTAATTACTAGTGGGAATAAAGAAAGTAGAAGTAGAAACTCCCAGAACTTCAGATTATTGTAATTCATGAATATTCTAAAGGCCATATCAAATTCGGCAGGTTCATTTTCGCAAAACAAGAAGATTAATTGGGAAAGTTTGAACCACAAATTAAAATAGAGTTAGCAGTTTCGGAAACATAAATCAATTATCGAGAGTTGGGTCAAAGTTCCACAAACATATAGTTACATCTATCAAAATGTTTTGATTATAATATGCTATTTGCTATCAATTGTGTGTTGTGTACCTTGTGTTGCAAAAGACTCGAGTTCTTTAGCCTCATTTTTAGGGCTCGAGCCTTTTTAAGAAACCTCGAAGGCTAAAGAACTAATTCAGCCCCGAGTCTTCGAGGCGAAGAGGAGGCTCTCGGAAATAAAGCCTTTATTTTGAAGCTCTTTCTAAAAAGGCTTGGAGCCCTTTTTTATTTTAGCCCTTTGTAACCATTCTTGACTTTAGTTGACTATGCACGACTATTCTCAACTATTGTTGACCACTATTGACCATTCTTGACTATTTTTTTCGATATTTACCATTGTTGACTATTTCGACTATTTTTGACTATTTTTTACTATTTTGACTATTTCGACTATTTTTGACTATTTCGACTATTTTTGACTATTTTTGACTATTTTTGACTATTTTTGACTATTTTTGACTATTTTTGACTATTTTTGACTATTTTTGACTATTTTTGACTATTTTTGACTATTTTTGACTATTTTTGACTATTTTTGACTATTTTTGACTATTATTGACTATTTTTGACTATTTTTGACTATTATTGACTATTTTTGACTATTTTCGACTATTATTGACTATTTTTACTTTTTTGACTATTTTTGACCATTTTTGACTATATTTGACTATTTTTGACTATTTTTGACCATTTTTGACTGTTTTTGACTATATTTGACTATTTTTGATTATTTTTGACTATTGCTGACTATTTTGGACCATTGTTGAATATTCTAGACGTATTTTGACCATTGTTGACTATTTTTAGCTATTGTTGACTAAATTTGACCATTGTTGACTATTTTTAGCTATTATTGACTATTTTTAGCTATTGTTGACTATTTTTAGCTATCGTTGACTATTTTTGACCATTGTTGACTATTTTGGGCCATTGTTGACTACTTTTAACGCATTATGACCGTTTTTGACTATTTGACTAAATAGTCATCGAAATAGTCAACATTGGTAAAAAATTGACAACAATGGTTAAAAATAGTCAAAAAAGAGTCAAAAATATTCAACAATAGTCAACAATGGTCAAGAATAGTCGAAATAGTCAACTATTTCGACTATTTTTGACTATATTTGAATATGTTTGTCTATTTTTGATTATTTTTGACCATTATTGACAATTTTTGACTGTTTTGGACTATTTTTACTATATTTGAAATTTTTTGATTATTTTTGACCATTGTTGACTATTTCGACTATTTTTGACTATTTTTAGCTATTGTTGACTATTTTTGACCATTGTTGACTATTTTCGACGTATTAAGACCGTTTTTGACTGTTTTTTTGGCTATTTTTGACTATTTTGACTGTTTTTGGCGATTTTTGACTATTTTCGACCATTGTTGACTATTTCGACTATTCTTGACCATTGTTGACTATTTTTGACTCTTTTTTGACAATTTTTAACCATTGTTGTCTATTTTTTACCAATGTTGACTATTTCGACTATTCTTGACTATTGTTGACAGTTTTTGAATATATTTGCCGAATTTTGCCGAATTTTGATCAAACATAGTCAAAATTCGTCAAAATACGTCATAAGTCAAAAATATTTTTTCTATTTTTGACTATTATTGACTATTATTGACTATTATTGACTATTATGGACTATTATTGACTATTATTGACTATTATTGACTATTATTGACTATTATTGACTATTATTGACTATTATTGATTATTATTGACTATTTTTGACCACTTTTGACTGTTTTTGACCATTGTTGACTATTTCGACTATTTTTAGCTATTGTTGACTATTGCTGACTATTTTGGACCATTGTTGAATATTCTAGACGTATTTTGACCATTTTTGTCAATTTTTGACCATTGTTGACTATTTTTAGCTATTGTTGACTAAATTTGACCATTGTTGACTATTTTTAGCTATTATTGACTATTTTTAGCTATTGTTGACTATTTTTAGCTATCGTTGACTATTTTTGACCATTTTTGACTATTTTTGACTATTTTTGACTATTTTTGACTATTTTTGACTATTTTTGACTATTTTTGCTATTTTTGACTATTTTTGACTATTTTTGACTAATTTTAACTATTTTTGACCATTGTTGATTATTTTTACTATTGTTGACTGTTTTTGGCCATTGTTGACTATTTTTGACGTATTTTGTATATTTTTGACGAATTTTAACTATTTTTGACCATTATTGACTATTTCGACTATTCTTGACCATCGTTGACTATTGTTAATTGTTTTTGAATATTTTTGACCTTCTTTTGACTATTTCTGAATATTTTTGACTATTTTCGACTATTTTCGACTATTTTCGACTATTTTCGACTATTTTCGACTATTTTCGACTATTTTCGACTATTTTCGACTATTTTCGACTATGTTCGACTATTTTTGACAATTTTTTACCATTGTTGACTATTTTTAGCTATTGTTGACTATTTTTGACCATTGTTGACTATTTTTGGCCATTGTTGACAATTTTTGACGTATTTTGGCAATTTTTGACGAATTTTTGGCGATTTTTGACTATTTTTGACCATGGTTGACTATTTCGACTATTCTTGACTATTGATGACTGTTTTTAAATATTTTTGGCGAAGTTTGACGATTTTTGACCATTTTTGACTATTTTTGACCATTTTTGACTATTTTTGACTGTTTATTACTATTTTTGACTATTTTCGACTATTTTTGTCCATTGTTGACCATTGTTGCCAATTTTTACTATTGTTGACTGTTTTTGGCCAATGTTGACTATTTTTGACGTATTTTGACTATTTTTTACGAATTTTGACTATTTTTGACAAAAATTCGTCAAAATTCGGCAAAAATATTCAAAAACAGTCAACAATAGTCGAAATAGTCAACAATGGTTAAAAATAGACAAAAATAGTCAAAAATCGTCAAAATTCGCCAAAAATATTTAAAAACAGTTATCCATAGTCAAGAATAGTCTAAATAGTCAACCATGGTCAAATATAGTCAACAATAGCTAACAATAGTCAACAATGGACAAAAACAGTCAAAAATAGTCAAAAATAATCAAAAACACTCAAAAATAGTCAAAAATAGTCAAAAATAGTGATTTTTTTTCGAAAATTGTCAAAAATAGTCGAAAATTGTCAAAAATAGTCAAAAGAAGGTCAAAAATTTTCAAAAACAATTAACAATAGTCAACGATGGTCAAAAATAGGCAAAATTAGTCAAAAGTAGTCAAAATACGACAAAAATAGTCAACATTGGCCAAAAACAGTCAACAATAGTAAAAATAGTCAACAATGGTCAAATATAGTCAAAATTCGTCAAAAATAGTCGAAAATAGTCAACATTGGCCAAAAACAACAAAAAATAGTCAACAATGTTCAAAAATAGTCACAACTAGTCAAAAATAGTCAAAATAGTCAAAAATAGTCAAAAATAATCAAAAATAGGCAAACTTAGTCAAAAATTGTCAAACTTAGTCAAAAAATGTAAAAGATTGTCGAAATACGTCAAGAATAGTCAACAATGGTCCAAAATAGTCAACAATAGCTAAAAATGGTCAACAATGGTAAAAAATAGTCAAAAATCGTCAAAATTCGCCAAAAATATTTAAAAACAGTCATCAATAGTCAAGAATAGTCGAAATAGTCAACCATGGTCAAAAATAGTCAAAAATCGCCAAAAATTCGTCAAAAATAGTCAAAAATTGTCAACAATGGCCAAAAATAGTCAACAATGGTCAAAAATAGTCAACAATAGCAAAAAATAGTCAACAATGGTAAAAAATAGTCAAAAATAGTCGAAAATAGTCGAAAATAGTCGAAAATAGTCGAAAATAGTCGAAAATAGTCGAAAATAGTCGAAAATAGTCGAAAATAGTCGAAAATAGTCGAAAATAGTCGAAAATAGTCAAAAATAGTCAAAAATATTCAGAAATAGTCAAAAGAAGGTCAAAAATATTCAAAAACAATTAACAATAGTCAACGATGGTCAAGAATAGTCGAAATAGTCAATAATGGTCAAAAATAGTTAAAATTCGTCAAAAATACTCAAAATACGTCAAAAATAGTCAACATTGGCCAAAAACAGTCAACAATAGTAAAAATAATCAACAATGGTCAAAAATAGTTAAAATTAGTCAAAAATTGTCAAAAATTGTCAAAAATTGACAAAAATAGTCAAAAATGGTCAAACATAGTCAAAAATAGGCAAACTTAGTCAAAAATTGTCAAAACACGTCAAGAATAGTCAACAATGGTCCAAAATAGTCAACAATGGTCAAAAATTGTCAACAATTGCTAAAAATTGTCAACAATGGTCAAAAATAGTCAAAAATTGGCAAACTTAGTCAAAAATAGTCAAAAGTAGTAAAAAAATGGCAAAAATAGTCAAAAATCTTCAAAAATCGTCAAAATTCGTCAAAAATATTTAAAAACCGTCATCAATAGTCAATATATAATAGTCGAAATAGTCAACCATTATCAAAAATAGTCAAAAATCGCCAAAAATTGTCATAAATGGTCAAAATACGTCAAAAATAGTCAACAATGGTCAAAAATAGTCAACAATGGTCAAAAATAGTCAACAATAGCTAAAAATAGTCAAAAATGGTCAACAATAGTCAAAAATTGTCAAAAATTGTCAAAAATCGTCAAAAAATTGTCAAAACAGGCAAAAATATTCAAAACAGTCAACAATAGTCGACAATGGTCAAGAATAGTCAAGAATAGTCAAGAATAGTCAAGAATAGTCAAGAATAGTCAAGAATAGTCAAGAATAGTCAAGAATAGTCAAGAATAGTCAAGAATAGTCAAGAATAGTCAAGAATAGTCAAGAATAGTCCAGAATAGTCGAGAGTAGTCAGGATAGTCAAAAAAGTCAAGAATAGTCAGGAATAAAATAGACTAGCCAGGAATAGTCAGCTATAAGGCGACTCCTTCTTATACTTGCGAAGACTTAGAAAGCTCACAACAACGGAGCTCTAAAAGAACTCCGAGCCCAAAAAGGGCTCGAGGTTTATTTAAAACTCGAGTCCTTTTTTAGCCTTGAAATATTCGGAGTCGTTTTTCTTCGACGAGCCCCATAGAAAAGCTCGAGCCTCTTTGAGAGGGCTAAAAGAACTCGAGTCTTTTGCAACACTATGTGTACCTAACCTAATCTATACACAAATCATTTTTGGCTTTAAACAGACTGAAACTTGACGGCTATGTATGCGAGATGCACAAAAAAACACAAAATCATTTCGTATACCTGTTTAATATTAGTTGAAATACATATTTAAATGTTGTATAATTTAACATGTAATTTCAGCAACATTCAGGAAACATAATCTCCCTCATTTCATTTACATCAAAGTTAAGCCGCAGGGTATTTCTGCAAATGACAGCCGATTTATCCGCAAACGAAATTACTTGGGTACCTGTTTCAAAACGCCAGAAACATTTGAGGTCCCCACCACGCGGCCCTAATAGACCCTTTCGTATTCCGTTGGAAAACCAATAGCCGATGACGAGATTGCTTCCTTTTGTGAATAAGGGTTTATTGAAGCGAACCTAGTGGTTCTGATTTATTTATGAACTTCTATTTAATATCTAAATTAATGCACAAACTATGAACTTTTTGAGTTCAATTAGGTACTTATTTGTTTTATTATGGCAAGTTATTATGAACTTGTGATATGTACCTATAGGCCGGGGCCGCACTGGTAACGCGACCGCGATGCAACAGCGATCAAACCTCTATAATCATATGGCTGTGGCCGCATCAAATGAGCGAACATTTGTATAGAAATCACTGCCGACGCGTCGCAATCGCCTTACCAGTGCAAGGGGCCTTAATATCAACAGCGTGATAGGTACATAATGTATCCCAGCTGTACACTCTTGTACAAAATTCGTGCTGAATAAAAAAATGGATAAGTCCGTCAATGCGAACAATGTTCTAAGCAGAGCTAATTGTTAAATAAAAGAAAATACACATTATACATAATGTTTATTAATACGGCTAAAACAACTATGCAACAGACTGTGATTAACATACAAAGGAACTTGAAATGTACGTTAAATTATAATAAAGTTCAAAGTCACTCCCTGTAACTTGTATTTGAATGATATCACAATGAAATTCTTTGGTGAGATTATTTAAAATATCTATAGGTATATAAGTATCAACTAAGTCAGACTTGATGGCTTCGCAAACCAAGAGTGCCTATGTATAAAATCGATTAAAATTTAGCAAAAAAAGTAAGTATAATATCCATGATATAATTAATGTACGATAATAGTGTTTTATTCAATGAACTATGTTCATTGTCTCTCTATAATATTTCAAAGCTTAAAAATATAATTCGCTAGACTATTACTACGGGCTTCAAGAAGACTTGAAAGTTACAGAAAATATTTGAGCTTGGACAAAAGAATTACGTCTCAAATTCAAGTCAATAACTTCACGCGACAAATATAATTTTGTGAAAATACACAGCTTATAGCGCCGGCATAGACGGACTGCTTGGAGCAGTCAAAGCCAAAAGCTTTACGGCCCGGCCGCGACTTCGCGCGACGGCGACGGGCGGCAGCGTTTTTTGCTAAAATGTTGCATCGCGCGCGTTGCCGCTGACAGCGGCAGCTCGTGGCGTCATGCGACATTTTAGCAAAAAACGCTTGCGCCCGTCGCCGTCGCGTGAAGTCGTGGCCGGGCCGTTAGAGGTCACTGTTGGGCGATCTGCAGATTCAATATAAAATTGACAGTCGCCATACACGGACCGTTCAAGCAGTTCGTTTACAATCGCAGCTAAAAATGCAATTGGCGTGCGGTTGATGCCGGCAGCAAAAAGCTGCTCGATTCGTACACGGACCGCTTGAAGCTGTTTCCGTAAAAATACAAACACAACTGCACAACAACTACACAAGGACTGCTCCAAGCAGTTCGTCTATGGCGGAACTTAGTAAGCGTAAAATACCTCGTGACTAGATATATAACGAATTGTCGTCATATTTAAAGCTGGTAGTGATACCTAAGTGAAAGTTACTTCACAAATCGACTATACAATGAGCTAGAAAGATACGGAAGTATAAAAGGTCAGTAAAAACACTACAGGGTTCAAGTGTATAATACAATAGTTAACTTTACACACATAAATTCTCACTACATCTTTCTTAATCGCTTCTCCGATTGTCGTCTTACAAACTAATACATATATAACTAATACATTTAACGTCAGCTAACACTTAACTAGAATTCGGAGGGTATTTGGTCACTGACTACCTTTGTTTTTAGTGGTTCGTAGCACTTTCTATTACCGATACCCGGGTTATTTTATAAACATTTATTATCTTAATATCTTAACATTTACGACTAGAATATTAAAGGAATATGTGCTTGGCACTAAATACTTTTTAATTCTCTTTGCTTTAATCTCTATAAACACTTCTAAAGTAGTAAAATCCGTTTAGACCGGGCCGAGAAAAACAAACAGTTAAGAGTCATCCACTTCGTCTCAGTCTTCGTTTTTCATAGATTTTGTTTGACTTTTGTTAACACTGTCGGTTAGAATGCAACTGTTGAATCTATTGACGACATCACGCACTTTTCCTTTACTGATGACTAGCTCCTTGTCATATGTTGGAGTTATTAGGCCTTTTTCTGTACCATTGCATATTGGTTTATTGTTGGTTATTGTTGTAAAATTAGCACTCTGCGATTTCCTGAATTCTCTAACAGCACTATCAATGTTGTTGATGAGATCTTTTGCGACGCACGTTGCTATTTCGTGTTTGATTCGATCCCTTTCGCTTTGAATTTCGAGTGGTCTGTGGGTGCTTTCTTTTGGGTCGTTTTGTTCGGGACTGTGGCTTTGTGTGAGAGAGTGTGAGGCGGGGCTGTCGGGGCCTTGAAACGTGATGCTTGGATTGTTCACTATTGCGTTGTGGACGTGATTCGTTTGGTTATAGTAACATTGTTGATGTTCGGGTACCTTTTCTCCCAGTAACCAATACGTCGTCATCTTTCCTTTGCCCTGTTGGTAAAGTAAAAAAGTTTACTATCTACCCGCTTTCGAGTATTTTCTTTTCGCTAAAATACATGTCAAATCTATGAATCAGTAGACCCCAATCAATCTTCTTTCCCGAACTCCGTCTACTCGCTACAGGCAAATGTAAATTAATGAGGCAACATTAGATACAACAAGATAAAGCTCTTTATTTGCGGATGACCTTTTACTTTATAAGTATAGATACTCTTCTTGATTTTAGTATTCGAGAACCGTTTGCTTATGGCTGTCTACTTTATCACAGTTTATAAAATCAAATGCTATTCGTTTTAAATTTCGTGAAATTATTCAGTGGGAACACCATTTATTTCAGTTTAATAGAGCGAATTCAGAAATATATATCGCTATTTTTATATTTCAATAGAACTGAAAACCTATTAGTTAATACGTTAAATGTAGCGACGGAATAAGAGAAATGTTTTATTAATAGTCAATGCGTCTACTTCTGTTATTTTAAGTTTGATATTCTCATCTAAAATGTGTGATGAATTTACTCTAGACAACTCTAGATTACCTACTTTAGCGTGACATTGTGATAATTTTTTTATTTGAGTGTTCAAGTAACTGTACGTACTCTCACTCAAATAACAAATAGGTAAGTTACTTTTAATTCCAAAAAATACCGAACCAGTATTAGCAGAAGTTAAAGTAATTATTACATTAGTAATATTCATATTTTTACCTTCATAGTGATCTCTCCCCTGCATTCCAATTCGAAGCAATCGTACAGATCCAGGATCTCCTTGGTCTTGGGGCTGACGTGGATCCTGAGCGCCTCCCCGTGGGACTCCATCCTGGATGCGGTGTTCACTGTGTCTCCGAAGAGGCAGTACCGGGGCATCTTCAGACCAACCACCCCGGCTACGCAGGGGCCTAAGAAACAAAACAATTTAACGAGGGAAAAAAACAACAGCTCACCAGGGGGGCTAAAAACGCCACATACCTATGGTGTATTTTTTAATTCCGGAGACTAAATTGCTAACCCCAAATGTCAAACTCGAAAATAATGCTGCCACATTTATTTATGTAGTGTTGTCCTACCGCTTTTTTCCGGTACCGATTATTTGAACCGTAAAATTAAAAAATGTCGTGCTTATACAGCATGGAGTAGGTATTATAAATAGGTACTCGAGATAGAAAATCGAGATAGAAAATTTTACTCAAAGGAATTATAATAATTGTTTCTTTGTTTTTATGTTATTGTTTCTTTATAAACTAATTACTTTTTTACCTACATAATTGATATATTTTGTAAAAAAAAAACTGCGCGTCCATTTTTTCAAGGTTTGTCCTTGAGCCATGACAACGCCTTTTGTTTACCTCATTCGGCCTTCAGCAAAGCCAATGTAATAGAGTTACATTCGCAAATTCGGAATCCGATTCATCTGATTCTGAGTAAATAAATAAAACGCTTACTTAGCTTTGCTGAACTGTGTTGTTACGGGCATGAATGCTTACTCTTATGTCTTTGCTCTGTATTTCGCTATTTTTTATTTAATATTGTGTAAATGCCTGATTGCTTACATAGCGTTACTGTTTAAATAGTATGTATTGCTAATAAGATTTAAATTTTTGTTCAAGCCAATACAGACTAAATAAAAGTACATGTACTCTGATTTTTTATTTTGTGGATTAAAATAAAAACGTCAAAAATATCAAACTTTTGGTGTATGGGGACCCCGTTATTTGTAAATTTTATTTTATTTTTAGTACTTGTTGTAGCGGCAACAAATATACACATTCTGTGAAAATTTCAAGTCGCTAGCTATTCCGGTTCGTAAGATACAGCCCGCTGACAGACAGACATAGTAATAGGGTCCCGTTGGCATCATTTGGGTACGGAACCCGAAAAATCTGAGTATAGACACAGTGAAAGTACGTATAGACATATTCGATAATAAAATAATTCATCTTTAACGTCTATGACTTTGTTGTATGATTTTGTTGTGTACTGTTATAAATTTTAATGATTTCATCGAATTCCAGAAGTTTGCTTGAGGTTTATGCGATTTTGCAGAAAAACTTATAAATAAATAGTAAAATAATATTTTACGGTTAGCTCCGATATTTTTCGATCATTTCCGATTGCTGGACATCACTATTTAAAATTTGCAATAACCTAGCCACACTGTCATTGTCAAATTAGTCTCCGGAATTAAAAAACAAACCATAGCATTAAATGGTCACGAATGGCGAAAAATGTGTGACTATTTTGCGCGTAAAATGAATTGCGTTTGCAGAACTGCTATGTGGCGTTTTTAGCCCCTGGATGTTGTTTAATGGGAGTGGGGTGACGTTGTCTGTCACTTCACTTTTGTCTGTATCACTCATAAATTTCTTGGTATCACTACAAATCGAGCTACAATTACTAATACTCGTGAGGTCGGAAAAAGAGTTTATTGGTGGTATAAACTCTGTAGTCAATTGACTTCCTCGGTATTGCAAGCATCTATAGGTTACGGTAACTGCTTAACATCAGGCAGGCCGTACGCTTGTTTGACACCTTCGTCCCAAAAATAGAGGCAGACCGTCGGAACTTTCTAGTGGCAATGACACCCTACTGCAATGCGTTGTCGCACTGGTTGCAAAAAAACCCCGGTTACCCTCATAACTTAGGAATATTGTTACTTCGCTGGAATTTATTATTCTCTTGCTCACCACTGTATTTACTTGAATAAATCAGTTTGCGCAGTATAGTGTTCTAATTTAAATATGTATGTGCATCAGTCCAAATAATCTTCAAATAAACCTGTTTAAAGTTCTCCAAGAGAACGAAATGCTTTGTGTGAATATTTGCACGAGTCTTTGTTATGATAAATAAGATAAACTTTTTCTTAGATCTTCTCAAACAATGCGAAGGATTTTGAAAGAAAGCATCTTTATCTTGCATGTAGAGTCGTAAAGCTGGTTTAAGATTTTAAGAATTTATAAGATTTAATAGGTAGGTAGGTAGCTGTATGTATTTAATTATGTTGGCTGGCATTTTTATTTACAATTTAAAATTCCATTCGCCATTATTTAAACGATAAACTAAACATAAACTTTCACTACAGAACCTTAGAACCGTCTGAAATATTCCAAGCGACATAACTCTACGTCCAAAAATACGTAGGTAGGCAAGGCATAACTTTCAAACTACGATAATAGAGTTTGTAATAGAATTTTGTGATAACAATTCCATGCTTAGATATAATTGAATAGCAAAGTTAAAGATGTGAATGACTTTATCAGTTGTTTTCATTTATTGAATACCTACCACATAATTTTAACTTTATCTTAATACGTCTATCGTCAAAGCATTCTTGAGTTCTTACGGTATCAACACGAATGTTTGTGTGAGCGATGCCTCTGCTATAGCAAGCGTCCACAGGCTACGCTTACCACTTAACACCAGACGGCCGTACCCTTGTTTCCCGCCTTAGTATAAACAAGACGTTGAGGTTTGACCCTCGCCGAGCCCTGGAGGTTAGTACCTCGACGAGTCTCCGGGGTTTGTACCTCGATGAGCCCCGGTGGTTAGTACCTGTATGCATTCCAATCCTCAGCAGCAATCGTTCCCCGGGCCTATGAGGCACTGTCTTGACCCGCACCCCTCTTAGCAGCGCCAGCGACATGCGAGCGATCTCCGCGGCGTGCCGGTTGCCATTGCGCATCGGCAGACCCGACACCACCATGTATGCATCGCCTATTGTCTCCACCTGAACAAAATTACATCAAATGGTCTAGTTTGGCCTTAGTAGCACAAATAACGGGCCTGTGGAACGGGCAGACTTAGACTGGCCACACTGTATCTGAAACTTTATGTCATAAGTTTTGTGGACAACCATGGGACAACCTTATGCAGACCACGTAAGGCAAATCTCTGATAGTTGTCGGAGCCCAGTATAAAATGATGCGTCTGGAGTGCGCTTCGGTGTATTTCTTTCCTTCTGAAAAATATATTGCCGGCCTAACGAGTATTTTTTTATGTATGTGACTTCTATGATCTAACCAGAAATATATTTAAGAGTGTAGTCATTTTGTTTCAAGTAAAAATATTTGGGGCAGCAACGATCCTATCCTATCCTAAGCATGGGGTCGTAATCTACTTCAAGTTCATCACCAGCAATCCTGGAGATTGCTTAAGATTAGACTTAGTACACAAAACTACCGCCTACCTACCTGGTATCGAATTAAAAGAGTTTCATGTACCATCCAAGTACTCTTAAATAATTCATCATTAGAAACCCTCAAATAGCCATTAAAATCGATATCTGAAACAGAGAGGCACGGCAGGGGAAATAAAGTAGGCACATTTGGGGTATAAATACACGACCCAAATGAATTCTAATTACTTATGCATCAGCGGGCTGATACGGAATAAGTAGGTCGTACGTTAATTATGTAAATCCACCCTTAATGAATTCGTTTCATTGATATTAAATGAGAATCAATAATGCTTTAATTTTTAATAATACTCAAAGTAATATTAGCAATAAATGTACTATTAGTAATCCCGTAAGTGCCTCTAACTTTGCTAAATTGTGTGCTAGGAGTGTACCGAAGCCTTACCGCCAACTTTATAGAGATTTTAACCAGTTTATAATGGTTCTACAAAGCATTTCTAGGAACCAAAGAGATTTGTAATGCCATTGTAATTCCAACATAACTTTCTAGAAATTTGAGAGTAGATTTTTCCCACTGTAGGTTACACCGGACATTGGCGCTATTCGTGAAACAGAGTTTTCTTAATGTTGTTTCAAGCCAGGATAAAATGAAACATAGTAGGTACTTATGACCTAAACCATTCATCATTCATATGCCTAACTTCGAATCTTATAGCCTATCTACGGTTGGGTGACCTAAGACGAACACAAAAGCCTGATATCGCCCGCAATTCATCATCTCGCCTTATCGGAAACTTTATTGCTTTGCGTATCCCTCCGCGAAGGAAAACATTAGGTAATTTGATGTTCTCATCATTGTGGATGGGAGATGAGAATTATTTGCTGAATTGAGCGTATTTTTTTTCTCGTCACATAGATGAGACGAATTCGAAACAATGCTGATGGACGTTTCGACTGTAGTTTTCATAAAAAGATCAATGGAAAGAGGAATATATATAATTTATTAGCCCCTTTTTCCATCTATCAATCAGCTGGAAGACATCTACTGCAAGACATAAGTCTCTCCAAAAGCTTAGTTCTTTAAGAGTCTCACTATAACTTGCTTCCTATAAAGTCTTTAAATTATTAAGTCATCAGGTCTACGTCTTCCGGTTCTCGAACCTTTCAACTCCAAGACCCCAACGATCATCGGCTTAGCAGGCTGTACCGCTTATCACTACACTATAATAGAAACTCTGACTTTTTCCTCTACAGATTTCTTCATTTCTGTTCAGGTCACGTAGGCAGGCAGGCTACCAGGCTTGGGAGTTTCCAAGCCTTCAGGACTCAAGGTTTCTTAGACTTATTTATTGTAAGCAACCACGTCCCAGTGCAACATGTCACGTAAGCAACCACATCTTACCTTATAAACATCAAAGTTTTCAATGATAGAGTCGAAATTGGTGTACAAATCGTTGAGCAGGTCGACGACTTCCAGCGGCGTGGACTCCGCGGACAGTTGCGTGAAGCCGATGATGTCACTGAAGTAGATGGTCACCTGGTCGTATGTCTCCGCCATCACTGGCTGCCCCATTATCAGCTGAGATGCTACTGACCTGACATCAATAAAAAAATATATTAAATATCCTGGGACATTCTTTTACACACGGCTACCTGATCTCAAACTAAGTAGAGCTTGTACTATGGAAACCGGATAACTGATATTACTACATAATACTACTTTTCGTTTGTAATTACATACTTAATAATTACATAATTGCACCCAGACTCGGTACATCGAACCTACGACCTGCGGAGCGTGATAGGCGGAATCTCAACTAACCACGCCAACGGGCCCCTCAATTGTCGTACTTAAAAATATGCTCTAATATAAATATCCTAAATAACTCCTGAACCATCTTTGTATTAGAAGAGAGAGGTCGGCAAAAGATCTGATTATTATTATAGCTACTTTATTTATAGAAACACGCGTAGATCCAAGATATAAAACTACTTTATGTTCACTGTTTATTTAAGACATCAAATTAGCAGTATATGTATACTAAACGTTCTTGCTTTGTTTGTGGGACTCCAATTTCCATGGAAGTTCAACATTTCCGGAAATTTTAGATATAAAAGGGGAAGGGCACATGTGTCCTCTTTTTGTACCAGACGCAAAAGCGTTTATAATCTTAATTAAAGATATAGTAAGTAACTAATCTTTAACAGCCTCTTTTTACCAGGGGTTCATATAAGCCAGGCACTCTCGTTTTGTAGCCACAACAATACATACTTAGGCAACAGCTGGTACAACAATTCCTCGCACTTCCTTTTCTCCTCCAGATAGTCGGAAGTCCTCTCCTCCACCAGCGCCTCCAGGTTGTTCGCATACTGTTCCACTTGAGTCAGTAACATGTCCAGCCGTGTTGATGTTTCGCAGTCCCTTAACCAAACAGTTTTCTTTAGAGAAGATTACTAGCTACGTGAATTCTATTTATTAGACAGAAGTATAAATTATCTTCTACGATGAAGATAAATTCACAGCGAATAAATTTTAATAAGTATTTAAGATAGCAGATTGCCTCTAAGTCCCCATTAGCCGTGCCCGATGAATCATAAAATGAAGTTATGTTTACGTTGTCAGATGTCAACAGTGATTGTTCAGGCGCGCCGCTCGGTTCATGTAGACGCACCTATGATTTAAAAGATCATACCCAAGACCTCATGTAGCTGGCAACCGCTTTGGCCAGCTATTAGCACTATTAACAATGTTAATAATGTTCTAAAATGATGGTAAGCTAATTCTATTCTTTGTTACCAATCTAAGATCTGTTTACGACATATTACACTAAAAACTATGAGGATTTAGGCGGTATTCAATATTCAGACTACTGAAAATAATTGGCCAATGACCATGGTCTGCATCCGAACCAAAACAGATAAAGAAACCCCAAAAAAATCCCCAAAGTTGTCCAAAGTGGCTCAACGATTTGTCACCAAACAAACGTAAACCGAATCTCCCTTAGTTAAAGCATTACATACTTGTTGATTCTGTGTATGTTTTCTTTGAGTGCTGAGAAGTCCGGCCGGTCGTCGTCTGGGAGGGTCCAGGGAGGCTCCCCCGTGAGGGACTGCCGGGGCGACGCGGACAGAGGTGACGTACCTCGGTTACGCATGTCAGCGTTACCTGGTAAAGGACTTCAATTATTATCTTTCCACGAAGGAAGCCGGAAGGAAGGCCAACCGCCCCCCCCCCCTCCTTCCCCGCCCCTCCCTCTGTCCCACACCGTAACGTGCGAGCGATGCCATTGGTATTGCAAGAATCTATAGGCTGATTAACATCAGGTGGCCACGCTTGTTTGCCACCTTAGTCACAAAAAGAAAAGGAATTAGGTACAAAAGGTTATCCGAAAGACATACCAGGAGTGTACTCAAGTTGCTTCTAAGGGTTAAGATGGTATAGGCCTTAAACGGGTATACACCATCCGATACTTACGGGCCTTTTCCCTAAATTAGGGAGGTATGAGTTAAAGAGTTAAGGACCCTTAATATCAGGTAGGCGAATATCCGCCTTATGGCCGGCGCACAGTGAGGACGACATGGCATGGCATTTATTAATCAATCGAATTTAATACTTATCGAATGGAAATAAGGCATATATATTTCAATGCTCGGTGATGGACCTCGGAGGATCGCGGAGTATTTTCTCGGTGCACCCGCTGGAGCACCTTATTTCGATTGGATAAGTATTAAAAACGATTGATAAAAATTAAAATGCCACGCCATGCCATCCTCACTGTGCGCCGGCCATTACTCTGTGTTTACCATTTCTATTAATTGTGCTATTTTATTAAGATCTCTTAATGTTGAGACAAAGCCGGTATATAGAAGTAGTGCCTGAATATTGGTTAGATAATATTGTTAAAATATAACCAGCCTAGCATAATATACTTCTCTCCTCCGACGCCGGCAATACCCAAACACCTGCTGGATAGTAAATCGGAGTTATTGATTATTTCGCTATAGTCAGCGAGCTTTCCTAGACTTCCGTCTTACCTGATTGCGCTAAGCAAAGGGGGATAGTGTGTTTTACTTGAATGTAATGTTAACTATGCATCCTTCGTTTTCTTCATGTCATAAATCGCAGTACGTAACTCTACCCCAAAGGTTTATGGGGTTTTTGACCGTAGATTTATAGGGGAACGCGCGCTATTTTATAGGAAAAGAGTGGTCTTCATAGGGAAAAGGATAATGTTTGTTGTGTGAATTATGTGCGAATTGTAGCTGTTATATACATGGTGAAGAAGAAACGAGTTTGTTTATAAAATTGCAGGTGTGAGGCACATTGGTCTGGATACTAGACTGGCCTGGACACTGGCCTCTAAATTCAAATACTTAGAAGGGTACTAATATTATTATGTCCTGCCTCCCTAGCCGAGTGAATTTCTCTATAGTAGCGGTATTCTACGATGGCCGGTTTGACATGTGGGGGGGGAAGAAAATTAACCTTATTATAACTGGGCGTTTAAAAAAATAAGAATGTCAAAAAACGAATGCGAAAATGAATTTTATTCCGTTATAATAAGGTTTATCCTTTCCCCCCTCCCAAATGTCAAACCGGCCATCATAGCGTATCGCTACTGTAGGAGCGTTTCTACATAACCATGGTTACGCATGACATTAGCTGTCACTATTTAGTTCCCGATTTGTAGAAACGCTCGTAAAGAAATCCACTTGATTGGGGCTGGCCTGTCTGCCTCTACTCACGTTTAAATTTGTCCTCTAGTATTGCAGCGCAGTAGTCGCAGGCCAGGGTGCAGTGTGGCCTTCGCATCTCCAGCAGGGGACTGACGGCGCGCCGCGGACTCGGCGAGTCCGCGCCCCCTGGCGGGACCAGGGACATCGCTCTGCGGACAAAACGACTCATTAGGATGTTTAGTTTTGGTGCACATGATGGCCTATGTAGGTAGCCATGATAATCCAGCACAAAAAAACGTAGACTACGAAACCCGATGTACTACGA
Organism: Drymonia ruficornis; assembly: GCA_947859195.1. Lineage (NCBI taxonomy): Eukaryota > Metazoa > Arthropoda > Insecta > Lepidoptera > Notodontidae > Drymonia > Drymonia ruficornis. Next base: position 5,802,726 of record OX401904.1, read on the forward strand.
AAAAATCATACACTTCGTAAATTATATTCTGTGGTTTAATTCTGTAATCACTTCAAATAAAAAATAGGTCAAAAACTTTTTGTGATGACCATTCGAGATTTATATGGGAGAAAAGTTTCTTTGAACTCTTAGCTATCATATCATATCAAATTTCTGATCTATACTGCATCACATACAAGAAAATGATAAACAAACAGTCAATAATATAGTTTTCGTACCAAAATACTAATTTCGCACCCTCGAAGTTTTTACTGCCTTTCTCAATGGAGTCGTTGACGGATCACGTCGGAAGACATCAAGTCGGAAGGAGTATGCCCCGGAAGCCAGGAATAATCAGCGCTTAACCACGATGAATGGTCGCATGGTCGCAGTAATGCGACCATTCAATGACATCCTTTATCATTTTTATATTCCACTCCGTCTCACTTCGACACTCCAACTGATTTGAGTAGACTTTGTCTTCTCACATAAATGTTTGTCTATAAAACCAATTATTGTTCTAAGTAGGCGAGTCCACCATCACGCTTCTATTTCTCGAAAGGGTAGATAGATTCCGCTGTGCACATTTCACCAATGGTGTTCTCGGTCCCAAATCATCTTACTTATCTACGCATTTTTTGGAATACATCGATCTACATAAATTTGCATAGAAAATACATAAATAGTAATATAAGCTATTATTATGTAAAGTTTAAAGTCCTTACCCGTAGAGCCTCAGACCACTAGTCTTTAATGTGCCGACCTTCTGACCACAAACTACATATTTATATTTCAGACAAAAAACACAGAAAAAATTGAAAAATTTCAAGAGAATTTACACCGCTAACCCGGCCTTGAACATTCAATTTACTTAGGTAATATTCCTATGAGAATACTGCTAATTCAGTTCGAGCTTCGTGTGCAGGTACCAACATGCCATAATGGACTATCGAGTACTAGCAATGAATGTTATATTTCACATTGGACAGCATATAAGTCTGGGGTGTGACCCCACCACTCCCGGGGGTATCTTTATTTGGTATTTTGTGGAAAAGGTTTCCGAATACGATGTAATATTTTTATTTTATTTTTACGTAACTGGACTGTATCTACACTATAATAATAATAATATTATAAAGAGAAAAGATATGTATTTTTGGATTTTAGTATTTTTGTATGTTATGAATAACTCAAAAACTACTGGACCGATTTCAAAAATTCTTTCATCATTAGAATGCTACATTATCGCTGAGTAATATAGGCTATATTATTACTAGAAAAAATTAGGGATCCCTACTAAAACTTCAATAATGTAACCCAAGGTGTAAAAAAATTAGCCGTAAGATGTAGTTCATCGCATGCGCTACGGAAACGATTGATGATAGAACAAAAAAATGTTCTACAATATTAAAGAACATATGAATATCTACAAAAAACTTCTCGATACCATATGCCCAACTATTGTAGTTATGTTACTATAACTACTGTTTTACATTTTTTAAGTTGATAGAAATGCCGACCAAAATCAGACCATGTTATCCATACCTTAGTATGAATCCTTATCCAAATAATTCGTATTTGAGACTATTTTAATACCTGTAGATTACTTTTTGAATTATTTAAATCGGACATTCCATTCAAAAGATATTACGAATTTAAAAAAGGGCGTTAAATCGGGGATTAAGGTTTATATGGAAGTTCGTCATTTTTGAAGTTAGGATGATGAAAATTCGTCTGGAGGTTTCTTTTTATATAAAAGAAATATAAACTTCAGCGTTTTTGAAAATTTTACCCCTAAGGGTGTAAAATAGGGGGTTAAAGTTTGTATGGCGGTACCGATTCCGGCTAATCTCCGAAACGGCTGGACCGATTTTGAAGGGACTTTTACTGGCAAATACGATACGGGATCGGGAATCCGGACTGCGGGATCTGGGATACGGGATCCGGGATATACGGGACACCGAATACGGGATCCGGGATATCCCGAATAAAGGAACCGGGATACGGGATCCGGCAAACAGGATCCAGGATCCGGTAAAAACGGGAAACGGGATCCGAGATACGGGATCCGGGATCTGGGATCAGAGATCCGATTTTATTTTTATTTTTTTCATTTAAATTCTACGCGGACGAAGTCGCGGGGGAAAGCTAGTTCTAAATAAAGCAGAGTTATGAAGACCGGTGTAATAAGATAAAAACAAAAAATATTATGCCCTCTATGAAATTCCACTCCTGGGCATGGGTGGTGGCCAGGGGGATTAAGGCCATAAGTTCACCACGCGGGATAAGTGAGGATTTGCAGACTTTACACGTTTTCAGAAAATTTATTAGTTTTTCTAAGACATGTTTTTTCCACACGATGTTGTACTTCACCGTAAACATAGATTTTAAAAAATAAATCCCGAGGTGCAAGCCGGGGTTTGAACCCTAGATCTTGAGCACCAAAGGTGTGTGCTTAACCAATCATTTATCATTGCTGAATAATAAGATACAGAAATAATACTAAAATATTAGTAATTTCAGAAGTAGTGGTTAGAAGTGTTCTGTTAGTTTTAACAGTCACTGACGTCATGTGCCGAAACCTGAAACCGGACGCTGAAAATAAAGGCTATATTGGTAAAGAAGTTAAATTTCGTCGTAGGACCCCCCCACTCCCTACGTGTCTGTTGACGCTTTTATTATATTAGAATGCAATGACGCACTTACTCGCTTATAGACAAGGGTCTATTCCTGTAGTAGACTATGTATTAACTGGATAAAAAAGTGATAAAAATAGATGAATTGTAGGAACTTAGAACCTTTTCACTCGTCTACTTAGAACAATAACCATTATGTAGCTTCCTATGAATATCCTAATAGCCATAACATTATAATCTTGGAAACTAATTAAGCTTCAACTAATAATTCAATCTCCTGGAATAAAATAATGAAGAAACTAGGTACTACTGAAAAGGAAATTCCAAGAACTTCTAATTTGCCTCGAGTCCATAAAAATAATTTCTTTCGCAAGAAGAATATTAAACATAATGATGTATTAAATAGACCGAAATATTTTCAAGAGAATTTTAATAAAAAAATATTGATGTAATCACGGTAGAGTTTCCATATTCGGCCGTAAGGAGAGCGAATTTAGGTGAGTTTCTCTCTACAAACACACCCACTCACCCACTAACTGTAAGTATTGAAGCACGGGAGAGTAATATCCTTCGTTTATCTTGGTACATTCACAACAGCTAACCTAACAAAGCTTTGTCGAGAGAAAACCAAAATAAATAGAGCTCTATACATATTCAGGTTACGTTACTAAGAACCTCCTAGGCAGGGGTTTTTCTTTTGTTGTCTCATATTATTTATTATTTCTGTAGGACATGAATTATTATAATATATGGGTGGCGTATACAATGGATACGTGAATACATACATATATCAAGCAGCGTTTTATATTATAAAACCTGACATTCACGAACATGAGTGCTCTAAAAAATAGCACATTAACTATACGGCTGTAACTATAGACCAGACTATATACTGGGTTATTGGTAAAACACTAACAACCTTGCAGGGGCGTATTACTGACATCAAAAACAACAACTTTCGTTCTATGACTTTTTACAAAACAAAACAATAATTAATAAAAAATCACTTTCTAAAATGTATGACAAAATTTTTAATCTAGAGGAAAGCCATGGTAAGTACATGGTTGTATTCCACTTTGCCCAAAGTACCGAAACGGACCACGGCTATCCTCTATATGAGCATATTTTCTTGTTTCATACATTTTAGAGTGTGATATTTAGTTTTTTTGTTTTGTTTTATAGTAAGTCATAGAACAAAAGTTGTTGTTTTAGATGGCAGTAATACGCCCCTGCAAGGTTGTTAGTATTTTACCAATAACCCTGTATGCAGTGTGAATTTGAAATCATGCGTATCATTTTAAACTATGAATCTACACATGATTCAGAATATTTTGGGAAAACGAATAAAAAATCTATTGATAAAAAAATATTGCTCGAGTAAACAAATAAGCAAACCAGTTTACTATTATACCTTATCTGGGCAATAAATTTATATCAATTGATTAGTTGATTAATATTCCGTAAATATTCTGAATTACATATGAATCACCGTTTAAAATGATGCAACCCTGTATATATTATCTATACTATATAAAGACGAATAGTATACCTATATCCCCATTCTACCCGCACATAAACGGACTCAAATAAAAAGTGGACACTTTTAATAGCAACGCCCGGGGCGATGGTAACGTATAGTACGTTTTTTTATACTTGTCCTATTTGGTAAGCAAAGATGGCGTCCAGCGGGGCGATTGCGTAACTTTTTTGTCAATATTTCAATTGGTTTCGTTCATCCTTTTTCAATTATATACGAAACCAATTGAAACATTGACAAAAAGTTACGCAATCGCCCCGCTGGACGCCATCTTTGCATACGAAATAGGACAATTATAAAAAAACGTACTATACACTAGTGAGGTACACAAACGCCGGGATTTTCCCGGGCAAATAAAATAAACCGCGTGGCTCATTCCGCTGTTTTGCGTCAACACTGTCAACGAGGCGAAACGACGGGATATAATTTAATATTTTCACTTCAGCCGCGCGGAATTTTAATGAAAACTTCATCTTTGTCCCTTTGCAGCGCATCCACGCTTGTAGTAAGAGGGACCAATAAAAATATATATCTCTTTTTTATTATCATTGCAGCGAAATGAAAAAGGCAACCTTTCCTCAAGCCTCGCGGTCTTCACGGCGTTGTAAAAGTTTCAGTGCAGCTATTTTACACGATGTAAACTTTAACGATATTGCATTTTGTGTTCAAAAGAACACGATGCCCACGAATTAAACAATCCGCTATTATCTTCTGGAAGTAGGAAGCCATGTCAAACAAAAAAAAAAACATGAAACCTGGCCTACTCCGAAATACGAACCGAACGTTTCGGCTGACGGATTGTCGTGATTTGACATTTCTTCTTTCGTTTTTCTCTACGATTTGACATTGTTTTGATCGTAAATCGAATCCGTACTTCGGACGATCCGTCAGCGACGTATTTCGGAGTAACCCCTCATTCGTAAAACTTAATACAATTAACATTTTAGTAATTCTTCTTCTTCTTGTCGTAAGTGGACAACATGTCAGAGTTTTTCAAGCCGCCCGCAGGCCTCTGTCAAGGCTTAACGACTGCTGCCTAGATGACAACAACTGGGGCCGACTTTTTGCCCTCCGAAGCACGAAGATGCTCAGTTCAAATGCCATTAAATGGTCACCCATCTCTACCTAACCTTGCAAAGGGTTTGTCAACCTCCAATCGTTTACCGATCAGTGGTTTCAGCTGTCTGTAAGCGCCTCAAATTGTATAAATAGACAATTTAAATATCCATTTATACAAAAAGCCAAACCTCCCCGTCCTCTCCCTTTCCCTCCCTCTGTCCCATTTGCCTTCAGGTTAGGATTGTGCGGGCGATGCCTTTCGTGTTCCAAACATCTAAATGCTTCGATAACTGCTTACCATCAGGCGGACCGTACGCTTGTTCCCCCTTAGTTATAAAAAAAGATACACGTTTTTACCAATAAAACACAAATGTATACTCATAAGAAATATTAGGTACCGTATTTTATTATTTTTTCGTGCACTCTATTTTGTTGTACACTGCGGTTTAATTAAAACCGCGCTGCTCTGCAATGTAAATCCGGATATCCTGTCATGTCGCATTGTCCCGGATAATAATTTGCATAGATTATATTGTGTCCCGGGGAGGGTGTTACCCTAGATAACACGCATCCCGCGGCGGAAAAGGTGTTTTTGCTGAAATTGTTATTGTAGGTTATATACGATTAAAATAAGAGTAGGACCGGCCTAACGCGATGTTGTGACGTCACAACTGGAACTTGTACAGGCTCTCGGCTAACTTCACTCAGAAGTACTTGGTACCGTACTTATTATGAGTGAAGTTAGCCGAGAGCCCGTCCTATTCTTATATTAATCGCATTGTACTTACATATTTTCACATGCTATAAAATAAAACAGAAATACAATTTCATTATCAGCTATCATAGCCAGCTGCAAACACTGATCGGTAAACGATCGGAGGGTAAGCAACAATTGGCAAGGTCAGTCAGATATGGGTGACCATTGTGGCATTTGAATTGAGCGTCTTTTTTTTTTTTTTATAGGACTGCGGTGGCAAAAAATCGTACGGCCCGCTTGATGTTAAGCAGTTACCGTAGCCTATAGATGCTTACAATACCAAAGGTATTGCTCGCACATTGCCGACCTGAAGGGGAGTGGGATGGAGGGAGGGGGAGGGGGGGTGGGCTTACGGCTCTCTCACTCATCGTACGAAACGCAGCTGTAATAGCTGCTTTACGCCGATCTTCTGTGAGAGGGTGGTACTACCCCGGTCGAGCCAGCCCGTTTATGAGCTGCAGTCAATTGGCTACAGCTTGGCTCTACCACCTTCGCTTGCTCTCCGTGCGTCTCCGTGCTCAGTGCTTCACATAAAAAAATCGGTCCCGGTTGTTGTAATTTAAGCAGCAGTCGTTAAGTATTGATAGATGCCTTAGGGCGGCTAGAACAACTTTGACAGAAGCTGAAGACTGTTTGGGTATAAAGTGGTCATTTTAAGAAGTTGTCATTTTCAATGTTGTCCAAAAACACTTCTACTAAATGCAGCGAAATTCGCACATCTGTTATCGCACTCGCAATTTTACAATTAACTTATTAAATAGATAAGATGACATTGTTCACTAGAAGATAAGCTGTAGTGGCAATACCGACATGTTTTCAACATTATTTTGAAAGCGACTGAGTCGATCGGTATCAATGGACTTCGTTTAGTAGGACAAACTATTTTGGATAGTAACGTATCTCCCTCTATTTTGGTAATGTCTTTGGATGGCAGTCACTTATTTTTCCGTCTAAGCAATGTTAACCAAGTTGAGGTGTAGCCAATCTCACTCAAAGATAAGTAACCCGCTGAGTTTCTTGCCGGATCTTCTCAGTCGAGGTCGCGTTTCCGATCCGGCGCGGCGGTAGAATATAAGGAAAAAAATTATGTAAAATGACAATTTGTAAGTGCCGCCGTAGGCCTAAACAAAATAAACGCTTTGACTTTGACTTTAAGTACCTATAAGAAGATCGCTTAAGCAAGTATTTCTGTTTAAATACGTCGCTCAATGTGAAAGTTTTGTTTGATCAAGTATTATTACGTTTGTCGTCGCCGCGGGCATCACTAAACCAAACATAACTCAGATAACTGAATTTGCTGAACTTATTATAATATTTGATTTGACGTTTGCTGATTTATTGATCGAATAATAGTTATAATAATATTTGTCTTGATATCGATATGTTGGGAATTCAATTCGTGGTTATATTTCTCTTTCTCTCTATCTTATTCTTCCTAGGCGTATCCTATTATGAGGGGTCGGTTTTCAGTCTACCCTGATTTGGCTGATTACCGATATTTACATGGAGCGATTGCCATCTGCCCTCCAGGATCCGACTAGTAGGAATATCGGCATTTTAAGCCTAGTTCCCACAAGGCCAGTATTTAAGTCGATAAGGCTCAAACGATGGATTAATAAATGCATCTCAAAGTTAAGATCGATCCTAAGATGCAGTTTTAACATTCCTAATATGGAACATCTGACAAAAACTCCGTCTTAAGATTGATCTCAACTTTGAAATACATTTATTAATACGAGTCTTAGAAACTAAAATACTGTTGAACTAAAAACTAAAAAGCTGTTTTTTGGGCAGTAGCCCAAAAAACAGCTTTCAGCTTATTCTGAAAGTATGGGCCACCTATTCGAGGAAGTAGGCAAACCTGTCATCAAATAACTTGAACAAATTATCCATTTGACGACCGCTTGGTGCAGTGGTTCTAGCGTAGGCTGCTCGGTTCACTGCATCGGGTGGTTCCGGGTTCGATGCCCGCCAGAGGAAAATTTCAGAAACGGCCTTTTCGTAATCTACCCTGATCTGAGTGTCATTGGGATCGCCCCTAGTCCATTGTACGGTAGCCAGTACAAGCGTTGCTTAGTTCGGGACTATTGTCTGGCGATTTAGTATGACTATATCGAGTTGTGAGTCGTAAACACCCCTAATACCTATAGGTACTATCAATTTCCCAAGGCGCCTCAATTCTGCCTCATACGAGTATTCAAATTGCAAATTGCCTGATTTTCTCACAGTAATTGTGTTCCTGTGCTGATTGCCATAAATCCTCAGTTAATTCAAAGGAAATACGTCTCCCAGAATAATTGCGGAATAAACGGTTCGAAGTTAACGCTGATTTAATCAAAATTTCATTAGTGCCGTAACCTCGTTATGCGGGTAAAACTGTTTGCTTTTCGTGAAGGAAAAATTGGAGTTTCAATCATAAATGCGTTAGAAATGTTTTGAAAGTATATAAAGTTATTTCAGGAGTTAATCATAACTTTCCTTTTGTTTCATAAATCGGCGTAGGTACTTATTATATATACATATAACTCGGGGGCCAAAAACGCCCCATAGAAATTCTGCCAAAGCAATTCATTTTACTGATTTTCTATCAGAATCCTTAGCATATCCGTAAAATAGTCACACATTTTACGCCATTCGTGGCCATTGTACGGTTTTGTATTAGATATATTGTTTTAGTGGAATTGCCAAAGATTCTACTAGAAAATCAGGAAAATCAGAAAAAATATTGCTTTAGCAAAATTGCTATGGGATACTAAACGGTGCGTCCAGATAACTCGCGTGGCTCGCCCGCGCACTCTTGTTACAATGTCTATCCGTTCCGATGTCAAAACTGAGTGTTCGGGCGCGGCATGCACCTGATGTAGGGCTGCCCCCTCACTAAAAACGTAACTACTTATGGATTGAAATAAGTTCAACGTTAATATTTGACTGCCGAGGCCGACCTTCATTAATTATCACTATAATAACCTTGACACTTGAAATAAAATAACTTTACACGAAGACCAAATACCGTAAAATATGGTAGGTATATCCCATTAGGTGGCCTCCATTAAACTTAATTGCTTATAAAAAAAAACTTGCTAATGGCTAAAATAAAACTTCATTATACCTTAATTACATACTTACCATTTAATGTTACTTGCTTGTTATTAATTAGGTACTCATTAAAGTTTTATGATAACAATATCAATTGTACCAAAAAAAAAACCCATTCATGCAACATTTTAAACATAAACGTTACAAGCGCCGGTTTAAACTATGTAAGGGCTTAAGCTGAGTTTGTACATCGTTAGCGAGCCTGTTACTGCTAACTCCTTTAATTAGACGCCGCATGCAATAAAATACGTCATCATGGGACGTATAACGTGGTCGTTAGAACGTGGCTAACTACGAGCTTATACCACCAGTCTCGCAGTCCAAATACGCTCTCTACACTCGCCGATTACTCGATGTTTATTGATTGGTGGTAGAGCCAAGCTGTAGCCAATTGACTGCAGCTCACATATGGGCTGGCTCGACCGGGGTAGCCACCCTCTCACAGAAGATCGGGTAGAAAAGCTATGCAGCTGCGATTCGTACGATGACTGAGAGTGCCGGAAGCCCAACCCACGTTTCCCTCCCTCTGTCCCCTCCCCTTCAGGTCAGTATCGTGCGAGCAATGCCTTACTGTACCGTAACTACTTAACATCCGCGAGCCCGAATGGATTTGTGGTCCTTCGCGGCGCGAGGTTAGAGCCGGCCACAGAGTAAAGACTAAAGAAAGAGGTGCCCTTATTAGATATATGTATGAAAAAATACGTGGTCATTGCTTTTTTCATTTTCATTATTCTATCTACCGGTAAATAGTTGAACTACTCGCTTCGTTTTATGTCGATGTAAGTACTAGGCCGACCACTCGGCCGAGTTGCTTAGGGCCAGTCCCCTTAGTAATTGGTCCATGGAGCCGGCTTAAGAGGAGGGTTCGAAATTTGGTTGATTTTCTATTCTACTTTTTCTTTAAGTAAGTATGTGGACTAGGAATCTTATATTTAGATGTATGATTTTTGACTATATTATCTTGAGTATCTTTAAATCCAAATCACGATTTGATGAAATTTTCTCGATAAAAAAAAATTATGAAATGAGCTCTAATTATTTACAATTTTCCTTGCTACCACGATGTTTTTACGATTTAGATCACGAAATTATTTCTAAAACATATCAAATAATGATATCTAAACTACCCTTCAACCATATTTTAATTCATGAAGTAGTTTTTTTTTAATTCAAGTAAATGTGGTTTGGCGCTTACGTTGTTTATTTCCGAGCGCGCGCACAATATCGCCATCTCACATTTTAAGTACTTGAACTAACCATGTCTCTCTCTAACTTTGTATTGTCAGTGTCCGCTCGGACTTGTTCGACGTCGGACCTGTGAAGGATTTTTTAAAAAATATTACGAAAAAATATTACGGTCGTGCCACATTACAGGTACAGTACAGTATTTACAGTCCGCCGACGCCTATGATAAATAAATAAATATCCTTGGAAATTCTTTTACACATGACTACCTAATCCCAAACTAAGCAGAGCTTGTACTATGGAAACCAGATAACTGATATTACTACATATACTACTTTTTGTTTGTAAATACAAACTAAATATACACTTAATTACACCTAGACTCGGGACATGCGGACATGTTCATGCACACAAATGCATGTCCTGGGCAGGAATCGAACCTACGACCTGCACTGCAGCGTGATTTTCGTTTGCTTTTCCTTGTCTTGTGTAATTTCTTTTCATCTCTTGTCATTTTGTGTCATCTCTTGTCATTTTGTGTCATCTCTTGTCATTTCATAGTTATTCGTGTCATTTCTATAAAAACTCCCTATTTCGCTTACTGTTATATACTTGCAGCATGGTCTTGGGCCGACAGTGGGAATACATTGCTTGTCAAAACAATGGAGTCGCTTTATTGCGTTTGTTGTAGGTATGGATGGGCAAGTAATAAATATATCAAACATCAATAAATTATCGTAAAAAATAACATTACAGATATGGATAGGAAAATGTTTGTCCGTCCTATTCAATCTATTATATTATAAACGAAAGTAACTCTGTCTGTTACCTTTTCACGGCTAAACCGCTGAACCAATGTTGATGAATTTTGGTATGGAGATAGACTGGGTCTTGGCGGAGAACATAGGCTACTTTTTAGGGTTCTAAAGGGTGCTAACGGGACCCTATTACTAGGCCTACGCTGTCCGTCTGTCTGTCTGTCCGTCTGTCAGCGCGGGCTGTATCTCACGAACCGTAACAGGTAGAGAGTTGAAATTTTCACTGAATGTGTATTTCTGTTGCCGGTGCAGAACAAATACTAAAAATATAATAACATTTAAAAATAAATATCAAGTCTCAAACTTGATATTTTTGATGTGTTTATTCTACGGTGGTACGGAACCCTTTATGTGCGAGTCCGACGCCTTCAGATCTTATGAATGTTTTCTTGAAATAAATATAGTGTATTTTAAGTAATTAACTGGCCAACCCTCAGGTCCTACCTACCATGTTAGGATCTTTTTCGTTCTAGCGGGTGTAAACCGTGATTTAACGAGTTAATGTGATAATTTTTGTATTTAAATTATTCAATTAAATGTATTTGTTTCAGACATAGTCCAATATTGATTATTAAAATTATTATAATTTCACAATAAATATAAAACAATAAATAAAAGTAAAATTAAATTAAAAAATCATGTTTTATCATTAAAATACAATATAATATAACATAAATTAAAATAAAATACAATAAAATAAAAACCTACTCCTAATTAAACAAATACCGTCCGCGTGGGATACTGGCTGCATGTCCTCCCTGTATTCAAGCTGTTCTTGTTATCAAGCGAATTTTTTGAGCAAGGAAAGAGCCAGCCCTCTTGTCACCTGTGGCGGTAACCAGTCTTAGGGTGATTTTGATAGATAAAAAAATAAAGATAAAAAGATAAACAAAAAATAAATGCATGGTTAAATCAATAAAATTAATAAAAACTGAAAATTAAATTAAAAAATAAATTAAATATGGTAAAAATAAATATTATGACACCGCTGATGACTTCATGATCGGCATCGAAGTTAAGTACCAAAGTATTCCAATGACAGTGACAGCATCTCGTTCGAGCGCTCTGTGTATTTTTTTTCCTAAATAAAGTTCAAAATTGTGTGAGCATATTATACTATAATTGTGCGTGTTGGTAATAAAAATATCTTTATAGTGACGTTTGTTTCGTAAAAATCGGACTGTGGGCTCCGAAGAAGCGAATTGGTGAAAACATCGAAATTTTTATTGACATTTAAATAATAAACAACTGTTACCACTGGTTACTATTGGTTTCTTACGCAAACGAAAGCACCGCGCGTAATATCCATAATGAATTGTGCCGCTTGTTATAATATCTTTACGGATGACGACACTACTTTACAATGCACTATTCCTACCTGCAATAAACTATACCACCGTCTGTGCACTGGTGGGGGAAAAATATCTGAAGATGATGTTGAAATATGGGTCTGCCCAGAATGCCGCTGTATTTTGAAAAAAGGGGGCGATAACAGCTTTACCTCAGTAGGAGTCTCTAAAGGTAGTCGTGATCCCAATGTTACTATCCGGTCGAAAGTTGCTGCTCCAGCTCCCGCTAACGACGAAACTCCGCAGGATTATGAGATCCATGAACTGTCTCTGGAGATACGTATTTTGCGCCAAGACATGGAGACACTTGGCGGTCAACTTTTAAAGGCTATGTCGTTAATAACAAGATACGAAGCTAAACTAGACAGCTATGCGGGTCAAGTGGATTCATTAAATAACAAGCTAAAATCTTACGAAGGCTCTAGTTTCATTTCTGGAAATGCCACAACTCCATCCTTAACCCAACTCCATGGACCCATAAATGCTGTTTTGCCAAACCAACCTGTGACAACTACCAAAACTAATATTGCCAAACAGAAAGCCACCATGAAAACGGCAAAACCATCGCCTTTAGACCAGCTCAACCAACCCAACCAGCCCGCCCAACCGCAGAATGATACCGCAGAACCGCCGCCTTTACACCAGCTCAACCAACCCAACCTGCTCGCCCAACCGCAAAATGATACTGGTGAGTGGACCGAGGTAAGGAGGAAGAAACCTCGCCGGTTAGCGTCCCTGTATGGCGCCGCCGGACCTGCGGTGACAGCCCTCAAAGCAGTAGAGGCGCGGAGATTCCTGCACCTCTGGAACATGGCATCCACCGCAATCGAAATACAGGACTACCTGCGCCAATTATGCCCCACTGGTACGTGCACTGTTGACGAGATCACCCCAAGGGTGACAAGAAACTATAAGTCGTACAAGATTGGGGTTCCCTTGGATTACTTTGAGAAAATTTACTCAACGGATGTTTGGCCTGTAAATGCCAGAATCAAACCCTGGGTTAACTACCCATCAACTGGAAGAAAAATACCAAACTTCCTAAACATATCTTCACCTACCCAAACTTTTCGTGCCCCAACCACCACCAAATAAATGCACCCCATTAAACATTTTGTACCAAAATGTACGGGGCCTTAATACGAAGCTCAGCACATGGAGGAATCGTTTAGGGTCAGAGGAACATAATCTTGTCGCTGTCACAGAAACTTTTCTCAGCAGCTCGGTTGAAGACGCAGAACTTATGGTGGGTGATTGGAACGTGTTACGGCGTGACAGGAACACTCCGTGCGGAGGCGTGCTGGTAGCTGCGCGCCCACCCATAGCTTTGAGCCGGCGACCTGAGCTAGAGACTGATGGCGGCGAGGACCTCTGGGCAAGCTTGTTGTGGCGCGGTCGCACGATCTTTCTATGTGTTGTATATTTAAAACCTAGCTCCAAGAACGAAGATTTTATGGAATGGTTCTGTAAAGTAGAAACATTTATTAATGACATTAATTGTCCTGTAATAATTTTGGGTGATATTAACCTGAACAGTGCCTCGTTATGTGTCAAAAACTATTACTGTTATTTTTTATCCTATTGTGGTTTGACTGAGAAGAATGATGTGTATAATTCGTATGGAGGAATGTTAGATATTGTGCTGGTCCAGGAGAGCGTTGCCGGTGCGCAGGAAACACTAATATTGGCTACTGAGGGAATTGTGCCTCCAGACGAGTATCATCCACCCCTGGACATTGAGGTAAAAATCAATGCAGTTCATTGCTCGGATTTTATCGAGCCTAGTAATATCAATCCTGCAAAGGATTGGAATTTTGCAAAATGTGATTACGAACAACTCCTTTCTTTAATATCTGCGAATCCGTGGGGTAAAGTTATGGAAGCGACCGACGTTCACACCGCTACTCAATATTTTTACAGCATCATTTATAATATTTTTAACATCTGCATACCCAAGAAACGGCGACCCAAAGTTTCAGGCAGGCGCTATCCCACTTGGTTCTCGCACGATATTATCCGTGACATTCGCTACAAAATTAAATTGCACGCTATTTGGAAACGCATGCGTCAGGACTGCGATTATAAATCATACTCAAACCTCAGAGCATCCTTAAAGACTCGAATAAGCGACGCCTACTCTTGTTACCTAAGGCGCATAGAAAACAACATAAAAATCAATCCTCGTGAGTTTTGGCAACATATTTCCAATATGCGTTCCAAAGGAAGATTTGAACCAAATGTAACGCGTAACGGTAATGCTTTCTCCGGAATACAGGCCGCCGAGGCTTTTGCAGACTATTTTTCGAGCGTCTTTCTTTCTGACATTCCACACCTAAGTGTCGAACAAATCAATGCTCAGAACACCTCCAAAGATGCTAATTATGTATATATATTTGATTTCACACCTGATGACATTCTGTATGGTATTAAAAAATTAAAGAAGAATAGCTCCATAGGTCCAGACTATATTCCCCCATGTTTGCTCAAATATACGCAAAAACATTTAACCGAGCCCCTCTGTCACATTCTCAACCTAGCTTTAAATACCGGTATGTATCCCTCCCAGTGGAAACTTTCAAGGGTCACCCCAATCCCTAAAGGTTCCAACAAATCAGCCGTCGAAGAATACCGTCCCATTGCGATTTTATCCTCTCCCGCCAAAGTGTTCGAGATCATATTACACAAAAGCATAAGCACACAGGTTGCTAACTATTTATGTAATGAGCAACACGGCTTTAGAAGCAAGAGGTCTGTCAATAGTAATCTACTAACTCTTGTTGATTATATCTCCACTCAATTAGACCACGGGTCTCAAGTCGATGTTGTATACTTTGATTTTCGGAAAGCGTTTGATATGGTCAATAATGATATCTTACTATCAAAACTCTGCTCCATAGGCTTTGCCCCCAGACTCCTCAGTCTTTTCGCAGACTATCTGCGAGATCGCCAGCAGTTTGTTAGGTTAGGCATCTTCGAGTCTAGTCCCTACCATACGCGCTCCGGGGTAAGTCAGGGGTCAATACTGGGGCCCTTACTATTTATCCTGATGGTCAATGATCTTCCTGCAGTCTTGAGCCACGCGAAATGCTTACTTTATGCAGACGACCTAAAGTTGTATGCCGAAGTTAAAACTGAGGCAGATTGCCTAGCACTTCAGCGTGACATCGACGCGGTGTACTCGTGGAGCGTTGAAAACAAAATGGAATTTAACTTGGCTAAATGTCACGCAATGACTTTTGGTCGAAAGCGGCACCCAGTAACTTTCGATTACAAGTTAAATATTTCAAGTATACCTAGATCAACGACCATGAAGGACCTGGGTGTCACTTTTGACCAAAAGCTAACCTTCCACGAGCATATTATCGCACTCGCTAAAGAGTCCTATAAGAGGTTAGGTTTTGTATTGAGAAACGCACGCGAATTTCGAAATAGCTCTGTCATCCGAATTATATATAGTGCGTTGGTTCGAAGCAAGTTGGAAACTAGTGCCTCTATCTGGAACCCACACGAGTCTAAATACACCCTTTTACTGGAAAAAGTTCAAAAAGTCTTTCTTAGATTTCTGTACAAGCGTGTCCACGGATACTACCCATATCTTTACCCCACCAAATTCTTACTGGGTTGTCTGGGCTTCAATTCACTCGAAGTCAGAAGAGCATTTGGCCAGATTATAACCGCGGTAAAAATTATGTGTGGAAGGATCGATGCACCTGATCTACTTAGTGCGCTGCTCCGACTCTTCGCACCTGGCAACTACAACCGCGTCAGGAAGCATGAGTTGTTCGCAGTCCCCTCTTGCCATACTGTAGCTCGAGCTACATCGCCTGTACCGCGCACCCTCATAGCGCTTAACGGGCTCCTGGATTCGGACGCAAGGATAGATTTGTTTGCGGATGAATGGGCGAGAATTTTGATAGTGTGTTTGAAGTTTTGCGAGAAAGATGCATGACTGGTTATTATATAGTTGTTAGTTAGTAGTTGATTAGTAGTCCGTGTAATTGGCCTGAGCCCGTTCGGCTTACGTAAATAAATAAATAAATGAAAAAGATACTCATATCCGGCAGTCAGTCACTGACACAGAGTATGTACATTTTTACCCGACTACGGTGGGCGGAGGGTTATGATTTTGACCGATATGTATGTATGTTCATCTGCTCCCGTATAACGTCCAAACTATTTTTATCATAATAATTTGACTAATGAGATATCGTTGGACGCGTCTGGATCGTCCGCTGGTTATAGGCTATTATACGATCGAAATATTGTTATACGTATCTATCAGCATATTGTAGGTATCGTTTGTCTTCTTTTGACTTACTTTGTCTTCAGCAATAAAAACAACATAGAAATTAAATTATTTTTTTCAAATACACTCGACATAAAAATCCCATATAAAACGAAAAAAATATATTTGAATATTTTCATCCATTTCATCTATTTTAAAAGGTGCAATGGGACATATTATTTTAATTGTACGAATTAAACAATATTGTTCCTTCAAAAAATAACTATACTATAGTCTACTCCATAGCTGTTCTGTCCTAGCTAAGCGAGAGGGATATATCCTTCGGCAGCTCACGCGACGCTAGCCACACCCCGAAACTAAAATTCATTTTTTTCTTGTATCGTCTTAACTATAATAGTCAATTTACGATTTATTTTCCTTACGTGATTTCACTTTAAAGGTGACGGCACCAATTTTTATGAAACTGACGGCGACAACTGCCGTCGGTCGTCGTACCGCCCGCAACCAACTCCCATCTTAAGAAAATAGTACATGTTGATAACAAAGGGGACCTTAGGCGGCCTATGTACCCCATTTATCTAAGTTTCCTGCCTCCTTCCGCGCATTACCTTCGAGGTGAGGTGTTAACACATGTGAATAATGGCTGTAATGCCTCATACGTATTTATTGTGTAGCTATAAACTGTTAAGTAACGGCTGAATGATATTCTTGTATTTCGGCTATATCTTCGAAAACAATTTCAAAAGTTGAATCGAAAGTACGCCAATGCAATCAGCATCATTTTTCAGAATGAGAAAGACATTTTTGTCCATAATATAACCATAGCACCATTACGGCTATCTCTATATTTTAACAAATACTTTCTTTATCTTCATCTACTTACTACGTTGTATGTAATACCTATGCATCCATTATTTCATTTATATGTATACCTACTTTAATTAAAATAAGCCACTCTTTGCTCGACTATATCTAAAGTATGCATTATCGTCCAAGAATGACCCACAAGTTAGGCGACGGCGAGAAATTATTATTCATAGGTAGAGCCTTCAACGGGGTGAAATTAATTCTACAGAGTCCCTCGGTCGGCAATACTTTGAGAATTAATTCCTTTTGCGGCCTTTTTATCTTACTTCTGCCACATTTTTAGTAGCTTACTCTTACTTGATTTCAAAATTTAATAAATGCTACTGAAGTTATATTAGATCTTATGTTTGAATAATACTTGAGGTCCTATAGTATTTACATAACCATAGCAGAATCTGTTAGACAAGGCAAGTGTTTAGGCTTCGTTCAAACGGCTAAGATGACAACATTGTTTCTCATAAAGTTTGACTTGGACCAAGAATTTCTAACTGTATAAGAATTTGTTAAGTAATTTAATTTAGCTTTTATTACACTGCGACTCGCATTGCGGCAATGTACTCAAATAGAATCTTGCTTCTAATTAAAAAACCTAAAGAAATAAACAAACAAATAACGACAGAGTTATGTACAAATAGAAAAGGAAAAGGTTAATATTTTAAAACGAATAACATAAATTACCGGGAACTGCGCCGCAAAGACCCTTCCACACAGTGACAAATTAAATTTTAATATTTAAATTCAACCCGTTTATTGTATTAAAACTCGTTGTTTAATAATTTCACTTTTTTACACGACTGCCCAAAAAAAGGTGTGTATATGTGTTTAGGGTTCATGTATGTATGTATTTAGGTTATTTACCAAAATAACCCTATCTATTATTTTACTTCTATTACTTATCCTTTATATATCGCAACAATTTAGTAATAATCATTATGTCGCCATTACCGGGCCGTTCCGAGATATCGTTTCGGATCATTTCATTGTATGTGCAAACATTGCCCGAATGAATTAGCCTATGGTAGGACGATACCTACTATTCAGAAGTCTCTTTGTGTATAAGGACCCTTAGACATTCTGATACATTAACACTATATTCTGAAGTCTTTGGCGTTCACTCTATTCAGGAATTTCTGTGTTTGATTTACATTTTAAGGTGATGGAGGAACTCTACTTACTAAAACACGGGGCCTAATACAAAACCCGACCATCTGCTTCGTTCATCCGTGATTTTGACAGTGTCAATATTCAAAATTCGAAGAGTGTATGATACGGATTATTGCTTTCGTACTGGGTTTGTAATAGCAACTCCGGTGGCCAAGAATTTTTAGTACTCTGTAGGTACACCACCGATTCTTACCTTACCTACATTTATCTTTCTAGGCTCTTTTTTTAATTTACTTTAAACAAAAACAAATTCTTTCATATAAATCCGTTTAGAGCAGACAGAAAAAGTCGTCTTTATAATAATATACTATCCTATTGTTTTTTATTGGGGGTTAAAATTAATTCCAGTAAATTCAGCTGAAATTATTTTAAAACTACTAGGAACTCATAACTATATAAACAATTCCATAAGCATGGATTGTATAAAGTTCCTCAAGCCTCACAAGGTGATACCAATTTGTAGGTAACAAGGCCAGGATCACAATGGTCTGCCCTGGGCCCGTGAGAGACGCAATGAAAGACCTCGCCACTATATCCCAATGACGAGGCCTGTCTGACATATCTGAGTTATAAGCCAGGGTTGGCACTGACAAGGACAAATGAATATGACAGCTATTCGCAATAGAAGTGTTCATGTATAATAATGCCATTTCAAAATAATACACAAAACACACAAAATAAATACTCCGGTGAACGAGAAGCGATACGTAATTTTAAAGTTTCGCCTTCATTTATTTTTAATTAATTTTTAAAATTTATAGAATGGCCGCCTGAATGTTGCAAAACCCAGCGGTGAAGGACTAGAACTCGAACAATATCACCCTTTCCTCCTTGAACTCGAATAATATTAGCTACCATTTTGGTATCACTTCTCGTTAGCCAGTGTCATAGGTGGGTTTCAACCAAACAACGAGCAAAGATTTAGTGGCTTACCTTATCCCATTATCTGCGGGGTCAGCGCAGTATGTGTTATTCATCCAATCATCGCGCTTCGCTGCCATACTCACATCCACTCCAACCCCATTCATATCACTCGTTCTACAATATTTTCTTGGGTCTTTCTATCGCTTTGTATCCTTCCGCGTTTGTATTTAAGCAAAAATACAATTGCTACGCTTAAAGCCAATTTCGAAATGGCTGTGGGTTACGCCTATAGGATCCAAATCCAGGCTAATTTAAGCTCACTTTTAATATTCTTTCTGGACCCAATCCCCGATGCAATTACGTCCTCAACCCAGTATCAGCAAGGCATTAAATTTATTTCAAATTACATTATTGGAGCCCGGGTACCCTGGGCGGCTTTCCGGAGAAATATTAATTTCCATTGACAATATGGAATTTTTCCAAGGCCTTCCCTACGAAATAGAGTAGCATTTATTTCACGTAGCAATAAAAAACTTATTCCAAGTAGTACTTAGTTAAAATTAAAAATTACTAATACCCTTGTAAATTATGTCCCTGCCGGCCACCTTCTTGCCGTGAAAGCTCCCATACGTTAAAAGCCTGAATATGAATTCAAAGCTCATTAATTTCTGAAAACCTCATTTTCAGTTACAAGCCTTTCAGAAATTAATATGCGGTTACGCTCTATATTTTCAGTGCAAACTAAATTTTGTAACCTCTTTAGTGGAATCAAATGAATAGACGCAACCCTAGTTTCACACGAGCAGACCTGTACAAAAGGTTACCTTGTAAATATTCATAGTCACGTCAGCGGGCGTACTCACCTACTTAGATTAAGTGTCCATTCTAGTGAAAGCTTAGTTGAGGCCTTTTCCGACAATATATGAATACGTCTGGGTCGTAACGATGAAAATGGAGCAAAATTTGTTAGGGCACACAGACGGCGGGTAGTTTCAACATCCTAAATTTTTACTAGGTCATCCCAACTTAGTATAAGAAAACCTTCCGAAGAATAAGCCTAAAACCGGTTAAGAACAGAATATTTTGTTTCGTTGATAAAATCTTTCATCATGTCACAGGTAATACGTCGGTATCTTCGCATAAAAAAATTATAGGTCTTGCGAATCCGATACGTTCATCATATCATAAAAAAGTTATAACCCGCTTTTATTGACAACAGCAATTTATTTCTGAATTTCAATATCCTTTATTTTGAATAAATCCATTATTGATATCCGTTCCGTAATCGGATATTCGTTTTGGTACGATTGACAAATACTATATATACAAAGTACTCTGTGACTAATACCTAAATAAGTCGAGTTTGCAAAGGAGTAAGTAAGTACCTAAATATAAATAAATCCAAAAAAAGCTTTTCCATAAATATTAAATAATGTGAATAATGTCAAACAAAAACCATATACAAAAAGAAACTTGTACCAAAGACAAACGTTTATTTGTTCAAGCCAGGATTTTTTCCGGGCAATGGACTTTTTATTAAAAAATAATGACAATCAAACTCTTCGTGTGATATAGAACGAAAAAGATTAAGCGATAACGACTCAGAAAATCGTTAACGCACTTTTACATTTGTGTCGAGTCACTTTTAATAAATCACTTATTGTCCTCAATATTTTACCCTAGTTGAATAGTTTCAGTTTTGGTATTCCCAAGGCAAATGGTTGAGTTTTTAGGACCCTATTAATAGGTAATTCCAGAAATTTTCATCCTAATAATGTCTCGAGAGTGCCTCGCAAGATAGCTTTGCCTCGCTAAATTTAACTTGGCGCGCGCGAGGCAAATGCTCGCTCTGCCTAATCGGAGCGCTGTCATTTGCCTCGCCTAGTTTGGCCTAGCCATGAGACAGAACGATAATGTATCTATGTAACTGATTGCTCGGCTATTTCCTTCTCTGGGGTGTAGGTTGAGTCGCCCTTTGCCCCGCGCGGCATGTGACTGAGCGACTGAGTGTGTTCTGGACCCCGCAAACAAATTTAATTGTATTTTTATTTCTTTTATAAGGAACGATTGTATAATATAAACAAGTACATGCGCACTAAGAACAGGCAAATAAAGCATAACAGCCATTCAGGATTGATGGCCCATAAACACTTGGCTTGCGCGAGGTCAGGTCTAAACGACCCACGCTTGATTACATGCCCACTAACGGGGTGCAGAGGTCACGTGTTATCGTGTTTAGAGGGTTATGTTGTTATATTTTTTTTTTTTTATTATAATTTAAATATTGCTATAATTTCCATAACTTCAGCGTTTTTTAAAGCTACAGAATGGTTAGGACGCGTTTGACTAGTGATGACAATTTTCGTTGCGTTTACGGCAATCTGACATCGTTTCGTCTAAGAAAGCTCTAGCTTTAAAAGTAACGGGAAATACCTTATCGTATAACATACTGTAGTCAATGTTAGCTAACATACCTATAGTAGAATGGAAAAGCAGTAAAACTTGAGAAGTTTTCATTTACAAGGAAAATAAATCGTTCTGCACACAAATTGAAATAATAAAAAACCTACGCAACCAAAATTACCAAGAAACCATAACATCATTTTATTCTTACCCTCCCCTGTTTACGCAACTCAGTACGAAATTTCTATAACAGGAAATTCATTTTTTTCCTTCCGCAGCCGGAGGGTTACGAACGGCAATACTTTAGTCATCTCCCACTAAACTTTTCACTTAGCCCCAACTTGTTGACACACGATAAAAAAAGATGTATTGAAAAGGCCCCGATGTAATCTCGTTTCAGTACCTAATCTTACGACATTAACAGATTTTTTATACTTATTCTTAACTTAGTGGATAAATCTAAAAATATGCATTTTCCTGCTCTGTTTTCAGGCACTGATCATTATTACTCAAATTTTAGTTTCTGATATTAGGTATTAGCAAAGATATTACCAAGAAAGAGGGAGACTACACGATGGCCATGGACACAGTACAACTCAATCATTCGTGGAAAAGAATGTTGAAAACGTGTCGGTATTGTCAGTATGTCTCAGCTTCTAGTGAATAACACGTATCAAATGCATTGAAGTTGATCCTCGAATTGCGAGTGGGATTTTCGCTGAATATATTGGTGCGCTGAGCATAAGTCTATTGATTGCAATGTTAGGAAGTACTATATCTGCTAAAATAATACATCAATGGGTATTAGATAATTTGTTATTATATTACCATAGGCCTTAGACCATCTAACTAGGGACCCGGTACGCGCATAATTCAACGAACAAAATGTTCTGTCAATTCTTGGGGGAGGGGAGGTAACCACTACATTAAAATTGACGCACACTTACTCAAAACATTTTGTGTCATTATAAACGCACACGTAAAGAAATGTGCAACACTAGTATATTTTACGCACACTAAAAGATCTAATACGTCAACATACAAAATTTTACTACCGTAGGACCATCGGTGTAATAGGGTGAATACCACTATCGATATTTCTAATTAGCTATATCGATAGTTTCATATACTCATTATTACATTTATAGCTGTCATTATAATCTACTGAATTATCTCTACTGAAACAGCTGAACAAGAAATAATGAGTAACTCACGAGGCGTAAATATTCAACGGAAACAAGATGATTCCGGGTACATCCCAATTCAGTTCCTTGAAAATGAGATTATCTAAAAAATATGTACCTAATGTTCCCAAATAAGCTGTTTCATCCCCCCCCACTCCCACTCGACCAGCGCCATCTGCTGCCACTGGCCTGGCTGATATCTTTTGTTAGGTAGGTACGTATAAACGTAATAGGTATTATTATACTAATGTCATCATCATCATCATTTCAGCCAAAAGACGTCCACTGTTGGACATAGGCCTCTCCCAAGGTTTATTATACACTATATATATTATATTTTTATCGATACCGGTCTGCAATCATAAATAAACACTACTACAACACTGTTCAAATCAAAAAGTATTTAATTCAAAATAATTCTTGCAACATTGACTAATACGACTGAATAATTTTGATACTTGATTTATTATTTTCCATATTATTTATTATTCATAATGCAAGCGCAAGCACTTTTAAGTTTTCTTTGATGTTGGTCAATAAGATAATATTTGTTATACATATATTTATGCCATATGTGATTCATCGCCTCAGTAGCAGACGCTGCCTGCTTCTGGGTCATATGGACCCGGAGCAGTGTCAGGTTCGATTCCGTTTATCAAGATCAAGAATTTATCGAGATCGTATTTATCTGAATTGTTTCGATAGTGGGTGTTTTTGTTTCAACATGAGTTAGTTTTTTTTTTTTGTATTTTAGGAAAATAAAACAAACATATCATAGCTACTGCGTTTTTTAATTATTTTTTTATTTTAATCTTGGTCTAAATATTCCACTCCTGATAAATCCATATATTGGCGTGGGCCTGCCGCTGCCACATCAACTCATCATCATCAGTCTCCACAGCATTGCTGTCATCTTGAAGATTTATTATTAATCGATTAATGTCATCGTAAAGAGCAATTTTCGACTATTCTTACCTGAAAAATAAAATAATTCAATAAAAGATAATTTCTTTAATGCTTTAAGATTATTTGTTTATTTAGTAATTAAGTAACGATGTTAACTGACAAGCAAACATAGAAAAATAAAGCAACCTTAGTTTATGTATTGGTCGAGATGAAAGCAACACATAAAAATAATGCGCAAGTATCAAGTGTATTCAATCGAATGTACCTCTAAGCGATCAATGTATATTTACTGAAAAACCTGTAAACTGAAGCTTTGAGCCTGCCTTTGTATACAATAAACACATTATTTAACTTAAAAACTGTAAAATAAACTGCTTATATACCTATAATATCAGCGGTTCTTTGGTAAACATGGTCGAGTTCTGACAAAATATTTTGTACCTCAAATTCCGCGAGACACCGCCTGTAAACTTTGTGAATCACCTCTCTTGTTGAATTACTAATGATTTATTCATTGTAAATCGTTTTTAACGTCCTGCGACTGGTTTATCACCGCGTAATTCAGTATTTATCCGTTTGTTTACAAAGTTCAAATACTTGACAATTATTTGACAAATAAAAAATACAGTTGCCAGGGTAGAAAAGATTCGTCTATGGTCACAGTAGACTATTCGATTAATTCGTACTCGATTAATTGTATCGATAATGTTTTCGATTCTTATGACATTTAATATTTTAATGAATTTAATAGAAAAATTGCATTAATTACATCAAAAATACTTACATATGAAATGTTACCCCATCTTTTTGTATATTACTATTTTTTGTAATTTCTTTGCACACGTTTAATGGGACAATTCGGCATTTTTCACGGAGCACCTTACACCGCGAAAACGATACTTACTCTGATCAAATCGATTTCGAAAACAGTTTTTATATACGTGTCAGAGATTGTTGGTCCTGTACCTATAGAAAAAAGCTAGAGGGGAAGATCATGCGAAGCGCATCCTGAGCTAATACATCCATGCCATAGGCAAAGATAACCTTTGGTTGTCACCATGAACCTAATACTAAAGGACTGGGTCTAAGCAGCTTAGCCGCGTTGCTTAAACATCGCACAACTAGGCCGGTGACGTCATCACAGTAGGCGTGGCTTAAGTCAGTATGCTGTTGGCGTTCGTCCTGTGCAGACGTCTTGCCAACGTTCGCATCCCAAATATAATTATATTCGACACTAGATGGCGTCCCTTTGTACGTAATTTTTCATAATCATACACTTAGTGACATCTAGTGCAAATATTTAAACTACGTACTAACATCGACATAAAACGAAGCGAGTAGTTCAACTATTTCCCGGTAGATAGATACCACGCATTTCTTAACCCCCACCACCCGCGCCATCCCGTGCAAATTACCACGCGTTGTTTAATAGAGAAATCTAATAAGGGCACCTCTTTCTTAAGTCTTTACTCTATGGTTGTCACACACTCCACATGGCATTAATTTACCTAATCTGAATATTCTGTGAAGTAATTATTTTTCAATTATATGAGCGATAACTAACCAAAAATATAACTATTAAACAGTAATTTGAATGATAACCCGAGGGCCTGTCTCATAATGGTCAAATAACTTATTTGAATTAAGGTTTATTCCTTTAATAAAGTGGACGTTTGACCTTTTTCCACAATGAGATCATTGTTTTTCCATCGAATATCTATCAAAACGTCAATTTGGATGATCAAATCTTATCTGAGGAGAGTGGAACAGATTCTATGTATGTAGGCATATATTTTCGTTCGTCAGCTCCACACAGCTACAAATAAATGACATATTCATCAAATCTAATTCTCCGGGGTCCCCGCGACCCCATATCACATTTCCTACCGGAAATTCATTATTTTCTCCCCGCTGTTGGTGGTTTACGAACGAAAATACTGACATGTTTCGTTTCTCATTTTCACGTATACTTACCTACAGTTAACGTTCTCATTTTTTCATAATTTATTTATGTTATGAAGGCCGCTTGGCGCAGTGGTACGAGCGTAGGCCGCTCGCTTCTCTGAATCGGGGGTTCGATTCCCACCAGAGGCGAATTTCGGAAACGGCCTTTTTATAATTTGCCGTTGTCTGGGGTGTTACTGGGCTAGCCCACAGTCCCTTGTACGGTACCCATAGTACAAGCTTTACTTAGTTTGGGACCATACAGTTGGTGTGGTCTTGCGATGTTTATTTATATGAGAGAAGAGATAAACCTATTTTCTCTCTTTTATTTTGTTTGAAAACTCGCTCATGCTGGATTTTTGATCAAATATTCATTGCCAATCAACGCTTGTGCTATGATTTGAATCCAACACCGTCTCGACTTTTTACTCAATCTCTCCAAATTGAGGTCAGTGTCAGTAGAACTCATATTGTATAAGCGCGAATACAAGCAGGTACAATGTACAAAATATACACCTATATTTTGTAGTATCTACCTTTTTTGTCAACCTGGGTCATCCCACTGCTGGGCAAAGGTCTCCCTTTCCTTCCTTCCCTCCTCTCTGTTTATGGCAATAGTGAGTCAATCCTTCTTGTAGAAGTCCAACTCATCCCGCCATCTCTTTCTGGGAAAACTGTCTATAACTGCGTAACATATTTTAAATCTTAAAATTATTAATACTTACTGTATTACATAGTCTACTTTATTGATTTTAAGACTTAAGAGTTTAGGTAGAGTTTATTATTGGTTCTTTTATCAAAATATCGAGGATAAAGAGAAATTATGTAGATCGGTGATGAACGCAATAGCGAGGAGTGCCGGTGAGCCGGTAATAAATAAAGGCATAAACATTACGAGGCTCTTCGTTTTGTATTACCCTAATTTATTAATACAACAACGATTACTGTACTACGCCGGAACAATCAACAGTTTATTTGATCCACTTATTTCTAGTGAGTATTTTTATACCCTCATCTGAAACATGAATCCATTTATTTATTTTACACTGAGAAAAAAAATTACGACAGCAAAATGGTTTTTGTAGTTCCTAGTAGTCTTTTTAGTATGTTTTACTAAAAGTTTTGTATTTACAGCAAATGTTTTATAAGTGCGAGACATTACATAAAACATTTGCTGTAAATACAAAACGCTTAGTAAATAATATTAAAAACACTATTAGGAATTACAAAAACCATTTTAGTGTCGTAAATTTTTTTCTCAGTGTAGTAGATATGGTACCTCCCAACATTGCCACCAACAGACTTGTACAGCGCACCTCTACGCAGCGAAATTCATACAGTTATCCGTTATCGCACTCGCAATTAGACAGTTAACTTAAAAGCATTTTCATGCGTATTATTCACAAGAATTCAGGCCGTATTAGGAACACCGACATGTGTTCCACATTATATTTCACGAAAGTTCGTATTGTACTTCACTGTACTGTACTGTGTTTATGGACTCAGTTTGCTAGCACATACTATTTTGGACGGTCACATATCTTCCTCTTTATAAAATTGTCACACATTTATCGCCATTTTACCACCATTTTAGTTAAATTGCTAGAGATCCTGCTAGAAAATAATAATAATTGCTTTTGCAGAATTGCTACGTGCAATCTAAAAACGTTGGAAAGAGTTCATAATGAATAGAGACCCCAGCCGTCGGCCCCGGTCTCGGTCATCGCTCGCTCCCTGGAAGGAAGCCAAGAGTTATGATGCGGTGCGTTGGATCAACGTATGGTGCTGTAACCCCGCGGGTCAGCCACCCTGGAAACGACCGCCATATTTTATCTAGGAGGAAAAAAGGGGTGTTGTCTGCGAGAGTTTGAATGAATGTTTGTTTGTGGTAGATGTAGATAATGAGTTGATTATTTTTAGAGGCATATGCATTTTGGGAACTGCATTTTGCAGTCGCTTCGGACTGCAAAATGCAGTCCGTGTGCAGTCGCGTGCCGTCGACTGCAACCAACTGCAATAGAGCTGTCACTTCCGACTGCAAAATGCAGTCCGTGTGCAGTCGCGTGCCGTCGATTGCAACCAAACTGCAAAATTGCAGTCCGTGTATGTTAGCGCTTAGTGAACAAGGTTTTTTTTCACTTTGAGCTACAATCAGACGAAAAGCAATAATAAGGTATACGGAGCGCGCAAAACTTGTGGTGACTTTTTTTTAACGAAGACGCAATAAATAAAATAAATAAATATCGCCAATCGTATGGTCCATCAATAATGGTACCACCAACTGTATGGTCCCAAACTAAGCAACGCTTGTACTATGGCTCTCGTACAATGGACTGGGGGCGATCCCAGTGACGAAAATTACTTTCGATGTTTCGAAATTTGTCTCTGGCGGTAATCAAACCCGAAGTCACCCAATGTGAGCTGAGCGGCCTACGCTCGACATGAACTACTGCACCAAGCGGACGACAATGTGGTATAAATAGATAATTTTTCATGTGATTTAGATTCACGCTCCCGATTGAAGATCGCGATCAGAAATAAGCAAATCTAAAAAAAATGGATTGGATTAAATTGGACTGGATTGATGGATTGATTGTAGTGAAGCCAAAAAAAGTCATACCATATTTGGTATTACTTTTTTGGTTTCACTAACTAGTTCTAAGCTCTTCGACTAGAGATACTATATAGATTTCACAGCGTTAGATAAACCTAAAACGGGAAAGGTATAGGTATATGATAAGGTTATTGCTCTCAAGTAAAATATCGGAATAAAGGATTTTCGAAGTAAACGCAAAAGGGAAGGTGGCTGAGATAGATGGTATTATAAATGAGTGATTATTAGGATCAAGATAAATTATTTCGGATAACAGATTCGACTCTACCTATAACTGAACTGAAGGTATCTACTATTGTAACTCACTTTGGTGAGACTTCGTGTAATCTGTCTGTTTTATTGCAATTGGGTTCGTGTCTTCAAAGTTAGGAAGTGTCCGAAGGCAGACTGTTCCGAATTTTTATTTGTAAGTATAAGTTTCTTTCGACAAAGCATTTCTAGGACCAAAGTGATTTGTAAGTCCATTATAACTTTATATAAATTTAGGGGGAAATATGGATAATTTATCGATATTTAAACTTAGGTAAATTATTTTCATTAACTTTACTCTCTGTAGAAGCACCTATATATTGTCACCACTGAAATATACACAGATGCTTCTCCCAGCGTCTAAGTACTCAGCTCAATGACGCTAAAACTGAACCTAAGCCGGGCTAATCCCGGTTGGGCGGGCGGGCGGTGTCCACAAAGCCCTTGAATTGTTTTGGCAGAAAGTAAACGTGACGTCATACTACACTTGGTATCCGAGCTGCATATAAATAACTTCTTATAAGTTTACGTTTTTGTTCATTTTATTACTTTTAGCGCCCATTTCAGAGTTGTCAGATAGTAACTTTTAGGGTCACCGCAGACTTGCTACTTTTAGCTTCGGCGACCGGCGATTTTGTGACGTATCGATGCTGCGTCGCGTTTCTTCGAGCGCGAACGAGCGAGACGCAGCATCAAAATCGCCGATCGCCGATGCTAAAAGTAGCATGTCTGCGGTGGCCTTTATCCACCAAATAAATAATTATAGCGTTTTGACAGATGTTGTGTAGAAACTGTCAAAATTCTGTTTTTGGAAGTATGTGTGTTTATTCTTTTGTGTTGTATGTATTCTGAACCAGACCCGTAAAGGTTTTGCTTTTGTTTTACTGATCTGAGGGGCTAGCCAAGTGGCATGAACGCTAATCGAATAGAATAGACTTCACAATATGGAAATATCAAACGTCGCTATGTAGATCAACAACAAGTTGCTATGTAGATCACGTGACTTATGTCATTTCCATACATGAAGCGTAGCGATTTGAACGAACGCTCGTAGACGTCAGCCATTTGTCTAGCCCTTCTGTCTGAATAGCGTCGCGCGTCGTCCACAGCGAAGCGCCGAGCGTCGTTCAGTTGGTACCGCTAGTCCCGACTAGAACCATAGAAAGAATCTGTATTTTATATTATACTCTTATACAATTTTGGAGACCGAAAATAGCGTAAGAAAAATCTAAAAAGTAAAACCCTAAAATGGATAAACCCCTAAAAAGAAAAAATAATAATAATTAAATCCGTCTGCGGTGTAATCCTGCAGGAAGATAAAAGGTTTTATCGTGAGATACTCCCGGGATTATGTGCAATGTAGCGATGCTGCCTCATCACGCAAATCCGTCAAGTCGTTTAGCCTCTAAAAGAGAATCTCCCTACAGAATTTATAATACGTCTATATAAGATCTTAATTTAATACAGTGCACGATATTTTGCTTGGCGCCTCAGTAAATGCTAAAGATAAGCTTGAAATGTTTCCTATTCGTCCTACTTATAAGATAATATATTTTTTATATTATTCGATTGAAGTTCTGTTTGTGAAACGGAACACATGCATGTATTGCAAATCTATTGAAAAACTTTTCATAATTTGGTTTGCTTTTACCAACATTTTAATTCTAATTTAAAAAATAGGACAACTTGGAAATCTAAAAAACAAGAAATATAATAATAGCCATTAGTCGTGTCTACAACATGCACATGCCGCGCGAGGCTGCTCACCCACATGCCTCGCGAAGCACGACGTTTGCCTCAGGCGCATGCCGCGCGAGGCAAATGGCGAGGCAACTGACACTCTAGTTAGACAGAGAAGGGTATACCCGAGTAATCAGTTTGACACGTTTGACATCGTTCTGTCTCATGACTATGCCAAATTAGGCGAGGCAAATGACAGCGCTCAGGTGAGGCAGGACGCGCATTTGCCTCGCGCGACGCAAGTCAAACTTCGTGAGGCAATTTGCCTCGCGCGGCATTTTAGACATCTGGACGTGGCTATTAGCTAAGTCCAGATGTGTCACATGCCGCGCGAGGCAAATTGCGTCAAGAAGTTTGACTTGCCTCGCGCGAGGCAAATGCGCGTCCTGCCTCACCTGAGCGCTGTCATTTCCCTCGCCTCGTTTGGCATAGTCATCAGACAGAACGATGTCAAACGTGTCAAACTGATTGCTCGGCTATACCTGTCTCTGTCTAGAATGTCAGTTGCCTCGCCATTTGCCTCGCGCGGCATGCGACTGAGGCAAACGTCGTGCTAATGCTTCGCGAGGCATGTGGGTGAGCAGCCTCGCGTGGCATGTGTATGTTGTAGACACGTCTATTCAAATTAAACAATTTTAATGAAATAACTCTGTATCGTTCTAATAATAGTCCAAGTAAACTCTTACCAGAGACCATTTGACGTCGGTAATTGGCAGTTAAAACCATCTGCCGTTGAAATTGGCTTGCAGAGCATACACGCTGTGACTGATAGGCAGCGTAATTCAGTTACAGGGATAGTTGTTCATTTGTCACTTTACCAGTTATATATTATCAACTATATAATAATAACTAAGTTAACGAAACTATAAAAGAATGTGCGACGATCATCACATTTGAAAATATATTAAAGATATATTATTATTATTATATTAAAAACACTTGCTTATTTTAATACAGTATTTTTTGGTAAATATAATATGAACTTAGTATCACCAATAGTAATTTAGCCACCAGTAACTCAGTTCTGTAATAAATATCAGCTGGTTGTAATTTGAAACACGTAAACGGTAATGTAAGGTATCTGTTTCTAACTCGGGATCATTGACCTACTTCCTAGCTCTCATGTAATTTCAACGAGACGCCCCGACATGGAGCAGTAACAACTGCACGTATCCATGTATGAGGTACCTTACGAAATTGATCTGTATGAAGGCTGCGTTTATTTTGTATGTAGTACACTTCCTAAAGAGGGTGCAACCCCGGAGGGTGTTTTAAATTTTAGTTATATAAACTACTTTACAACTTCTAGTTTGCAATGTTTATTTATACGCACCTAAAAGTAAAAAAATGTACTTATACTTAAATAAGAACTAATTCAAACATACTTCTTAGCTCTACAAAAATAACAAAACAAAAAAAAACGGATCAAATATAGTACCTCCACCTTTTTGAAGTCGGTTAAAATAATAAAATACGACTTACGTTCGAGAAAGTTCCAAATTCACAAAAATGTTCACACACACACTATATTCACAATTTGTTTATATCGCGTATTACGCACACTCGTAGCGCTGATGCTACGTGGCTACGGGCGTAGCGGGCTACGAGCGGACCGCGACTGTGCTTCGTCGGCGAGCCGTGCAGCCTACGACTACGGCGATAGGATTAGCGTCCACTGATGCGGTGATAAAATTATGTAGATGGGAGGACTACATTCTTCTGTGTAGGATAATATTATTAGACCAAAGCAAGACTTATTACGTGAACTACCTTATTTAGTAATCAGTACATGTGTGAACCGAATTTCTTTACTTAAGGCTACCCCTGTTCTTTAGGGGTTTTTTGTTGCGCTACCCTAACTGGTAAAAAGACTACAAAACATCATGAAAAAATCGTGTTCCATTTGGAGAAAAAGATTCTAAGAAACTTAAATGTATTCCCAGAATAAAAAATAAAAATATAAACCTGAATTATTACGTGTCGCGAAGAACATAAAACTTCGTATTTATAACGTGTATTTAGGTATAATACAGTCTTACAGCGGTAGATAGTCTCCGCTACAGTGCACGCTTCTTGTAAACGGAATTCCGTGCGGTGATCGATGAGACTAACGCCTTGAGGGCTGTTCAGACCACCATGATTTATACTGACAATAATATGGGCTCCACGAAACGGTCTTTATACAATGGCGACGTCGATATTCTTCACGTAGTTCTTAATATTCTACATTCTACTAAGTATAGAAATTGTTAGCGGATGGCTTTTAATCCGAAAAACAAATACTAAAGTTAGTTAATCTATAAATAGTCTTCTTTTTTATTGCCAGAAAATTACTTTTTTTATTTCCAGAAAATTACTGAGCTACATTGGAAATATCTTAACTGTTGATTGAAAAATATAACATATCCAGAACTAAGGTATTATAATTATGTACCTAGTGTTACCCACGAAGGAAAAATTTCAATCAAATAAAAGTTTATAAAACAACATTAAAAATATAATTTCAACAATAAATAAAACCATAAACTATGTTTTTATAATAAATCATAACGAAAAAAAATGTACTATCAATTCAATGAAAATGTAATCTAAACTTTCTTATAATAATATATTTCAGCATATTTTATTGCGTAAATTTCTTATTTCAGTTTGTTCATGGAAAATTCAATATGTCTGCTTTGAAATGCATAAAATGAATAGATTGGATATTGCGATACAAAAAGTTTGTGTTGACTCTTTCAAAACTACCACATATTTAATTCAATTTTAGTAAATACATATTACTCACTACATACATATTTAATATTCATCTTACTGGATTTTATTTTCAATCTCTTTCCTACTGAGCTGAGCTAGATAACCGCTCGACATGGACAGCTGGATACCTATACGTTTATAATATTCAACCCAGTAGGTACGGTCAGCAACATAGGTCGCTTAACGTTCTCAGTTTTTCAAGTCTTTGGCACACTTTTGTATTGCATTGTTTTTCTTCATCTTAACAACATTTAAATATGTTGCTAATGTTTGGTTTTGACAATGTTCACAAATGTTTGTAAAATAAAGAGTATATACCAGTTTAAAAAATGGATAATGTTCCTCAGCTTATCTTGCTGACTGTACTTCCACATCACAGGCATTATTTACTCATGTCAGGTAGGGTTCTGCGTAGGGCCGCGCCTCACTCAACATAACTAACAGGTCATAATACAGACACGAAAATATTACCCACAGCCCGTTCCAAATACGGTCCAAGACATACATCATGCCTAACTCAGTGCGGATATTCCGCGCTGGCCCACATCCGCATCTGATTAATGTCATCCGCGTTGATCCGCGGCGGGTTGCGCTTATTTTTACTGTACTGGCCGAGATATTTGCATAAGTACTTGGATATAGAAACCCGAGCGGTGACAGGGTGAATTTAAATAGATTGTTTTAATCAGCTGTGATTTAATTCTGAATTAAGTGCCTACTATAATTAAATTCGTTAGCGAATTCAAATTATACACGTTAGGTTGGATAGCTATACCTTTTTTTTAAATTGTAGTCTTGACTATATCAGGTAGAAACATACATGAATAGCATTAGAAAGAAAGAAATATTTCCCCTTTGAGAAA
This sequence comes from Drymonia ruficornis, assembly GCA_947859195.1. Lineage (NCBI taxonomy): Eukaryota > Metazoa > Arthropoda > Insecta > Lepidoptera > Notodontidae > Drymonia > Drymonia ruficornis. Next base: position 5,836,943 of record OX401904.1, read on the forward strand.
ATCATAAATACGCATCTACTAAGTAGTAAGCATAACATCAGGCGGGCCGTACGCTTGTTTGCCACCTCATTCCCATTAAAAAATCGTGTCTCATCATAGCCTCTTTCGTAGAAACACACACAAACTCAGGTTTATAAGTCATAAATTTTTTATCAATGTCCATAATAAGTAATAATTCTTTTCCCTAAAGTTTACCCATTCCCCTCTCTATACAAAAACAGTTTAGCTTGGTTTCAGTAAACAATATAAATTAGCTTATTTGACATTAATTTGACCGTGAAAGAGCCGTCGCTGGGATTTCCGTATCTGAGTGGCGCGCAGAATAATAAAAATGTTTTGGAAAAGCTTAACCCGAGTTTGGAGTGATTTACTCTGTCAGAATTATACTGACCACACAAAAGTAACCAACGCGCAAGGCTAATTGGAACCGTTTTGAAATGTGTCTCTACTAATCCACCAAGCCAACTAGGAACCTGTCAAATGTGACGTCACCCGCACAAAAAGGCGGTGGCGGTGTGCGGGAGGTGTGGCGGGCGGGAAGCCGCAGGCGGTGGCGGGTGTGCGGGCGGTATGCGGGCGGGGAAGCCGCATTCCATCCGAGTTCCTAGTTGGCTTGGTGGAGTAGTACACGAGGTTTTTCTTAGAGGGTGTAAGTCATCGATGTAAATAAAAATAAACAAATAAAATAAATATAACGTCACGACTTTTATCCTCATTCGGGGGTAGTCAGAGGCTTGAGTGGCCATACACCACCACATTGTGGAGGTATTAAGTCAACTCAAAGCCCACGTTTCACCAGATAGTCAGAACCCAACGTGACAGGTGGTGAACCTTGTCGCCGTGTATACAGGAACTAACTATTACCTAATCCCGAGGGATAGGTATCATCCTCACGATGATTTTCCCTCACCATAGGCGAACTGTAAATTATGCACATAGATGAAAATTCATCCATTGGTGTATGCCCCACCGGGGAACGGATCTGGGAACTTCTGATTGCTAGCCCAACGTGTTCACCCCTAGGCTACAGTCGCTTCAGTCATTCATCGATGTATTTGTATTATTTAGTATATCTGTTGCCTTCTAACATCGCCATCACAAAACTTCAGCACCACACTACTATATGCAGTGAAATTCACACATCTGTTATCGCACTCGCAATTCGACAATTCACTTATTAAATACATAAGAAGGAATTATTCACCGAAAGGTGAGCCAAATTGGCAATATCGACATGCTTATAATGTTATTTTCCGACTGAGTCATACTGTGTCCATGTACTCTGTTTAATAAGACAAACTATTTTGGACAGTCCCTTCCTCTTCCTGGTAATATCTTTGTTTCCTATCGAATTAACAATCATATTTCTTGACCTACTCTTAGATAAATCATTATAATATCTCAAATTCAAGAGGGTAGTGAACTTCAACTTATAACTCCGAATACAGCCTAAAGCTGTCCCCAAACTCCCCATCTTCCCATTGTCAAAGTTCTAAAGGCCCTTTCACAAGTTTTGACACGCCCTAACAACTTGTATAACCGTTATATCATCCGGATATACCGGATAAAGGGTAAGGGCGTCAGATTGTAATAATCGACCCTTATCGTTATACGGACAAAGTATTATTAAGCTCGGGATACACGACGACACTTGACAAGACGCTCAGTGTATACAGCGAGTGGCTGCGTGTGTACACCACCGCGACACCTAGTTACAGTTGTAATGGCGGTGTCGCTACACTGAGATAAACTGAGTGTCGAGTGACGTCGTGTATGCCGAGTATTATAGCTATAGATACTCTTTTTCTAAAAATAACTAACAACAGGTGTAAGCGGTCCTACCAACATCATCATGAGACCCAAGTCAACCTCACCTGCACGTGATGCACCCTGCCGACTTGCTAACGTGGCTCTGACGAACCCTCTACCAACCCGCACTGGACCAGCGTGTATGTAACGAGTATGGTCTAATAGCCCATTTTCTTTTAATAGCCCCTTTTCTTTTTAAAAATTGCCATGGGCAGATTGGTGTGGAAGGAAAAAGGGGAGGCCTTTACCAAGGAGTGGGCCAGCCCTATAGGCTAACAAAAAAAAAAGGTAGTATAAAGTTCGGTTAAACCGATAATTATCGGTCATCCTGTTTGATTTACCTATAGTTTCAAAAGTGGGCAAACCGAAGTTAGGTTCCATTTTTAAATTGTTAATCTGCACCTAATAACATATCTCATTCCAAGTTACCCATGCCCAAACTATCCCCCTTATTCATAGAGATTTTGGCCAGTTTGCAATGGTTTTGAAAAGCATTTTTAGGAACAAATGTGATTTGTAATTCCACTGCAGGTCGATCATAACTTTCTATGAATAAGGGGGTATGAGTATAAACATAAGTATAGTATAGTGTATATTTTCTAATTTGTGTTTTTATTTATAGCATGGCTTTAATTCAAGTAGATGGTTATAACGATATCGTGAATTTACCAAAAAAATACTGTGAGAAATTAGAAGATACCCGGGCTAAAGTATTTTTCATTTGTTTTTTCTCACAATAACGTAACTCTATATTTCAGTCTCAGAAAACAGGGATCAAACCATAAAAAAAAACAAACAAGGAACGACCATTCAATGTAGAGACGATTATTACTAACTCTAACGCTTTCGGTACAATCTAACCTCCACAGCTAATCAGACGATTAAGTTAGGCCAAGGTTAAGTTAATTGTTGTTCACAACTGTGAAAGCAAGGTAAGGCAATCAAATCCAGATTTATTCGTGTTTTCACGACTTCCGACGGCACTATAAAAGGGAAAACTTTAGGCATTCGGGAACTTATCTTCGATCTTACAGTGTAACACGTTTTTTCACTAAAAGAACCTGTTATAAGGACTTAGAACCTAGAAAATAATCGTAAAGGCTACGTCAAAATAACCCGTATCGTCTTATCTATAAGGATTCTTATTATTTCCAAAATACACACAATACAATCACTAAATCACAATACAATACAATCACTAAAAGTTTCAGATCACTTCACGATCTAGATAAAAGTGATCTCAATATTTTTTGTGATCTGTCCCTAAAAAGGCTTGTTGTAAAACTAAAATTACAGCCTCATTTATTTATGTTCATATTAAGAACCGACACGTGTTAAGAATTCACAGGGGATAAGCTCGTATCCGGTTCCCACGTGCAGGACTATTATTACTTACACGTGCTTTCATATTATATTCTTTCAATAAAGTGTCTTACATTGTGGGCTGCGTGACTGAAGGAGGGACCAATTTGCCTAGATTTTAACATAAGCGTAGGTTATGGGGACGGGGTTTTTTCCCCATCTATCTATACATATAATAAGAATGTAAAATTGGTCGCGTCTGTACATTCGAAATATTTGGAAAAAAAATAGTGGGGGGGACTTAGATGGACCAGCAGAATTCATTTTTATCATTTTTAGAATTTTTGTCTGTGTGTATGTTTGTATGTTTGTATGTTTGCTCAGATTTTCGAAAGAGCACAACTTCGAATCCACCGGATGGATTTCAATGAAATTTGGCATGGATATGACTAAGTCTAACTTAACATCTAGGATACTTTTTTTTTCGAAAATGTTTAGGGTTGCCACAGAAAATTCAAAAAACTACTTAAAAATTCTAAATGTTTGAAAGAGCACAACTTTGAATCCACCGGATTTATTTCAATGAAATTTGGCATGGATATGACTAATAGTCTAACTTAACATCTAGCATATTTTTTTTTTCGGTAAAGTTTAGGGTTGCCACAAAACATTCAAAAACTACCTAAATATTCGAACACGCACAACTTCGAATCCAATGGATTGATTTCAATGAAATTTGGCATGGATATGACTAATAGTCCAACTTAACATCTAGGATATTTTTTTCTAAAATATTAGGTTGTAAATTTTTATGACCACACAGAAATTCTAGCAAAAAATAAGTTTTAGTTATTGAAATACGTCTATTTAGAGCGGAGCCCTACGGAGCCCTACGTTGTGTGTGATCCGACACTATTTGGAATCGATAATCTTAATTTTAATAATAATAATAAATATTTTATTGCTGTGTTCTACAATCTTAAGTTTCGTTTTTCTTAACTAGATGTCGCTATACTTAAAATCAGACAATACCTGCCTTGCACCACATGTCAAAATGTAATACCTACCTACCTAATTACGTATAAAAAACATTAAGCGGGTCTTTGTATCACGCGGAATCTTAGACGTTAACTCTGGAATTCATCTCCACAGTACTAATGCCGTAGGGAAGCTACCTACCTAAGAAGTAAGTCTAGAGGACCTGCTGATTTTGAATTAAGTAGTAATAGAAACATAGACATTGAACTCTGAACTCCAAACCCTCAGGAATGATGCTGCTGGGTAACTGCCTGCTTAAAACATAAATCTGGAGGACCTGCTAACTTTGAATTAGCAATGTGGGTATCAAGTAGAAACTTCTCAGGCGAGGTCGCGTTTCCGATCCGGCGCTAGAATTTAAGGAAAACATGTAAAATGACTACTTATAAGTGCCCTCCTAGGCCTAAACAAAATAAACGCTTTGACTATTGACTTAGACGATAAACTCCGGACTCTAACTTTTTAAGCACGATGTTGCGAAGTGACTCTTACCTAAGCCGTGAGTCTGGAGCACTCACTCATTTTAAATAAGGAACATGGGTATCAAGTACAAACTTAAACATTGAGCTCTGGAGTCCACCCGCTCAGTCGTGATACTGTGAGTAACTACAGATATAGATAGACGGATACAGATAGACTGGTACAGACAGAGATACTCACCTACCGATAGATTACAGACAGACCGATTCAGACAGACAGATACTTACAGCTAAACTGATACACACAGACAAATAAAGTCAAACTTTTGTTATACAACTAAGGCGCCAGGCAAGCGTACGGCCCACCCGTTGTTAAGCAGTTACCGTACCCTATAGATGCTTGCAACCAAAGACATCGGTAGCACGTTTCCAACCTGAAGGGGAGTGGGGTTAGTGGGAGGGGACGGGGAGGTGGCTGGGTTGCGCTTCCGGCTCTCTCCCTCATCATACGAAACGAAGGTAAATTAGCTACTTGAATGCCGATCTCCACCTTACTGGTCAGACTCTACCACCTTACTGGTATAGACTGGTACAGATAGACAGCCACGGACAGACGAACTCAGACTGATGCAGACTGACGTAATACAGATTAGACGATAGACAAAATTATATTTAAGGGCTTCACCGACTGGACGCGGACGGAGTCGCGGGCACAGCTAGTCAAGAATAAAAATATGTTTTATAAATATAAATATTTGAACAGTGTTTTTTTGGGTAAATTAAGTAAATCACCAGGGCCCTAAGGCGTTTAGCCATTGAACTGCCATTGGCATTGAGCTGCTATAGTGATCGACCCTGATATTGGTCGGTTGATTCTGACCGACCAATCAGAGGCTCGATCACTATAGCAGCTCAATGCCAATGGTTAAGCGACTTAGGGGCAAAATAAGCCGAGTATCCCAATTCCGCACTTCGTTCAGGGGCATAAGAGCTTAGATACCAATTTTACCCCAGCATTGTAACAGTAAGCGAGTTTGTGAACTACCCACAGAATGGATCTACTAATTCCGAAAAGAAAGTCCTAATTGCCTACAAGTAAACTTGCTACAAACAATCCAATCCAATCGTACCAAGTTCCAATCAATTTCCCACCAATCGTCACTTGGAAATACAAACACTAAACAAAACTTTGTTAGCACAAACCTTTTCCATTAAAAGCTAAAACATAACAATCTGGTTTGTACAGAGAAAATACATTACCAAGAAAGAAGGAGACATGTAACTGTCCAAAATAGTATGCCCTACTAAACGGAGTACCGGACACAGTACGACTCGATCGTTCGCGGAAAATAATGTTGAAAACATGTCGGTATTGCCAATACGTCTATTTTGGTGAATTAAAAGTGCGATAGCATATGTGTGAACTTCGCTGCATGTATTAACATGCAGCGAAATTCACACGCACCAATGTGCGCTAAACAAAAGTCTGGTAATTGTAATATTTGGAGGTAGGTACCATATCTACTAAAATAATACATAGAGCGTTTCTTCACTGGCCGACACGGCTCGGCAACGACACCGGCCTTGCACTGTTACCGACATCAGTGGACGCATAATTCTATAAAGCCGTCCACACACCATAACGATGTATTGTGCAAGTCTAGACTTGCGCAAGTATACTTGAAGGTGTGTGGCGAGCATAAGATTGTACTGCACGCTGTCTCACTGGCCCGGCCCGGCAATTACATGTCGGTAACAACAATGTTATATGCGTTCACTGATATCGGTATCGGTGCGGGGCCGTAGTCGTTGCCGGGCCGTGTCGGCCAGTGAAGAAACGCTCTGGTACAGATAATTTTTTTCTAAAGAAGCTTATTTTTGGCCTCGTCTATCTTAAAAGCAAGGGGATTAATTGGTCATAATTAAAGGTTATTTATACGGCTAAGCCACAAAGAGATGGGACAAAGCCCCAGACTTGTTTTTTTTACGACAGACGATGTCCGAGGTCAAAGTAACAGACCTGGCTTTGGCAATATTGTTTTTGTTGAAAGACAAATAGGCAATAAGTATTAGATTCGTGCGGGTTCTAAAACCATTCAGATTTTCCCGGGTCTCGTAGAGGGTCAAACCTCGCGTCATCGTTGGAAACCTAGCTTACAGGAATAAACGTGGTGGGAGTGTATAGGCCGAGTCCCAATAAGAAAAGCCCCGATTTAAATAAGCCCTATCATTGATGTGTTATTTTAGCTTATATGGCATCGTCTAACATTGCAATCACAAAACTTGTGGTCAGCACAACACTACATACAGCGAAATTCACACATGTAGGTACATAAATAGATATTATTCACTAGAAGTTGAACCGTATTGGCAATATCGATATGTTTTCAAGATTATTTCTCGCAAGCGACAGAGTCATACCGTGTCCATTGACTCTGTTTAGTAAGACCAACTATTTCAGACTGTCACGTGTCTCCCTCTAAGATATTTAGCATTGTAATAAATCTAGGGGCGAACACAACAATATAAAGAACCTACGAGTTTCTTTCTACGTCGCAACTGTTAAAAAGTTGTTATTAAAAACTTAATGAAAAGTTTTCAACTCCTACAAGCAATAATATTAATTTTTCCTTTCCTATATTTGTTATTTTTATGGTTATGTTACTAAGCCCCCGCTGTCCGTCTGTCCGTCTGTCAGCGGGGTGTATCATACGAACCGTAATAGGTAGAGACTTGAAATTTTCACAGAATGTGTATTTCTGTTGCCGCTACAACAACAAATACTAACAATAAAATAAAACTTTAAAATAAAGGGGTCCCCACACAGGAAACTTGATATTTTTGACGTTTTTATTCTTCGGTGGTACGGAACCCTTTATGTGCGAGTCCGACACGCACTTGGCCAGTTTTTTTATATTTGTTGTATACATCACATGTTTACTTCGTTCAAACCCTAAAACCCCACAAGATCAATCTATAAAACTTCTGAACAAACAAGTTTCAGTATTTACCTCATATTTCATGCCGACGGAAATTTGTATTTCCACTGCCCTTTTTTGCCCAACAAACAATCCATTCTTTACTCCTGACTCGAATGGCTATTGGCGACTATGTCTTTGTTTGCAGGTTGCCTATTACACACTCTTTTGTGAACCGATTTGGCTTTCCGCCAGAATTTATAGAGCTGTTGAAGTAGCAAATATTGCCTGTTACGCTGATAATACACTACCGTGAGCAGCTCTTGACTCTCTTAGCCAGCTGCAATCACTGATCGTTAATAGATCGGAGAATAAGCAACGCTTGGCAAGGTCAGTCAGAGATGGGTGACCATTTAGTGGCATTTGAACTGAGCGTCTCCGTGCTTCGGCGGGATTATGTGTTTTAATGTAATTGAATTGTAATGTTATCTTGCCGCCTTTTCTCAATGGAAGCAAGACGATTTATAAGTGCTTCCTCTATCTAAACTGATCTAAAATAATTGACTTTGACTTTGAACTAGATATATGTATTAGCAGAATTACGTAGTCTCTAAGATTTTATGCGAGACATAAGGTTGGCACTCATCTATCAACTTGGCACCCGACCTGCACCGCCTCGTCGGTCGGCATCCACTAACTGAACCGGAAATAAGTGGACCACGCGCTGACCACGCGGCGTTCACTCGTTGACCACGCGCGGTCCACTGGATGATCACGTGACGTTTATTGTGTAAAAGCAGCGTCCGCCCGCGGACCACCTGTCGACAACGAGTGGACGCCGAGCGGCGAGGCGGTGCTGGTCGGGTGCCGGGTTGATAGATGAATGCCAACCTTAAATTATACTATTAAAATAACGTTAGACTTTTTTTTTTTTCAAAATAAAAGCATTGTTTCCATACAGAATCAAATCAAAAATGGTAGTTTTTAGGTAACTGCTTATCAACAAGTTTTTTTATGTAAAGCTTTGATGTTATCATTCTTAAGAGCCACTCACACAGTGGAGCCAATAAAGGTGTGCTTAAAATCGTTTCAGGTTGGGATTTAGACACTTTCAATCGGATAATGAAAGGTTTCAAACGCTTTTATCGGTAAGTAGTCTTAAGAATTTTGACGAGTAACAGAGTGGGTTGTATATTGTTAGAATTTAAAAGATTTTTAAATAGCTAAGGTTTTTTAATTTTGTTCACTAGTTTTGGTAAATTAAAATGTTACCAGTGAACTTTCAAAGATATCACAGGAAATAACAAGCAAAGGTTCAAAAGTTAGTCAAAAATATTTTTATTCGTGTAGATCAAACAAAAGCACCTATGCATAGGTTGATTCTACTACCGGTTCAAAATGCTGTTTCCACTGAGAGGAGCCGGCAAGAAACTCAGTGGTTACTCTTTTCAATAGAAAAAATGTTCTACATTTTCAGGCTTCTTTACATAGCTGTAATGAATACAAATTTATAAAGATGAAAAATATCATTGGTTAACAAAATAAACACGACATAAAAAGCGGAATGATAAATAATTCATATCAAATGTAATGATGAAGATATTACAGACACATAAATAATGAAATATTTATATTTTCCTTGTTTATGATAATGAGATGTTTGTCGTTAGAAGATAAATTTATTTGTATTCAATTAGGCACTTACAAGTCGTAAGAGGAGTCGAGAGTGAATAAGTGGGTAACTTTACCTATAGAGGCTGTTTCAAATGGGAAAAATAATACTTTGGTGTTTAAATGAGTACCTATTGGAAATAGAATTAAATAATATGTTTTTTTTTTATTAAATTCAACCATTCTTTTTAATATTATATTTTATTCCCGCTTGAAACAGGGCCTTAATATAACTTATAAGCAAATAATTTAATCAGTTGATTTTAGTATTCAATCATAAAGTTTTATAAACATTGCTATCTATTAGTTAGTGCTTATACCGTTCAAATAGTCAAGATTTGCTTCATTACAATCTTGTTTAATAGTTATTCGTAGTCGTAAAATTAAATGGGAACCCTTATTTATTTATTGTTCCCATAAAATAAATAGAATTCGTTAATGTATCAACTAATGTAAGTATTTATTAGTACTTACCTTTACTCCAGATCCATAATAATGAATAATTACTGAAAACCATATAAAAAAATCTGATAAGAATCTTCAGAATATTCAAGTTTTTTTTTTCATGATTTGAATAGTTTATTTTGTTATGTAACGAAAGGTAGTTTATTATAATAACAATTTAAGATGCATGGATAACCATGCAACGAATAATATAGACTATCGACAACAGACAGACCATAACACGGTAAATAAAACATTACAATCGTTTTTATTGCATCGAAATCGATATGGGTAGGGTTAGCTCGTAATTGTTATTGGGGGTAGAGCCAAGCTGTAGCCTATTGACTGCAGCTGATATTGGGCTGGCTTGACCGGGGTAGTACCATCCTCTGACAGAAGATCGGCGTAAAGTAGCTATTACAGGTGCGTTTCGTACGGTAAGTGAGTTAACCGGAAGCCCAAGCCCCCTCTTCCCCTCCCTCTGTCCCACTCTCGTGCGAGCAATGCCTTTGGTATTGCAAGCATCTATAGGCTACGGTTAACATCACGCGGGTCGTACTCGTGTATGCCACTTTAGTCCCATAAAAAGAACGGTACCTACCATCTACTAAATGGTTATAAATATGTACAAATTGTGTGTAAAAAAGTGCTTTTTAATTATGTGCGCAGTGCCAGCCCTGCTCGCCTCGGTTCCGCCGTCTAGACTGGTCCTCAACGTTATATTGCAATAACGTCCCAAAGTTGCAGTTTTACGCTTCGAAGTTGTGACGACAAATATTGCTTGAAACGACCGTTGTTGCATAGTTCCGTAACGAGTGTGCATTAGTCTAGAGAGTGTACACAACTGAAGCTGACAAAAAAGCTAAATAGCTGAAAACTGCTATTTTCATGGGTCCTTTATATCCGTTTATCCCACAGATTAAAGACTAAAGAAAGAGATGCCCTTATTAGATATATGTATGAAAAAAAACGTGGTCATTGTTTTTTCATTTTCATTGTTCTATCTACCGGTAAATAGTTGAACTACTCGCTTCGTTTTATGTCGATGTTAGTACTAGGCCGACCACTCGGCCGAGTTGCTTAGGGCCAGTCCCCTTAGTAATTGGTCCATGGTTTATCCGCTAACCCTTCTTTTGTTTCATAATCAGTTTACAGTGGGTGATGTAGGTAATAAATAATATTGCCAGACTAACACACCATTGTATGGTCTCCAACTAAGCAACGCGTGTACTACGTACCTACCACACAATGGACCGGGGGCGATCCCAGTGACACCCAAACCAGGGCAAATTACGAAAAGGCCGTTTCCGAAATAAGCCTCTGGCGGGAATCGAATCTGCAACCATCCGATGCAGTTTGCCGAGCGGCCTACGCTCGAACCACTGCGTCAGGCGGTTGAGTTTTGCTAAATAAGTGGCAGGCAAACTTATTTATACTTAACATCTAAGGGCCACCGCAGACTTGCTACTTTTAGCATCGGCGACCGGCGAATTTGCGACTGTATCGATGTCGCATCGCGTTTCTTCGAGCGCGAACGACACGCAGCATCAAAATCGCCGATCGCCGATGCTAAAAGTAGCAAGTCTGCGGTGGCCCTAATAACATGATGACACAGGTAGATTCTTGCTTCCTGTATGTCATTACAGAATTGTATACCTTGTCAAATAGACATTATTCCTTAGGGCCTCCTAAAACAGCGATTGTAATGCTCAAAAACTATCCAAGTGTTATAAAATAAAAACTAAAGACAGATATGACTACTTAAGTTGCAAAACTTGTGAAACAACGTCTTCTTACTTCAAATAGCTATAAATATCAACTGACAAGATAACATAAAGCCTTAACTTAAGCATTAAGCCTTACGACCAAAGAAATTGGAATGCTTACGACTCTATCTAAGCGATACACGCTTTAGTATTGCGTTACGGTTAAAGTTTCAGTTTACCTAGACTTGTATCGGAGATCTGCAAGTTTAAGCAGTTAAATTATTGAAAATGCACCCGTCTGGGGCTGAACTGGGGTTATCTGTGGTCAGAAACGTGAGGCGAATATTTGAAAGATGTTTGAAAACAAGTTGTCTGAATTAATTATTGTAATTTATTTAAATCTATTAAGCCTAAATAGCAGTGATAGCCGATTGGTTGAGCACGCGTCCTGCGGGCTTAAGGTCCAGGGCACAAGATTGATTTTTTCGAAATCTATGATTACTTGTTTATGGCGAAGGAAAACATCGTGAGGTAATCTGTCTTAGAAAATCAAACAAATTTTCGAAAGACATTTAAAATCCACCAACCCGCACTGAGCCGGCGTGGTGGATTATGGCCTGAATCCCTCTCGCGTTGAGAGGAGACCCGTGCCCAGGAGTGGGACGTTAAAAGGGCTGATATTATTATTATCATTAAGCCTAATAATGTAATGGCTTGACTGACTGTTTGTTAATCGCATGATACACATAGGTAAAGGTCGTATCAAAGTAAGCTTATGGTGGGAATTAAATCAAAAGCTCCTACAAATAATAACTGAACTATGCTGAGATCTGTCTGTAACAAGCTGCAAGATATTAATTTAAACTTTGAGGCGGCTTTTACCTTTGTCAAACCAGGGTTATTATACGTTGCCCTGCGCCCTTTCTGTTCACTTACTCCGTCGAGTTTCAGGGTTCGCAACACAGCTACGGGAGATTGTCGAGTAATTTTCGTTCGTTGAACAACTTTGAACTCAACTATTCAGAACAAGGGCGAGTTGAATCTTTCAGTACCCAATTAAATTTATAGTTCGTGTAGATTAATATCGCAGGTGTTCCACTAAAGAAGGTAAATATAGCTAGGCATACGTTCAAATCGTGTTTAACTTTTTTGTAATAATACCGTGAAAGTTTAGTTTACTTTGGGACCGCATGGTTGATGTGTAGAGTCCGTTTCACGAAAAAAGCAACACAGTCATTTGTTCTAGACTCCCCAAAAATTCTAGTTATTGTAGGATGGAATACGGTTTTATTGTTTCAGTAATTTATTTAAATTGATTTACATTAAAACAGAAAAATTATTGAAATGAAATTCATTCCACTTATTGCCGTGGGACTTATTTCGTGAAACAGACTCTACCTGGTGATAATATTATTTATTTATTTGTAGCTAAGTAAGGTACCTATTGCACAGCAGTTTACGATCATACCCTCCCAGTTACATAATACATTTCACTTCCAATTGCGGGAATCCTTGAGACGTCTCGCTCCAAAGGGCCTACTCTTTTACAAACGAAAACGAAATTTCGGACGAATTTCGCGTATTTCTATATATTCTGTATACCTACTACGTTTCTCATTCATTCCAAAATTTCTTACTAAATAAAATTGTTAGACGTTTAGATTCGACGCCGACGAAGACGTCAAACAATTTTTGTTCGTAAGAAATGTCGGAATAAAGGTCAACGCTCACCTAACGCCTCTGCACCCGACCAGCACCGCCTCGCCGCTCGGCGTCCACTCGTTGTCGCCTGGTGGTCCGCGAGCGGACGCTGCTTTTACACCATAAACGTCACGTGATCGCCCGGTGGACGATCGGTGGTGGTGAACGCCGCGCGGTCAGCGCGTGGTACACTTATTTCCGGTTCAGTTAGTGTACGCTGAGCGGCGAGGTGGTACTGGTCGGGTGCGGAGGCGTTAGGTGAGCGTTGACCTTAAATATGAAACGTAGTAGGAAATACGCGAAATTCGTCCGAAATCATTTTCATTAGTTAAAGAGTAAGCCCCTCAGCTCTTTGCATCGTAAACCAGACTTTCATACACACGAGTGTGTGATAAACATTATCAGATTATTGTTACAACATTGTTGTGGCGTTCCCTTGTGGCTCTCCCGTTGTCTATGTGCTATTTCCTGTACGTCTAGTGCCTATCTCTGTAACACTAGAGCCGGTACAGTCGGCGAATTTGTTTTCAAATCGTTTCCATACTTTGGTTTTACATGAACCTCATTATTATTTTTGATGTTAAATCTTTATTTATTATTTTTCTATTTATTATTTTCTATTTTACTTTTAATTATTAATAGTTTTGTAATATTGTAAATACTATTGCATAATCTTTTAACAACATTTAAATGTTTTCCTTATTGGTTTTATCAATGTTCACCAACGTTTACAAAATGAAGAGTATTACCGATTCGAAAAATTTAGAATGTTCATCAAAAGTCGCTGACTGCGATTTTTTCCAGAAGCACAAGTTATGCTTTACCGCAGAGTACCTAGCCTCCACTAAATAGGTACATGTTTTTAGGAAACACAATCATGAAAAGATGTTTCAAAAACATAAGATTCGTGTTTCGCATTGTGTAACTGAAAGTTGTGGGCTCACGCTGAAATATTGTTTCATAGTTTTAATTTCAGCATTTATCGCATTCTTCAATGTATTATTCAATATGCTATTCAATGCTATGCTGTCGACATAAATACATACCATATACCATACCATATAATATATACCTATCATCATGCATAGAGGGTAGCTACAATATCTAATTTACTTGCAACATCTTAAGTACCTATATAAATTCTCATTAATTAACAACCTACTTGTTTGAATAACGCTACAGAATTACAGACTAGCAATATAAGAACTTAATAATAGAGCACCTACACAACTTTATTCATTAATTCCACTCGAGTACTGCGTAGGTAACTTGTCTAATTTTATTTACTAACTCATGGAACTTGGCGGCTTTTCATACGGAATATAGGAAACACCTTCACATTTTATTTCTTCTTAGGCTCAATTCAACGCTGAAAAAATATTAGTAACTTCCGTAGATACCTAAGTACAATAGTAAAGTAGGAAAATTAAGTAATACAGAAGTGAAATTATTGATTGTGACATGTTTCACTTAAATTACTAAAGAATTGTTACTTTTTTAAACGTCTCTCCCAGAATGCTCCTAGATGCATCAATTTATCTGAGTCTCGTAGCGTCGCTACGCGGTTTCGCTGTAGCTGGCTACGTGATGCGCGTAGCAAACGTATTGTTCAATCCACGGTCAACCCTTTTAATTCGACCTTTATAAATACACTGTTCGAAGGTTAAGAATAACTATAACAAAAATGTTAGGTACCTACTATGTGCAGAGACTGAGACTTGACTTATTCATTTATTAGTACGGTCATTCACACTAACAACAGCATAACTTACACTTACACGAACTACGTACAGACATAAAAAAAGATAATAGTAATGGTCGGCAAAAAAAATTGTTAGGCTAACGCTTGCAGGAGAGCGATGATTTAACTAAACAATTTCAATCACTAGGCTCGTATTAATAAACTAGCTGTGCCCGCGACTCCGTCCGCGTCCAGTCGGTGAAGCCCTTAAATATAATTTTGTCTATTGTCTAATCTGTATTACGTCAGTCTGCATCAGTCTGAGTTCGTCCGTCCGTGGCTGTCTATCTGTACCAGTCTATACCAGTAAGGTGGTAGAGTCTGACCAGTAAGGTGGAGATCGGCATTCAAGTAGCTAATTTACCTTCGTTTCGTATGATGAGGGAGAGAGCCGGAAGCGCAACCCAGCCACCTCCCCGTCCCCTCCCACTAACCCCACTTCCCTTCAGGTTGGAAACGTGCTACCGATGCCTTTGGTTGCAAGCATCTATAGGGTACGGTAACTGCTTAACAACAGGTGGGCCGTACGCTTGCCTGGCGCCTTAGTTGTATAACAAAAGTTTGACTTTATTTGTCTGTGTGTATCAGTTTAGCTGTAAGTATCTGTCTGTCTGAATCGGTCTGTCTGTAATCTATCGGTAGGTGAGTATCTCTGTCTGTACCAGTCTATCTGTATCCGTCTATCTATATCTGTAGTTACTCACAGTATCACGACTGAGCGGTTGGACTCCAGAGCTCAATGTTTAAGTTTGTACTTGATACCCATGTTCCTTATTTAAAATGAGTGAGTGCTCCAGACTCACGGCTTAGGTAAGAGTCACTTCGAAACATCGTGCTTAAAAAGTTAGAGTCCGGAGTTTATCGTCTAAGTCAATAGTCAAAGCGTTTATTTTGTTTAGGCCTAGGAGGGCACTAACAAGTAGTCATTTTACATGTTTTCCTTAAATTCTAGCGCCGGATCGGAAACGCGACCTCGCCTGAGAAGTTTCTACTTGATACCCACATTGCTAATTCAAAGTCAGCAGGTCCTCCAGATTTATGTTTTAAGCAGGCAGTTACCCAGCAGCATCATTCCTGAGGGGTTGGAGTTCAGAGTTCAATGTCTATGTTTCTATTACTACTTAATTCAAAATCAGCAGGTCCTCTAGACTTACTTCTTAGGTAGGTAGCTTCCCTACGGCATTAGTACTGTGGAGATGAATTCCAGAGTTAACGTCTAAGATTCCGCGTGATACAAAGACCCGCTTAATGTTTTTTATACGTAATTAGGTAGGTAGGTATTACATTTTGACATGTGGTGCAAGGCAGGTATTGTCTGATTTTAAGTATAGCGACATCTAGTTAAGAAAAACGAAACTTAAGATTGTAGAACGCAGCAATAAAATATTTATTATTATTAAGTATTAAAATTAAGATTATCTATTCCAAATAGTGTCGGATCACACACAACGTAGGGCTCCGTAGGGCTCCGCTCTAAATAGACGTATTTCAATAACTAAAACTTATTTTTTGCTAGAATTTCTGTGTGGTCATAGAAATTTACAACCTAATATTTTAGAAAAAAAATATCCTAGATGTTAAGTTGGACTATTAGTCATATCCATGCCAAATTTCATTGAAATCAATCCATTGGATTCGAAGTTGTGCGTGTTCGAATATTTAGGTAGTTTTTGAATGTATTGTGGCAACCCTAAACTTTACCGAAAAAATAAATATGCTAGATGTTAAGTTAGACTATTAGTCATATCCATGCCAAATTTCATTGAAATTAATCCGGTGGATTCAAAGTTGTGCTCTTTCAAACATTTAGAATTTTTTGAATTTTCTGTGGCAACCCTAAACATTTTCGAAAGAAAAAGTATCCTAGATGTTAAGTTAGACTATTAGTCATATCCATGCCAAATTTCATTGAAATCCATCCGGTGGATTCGAAGTTGTGCTCTTTCGAAAATTTGAGCAAACATACAAACATACACACAGACAAAAATTCTAAAAATGATTATAATGAATTCTGCTGGTCCATCTAAGTCCCCCCCACTACTTTTTTTCCAAATATTTCGAATGTACAGACGCGACCAATTTTACATTCTTATTATATGTATAGATGCATTGAAGTTGAGACCGAACTTGAGATGCTGTTTTTGATAGATGCCCCATACATTAAACGTCAAAACTGCATCTTAAGGTCGATCTCAACTTTAAGATGCATAGCCTAAGAGTAGGGTTATAAAATCAAGTGAGTCCATGTACTTTCTAGTCCTACTTATCAGTTACTTCTCAAAGAAAAAGAAAATTGAGCCCCGATTTTATCGCCGAATCAGTAGAGCCTAATTTTAAGACTTGTTTACATAAAGTCGTAGACATTTTTCGTCGTGGTTCAAGTCCCCGTCTCAAACTGGATCGATACTCAGGTATATTTGTTTACAGTGGCGCCTCTCATTAAAATTTATGAGACTTGTTATCACAACTCACTGAGCTTATTGGAATAAACAACTGGCAATGGATTTGATGTCAACGAGACGACGTTGTTTAGGTTCCAGAGTAAATAACAATGGATTAATTAATAAATAACAGTTATGGGCTGGCTTTATTGCTGTAAAGACAACGCAAGTTTATTTTTTATTATTTGTTTTTATCATCAGTTGGATACCTGAGAATACACGCATCGCTTTAAGGGCCTGTTTCAGAATCGCCGGATAATTTTTATCCACTAGATAAATATGGTTTTTTGTCAATTTTTCCATAGAATATTTGACATGACACCATATTAATTCATGGATAAAATTAAAGTTATCTCACGATTCTAAATATAAATCCAATGACCTATTCTACAAAATGGGTATATTACCTATTTAATTTTTTGTCGGTTTCTCGTCTCCAATTTGGCAAAATTCAGAATATCCACATATCATCGCTCGGATTATCAGCGTAGTGGTAGGGTTAAGAAGATCATACTTACTAATTATAAAGAGGTAAAGTTCGTATGTTTGTATGTAGGGGGTAATCTCTGGAACCACTGATCCAAAATTGAAAATTCTTTCACTGATAGTAAACTACACTATCTTTGAGTGTAGTACCATAGTGCGTGGTATATTTAGTATTGTAGGTAGTATTGAGTGCCATATTTCGAAGTGCCACGCGGGCGGAGCGGTGGGCCACAGCTAGTCCAATAATAAAACACGTGTTATATCAATATCTGACAGTCTTTATTGTTATTTTAAGTAGTTAGCAAATAACAATGTACAGCGTATAACATAAACGTTCACGAGAAACAAGGGGTCTAAAACGGCCACATAGCAATACTGCAAAAACAATTATTTTTTCTGATTTTCTAGCAGAACCTTCTCAAATTTTCCATAAAATTGTCAGGAATGGCGTGTGACCATTTTGCGGACAGAATTGCTATGTTGCCTTTTTAGCCCCACAGGATCAAATTATAAGAACAAAAAATCTCTTACTTTTAAATCGGTGAGTTAATGAGATGAGCCTCTTAGAATATTACGTGGAAGTGGATACGGAATCACATATTAAGAGCTACATTGAATTTCACTTACGCTGGGGGTCGAAGGTCGGGAAATGTTCGTATAAAAGCGACTGAGTGACTTGCCGATTGCGATAGTGGAACACTTTTGCTTAAAGGATTAAAACTTTTTTATTATTAGATTAAAGTTTATAAATGAAAAAAAATGTGATAAGTATATAAATAATTATTATTTCGCGGAAAAATACCTATAATGGCATGATTAAGATACTTATTACGCTACAAATAGAGGCCATTTTCGTAGCGACAACTTATAACGACTACTTACGCATCAGCAATTCTACTAAAAATTTATGAATACCTACCGAAGATTTTCAATAAGTAAACGCGAAACAAACTTAATAACAACATGAACACGGGTACCAATTACGCAATATTTCTCATAGGTACCTAACATATTAAATGTGGAAACGGCGAAGAAAAAATAAATGTATGTAATTTCTTCCTCTTGACAATGGGAATAAAAAAGTTGTGATTTCTACTGCTGTGATATTTTTAACATGTCGGCAGACCCGAACAGTTTCACGCAATATTAAACCTTGTTAGCGTCGTCTTTAGTGCGTGTTCTACATTTTCCTATCAAGCAGTCGTAAATCAATACTAAGACAATAAGCAAAGCTTGTCTGTAGCAGAGCTACTTCATAAAATATTGTTTCATCGCTCTTGACCTTCACGACGACATTACAATCAATCATGGGATATGTAGATACGAACATACTGAGATTACGTTACAGTATAGTACCGACACGAAGACAAAAAATATTTTCAATATTGTGGATATATCACAGTACAATCTATTTATATACATAAAAATCATTTTCAGTGTGTTAATCTCGCAAAAACTCGAAAATGGCTCGCCGTTTTGAATATTATTTTTTGTTGGGTTCGCCTCAATACTGGGGTGGTTTATGAATAAAGAACATTAGGAAAACCTCAAAGAAACAGCCGAAAAATTTAAAAATCTAAACTGGTAATTTGGTTTGGGGATTGTCACTTCGGATTATTTATTATTTTTAGGTGGTACGAAGTGTACTGGGTCATCTAGTACCTAATAAAATCAGGGATAAAATCACGATAGATAAAATTACAACTTGATTAGGTAATTTCCTAAGCATAGTTTAAATAAACGTCAAAATGACTATTTATTAGAGATTTGACCAATTTTATCATATCACTGTGACAGATAGGTACAATAGAGACCTAAAGGTACCAGAAAGATTTCTTGCAAGTTTATTATACAGCTGATCTATGTATCGGTAATATTGGAAAGAAACTACTTTAAATCCTAAATTCATATATCAATAACTGTCACAAATTACAGTAGAAGAGTGTGAACACCCTATGTCCAATAACGTGGTATTACTTGGCACTTATAGCTCTCAAGACATGTTAAAGTGAGATTTTCGTGGCATACCTACACGGTGGCGTGTAAGCTAAGTATGTTTTCGACTTAATGCGTTCCGTTTTATGTCAAGTGCGTCTCGACTACACGAGTGTGCTATCTAATCAAATAGGGATTTAGTTTCATTCGTATGTGGGTCAATATTATTCAATTTACATTAAAATTGGATGATAGGGAAAAATCACAGGAAATACTCGTACTTTCGTATGTGGGTCAATATTATTCAATTTACATTAAAATCGGATGATAGGGAAAAATCACAGGAAATACTCGTACTTATATAGATCCTAATAAAAAATAGGGGTAGTACCACCCTTACACAGAAGATTGACGTAAAGTAGCTATTACAGCTGCGTTCGTACTTTCGTACGGTGAGTGAGAGAGCCGGAAACCCAACCAACCCCCCCCCCCCTCCTTCCCCTCCCTATGTACCATCTCCTTCAACCACCAGATAATATTGCACCTCAGTAGGTACTGTTAGATTCGTAATTTTTGTAGGTAAGTATTCCTCATTCTGACACAAAAAGCACTTCCACGTACATCGGCAAAACAGACAATTTATAACATTTAAGATTGGTGGAACGTTTCCTTACATTAATTTAATTTCAGATAAAAATAATACAAAAGTATAAAATTCACATACAAACGACCCGAACTTACATCTGACTCAACATGAGCCATTTAAAATGTCGAAATTTATTCAACAGCTAAGCCGTGTACTCACTAGCGAACAAGTGTCTTGTAAGTTGTTGCAAATTATTGATGGCAAGCTAGAGCTTCCAGAAACGTAAATTTTACGTAACATGTTGCACAATTAACTTACGCTCTAGTATGTTATATAACACTCGTCCGCTAGTGAATACACGGCCTTATAATAATAGCCTACATAAATCTATACCTACGTTAAAATTGTTCTGTAAATAAGCATCTATTTCGATATTGTAAATATATAATTTGTATATAATAATATGTATGTGAAGGCACCGCTATTTGTACTAAAACTAATATATTTAATCTTAGTTAATATTTACATTTAATCTAATATCTACTTATTTACATGGCACATATTGGCTTTGTAATGTAAACTCCTCTTAACAATTAAAAATACTACAAACTTATCTTTGCCTGTGGCGAAAACTTACACTGACGCTATTTGTACTAACTTTTCAATTTTGTCAAGGACAGTAGCGCCGCCCTCACCTGCAGAGATAAGTTTGTCGCAATCAGAAATAGATAATTATATACAAAATTTTAGTTAAAATGGCACTGGATTCTACTGCCTATGTTTTAATCACATCATAAAATACTTTAACAAGTCTTGTGCTACAACATCTATAAATTTATTTAAAATTATAAATATTGTAACAAAGATCACTTTCACTATTCACTCACACATAAAATACTAAAAAATAACTGGAATGGAAGAAATAGTCACAGTTTGAATACAATACAATAGAAATAAGTAGGTAGGTATATTATTTCAAATAGTCTGTTAATCGCTTAACAACTTGTCATAATTTTTCGGCAAAAATATTATCCTAATGTCTATGGTAGACGGTCAATAAAAAAACTTCCCATAGAATAAATTCTGGTCACAAAGTCTTTACGAAAATCATTTCAAAAAGTTTCAATAAGAAAATGCCTATGAAAAAGTAAAAGTAAAAACTTTCAAAGAAATTAACAAATCATAGTATTACATATAGACATGGAATACAATTTAAACTGGAATGAAATTAAAATAATTAATAAAATATCGATCATTAACAGAGATCAGTGTAACATGAAATAAACAATTAAGAACGCGTCACAAGCTTAAGTTTTTAACTTTGCACAAAAGTTCGAAAATGAAGAATAATCGAATCATTAGGCTGTAATTTAAAATTGTAATCAAACTTTTTTCAATTAAAGGGTAGCTTAACTCCCCATAGGTCAAAGTTGCTTAAAACAGCAATCAAATTACAGAAACTTAGTTCATCTCGTCATTACTAAACGTAATTTTTCAATCCAGCATCAACAATTGCGTATTTTCTCGAGGAATCAGAACAATTTAATATCTGACTTTAAAAACTATTGTATACTGACGCTTATATCTGACTGTGATGGTCAAAGATCGTATTAAGTTAAGATCAACTTAACATCATTTTTCATTATTTTTTAGATAACTGTATACAATATGTATACTTAGTCATATTTCCAATGTATCTATAGATAAGCGATCGGCCGCCGTATATAGACGTATTCGATTAGAAAACCGCGACAGGGAAAGGCGACAGATAGATACAGGCGACGGAAATGAATGTCGCTCAGCGACAGCGTCACTACAAGGTTATATTTTTTGTACCTACATAAATGTAGCGACCGCATTGGACTTCGCCTGTCTGTCGCCTATCTGTTGCGGTGTTAGCTTCCTTAACAGTCACAAATCAGGACCGTATATCTAAAACTTCATCCTCTGGGTATATTTGACCGTGTCCATTACATAAACAAGTCCGTCCATCCTAGGATGTCTGAACCAGTCATCCCGTTCACTTACCCCTTATCACAACATTACCTCATTCAATAGAACTTATCCTCTTCTACATCCAAATTGCTCTTATTGTTCGGCTGGTTGGAATGTCGTCTGAGCGTGCCGAGTGAGTCGTATTCATTGGCGATTGCCTTAGGATACAGTTTGGGTGTTGTCATAGTGGACGTGTTATGATTGTTCGCGTTGACGATGTTGTTGCTTTTGGATAGCAGGACGCCGCTCGTGCTGCCAATACCAGTGAAGGATGGCTGCCGTTTTGCTTTGCGGGGCTGTGTGATGAAAATTAATTAGAATTATAATCTCGCCATGTAAACAGGATTCTTTTAGATTATGTAAAAGCGAACACTATGAAGACTTTTTGTATTGCAAAATATTAATTTATTAACTGGGAGAAGTGAGCGTAAATTATAATGGTAACTTATAACTGGTCTGGCATAGCTTAAGGCCCATGAGGACTTGCATGTTAGTAGCGACGGTCTCACCACCATGCCATGCCATGGTCTTATGCGAATCTCCTCGTTTCTTCAAATTCTGGGTAAAAGTGGATTTTCAAAATAATTTCATCCATTTTTAATGTGAGACGAGATGCGTCTATTATACATACTGAATATGATGATGGGGGTCGAAATGCGTCTGACAACTCCGTTTAGTTGTATCACCAAAATTGCATTGAGGGGAATGTGCCCGGTATAATAGCAAACGTTACACCCATTATTACATTGCGACCTATAAACACTATTGGTGGAAGGGTGCACAGCAGTACACCTCTGCCTATCTCTTCGGGAAGCAAGCGTGATGGTGTATTCAGTACAATCTTAAAATGTCAAGGTTATACTCACGACTTCTTTCAGAGGCACAGTGACGTAGCTGTTCTGTTTAGCGGTGATGTAGTGAGGACTGGAAGGCACCCGGTTCTGCCTCTTCCAGGGCATGTGGGCGCCGCGTCGCTGGCAGACTATCACCGCGGCCAGGCACACTAGACAACCTAGCCACAAATAAAAGCCACCATATAATAACCGCCAAAACTAAAAGATAATTTCTAACGATTGAAGGGTCGCTGGCTGATCGAAAGGTCCCAGATTCAATTTTCTATGTCGACAATAGACGACGGCATGATTAAGCTTACCTGGGATTTTGAGCTTATAGAGATAATAAATTAAAAAAAAAAAAAAAAAACACATTACTATCACACCTATATTCCCCGCACGGGTAGTTTGATAGTAGTTAATAACATTTATAACCAAAAAGTACTCAATTAAACATGACGAATAATGAAAGTTAATTATTTAAAATGTTGTGTTATCTAGTCTTTTATTATAATTTCATTTGGATTTTTTTAAAATTTAAATTGTACTATAAAGCACAGAAAAATGTCCAAAAAAAAACGTGGTCAAGTGTGCCTTAACCATTTTGTGTGATCCATCCTTGTCAAGGGGAGTGCTAACCGTCTCTCCTTTCAATAGACACAACTGGCATAACACGAAATTTTTCTTATATACTAACTTCGACGAAAACTTTAATACCGCGATCTAGGTTTAATTACCATTAATATGCATATTTTCAAAAAGATTGACATCAAAATATATACCAATTATTAAACACAGCTCGAGCGTTTCGATAATCGACTCTATTTGTAGCAAAACCAGAGATAGAGACGGCGAAATTAAATGAAACATCTTATGCCTGCTTGCATATCGACAATAGCGCCATCTAGTGAAGAGTACGTAGAACTAAAAGGCATAGTATGGTACTAACCCATGACGAAGGCAGCAACGACACATCCTACGATACTCCCAATACTAAGCGATTCGTGCGTATCCAATGTGACGAAAGAGGCCATCTCTACATTGTGGCTGTAAGCTGGCATCGCGTACAGTTCTGTTGGAAATCAGAAGAGGGCATTTTTAAAAAGGCGCGTTAAGTTCCCCAACTTTTTGACAATGGCGTGAATGTATCTCGCATTGAGGGAGGTGAGATCTATCCTCCAATAACATAAAAATAATTTGTTCAGAATCGAGAGTAAAACTCTATAATAATTGATGTAAAAGCTATGAATCGTTTTTTTCGAGGTATGAAACGGAAAATTATTACTTTTACAATAATATCTGTAAAAAATAAAAATAAATGCTGGGTTGTAGAGGTTTTTTGTTATATCAATAAGACGCTATATAGAGTTCTCGTACCATTATCCAGGTCGGTGTTGTCGTCGCCGCAATACGCGACCTGTAGCTGCGCGCCGACGCACGCGCCGACTTGACAACTGCGCCGCCGCACCCGCTCACCATTCACGCAATCACCCCACGAGCCCCACGGACCCCAACCCGCTTCTGAGTCTAGAATACAAGACGGACTAGTGTAAAACCCATGTTGGACAAGTCAGCATAAAATCAGATGACAGCATCGGTTAGTACTCGTAGACTGCCAACATGTTGGCCGTCCTTCTGACTATCCTAAGTAAAATTTTAACGAATTGGAAACCACTGGTCATTAATATTATGTTCCTGGAATTCTTCATCCTAAATCGTAAATTAAAAATATAGCAAGCTTGTGGCCAAGGTTTCCATTACTGCTTGAGGAGGACTTGGGGTTCCACCCCGCAATGAACATCCTAGCGGTCTATTTAGACGGGCTGCATCGAGACTACAAAAAAACTACATTGCAGTCAGGATGCGGTTACTATGCAGTTGAAGCAACTGCATTGAAACTGCAAACCGGCAGCAAGCGGACTGCACGCTGATTGTAAGCGGACTGGCAGTCTGGATGTAGTTGGCGTGCGTTCCGGTTGCAGTCGGCGTGCAATCCGCGTGCAGACGGCGTTCAACTGCATCCAAACTGCAATTCTCCCGTCAGCTTCCAGTTCGGATGCAGTTCGCCTAATAGACCCTCAAGCTCTGGTATACTTCACCAACCTTGGCAGTTGTTGACGCAGACGCGGCTCTCCATAGCGGCGCCGGCGTTTGCGCAGCCCTCGGGCGACAGGCACATGCGCGTGCGCGTGCGATGCCCAGTCGCAGAGTTGCTGTTCTCCTTGCAATCACCGCTGCATTCGCCCCACTCGCTCCAGCATGACCATTCGCCTGTAAAAGTTATAAATAATTAGTTTAACCTTGCTTACCGATATCCCGCCAACAAAACTGTCACTGGCCAGACGTCTCAATAGACTCGGAAATACGTAAATATATTTACAGAATATCGCATAGTCGGCTGACCAACTTAACTCTTCTTTTAATGCTTCCTCTTGGCAAGTTGCTAATCGGTAATAAAGAGGATATGGTTACAAAAGACATTCATCCGTCAGCCATTCATTTGAAAATCGCTTGGCGCAGCGGTTTGAGTGTAGGCCGCTCGACTAGTGATGGGATGTTCTCGAGAACATTCTCACCCTTGGAAACTTACTCGTGAGAATTTTTGAGAATCTTATATTTTGGGTGACGTTATCCTTACTTTTAATCTTAAAAACAATTAAACCCACCATACTTGCATGTATGAGGTTTATGCCAAGTTTTACATGCTTCAGAAGATAAATTCTCGAAAATTCTCACGAGTTAGTTTCCGAGGGTGAGAATGTTCTCGAGAACATCCATCACTACGCTCGACTCATTGCATCTGGTGGCTTCGAGTTGGATTCCCGCTAGAGGCAAACGGGATTTTTTCCTTTAGACTACATGTCACTTGGATAACCCCCAGTTAATTGTACATAGTACAAGTGTTGCTTAGTTTGGGACCATACAGTTGGTATGTTAATCTGGCGATATTATTAGAGACGAATACACTGTCATCGTTTATTCGTGTCCCAAACCTCGGTTTTAATTTAAAGTACTCTACATTTGCTAGCTATTTCACAATGTTAACCCCAAATTCATAGAGATTTTAGCCAGTTTACAATGGTTTTAAAAAGCATTTTTAGAAACAAATGTGATTTTGTAATTCCACTGCTCGTCGATCATAACTTTCTATGAATTTGGGGGTTATTGTTTTTTGAACTGACCAGCACAGGCGTGCGTGTTGCAGGCGCGCAGCATGTCGGGTGCACCGACGCAGGCGCGGTGTCGGCAGCGGCGCAGACGGCGCTGCTGGCCGCCGCCGCAGCGCGCCGAGCACGGCTGCCAGGCGCCCCACGGCTCCCAGCCCGCCTCCTGCTCGGGCGGCGCCGCGCTGCACGCTCCCCGTGCCGTGCAGTACCGCTCGTCGTCGCGCACTAGCGACAACTGACAACACAAACTCTATTAATCAATCAAATCATTTATTCTCAGATAACCTTTCAAACTACCATAATCTATACTCTATACAAATAAATAAAATTCAAGTGTCTGTTTGTAATATCAAAATAGCAGCTTTTTTATAACAGAAACACGATTTAAAAAGAAATGGCACAACTAGGCATTGTCCGGCACCGACAGCGGTGGAGCGCGGACTGAATAAAACGGTATCAAAGGCAGTGCATTGCACTACCCGTTGGCACGCTCAGTACTGTGACATCTATTCAGATGTACGTCTGTGGCAAACATACTTTTAACGGTTCCGGCGATGGGGCTCTGCACTGGAATTTGAATCTTCGTTCCGTGTAACTGCCGTCTGAAGAGTTGCCTGTAAAAATTTAAAGATCTCAGAAATTTACCTTAACTAAAATTAACTAAATTTACTAACTTATTAATTAAATACTATAAACTAATTATCTACTCCCAATAATTCTACAAATCTCATAGCCAGCTGGAATAAGGATCGGCAAACGATCTAAGTTTAAGCAACGCTTGGCAGTCATTTTGTAACTATGCTTTAAAGAGCACATAAAGTGAGTCCCAGTTATTCATATTTAGACAGTAGTCGTTAAGCCATGTCAGCAGAAGCCTTCGGGCGGCTTGAACAACCCTTACACCAGGTTAGCCACTAACCATACGATAAGATGGAGACTACAAATCTGTGTTTAACCAGAAATTTTCAATGGTAACGCGTAAAGGCGTAAGCGACACCAAATCTTGAAATTAAAACGCGCCCGAACGGTAGAAAATTTATTAACACTAAAAGCAAAGACAAACATAAGAGTTGGGCCATGGGCCAACGAAAGTTTGATACATTATAAATTGTATATATATAACGTCACGACTTTTATCCCCATTCGGGGGTAGTCAGAGGCTTGAGTGGCCATACACCACCACATTGTGGAGGTATTAAGTCAACTCAAAGCCCACGTTTCACCAGATAGTCAGAACCCAACGTGACAGGTGGTGAACCTTATAAATTGTACTTAGATATTAGCATTTTAGTATACAGGTAAAAGAGACAATAATTTGATAAATTATTACAAATCTTACCAGGTATCTGCACCCAAGGGGTCCACGCAGTCACCTTCCTGACTTCACAAGGGGCCATATCACATTGTTGTCGCTCCACCAGTAATCCCTCGCAGTCCGCGCCGCCGTTCTTAGGTGCAGGGTTATTACACCCCCGGCGTCGCTCCTTCCAGCCCCCCGAGGGCCCGCAGCCGGACCCCCCGAGGCCGTTGCAAGGGGACCATGGGCCCCAGTCGGACCAACCACCATCTATCGCTGCTAGGGTTGGATCTGGAAGAGGAAATTCTCGTTAAAAGTGTATTAGTGAACTTCTCAGTTAATTGGAATAAAGACAAGCACGCTAAGATTCTTGCCGCAAATTCTCAATCGAAGTCGTGTTTTGATCCTGGGGTTGACTTTGACTTGGATATTGAATGGTTTATTTTGACAACCGCTTGGCGCAGTGGTTCGAGCATTGGCCGCTCGGCTCACTGCATCGTATGGTTGCGGGTTCAATTCCCGCGAGACGAAAATTTCGGAAACGGCCTTTTCGTAGTTTGTCCTGGTCTGGGTGTCACTGGGATCGCCCCCAGTCAAGTACAAGCGTTGCTTAGATTGGGACCATACAGTTACCAGCGAATTTATAGAGATTGTAGCCAGTTTACAATGGTTTTCAAAAGCATTTCTAGGAACAAAAGTGATTTGCAATGCCATCATAAATTCCATCATAACTTTTTATAAATTTGGGGGTATGTGTGTAAGTCTGGCGATATTTATTTATTTACCTGGGCAAGGGGGCAGGTTGCAGTAGACGTCGTCGACGTCGAGCCCGACGCAGACGCGGCCGCCGAAGCGCGGCTCGGGCGCGGAGCAGGCGCGGCGCCGCGACTTGATAGCGATGCCGCACGACGCCGAGCACTTGGACCAGCCCGACCAGCTCGACCACCCGCCGTGCACCGTGCAGTTCGATACCGACATACGGGCGCCTGGGGACATTCCCTTATACTTTTAGGGACTAACCATACACATTTTCATGTCCCCTTCAGTGGATGAATGTCCAAAAATGCTGATAATATTGACTTTTATTCATAAACATAAGACTAAACACCAATTTTCATATTTCTAACTTCAAAAATGGACGAACTTCCATACAAACTTTCATTCCCTATTTCCTCCTGTGGGGGATGAATTTCAAAAAACGCTGATACAGTTGACTTTTACATATAAGCATGAGCCTAAACACCAATTTCAATATGTTATACTTCAAATATGGCAAACTTTCATCCCCTATTTAACCCTCCCTTGTGGGAACATAATTTCCAAAAATTCTGATACAGCTGACTTTTAGTCATAAGATGCAACCTTGAACAACATTTTCCATATTTCCAACTACAAAAATGGATGAACTTTCATCCCCTTAGGGGATGACTACCCTAATATATACCTACAGCTGATTTTCACTAATAGACAGCCTAAACACATTATCATCGTTCTCACCTACAATTTCTTCAGATTTGTAAGCCTACCTAACAAAACCTGAATAAGTAAAGTGTGTTTACCATCGCAAGCTTGTCCGCCAAAAGCCGGCCTAGGGTTGTCACAGCGCCGCGTCCGACACATGCACATGTCGGGCTTGTCGTCGTTGTACATAGAGACGGAGGTGCCATCCTGCATGCACGGCTCCCATTCAGACCAGGCGGACCATCCTCCGTCCACTATAACAATAAATTATTACTCAGACTCAATTGCAACATGTTATAAAACGCAAGTTAACAAACAATAACAAACGTTCCCTGTTTGTATCCTCGTTTGCAGCTGTCATTTTCAGGGCACAGTCAGTAAAATGGAATTTTGACCTGGGCTAAATTTATTTTGCAGAGCAATTCTGAGCCCTCGTTTACGATGACGCAAATCTTACACCGATACATGCTGTTGTTGTGTACCCTGCGTTTGCACTGGACGAAACATTCGAAGTCCATCATAACTGTTTAAAACACGGAATCCTCTCCATCCAAACGTTGTCTGGAAGGGATCGCAGCTTGCGATAAGACCGCCCACTGTACACTGTTGTTTGTTTCTGTTTGTCATTTTTGTTTATGTAGGTATTTGTTTCCACTGGTGTACAATAAAGTGTTATCTATCTAACTATTCCAACAGTTAATTGACTTACCCGGTGCATCAACCGCCGGACAGGCCTCAGTGGCCTGTTTGAACGCCGGATCGTTGAGCCGTCCCGCTGCGTGTACGCACCGTTCCCGCGCGTCATCCCACCCGCAGTGCGGGTCGCCCGCGAACACGCACCCCGCTCTGCTCGTGTACCGGGAACAACGCCCCCCGGCGATACGAAGCACACCCCTATTGCTGCCGATGTATACTGACATCTGTTGGTAAAAATGTAGAGTTAATTTATGTGAACAGTTTTAGAAAGAGAGAAAAAGAGACTGATCGACTCTATACTTAAGCTACAATGCGATTAAAATAAGAATAGGACGGGCTCTCGGCTTACTTCACTCATATAAGTACGGTACCAAGTACTGTACTTATATAAGTGAAGTAAGCCGAGAGCCTGTATACAAGCTCCAGTTGTGACGTCACAACATGGGGCTAGACCGGTCATATTCACATTGTAGACCCTCTCTTGAATGGGTGCGTCTAAAAGAGGCAAACGGCGCGCCCGTGCACTCATTTTATGAAATTATGCATACGTGGCAACACGTCAAACAAAACTGATTGCTCGGGTTATAAATAAGAGATGTTTTGTCACCATCTCTCCTATGAATTAAGAATGGGAGAGCATATAAATCTCATCTTTGCCCACGTGTGGTGTTTTCTCTAGTTGGGAATTTCTCATCGACATAAGTAATTACTAGAATGTTAGAGATATTCCATTCAGAATGTACAGTAAAACCACTCACCGTATCTTTAACAAATTGCAAAGACAGCACATCAAATCCTTCCCCTTTCTCGTTCAACCTCCATCGTTCCACCAGACACGCGCCGTCGAGCCTCGGCAGGACTGACAACTTCAGAACATCACCGGCCTCCGTTGCAACAAATGCTACCAACTGTTTGTCCACGTTTTTTGCGCTCGTGACGTCAACGGTGACGTGTGTAAAGCGCTCTGACGTCACACGGTATACTGGTTCGCCGGAGACCGGCTGTACAGAATCGTACATAAGGTGGTAGCGATGGTATTCTATGGCTTGATGGGTGCTGGAACAAGTATTCAGATTAAGTAATATTAAACATAATAACTAAAACATCGTGCTGTGCTACTCAAAAGATACGGAACTGGTTGGTAATTAAAATTACTAAAGCTAATTAGTAAAGCTAGTCGCACGTGGTTCGTCCATAGCGCTACTCAAAATAAATATTAAATAAGATAAGAAAAACAGAAACGAAAAAAAAAACTAAAAGAACTCAATCGGTTGGTAACTCTTCACGCTCCATAAAAAAAAAACAAAACAATCAATTAAATCCGCGGTGCAGAAAATGTCTCGAAACCAGTCGCGCGTGACCGGCAAGTCTAGCAGTCGCGTGCTACTAAATACTAATTAACTACTAACTTGTTTCTTTTGAGTAGCTTCGTGTACGAGCCGCCATAAAAATACTACTGATACATTCAAGCAACTCATTAGTAAATTTAGTCAGTAACCAGTTTCTTCTGACTAGCGCCATGGACGAAAGGGCTATTATACTGACCTTGAGCTCGTTAAGCATTGGAAATGATCCCTGTCCTGCAGTGAGGGAGAGCGCTGTTCCCACGTGGAAGTAGGAGTATCCTGCTCTTTGTAGGGACTGTCAAAAGCGGCGTGGATATCTGACATACTGTATATGCATACTGCACTACCTGGTATGCTATTCCTGTGAAACAAAATGACGAATGTTCAAGACAAACACGACGACAAGACGAATGTAAATGACGAATATTCAAGAACAGAGGAGTTGCTCCAAGAAAAGAGTAGCAGGACCTTTTGACTAAATGAAGATACTGCCGTGCCTCTAGATATCGTCAGAGAACACCAACTGTACAGTTCCAAAATAAGCAATGCTTGTATGGATTCTATGGATGCCATACAATGAATGAAGCGGTGAATATTCCCAGTAACCAGTTACACTAGCATAGAACTTTATCGAGGCGAATCAAACCACATATCCATATAACTTCATCAATCACTTCCACCAGCTTCCCGCATGTCAGGATCAAAATGATACTCACGTAGGCGTAGTAAAAGTAGCGACTAGTATCTTCTCCTGAGGCAAATATTCGACACTCTGTACTTCGTCGTAGTGGAACGGTATATCCCCTGGCACGGCGCATTTGAGCCGCGCCTTCAGGAAGGTGCTCCAGTTGTCTTTCATCACCATGTACCCGCCGGAATCATTCTTGCAGACCCGAGCGATGCGGGAGTAGATTATCTAGGAGCAAGAAAGGTGTTATATTTCTGTTACAGAATAATTTTGGAGAAGCAACCATGCTCCTAGCCTCTCTCGTCTATACAACAATCAATTTATGAATCGTATCACATGCACCTTCAAGCATAGGTTGACTTTAATAATCAAAGAATTGGACAAATTTCTGAAATCTACGCCAACGCCGTATGAGTTGCGATGGGTCGAATTGCGTCACCGGACGAAATGCATCTAGGTACTATGTACACAGGATGAGATTTGGTCGACCAAAATGCGCCGGACCAGTGCGAAAGTATCTCGGAGTGAGACCTATCGCATATTGGTAGCAGGCGGAGTGTCTATTATGTGCGTAATAAAAAAAACACTTCCAAATTAAGAAAAGATGGTTGATTTCTATTTAGAGTGACATGAAGACCATCATACCTTTCCACAGTTCATATATTCCACTGCGACCTCCCTGAAGACGAAATACACGAAGTGATCGTCCTCGAAGCTGGAGACGAACTGCGCTCCATTCAACCAGTTTAGGTCATACACGATTGTGCGTAGCGTGCCCGAATCCCTAGCCGCAGCACCGCGACTCCTGCAAAGTAAAAGGTTGTACATTTATTAGGAAAAAAAGTACTTACTACGGTAAATTTAGGTATAACTGACCACTGTCAGTAGCTAGCCACTGTAAAGAACTTCATTGAAAAAACTCCATATAAGGTAATAAACGGCTGTCATTAGGATAGATGACGTTTTTTAATACAAATCTTATTTAGGACGGTTAAAATACCTATTGGTTAGTTACTGACCAGTGACCAGGTTATACCTAGTTTTACCCAAGGCTTTTTCTTGAAAGAGGGCGCCGATCAATGCGTTGGTTAAGCATGCGTCTTCGCGTCTTGTGTGATATCGATGGCTTATTAATATCGAAAGCTTGGCGTCTACATACCTGTATATGGTAGTGCCAGAGCCGGCAAAATCAGTAGAAGTTCCCACGTAGTACTCCCCACTGCTGGCCAAGAGAGCGGTCACGTTGGATGAAGGGTTGTAGGGACAGTTCGCCACACCGGTCACGAGCTCCGTCACGGTCTTTATTGACTCGATCTGATAATAAACATTTTATTCTATAGCAGAGAATGGGCTATTTAGGACAAAACAAAGATCGATGAGTAGCACTCTAAATTCTTGCCAAAATTCTTGACTGGTCTGAAATCGCTCATAATTATTATGTATTCTGTTCGGACGCAAGAGTCATGAAGCATGGTGACACTATAGTTCTTGAGCTTGGCCGTTCTTAGCGAAAAAAAAACTTGAACTTGATTCCTTCTACTTCCTACTACACATGAACGGATTTTGCATAGAAATTTAATGCGGTTTCCTATAATTAGAACAGCATTTAGATCTTAAAAACTCACGTTTGGTGTAATCATGTATGTAACAAAATAAAGTGATCTACCATACAGTTATATAGTCTCTAGAATCATAACAATTTAGGACTGGACGCACGCAATTTCGCAATGAAACTTATTCCACACATTTCAAATTCCGCCCACAATACAACCACTGTGTAGACAATATGTCGACGAAAGTAGACAAATCTCACGGCATTATGAACACGTTACCGCAGGCAAAACAAACAGCCCACACATGGCGTGCCATCTTTATTAAGACTGGGCAGGTAGCTAACGAGGCATTTTTGGAGGCTATCTCCTCTTAGACGAGTGGAGTAAAAATTTGGAAAAAAATATCACCGTATTTATTATACCCTCTTCTTTAAAAAACAAGTTTGAAAAATGTGAAAAATGCTCTTTTACTATGTGAAAAAAATTACCAAAATGTAGAAATTTTCAAATTTAAATTTCTATCTTCTTCCAAACGGCTGGGAATTTTTAAATAGTTTTTCCACCAAAAGATGGAGAAAGATAATACCTAAAAAATGTAAGCTTGATTTTGCGATGCAATCGTTTTTCACGTCACAATTCATGATTTTCCAAATATTCGACAACAAAGTGGGCGGATCCGGTGCGAGGGGCGACGGGCGGCAGTACCGCGATGACTGTTGGACGGGGAGGTTGTGTCACTTTTCTACGCTCCAGTCGCTTCAATTATCGTGTATCTCTTTTTTATAAATAAATACGTAAAAATATTGCAGTTGTTTAGAATATTTTGTAGATAGCTAGCATTTGTTAGATTTTATATTTGTGCGCATTTATACGCCTTTGTACCTAAGTAGTTGTGATAAAGAGTTGTTATTTAGAACATAAATTACAATTCTTTGTTATTATATAAAAAAAATACAATTGGCTACAAATACAATTGCCTAAAATAATAAAAAAATGGAAACACATGAAAAAAAAAAACGAAAATATAAAACTAGGATACGATCCTACATACTGTCGCGCGTACACATTGACTCACTGAGCTATTTACATATTAATTGAAGTGGCGAAATTATGAACTATATACTTCGTCATCCATTGAAAAATTGACACCTGCTTCGTAAAGTGATTTGACGTAGTCTGTTCGGCTTACTGCTTGCGTGGTTGCGGGTTCGATTCCCGCCAAATGAAAATTTTAGAAACTGACTTATGCGTTATTTTTCCTGATCCCAGGATTACGGGGATCGTCTCCAGACCATTATCCATAGTACAAGCGTTGCTTAGTTTGGGACCATTCAGTTGGCGTATTAGTTTGTCAATCCAAATAATTTATAATATGATTAAAATGTAATAAAACATGTAATAAATAGAAAAAAAAACAATATTATTACAAATAAGAACAATATTATCACCAAAAAGTTATTACATAGACATGCCGAAGGTGAGGTACGAACTCACGGAATAATTGCTAATGCTTTACCACTACGCTAATGAGACATTGCGGATGTGGATGAAATTATTCACTAGCCCTATGATATTCATTTTGCGCTATAGTTCTATGTGGAATAAATACATAAATTATATGCATTAAAAAATAATAATTTTGTGTAAATATTTTGATAAATTCTGTACCATTGAAAAATACCATTACTATAATAAATCCAAATATATTTAAATAACTAAATATGGTTGGATTTGAACCCGCGTCGTATGTAATTCTCTCTGTTTTATCAAGATGTCTAACTTCAAAATAAAAAAAAGTATTTTCAAAATCTGTTCACCCAGTCGCAAGTTCTGGGGTAATAAACATAAAAAAAATACAGTCGAATTGAGAAACCGACTTCAAAAAAGTTTGAAGTCGGTTAAAAATATCACATTAGAAAACATTAAAAAATGCAATATTCCACTTTGATCACCCAGGTGGTCAGAGGTTGTGTTGCAGGTTGTGTTGCAAAAGACTCAACGAGTCTTTTAGGCTTATTATTAGGGCTCGAGCCTTTTTATGATACCTCGGAGGCTAAAGAACTAATTAGCCCCGAGCCTTCGCGGCGAAGAGGAGGCTCTCGGAAATAAAGCCTTTATTTTGAAGCGCTTTCTAAAGAGGCTTTGAGCCCTTTTTGATTTTAGCCCTTTGTGACCATTCTTGACTATACTTGAATATGCATGACTATTCTCAACAATTGTTGACCAGTATTGACCATCCTTGACTATTTGACCATTATTTACTATTTTGACCATTATTTACTATTTTTGACCATTATTGACTATTTTGACTATTGTTGACTGTTTTTGGGAATTTTTGACCAATGTTGACTATTTTTAGCCATTGTTGACTATTCTCAACTATTGTTGACTACCATTGATCATTTTTGACTATTTTGACCATTATTGACTATTGTTGACTGTTTTTGGCCATTTTTAACAATTTTTGACCAATGTTGACTATTTTTAGCCATTTTTGACCATTCTCAACTATTATTGACTACTATTGATCATTTTTGTCTATTTTTGACCATTGTTGAGTGTTTTTGACCATTGTTGACTATTTTTTACCATTGTTGACTATTCTCAACTATTGTTGACTACTATTGATCATTTTTGACTATTTTGACCATTATTGACTATTTTTTACCATTATTGACTATTTTTTACCATTCTTGACTATTTTGACTATCGTTGACTGTTTTTGGCCATTTGTGACCAATGTTGACAATTTTTAGCCATTGCTGACTATTCTCAACTATTAGCGACTACTATTGATCATTTTTTACTATTTTGACCATTATTGACTATTGTTGACTGTTTTAGGCCATTTTTGTCAATTTTTGACCAATGTTGACTATTTTTAGCCATTGTTGACCATTCTCAACTATTGTTGACTACTATTGATCATTTTTGACTATTTTTGACCATTGTTGAGGGTTTTTGACCATTGTTGACTATTCTCAACTATTGTTGACTACTATTGATCATTTTGACTATTTTGACCATTATTGACTATTTTTTACCATTCTTGACTAGATAAAAATGATAAATAGTAGTCACTAATAGTTGAGAATAGTCAACAATAGCTAAAAATAGTCAACATTGGTCAAAAATGGCCAAAAATAGTCAATAATCGTCAAAATAGTAAAAAATGGTCAAATAGTCAAGGATGGTCAGTACTGGTCAATTCTTGAGAATAGTCATGCATATTCAAGTATAGTCAAGAATGGTCACAAAGGGCTAAAATAAAAAGGGCTCAAAGCCTCTTTAGAAAGCGCTTCAAAATAAAGGCTTTATTTCCGAGAGCCTCCTCTTCGCCGCGAAGGCTCGGGGCTAATGAGTTCTTTAGCCTTCGAGCTTTCATAAAAAGGCTCGAGCCCTAATAATAAGCCTAAAAGACTCGAGTCTTTTGCAACACAAATTGTGATTGACTAGTAGGGACCGTATTTAAATTTATTGACGTAATGACGTCACCACTCTGTATAATATTATGCTGTGGGATTCGCACTCGTATCGTATCGTAGATAGTTTTCTTTCCTGCATTATTTGCCCTATGTGATCGATTTTAGACTTTAGTTTATGAATAAATAAATAAATTATTAGATTTAATTAAAAAAAAATTAAAATAAAAAGATCATGCCTACAATAATTAGAAAATATTAAGAAAAAAAACTACAGGATTCGAACCTTCGTCATCGTCTTTCAGAATAATATCCAAGACTTCACCACCGAGCTATTTACGCTTTGAACAACAGCGCGAAATTATCAACTTATTTGTAGTCCTACTACGTTGTGATAATTTGCGGCTCGGCTTGCGTTGAAATAAGAATACAAGCGACGCAATAAACGCGCGCTGTCAGAGCTGGCGCGGGGTGCGCAAGGGGCGCAGGGGGCACACCGCCGGCGATGCGTTAGCTCCGCCCATTCAGCCAAATTTTCCAGATGATATCCCCACCTTAAAGAAAGCAAACACGGGACCACTGGCCTGTGTTCTACCGTTTGCCCATACGTAATTTTCTCACACGTACCTATACCTATTGTACCTATACCTACGGTACCTATATTGGTACCTTTCACTATGCAGAAGAAAGAACATTGGGTCGTATTATGCTCCTATCACTTGCTATATGTCTGGCGCTGTTATTTTAGCATGCTCTTCGATGCTTTGTGTGTGATCAGATTCTTGCGATGCTATTAAGAGCCAAATTGATCGAAAACTTAACTTAAGTATGGGTCTGAAGAAAGCTTTAGTTCTTCTATACATTGAGTTTGATGTATAATTATGGGTCACTTCAGCGTCCTCGTCATCCAAAATTGTGAACATTTTAAACAATATTTCATCTTTGAGAATTTTTGACTTGTTTAACCCATGGAACAGGGTGCCATTGTAGCGTCTTGCTTTTTTGCCCGACCATCGGATTGGTCGGTCAGAATCAACCGACCAATCATACGGTCGGTCAAAAAATCAAAACGCTACAATGGCAATTCAATGGCTAAGCGATTCAGCGCCCAGTATGCCAATACCATAGGACCTGCGAATGGGTTATTTATGGCGATAGGCATAGAATCACTACAAGTACTACTCCACCAAGCCAACTAGAAACTCGGATGGAATGCAGCTTCCCCGCCCGCATACCGCCCGTACACCCGCCACCGCCTGCGGCTTCCCGCCCGCCACACCTCCCGCACACCGCCACGGCCTTTTTGTGCGGGTGACGTCACATTTGACAGGTGCCTAGTTGGCTTGGTGAAGTAGTACAAGAGATGCTTACCTCTCGCCAGCTGCACACAGGGCTGAAGGCGTAGGTCCCACACGCGAACAGCTTGTGTTCGAACGCCAGCAGCACTTTAATGTAGTTGTGGCAGTCTTCCTCCGACTGACCCTTGACCATGCACATCCGTATCTTCTCGGATTCCGCAAACCAGTCCGCCCTCTCCAACACGCTGAGGCCACGAAGTGAGAGTCGGTAGAGAACATCCCTTAGAACAAAGATAATGAGAATCAATACTAGGTCAACAAATCAACTCATAACCAGCACGATAGTTAAAACTAAGCTTTCTTATCAATATTATTTTGTAATTTTATATAATGTGCGGCATGTGCGTGTGACGTCACATGGGGCCGTCGGATTGAAGGCGCGCTGTACCCGCGCCGGCCCGCGCCGCCCGCGCCGCCGCCGTTCATTATAAAGCGCGCGTGGCCCAGATGACGTCACAAAAACCGCGCGTGAACTTCGCTAGTAATTTGGTCACGACTTCGTAAATTTTTGTCGTAGAACAAAATTTTTTGCACTGTATGGTATGGATTTCTTAGCTCTATAAATCTGCATTCTCAACTAAATTCGTTACGGAATTCCATTAGTAAATTCAGGTTTTTTTATAGCCTAGGAGCTCTAGGAAGGCACTCGGATAAATGGTCCACCTGATGATAATGGTAACCCTCGTCCAGAATATCTGCAACTCAAGGGGAGCTGACTTGGTGCTGAACTTTAAAAGGTTCTCTCTCCTTTAAAAAATACTGAGTTGCAATCGTATTTTTTTCTCTGCATAAAGGTGTTGTGCCTAACACGGAAGCATTATTAATAGCCGGTAATGTAGTGTATATACCTTTGCATACTAAACAAAGATTTTACTTCGTAAAGCTGTTGTCTTCTATAAAAGTATTCAATATTAGCAGGTAAGTTAACCTATCAGCTTTGTTACTTCAACTGTATGTACTTCTAAATATACAACTGGTTAGATTATTTTACATAGCTAACTACATGTAGACAGTATGGCGGCGTTAGGTATATAATAATACTAACAAAAAATATGTAGTTATTCATTTCGTAAATAAACGACCTCGTAACATAATCGCTTACAAATAGATACCTCTACAATCATATGAAACTAATAAATCGAACCGCAGTATGCCAATACATGCATGTAATCATACACTCTACATTGCCGAGGATTGAATATCAATGCAATAGCCGTAATCGATACTATTGCCGATAACCGATTGAAACGGTATCGATATGATTTACGATATCGATACATTGAATTTAGATTGTGATCATTGTGGTGTTGTGTTTAGACATTTTATTTTTGTAATGTTGGAGCTGGTTGGTGTAGTAACATTTATTGATATGTTTTTATTATTTTTAACCTGTATTAGGTATCCCACTGCTGGGCAAAGGTCTCCCCGATTTTACTCCACATGTCCCTATTTGACGCTGCGAGCGTCCCCACCAAGGCGAATAAACTATTCAAGATACTACAAATAAAATACTAACCACCAACTTTATAGAAAGTTATAATGGACTTACAGTGGCATTACAAATCAGTTTTGTCCGTAGAAATGCTTGGTTAAAACCATTGTAAACTGGCTAATAATCTCTATAAATTTTACTGTAAGATTATTATAAAAACCAGTCTATGTCTGGTTTATCCGTAGTTACTCAAAATTAAATATGAAAGTAATCTATACAAACATTGTAAAACCGCAATTCAACACGGCAGACGAAATGGGAATAGCGCTAAGAAAATACAAACATACTAAAATCGATACAACAAACATCGGATATTAATCTCCTCACAAATATCAGAACAGACACGTGCCCTCACACCGCCAAGTTGGCCACATAAACAAACACTTTAATATCTTGGCCAAATGTTCACGCTTATTGACAGAATGTGGCAAACATTGCCACTTCCTGGCTTTTGATGAGCGCCGCTTCATTTGGATTATAACTGCACGTGTTAATAGCTGGTCGTAATATCGATTAGCACCGCCCGTATGTTGAAATATCAAGATGGCTTTGCGTTAAGAGTTGATGTAGGATTTTACGGCAAAAGGATTAGATATGTTATGATTTTATATTAACACGTTTTAAATGAAAGCTGTGAAGTCGTAAGCGTATTATTTGTACGAAAAGCAACGTCAATTTCTAAACAAATACATTTCTACAGTATGTGCCTCTACGAACCATTAGCCCCCCCAACACGCGCATGCCGCGCGAGGCTGCTCACCCCCATGCCTCGCGCGGCACGCGCGAAAGCCTCAGTCGCTTCGCGCGCGAAGCAAAGACATGCCTATTCCTATAATATACATACTTTGATTTTACATGCTTATTCCACTAATTATCACCAAGTTAATTAGTATAAATAATACAATGTTTATTAACTTTTGCCTTGAACTTTCTGATCTGGGGCAGATATCAAAACATATACACATTATACTGATTACGTAATTGTGGAGGGCAGAGCTGGAAGCCGAACAATTTTCTAATGAAATTTTAACACAACTATGACTATCAAAAATACGTCCTACTAATAATAGTATATATAGTACGTTTTTTTATACTTGTCCTAATTGGTAAGCAAAGATGGCGTCCAGCGGGGCGATTGCGTAACTTTTTTGTAAATGTTTCAATTGGTTTCGTTCATCCTGTGTCAATTATATACGAAACCAATTGAAACATTGACAAAAAGTTACGCAATCGCCCCGCTGGACGCCATCTTTGCTTACCAAATAGGACAAGTATAAAAAACGTACTATACAGCTGTGCTCGCGACTGCGTACGCGTAAATTTTTGAAAAAGATTACCCGCTACTAAGTTCGCGTCGAATTTAGGAGTTTTATTTTTTTGCGCGGAACCCTAATTCAAGTTAACGCGGACGAAGTCGCGGGCAGAAGCTACTAAAGTTATAACATCAAAATTACATACTTACTTATTAAAAAAACATTACCCGTAAAATTTTAAAAATATCTTAATAAACTTAATGGCGAAACGCGACAAGTCTTTTAATGTAAAAGGGATCGTCGATAATTGCTAATTAAATAGGCCTTCGTGCGATCCAAAACATTCCGTTAAATAACCTGTCGTGTGCGATAAGATATCTTATATCATAAGTTGACGAGCAGGTGGAGTGGAGTGTGTACACATGCATTAGTCGCAACGGGCCCATGCATACTGTTATCGCATTAAAAAGCTGTTACGATAACGTTAAAATATTGTTTTTAATGGGAAAATTATTTATTTGGAGCGAATTGCTTTTTGCCTCGCACCTTTATTTGATACTTTGGCTTGTTACTCTCGAAATAAAAATAAGCATAATTAGTAAGCATATTTTCCCTACTTCTTCTCATGGTAAGTGCTCAACCTGTCAGAGTTGTTCAAGCGGCCTCTTCATGCTTTCGCCTTTGACATGGCTTAACAACTGCTATCCAGATGACAACCGGGACCGACTTTTTACGTGACCTCCAAAGCACCGATACGTTCAGTTCGAAATGCCACTAAATAGTCACCCATCTCTGACTGATCCATTACCAATCAGTGATTACAGTTGGGTATGATTTTCATACTAGAATATTAATCTTGCACAACGCACAAGAATGGAATGTGAATTTACATACACCTAAGTGCATCATAAATACCTAAGTACTGTAGAGAAAAAAATCACAAAAGAGAAATAATTAATCAATATAATGTTTGCGTCAGACGGGTTTACAACTAAGGTAACAAAAGGTAACCTTGAGAATGGAAAACGTTCAACATCAACATACAAATCCATTAAATTGAATTGTCTGTTGGTAATTTCAAAATAACAGCTTTTTACTAAATGCATTATGAAAGTATATACGGTACTTTAATAAAATAGTGTTGTACCGGCTAATCTCCGAAACGGCTGGACCGATTTTGACGGGACTTTCACTGGCAGATAGCTGATGTTATGGAGTATTATTTTACAAACATCTACCGGTGCGAGCTTGGGTTTGAATCCTGGGTCTTAAGCCCGCAAGACGCGTGTTAACCAATCGGCTATCACTGCTATCAAACTACACTTCACTTCTAAACTACACTTAATTAAACTAAATATATTGCTGTCTTCTTATTAATGTGCGAACGGAGAGCAATATATTTAGTTGTGTCAACACAGTAGGCGCCAATGTGCAACAGAAATGCATTGGACTCTACATTTGCATCTAACATTTTCCGAACTCGAGAACAGGTTAGTAACTGACCAACCAAGTATAGATATAAATAGATTAGGCAGTCACCTTGCACCCACGATCACTTGCTCCCTCGCCACATCGAACAGCAATTGTGAGAAAGATCTGGTACTGTTATCCTCGAATATGTCACTGTAATCGGACGTCAGCAGGTCTGTGAAAAAAAACCATTTATAAAAATAAATATCCTGGGACATTCTTTTACACATGGCTACCAGGATCCCAAACTAAGCAG
The DNA here is from genome assembly GCA_947859195.1 of Drymonia ruficornis. Taxonomy (NCBI): domain Eukaryota; kingdom Metazoa; phylum Arthropoda; class Insecta; order Lepidoptera; family Notodontidae; genus Drymonia; species Drymonia ruficornis. Next base: position 5,879,427 of record OX401904.1, read on the forward strand.
AGCTTGTATTATGGAAACCTGATAACTGATATTACTACATTATTATACTACTTTTTGTTTGTAAATACATAATTAATATACATAATTACACCCAGACTCGGGAAATGCAGACATGTTCATGCACACAAATACATGTCCCGGGTAGGAATCGAATCTACGACCTGTAGCGTGATAGGCGGAACCTAAACCAACCACGCCAACGGGCCCTTCATTCACTCCGTGAAGGCAAAATCTTTAGCAATATTTTAAATATGATCCAGTTTATTTTACGATTATAAATATAGCTGGACTTACACATCAACTGTTGGTCCCAAACTAAGCAACACTTGTACTATGGCTACCATACAATGGACTAGGGGCGTTCCCAGTGACACCCAGACCAGGACAAATTAGGAAAAGGCCGTTTCCGAAAGCCTCTGACGGGAATCGAACCCGCAACCACCATGCAGTGAGCCGAGCGGCCAACGCTCTAACCACTAAGCCAAGCATCTGGTGATATTTTTCTCATTTTTAGCATCTGGTGATATTTTTCTTATTTTTATATCTGCAGTAAAGCACTAAGTATTTTGATTTGAGATTATTACTAAGCACACGGCCGTGCACTAGGCCAAGTCCGTATACTACAACTGGATAAATGTTTAATTCTCTTTACGTTAATCTTCTTATTGGTTAGAACTAATAACAGTTTTAATACCGCGTGGGTGAAATCCTCAGATGATTGTGTTATACAAAATAAAAGATATACTAAATCAATGGCTGCGTCTACATCACGCGCATGCCGCGCCCGAGCACTCAGTTTTATCGTCGGAACGCAAAGACAATGTCACAACATGGGTGCTCGGGCGAGGCATGCGAGGCATCTGTGCGCACCAAATGTTATAAGTCATTGCATTTCCATCATCACGCATAAAATCATAATGAATCTAGCTTATGATAATATGGTTTTGTTTTGGTAACACATTTCTATAAGTATAATATTATTCTCGTGTAGCCCATCCCTATTAATTATGCGTTCCACAAATGTTTAAACTGAACTCGAGGCGATTAAGTGATTTGTTCGCGATGGTTCATTTTCATTATGCCATACAAATAAACCGTATGTGTAGAACAATAAACACTCAGTATAAATTATGTTTACTTACTTACATATGGTTGATTTAATGACAATAAACACAGCCAAGTACGAATAATACATTATAAAGTGTTTGTAAGTTTGACTGAGCATCATGCAAAAACTTCTGGAGAAATTTACGTAAAATGCATGCTTCGTCTTTTAGTTTTCTCTTTCATACTATCACCAACCAATGTTGTGTGTAGGTCTCCATAGCAATCTACATCCAGGTTTATTGCTGGTAGAGTCAAGCTGTAGCCAATTGACTGCAGTACCGCCCTCTCGCCGAAAAGTAGCTATAACAGCAGCGTTTCGTGAGATTAGTGAGAGATCCGGAAGACCGATCACCCCTTCCCCTCTCTCTGACCCACTCCTTTTCAGGTTGGCAACGTGCGAGCGATGCCATTGGTATTGCTAGCACCTACAGGCTGCGGTAACTGCTTAACATCAGGTGGGCCATACGCTTATTTTCCACCTTAGTAACATATCAAAACCAGGTCTTTCCTGCCGCCTTCGCCAGATGATCGGTCCATCTCTGCCTACCTTCGCTTCTGCGTTCAGTACGAGGTTTCCACTCGAGTACTCATTTTCCCCATCCGTCGTCCATAATGTGGCAAATGTGACCAGCCCATCTCCATGTCTTGTAATACGAATATACATATTACAAATTCAAACTCCATGCGAGTGGAACCGCATGAGTTAGTTAAAGATAAGTACCTATTTGGCCCTGCCAATAATAGTCCAATTCAGAGTATTAGGAATTTTTCGTTTATAAAGAAGAAATCTACAGTGGGTGACCGACACGTCAATATGTATTGAAACTAGAAACTTGAGCATAACTGTATTTTGATCATTCATATAACCAGGATATCCATATAATATTGATTTATTATTTCCTAATAGCAAATAGTATTTTAACACGAGGTTTCCGTTTAGCTATATCCACATAAAAATAAACGTCTGTGACGATTTTAAAGTAGGTACCGTTATATCCAATATAATTTCAGACTCTTTGACTGTAGGTAGGACTGACCCTACCTTGTCTGTTTTTTCCTCCAATTGTATCCCCCTCTCATTATTTAACTGCCACTTTAGACATTCCTACTATCAAACAATTTATTCTGCCTTGGTATTCCCCTTTCTTATATCTATTTAGGTATTTCCTAATTTAAATTCTATAGATGCTTGTCACTTTACTGCCTATTTTATTAAAATTATGATCGTTTAATTTAGGTATTTGCAGCCACTGCTAAACATTAACTGTAATTCTTAACATTCCAAATAACATACGCCAATACAATTATAATTTATAGGCTATTAAACGCCGAGACATAGCGATTTCGATGTAGGTTGTTAAAATAACCGGTTAAGTAACAATCGTACGCAAATAGGCCGAAAATCAGCAAGTGGCACAAGCCTGACTAAGCTAGCGTGGTCGACAGCTATATTTACTGTTCGTACTGTGGCGCAGTGGTTCGAGAGTAGAGGATCCCGGCCGTTTTCTGATCCCGAAAATCCCGGGACTGTACTTAGCTAATCTCGGGATTTTCGGGATTGCCACAAACAGGTCTAGTTTACTATTAGACGTGAAATGAGCCTGTTTGAAAATGGAGGAATTCGAGGATATCACTTAGAAACCGCATATTGTCTATTTCTCCAACCAGTGTAGAACCTGAGCGAGCGTTTTCAGCTGCTGCTTATGTTGTATGTACTGCGAAGCAGGCTTGGAAGTCAAACATTGGATGCTTTGATATTTCTGCGATTGTATTTTCGAAATTCTAATAGGTGTTTTGATTTGTCTTTTTAATTTTCTTACTATTATTGTGATTTGTGTTGTGTACAACAATATTCAAAACATTTCTTAAGAAATTACTCAAGTATTTTTTTATTTGAGCCCAATTAGAAACCACATAGTCTAATCCCGGGATAGCCCCGGGATCCCGGGATTACACATAGAAAGTCCCGTAATCCCGGGATTGAAAAACGTGCTCGGGATTGTATTCTCTATTCGAGAGTAGACCGCTCGGCTCACTGCATCGGGTGGTTGCGCGTTCATTTCCCGCCAAAGTCAAATTTAGGGAACGGCCTTTTCGTAATTTGCCCTGGCCTAGATGCCACTATAGGATCGCCCCAGTCCATTGTATGATAGACACAGTACAAGCGCTGCTTAGTTTGGGACTACACAGTTGGTGTGTCAGTCTGGCGATATTTATTTATTTATAACGCAAATATTTGTACAAATACGCCATGTAGAGTGCCAGAGACTCTAGACAAGTTGACGTCTACAAGCGTTCCTTCAAATCGCTACGCTTCATGTATAGAAATTACATAAGTCACGTGATCTACATAGCGACACGTAATGTCATTTCCATACATTGTGAAGTCTATTCTATTCTATTCGATTAGCGTTCATGCCACTTGTCTAGGGGGGCAGTTATCAAGCGTTCTTACCTTGTCGGTTTATTATCCTGAAATCATCTTCTGGCAGATCTCCTTTAGTCAACGCAGCTAGTAACACCAACGCGGCTACTTTGTACACTGCAGGTCCCATCGTTGTCAGCAAACTGCTTCTAAATCTGTAACAAAACGTTTACTCGATATAATTTTGACCGCTGGCAGTTCATGGACGCTACATAAAAAAGCATTGGTTTGAGGTATCTATTCATAGGTTCCAGAATAGAATATCGTGTGTCGTGACATGATTGGACGGAATGTAATTTGGATGGCTTTTTTGTATTGAAACCCAGAAATAGATGAAGCAAAAATAAAAAGCAATACATTACATAAAACAGTTCTCTGATAAACATCTCTCAAGATGAGTTTAAGAACTTTTCAATTGAAATACGTTTAAAAAACTAGCTTGGCTCTATACACAAGCTCCAATTATTTTAGATATTTTTATGGAATATGAAACACCTTTTCTTTTGCTTCATCTATTTCTGATTTGCAATGCAAAAAAGGCATTCAAATATACATTCCGTCCAATCATTATCGTGACACAGAATATTCTATTCTGAACCTATGAATAGAATCTTTAATCCATCTTTAACAAGGATATTATAACAAGTACCTATTAAAACTACAAAGTTTAAACCGGAATCTACACTATAATAATATTATAAAGAGAGAAGATTTGTATGTATGTTTGTATGGATGTTTGTAATGAGTAAACTCAAAAACTACTAGACCGATTTCAAAAATTCTTTCACCATTAGAATGCTACATTATCCCTGAGTAACATAGGCTATATTTTTTGGGATCCGGGATATCCGGGATACGGGATCCAGGATACGAGGTCCAGGATATCCGAGCTATGGGATCCAGCAAACGGGATCCGGGATCCGGTAAAAACGGGAAACGGGATCCGAGATACGAGTTCCGTGATCAGGGATCCGATTTTTTTTATTTAAATTCTACTCGGTCGAAGTCGCGGGAAAAAGCTATCGATATTAACGTTGTCGGACCTTTGAATGTAAGGATTAAAAATAAACCTTTATGCTGAACCTTGCTGCTTCATCCTAAAAATAAATTAAGATAATGAAAAACATTGCTCATAAAAATATCAATTTTCTCATCACCTGCAATCATTCTGAATTATTCTAAACCTTAGATCCAATTTGCTTAATTGCCTATACACGGTGTTAAGTTGGCGGTAGCAACAAACAGGTTGCTCCCACAGTATCGGTCCCTACTGTCAATCCACGTCCATTTGTCTATCTGTCTGTCAGTGCCGTATCTAAGTGCAGTCGTGAAGCTTAACGTGACTATTAAGGGTAATAAAGCTGGTGCATGACCATGGGCGATACAGGTATTTGCATCGGTAACCAGTAACTCTTCGCCCACGTAGGACAATTTTAGATATTTAATGGGATCTTGTTATTCAAAATCGGTAACATAGTTGATACTTGAATTCAATATCTACTCAAATTGCAAATTTGGGTGTTGCAACACTAGCACCCTTTGGTGCTAGTGTTGCAACCGGGGTACTATATTTGGCGTAATTTAATTTTTAGTTGAGTTTCTTAAGATGTGTGCGAGAGCCGGAAGACCAACCCCACCCCTCCCTTCCCTTTATACCCCTCCCTTCCCTTTATACCCCTCCCGTTCAGGTCCCACGTGCGGTTGATGCCTTCAGTATTGCAATTATCTTGTTGCCGCCTTAGTTAAATAAAAAAGAAAGGCATAGTTTGGAGTCCTTATATCAGCATACAAAAAGAATAGTGTGAAAATGTGCCATTTATTTACAAATAACCAACCACGGTCTCAAAATACGTTCAATTAACAATAACAATCTCAACACGTACGACGCTCGTTCATTTCAACAGTAATGAAGATGGCAGACCAGACATGGCGTCTACGCAATCACTTAATTGATTTATTAGTACCGACACGCACTCCCGAAAATATATTCGTATCAAACATAACGCTTCAAAATAATCAGTGTTGCTAGTACGGTCAGCAACAAAAGTCACTGAAAATTCTCAGTTTTTCAAATGAAATGAAGCTGAAACCAATTGACTGCCTTCTCTTCCTAAATTCCGTTACCTTATCTTCCAAAATAATACATCAATGGCGGTTAATCTCCTATTACCAAATCACAAAGCTACACCGAGACGGTTACCGATAACATAATGTTTTTAATATAAATTAGACTGCGCACATTTATATCTCAAGTAGGCTCAATAGCTTTGACCCACATCGGGCGTCATTAATTTTATATCGAAGATTGATAGACGCTCTATTTAGATACCGGCTTCCGTATTTTTTATTTGAAGAGTCTCTCTACAAACATGGGCGCGAATCGGCACAAGAAATTGCGATAATTTTTAAACTACATGTACCCATAATACTTTTAGCCAAATAAATCACTAAGACCTACTAACCTACCTATCCCTCGGGATTAGGTAATAGTCAGTTCCTGTATACACGGCGACATGGTTCACCACCTGTCACGTTGGGTTCTGACTATCTGGTGAAACGTGGGCTTTGAGTTGGCTTGATACCTCCACAATGTGGTGGTGTATGGCCACTCAAGCCTCTGACTACCCCCCGAATGGCGATAAAAGTCGTGACGTTATATTTATTTATTTATTTGAATCACTAGGAAAGTAGTACTTCCTACTAAAGGAAGTCCATGGACATAATATGAGTCAATCGTTCGCGGATAATAATGCTGGAATCATGTCGGTTTTGTCTTTAAGTCAATAGTCGAATTGTGAGTGCGATAGCAGTGTAAATTTCGCTGTATGTAGTGGTAGTGTGCGCATGGCACAAGTCTAGCTAGTGATTGCAGTGTTAGGAGATAAGTACCATATCTACTAAAATAATACATCAGTACTTATAGTACTTATAGCACTTATAGTACTTATAGTACCTACTGACAATAGGTCTAGTATTTTCTTACTAAGTAGGTTCAATGAAACATGTAGTACTTATTTATCAAACTTCTGTGCCTATGAGCTCTTTGTGCCCTATCTAATCAACCTAGCACACAATGACATGTATAAAGCTACCGCAATTAAACACAGGAATGATATTGAAACAGGTCCTCTCGATAATAATGATGTAAAAGCAGTCGGTACACTATAATTAATAACTACTTTCTACTTCTAGTATTTCTAATCAACTACATGTAGAGTTCTTTATATTGCCATTAAAAAAAGGAAATCAGAGACACACCATAGGCTGTACAACTTTTTTCTCTTGCTTTCCCTCTACCTTGCCGATCGCTTTGTTTTTTTATTAACTTACGCAGCTACCAATGGTTTTACAAAACATTTCTAGGCACAAAAGTGAATTGTAATGCCAGTGTAAGTCCATCATAACTTTCTATTTTAGGGGGTCAGGTCATTTTGCCCACGACTGAAAATTTTAGACGCTTCGATTGATCTATTGCAGTGGGATGTAGCGGCAAAAATAAGTTAAAACGGTGGCAGGTTATAAACAGCATATTTTGCCTATTAATTATTGACAGAATAATCATGATACTATATGCTGACATAAGAAAATAAGTTAGACGTTTCAATATCCCTTGTACAGAACCCTCAGCACTTGGCCGGTCTTTTATCGAACTTTTACGAAAGGTGTTATTTACTCAATAAATACATATAATTTCCAAACGTTTAAGATTATTATCGATAAGCGAGTGTACCGAAATCGACCTAGATTGATACGTCAAGTGTAAAGTTTATTTATATAGTAGGTAGTAGTAAACTCCTTAGCAGATAAGACAACGTCCGCTTATCAAAATAAATTACGTACTACGGCGAAGGAAAACACGAGGTGGCGTTCGAAAAATATGTTTATCTAATCAATGTGAAATATATGACTCAAGAGTGAATTAACTTTTTAGAAGATAATAAATTAAATTACGCCGTACACACAATTATATTTTCACAAGGTAAGCAAGCAATATGACGCATGCGCGCCATGGACTCTACCATACACTTATTTGATTATTTATAAAACTAGCGACTCTCCTCGGCTTCGAATGGCATTTCTCTACTACATTTTTGTAAATTTAATTAAAATTAGAATGTATTGTACATCTTTTCATCTATATCTTTTGGTAGGAATTCTCTAAATTATATTGAAAACCGCATCAAAATCAGTTGAGTAGTTTAGAATAGCTGCGCGTCCGTATAATCATTTTATGCCATTACGTCTACAAGTAAATACTGATTGCCCAGGCGCACAGCTGGCCATATTTAGCCGCACCTATTGATTTTTTTATTCTTAACTTTTTTTAAATTTCCAGAACCAATACCTAATTAATTCAATGACTACCTAATACGCACATAAATTTATTTATACAAAAGGCATATCAATAATCGATTATTATACTGATTACACCATAAACACACTAGTTCAAGTGTACTCATATAGATAATACTGAAAACTATATGTTCGGGCTACGTGCTCCAAACCATGTTGGCAGTATCAAATGCGTAAACATACGCTGAAAACATAACTATTATATTATGTACTTGAACAATGGGCCCTCACAGAGGGTAGTGTTGTGTTTAACTGGCGCGCGCGCACAAGAAAGCTTCTGTTTCTCAGAATAGGTAGGTGCGTGCGGGCAACCATTGAACCTTTTAGTGATGGGAAATGTCTATTATCGAATTATCGAGGGAAACTTTTATTGCTTTCCTATGTGCTGCCAGATGAAAAATATATGCACCCAAAATTGAATTATCTGAGTGTTTTTCTGTTTGCAATAAAGACATCAACAAAAGAGCACAGCAAAAGTATGAAACAGAAGAACTAAAAATAGAACAAGGACAGTCAATATACATGACTTAACCTCCACCAAGTCGATTGAAACTTACCCTTTTCTTGAACCACATGATATTTTTGAATAAAAATAAATAAGAATCAGAACTGGAGTCTGGCCATTTTCTGACCAAATTAATAAGAAGTTAATGAACTTCTTAAATTCCAGATAGTTGTTTTTTTGTCGATACAAAACATTACATCACTAGCCAAAGCGCTGCGCACTCGAGAGTAGAAATCACGTCCTACGGTTGGGCAGTAAAAAATGTAATTATGTAAGGCGAGCCCTACACTGTTGTTCACTCGAGGCCACTTGATCGCGGAAGGCAGCAATTGGTTCCAATCCTTACTCTGGAAGCCAGTTTCAATCCTAATGAGACTTATTATCGAATTGAGGAAACGACACAGTCAATCAAACGAAAGCCACGCAGAAGCGAAAGGAATAATGGTCCTGTTTCCTAGGTATATAAAAATATGGTTGTGTATTTAATTTGTAGCGCAAAATACCTATAACTGCTAAATGTTTTGCGTCAAGAAAAGTCAGTCTGCATGTTGGGTCTGCGATAATGACATTTTGATAAAATAATCGCGAGGTCATGAGTATTCTGTCTGTGGATCACGCTCGGAGTTGCAAGAATTTGGGTTGCAAGAACAAGTTAGATTATTGTTATTAACGTATTAAAACAACAATTATTTATTTTCAATTATTATACTAGCCAAGCCTACCTAAAATGTTATTTGCTTTATTGGATTTTTTGCCGTTGTAACTTCTTTACGACGACATACCTAATTAACATTAGCTACTGAATTTTTTACAAATCGCTTACCAACTTAGTTATAAATCATATTTTTAATTACAAACACAATTAAGATAAAGGAAGCATTACCATTAAGTTAAAAACGAACAGTTAAAGACATTAAAAGGCGTCGAAACAAGTACCTATAGGAATTTTACCAATGTTTGCAAGAAAGCTATTACGGCATAGGTACCTACTGTGATTTTCTTAAAAGAAAGGCATTCTTTCTTCTATTACGCTATCCTTTACATTGTTACGACTATTTGAAGGACAAAACTATAAAACAACGTTCCCATTTCCTTACGAGCGCTTGTCACACTCACGACATTATGTGCGACATTATCCCTGAATTCTCCATTAGTGCTTGTTATCAGCGCCATACTGGCCTCTGACTTGCGTACCAGTACCAGTGACTAATGAAAGTACTTCAAACTGCGGTTCAACGGCAGGGTAACGGTCACATCCTACACAATCTCAAACAATACTAACTTTCGTTTAAAGCTAATTGATTACAATCAAAGCGGCATCTATCATAGCTTCGCCTTCATCTAAATGTATTGCAACATCAGTTATGAATCAACACTGCGTGAAGCGTTTGCGTTTATTGGTGTTTTAAATGGTTTGGTGTTACCAAACTATTGTAACACCAAACTGTGATTCTATTGATTTGGTTGATTTCGAAGGAACCATAAGTATAGTTACATACCTACCTAATCGTACATTCTTGGCGGTTGACATGTTGACAGTATGTTGACCGTTAAGAATTTACGATTTGCAATGAAGAATTCACAAAGCTATTTTTATTACTACCTAGGTATACCTATTGTCGTTGTGGAAACCTCGGAGAAGGCCTACCTATATACAACAGTAGACGTCTTTTGGATGCAATGATGATGATGATTGTTTTTTTTTTGTTTTGTACCTAACATAAAAACGGAACCCTACCTACCTACCTATTCAAAATAAAATACCTGCAATATTTTACTGAAGTTTACTTTAGTAAAATGTTGCCCGTTCCTACTGACCTTTGCTATTTAATTAAATTAAGTAGGCACACTACCTCCACCTACGCGTTAATGAATTAATTGAAGAGATAGGTTTACCGAGGGTATGTACGTACCTACATAATAATTATGTAAATCTAAATAGGTACTTAGCCAGATTATTTGCACACAGGTGTAGGTACATTAATTATAATTAGAACACATCCAGATGATGTTTTTACAGCTAAAAATACTATTTCCAATCTTAAGATACTGGTAGTAATAAATTTGTTTCTAGATACACATAATTAACTAGTAGTAGGTATTAATACAACCTCCGAAGCACCAACCAGTTTTATTTCATATTGAGTAAGTAGGTAGACTATTATTACTACGCTTCTCGTGTGGTAGGTTACTGCGAAAATCGCAAGAACACTACTCTACTGACTTTAAAAAATGAAAAAAAAAAAAACTTGAACCAAAGACCAACTTTCTTCACAATGTTTAAAGGCAGGAGCATAAAAAGCGCATCTCCAAAAGTGACTCGACGAGCAAAAAAATAAAGTTGTGAGTTACGAAACAAGACATAAAAAAACTTTTTACTTACCATAAATGTAATGTAGGTGAGGTCGCAACAATATTCACGATCCAATACGAGTGAACGAAACCCATTCTGGTCCTGGATATCCAGTTTAGAACATTGTTTAATTCATCACTTCTCCGAGCACCAAGCAACTTGTCCCATACACTGTTTATTATTATTTGTTGACACAAAACGAGGTTATTGCCGTTTGCTCTAACATCTGGACTTCACTCGACAGATTTCACTTGGAGCAATGCTAACTGGCTTTCTTTAACATAGAATGTTTGTTTTAAGAAAGGATATGAGTGGGATCACTGATGATAACAAAGTTGAAACACTTGCAGGTAGACGATGGGCCAAGCAAGTGGTTCGAGCACAAAAAAAAACAAAAGTTTACAACTCCGGCGCGCACACAACCCGCACGACCGAACCGACGGAACCGCGACGCAACAGTGTGGGTGAATGGAGATACAAACAATATGCAACGCACGCATGCGCGTACCACAAACCGGTGATTGCTAGCATAGAATGAAATCTACCAATCACCACAACCACAACAAGCCACAAAGATAACCATTAATAAGTTAGTTTCTAACTGTTTAAAAGTTATTTTTCTAAAGGGTTTCTGGGAGACACCATACCTAGATATTGAAGAGGATTATATTTATCTACAGTTTCAGTCACTAATCATACAAACAAACATTACATTTATCATTTCCATACAACCTTCGACTTGTAAATACTAGACCCCATAAAAGTTTGCCACGAATCAAGCAGAATTACCATTTTCTGGCAACATACAACCACAGTGTCATTCCCGCCAAGTGTGCACGCAGCGGTACCGCACGCACACTCGGAAATCGGCGCTCTGATTGGCTAAGAAGTTGTCGAACGTTCGCCGCCGCCCGCGCAGCAACGTCCTTGCGCACGGGCCACCGACCGCGATGCCTGCTCCGAGCTTGGTTACTTGAAACTTAAGCAGGTAGATACTATAGTTAAGGTTATAATCCCCTTGCGTTTATGTATCAGCGCGTTAAATCTGTTCTAAGGGTCATTTATGTTTAGTAATGTTATGTCAATTATGTCGCCAACGCGAACGCTTCGTTTAAATTATCTTTATTTCTGAATACAAATACTTGAAGACGTTTTATGGCCGTGCGTACAAATTCAAATTCACTTTTTAAATCTACTTCTTTTGCAGTTGTGGAAGCTCCCTCTCTTTCCAGAGCAGAGACTTTCACCATAATATCATCCTTCTCTTATATTTTGTTATGTTGTGGTTTTCTGTTACATACCTATTTCTGTCCTTCTTTGTTTTGTATTTAATCTAAGCTCGACCTACCTCTTTATTGTTTTTTTTTAACATTTCTGACTATTTCTTCAAATAGGATTTTATTAATTTACGCATATTGCAGAAACAATCAATTTTAAAACCTTGAATAACAAAATAGTTATTATTACAGAAATAAAAGCTATTAAGTATCATCATAACGACATTATGTGTGGGTGGCATACATAGATAATTTACAAGTCATACAATGTAATACACACACCACGCATTAAATACCCGCAAATATATGTAAATTACCGACCCATTGGCCTCCAGTGTAGCCCTTATAATATATTTCTACGTAGGCAGTAACCTTATATGTGTAATAACAAACTTATATTTGCCGGTGGCTTAAACTGGAACTAAAGGTATTCATTATTGAAACTGATCTCCTGCAAAGACACTAGCGACACCAGCAACAGTACAGCTAAGTTTGTGGCACAAAAATGTTACTAAACGAAATAATAATTCTGTTCCCATGTAGGTAGACAGCCAACTGTCAATATTATGTTCTCCTCAGTAAGTAGGTGGTATGTTCTACAAATTATCACTTTCGTTAAAAGTTACCCACGAATGACCCTTACAACTGCTATTTTAAACTGGTACCACCAAAGACATACCACGGGAATGGAGAACCCATAGTGGAATTGGTGCGTCCAGATGGCTCGCATGGCTCGCGCGAGCGTTCAGTTGTGACGTCGGAACCTATAGATAAAATGTAATAACATGAATGTTCGGGCGAGGCATGCGAGGCAATAGTTGTACCAACGGGAATGGAAAGTTACCCATGTTCAAACACCAATGATCGATAGCGATTCGATTCGCTTTCAAATGCTTCAATTAAAAAAAATATGCTTTTGTCTGGACTTGATGGAGACACTGCAATGGTCTGTAGAAGTTATGATCGACTTGCACTGGCATTACAAATCACTTTTGTTCTAGAAATGCTTTTTAAAACTATGTTAAACTGGCTAAAATGTCTACAAAGGCGGAAAGTATAGGAAATAATAGAAGGGTAGAGTTTATTGAGGGACTCGTAGACTTCGAATGTTGAAGACAAAAGAGCACGCGGACATCGCCTATGCATTAGACCGACTAAGTAAAGGCCGCAATGAATGGTCCCTTCTACGAGTGTACCCGAAGATCACAATACGTGAGGAATGGGGTCGGGTTGTCAAACGTACTGCAGAACCCGAAGTGATGGCCACGACCACTCTACCAAGAGATCGACGAAGAACAAGGGTTCATTGGGTTGACGACCCCTTGGCGCAGTGGTCGAGCATAGGCCGCTCGGATCACTGCATCGGGAGGTTGCAGGTTTGATTCCCGCCAGAGGCAAATTTCTAAAACGGTCTTTTCGCAATTTGCCCCTTTATTTTAGCAAACAATCTCTAGTAGCTCACAGCTAGTAATCTCTGAAAAATTTCACACTTGGGTGGACTCCGTATACCTACTCTGTATGTGCAAATTATCACAAGTAGTAATACTTTGCGAACCTACGATTGGCTAACAAAATATTCAAACACTTTCACATTGACTAGACTTCATGAGTATCGTAGTTATTACCATTTCATCAAGACTTTGCCGAAGGATAGGTAGAGGTAGAAATGCATTATAGTATCTACGAGGTTTTTATATTTTATTGAATCCAAGTGTTCCGCCCGTAAACATATTTTAACTGACTTCAATATGTTATCAGATTTCTGGTATTTATGGGCCGAAACCAAAAATGTTTTTTTATTTATATCGGCATTTGTTTATTGGTGGTAGAGCCAAGCTGTACCCAATGACAGCAGCTTATATACGGGCTGGCTCGACCGGGGTAGTACCCCGGAAACCCACCGCGGCGCACGGAGAGGCCACGCACACGGCCACGGCTACGTTTTGCAAGAAAATGTATGGATGACGTCATTTCGTGCGTAGCCTCTCCGTGCGCCGCGGTGGACACGGTGACATACATTTTCGTGCAAAGCGAAGCTTGACCCACGTGCGTAGCGTGTGCGTGATCTCTCCGTGCACCGCGGTGGGTTTCCGCCTTTACTTGGCACGAAAACCACAGATATTGTGTTCGTGAATTTCTGCAGCATGAATTTCATTGTTATCTAAAAATATTGCTTCATTTCATGCATTACAACATTAAGATAAAATTGCCTACCTATCCTACGCAAAAACATCGATAAGATTATTTTTCCCCGATTAGATAAAAGTGCAAGGTTTCAACACATTCTGCGTGGGACGATGCGGTTGCAATACATCGAATGCAATCGTAAATAACATGATAAAGAAATTATTTATAAATCATATCAATACTACTGACAGACTTACTGGAGCCCTGTATAACATAGTACATACTAACTGTGCCCCACGGCTTCGCCCGCGTGGATATTGATATTGTGTAACATTAGCCTATGTCTTATTCCAGAGCCCACACTATCTACGTTTCAAATTTCATTAAAATCAGTTTAGTAGTTATGGAGATACGTGGTAACAAACATTCACACACACACACCTTCTTTCGCATTTATAATATTAGTAGGATAGGATGTGTGTAATTTTCAATATGACGACCGCTTGGCGCAGTAGTTCGAGCGTAAGCCGCTCGGCTCACAGCATCGGGTGGTAGCGGGTTTGATTCCCGCCAGAGGCAAATTTCAGAAACGGCCTTTTCGTAATTTGCCCTGGTCTGGGTGTGATTGGGATCGCCCCCAGTCCATTGTACGGTACCCATAGCACAAGTTTTGCTCAGTTGGGACCATAGCAACCATAGTCAGTTGGTGTGTTTGTCTAGCGATAGATCACTTAAATAACATACTAATAATATTAAATGCGAAATGTTACTCTGTCTGTCTGACTGTCTGTGACGTTTTCACAACTAAACCTTTAAACCAATTTGATGAATTTTGGTATAGAGATAGACAGAACCTTGGAGAAGAACATAGGCTACTTTTATCCCGGAAAGATGTTAAGTTCCTGTGAGATTATCAAAAACCGGCCAAGTGCGTGTCTGACTCGCACATAAAGGGTTCCGTACCACCGTAAAATAAAAACGTCAAAAATATCAAGTTCCTTGTATGGGGGGGGGGTCCCCCTTTATTTTATTTTTAGTATTTGTTGTTGTAGCGGCAACAGAAATACACATTCTGTGAAAATTTCAAGTCACTAGCTATTACGGTTCGTCACATACAGCCCGCTGACAGACAGACAGACAGACGGACAGCGTAGGCTTAGTAATAGGGTCCCGTTGGCACCCTTTGGGTACGGAAACCTAAAAACGAACTACAGGGGCCCGATTCACGTAACCAAAACCGTAACGATATTTCAGCGATATAGTCGTTGATAGCCTTTTTTCTTGTTACGAAAAGGCTATCAACGACTATATCGCTGAGATGTCGTTACGGTTTTGGTTACGTGAATCGGACTACAGGACGTTCTATATTCAACGCGAACGAAGTCGCGGGCAAAAGCTAGTATTTAATCATATGTAAAATCTGTCAATAACAAACGATTTTGTTCCAACGACAACGGGTACAAGACCAGTTTTTTTTTTCAGTTTTTTTTTTACCTATTCGCGTTATCTTGAACCCCAGCCCCCAAACCCCAGCTGTGAACGAGACGCGTTGATGTAAAGATGGCCTTTGAAATTATACAACCATGTCACTCAAACAAATTGGTTAAATACAATACAGTCAAGGCATTCTTTGTCTGTCGAGCAATTATGTAATGTTGGTCATTCCGATCCTTAGGTATACGCTATTTAGTATTTACCTACTGAATGTCCATACATGTCTTCTCAGTCGAGGTCGCGTTTCCAATCCGGCGGTAGAATTTAAGGAAAAAATGTAAAATGACTATGTATTTGTAAGTGCCCCCGTAGGCCTAAATAAAATAAACACTTTGACTTTGATAAGCTTTGATGCGCTCATAGCTGCAATCACTTATCATTAAACGTTTAGGCTAAGCAACGCTTGGCAAGGTCAGTCAGAGATGGGTGGCTATTTAATGTTTCCCCATTTTAACCAACACCCAAGGAACGTAAAATGCCCAAACAAGAAAGAACATCTGTATTTTGTTCAACAAATCCACAGAAAGATTTATCAAAAACCCGAAAACATAATAATCTAAATATATAAGAATCAAAGTCCTGATTGACTGACTGACTGACTGACTGACTGACTGACTGACTGACTGACTGACTGACAGACAACGCACAGCCTAAGCCGCTGATCGTAGAGACTTGAAATTTGGAGGGTGGGTTTGTCTTGATGTGTAGAGGTGTACTAAGAAAGGGTTTTTTGAAATTCAACCCCTAAGGGGGTAAAATAAGGGATGAAAGTTTGTATGGAAGTTCGTCATTTTTGAAGTTAGAATTATGAAAATTGCTGATTAGGTGTCTTTTGAAAAATAAATAAATATGGGTTTCAGGGTTTTTGAAAATTCGACCCCTAAGGGGGTAAAATAGGGGATAAAAGTTTGTATGGAAGTCCCGTCATTTTTGAAGTTAGAATAACTTAAATTGGTGATTAGGTGTCTTTTCAAAAATAAAAAAGAGTAATTTCAGGGTTTTTGAAAATTCAACCCCTAAAGGGGTAAAATAGGGGAATGAAAGTTTGTGTTTAGATTTCTTTCGTGTTTTTGGAAATTCAACCCCTAAGGGGTGAAATGTGGAGTGAAAGTTTGTATAGGGGTGGTCGAGTTTTGTTATTTTGACGGGAAAGGGGAAAACGGGGTCAAGGGATGTTTTAATAAGTCATCCATATCTCGATATTGGTTATGATTGCTTATTTGAATTGATCAGACTGGGGTTTCCGTATTTTTAATCATTTTGACGAGAAAGGGGAGAGCGGGGTCAGCGCATGTTTAGTCATCCATATCTCAAAATTGGTTATGATTGTTCATTTTAAATAATCAGACTGGGGTTTCAGCGTTTTTAATATTTTGAAGGAAAAGGGGAGAGTGGGGTCAGCGAATGTTTAGTCATCCATATCTCGAGATTGGTTATGATTGTTCATTTTAAATAATCAGACTGGGGTTTCAGCGTTTTTAATATTTTGAAGGAAAAGGGGAGAGCGGGGTCAGCGAATTTTTAGTCATCCATATCTCGAAATTGGTTATGATTGTTCATTTTAAATAATCAGACTGGGGTTTCAGCGTTTTTAATATTTTGAAGGAAAAGGGGAGAGCGGGGTCAGCGAATGTTTAGTCACCCATATCTCGAAATTGGTTATGATTGTTCATTTTAAATAATCAGACTGGGGTTTCAGCGTTTTTAATATTTTGAAGGAAAAGGGGAGAGCGGGGTCGGCGAATTTTTAGTCATCCATATCTCGAAATTGGTTATGATTGTTCATTGTAAATAATCAGACTGGGGTTTCAGCGTTTTTAATAGTTTCAAGGAAAAGGGGAGAGCGGGGTCAGCGAATGTTTAGTCATCCATATCTCGAAATTGGTTATGATTGTTCATTTTAAATAATCAAACTGGGGTTTCGGCGTTTTTAATATTTTGAAGGAAAAGGGGAGAGCGGGGTCAGCGAATTTTTAGTCATCCATATCTCGAAATTGGTTATGATTGTTCATTTTAAATAATGTGACTGGGGTTTCAGCGTCTTTAATATTTTGAAGGAAAAGGGGAGAGCGGGGTCAGCGAATGTTTAGTCATCCATATCTCGAAATTGGTTATGATTGTTCATTTTAAATAATCAGACTGGGGTTTCAGCGTTTTTAATATTTTGAAGGAAAGGGGGAGAGCGGGGTCAGCGAATTTTTAGTCATCCATATCTCGAAATTGGTTATGATCGTTCATTTTAAATAATCAGACTGGGGTTTCAGCGTTTTTAATAGTTTCAAGGAAAAGGGGAGAGCGGGGTCAGCGAATGTTTAGTCATCCATATCTCGAAATTGGTTATGATTGTTCATTTTAAATAATCAAACTGGGGTTTCGGCGTTTTTAATATTTTGAAGGAAAAGGGGAGAGCGGGGTCAGCGAATTTTTAGTCATCCATATCTCGAAATTGGTTATGATTGTTCATTTTAAATAATGTGACTGGGGTTTCAGCGTCTTTAATATTTTGAAGGAAAAGGGGAGAGCGGGGTCAGCGAATGTTTAGTCATCCATATCTCGAAATTGGTTATGATTGTTCATTTTAAATAATCAGACTGGGGTTTCAGCGTTTTTAATATTTTGAAGGAAAGGGGGAGAGCGGGGTCAGCGAATTTTTAGTCATTCATATCTCGAAATTGGTTATGATTGTTCATTTTAAATAATCAAACTGGGGTTTCGGCGTTTTCAATATTTTGAAGGAAAAGGGGAGAGCGGGGTCAGCGAATGTTTAGTCATCCATATCTCGAAATTGGTTATGATTATTCATTTTAAATAATTGGGGTATAAGCTGAGCTGAATATGGTAGGTACTACTTCAGTTTGATCCCATAAAAAATCATTTCGTAAATCAACACCCAAAAGAGGGAAACTAAAGGTAGAAAAGTACGGCAGAAAAATATGTTTGTACCCGATTGACTTGAAACTTAGTATGCATAGGGTAGGTGAGGGAGGAAGGGGAAGACGTAAGGTAGGGGGAAAGGGAAATGGAGGGGGAGGGAGCAGAAGGAAGAGAGGGGAGGAAAAGGGGTGGAGAAGGGGAGGGGGATTAGGGATTTTGGCTCTATATAACTACCTACCAAAACACGCATTCACCGAATAAGGTACCGTGATAAAGTTTGTATGGCTCCAATAAAAATCATGAAATAAAATTATATTTTTATAAAAAAGCAAATACTGACTTAAAAAACCCTAGCGCACTAAAAAGTACTAAAAAGTCTTAAGTCACTTGCCCGATTTTTTTTTTATTTTGAAGTCTACGCGGACGAAGTCGCGGGCAAAAGCTAGTAATATATATTCCAGTAACCACAAAACATTAGTCGCGCCACATGTCATTATTTCGACACCACAAGACAGCATGTCTCCACAGCGACCTCGAGGCATATCCCATGACCTTCAGCTTATCTACCATCGCACAATCAGCATCTTATCGCACCCAGTACCGCAACCGATATTCCGAGCGAACACTGAGGGTGTATTCACACAGCTTTGCACATTTTTTTCCATACATTTTGATAGAATATGTTGCCAGTATTCGAGACCCGTATGCAAAATCAAAATTAATATAGCTGTTGTGTTTAGCTTGTGAATTAACCCTAAGATTTTATTCAGACGAGCTGTGTTAAGATCGCAAACCGGTGGTAACATTGCGGTTTGGAAGCGGTTTTGGTGGCGTTGATGTAACCGCACCAAAATTTCTATATGTACCTACTAGAAACACCCTAAATTGCGTTTAAGTAACGGAGTCTTATCCATAAGTGTGGAAAAACTAAAACGAGATAACTTAAAAATTTAAGCTAAACCTGTAGTACACTGTATATTAAGTTCCGTAACTCTTTAACTCGAAAATGAGTATCTAATTATTTTTATTACAACTTTCGGTAACGCCCCTAAATATCCGGTGGTGTAATAGGTACCTGTTTAAGGTAAGTTCTTTCTCGGGGCTCCTCCGACGTGCTGAAGGCGACCACAGGGGAAGTTTTAATGGGTAAGAATCCCACATACCCATAAGATTTCTTCCTCATCTACAGGTAGGTACATACTGTAGAAGTCAAAAATGTTATCCATGTACCTATTGGCTGCGTCCATCAGGCGTATGCCGCGGCCGTTTTGAAGTCGAAACGCATAGACATAACGTCATAACATGAGTGATCGGGCGAGATATTCGAGGCATCTGTACATACTATTTTCGCTGTTGACTCGCGCTAATCCCAATACAGTGTAAGCATTTGATCGTGTGCATCCGCCTCAAGGTATCACCAGATAAGATACGAAACCCGATAGCAATTTGCCACGGTTTCGCTCGGCCTTGCCTGTGATTTAGGATTCGACGCACCGCCTGATTTGCATTTTTAGATTGTTTGCCGACGAATTTATCGTGATTTTCGTATTCCACGTGTTGAAATAAAGCTTAATGTTGAAGGAAGCATGAGTAGGTATGGTGTAAACGAAATAACGTCGAAGCTACAAAGGTTTTTATATGTTTAAAACATAGATTTATGATTGGTCAAGCGCGTGCGCACCAACCAATCCTAAGTCTATGGTTTAAAACTTGTGCTGATTTTAATTAGGTGCACCATTGATGTATTATTTTAGCAGATAATGGGAGGAAATTTCAATCACCAGACTGTGCTCGGCGCATCTCTACATGCAGCAAAATTCACTAGCTAAACAGCGTCTACGTAAATATATTTGTATGACAAATTGTACCAGTTAAATGGTTTTTTTTTTTAATGACTATATGTTGTTGGCCAGAGTGGCCCTAACAACTTCACCGGTCAGAGGGCGAGCGTACAAAGTGCGGCTCCAGCCGTACAGTTGAAATGTACAGTATAAGTCAACGCAAGGAACTTAAATATCAAGGAATTTATGATACTTTAGCGCGCGCTTTGACAAACTGTTCTAAGTACAAATTTTCAAACAAACATTAAACGAAGTTAGAGTCGTCGCGCGCTACTATTGGATAGTACAGTACAAGTACATTAAATTTCACTTCACTATATAACTCACTATAGAATGTACTGTACTGTACTGTACTACTGTGTCTTTTTGTGCTGTGCCAAATAAATGTTTTCTTTCTTTCTTTCTTTCTTTCTTACACGTAGACACTCTACCTACCCCGGTACAAAACTATGATTGATGTAACACATACACAAGTACACCCAACATAAAATTAATAGGTACCACATCCGTCACCTGCCATCAATTCCGCCTAATTATTTCCACGCCATCAAAATTTCAAAGCAAATACGTAACCGTACGTGATTTATTGCAGCCGATATATAGAGTAATTACATGCATTAATTGGTGTTAGTGTAGATCACAGACCAATAATCCAAGACACCACTTTCACGTCTACTTTTATGTAACTATCCTATGAGAAATGAGAATGCAATCTTCAAAAGTTGGCATGGTTGGGGAAGATGGCGAATTTGATGGATCGGTCATTGGCGAATCGAATTGTCAGGTGCGGTCATAGAATGCACTGGTAATGCATAAACTATGCGAGCGGCTGGCTTCATGGCGTCTCTGGCGTATTTGTGGTTTTTGGTCGGTGGTATAGATGAACCGGAATGCCTTGTGATGCCAGTGACAAGCCGGCCGAAGTTTAACGGGGCCAGCACGTGGGCAGACGGCGTGGTCGCATCGTAACAGTGCGGAGAAAAGGCCTTTGCACTTAAGGTACGATATTTGGAGCCATGTTTGAAGGCATCGAAAGTAAAAAGCCTTTGAGAATCGACATCGACGAGACAAATAAAATTTCACGACCACCATACATAAGCCACCATTTACAAGCTTTTTTTTTCTTTGCCTGAATATATTTCAAATTCGGATAAGTAAATTCATCAGTGTGTAATTATTAGCGCCCGCCATCTGAATTATGAAAATGGTTAACTATTCCTTCTCTCTGTATGGCTGTCTGTCAGTCGACTGTAACTGCTTTCATAGATTCATAACCTCATAATGAAATAATAAGAGCAGAGAAATGATTAAAACAAAGATATCTACTAAGGACCCTAAGAAATCAATCTTAGGAGATTAAACTTAATTGAGGTACAGATTTTAATTCGTACGACAATAAGGATATAATCTTGAGTAGTGAGTAGTAAGATTATGGAAGTATGGAAGAGGAACTTAGAATTCACGCTATAAGGGCCATAACACACCGGGTACCCACGGCGACGTTGCCAGCCACCGTAGCCAACTATTCGTATTGAAATGCATGGGAGGTAACACACCTGGCGACGGACTGGCGACGTCGCCGGACAATACAAATTGTTTTGATACGTGGCCGGCGACGTCGCCTGGCGTCCCGGTGTGTTATGGCTCTAAAAATGTATTGGCGATTTTCCAAGCAATGCCTGGCAGAAGTCTGTAAAAGCCAATAAACTTTCACCCCATTAACTTCTCTAGACGCTCCAAACATTAATTTGCAATAATATTCAACCACAAGTGGAGACTCCATATGCCTACATTATCGTAAAATGTGTTTATCGCAGCTTTTGAAATTTCTAACCCCTCGTTTGCAAATCGATGTACTATTCCACCAAGCCAACTAGGCACTCGGGTGAATGCGGCTTCCCCGCCGACAGGTGCCTAGTTGACTTGGTATAGTAGTAAATGTTGCGAACAACATGTACAAATAGGTACATTGTCAAGTTGGCTATACCTTCTTGTAGAATGATTTTCTTTTTGATTGCGAAACGTGAGTGGGGTACATATAAATTGACGAAAATTTATTGATGACGGGTGTTGGTCGGGGTTGCAATAAAACCACATCGACTTTATTCGAACTCACTGCCAACCTGGCCCTCAAGTCCAATGACGTCCATTTCAATGCCATATGTAAACAAAAGGGAAAAAAATACGATTACCATCGTGCACGAAAATCCGTAGTCTGATGTAGACTAGTATAGCTAACATTCTTGCTATGCTATTAGGTACCACAGCTTTATTTTAAGTTTTATTACGTTACTATTGCGGGGCCTTGATCTCTTCTCTGTTTGGTTGGTCAGAATGGCAAAACGAAAACGATGGCAGTTCAGTGGCTATGAGATTGCGAATTCTAAGAAAGGTAAAAGTGGTAGGGAATATCAATTTGCCGTTGTCATCATATTCTGCGCAAAGATCGCCATGATTTATTTATTACACGACTGCCCAAAAAAAAAAGAGTGTATATGTGTTTAGGGTTCATGTATGTATGTATGTTTGTAAGTTTGTATGTTTGTATGTGAGATTCTTTATTCCACCATAACTTATAAATGCCTGAACGGATTTCGATGTATGGGGTATCGTTAGAATCCTTACATCATTCCGGGTAACACTGGGTATATTATTTTTGAAAAAAATCAATATGGCGGCATTATGGCTCAACTTTAATATGTGAAAAAATTTTTTTTTCTTCCATTATTACAATATGGGTATCAAATTGAAGGCCTTGATGAGCACAGTCCAAAACTGTAGAATTTATAGGCATAATTTAACATAGGTAGGGTGTACATGCAAAACAAATATATCATTTTTGGCTGCTGTCACTAAAATGCATAAAATAAAAATAAATAATTTAAAAAATTAAAAACACGACTGCCCTGCCAAAAAACGAACTAAAAAGTATAAAACAAGTGCAGTGTCATTGCAGTCGGGGGCCCTCTTAGATTAAATATGTTCCACAGAACGGTCCCCCGACTGCAATGTCACTGCACTTGTTTTATACTTTTTAGATTGTTTTTTGGCAGGGCAGTCGTGTTTTTATTTTTTTATTTATTTACAATTGCTCACTGCACTTACAGTTCACACCAACGCGCGCAGTGAGCCACTTTATTTGTACACATTCTGCTAACTTAGGAACCGAATACGGAAAAAAATATGTCGACATCTGGTTGCTGAGCAATCAGGGCGTTAAGCATATTTAAGGCCTGGGTCGTAGGAGAGTACCGAGCGGTCTGCGTGCGGTCTGCGGTGCGGTCTGCGGTCTGCGTGCATGATGATTCGCAGTGTAGCCAAATGACATAACAAAGAATACCCGAGTTGTAAAAATATTTGCATTTGTCTCCATAAGGTGGGGGGGATAACAAAGCTTCTCATAGAGAAATACGCTCAAAGAATTCCCACTGTTATTTAATTTCCACCGTAACCTCATTTCTGCCACAAAGTCTACATTATGTGGTCCCAAGGACCGAGCCGTGTGGTCCGATGTAAAAAAACAGTCGACCTACGTAAACCGCAGCTCGGTCGCGATGTTGACATCATATTTTATTGTACTTTACGAGAGAACGTATACAATTGTAACGTTCGCGAACTTTACGCATTTAATTTTGGAGACATTTTATGTCATAATTATCCGAATCCGGCGATATTTGTGTAATATTAATACTTAATAAATTCGTGATTTGGAAATGAATTCTCATAATGAATCAAATGTTAACTTTATTTGGTTGTGTGCTGTGTAAACTTAACGGAACAGAAATATCGAATTAATTAATGACAAGGTTTGGTTATCACGAAATTCGGTTGGGCTTTCGGCTGTCTCACTCATTGTAAGAAACTAGCTACTTTACGTCGATCTTCTGTCAGAGGGTGATACTCCGGTCGAGCCAGCCCCGTATATGAGCTGCAATCAATTGGCTACAGCTTGGCTCTACCACTATTGAGAAAGGGTCCTTCAAAAGACATGTTTACAGGACCCTACAAAGGTCAACGCCGCGTCTGCTCCACTTAAGCTGCAGATGTCCTGGGCGACGTTTTCCACTTACCATCAGGTTGATTGTCCGTCAGTGAACTCTCCTTATTCAATAAAAAAGCATCATGGGAACTATTCTAGCATGCATAAAATAAAAATAATATTATATTAAAGTTGCCTGCGTTCTCGATATGTTTTCGCTATCGTATCTTCGTTGCGTCGGCGCCTCGACGCAATAAAACGAAAATTGTGAAGCAGCTCAGCCTTGAACCGCCGAGATGGGAGTCAATTCGTATGCTTATACCTAGAATTGTCTGTCTATGGAACAATATAACGAAGGTTACACCCACATGTCTTTAAATGTCATCCGAAGATTTAGAGGAAATTGCACAACCTCGGAAGTTTTCTTTTTTATTCCGACTATGAGCTTGTTTTGCTTTATTTTTAAGGGCTCAAACGAATGGACTCTCTGAGAAATAAGTTAGTTTGCCCAATCGTAGTAAATACTTAGTTAGAATTTTGTACCAACTGCTGCCCGATACTTCGTATGCAAAGATCATCTTAAAATCCTCACCCCAATTGGAAAGGCAAAATTAGCATAGTAATTTACGTTATATTTCAATTTAGTTGGGGTATTTTGAAATAAGCTTTTATGTATTGGGAGTTAAATATTATAAATATCTAAAGCCTTTTAACTTTCACTCAATAACATATTTTTCAAAATTATCAGCGTAAACGCGAACTTTATAACTCTTTCATTGTAAACCGTTATCTATTCATACAGGCATATCTCTGGTACCAGGAACTGCAAACAGCATAAGTAATGCATAAACAATGATCTCACCTTGTTTTATCACGCGCTGACGCAGATGCGCAGGCTTCGCCACACAGTATAAGACCTAGATTTACCAATCAAACGTTTTCTCCCAACGAAGTAGAAATATAAAAGAAGAATATATAAATAATATAGAAAGGACATAGGCGATGAGAAGGTAGGAAAAAGACGCCACTGTACGTATATGCCTCAAAGCCAAACGAGGCAGCTTTGCCTCGAGGCCAGCTAAACTTAACTCATAGAGATTGGAGGCCTATGTAAGGTCTTATATGTCTATGGCCCTCAGATGAAGATGCTCAATTCAAATTGTCACTAGTGGTCACCCATCTTTGACTGACCTTGCCAAGCGTTACTAAACCTCCGATGGATTACCGATCAGTAATTACAACTGGCTATGAGTGCCTCAGTTCTATGAGGATATCAGTCACCATCTCACCTGCGAGTGTAGAGGTGATTTTTCTGACAGCAGACTAAGCAATTGAAAAGAGTTTAATGTCATATTGGCGTTGGGACTCGGCGTACCTATTATTACAGTCTTTAGTCATTTCCATAAGGGCACACACTACCCAGGGCCCCAGTTTGAGTCTTTATGGGCCCTGACAGTCTGAATACTGTACTCTTTCTCCCCGTAATTAGGTATCACAGCTACTCCCACTTGTTTAGTAAGTGGATTTGAGTTGTATTTCTGTAGAGATATTTTACTCTTTGACGCCTATATAATAGGCAAGCAGTCTTTGTCACTTATCTCAATTGTTTTGAACCTATTCCCACATCCAATCCTATGGTCAGCTGTTACGGGTGGTTATCATTCTTTCAAAACATTGCTATTTGTGCATCATCATGACAAATCACAAACTACCCGTATAAAGGTTCTAGAGATTATTACGGTGTAACATGCAACTCTTCTTAAAAACGTGCTGTCTGTAGGTGGCATTACATTCCCATAAAATATAAAATGGATAGCCGTCTAGTCGATAACGGCGCATTCTTCAAGCAAGTCAAATTACAAAGTTAATTTGGGTTGCTCCACATTCATCCCACGAAATCTCTTCCTACTTAACTTTTTTATACGTACTTAGTAATCTATTCTTGTTTCATCCTATGCCAATTTTGTATGAAACTAGGTGTTATTTTTAACTGTGCCCCAAGTCTGCTAACAAATGGCCGACAATATGTCGAAACATTTGTAGACTTGGGGCTCTTGTCTTTTGAACTCTGCTTAAAGTATTAGGTAGAACAAACCCTTGTTGCCTTTACTCTTGATAGGTCTTAAGTTCATGACCCTGGTAAACAAATCTATAACAATAACAATAAAAATTCTAAAAGATTGTGACCAATTACAAACAGTTTACAAAGAGCACCAAAATTTTTCCCAGTCACGCTACTTCCTCGTACGAACTCAGAGACTCAAACACAGTAATTTCAAACAACTTTATTACTTGCAATAACTATTAAACAACGCGGCACGCCATGGGAATGTTATTATAAAACAAATTAGAACCGCCCTATACGAAATTATATTGTTATTTGGTTGTACGGCACATCAACAGCTGCCCTTATAATATGTTTTGCTGTACGGAACTGCCCAGTGCCCATCTATGAAATGAAGCGGATCACAAAAACATTAGTACAGGTGATTCGAAAATATACTATGCCTTACGACCCGGCCACTACTTCGCGCGATGGCGACGGGCGGCAGCGTTTTTTGCTAAAATGTTGCATGACGCCACGAGTTGCTGCTGTCAGCGGCAACGCGCGCGATGCAACATTTTAGTTTTTAGCCAAAAACGCTACCGCCCGTCGCCGTCGCGCGAAGTCGTGGCCGCGCTGTTAAACTATACAGAATGTTTCAAAAGTGCGAAATTACTATGGACCGAGGGCGAACTCAGTTACACCAAGACCAGGGCAAATTACGAGAAGGACCGTTTCCGAAATTTCCCTCTATCAGGAATTGAACCCGCAGCCACCCAATGCAGCCGAGCGGGCTACGCTCGAACCACTGCGCCATGCGGTCATCAAAATGAGATATTATTTTATTTCAAACACCACCTTTAGATGGTACAGTTTACATACAGTGATGTTATAGTTAACTATAAACTCGCCAAAAGCAGCGTCTTGTTTACAAATAAACAGTATTGCATAAGGAAGGAAATGATATCAACACTATAAAATAGTGAGGATGAAAAGGAATGTAGATACTATAAAATGTATGAATGTAAGTAAATGGGATGTGTGTCCATAAAATTAGCGACTAATGAGGAATCTAGCGCAGCTGTTAATTAACGACGCGATAATTGAATCAATGGAAGAGCGTTTAATGATACTAATGAACACTCTACAAATAATAATACGATTGTTTAAGGGACACGACCATTTCATGTTTTTCTAGCTTTTGGAACTCTCCCAATCCCAAACAAACCCCCTTTCCCTAACCGCCCTTCCTCCAACCATTTCCTTCCATACTCTTGTCTAGGTGATAATAAAATATCTACGGCCAAACACCAGAAAATTCTGATCACCAGTTGATTCATTACACTTTTATTGAAATTAATAATATTAATAATAATAATATAATATAATAATATAAATTAATAATTATATATAATATAATAATAATAATAATATCCCCCCCGGGGGATCACCTTGCCGTGGTGGGGGGGCTTACGGGTATTAGGCACTGGTTTATATATGGTCATAACATCTTACCAATTTACAATACACCTACCCAAACCAACGATCCCCAAACCCTTTCTTCGGAGAATCAAATGGAAAGTCAGTTAAATAGATATAGTTTGCGGCCGCTGCCCGGGGGTCGCCGGGGCGCATCTGGAGCCGACGCTGGATGCCACAGCATGCGAACCGTTGGCGACGGGGGACTGAGCAGGCGGGTTCCCCTCGAACAAAATACTACAGCCGACCGATCATCCTCACCATCATCAACTGCACATTCTGAACCATCACTCTTTTCTAACATTCCATCACCTTCTTCGACTCATACCTTATTTCGATCACCAAACTCATCACCAAAGTCATCACCGACATCATCATATTCATCTCGAACTACAAGGTCAACAGCTGTTGTGCAGGAGGCATTTGCCACCAACCCTGCATCCACTGCTGGCTATTCTCGTGCGAGAAAAAAGTGGACCGAAGATATGAACCGCTTCATATGGCGCACATATCTATTAATTACAAAGTGTGAGACGACCGATATGAATAACTACCTTGAACCTTTACACCAAAAATTTGCCAATAGATATCCTGAAATGCAAGCAACACGTCAACGTATAGGAGATCAAAGAAGGGCCATTATAAGACGAAAACTATTATCACAATGCATATTGGATCAAATCAATGCTGATGTGAGAGAACATATGCAAACTGAAAACTCTCAAGCAGAACATCATTCACCCACATCCACACATCATTCAAATTCAAACCACCCAGTACACTCAACACAAATATCATCACAAATAAACACAACTTCCAATAGCAGAACTAGATGGTCAGACGAAATGAATGATGATATTGTTAGATGCTATTTCGAAGTAACTGAATTAGAAATGTATAAGACTGCCTATCGGAAAAAGATGTATGAACTTTTTATAGAGAGACACCCACACCTATCACACCTAACAGAACAAAGGGTTGCAGATCAGAGAAGGTTAATATTCAATAATAGGACATACACAAGTAGGATTCAAGGTTTGAAACTCGAAGTAGAGTTAAAATTGACTGAGTTGAATAATCGGCCTGAACCCCAGGTTGAACAAGAACTTACAGCAGTGGAACACCAACACTATAATCAAACTGAAGACACCGTAAATACTATGCTGACACAAACACTCTCACTTATAGAATCACCCTCACAGTCTGTCATACTAACTAACATACACACTGATAACACCCCAATTCAAACACAAGATACTGAAACAGAAGCCAATAGAATTGAAGTGGAATTTAATAACGCATTAGAACTATTTAGTCAAGTAGACCCCGAAGCAAGACCATACATCCCAAAACAGAAGTCTTCTCGTAAATTTTCTCAAATTGTGCAATGTTTGAATAACGTCGTACTCCCAAAACATTTAAATCACGAATTAGATTTTACTTCTCTACACACTTTAATTTACTCCGCAGCCTTTACAGCAGCCACTTGCAACGGCACAAAGTTTAACTTAGATGCAAATACCTCCTCAAATAAACGCAACAGAAAACCAGCATGGCAAAGAAGAATTGAAAGCAGAATAGATAAATATAGGCTAGAAATAGGTAGACTTACACAATATATAGCAGGAAATAGAAACCAAAGGATAGTAAATACTGTAGAAGAAATAAAGATTAAATATAAAACTCATTCACAACACGAAGAACCGAATATAGAACCACAACATTTTCTCGACACCCTGAAACAAAAATTGAACGCGGCTTCTAATAGACTCAAAAGATACCTTACTTGCACAAAACGAAAACAACAGAACTCTACCTTTATAAATAACGAAAAACAGTTTTATAGAACTCTAGGAAATAATCAACAAAATAACACAGAAATGGCCTCCGAACGTCCATCACCACAACATCTACAACAATTCTGGGCAAACATCTGGGAACATCCTGTAGAGCATAACACTAATGCCGAATGGCTGCACAAAATATCATCTCATACGACACATATAAATCAAATGGACTTTGAAAACATCCCCGTTCAAATTTTCACTCAAACCGTCAAACGCACACACAACTGGAAAGCTCCTGGCACTGATAACATTCACAACTATTGGTACAAAAAACTCACTTGCACACATCCATTCATCCACAACCACATATGTCGATTCATACATTCACCACATACTATCCCAACATTTATAACACACGGAATCACTTACATGCTATCAAAAGGCTCCGATACAAAAAATCCCGCAAATTACAGACCAATCACTTGCTTACAAACTATATACAAAATCATCACAGGATGTATCAGCGCAATAATCTACCAACATTTGGACCAATATAATGTACTAGCGGAACAGCAAAAAGGATGCAGGAAAAATAGCCAAGGATGTAAGGAACAGCTGACAATAGATGCAATAGTAATGAAACAAGTACAAACTAGAAACAGAAATATTGACACGATGTACATTGATTATAAAAAAGCTTTCGACTCCGTTCCTCACAGTTGGTTACTTTATGTACTAGAACACTACAAAATGCATCCTAACTTAATTTCATTTCTTAACATAGCCATGACAAATTGGGAAACAAAATTAAAATTATATGATAATAATACATCATTGATCACTGAACCGATTAAAATCCAACGAGGTATTTTTCAAGGCGATGCTCTCAGCCCATTATGGTTTTGCCTAGCACTCAACCCATTATCAGAACTATTAAACGACACTAACACTGGATTCAAACTAAAACATAACAACACACACCACATCCTCTCACACCTCATGTATATGGACGATATAAAAATCTACGCAACTAATAACACTGAACTCACAGAACTAGCAGACATCACACAATCATTTTCTACAGATATACAAATGCAATTTGGGGTGGATAAATGCAAAATACATTCCATCAACCGCGGAAAATCACAACACAACACATACACACTCGATACAGGCGAACAAATAGAACCCATGGATGAACACAGCACATACAAGTATTTAGGTTTCCAACAATCCAAACAAATACAGCAGAAACAAACCAAAATTGAACTGACTAGGAAATTTAAGTTTAGACTGAACCAGATTTTAAGAACACAATTAAATTCACGCAATAGTATAAAAGCCATAAATACTTACGCAATACCAATCCTCACTTATTCCTTCGGAGTTATAAACTGGTCTCAATCAGACTTAGTTAAACTCCAACGTATGATCAACACTCACATGACCACCCACAGAAAACATCATCCCAGATCATGCATCCAACGTCTTACACTACCACGTCGAGAAGGAGGAAGAGGTCTCATCGACATACAAAATTTACACAATAGCCTTATAGTCAAACTCCGAAGCTATTTCTACACCAAAGCCGACCACACAGATCTCCACAAATACATAACTGACATAGACAAGAAATTCACACCGCTTAACTTAAATGACAGAAACATGCAACCGAAAATAACAAGTAGACAACATAAAATAGATAAGTGGTCGCAGAAGTCTCTGCACGGGAGGCACTTTGCCGACCTCAGCCAAACACATGTCGACAGAGAAGCGTCGAACGAGTGGCTGCGGCGAGGAGAGCTCTTTCCAGAGACCGAGGCGTTTATGATCGCTATTCAGGATCAAGTAATGGACACCCGTAACTACCAAAAACACATCATCCGAGTACCAAACCTTCCAACAGATTTATGTAGACGATGCCATAGTAGTTCTGAAACGATCCAACACATTACAGGTGCTTGCAAATCTATTGTCCAGACCGATTACAAACATAGACATGACCAAGTAGCAGCAATAGTTCACCAAAACATAGCCCACAAATACTCTTTTATCCCAAAAAAAGTTGCATATTATAAATACCAGCCAAGCACAGTTTTAGAGAACAATTTATACAAAATTTATTGGGATAGAACAATTATTACAGATAGAACCATTCACTTTAATAGACCGGACATAACAATATTAGACAAAAGTAACAAAACAGTATTTATTATAGACATAGCAGTATGTAACACGCATAACCTCCTCACTACATACACGGAAAAAATGACAAAATATATAGACCTGGCTACAGAAATAAAAAGACAATGGCAAGTAGATACAGTTAAAATCATACCTATAGTTATTTCCACAACAGGCGTTATCCCAAGCACACTCCAAACCAATCTCAACACTCTTCAAATGCCCAAATCAACCTTCTCACTCATTCAGAAAGCCGTTATACTCAATACCTGTCGTCTCACACGCAAGTTCCTTCAAAACTCATCATCACCTTAGTCTCAGTAGAAGCTGGCACACTTGGTCGAGGCCCGTGTGTCAGTTACTTTACCCCTTAAACAGGGAGAAGAAAAACAAAAACAAAACAAAATAATAATATAAATTAATAATAATATATAATATAATAATAATAATAATATAAATTAATAATAATATATAATAATATAATAATAATATATATTTTTTTACATATACTTATATATTTTATCTGTTTCTAGATAGAGTATGTATGGTATTATAATTAACATACGAAGTAGACGCTGACTCATTAGAAAAGTAAACTACGAGTAGGTACCCAAGTACTTAATGTAAAGTGTTCTTCCATTCGATCAGAGCTGCATAATCTTCCCATATAGGAATAAGCAACCTTGCCAACTCTCACAAGACACTTTTATTCATTTCAGCAATTCTGACTCTTGGACAAATCAAGAAATCTAGAATCTTTACACCTGTATCAATAGCGATCGCTGCTCAGAGTAAGACTATTTATTAAAGCAATGATTCTTCCAGCCAAGACAAGAACCACTTCTAATTAGCGTGCAAACCTAAAACTGCGTTAATTACCACAACTTTGTACCTTATCAGCGCGATCACTACCAAGTATGCTTATCCCATCCCATAATATGATTATTAAATATGATATTTAATATGGCAGTGGCAGCCGGGGCCGCCCGCTCAATATGGTAAGCGTGCAACTTTCTACCAAGTCCGGCCGGAGTAACATGAGCTGTGGAATATATCAGCATTGCGAATCGCAAGCCAAGACCACTCGACGAAAGCGCGTAATGAGGGACACACGGAACGATTTCCGCTATGCGACTAGCTACTATCGTAATTGACCTTACTAAACGACATCACCACACTATATTTTGATACTATACGGCACCCGAATACGATCAAAATTTTGCCGAAGAACGTTGTCTTCTCATCTTCACTAATTCCTCTCAGAAGTTCGTTTATCTGCGTTTTGCACGGTAAGCGAGAGAGGCGTATGCTCAATCCCCTCCCCCCCTTCCCCTCTCTCTATCCCACTCCTCTTCAGGTCAGAAACTTGCAAGCGATACCTTTGGTATTGCCAGCATTTATAGGCTACGGTGACTACTTAATCAGGCGGACTGTATGATTTTTTGCCGTCTTTAGTCACTTAACAAAAAATTTACACGAGTTCATATTGTTCGGCGGATAAGATGCTTCAGGTAGAGTAGGGACCCCGAAATGTCTAACACACACTCTATAGGTACCTACAACTTTCTTTAGCGACCACTCCCGGCATCACTCTCCTGTGGCATGCAATCGCTCCAAAGTCAGAAAATTATCTACATTGACATTGCGATTTTGTCACCTGAATGAATTGTCAATCTTCGCCACATAGCCTAGTCGTGCCACGGAAATCTACCCGTGTATATCCACATAATGCAGCGGTTAGAGGTCAACTGACAGTGGTCTCGGTTTAGTTTCACCTCGCTTCTGTAAGCCTCGGGCATGGGTTTAACTCGTAGTCGTAGGTGTTTTGACGGCGCCTCGTCCGCTCTGTTATGCTTGCGAGTGCTAACGCTTTTATTGGCGCATAAATCTCGCATGATACTGATATTCCTTCTTCGAAAATTGATTAAAACTGTTCGGAGACAATAAAATGACAATAAAAAGAAACTGTAAAATTTTTGTTAACATTAATTTTGTGATTGACGTTTTTAGGGCGACTGTGGGCATCGATAATGACACGTGTAGAAAGAGTAAGTACAAAGTATAATTAATTATTGGAGATATGAAATTTCACTTTTGAGAATGATGCAATCTTCATTCTCCGCGCAAGGTACGAAAGCAATCACATAACAACTGCTTTTGATGAGATGTATCATGTAGGTCTTGTCTTGTCTTGTGTGAAAACTGATTTCTCCTCATCGCCTCTCGTCACAAAAATAAATTAAGCAATTAACCATATGACAAGAGCTGTAGGCTGGTTTTCGAATTTAGTAAAATCATCATTAGGCTATAGGCTAGGCTAAAGGTATCTGGTTTTGCTACATAACAACATTCCTTTTTGTGGATTTTAACTACGTAGTTAAGAGCATGTGACAAGGGGAGTGGGTTCAGAGGGAGCGGTAGATGGGGATTGGGCTTCCGGCTCTCTCACTTATCGTTCGAAACGAAGCTGTAATAGATAATTTACGCCGATCTTCTCTGAGAGGGTAGTACCCCGGTCGAGCCAGCCCGTACGCTACAGTCTACAGTCAACTAACCCGAGTTGGGCATACCACAAAATAATATCAACCTGTGGAATATCCCAAAAAAAGTCAACAGATTTTCTTTTGTTTTGATACACATGCGTAGGTGCCGACACGCGATTGCATAATAATAAAAAATAATAGTGTTACTATTATTTTGCTGTTTGTAGAAACTGGGGCCCTACCACCACCCCTTATAGCAGTATTATTTTAACCTTACAGCGACTTTTTGTAATGTCATGGCACTTATTGTCATGACTATAAGGGACGTCAAATTACAAAAAGTCGCTGTCATGTTAAAATAATACTGCTATAAGAGGTGGTGGTATAGGGCCTGCTCATAAATTTCCGCGCGAAATATGTTCGTGTTGTTACACTGGGTGGTCTAAGGCCGTAGTACGCGTGATTTTTATTAACAACATATTATTGTAGTGCTTGCCGATAAATATGGCACGCCGTGATGGCCAGTTACGTTTATTATGACGTCTCTTCCATTTACAATCGCGACAAGCGTCCATAACACCAGAAAATACGTTACTGCGTAGGTAGTATGTATTACCTAGTTCTCATTGATATTTCATATTAATTTACTTACACATATGTTTAAATTTCACATTATTAGCTACAAGGAATTTTATCGTTTCCACAGTTTAAGTTGTATGAACATTTATTTTGTCTTTGTTACGTTATATTTCGTCATGACATGACATGCTATCGACTAGAAGATTACTAACAGATGGGCAACATGTCGACCCCCAAGAATTAACGGTTTACGAGAAATTGATAAATAGTAAAAAACGTTAATTGATAAATATTAGCAGACTTAGGCCCTGGTTACAATAACTATATCAAATAACTTTATTATCTTATTAAACTTTGACTTTACAATGCCTATTATAATTATGTAGGTAGATTGGTATTTTATGCTAATTCCGGATACCTACGCTATTGACAAACATCACGAATACGAGTGACCTTCTCATTCAAGATGTGCCATAAATGTTACCAGCCACTGTAAATAAATACCTAGTTGTTATAAGTACTAAGTATATAGGTACTGTGGGGCTAGCACACACGCCAAGACAAAACTTTTGTCACGCATTATGTCACACCCACTCGCTCTCTCTCTTTTTAATGCATAGGAGAGAATAAGACAAAATCTATTTATCTCGAGTTTTGTCTTGTCACGGTCAGCTGTGCTAGTGCTGAATGTGATCATTATCCAATGTGATGGCACACTGGTCACCCAAGTTCCTTGCGCCGAGTTCCCCCAGTCTGGAACGAGGTCAAGGCGTTCAATTCCGACTTATCCATTTGTATGATTGTTTATAACGACGTCTCATTTATTGTAGGAAATATTGCGTAAAATTTATCGTAGGAGTAGCTACTTATAGATAGTTACGGTGTTATTACAAAGTTAAATACGTTTTGAACTCGTGTCTAGTCACATTTTTCACGGGAGATTTAACTAGCCATGCGTTCAATAACATTGTTAATATTTAGTAGCCGATTTGGTTTTGCTTAATATACTTACCTAGAAGAAGAAAACTTTCAAATTAATAAATGAAAAGTTTAAAATCACCTATAAACGAGACAGTTAAAATGATAAGGGCGCCCATACTATGCAAAAATATACGCAAGAATATCCAACGCGTACTGGTTTTTGAAAATGTATATGTGCCCGGTTAGAATTGTATAAAGTTTATTTTAACTTTGGTAAAACAAAAACGCGTACTTATGCGTAGGTACCTATAAATACGCGGCAGTAAGTAGAAGCCTTTAAGCTAAAAAATAAAATAGTTAAATAGTCGTTTCAAAACAGTATTGATTCAATTAAGTATAAGGTCATAACAATAAACAGTATAAAATAAATACAAATATAATAGTTTCTTATGTTTTTACTCGCACGGGGAAGCGAGATAATACGCTTGGCCATGACGCCGTTGAAAGGTTACCTACTGCATCCGTTCTATCAATTTGAATATCTTTGTATTGTATGTATTCTTCGTGCCTGAGAAACCAACTGTTAAAGCTTCGATAACTTACCCCCAAATTTATAGAAAGTTATAATGGACTTACAATGGCATTACAAATTACTTTTGTTCCCCTTGGTAAAACCCTTGTAAACTTGGGTTTCCGGCTCTCTCACTCATCGTACGAACGCAGCTGTAATAACTACGTTACGGCGATCATCTGGGAGAAACTACTACCCTCGTACTACCCTGGTCGAGCCAGCCCGTATATGAGCTGCAGTCAATTGGCTTCATCTTGGCTCTACCACCAAGAAATACGACATAAACGAAATCTGTAAAAATATATGAAGAAACGTTATAT
The DNA here is from genome assembly GCA_947859195.1 of Drymonia ruficornis. Taxonomy (NCBI): domain Eukaryota; kingdom Metazoa; phylum Arthropoda; class Insecta; order Lepidoptera; family Notodontidae; genus Drymonia; species Drymonia ruficornis. The sequence continues at coordinate 5,916,130 of OX401904.1, forward strand.
TCTACGAATTTCCTCGAGTTTTTATTTTCCTTGTCTTAATTCCTTTGACAATGTACATTTTGGAATATTTTTTACCTCATGCACGTCTAGAAAATATAACCAAAGATGGCTCTAGCCTTATAAATGATAATATAAAGATTGTATAACTCTCAGCTCATAACAAAAGGAACAAAAAGCTCACTGCCCACTGATTACGATTGTAAGATACCTATATTCGTTCCGAGCGGATACAGCTGTCTTATGTAAATTCGCAACACGTAGGAGGCTTGTAAAACCTAATAGGCAAAAAATTCGAATTATTATTTACCTTTTGAGATAAACTAAGTCATTTGTTACGACGAATTCGCAACAAAAAGTCTGTTCTGTTTCAGATTTTTTACATATAACGATTCTTAGTATCTGTCTGTGTATTGTATACTTAATATAAAAGGATTAGGCAGGCCTTTTCCAGGAATTAGTTATAATCATTTTCACAACATAAATTTTCTGTTGAAGGTTATGAGTATAACTTAAGTATTTGGAAGTTCCCAATACCGAGGAGTACCCAATTTACAACTATTGTATATGTAAGTAAATTTCCACGGGGAACGAGAGTCGATACAAAATTGTAAAGTCGGTCGCCGTTATATAAACGTGTCTGAAAGCGTATTATTAATCAAAACAAATGAATCAGAAGCGTTTAAAAAAATCGTATCGCTTCTAGTTGGCCGTAGTGTAGCTCCTACCTTAGATCTACTACTACGTACTAAGCTCAACTACCTATATCAACCAGTAAATGGTAATACCACTTACTTACCACTTTATCACAATTTATAACATATTTATAGTTCGTAAATGATAGTTGTTAAAAAAAAGATACACCTTCAGGCGGAGACAGGGGGCTAACCTAGTTAATTAGAGTGTCATATCGGACACAGAATAAATCTTCACATTGGAGCGGCGCGGGCGGCGCCGGCGCCTATTGGTATGTCAACATAGACAGAGAGCTGGAGGCATATGTTTAACCTAACGATTAGATATAATTTAATTTTCCTACTTCATCATTCTTCAAAATATTGTTTTCCCTAAAAGTTGAATTGAGACACGCTTAATTAGTACGTAGTAACTACTTTCCATATGTAGGTAATATTTTAGAATAAAAAAGTTTAGAACAAAATAAATAGGAACTTGTTTTAATTCTTTCTATTTCATGTAAGTGTTGTGATCAATAATATAATTTAATTTGATGTACAAAAAGTATTAGTAGGTACATGGAATACATTCATGTTTAGCCACACACATATTAAGTAGGTATACACTTTGTTTTAGTTTTATAGTTTAGCCACTGCCTCCCTGACTACAATTTAAATCCTCGGCTATGAAGTGGGTGACGTTTAGACGTCAATTTTATGCCCATTCAGATTTCAAAATTTATTATTTACTTTAAATATGAAACTCCAAGTAAAGTTATAAATTTATCGATTTAAGCAATGTTTTAAGCACTGCGTTGTCAACATTCAATTCATACTAACAGATGGCGCAATGATCGTTTTAAAACACGCTATGGTTTCGTTACTTCTGTGTCCTTTAATATACATTTTCCAACCTCATCTCATTCAACGCCCGATTCTGGGCCCATAACCTGATTAATATGAATTTTTCAGTTCCTAGCTAAGAAACAGTCCTTTTTTGACTGTCTCAAAAAAGTGGCTGGGATTTTTTTCAATTAATGTTTTAATATAAAGACAGGTAAGATAATCAAGGTTAAGATACCCTCGATGTTTGGTAAGGAAGGTGGTAAAAAAAAATGTTTCCCGGGGTGGGGTTGTGAAATATTACTACGCTATCGGTCGGTTCCATAAAACAGATACAACAAAAGTGCATATAAGTATGTGGATTAGAGATGGGTTGTACTAGGTAAATTTGGGACTAGGTGCACCTATTCCTAGTATTTAAAAATACGTGATCCAAACACCTGTTCCACCTAGTCCACCTAGTCTGAAGTACTTATCGAGTATGGTTCGCGTACATACGTGATCCAAACACCTGTTCCACCTAGTCCACCTAGTCCACCTATTCTGAAGTACTTATCGAGTATGGATCGCGTACTTAGTCCTTAGATCCATAATAGGACTCGATGCATGAGATCAAATGGGGACAAAAAATGACTTTTGCTCACTTCAGTCAGATGTCGCCACGCTACTGCTTACTGATGATGAAGACGATGATGATGATGATGATGACGATGATGACGACGATGACGACGATGACGACGATGACGATGATAACGATGACGATGATGATGATAATGATGATGATGATGATGATGATGATGATGATGACGATGATGATGACGATGATGATGATGACGATGATGACGACGATGATGACGATGACGATGATGACGATGATGATGATGATGATGATGATGATGCGATGATGATGATGATGATAATGATGATGACGATGATGACGACGATGATGACGATGACGATGATGACGATGATGATGATGATGACGATGATGATGATGATGATGACGATGACGATGATGGTGACGATGATGATGCTGATGATGATGATGACGATGATGACTATGATGACGATGACAATGATGATGATGATGACGATTACGATGATGAGGATGACGATGACGGTGATGATGATGATGGTGATGATGATGATAACTACTTCCCTTTGGAGCCATTGTGTTTGTTAAAAAGACAAAAATACGTTATCTCAATATTTTAACACAAAAATATCGTACTACTTGGACTAGAATACTAGTTCGCTACCATACTATGTAGACTAAGCAATCCGTAATACTCATAATAATACGCGATCGCCGCACGCAATCGAGAGAGCAACACGTCCGCTGGGACGTGTTGAGTGAAATACTAGGTGGACTAAGTACTTTCAAAATTGGAATAGGTGCCGCCTAGTCTCGTAAAATACCTGTTCTTCGCACCTGTTCTAGTAAATACGACTCATCTCTAATGTGGATAAAACTTATTATTATAATCCCTCAGTAATTTTATTTGTGTTAGTGGTAGAGCCAAGCTGTAGCAAATTGACTGCAGGTCATATACGGGCAGGCTCGACCGGGGTAGTGCCAACCTCTCACAGAAGATTGGCGTAAGCTATTATAGCTGCTTTTCGAACGATGAGTGAGAGAGCCGGAAGCCCAACCAACAAATTTTAGTAGATATAGTACCTCCTTACATTGCAATCACTAGACTTGTGCTCAGCGCAATACTTTATGCAGCAAAATTCGTCTGTCATCGTACTTGTGATTAGACAATCAACTTAGAGGCATTCGATGTGTATTATTCACCGGAAGATGAGCTGTAATTGGCAATACCAACATGTTTTCAACATAATTTTCCGTACTGTGTCCATAGACTCCGTTTAGTAAGACATACCTACTATTTTGGGCGGACACATGTCTCCCTCTTTCTTGGTAATGTATTTGCCTACATAGTTTTATAGGTATACCGCAAGTGCAGTGCCGCGCCTTGGGTATGCGCGGGGAGGTGGGAGGGTGGGACGGCGAGAGCGATGACGGGTGGGGTAGTGGGACGGCGATAGCGATGAGCCCCCCGTCTCGCCGCTCGCGTACCTAAGGCGCGGTACGGCTCCTGCGGTATACCTATAATACGTTCGTTAATTTTCTATTTACTATAATACCTACTTGTTTAGAGTTCCTTATTAAGGAAACGGCGATTTTGCCAAAACAAATTCTAATGTCGTGCCTACGGAGCGTGCGTGTGGCATCCAAATCAGTATTTAATCTATTGGCAATGATGTGCTCCGAATAAATACCACGGCTATTTATAAATCCCAACGTACAAAAGGAAGATTTGGAAACAATAAGACATCTTTGATTATCGTTGAGCGTGAGTGCGGCATTTTAGAGTTCCGCACCGTGCAAGAATAGATTACAGGCAATCTGCAGCAGAAAGTGGGCCTTTTACAAAATATTTTATCCAACGATTGTCAAAACAAACACAATTTAACTCTATTTTTGGGGGAGTAAGTATAATTTAGGAAAGTTTAGTTTGTAGACTTACCCACAAAACCAGCACTCTATTTTTTATACCGACTGATAAAAGCTAGCCGTTAAAAAAGAGATTTTAGCCAAAAGTTTTAGGGACAAAAGTGATTTGTAATGCCAGTTGTAATGCCAGTGTAAGTCTACCATAACTTTCTATATAAATTTGGGTTGGTTTGGGTTTGATTGCACTTTAGCTACTTTAATGCGTAGAAATTCAAGCAAACTGCTCTTGGACTTAAAATTTTAGACACTACAGAATCCATGCTACGTACGTACGTTTGTGCTTAGCCGTTTTTTTTTTCATAATTTTAATCTACTGCTCATTTATTCTACCAGTTTAATAATAGAAAAACAACTGTAGAATATAAAAACTTTACTACTTTAAAATGGTCAAATGAACGTAAGTACACTTTTGCAATACGCGAAATTATTTTATGCCAATATGACCTTTGCTGCTACAGTACAAACGTTGAATGTTGTACATTTGGTAAAACGTTTTTAAAGTTAGATTGGTTTGCGTATCAAGTACCTACAATCGGGAACGGTGTACATTCATGGCCCATTGTTAAATCCGTTTGCAATAATAAATATGGAAACGGAATAAGAATAGTGTTATTATCATACAATAAATTAATAATACGTGTGGTGACATTTTAAATAACAATTTCCGTGAGATCTGCAAAGGAAGCAATCCACTTATGACATAAATAATTTGGGCGGGGAAGATTATTTTTTCGTTAGTCCAACATAAACTGAGCTGTCTTTATTATAGAGATCCTTAATTACTATGTTGGAATTGTTACCACAGACGTGCAGGCGACTGTACCTGTTAGATGATCTTCACTCCAAACTGGTGAATTTGTGTGGTGTTTATATAGTTATTAATTGACATAATGTATCCTGTTCACTTACAAAATAGGTCATAATGTGCCATTTATATAACATAATAACTATTAAAGTCCTACTGCAGATGCACGCCTACAAAATTCTGAATGTCAAATACCTAATATGGCCAATTCTCTTAAACACTACAATTTTACACAAAGTAGAATAAATAGACCACAGTTAAGCTTAAGAAAGCGTGGAAAATTAGTAGACATATATCGGATTTGACATACACAATAGATATAGTCTCCGGCACCTCTCAGGGAACATTACCAGCATAAGCTGATCTCTCTTCATCACGAGTGCCCATAATAAAGGGAGCTCAGCTAATGCTCGAAATGTTCCCAAACATATGCAGCCGAACGTACGCTATTATCATACACAGTCCATTTCACCCGTTGTAATTTTAAAGGTCATACAACAGCTTAGCCAAAAAAGTACAGTGATAAAGAAAGCTATCCTGAAAAAGTCCACCTAACGATTAAAAAATACACCTACTAAATGTATTTGACAAGTACATACCCACTAAAGCAAATTAAGACGATACAAGAAAAAAATGAATTTTAGTTTCGGGGTGTGGCTAGCGTCGCGTGAGCTGCCGAAGGATATATCCCTCTCGCTTAGCTAGGACAGAACAGCTATGGAGTAGACTATAGTATAGTTATTTTTTGAAGGAACAATATTGTTTAATTCGTACAATTAAAATAATATGTCCCAGTGCACCTTTTAAAATAGATGAAATGGATGAAAATATTCAAATATATTTTTTTCGTTTTATATGGGATTTTTATGTCGAGTGTATTTGAAAAAAAATAATGTTGTTTTTATTGCTGAAGACAAAGTAAGTCAAAAGAAGACAAACGATACCTACAATATGCTGATAGATACGTATAACAATATTTCGATCGTATAATAGCCTATAACCAGCGGACGATCCAGACGCGTCCAACGATATCTCATTAGTCAAATTATTATGATATAAAAATAGTTTGGACGTTATACGGGAGCAGATGAACATACATACATATCGGTCAAAATCATAACCCTCCGCCCACCGTAGTCGGGTAAAAATGTACATACTCTGTGTCAGTGACTGACTGCCGGATATGAGTATCTTTTTCATGTTTCGTAGGCAAAGGAATACTTTGGTACTTAACTTCGATGCCGATCATGAAGTCATCAGCGGTGTCATAATATTTTTTTTTACCATATATAATTTATTTTTTAATTTAATTTTCAGTTTTTATTAATTTTATTGATTTAACCATGCATTTATTTTTTGTTTATCTTTTTATCTTTATTTTTTTATTTATCAAAATCACCCTTAGACTGGTTACCGCCACAGGTGACAAGAGGGCTGGCTCTTTCCTTGCTCAAAAAATTCGCTTGACAACAGGAACAGCTTGAATACAGGGAGGACATGCAGCCAGTATCCCTCGCGGACGGTATTTGTTTAATTAGGGGTAGGTTTTTATTTTATTGTATTTTATTTTAATTTATGTTATATTATATTGTATTTTAATGATAAAACATGAAAAATAAAAATAAATATATATATTTTTTTAAATTTAATTTTACTTTTATTTATTGTTTTATATTTATTGTGAAATTATAATAATTTTAATAATCAATATTGGACTATGTCTGAAACAAATACATTGAATTGAATAATTTAAATACAAAAATTATCACATTAACTCGTTAAATCACGGTTTACACCCGCTAGAACGAAAAAGATCCTAACATGGTAGGTAGGACCTGAGGGTTGGCCAGTTAATTACTTAAAATACACTATATTTATTTCAAGAAAACATTCATAAGATCTGAAGGCGTCGGACTCGCACATAAAGGGTTCCGTACCACCGTAGAATAAACACATCAAAAATATCAAGTTTGAGACTTGATATTTATTTTTAAATGTTATTATATTTTTAGTATTTGTTCTGCACCGGCAACAGAAATACACATTCAGTGAAAATTTCAACTCTCTACCTGTTACGGTTCGTGAGATACAGCCCGCGCTGACAGACGGACAGACAGACAGACGGACAGCGTAGGCCTAGTAATAGGGTCCCGTTAGCACCCTTTGGAACCCTAAAAAGTAGCCTATGTTCTCCGCCAAGACCCAGTCTATCTCCATACCAAAATTCATCAACATTGGTTCAGCGGTTAAGCCGTGAAAAGGTAACAGACAGAGTTACTTTCGTTTATAATATAATAGATTGAATAGGACGGACAAACATTTTCCTATCCATATCTGTAATGTTATTTTTTACGATAATTTATTGATGTATGATATATTTATTACTTGCCCATCCATACCTACAACAAACGCAATAAAGCGACTCCATTGTTTTGACAAGCAATGTATTCCCACTGTCGGCCCAAGACCATGCTGCAAGTATATAACAGTAAGCGAAATAGGGAGTTTTTACAGAAATGACACGAATAACTATGAAATGACAAGAGATGACACAAAATGACAAGAGATGACACAAAATGACAAGAGATGAAAAGAAATTACACAAGACAAGGAAAAGCAAACGAAAATCACGCTGCAGTGCAGGTCATAGGTTCGATTCCTGCCCAGGACATGCAGTTGTGTGCATGAACATGTCCGCATGTCCCGAGTCTAGGTGTAATTAAGTGTATATTTCGTTTGTATTTACAAACAAAAAGTAGTATATGTAGTAATATCAGTTATCTGGTTTCCATAGTACAAGCTCTGCTTAGTTTGGGATCAGGTAGTCATGTGTAAAAGAATTTCCAAGGATATTTATTTATTTATCATAGGCGTCGGCGGACTGTAAATACTGTACTGTACCTGTAATGTGGCACGACCGTAATATTTTTTCGTAATATTTTTTAAAAAATCCTTCACAGATCCGACGTCGAACAAGTCCGAGCGGACACTGACAATACAAAGTTAGAGAGAGACATGGTTAGTTCAAGTACTTAAAATGTGAGATGGCGATATTGTGCGCGCGCTCGGAAATAAACAACGTAAGCGCCAAACCACATTTTCTTGAATTAAAAAAAAACTACTTCATGAATTAAAATATGGTTGAAGGGTAGTTTAGATATCATTATTTGCTATGTTTTAGAAATAATTTCGTGATTTAAATCGTAAAAACATCGTGGTAGCAAGGAAAATTGTAAATAATTAGAGCTCATTTCATAATTTTTTTTTATCGAGAAAATTTCGTCAAATCGTGATTTGGATTTAAAGATACTCAAGATAATATAGTCAAAAATCATACATCTAAATATAAGATTCCTAGTCCACATACTTACTTAAAGAAAAAGTAGAATAGAAAATCAACCAAATTTCGAACCCTCATCTTAAGTGGGCTGACTAACAGGTACACTTCAATATTCATAAAGGCTTGAGCACACGATGCGATTATTCCGATTATCGTATCCATACCGTATCGTTAGGGGTGGCGCATGATAAGATACGTGTTCTCGATACGTACATTTGACTAAACTGATTGTGTGCTAAACGATACTTGGTGTTATTATAAAAAAGTTAAACTCATTTTAACGCGTGTCTATACTCAAATTTTCCATGTAGGTAGGTATATTTTTTGACATAAATCGTATTCGTCCCGTGTTTAAAATTTGTAATAACACGGTAAGCGTTTAAACCTGACACTTTAAAACAAAGATATTAATCCTTACCGCACTTATATTAGAAACATTAATGCAAGATAACTGACTGACATCCAATTCCTCACGCAACACCCAACGTCTATCTTCAAAGAACAAAAACGAATGGCATCCACAACATGATACGAGGAACGATACGACTAGTCGATACGATACGTTGATACAATACTGCAATGTTACGTAAATAATGTGGACAGTTCTTTAAATCAGTTTATTGACACCGCTACATGTCAATATAAAGACACGACGGAAATTAATGATCGCAAAGATCTCGCTTCTATTCTTTCCATTCAAATTGATTGTGTGTGTATTTAAGACGCTGTTATGCTTTCTAACATGACGTATGCAAAGTTCTAAATGTTATTAGGACAGTTAAAAACCATTTACATTTGGACTATAACAATACTTATAAAACAACAGTTGACATAGTGCTTAGTACTATTGGAACGTTGGAAAATACGGAAAATCCATTCTCTTACCTAATCTAACTTTATTCTGACGTCACCAACGTCACTTTTGAAGCTGTAGGTATTCTATTCCAAATTCAAACTTAAATTCATAAAAACTGTCATTGATTTTATCATTTTATTTTTAAAATAAATTGTCTACTTTTGTTTACGACCTTTTCTTATTTGGTTTAAAAAATAAATCGTTAAAAAACTTCGAAAATAAATAGGTAAACCTATAGAACATAATGGCAGGTCATTTAAACGATATTTAACTTACTTGGAACAAAAAATCCAATATCGCAAGTGAAACTAAGAACAACTCTTATAGAAAATAAGTTCCGTATAAATAAACTACAAGACTATTGGCAAACATGAGTTTGACAATGATCGCTCGATCACTTTCACATTTGCATTGTGATGGAACACGACCTTTTTGTTCTTAATGCTTTATTTATTATATTAGATATTTTGTATGATGTTACTGGCATTTGAGAAATTCGGTATTTCATGGAATATCTACATAGAATTTTATAGAATAGGTAGGTACTATTGTAAAAAAATATATTGATGGATAGTAGGTACCTGGCAAACGAAAGGTTGGAAGGTGGTTCGAAGGTGGAAATAGTGGACAGGCATCTACATAATATTATGGTTACCTATCTAAGATGACCAAGAAGAAGTATGACCAAGATTTTTCATAATATAGGACATTCCTATACTGAATAACGACGGTGCTATGGTATTTCTGGGCAAGTGCGTCTCTTTCACTACCTCTACATCCCACCAACACAGCCACAAACATTTTTTTTTATTATAAATAATGTGCCTCAGCCTTGTTAATAAACAAATCGTCTAGAAATTCTAAAGAGTACCAGAATTAATGTCCTACATGCAACATACTTTCAACGAGTGAAATGCCTTCTCGGCAGTTCTCAGCAAGTGGATACAATTGCCGTTGTGTGCTCTCGGTACGTACGGCGTAATGGGCTGCGTCCGCGCACCTATCACTCATACGTGACGACGCTCTCAATGACCTGCGCTCCACATCATTACAGCGCAAATGGAGACAAACTCCGTTTAAGCGCAGGAAGAGGTGCGTTCCGTTTTTGCTCTCATTTATAGACATTACTTTTTAAATTACTTTTCTGTTAAGCGATGTATAGTGAATTTTATTTCACAGGCGCTTTTTATATATTAATATACCATTGATGGCAAGCTTGTCATCAATACGACTACCTAAACTAAATATGTCAAATCTAAGTATTTCTGTCTTGCTCACTCGTTAGACCATAAGCAGGATAGCAACACACTTGTTTAATTTGTGTACCAACAGAATTTACACCATTCTAGGCATAGATTGCCTATTTGCCACAACAAAATAGGTAGGTAAGTAATCATTTTGTTTTTAAAGGTACCTTAAAATTATACAAGATATAAAGTGTGACCAATCATTTGACAGTCATCTTTATCTGCTCTGTTATTTATTAGGTCTATGGTAAGCCTACGTTGGTAGCTACAGAAGTAGAAACTTTGTGGATACTTACATAACAAATAAGGTCATCTGGCGCTATAGTGTGTAAAAATCTCTACACACGCCAATCAATTTGCTGACCACTACAAAATTAGTAAGTCCACAAAAACCACCTGTCCATCAACGCTCAAATGATGCCGTTCACACGACGATCAAAAAAAGCCAAAACCGGTCAGCATTTGCCAATGAATGGGCTTCCCGGGCCGCGTATAAGCAAACTCCACCACCAGATTTTGTATTGCGGCCTTTATTGGTCGACTCTCATAGGAGAGTATGTCTGCAAAATCGACCAATTGAGTTTGAGGTATTTCTGCCTGGAGAGGATTTCTGGGTGGTCATAAAAAATAGCCTTAAGCTAAACTAGGGGTTGGTCTAACCAGGTAGAAAAACTCAGTAAGGCCTGGGTAAGATTGATTCAGTGTACTCACAGGTCTTCTCACAAAGAGTGTAAACGTTTGATGCACTCACATTGCAACCTCAGTTTCTTGTTGGCTCTTCTCAGTAGAAACAACATTCCAATCCGGTGGTAGATTTTGACTATTCGTACGTGATTGTTGGCCTACATGAATAAAGGATACTTTTTTTATTCTTAGCCTGCAGCCACTCAGCGTGCAGCGTGCACTCAGCGTGCGTGCGTGCGTGCGTGCGTCTTTCACAAAAACTTCATCGACCAATCAGAGGCCGCATTCAAAACTCAGTTAGTGTAGTTTGCTTATATGCTCCCAGCCGGCTATCTGGAGCCGCTAAGTGACCGGCCGCTAGCGGAACGCAGCGCAATATTGACGCATTCCACCGGGACGAGTCTCCTTGTAAGGCGCGACGTGGTCGCACTAACTGTACTCCGCTCCCGCAAAAAGATACCTCTAATTGCGGATAACTTTGAAACGAGGATGAGAGACCTCGATAATATGATTGAGGCATTTGTTTTAAAAACAGTGAAAGCCAAGCTGAAGGTGCGCTTTACAAAAATACAAGGTGTGCAAGGGGCCATTTAGATCCCGCACTGTTTCATTCGTGATTTTGACACTAATTTACTAGGTATCATGGTACCTACAGAAATGTGACAAAATTCAAAATTCGAAGCTCAAATGAAACGGATTTTTGGTTTCGTACCGGGTTAATAATTAGAGCCCCTAATTCAAATGGGTGACCATTTAGTGGCATTTCCAACTCCGTGCTACGGAGGGCACTAAAAAGTCGGTCTTGATTGTCATCTAGACAGCAGCAGCAGAGGCCTTCGAGCACCTCAAATAACTCTACTATTAGGTTGGTAACTATACGATATGAAGAAGTGTGGGTGCAATGTCATACACCTGCCTCCCCTTGATGGAATACAAGCGTAATGGTGTTCACTAGAAAGTGACCTCATATTCCAAGGAATAGGATCTCCAAAAGTTAATTAACAATATATTCACATAACAAACGACTTGTTACATTAAATACATTCCGATGTTTATCTATGCATCCAGGTTAATGAAAGCGTTCATATTTAATTTCCTTTTATAACACAGGAAATTGTATATCAAAGTTTAATCAGCCGAGACAGCGCTCCGAATGTTGCAAATTAAACGCTTCAATGCGAAGAGGATGTTGTATACATTTTAATTTGGAGACAAACTTGCTGTGACAATGTTCCCACGACTTGGTTATGGCAGATCACACTATTTAAAACTGATTTAAATTAAATATACGCGATTGCGATTATTGCGACATGCAATGATCCTTGCGAATAATCAATGTAAGTTTGAGTAAGCATCCCGAAAAACCACTAAAGGTTTTTTTTAATCTGTTAGGCTCTAAGAAAATATCATCGACGTAATACCATTGAACATGACTGTGGACTACAAACTTTATTTTCCATTCATTTAATCAAGAATAATCCTTATGTGACGGACTTAACGCCCACGATGCACGCATTATAAAAACCGGTCCGAGCCAGATACCTATAACTGCGCCTTCTTTCCCTTTCTAACAGTACAACCTTTCATCCCTTGTGTTGCCAGTTAATATTTATTCGATCACCTTAAACGGTACATTTTCATGTTAAGAATAATAAACAATAAAGTCGATTAATGAAATACCTATGGTAAAGTATAAGAATATCCTAAGATTAAATTTCAAATATAAATAAATATCTGGAAATAAGTACTTACCTTCTTTAATAATTCGCTTGTAATTGTCAGTTCCGCATGGTTCCGTGATGTCTATAGGAATCGTAGCAGAAATAAAATTAAAAACTTGAAACACAGAACGTCAATTTGCGTGACACACGACATTTTCAGCTAATTTTAAATCTAGAGGATTGTGCTGAATTTTCTCATAAAAATGGGTAGAATATGCGTAATGGAAGGGTGTAAAAGCGAATATTATCCGAATTAAGGATTATCTTAACATAGGTAAGTGGGTAACTATGTTTTCCACGTTAAGTACATTTTAGATGTTCGGGTGACATAAATTTCGCTAGTAAAAAGGACTATAATATAAATCTTATTATGTGTCTGTGTTAACTGAGGAATATCGTCCACGGGAACTGTTTGCAGCGATAAAGTCGCGCTTTTCGTTGCCGCACGACTACATCGCTACTTTTTGAAGTCGGTCGCATTTGCAACGCGCGACAGACCACACGCTGGTAAAACGCGACGCTCACGCCGCGTTGTCACGGCTCGCCGGGCTCGCACACGGCGTTCGCGTCGTTCACACGCTCGAGGAACGCGCACGTCTAGGGCCAGATTAACCCTTTCAGGCAATGTAATTCTCGGGGCCCCTTTTCTTTACCCTTTTGTTACTTTTTAATAGTACATTACTGCCACGGTCTGTAATGAGTGTGTTGCTGGGCGCGTTGTTGATGGCCGAAAGCGCGGCGCAGCGCAGCTCCAGGGCTCCACAGCGCGGTCAGCATTGCAACCCTTGATGGACAATATAAAATAAAGGCCGAGACCGATGGTTTGTCGATTGAAATTGTTTGAAATCTGGACGACTTTTGACTTTACACTTCCCGATTACTCCTAAGCAATAAAAAACAAAAAAACAATTTTGTCTTTTACAGATCCCAGGCGTGTAAATTGGTTACAACAAATACCTATTGGCTACAGAAAAATTACCCAAAATTCCGTCATATGCAGCAAGCATTTTAAGCCGACAGATTATGTCCCTAATTTAACACAAGGAGTTTTAAAAGAAAATGCCCTGCCCTCACTGTTCCTTTTCGTTAGCACAAAGGACAATGGGCAAAAATGGTCCAAATGTCCAACACTTCCGAGACCTACGTCACTCGATAGACCACTACATACTGAGTAACTTTTGCAAAGGCAGTTCAACAAAATAGGTTGTCAGTAAAAAATGAGTAGTTTAAAAGAATATTTTTATTTTTTTATTTCACACTTAGTGTTATGTCTTATACATTTTTTTCGAAAGGCAACAATATAAATACACTTTCTAACATTAAATAAAAATAAAAAAAGCTGTCAGAAAGCAAAAAATGCCGTGAAACATATTTTATTATTATTATTGTTACCTGATGATAAGTGAAAAAGTAAGGTAACGCATAGAAGGTACTTGCTTATTTATTTTATAGAAGCGCAACATCAGAAAATACGTAAGAATGCTGCTGTTGTTGTTGTTGTTCACTTTTCATCAGGTAACAAAAATAATAATAAAATATTTTTCACGGCATTTTTTGCTTTCTGACAGCTTATTTTATTTTTATTTAATGTTAGTAAGAGTATTTGTGTTGTTGCCTTTCGAAAAAAATGTATAAACATAATACTAAGGGTGAAATAAAAAAAAATAGTTTTTTAAACTACCCATATTTTTTTTACTGACAGCTTATTTTGTTGATCTGTCTTTGTAAAAGTTACTCAGTATTTAGTGGTCTATCGAGTTACGTCAGTGGTGTATATTTGGACCAAGTCCCATACAATTTTGCCCATTGTCCTTTAATTTTGTCTTATGGTCTAATTAGTTGGATATTCTTAGGGTACCGTACCTAATAAGGAAAAAAAACTAAACCCTAATATGATCACTTTGTTGTCCGTCTATCTGTCTCTATGTCCGTCTGTCACAACTTGCACAGCCCAAATCACACATAACATGTTAACAGTAGTAGGTACCTTTTATAGCATAGAAAAAGAGTAAGTATAGGAAACATAAGTATAGGAAAAACCATAGATATGGAGAGCCTAGACAACGTCCAAGCGTGTGAAGTGTCATGTTACTTTATATTACAAAGTGGCAAAATCTACGATCTTAAATACTATTTTGTAACTTCATTTAGGTTGCCAAGATACAGACAGGCACTCGTGTGGTTGGCCACCGCAGACTAATTTATTGTACCTACTCATGTTCTTAAGAAAATAAACATCCCTTTCCTTATTTTATTATTTTCCTATCATAACAATCTCGGAACAAAAGCACGTTTTCACCAGATGTCCATGGGGACGTTCTCAAAATTTCAAAATATTATGGTCACTCTTGTTGGCAAAGGAAACAACGTTCAGTATGGTATCTCGCTGTCGGCTTCACTTTTGCTGCCAAGTCCGCATTCCAGGTGTTAAAGACTTAAAACTTCCTTGGAAAATATAGCCCACTCTTTAAATTTCTAAAGTTTGGCAAGATCGTAGCTGTGGCCGTAGGCTATCTATCAAAAGCAAAAAAGAGAGTTCGAACTCGCTAAGGTACAATTTTGAATTCGAATAGCAATGTGTTGCAAGTTTTTTTTTTATACTTAAACGTCATCCTAACTTTCTTATTTTGAAATAAGTCGTCAATAGTCGTGTCTGACATTAATTACCTCTTACATGCCTCTTGCCTCTTAATTATTTCCGTAATGTTTTAAAGCACGTAAGCTATTGAAATTCACTCCGATCTCCGCTCATTACATTACTGATGAATGCATCAGCCGCAATTTGTGCTGCAAGTACGTAGATCCACTCGCAATAATGCGGTCTGAGCTGGCTGGATGCGAATGCCGGCGTGGTTATGCAACAGTTTTTCGCTAATAAAACTGGATTTTGCGGAGTCGGACGTGATAGGCACACCAATGCTTAGACGAGACGACTGACTTCTTAATGACTCGCTCGACTAATGAGCCATTGACGAGATTCAATTTCTTTTTCTCTTTTTAAACAGGCTGAAAAGTGCTTTGTCTTTTATAAATTCGTACTTTTTACATAGTTAAATCCTTTGAATTACTTATACGATTCATCAAACTTTTTTCAAGATTGCCACTGCCTAAATTCACGGTGATAGATTTGATTCAAATTAGGTAGGTACAAGCAAAGTTGCTCGGCACTTGCTTCAGGCTCATGACTTTTAACTCTAGTAAAGTATCGTACGGCTGTTGCAAAATCAGAACTTAACTAAATTTGGCACCTCTAAAAGTATTTATGCTTTCTCATACTTTAGATTAGTTTAGTTTAGCGTGTATGCCAACAGAGTCAGTACCATGCAAAACAACACTTACTACTGTTTATTTTCCTAAATTGCTTCTGTCGTAAAAACTCCACAGATAAGAGTAATCCCTCAAAATATGCGGATATCTTTAAAGACGCTCTCTGAGCAATTATTTTTAATTGCTTCCAACATTAAAGACACCGATCCGATCTATCTGCAGCATCAATCGTGTCAGTCAGTCAGTCAGTCAGTCCGTCAAACCGAGAAGGGTCTACCGTTCGAACGGCCCTAGTTGACCTTGTCTGGCCCGTCAAAGATAATAAGCGGTTCCGTGTCGAAAATCTTGTTACAAATCATTTCCCTAGTTTTCTTCAAAACGGGCGAAAGTGGGACATTGTCGGCGCATTGTGGTTCCGTCTTTGTCACTCGGCATGGAAGTGAGGGAGAGAAAATTCCTCGTTAGGATCGACCCAAGATATGGTACTAAGGCTCTGTATTGGTTGACTGGTGGAGACAAGGTAGCAGTGGGTACACTAACAACTTGACTACTGCATTATTTGATTTTTAGAAAAGAAAAAGAGAACTTAGGTACATAATAAAACATTCTGTATGTAGTTTGGGACCATAGAGTTGGTGTGTTCGTCCGACGATATTTATTTATTTTAAAATCTCGACTTTAGAAATCTTGTCATTAGATGTGTCCATATGGCGCTCATGCCTCACCCGAGCACTCATATTATGACATTACGTCTATGCGTTCCGACGTCAAAAGTGAGCGCTCGCGCGAGGCATGCGCCTGATGAAGACGCCACCAATAGACGTGTCTACAACATACACATGCCGCGCGAGGCTGCTCACCCACATGCCTCGCGAAGCACGACGTTTGCCTCATTCGCATGCCGCGCGAGGCAAATGGCGAGGCAACTGACACTCTAGACAGAGAAAGGTATAGCCGAGCAATCAGTTTGACACGTTTGACATCGTTCTGTCTGATGACTATGCCAAACTAGGCGAGGCAAATGGCAGCGCTCAGGTGAGTCAGGACGCGCATTTGCTTCGCGCGAGGCAAGTCAAACTTCGTGAGGCAATTTGCCTCGCGCGGCATGTGACACATCTGGACGTAGCTAAGGAACATATTTTTTACAGTCTCAGCCTCTCGATCCCCAAACACGTTTCCCCGCGGATTACTGAGAAGACGATAAGTGATAATTACGGTCCCGGTAACGAGACTAATGACAAGGCAAACCGTGTTTTTGTGAGAGACGCACACCACACGGCCACTTAACACTCCTAGGCTACTTACATTTAAATTATTTGGTGTCTGCTAACTAGCTATCTTTAAATATAAAATAATGAGGTACAGATCATAATCAGCTGAAAGATATTTAAACTTCTGAGTTTTAGATATGTGGCAAAACAGGGTTAAAATATGATAAGGTAGGTTTACCTGTGCATTGCCTGTATTATTTTCTTCATTTCGTAGTCATAAAGGTTGAAAATGTAATTAACTCAGCTCACAAAACTCTAAACTCTAAATTATTCATGTATTTAACTCAAATACCTACAGAGAAGTTGCGTTATTTGATAACTAAACCAGTGAAGGGATCGCGTAGGCAGTGGTTTCCATTACCGCGCTCGAGACAGCGAGCGATGCCAACGATACCACACGGGACTTGATTCATTCATCAATTGTACTCAAACGGTTCGGTAATATCAGTTATATTATGGGTCACTGGTTTACAAAGGTTCCTCTACTAACTTTAACAATAGATCATTTGTTGCAATGTCCTAAATAAGTACTTAAATCGTGCGTTTACCTATAGTCCTCTAAAAAGTGGTTCTTTTATATATGTTCTCCATCTATTCCATGTCGGCGAAGTGTGATGCATTTGATATTACAAGCATCTATAGGCTACGGTAACTGCTTCAGGCGGGTACGCTTGTTTGACACCTTACCTTTGTGACAAAAAAACCCAAGTATTTGTACCTAGGTTTCTAAGTGTGCTGCTAATCGAGGATTACTCTAAGGATAAGACCGCCGAACATTATTTGCTAGAAAATTAGTTTTTAAATCTTCAAACCATCATGTTTTGTTAACAGCAAGCAGGTAAACTTCGCCTGGATATTGCGCTTCATAGCTAACAAGACAATTTACATAGGTGCCTAACTAAATAACTGTCTAGACATGATTGTTTAATAGATTACGCAAATAAATTAATTCTGCATAACAGCTTTTTATGACGGCCATAGGACGCACTAGCTGTAATCTCTTGAAACATACGACGAAGAAAATTAAACATTTTTACCAACGCGTGGCGCAGTGGTTCGAGCGTAGGCCGCAAGGCTAACTGCATCTAGTGGTTGCGGGTTCGATTCCCGCTAGGGGCAAATTTCGGAAACGGCCTTTTCGTAATTTGCCCTGGTGTGCTCTCACATTATTTTATTTATTAAGGTACTAGTTATTACTAGTTTCCAATTCATTTAGAAAAAATACAACAACACGTTGTTAAAAAAATAAATATAAAAATATAACGTCACGACTTGTATCCCCACTCGGGGGTAGTCAGAGGCTTGAGTGGCCATTCACCACCACATTGTGGAGGTATTAAGCCAACTCAAAGCCCACGTTTCACCAGATAGTCAGAACCCAACGTGACAGGTGGTGAACCTTGTCGCCGTGTATACAGGAACTGACTATTACCTAATCCCGGGGGATAGGTAGGTTTCCTCACGATGTTTTCCCTCGCCGTAAGCGAACTGTAAATTATGCACATTGATGAAAATTCATCCATTGGTGCATGCCCCACCGGGGATCGAACCTGGGACCTTCTGATTGGTAGCCCAACGTGTTCGCCCCTAGGCTACAGTCGCTCACACGTTGTTTGATTCGTTAAGTCAGAGTAGATACAATTTTATTGTATTCCGTTGACTAGTTGATCTAAAACAGAAAGTAAAACGGATTTATTGACTTTAGTCCTAGATATTGGCAAAGCCCACAAATACTGGACCAACAAGCAGACATCAATTATGCAACACAATGAATTACATTACTACTCCACCAAGCCAACTAGGCACTCGGGTATAAATATCAAATGATAATAAGTCAATGATTCCGCGGGCTGTCCACAACGTAGTGAGCCTGGGCCAATGCCTGGGCACTCCTGTGGCAGTAGCTCCCACTACGTGGTGGAAGGACCGCGGAATAATTGACTTATTATCATTTGATATTTATACCCGAGTGTCTAGTTGGCTTGGTATTGTAGTAAATAGGAAACAGCAAATTGCGGCCGGTGCGCCGGCGCCGGCGGTCTCGTCCTGTGCAACCCGGCGCGGCTTTTAATTGCGACCCAATATTATGCGCAGGCGTCGCCCCGGGCATTGACGTTATTTGCATATCGCTGATTAGAGATTATTGCACTTGTTTGCAACTTGTTTGTTCCGCAACTAAAGAACAATCTGTTTATAATTAACACTTTACGAATTAACATTTAGCTGATTGTCGATCGATGTTTGTAGGGACCGGTCGTTTCTGGTTTAATGCCTCATGGTTGGCATAAGGACCCCACTGAGAGAGTCCAAGCTTCGAAAGAGACCGTTGACGTGCCTCAATTTTTGTCGTAGTATTCTTTTTATTTTAGAACTGCATTAAAAAAATAAGATTCTAATCAGGTTGGAGCAGTTTTCTATGTCTTTTCTTCCTCGCACTTGACTGTCAAACTCACGTCTATTCAAATTTCGAATTGATTCGAATTTAAAATTTCTATAGCGCTAGATTGTTATCCAAGGGGATAAGTAACTTATTATTGGTCCCGAAACGGGGTTTGTCGCCCGAGCGTAGCAAGGTCGCTAATAGTTCGAGGGACTGAGTTCTATATCTAAATCTACAGTAAACAAATTAATATAGGTAAACAATTCGCGTTGCCTAAAATATTGGACCTTCAGATTTTAGTTTTTTTTTAGAAAATATAGAGTATTTTAAGAAAGCTACCTCTGCCCGCACCGCTCTGTGTCGTGGCATAGTAGCATTGGGTTGCGTGTACTTTTGTTTCCTTCGCGTACGTGCGCGCGCCGCGCGCCGCATCCGCGATCCGCTCGGCAAAAATCGCGCGCGTTGCCGCCGAGAGCGGCAGCTCGTGGCATTATTCTACATTTTAGTACATTTGTTCTTACCGCAGCGAGGTCGTGGGCGGGCCGAAGATCATAGCTGTTTGCGACATTAGGCAGGCGCATAGGTACCTAATCTACATATTTTACCATCTGCCTATTTTTAAATGTTCGTGATTAAAATAAAACAAAACAATTAGTACTTATAAGTCATGCTAACAATTACTTTTTAATCATTATGTTTATTTTTATAATAATGAAGCAACATTTCTCCAATAAAAAGTATAAATGACATTGTAACTCCAGTAGCGTATAAGAAGAATATCCCCTGTAAAGAAGGTTAATGATTAAAAAAATGTATTTATACGTATATTACTTGGTGCTGTTGATTCTTGATTTATAAATCAATACAAATTAAATATGGTTAAACTAAATGTATCCGTCTACCGTCTTTCTCATGGTAGGAACCTAATGAGTAAGCGAGCAATATTTTTTTAGTTGTATTTTTATACACCCTATCACAGAAGATCGGCGTAAAGCAGCTATTACAGGTGCGTTTCGTACGATGAGTGAGAGAGCCGGAAGCCCCACCCCCTCCCCTCCTCCCCTCCGTCCCACTCCCCGTC
Organism: Drymonia ruficornis; assembly: GCA_947859195.1. NCBI lineage: Eukaryota > Metazoa > Arthropoda > Insecta > Lepidoptera > Notodontidae > Drymonia > Drymonia ruficornis. The sequence goes on from OX401904.1 coordinate 5,936,817, forward strand.
AAGTCGACAACGTGTGAGCAATGCCTTTCGTGCAAGCATCTATAGCCTACACGGTAACTGCTTAACATCAGGCGGGCCGTACGATTGTTTGCCACTAAAGTGCTATAAAAAAATATACTTAATATACCTACTGTACTTACAATTACATTTCCTAAATTCAAGGCTTTGGTAATTCCAACGTCGTTTTTAGATCTCGATAATTTAACTGCACTCTGTATTTTGGAATCTAAATATTTTAACGCCACCTGTAAGAAATCGTAAGATAGGAAAATCTCCAAAGTGAAAACTGGAACATAATCACATACAAATCAAATTATGACAATGGAGTCGGTGTAGATGACTGTATTGTGTACAAAGAATTTTAAGTTACAATGTCACAATGTGCCGATGATTGTGTAATTACCCATCGATATTCTTTGGTATTGCCTAATAGCCATGTCAGACATGTCATATTAGAACCACGTCAGAAGCCTTCGAGCGGCTTGAAAAACTCTGACAGATTGGCCACTATGATAGCAGCAAGCTATGACGGCCGTTTTCACATGTGACGGGGGGGGGGGGGGAAATGAACCTTATTATAACGGAATAAGACTGGCCGTATATAATGTCAAAAATGAATGCGAAAATGAATCTTATTCCGTTAAAAGTAAGTTTAAAAACTAAAACCCGACTACTGAAAAATCGCGCTCTAAAAAGTATGAAACAAGAAAATATTCGCATCTAGAGGATAGCCGTGGTCCGTGTAGGTCCTTTAGGGCAAAATGGCATATGAACACGGACCACGGCTATCCTCTAGATGCGAATATTTTCTTGTTTCGTACTTTTTAGAGCGCGATTTTTCAGTAGTCGAGTTTTAGTTTTTAAACTTACTTTTTATTTAATTATTTTGGAGTTATAGGTAACAATATATATATTTTTGAAATGTGCTCATCAGCTCTTTCATTTGATACCCTACACGGTTTTATCAAAAAATGTATTTTTTTTTGTTCATGACATTATGTCCTCTAGAGGAAGCCATATGCAATTTTATGTGACGTCACATAGCCTATAACCAGCGCGCCGCTTCTAACGATACCTCATTTGTCAAAATACGACAAGTAGTTTGGAAGTTAGGTGGGAACAGATGCACATACATACATACCGGTCAAAATCATAACCCTCAGCCATAGTCGGGTAAAAACGGCTATCATAGCGTGCCGCTATTATAACCATACAATAAGAGAAAGAGTGAAATATAAACAACTTAATTCCGAAGTAGAGAGTAAGAACTATGTTACTGATAACTTCCGTTAGATAGTCTTTGCAATCCCTATTTGCAACTTTTCCGTCGAACCTGTGTCTCCCAAGCCAGGAGCAGTCCAGACTGGTGGAGTCGGCCGACTAGCTCGCTGTATTTCTGCGTGTAAGGAGAACTCTTCCGCATCATCGATACGACGTGGCTGTAGTAAAAGTCCTCCAACATAAGCGTCATATTTAACACTGCTTCCCTCGTTATGTACTCTCCTATGGCGTATGTTCCTGAAGATGTATGCTCAGTTATTAGACTGCTTTTCACAATACTACATTGTTTTTACTTAGCCATTCAAATCACCTCCTTGTAGTTTCTCAATACTTTAAGCCAAACTTCGTGTAAAACTTTTCGCCTTTAATTCGTCAATTGAATAAATCCTAAATTGGCTCACGAGTTGTTTATCCGACGGCTGAAATAATATTAAAATAGGTTTTAAATGTAAGCGTGCAAATGTTTCAGATCACTGGTGAAAAAAATAAAATATTTTGCCTATTCACTGGTGAATAGGCAACTAATAACATTAGGGGGTGTAAACATGTATACATATTGAGATGTAGCTACGACTCCCCTAAACATCCATGCACATCTATCAACATCGAATCCAAATACCTACCATTTAATTAGTAATTTAGATAGCAAATGAAACAGGTGGCCATATCCGTGCAGGCAATAAACCGGTCAACAACCAGTCTATCCAAATAACAAGCACCGAGGCACGATAATTCAATCTATTATTATCATACCCTGGCAACGAGGAATATTTGCGAATAGTGTTCCCAAACATCCTAGCTTTTGTCGGAACGTCCCGATTTAAAAAAAGGAATAGATCATCCTATGCGTTTTTTCATGTCTGAGAAATGTTTGTATGCTTCGTTTGCAATAACGAAACTTAACATTAAAACATGTCGATTTCGGAACTCGCTTCATATATTGCGTCTTTGCAAAAGCAATTAACGCATTTTTGACCATCTTAAACTACCGCTTTGTCTAGCCAGTGTATGGCCTTTTATAGATTTCTTAGTTGAGCACTCCTGTGTCCTAGATAACAAACATAAACGGTGTTATATTCTCGCCTAAAAGTTATTAGTTATTATAACGCGCGTCTAGTGGAATTTACCTTGAAAAATTGGACTAGACAAGAGTTTAAAACGAGTTAAACGTGTTTGTAATTATACGAATTGCAGACAAACACATTCTACCCAAACACCTAGTTGGCTTGGTGGAGTAGTATTGCCATCAGAAAACACCGGCGTAATATATCCGGATTTTTATTATGAAACACCTGGTGATACTAATTATCATACGCCTTAGGTGCGTTAGCCTAAACAATTGGGCACAGGAATGCTGGGTAATGCCAGTTTCGTCACGAAGGCTGTCGCGCCTTTATACAATGGATTGCACTGCCTGGATGCCAAGCATTTTATCATCACCCACGACAAGGAAATGCGTATAATATAATTATAAATAGACGCTTATTGTTGTTGTAAACATTCGTACAATGCTTTTTTTACTGTACGACCCGCCTTATGTTAAATAGTTACCGTAGGCTATAGATGCTTGCAATACTAATGGCATCGCTCGCACGTTGCCGACCTGAAGAGAAGTGGGAATGAAGAAGGGGGGAGATGTCGGGCTTTCGGCTCTCTCAGTCATCTTACGAACCGCAGCTTTCTGAATAGAGTTTAGGCCAAGACGGCAAACAAGCACTATCGAATGAAATCGTAAGGCGTTTCACACACATTATGAAGACGATTGTTTTCGGATGCCGAATACGGCCGTTATCTATCTAAAATATATAGAAAAACGTTGTCGTCTTCATAGATCATAATTGTAGAGTTAAAATATTAATACAAACTTTAGATAAAAGTAGCAGCTACTAGGTAAACATGAATCACGGTATGTTAAAAGGCTATTCGATTGGCGCCTACAATAAAAATTAACTTCACATTCAATTTTACGCCTTCGTGTGGAAGCGCTAAAAAGGTTAATTATGTTTCAATCGAATGTCAGACCTTACACTTGCGCGGGCGCAAACCTACGTACTTATTCATTTTCAAAAATAGAACACATAGTTTATATAAAATAAAAAACTCATCTGCAAGTTGCTTTATTTAGGATTCCGTACCTCAAAAAGAAAAAAACTGAACCCTTATAAGATCACTCTTGTTTGGCAGCAGGCCATACCCACCAATAATTTAAGCACAGTTAACAAAACCAAAGTTGTCAAGTTGTACCAAGTGTTTCGTTAACTAGCGTGGGTGACAATCAACAACAAAACATCGATTAGCACACGTGTGTACAGCGTGTATGAATTTTAACTACCGATTTTACATAATGCTCAATTAACAATTCCGTTCAGTCAGTTCGCAGAAGTGATTTAAAGCTTTGATTACGTGGCCGTACAATGGCTTTGTCACGATTCTTTAATTAGTTTAAGAAGTCTCGTTTAATGAAAAAATAATACACTTATGTATAAAATGATATGTCTGTATTTTACTATGGCTACTATACTATGTACTGGGAGCGATGCCAGTGACACCCACACTTGAGTAAATTACGAAAAGTCCGTTCCCAAAACTTGCCTCTGACGGGAATCGAACCCGCAACCACCCGGTGCAATGAACTGGGTGGCCTACACTGAAAGCAAAGCGCCAAGCGGTCATATTATTTTGGCCACAATGTGTTGGTACCACAGAGTAAAGATTAAAGAAAGAGGTGCCCTTATTAGATATTTGTATGAAACAAAACGTGGTCATTGTTTTTCGTTTTCATTATACTATTTACCGGTAAATAGTTGAACTACTCGCTTCGTTTTATGTCGATGTTAGTACTAGGCCGACCACTCGGCCGACTTGCTTAGGGCCAGTCCCCTTAGTAACTGGTCCATGGTTGGTACCAAGAAACACAACACACAAAGGCTATTTGAAACTATACGCTGTCTTTTATAGAAACTTTTTAATACAAAAAAGTCCAATGCATATTTGTAGGTGGTTGCTTATAAGGTTTGAGATCAAGATTGTACTAAAATAGCTTCACATTGTTCTCAGTTCTTAACAGCTTTCTCGATCTTGACTAGAAATCAGGCGACAAATATTACATACTATCAAAAAAGAGAAAATAATTTGTGTTCATGCACTCCTTGCCAAAATGCAGTCCCAGTTTGCAGTTAGAGATTTAGAAAGTTAGCCTTTTTATTTGGCGTTTACTTAGCGAAATAGGCAAATTGACAAAAACACTTAAAAAGGCTAGGCTTTACTTACTTTTCAACAGCTTATAGTAATGTTTAATTTAATCTTTAACTAGTATTAAATAGGGATAATAATATAAATAAATAATTACGACATACTCTATTTATATATATATAACGTCACGACTTTTATCCCCATTCGGGGGTAGTCAGAGGCTTGAGTGGCCATACACCACCACATTGGAGTGGACATACTCTATTTATTTGAACAAATACCCTAAATTCCAGTCACAGCGCACTACTTTTAAAATCACACAGATAATAAAACGAATGTGTGTATTTAGATATATTTGACCAATTCGCTTAACCACTAATATCTGAATACTGTATTGGATGGCCTAAAATAAAACAAAATGGCGCAAACCTTGAAAAAATTATCACACATTTTTAGTTTTTTATACATAACTATAAAACATTGCTACTAACGTTTCCTTGATTAGACATAATATTTATAATATAGTAACACTATAATTCCATAGATCTTTTTAGTCCCCCGGATTTAGGGAGTGGCCTCCCACTGCGATTTGAGGCTACCACACGTGTATTTTAATAGAGTCCACTTACTGTGATTAAAGTATAAAAAACTTGAAATAATATAACAAATATTTGGTAATATTAGATAAGGAATATAATCACGCGTCCCAGTACCATAGTGACTCCGATACCCTCTGTCCCACCCTGACCATGAAACCGTTAGCTCTACTGAACACACTGCTCGCTGTAAGTTTTTTTTTCTTTTGCTGTTTTCTTCATTCCATTATTCATCAAATGAGGTTGTAAGTGGAGTAACCTCTTCAACACACATCCCTATCAGATAAGCATGTTATTATAGCTCAGTCTCATCTAGGTCCTTAACTCTAGTATGGGTATTCGAATCATTAAATTACTTCCTCCAACGCTTCGAAAGAGGCCGGTCCTGAAAAACTGCTACGCTTACTGGTTGGGTCCCAGGATACATATCTCTCCTTAGTACAATCTGTAATCAGTTCAATAGGGTAGTACTGGAAGCCAGTCCATACCTGAGAAATGTCCAGGGGCATGGGAGGTCCAGTTTAGGACCATGGACTGGCTCTTATAGGAAGGCTCATCTTTCATATTAGCATTCGTTTCAGTTCTTCGGTGGAGTTGCGGTGGCGGTCGCCATGCACCTCTACCGCGACCCCCCTGACTACATTTTGGTCGCTTTCTCAAGAGATTACTCCATAACATACATCTCGGTGTTAGTGGGCGGCGTCCTCATGCTGCTGCTGGGCGGCCTCGGCTGCTGCGCCGCCCTCGAGCCTCACCTCAAGAGGAGACGCGTCATGCTGATCCACGTGAGTACCTTTTCATATTGACTTTACAACCTCTAACATGAAAATAGCATAGCCTGAGGCTGATGCATGATATATCGTTGGAATTACGTACTATTGGCATAAAAGATAAGTCTGGGTTTCAAAACTTTCAACAGTCTTTTGTATTGGCCGTATGCAAGCTGGGCCCCATGTCTGCTCATTTTTAATCATTGAAAAGCCACCAGAGAGAGCACTGCTAACAGGGCCAGCAAATACCGATCGTCCAGAATTTTTATAGCTAATATTAGAGACTAGTGGTTTTACAGCTCGTTCAAAAGTATCAACCGTCCATCTCCATATACATTATACTGTTGTCTGTCGGCAGTATATGGTTGTGATGTCGCTGCTGGTCGCCGGCGAGATCATCCTGGGTGGCTGCCTGGTTGTGCGCGCGCATTGGGCGCTTCACCAACCGCCAGCAGAGCCCGTCGACTCCAACCTTAAAAAACTCCTTGAGGTAATTTCTGAATGAAGGCATAACAATTTGCTAACCACGTCTCTTGATTCCACTGGGGTGACGTCATCTGTCACATCACTCCTGTGTGACACATCATAGTGTCACAACTTCACAACAAATACAAATTATCGCGACACACGCAGGTACAATCCCTCACATATGTAGAGTCGTTTCAGTCAAAAAATGCACGACCCTCCACTAAACGTGATTATTTAAATATGTGAAAATAAATATTTATTGCAACGCTTTACGAATAAGAAATGGGTTAAAAATAGTCCTACCTAGTGTACCTATAAAGTTATATTCTCACAAGCAGCATCCGGACAGCACGCTGGCTGCAAGCAGTGTGCACAGTCGGTTAGCCACCGGTCATTTTTCCGTATATGTAAAACCCCTGTCGTGCTGCATAAAGGTGCGGGAACGTTTCAGAACATTTTTACCTACTGGCTTATAAAACCAAACTCTTTCTACAGGAGGTGAGCTTCGCAAGGGTGGAATGGGTGGTGGTAGCGTGGCTGATCCCCCTGTTCCTCCTGCAAGTCGTCGCTAACGGAGTGGCAGGCGACGTAGCGCGCCGCGCGACAAACGAACTGCGCCTGCGACGCCGTCTCGCAATAGAACGGGAATTGACATTTTTGTAGCACAATATTGTATTTTCGTTTGAGTAATTTATTTACCAACTATTCCCGACATGCCAACCCGTCCGCATTAACGAAATATCTACATGTACTGATCTACTTCTTCTTATCGTATAGTAGTGGGCAACCTGGTGTCAGAGTTGTTGAAGCCGCCCGAAAGCCTCTGACAAGGCTTAACGACTGCTGCCTAGTTGATAACAACCGGGACCGAGTTTTTACATGCTCTCCGAAGCACAGAGACGCTCAGTTCAATTGCCACTAAATGGCTCATTCTCATCATCATCATCTCTGACCTAGCGATATTGCTTAACCTCCGTTCGTTTACCGAGGTCAAGGTACAGAGTACCTACTTACGTAGGTATTTTACAACATTCCTTAACGTAATTTCAGATTCAACAAGAAGGACTTCTTTACACTGTGTATTTATTACTTGTACGCTATGTGTTGAGGAATATTCGACCTTACAGGGGTCCCAAATTCAAATTCGTAACTTATGTAATGGTCTGTAGGTAGTTAAGTTTCTCAATGTTTGTGCGTAGTGTGCGTAGGGTGCGTGACAATGAACTGTCGACCTTATTGTGTGATAAACACACTAAAAGTTCCATCATTAACTGTGATATTCTGTATGACACTTTGATAGCACTAAGGATCACAATATAGAAATAGGATAGTAGGGGGGGATAGTAGGGGGCCTCATGGATATCTTGGGCACAAGGTTCCGATGGTCCGGATAGGCTGTAACTTATATTATTCGTTATTCGTATAATTAGAACGAACTATGTTATTTATCTTACTTATAAATGAAATAATAAAGAGTTTACCATTTGTAAAGAAATTCATGTTTTATTTCTCTTACTCCACTTCTTAATCTTTTTCATCACTTCTTACCAAAGTTTGATGTACTACAGCGCGGATAAGGAACATTTTATTAATAAATTGCCAGGGAAGCTAATAGTCCACCAAGATGGCCTACTGTGGTTAGACAGAGTTCACACGTCATGAACCATGCAGATTTTCTCACGATACTTTCCTACTTACCCACCTGAAACCTGAAACCCCAGGATAAAATACCCGAGGTTTCCGTTCCTAGTAGTAGATAGATAGATAACTCTTTATTAATCCACCACTAGAAAACAAACATTTTATAAATTATTACAGAATTTACACAGAAAGTGGAAAATTGACAGCTTTATCACTAAAAGTGATATCTACCAGGCAACCTTAGGATGGAGAGGATCTAAAGAAAAATAATACGGGGGTGTACTTACATAAATTAACTTATAAACATATACATAGTCTATTAGGTCTGGTTGAACGACCGAGAATTTCCTGCCCAATAGAGTAAGTAGATATACAACTAGGGATTTTTTCCCAGTAGATTTACCAGTTCAAACTCCGTTTTCAAATGTAACCTTTGGAAAACTTGGCTATCATCGGTACTAAAGATAGTGAGGAATAAGGGGGACAGGAAAAAATTTAATCCGAAAATTTTAATATATTCAAAGAACCTTGAACTATCGAGCCGAATATATGCGGGTTATATCTCAGTTTTGCGTGCTATCAGCGCGCTGACATCCTGTGGATTTACACCATTATTTATCACTTGTATCCGGCCAGAAGGCCAGAATTATGCGGAGTCGAGCATCATTTACAGTGCTGGGAGAGTGCTGTATGTCAGCATGTTGCTCTTAATACTGTTACTTGTGTCTGCTGTGAACGGCGATGGAAATACTTTGGAAGGTAAGCCGCTATCTTATTTTTATAAATTAGGGTGAATTTCAGGGACCTCTTTCGTCAAAGGTCAGTTTCGTTTAAATCAACGTTTAAATGAGTTTAAGTAATGGGTTTTTTTATGAGTCCTCTCAAGCTAAGTGCTATTTATCAAAGAAACTACTCTTACTTATTTATTCTCACTGCTGGATAAAGGCCTTCCCTTTCTGTCTCCAAAGGTCTGGCCTTTTAGTGGTCACGTTTCACCCACGAGTCTTTAAATCTTTGCACCATTTTCGTCGCGGTCTGCAACGACTCTTACTTTATAATTATTGTCCATCCATATATTTGCTAAAATAATGTTATTAATGATACTGTCGACTGTTCTTTTAGCTCAGGAGCTCGACCCATTATGGGAAGACATCCTAGCGGAAGGAGGGCTTCTGCAATCGTTTGCGAAGTCAAAACGATTTATCGGAATAAACGACAACCAGGTTAGTACCAGTCCAAATTCATGTTTATCAGTGGTTTAGAATAGCATTACTTCCCCTTATTATGTGGAAATGAGAAACGTCCCTAGAATATACTGAAAAATGCAGAGTAAGTATTTTATAATCAACTAAGTAGCTATCTGTCTGATGATGGGATTCCCATACAAACTTTCACTATTAAACCCGTTTATGGGATACATTTTAAAAAAATCTGGGTAACATTTGATGTCCTACCGTGGACCTAACTTTTCTTAACTGTGCGTTGTTACCTAATTCTTCCATCGTGCAGATAGATCAGCAGGACCAACAGTGTGTCTTGCCGAACGGGAGAGCCGGCCGCTGCAGGCCGGTGCGGCAGTGCATGCGGCCAGAGTTCAAGAACAACTACCTGCGGTTCATGGAGTATGCCTGCGTATTGAAAAACTCGTGAGTATCTCATCATCCAGGCTGGTATTAAGAACCCGGACAAGTGCCAAAAGTATATTTCTTATTTGTAATCAGTAGCCTCACTACTCTACATGTTCGCTAGGGTCAGAAACATTGGGAACCTATACAAACTTTCACCGCTTATTTTATCCCCTTAAGGGTGGATTTCCCAAAATACTTCCTTAGCGGATGTCAAAATTTATTGTAACACGGACAACAAAGTGATCCTATAAGGGTTCCGTTTTCTCTTTTTGAGGTAGGTCATCTCGATACTGAACTAGAATACATATATCGCATATTATTATGCATTTGTTCCTATCTATCTGTGTTTTGATAATGGTATCTTTTCAGTGGTATTGGAGTGTGTTGTCCTGAGCAGCGAAGAATGGGTGGAGTTGAAGGCCTGGCTGGGGAACTGCCTGCCACCGCGCCGAAGGAGGAACAAAACGAGGCGGTCATGAAAGTTACTAGGGCGGAGAATAGAGGTATTCTCTCTCAATGAACTCTCTTTGCCACGGCATCTGTTCCCGTTCACTGTATGATAAGGACTATCTGGTGCAGCTAAATCTTGAGATAATAGGTATATAAAATGATAAGCCCTCGCGTTGCTTTGCGCAACCAAGAAAAAACTGAGTAAACCCTGATGGAACCACCAGCACCCAAAGAACGTAACTTCATTTTTTTACTCGTCCAAGTATTTTCGAGTGTTATCTGGAGCGATAGATGTAGCGGAAAATATCAATCAGGTCATCATCATCAGGTATGGGAGATGCCTTTGCCCAACAATGGGATAACGTAGATTTACAAATCCTCAGGTTGTGGGCTAAGCACCCGCGCTCAAAGCCGAGTGATCGGCGCCCGGCCCGCGAACCCCCGCGAGTGGCCTTGGATGGCCTCCGTCACGCCCGAGGGCGAGCTGCAGTACTGCGGAGGAGTGCTCATCACTGACCGTCACGTGCTGACCGCGGCGCATTGCACTAGGAAGTAAGTACTCTGTAAATAAGTACACTCCGTGACAGATTGGCATAGCAGGCATAGAAATGACGTCAATGACGTCATTTCGTGCGTAGCCTCTCTCTCCGTGCACCGCGGTGGGTTTCCGCCCTAACTCCCTGCTTTGTACAGATGGAAGGCAGAAGATCTCTACGTCCGGCTCGGCGAGTACGACTTGAAGCGCAGCAACGACTCCCGCACCTACAACTTCAGGGTCATCGAGATCCGTCAGCACGAGGGATACGAAGTGTCCAACTACCGGAATGATATCGCCATCCTTAAGCTGCACCGGCAGGCCGTGTTCAACACCTACGTGTGGCCCATCTGTCTGCCGCCACCGGATCTGCCGCTTACTAATCAAACTGCTATCGTTATCGGTAAGATCCTCAATAGGAGCCAAACATTTACCATAGGAGAACCGTCTCTAATATTATCTCCTTAAATTTTCGTTGTCAGCCATTTGTTAGGAATCCACTGGCCCGCAACAAGTCGACCGCCAAGAATTTACGATTTGCAATGAGGAATTCACGAAGATAATATAGAAACCAGTGGTTTATCAGCGGGAGACTATGTGGTGTCGCTGAAAAATAACCTGGGTGCTGGTCCGCTTCGGCGGCGATTGGGAACCATTGGCACCCTTGGCTACCGGAACAACAAATTGTCTATTTTGTCTGCAAGATTAGCTTGACAAACTAATGTTATTGTTAACAACTCCTGGTTGTCCTGCAGGTTGGGGCACTCAGTTCTACGGCGGTCCTAACAGCAACGTTCTGATGGAAGTGTCAATCCCTGTGTGGGACCACGAGAGGTGCGCCGCCTCCTTCACGGAGACAGTGTTCGATGAAACTATCTGCGCTGGTGGCCCCGAAGGCGGAAAAGATTCTTGCCAGGTAATTAGACAGCGTCACCTTTTTTGTCCGGGCGTTATTAGGCCCGGCCCGCAAACAACCTCTGATATGGGGCTCAGAGTTATTTATTGTGTCTTAAAATTTCACCTTTTCTTCACCTATTCAGTGAGAATTAAAAGGACGAGGTTGGCAAAAACCCTATCTTTCATTGCCAAAGTAACAACGTTTTCCATTTATTAACCTGTGTAATCGTTTCTTTAATCTGGGGGTTCAAGTAATACATCAATTATTTTTGAACCCCCTGCTTGGGGGTCCAAATGTAATAGTGAGTAGGTAGATAGTATATAAAAAAATGGTAATGTACCTAAATATATTTTCACACCAGGGCGACAGCGGCGGTCCGCTGATGTACCAGATGTCGAGTGGGCGGTGGGCGGTGATCGGCGTGGTGTCGTGGGGCGTGCGCTGCGGGGAGCCCAACCACCCCGGCATCTACGCGAGGGTCGACAACTTCCTCGACTGGATCCTGCTCAACGCCAAGTTCTAGGATACTCCGAGGTTCCAGATATAGTATTTTTCAGTATACCTTTTATAAATCATAATAAAACCGCTGGAGTCATATTCAACGTCGTATTTATTTCTTTTTTTTTGAATGTACTATATTAGACTGGATTTTCCTGAAGATCTTTACTGAAATGGACTTATTTTAGGGGGGATGAATGTGAAACAGCTCGCCGTGAGCTTGCACGTGCAAAACAATTACACCTAATGCGTGTGTACACAGGCCCCGAGCCGCAGCGCCCGAGCCATCAGATATGACAGGCGCGCCGCTCGCCTCTTTTAGAGGCAACCATTTATGTTCTTATCTCTTTTTTACAACACAAAATAGAGTCAATGGGATATAATTGGTGTAATTGTTTCATCATTGCAAACGAGGAGTCACGTTGCTCGAGCGCCCTTGCTTACCTTTACTTACAGACGCGTGAAACCAATTAAACATTTAATATTGGATTTCATTTCATTGGCATGTTACAAACATACTTTTTGAACCTTAATTGCTTCGGTCACATTGCCTCAGCTTCCACTGGGCATGGAGAGCGCCGTTATACAAATACTACCAAACCAGTGTTGACAATTGGTCGAACAGACAATTCGACCATTTATTCTATAAGAAGGAATAACTATAACTGGGCAAGCAGTAACTGGTAAAGTACAGTAGTGCTAATTATGAAGGCTACAAATGAGACTAAATAAATGAATAATAATGTGTGGGATAATAATATTAGTCATTTGCTTACTTAATAAATGTGGTAGGTACCTATATCAGAGTGATGCAGCGGGATTCGACCGCCCACACAAAAAAATACCTAATAAAAAACCGGCCAAGTGCGTGTCGGACTCGCACATAAAGGGTTCCGTACCACCGTAGAATAAAAACGTCAAAAGTATCAAGTTTCGTGTATGGGGACCCCTTTTTTTTCTTATTATTTGTATTTGTAGCGGCAACAGAAATACACATTCTGTGAAAATTTCAAGTCTCTAGCTATTACGGTTCGTAAGATACAGCCCGCTGACAGACAGACGGACGGACAGCGTAGGCTTAGTAATAGGGTCCCGTTGGCGCCCTTTGGGTACGGAACCCTAAAAAGATAAAAATAAAACAAAATAAACCACCAAAATAACAAAAAAAAAACATTCAAAAATTACCATCGAACCTAAAGTTAAATACCTACATGAAAACATAAACGACTGAAAATGTACTATATTAATGGTAGCTCTACACCAAAGAATTTGCAAAAGGAGTTATCTTCACTCTTGTCGTAGTTCCTTGCAAAATTGATCGAGGTTAACCAAGTGTATGGAGACTTGAAGACGCAGCGACATCCTAGCCCCTAGGCATTGCAAGTCCTGGATTCCAAGCAAACTCAACAGTGAGAGACAGAAATCAACCGCAAATACAGCTTTGTTTCTTGTATTACATTCGCGACTTTAAAGTACTTGGCCTGCTTGGCCGGAAGGTAAGTAAGTATTTTATTATTATAATCCCAGTTACTTTTTCGAGACAGTCAATCGAACGTCAAAATTTGAAATCGGTAGAATTGCCCTTAAAAAATCGGTAGATTTGAACTCAAAATCGGTAAATAAATAAAAAATCCCAGGATATTTATTCATTTTATTATTGAGATATTCCCATACAAAATATACACGAACAAGCTACAAAAAGGGCTGCCAGTACTCTAAAGTGTAAATTGGTAGATAAATCGGTAGAATTTATCTCTATTCTCAGAAATCTAATCGTGGAAAAATCACTCAGTTTCGGTATATCGGTAGAACAGCCCCCAACTCAGTAGAAATTCTCAGTTTTGCGTGCTATCAGCGCGCTATCCTGTGGTTTCATACACAACTAGCTTTTGCCCGCGACTTCGTCTGCGCAGAAAACTCCTACTCCTGCTCCTACCCCTACCCCTAGGTACCCCTATTTTACCCTACCCCTAAAAGTTGCAGGAATTTGTAGTCGCCATCTGGCACCGGCAACAGTGAAACGAACGTCATCTATTGAAAGTAATCTGAATCATATTTTTTTAAGAAAATTGGGGTTTTTACGTTTTCCGGGCAATCTTTCCAAATTTTCTCTTCATACGCAACTTCCTTAAACTTGACGGAATATAAAAAAAAAAAAAACTAAATTTGTCCAGCCGTTCTCGAGTGAAGTCGTGACCAAGGAAATAGGGATTCATTTTTATATACCTATATAGATTTTTATTTATCACTTGTATCCGGCCAGAAGGGCAGAATTTCATTTGCAGTGCTGGGAGAGTGCTGTATGACAGCATGTTGCTCTTAATACTGTTACTTGTGTCTGCTGTGAATGGCGATGGCAATAATCTTGAAGGTAAGCCGCTATCTTATTTTTATAAATTAGGGTGAATTTTAGGGACCTCTTTCGTCAAAAGTATCCCCTTATCAATTTCGTTTTCACCAACGTTTATAGGGGTACACAAAGGCACGCAAATGAGTTAATTCAAGGGTTGTTTTATGAGTCCTCTCAAGCTAAGTGGTACTTATCAGAGAAATTATTCAAGCGCTTTTAGAGAAAGTAAATAAATTATACTCTTACTTATTTTTTCCCACTGCTGGACAATTCTGACTCTAAAGGTCCCTGTCTGGGCTTTTAGTGGTCACGTTGCATCATCTATGTCGCGGCCTGCAAAGGCTCTATTTTATAATTTTCCATATATTTGCTAGAATAATTTTATAATGATCTGTTCTTTTAGCTCAGGAGCTCGACCCATTATGGGAAGACATCTTAGCGGAAGGAGGGCTCCTGCAATCGTTTGCGAAGTCAAAACGATTTATCGGAATAAATGACAACCTGGTTAGTACCAGTCAAAATTCATGTTTACCAGTATAGCGTATGGTGGTTTAGGATAGCATCACTTCCCATTATTATGTGGAAATGGGAAACGCCCCTAGAATATACTGAAGGACGCAAACTATGTTATCAACTAGCTATCTGTCTGATGGTGGGATTTCCATACAAACTTCCACTATTAAACCCCTTTATGGGATAAATTTTCAAGCAGAAGAAGTGTTCACGTTCAAGCTTCGTTATATAAAGAATTCCTGCGTAAAATTTCATGTTTCTAGACCCACCGTGGACTGTGCGTTGTCTATACTGACAGACAACACATATTTAGGAAAAGTTAGCACTATTGAGAAGATGTTCTTACAGAACTTCGAGACATTTTCCCATGAACTTTAAGTAAGAATTTCTTTCAAGTAGTCCTGCAGTTCATGGGAAAATACTTAGAAGTTCTGTAAGAAAATCTTCCGAGTACTCCTTACTTGTTGATTTCAGTAGTAACTATTTTAGCAACAACCTAATTCTCCAATCTTCCGTCGTGCAGATAGATCAGCAGGACCAACAGTGTGTCTTGCCGAACGGGAGAGCCGGCCGCTGCAGGCCGGTGCGGCAGTGCATGCGGCCAGAGTTCAAGAACAACTACCTGCGGTTCATGGAGTATGCCTGCGTATTGAGAAACTCGTGAGTATCTCATCATCCAGGCTGATTAAGAACCCGGACAAGTACGAATAGGAATTTGCGAATAGGATCGCCGAAAAGTATATTTCTTATTTGTAATGAGTAGCCCCACTACTCTTCATGTTCTCTAGGGTCAGAAACATTGAAACCCCATACACACCTTCCCCCCTTATTTTATCCCCTTAAGGGTCGGTTTCCCAAAATCTTTCCTTAGCGGATGTCTACGCTATAAAACGTACTTACTGTCATAATTTATTGTTTCTTCTTCTTTTTGTGTCAACAGTCCTACTATTCTTGACAATCATGGTTTGGGCTATGCATGTCTTATTAGACGGACAACAAAGTGGTCCTAAGGGTTCCGTTTCCTCTTTTCGAGGTACGACAACTTGCGACAGAACTTGAATACATACTTATTTCGCATATAATTATGCATATTGTTCCTATCTATCTTTGTTTTGATAATGGTATTTTTTCAGTGGTATTGGAGTGTGTTGCCCTGAGCAGCGAAGAATGGGTGGAGTTGAAGGCCTGGCTGGGGAACTGCCTGCCACCGCGCCGAAGGAGGAACAAAACGAGGCGGTCATGAAAGTTACTAGGGCGGAGAATAGAGGTATTCTCTCTCAATGAACTCTCTTTGCCACGGCAACTGTTCCCGTTCACTTTAAGATAAGGACTATCTAGTGCAGCTAATTCCTGAGTAAGGTAATAGACAGGTATATGAAATTATGAGCCCTTGCTTCGCTTTGCACGAACTATTTGGCCTTCAATCCACACGTAGAGACAATAATTTTCACATAGGAAACATGATTCCTAAAGGCTATTTGGATAAAATTTGCTATTTACAGATTATTCTTCCTGTTTCCCGATCCACATTTGGAAGATCGGAAAAAATTGAGTAAACCCTGATGCAAACACCAGCACCTAAAGAACATAACTTTAAAGTATTTCCAACTGTTATCTGGAGCGATAGATGTAGCGGAAAATATCAATCAGGTCATCAGGTATCATGACCTAGGTATGGGGGAGGCCTTTGCCCAACGAAGGGATAATGTAGGATTAAAACATCCTCAGGTTGTGGCCTCAGCACCCGCTCTCAAAGCCGAGTGATCAGCTCCCGGACCGCGAACCCCCGCGAGTGGCCTTGGATGGCCTCCGTCACGACTAAGAGCAATTTGCAGTACTGTGGAGGAGTGCTCATCACTGAGCGTCACGTGCTAACCGCGGCGCATTGCACTAGGACGTAAGTACACTCTGTAAATAAGTACACTCCATGACTGGTTGGCATGGCATTTAGGAGAAGAAGATGCAGAGAGTGCTTTGCAAACCCAGCTAACTCAACAGGAGAGTTAAGACTACGATGTTTGACTCGCTTCCCTCTGTCCAACCCATAATGATCGTCAAAAATAAAATTACCTACCTACTCTAGATCTCTAAAATAATGCCATTGCAAAAAAACTAATTAAACGCAATAACATTAATATATTCCTGAATGGAAAGCAACGTCATGGTATGCCTTCTTGACACCTTCGAGACGGATTGGCAAAAGCCGAAGACCGAGATCAATGGATCTATATTTTACCTTCGACGAAACGGGATTACTTGTACGCTACTTCAAAACACATTTCATAGGTAAATACATTTTATTTATGACGCCTAAAAATATACGATACGACGATAAGATTCCGTTACTTAAACAGAAGACATCGGAAACAGATTTAAAAACATAGCAAGACTATAATAAGTGTTCCTAAGTTGACACCAGCCACAGTAGCCCGCTAGCTCATACGAGCGAACAAACGAAAAGATCAATAAGTCCCTACTTTATACAGATGGAAGGCAGAAGATCTCTACGTACGCCTCGGCGAGTATGACTTGAAGCGCAGCAATGACTCCCGCACCTACAACTTCAGGGTCATCGAGATCCGTCAGCACGAGGGATACGAAGTGGCCAACAACCGGAATGATATCGCCATCCTTAAGCTGCATCGCCAGACCGAGTTCAACACCTACGTATGGCCCATCTGTCTGCCGCCACCAGATCTGCCGCTTACTAATCAAACTGCTACCGTTATCGGTAAGACCCTAAATGGGAGTAAAAGATTAACAATATTCGTAAATTCTTGTTGTCAGCCATTTGTTAGGAAACCGCGGGCCCACATCGTGTCGACCACCAGGAATTTACGATTTACAATGAAGAATTTCCGAAGATAATATAAGAAACCAGTGGTTTATCGGCGGGAGACTATGTGGCGTCGCCGGAAAATAACCTGAATGCTGGTCTGCTCCAGCGGCGATTGGGGGCCATTGGCACCCTTGGGCACCAGAACAACAGATTTTTTATTGTCTCTGCAAGATTTAGCTTGACAGATTAATCTCATTGTTAACAACTCCTACAGGTTGGGGCACTCAGTTCTTCGGCGGACCTGACAGCAACGTCCTGATGGAAGTGTCAATCCCTGTGTGGGTCCACGAGAGTTGCGTCGCCTCCTACACGGAGACTGTATTCGAAGAAAATATCTGCGCTGGTGGCCCCGAAGGTGGCAAAGACTCTTGCCAGGTAATTTGACAGCTTCACCTATATTATTTTTTTCTTTAATTTTCCGTGCACTTTTAGGCCCAGCCTGTGAGCAACCTCTGATATGGGGGGGTCAGAGTTCTTTATTGTGTCTTAAAATTTCACCTATTCTTCACGTATTCAATGGGAACTAAAAGGGCGAAGTTTGGTGAAAACCCTAATCTTTCAGATTGTTAAAGTAGCAACGTTTTCCGTTATAGCGCTCGCTATGAGGAGATTTACCGATTTTCTCGGCTCATAGCAGCCGCATGTGGGTAAACATTGAAACCATTATGCCTGAAAGCATGTTGGACCCCCAAGCAGGGGGGTCCAAATAGAATAATATCTATGGACCCTCAAGTGACTTCCAAGGGGGTTCAATTGGAAAAAATGGTTATGTAAATATATTTTCATACCAGCATGACAGCGGCGGTCCGCTGATGTACCAGATGTCGAGCGGGCGGTGGGTGGTGATCGGTGTGGTGTCGTGGGGCTTGCGCTGCGGGGAGCCCAACCACCCCGGCATCTACACGAGAGTCGACAAGTACCTCGACTGGATCCTGCTAACCGCCAAGTTCTAGGATACTCCGAGATTCCAGATATAATATTTTACAGTATACCTTAATCATAATAAACACCACTGGAGTCATAATCAAATTCGTATTTATTTCTGTTCTTTGATTGTGTACCTCACATTGCCTCAGCTTCCACTGGGCATGGAGAGCACCGTTATACAAACAAACACTACAAAACCAGTGACAATTGACCGAACAGACAACTCGGTAATTTCTTCTATAAGAAGGCATAATTATAACTGGCTGGTGCTAATTATGCAGGCTACAAAATTTAAGATTGCTAAAATATGACTAGGTATAGTGGGCATCGACGTCATGGTGTGGCAGACCGCGAAGATGGTGCGACCATTTGAAAACCTTTGCGGGTAAACCGTGGAAACTACAAGCCCAGGATAGAGGCCGTTGGAGACAGAAAGGGGAGGCCTTTGGCCAGCAATGAAACATTTAATAGGTAAGCTAAAAAATAGGTGGCCGGCACTCGCTGGACATGACTAACACATGCCCGGACCTGAATGAAAAGCGTGAAAGACGAGAAGCCTAAGCCCAGCATTACCCAGAAGATGGTGGAAGGCTGAGAGAAGAAGAAAATATAACTGTCCCGCTCGTGCATTAGGCGATAGGAAGACAGCAATACGTACGCTGATTTGAGTCAGTCAGTTTGTGTACCATCGGAATAACACCACTGCCTATTAAGTATTATAAGTCCGTGTTATATGACCAAAATAGAGTAGGGACCTACATAAAATAATAATAATGTGTATGATAAATATTTTAGTCAGTTGCTTACCTAAATGTGGTAGGTAGGTAGGTACCTTATATCAGAGTGGAAGCCACTGGCATCCGCTTATGATTGATGCAGCGGGATTCGATCGCCCACACAACATGTGACCTTAATGTACCATTGAACCTGAAGTTAAATACCTACCTACTTGAAAACATTAAAACGACTGCATAGGTACCAACAATTTTAATGGTAGCTCTACAGGGTTATTGGTAAAATAATAACAACCTTGCAGGACTGGATTACTAACATAGATGGGTAGTAGGTTATCTTCATACAACGCACCGCGCGCGGCTTGTATGTGTGCGCCATGCATATCTATGCGTCGCGCACGCACACTCAAACAAAATCTCGACCCGGTTCGCAGTGCGAAACCATGCATGTGATTTTGTATGCGTTTGTATGAAGATAACCTACTACCCATCTTTCTACTATGTTACTAACATCATAAACAGCAACTTTTGTTTTATGACTTTTTGACAACAACTCACGTTCTAATTTATGAAACAAGAAAATATTCTCATCTAGAGGATAGCCGTGGTCCGTGGTCAAACAAAAGTTATTCTTTATCATGTTAGTAAACAGTCCTGCAAGCACACGCACACGGAGCAACTTTAGTGGAAGAAACTATCAACTTAGTTGCCGAAACTATCAACTTTTTAATAGTTTTCGTTAAAGGTTGCCATTTGCAGCAACAGTTGCCGCGATTGTAAATAAGCTTTTCAAATCCATGGTCAACAGTCCACAAAATAAACAGCAACTTGACACAACTAGTACAAATTTTACAGTTGCTAGTTGCGTCAATTTGAAACTGATTCAGTCTTCGATTGCAGCAACTGAAAACTGATGTCGATCATCGAAACCCACAACTAGAGTTGCTATGTTTGCTTCGTTTCTTTAAGTTATATGTAAACATTTAGTTGCGAGTTGCCGCAATTCGGAGATCAAAGTTTTTCCGTGTGCCCTTTACTGTTTTACCAATAACCCTGTATACTCTTGTTGAAGTTCCTTGCGAACTTGATCGAAGTTAACCGAGTGTATGGAGACCAGACTGACAAACATTTTTGAAGTGAAAACTTCTTTAGCGGCGTTATGCACTTTTCTTGAGATGGGATAAATATGTTAAACTCGCGACAGGGTCACTTGTCCTGATCGAAAAATTCGATAGATTGCGCAGGGCGCTTGCGCGAATGTTCGTGTGTGTTTGTGTTACAGCGTGCCATGCGCATCCATGGATGGTGACTGCTGATGGCTCGGCCGTCTATGTTGAGATCGTGGGAAAAAGTTACCCCCACTTTACGTACCTTTTTATACTAAAGAGACCCCTCTCTCTCTCCCCCCTCCCTCCCCCATCCACCCTCTCTTCCCCCTCCCCCTCCCTCTCCCACACTTGCCATAAATTATATTATAATATGTTCTATAACTAACTATTTAGTTTTTTTTTTTCCGCTATAATTATTGCATCAAACTAAAAATATTGTTTTGAAATCCGGTAACCTGTGCAGACTGCACTAGGCCAACGTCGTTGATCTTTGCCTGAATCCCCCTCGCAATTCGAGGTGACACGTGCCCAGTAACATCATAAGAAAATGTGCATGCATCGCGCGCAGCAGCAATCAACAGGGTCACCTCTCTACGCTCTCAACACGTAAAGAAAACAAGAGTTGATTGATAGCAAATATACCGTACCCTGCGCTCCCACTGAATGAAACATAATGTGTCTCTATTTTAACTCAAACTTTTAACTCTTTTAACTCTCAACAAAAAATAGAGACAACAACCTGTATTGTTCAAATGTTCCGTCCAGTGCGAACGCAGGGTTACATCCAACCTTATGCTAGTCTGAGATGCAGCCTTATTAAATAATAAAAATATCAACAAACGCCAAAGTCATATCGTAAAGTCATTGCTACTCCAAAGTTTCTCAACTTGATTTAAATAAAGTCATGGTTTTTGACATTGGCAGAATCACATTGGGCCTGACTCAATGGAAAGAGGCAATTAGGGAAAAAAAAGTCATGGTTTTTCGCTATTAATTACTATTTTATATAACTAAGGACCAAGATCACGGTAAAATAAAACTACTAATCAAAAATCACGACCCAATGGATTTCAGCGAACGACTGTAGGTTAAGTGTAAAGTGTCTGTGGACTGTGCTAATACAATCGGACATCCAACCAAAATTTTAGTATCACCAGTAAATAAAACCACAATATGAATTTCCGCAAACCCCGATCCAGATCCAAAAGAAACTCCGCCAGTATGGTAACCAGTACTGAGAAATGGAAAACTTATAACAGGAAGATGTCGCGCCGAGGGAACGAGTACATCGAAGAGGACACCGAAGAAGATGAGCCCAAATACAAAGAGATCAAAGACTGGGTTACTGAGTTCTTTGACCGGAAAAGCGGGAGCCCTGAAAAAATCGACCAGGATGTAGAAGTTCAGTTGACGAAAAAGCAAACGCTTATATTGTCGACTTTAGTACCCGATGAAATACTGCTGATGGATAAGTAAATGATTTTCGTATATATACATTATCACAAGTAGGTACTGTAAATATAATTTAGATAGGGATGTAGAGCGTCGCTGCATATATAACGCACATTAAATAAAATATAATTACGCCCTATCTTAACAGTTTTTGCAAATTACTGTTTTATCACTCTGTAACATAAATTATATCAATTTCCATGCCTACACAGTTCAACGTCCTATTAATGCTTAATTTTGCAGGTTTGATACATTGGAACCAAAACGATTCGTCGGAGTTCTCTTGATGGCTGATGTCTCAGGCTACACCGCACTATCAGAACGCTACAGTAACTCTGGTAAAGGTGGCACATATCGACTCACGGTAACCCTCAATACATACCTCGGATCGCTCATAGAACTCATCTACAGTCACGGCGGAGATATACTCAAATTTGCTGGCGACGCTTTCTTAGCTCTATGGAAGACTGACAAAAGAACATTCCTCTGTCACACTATTCACACAGTCATCGCTTGTGCTTTAATAATCCAACATTCATATGCCTCCTACGAAACTGACGTCAAAGTAAATCTAAAAGTTAAACTGGCAATATCCGCAGGCAATCTTATATTCGCACCGATAGGCTCCGGTATAGATATGAATTATATTATCTTCGGACTACCCGTCATTGAAGCTAAAGCTGCCGAAAGTGTCTGCGCTTCAGGTGAAGTGAAACTGACTCCAACCGCTTGGGGGCATTGCTATTCAAGAAACTACGACCATGTCATCAACGAAAACGGCTACGTTACCATAAAATCTATTTTATACGATCCTCATGAAACTGACGTCACGAAACCATTCGCAGGCTTCGGTAACTTGATAAGACAAATAAAAAAACCGTTCAGCGCTATTGAAAATCTTCCAGACTTTTTGTGGGACGCCTCTAAAAGTTTGAGTGTTGCAGATACACTGAAAAGAAATGAATCATTAAATTTACGTAAAACTATTCTCTTAGCCGAAGAACGAAATATTGGATCGGAAATCCGTAAATTCATGATAAGGCCGGTACTTACACAGATTGATGCTCACCAACCACTGGAATATCTCACCGAAATGAGACAAGTTTCCATATTATTCATAACTCTCAAGCCCAGAAATTGTGCTTTTTCACAATTGATAACAATAGTTAATAATTCCTATCAAATCACATGTGAAATCGTTTATAAATCGATGGGGTGTGTTAACAAGATTATTTTATTTGATAAGGATGTTATGGTTTTAGTTATTTTTGGTTTGCGGGGTTTCAAGCATGAGTCTGAGGCTCAAGCGGCTTTGAAATGTGCTTACAGTATAAAGAAATCGGTGTCCGCCCTAGACGGGGTTCAAGAAGTGTCTATCGGGGTAACGACTGGGCAGGTGTATTGTGGTGTTGTAGGGCATCCTCTGCGAAGAGAATTTACAGTTATTGGTGCTATCGTTAACAAAGCTGCAAGGTTGATGTGCGGATTTCGAAATAAAATCACCTGTGATGAATCCACATTTGTCAAAAGTAAAATGTCCACTAACGGATTTACTCTTCAACCGAAAATCGAATTGAAAGGCATCGGGCAACCTGGCAAAATATATGAATATACTGAGGAGATAAGAGTTAAAGAATTGTACGATATACCGATGATTCCATCGCTGCTGAACCGAATCGACGAGATAGAATATTTTCAAAGCTGGCTTGAAGAAAGCCGTTTAGCATACAGAGATTTTGATGCACTATTATTGATAGGGGAGTCTCGTATCGGAAAAAGCAGAATGTTAGAGTGGATGGCCCGACATGCAAGGAATAGTGGATTTGGCGTTTCTTCAATCAACTTAACATCCATACACTCTGCCACTGCATATTTAGCCTTGAGCCAAATTATGAATCAAATATTAGGATTGAAAGAACCGATCACTGGCTTTGCTAAAGAAGAAAGAATCGTTCAAATACTCAAAGTGTACTCCGATGATTTGTGTTACTTAAATAACATCATCAAAGTTCGGTTTGCCTATCATGAAGGAATGTATTCACAAGATGAAAATAAACGCAAGGAAAGGGGAAAAGTTATTTTCATGAAATTAATCAAAGCTATAACAGACACCCATGTGATATTTTTAGATGATCTACAAAATCTGGATTCGTTTTCATGGGAGTTCATACCACTCATGTTTAGCTCTTTGAAAATATTTACAGTGCTCTCAGTCACTCGCGGTAAATTCAGTTCTGTACACAATTGGCTTTATACCGTATTCATCAATGATAGCATCAGGAAAATCTTATTAGGACCATTGTCATCAGAGTGGATCGCCCCTTTAGCATGCCAGATATTAGATGTCGATGCAGTACCCAATGACTTATGTAAAGCTTTGCGATCCAAGTGCAAAGGAATGCCCGGTCTCGTAGAAAGTTTTATCATTCATTTGTTTTCAAGTGGAGCACTAGAGCTAAAACGAATACAAGCTGAAGAAATTGACCATTGGAAAGAAGAGGAAGATTTACAATTCCCAGAACCGGCTTTACTACATCCACAAGCACTAAATGCAAATGATCAACCTACTCTCGATCAATTAATACAGAATGATGATAAAGGAGAAATAGGGATATGCATAGTGACCAGGAAAGAGGAATTAAACACCAATATTAATGTTCATAATCTTGATGCATTAATAATGATACAGATCGATTCGCTTACCCCTTATCAACAGCTGCTTTTGAAAATTGCATCAGTCGTCGGTAATATAATACCACGGGCTCTTTTAGAAAATATTATGTACGAAAATAACCCGGTGATTACTGCTAAAGCAGTCAAAAGACTATTTGCAATGAGAATATTATCTTGCGCAAATGCTGACACTATGAGCAAGTATAGCCGTAAAGGAACATCGAATCAAACGGTAGCTTCGAATGCTTCTAATAATGGAAACCTGCTCTGTGAGTGTAGCTTTGATTATGATCCCGAAATGTGTGATAATTTACCAAAATATGCATTTTGCAAGATAATGAGATTTCGAAATAAAAACTCACGCAAGACTTGCTATGAATTGTTGCCATTAAATCAAAAAAAGGAATTTCATTCTCGAATTGTCAACTACTTAGAAAATAGCAAACAGAAATGTACCGATTGTGGTGGCACAGTCATGATAGTGCAATCTGTATTGAGTTTACAGTCAGAAGATACTCGTCGACGAATCAGTTGTATGTCTACTGAAACAGTAATGACTGAAGAAGAATCCACTGAATCACAAGATGAAGAAGTGGATACTGGTCACAGGGATTCTTCTATTAGAGCACGAACTTCAGTTGACGTAAAGAAAGTTAAATCCGAATCTATTTCTCGACAAAGAGAAAATAAAGCTGTAAAAGCGTCTAGCGAAATGATGCATCTGCACGGCTCAATGGAAAGTCATCAATCAGCCAAAAGTAACCTGCAATTTACACCAATTTTAAAAACAAAATCAACGAGTGACGATGACGCGGAAGCTAGAAAAACTACGAAAAGAGTCACAATGACAAATTTTCACTTCAGGAGATTTAGTTCTGAACAAATAGAAAACTACAAAATTTTCGATATGTTACGATCAGTTACGGAAGCTGATGGTATAAACGATTGGCTCAATCTAGGTATTGTTGACAGTCAAGAAAATGTGCAACTTGAAAATAATCCAAAATCTTTCAGTATTCAAATAGAAAAAGGCGTTTCGCTTACTAATTTCTCCAGGTGTACCTGTGCTGAATTAAATATTACATTAAGTGAACAACTGGTACACCACGCACTAAAAGCTGATTTAAAATCTAAAGCAATAGAGTTTCTTATCAGATTTTGCCATTTTAGTATACTGAGTAACACCACAGATAATGTTTTTGAAAAACTTGAACAAGCAGAGAGCATGTGCTACGTAAACCGAGATATTTTGGATAAATTTGATAAAAAACGATATTTGGGTAAAATATTTTCTTTTAGAGCGGCAGCATATCTTATGAATGGAAAACTTTCAGCGGCTAAAATTGAAACTGATCGCGCAACTAAAATTTACCGTGTTAATTTGCACACGGACTTTTTAAAAGTGCGGCACATAATGAAGGCCTTCAATATTCAACGGCAGAAGCAACGGATGCATAATATGATTTTGAAAGCCGATTCAGTTCTTAGTCTAAATGTAGGAACCTTGGTATATGCCGCTTTGGGTGACCAAAAATTATCAAGGATGACAGCCCTACGTGCTCTCAATATTGTTCAGAATGTGCAGTGTTCTGCGGTGGACGTGTGCGAGGCATACACTAATGCCATACAAGTGGAGCTGGACCGTGGTATGCCGGACAACACCACAGATATAGAACAAATGGCCGCCCAATCTTTGAAACAATTACCGCACCCGATCCAGGCAGACGAGCTTTATGTGGTTGGTAAACTATTCATGGCGACTTTTCGTGCCCGAATGGCGAGAGGGCATCTAGCGCCCACCGTCCGATCAGGCTTCCGAGCTTTAGCCGTCAGCCGTTTCTTGCAAGCTGATGACATTTCCATCGACATCATACCCGATATGTTTTACATACTGCTAACCCGCCGCAGAATCGAAGAGGCAATTGATATAACGCGGTTGATGTTACACCTCTGCCAGACACATGTGTCGCACGAATGTGAGACGTGGTACTATGCTATGTGCATAGACATGATACTAGACACGGGATTTCAATTAGAGCCCCCAAACGAGATAAGCCGTTACGCTGAGTATTCGTTAGAAAAAGGTAAAACAGCGGGGCCCAGCCGACGTCGTCTGATTGTTGGTTTGTGGACCTACTGGCTTCGGGCAGACTCCGAGAAAAAGGCAAGACGTTTCGAAGCTGAAGCGCTCAGTTGGGCATCTAATCATGACGATGGGTCTATGACTACGCTATTAAGTGCAATGAGACTTGCTGAAGGCATGCTGGAAAGTTTGGCTCGAAAAGTAGATGATCTACGAAAGGTAGGTATCATTTTGTAGGGTACCAAAACTTTTGACTATTTGACTTCATGATATTTTCTGTTTGCTCCAGGTGGTAGATCTCATGGAGTTGCGTTCGATAGCAGACAGAGAGTTGGCTAGATTGGAGGATGATGCTCGTTTGTTACGAGCTTCATATCCCCGTTGGCTTCTGCTGAAAGCTAACTCATTCAAGCTATCTGGTCGTCACACAGCCGCAACTACGTTTTTCAATCAAGTGAGAAAACCTAGTCAAGATCCAAGAACCAAAGATCCCCCTAAACTTAATATTACACATTGGTCACATCATTCGTATTTAAAAAAAACAATATCGTCTGAAACGTCCCCCTACTCCCAAAATGAAGAAATTATCTTATGGATTCCCTAAATTGGACCATTCAAACGATACCTTATAAGTTTAATAAATTTGTAGGCTTTAGAAGAAGCGCGTCGGATTAACAATCGGTTGGAAGAGGCTTTGGCTCGTGCCGCCGTTTCCAACTCAGTGTTTTGGGTGCAGAGCGCACGAGCAGGAGTCTTCATGCACTGGCGGGCTGGCGCGGAACATGCAAGGGGTTCCTGGCACCAACTTATGTACAAAATTACCACAACACGACGCTAATATGGAAATAAATAGGTGTAATCACAGAAGACCAAGAGAATACATTCCCGTCGATACATAAACGGTAAAAATACGGAATAAAGATTTCAACTAAAAGAATTCGTTGGTTCGTTTACATTTTGAAATCTTAATATATTATGTAGGTAGGTAAGGTAAAACTTGGTGTAACTGGCCACTGTCAGTAACTAGCCACTGCGCATAGTAATCGGTACCTACCTGTGCCTATATAGTAACCGCGAGTTGTGTTGAAAAGACGCCACCAATAGGTAATGATAATCGACTACCAAACTAAAGGTTAATATAAAAAACTGTTAAAATATGTAGTGGCTAGTTACACCTTGTTTTACCCACTTTACGGCAACACGCATCGCAATGACGTTCCTAGAGAGCCAAAAGACTAGTTTTCAAATGAATAAAAATAATAGCGCCGCCTGCTGAAAAAACATAACTGTCAGTGTGATAACAGACTGTCAGACAGCGAGCAAATACGATAACGTTCGTTGATACCTTGTAACAAAATCCCTCTCGTCCAATATAATTTGATTCAGGCTAAGTGTTTGAGAATTGTTATGGGTACGATGAAGTCCTCCCCCAAAAATGCTTTGCAGGTCGAGGCAGCTGATCCTCCTCTTCACCTTCGGAGACAATTCCTTTCAGACAGATTTCTGTTTAAGCTTTCCCAGGATTCCTCCCACCCTCTTCTTTCCCGTCTTGAAATCCTTTCCCAAAAGGTATCAGCTGGTGGTTATTGGGCTCATAAAGATCCCCCTAGGGCAGTTCTTAGTCTCAGAAAGTTGAAAAATTTTTCGCCTCCCATCGTAAACTCTCCCGGCCCCCTCCTTTATCAATTTGATTATCAGGTCCTAATTTTTGATCCTCCAGTTACTCTCGATCTTGGAATCCATAAATCTCATTCGGGTGCCAACGCCCTATTGGAAGAAATCTTGGTTAAGGATTTCCATCAGTGGTTAACCATGTTCACAGATGCCTCTAAATTATCTCCTGACGGCTGTGTTGGTTCTGCGGTCTGGATCCCCAAATATCGAATTGTACTAAATTATAAATGTCCCCCTCCCACCTCTGTCTTCACTGGTGAGTCAGTGGCAATTTTAGAAGCTCTACGCTATGTAGATTCTCATAACCTCAACAGAACCATCATTCTCTCTGACTCTAAAAGTTGTCTTCAGGCAATTGCCTCCAATCAATTCAAGGCAAAAAATAAATTTCATACCATTTTGCAAATTAAAAATATTCTCTTGAAATGCAAACTCCGAGGAAACGAAGTAGTTCTTGCTTGGATCCCCAGTCATAGTGGCATCATCGGTAATGAGCGTGTTGACTCTTTGGCTAAGGATGCCGTGGAGACCGGTACCCTGGCCCATGGTAGTATACACACAAATGATCTCCTGCCTACTGCCCGAGAAAATCTCATGGCATCTTGGAGTTCTGAATGGAACTATTCCAAAGTGAGATGTGGTCGATTTTACGGAGCAATCCAACCAAATGTACGTCGTAAACCTTGGTTTCATAAATATCGTAACGGTAGCAAATTCGCCACGTCCACGATTTGTCGGCTACGATTAGGTCATTCCTGCACCCCTATTTTCCTAAACAAAATTAGAATAAGAGACCACTCCCTTTGCGAGTGTGGTTATGATGAAGGCTCTACTGACCACATTTTCTTTTCCTGTCCTAAATTCCCTGTATCTCTTTATGATATCCTTCCTCCTGAAATCCCTCGTCCCACCAACTTCAAATCTCTCCTAATGCTTGTAGATACTCCTTTTATTAATATTTTAATTAAATATATAACTTCCCACAATATTAGATTGTAACCTCCTGTTTTTAACAACTGTATAGTGTTCTATTATCGTTTGCTTGTGTTGTCCACTCCCTTGTGTACGTTTTATTGTATGTTGTTTTAGGTAGTTTAACTAACCGGACAATCTCAACAAAAATCCAGTTTGGACCAACCGACCAATGGATCTCCTTCGTGTCTTCGCCACTACGTTGACATTGGCAGAATCACATTGGGCCTGACTCAATGGAAAGAGGCCATTAGGAAAAAAAAAAAAAAAAAAAAAAACGTTCGTTGATAACACACAATAAACAAAAGTTAACTTACAAAAGTTATCATTCTTTGTTACACTTTGTGGCAAAAAATTATAGCTCGAGGCGTAATAAAGACGTGTTCAATTGTAATAAAATTATACTACTTATAAAATTAAAATGACGGATAAAAACATAGCTTTCGTGGGAATAATCGCGGATTCTAACTCTTTAAACTGTGATCTCAGTATAAATAGAGGCTACATAGCAATAGAACATGGAAAGGTAAATCTATTCTTCCTTTTACCACATTTGTATACTTACATGATTCTTGTTTTATTTAGAAGTTAACTTTTAACCGACTTCAAAAAAGGAGGAGGTTCTATGTTCGGCTGTAGGTATGTATGTTTTTTTTTTTTTTGTACTTACTAAGTATTATTCTTATTTTGAATTTTTATAGATTATTAAAAAAGGTTCCATACAAGAGTTTGAACAGTTGAAAGTGAAGGAACTCTCTGGATTTCAAATAATAGAATTCAGTGACAATGAATTCATAATGCCGGGGTTTGTGGACTGCCATACACATGCACCACAGTTTCCAAACATTGGGTTGGGATTGGACCGGCCCCTGCTCGAGTGGCTCGCTAAATACACATTCCCTTTAGAGAAGAGATATGAAGATACCAAGTTTGCAGCTGATGTCTATGACCAAGTTGTGGTTAGTAAGTACTTACTTCCATTCCATCCGAAGAATTTATTGCAGTGGTAGATAAATAAATATAAGTTGCCACTGTAAAATACCCTTAAAGCAATAAAAAAGTTCCCACTGTAAAATGAAATCAAAACCATTAAATTTTTATAGCTACTCCTGGAATGTATTAATGTTTTCATTTTTAATTTAAAAAGACCGGCCAAGTACCTATACCACTGTAGAATATTAAAAAACATCAAAAATATCAAGCTTCTTATATGGGCTCCCCCTTTATTTTTAAATTTTACTTTATTTTTAGTATTGTTTGTTGTAGCCAGGGGCGCCGACTCCGTGGGTGCTCGGGGGCTCAAGCACCCATGAGAGCCAAGTAGTGGGTGCTGAGCACCCATGAGCCCAGACATTTAAAATTGATCAGTAATCGGTTTTGAGCATTATTTCTGAAACGTCACCTGCTCACACGTTTCAATTTAATTGCTGGATTTTAAGTAAGAATATTTTCAAGGTTTTTGGGATTCCAAGTTAAGAGTTAGAAAAATTGCATCCAACAATTTTTATTCAGAATATTACATGAGCGTTCGAGGTCTGACCATTTGGATTTTCAATTTTTTTTTCACTTATTTAAACAATTTCACCTCTAAAAAATGCATCACCTTTTTGTCCTACTGCTTGTCAGTTCTTTTCATCATGAGCACCCACGGGATTGTTTAAATGCCGGCGCCCCTGGTTGTAGCGGCTACAGAAATACACATTCTGTCAATATTTCAAGTCTACCTATTACGGTTGACAGACAGACAGACCGACGGACGAATAGTGTAGGCTTAGTAATAGGGTCCCGTTGGCACCCTTTGGGTACGAACAACCCTGCACATTATGGCTTTCCAATATAAGCTGATCTCTGTATATTATTGACCCCTATAATTGAGAGAGCTCAGCATATGTTAGAAAGCAGGCGACTGTACATAATCAATTTTTTTTCAGCAAAGACTTATTAACAATGGTACCACAACGGCCTGTTATTTTGGAACACTGCACCTTGGAGGCACTCTGGAGCTTGTTAAAAGTGCTATAAAGTACCGCCAAAGAGCCTTAATAGGTAAAGTTAGTATGAACAAAAAAAATGACGCTGGCTATTACAACAGTACTGAAAAGGAGCTGATAGAAGTCGAAAGTTTTGTAAAAACCGTTTTGGCATATCAGGTTGGTATTTATTTTTATTCGACCGAGGTGGCAAACAAGCGTACGTCCCGCCTGATGTTAAATAGTTACCGTAGCCTATAGATGCTTGCAATACCAAAGGCATTGCTCACACGTTGCCAACCTGAAGGGGATTGGAACGACATATTATCAAGACAGGTACATTTGATGGCCATTTGACCGCCTGGCGCCCTAAGTAGGTACCTTCAATATCCCACTTAATATTATAAATGTGAAAGTTTGGATGGATGGATGGATGTTTGTTACTCTTTCACGTAAAAACTATCACACATAGGATACTTTTTATCCCGATAGTATAAAAATATTATATATTTTTATCCCGTGGGAAAAATTATGCGCGGACGAAGTCGCGGGCAAAAGCTAGTGTATATTATGTTTTAATTACAGAATGACCTCATAGAACCGGTTGTCACACCAAGATTTGCCGTGAGCTGCGATAATCAACTCATGGATGGTCTCGCAAAAATATCGAATCAATACAATTGCAAGATACAGGCATGTAATTAAATCCGGCATAATTAATTTAGCCATTTATCAGATCCAATAATTAGGAATAAAATAAATAGTATGGTAGCGACATCTGGGTCTCAAGAGTACTTTTTAAATACAGTTTAACAGATGGCGCTGTATGCAAAATGTTCTTTAAAAATCCTAAGTATAGAAACATATCAGATCCAATTAAATAAAACTGAATTTGATATATTTGCCTCACCAGGGTACCCGCTCACCTTCAGATAGCTGTATAATACAATTATATATTAATTTTCCAGAGTCACATATCAGAGAATCGTCAAGAAATAGAATATGTTTTGGAAACCAATCCGTCTTGCACCAGCTATGGAGATGTTTATGATAAAAGCGAAATACTAAATAAAAGAGTAAGTACGTATTATACCTGCAGTCCACAGCCATCACGCCGTTAGCCCCCAAAGGCGTAGGCATATGTCTTCTATTTTAACCTCTCGGTTTCCAGAACTTCGATGTTACAATATTTTTAAGTCGGTCAAAACATTTTAATACCAATAAGATCAGCACGAAATTCTGCCGTTTTTAGTGATAATGCCCTTTTATATTCAGTGCATGTGTAAATATCTACGTGTTACAGTGCATCATGGCACATGCCGTACATTTGACGGACGAGGAGATCAAACTGTTGTCCAGTAAGGGCGTGTCGGTGGCGCACTGCCCCGCGTCCAACACGCGGCTCAAGTCCGGCTTGTGTCCGGTCAGGAAGCTGATCAATGGTAACATTACTGTTGGCTTAGGCACAGGTAAGGCGCTTAAAACTATATCGACGCTTGAAAGGCAATCCTTACTAAGCGACATTAGGTCAACTTTACAGGAGAGTGATTTAAAGTTTTAATTTTTACAAAAATAATCATATAAATTTTATAAGTAGTCGTATTAAAATAATTTCAATAGCTTTGGAAATGTTATTTTTTTAAGCTATTGAAGATATTGGATTTAAGTACCAAACACTTTTAATTCAAAAAATTATGTCGCTTATATAAAAGTTACCTCTATTTAAAAACAAGTAAAACTATCTAACCTATCACTGTAAGATTAGCGGTAACAGGTAAACTATATGTAAACTCATACATTTTTAAATTTAGTTATGGGAATAATCATCTAAGGAAATCTAAATATTTAAATTATGTCAAGTAAAGTCCTCTAAGCGTTATCGAATAGTTTACATGATCGCGGAATATATAACTTATGAAGATTTTGACACCCAAACTCTCCCTTCGTAACCGACGTTCAACCATAATGTCCTCAACTAACATACTATAATAAAAGTAATTAAAGACTGAAAATTAGAAATAAATAGAATTTCAACATTTATTGAAAAAAAAAAACACAATGACTTATACAGAAAAGACAAATAAGACCTCAAGACAAGTTTATTTTACGTGGCGAGAGACGAGAGCTATTATTTAAGTGTACGAATATGATCTATTCAGACCTTATTCCTGCACTTATTAGTAGCTCTTGTCAGTTCTCATCCCGCGGTGTTGTGACTATCTTATTATTTGTAACATCAAAACAACACAGTCAGTCATATTTAATATCTTCTATATCATCATAGTCATTTCAGCTAAAAGACGTCCATTGTTGGACATAGGCCTTCCCCTAAGTTTTTCAATAACGACCGGTTCTGTGCCACTTGCATCCAGTAGTTTCCCGCGACCTTTACTAGGTCGTCGGTCCACCTTGTGGGGGGGGGCTACCCACGCTGCATCTTCCGGACTCGGTTCTTCGGACTATGTGCCCCGCCCACTGCTACTTCCGCCTAATGATTCGCAACGCTATGTCGGTGAACTTGGTGCGTCTACGTATCTCCTCATTTCTGATTCGATCTCGTGAAGAAACTTCAAGCAT
The DNA here is from genome assembly GCA_947859195.1 of Drymonia ruficornis. Lineage (NCBI taxonomy): Eukaryota > Metazoa > Arthropoda > Insecta > Lepidoptera > Notodontidae > Drymonia > Drymonia ruficornis. The sequence goes on from OX401904.1 coordinate 5,970,647, forward strand.
AGCCTTCTCCGTAGCTCTGTGAGTGACCCTGAGCCTTCTTATGAGGCCCACTGCAGTTCTTTTCAGTGCCATAAGTCATCACTGGTAATACACATTGGTTAAAGACTTTTGCCTTTAAGTACTGAGGTAGTTTTGAGGAGAAAACGTTTTGTAACTTCCCGAACGCTGCCCAGCCGAGTTGGATTCGACGACTGACCTCTCTCTCGAAGTTCGATCAACCTAAACGGACTGTTTGCCCTAGGCAGACGTATTCATCGACGACTTTGAGAGTGGAGCTACCAACTATATCTGAAGTGGGCACAACATGGACGTTTGACATGATCTTTGTTTTCGCCATATTCATTTTAAGGCCCACTTGTTGGGAGACTGTGTTGAGGCCATGAAGCATTATGCCAAGATCCTCTAGCGATTCCCCCATGATCACAATATCGTTGGCAAATCGAAGGTGAGTCATGTACTCGCCGTTTATGTTGATTTCAAATCCCTGCCATTCCAGAAGTCTGAAAGCATCTTCCAATGCATCGGTTAACAGTTTCGGAGTATTTACGTCTCCTTGTCTGACTCCTCGCTGCAGTGGAATTGCCCCCGTGCACTGTTTCTATACTCGGACCGACATAGTGGCGTTACTGTACAAGAACTACAACACTTCGATGTACCGGTAGTCAATGGGACACTGCCGGAGTGATTGTAGCACCGCCCATGTTTCGATCGAATCGAAGGCTTTTTCATAGTCCACTAATGCGTAGCAAAGTGGCACTCCTCGGTTTTCTGTACAACCTACCACAGCGTATGGATGTGGTCTATGGTGTTGAAGGCTTTTTGGAAACCGGCTTGTTCAGGAGGCTGGAAGTCATCGAACCTGCGCGCCAGTCGGTTCATACCTTTTTTGAAGAAAAGTATCACCACGCTTCCATTCCATGCTTCTGGCGTAACACCCTCGAGGATGACGGAATTAAACTGCCTCTGAAGGACTCGAAGTACCGGTGTTCCACCCGCTTTCAGAAGTTCTGTGGTAATTCCGTCCTCCCCTGGCGCCTTGTTGTTCTTGAGCTGTTTGAGGGCCATTCTTAATCCGGGATATCTTCAGTGTAATGTCGGGTCAGTGTGGCTCTAGGGTCTTTAGTGACACCAGTGACAGGTTTGGCTACTGAGGTGTACAACTGTCCATAAAACGTCTCAACCTCTCTCAATACCCCTGCCTTGGTCGACACTATGCCACCATTCTCGGGTTTCAGCTTCGTCAACCGGCTTTGCCCAATAGATACAGCTCTTGCGAACACTTTGGAGTTTCTGTTCCGCTCTATCGTATCCTTAATACAATTTGTATTAAAGTTACACATGTCATGACGTCGCAAGGACTTCCATATATATCTATTGAGCTGCTTATATGCGTCGGCATCATCCGAAGACTGTAGCATCATGGAGCGCCGGTCAGCCGTGAGGTTGAGAGTATGGCTGTAGAGCTTTTGCGGACTATTTGTCCGGCGAGTTTTAATGTACTTAGAGCCTACTGTTTGGACAGTGTCCACTAACCTATTATTTATTTCGTCCACTGAGGCGCAGCTCTCTAGGCTTTCGAAGCAATTTTTTAGTTTGAGTTGAAAGCTCTCGGGGTTTTGGATTTGAGAAGCATCAGGTCAGAGCGTAGACTTCATCAGACGAGACCTTTCCAACTTGGAATTTATATCCAGTGCCTCTCACCATTCGGTGATCACTTTCGGTTTCCACCTTATGAATCACGGAGACATCATTGAATATTTGTCTCTTATTGGTAATGATATAGTCTATCTCATTTTTTCTCATCTTCTATAATCAACTTTTAAACAAACCAAAAATAAACTTACATGAAGTTGTTTTAAAATAAGTAAGTAAAAAAGAATGTTAAACAAAATGCTGTTTTGAAGTAATTTGATTGGATACTCACCATTACTAAGCGAAATGCGCTGCAAAATTATTAAAATCCGTGTCGCACGTCCACCGTAACCGACACCTCGCGCCCAAACGTCGACCTGCCGATACGTATTACGCGAGGTCACGCGCCTACGCAAGCGACGCCATTCGGACAAGGGAAGTTATAAGCGACTAACAAAAATATATGTTGCGTTCAGGTAAAAATATCTAAGCGACAGTCACAACCATTTCATGAAGTCGGCTAAGATTATCTAACCACCGTCAATAATATTTGAAGTTATCAAGTAAAATTATCTAAGGCTGAACAAACATTGTTTATATTATACAGGTAAAAGAATCTAAGCGACGATATTCTTCTATTTTATTTCAAGTTAAATTGTATAAGTAAATTTACGGGAAAATACTAAATCAGGTTAAATTATCCAACCACATCAATAAAAGGTACTTCAGCCCTGGTTAAAATATATAAGCGTCATAAGTTATAATTGCTTAATTAAGTAAAAACTACTAAATGAATTTAAAAGTTTTTTTTATTACAAGTAAAAAGGAGTAAAAGCCAAACAGTAGAACAGTCAATGTCCTAACCGCCGGCAGTCCAAAAAATCATAATTTTTTTGTCGCTAAGTGAGCACAAAAATGTCAAATTGATTGAAATCACGCTATAACTAAGCGACAGTAAAACTCGTCGTAGAGCTATGGGACCCAGACCAAACGACGTAGAAAAATTTTGCGGTTCGAATGGTATATATAACTCAATATCGGCCTATATGTCGCTTAGTCAGGATTGCCTTTCAAGCGTCGATATGTATCAGAAGATCGGCGTATAGTAGCTATTACTGCGTTTCGTACGATGAGAGAGCCGGCAGCCCAAACCCCCCTCCCTCCCTCTGTCCCACCCCCTTCAGATCGGCAACGTGCGAGCGATGCCGTTGGTATCGCCTTTGCAAGCATCTATAGTCTACGGTAACTGCTTAACATCAGACGGGCCGTATGCTTGTTTGCCACCCTAGTCACATAAAAATGGTGACTCACTCAACGTACGAAACGCAACTGTAATAGGTACTACCCCGATCGAGCCAGCCCGTATATGAGCTGCAGTCAATTGGCTACAACTTGGCTCACCACCAATAAAATGTACTAATTAATATTTTTAGATGTATCCGGCGGTGACAGCGCGTCCATACTGGATGCTATTCGCAGAACCATGGACGTCTCCACGTGCCTGGAGTTTCAGGGCAATACGGAATATTCTTTGGATTGGAAGGAAGCTTTCTATCTCGCAACGCTGGGCGGAGCTAAAGGTAAATAAATGTTACTACAGACTACAAAGTATAAAGTACCCGGTAGAAAACACGTCGGGTTTTAGAAAGAGTCTACACAGACGACTCATAGATAAGGGGGCATCCATAAATTACGTGAGGTGATTTTTGTGATTTTTCGACCCTTGCCCCTCCCCTCTTGGTGAGATGTCGTGAGATTTTGCTCGACCCCCTCCCTCTCCCTCTAATCGCACGTGAGATTTTTCAAAAGCCATATTCTTGTTGCGAAACATGTTTTACTTAATTTAACCCAGTTTCCTCGCATTTTTACGTTTCTTGCGGTAAAAAAATTACGTTAGATTTGCCGAGACCCCCTCTCCCCCATGTGAGATTTGGCTCGACCCCCAAATGCCTCACGTAATTTATGGACGCCCCTTAAATAAATATCGCCAGACTTACACACCAACATAGCCCTAAGTCGCTTAGCCAATGAACTGCCATTGAGCTGCTATAGTGATCTACCCTCTGATTGGTCGGTTGATTCTGACCAACCATTCAGAGGATTATTAACTATAGCATCTCAATGGCAATGGCTAAGCGACTTAGGGCCCTGTATAGTCCCAAATTGTGTCGACTTAAAACTTTTACTCTTGCAGCTTTGAACCTGGATCACAAAATCGGCAATTTCGATGTTGGCAAAGATTTTGACGCTCTACGCATTAATGTGTACGCTAATGGAAGTCAGATTGACAAGTACGAGAGCACTTTAGACAAGGCCAGCGAGGACTACGCCACCGAGCTAGTGCAGCGTTTCATATTCCTGGGCGACGACAGAAACATATCACAAGTCTACGTCAAAGGTAACAAAGTTAAAGATATTTTGTAATATCGTCCGAATGCAGAAATATGTTAACTTAGGGGGCGTCCAAAAATTACGTGAGGTGATTTTTGAGAATTTTCGCCCCCCTCCCTCCCCCCTTGGTGACATGTTGTGAGATTTTGCTCGACCCCCCCCCCCTCTAATCTCACGTGAGATTTTTCAAAAGCTATATTCTAGAGGAGAAACATCTTTTACTTAATTTTTGACGAGATCAAATATTTGGCGAGACCCCTCTCTCGCCCACGCGAGAATGAATTGAGATTCCACGCAGATTTGGTGAGATTTTGCTCGGCCCCCTCCCCCTTCTAAATGCCTCACGTAATTTATGGATGCCTCCTTATATTCATTGAACTATAGTTCTTACAATTCACGAGTGCGGTCGGCCTTTGGTTTTTTCGACATGTACATGCACAGTGTGACAATGTGCGTGCCTTGCGGAGCCGTAAACGCACACATTAACACGTAAACACATACGTCTTTACGCAACCAAGGGCCGGCCGCACTCATGAATTGCAAGAACTAATGTACTATTGCACCCGTTTTAATCAGTTGCGGCGCTATCGCCGCACTTCACTGTTATTCTGCTTATTCTTTATATTGGTGATATTATATGTGTCTTGATTATATGTAATTACTAGTTTTGTTACTATATTTATAATGTGGGACCTAATTTAATCAATGTTCCCTTTTTAAGGGAGATGTAATGTATAAATCGTTATGAAATAAAAATCCAAAAATAATTTGTTACATTTTTATTCTTGTGTAATTCTTTATAATTTGTGTAGAAAAATGTGCAAATATAATGTGAAAATACAAACTGAATTTACATATGCAAATACCGCAATACGATAATACTAAAAGCAATTAAACTGAACGTTTAATTCCTTCGTTACACGTGTTTAACATAACCTAATCGCGTTGGTTAATGTTAACGAACCGTTAGACGCCTAACATTTGGTACGATACCAACAAAAACAATAATAATCCACTATCAATGTATAAAACCGCGAGTAACACTGTTTATAATTTTGTTTTAAAGCTTCGAGATCTATTATAATATTTTATGACAGAAAATAATACTCAAATGCAACTGGTGTCGTTAAATACTTAAGTCGGTGGAATGATAAGGTATAATGTATTCGAGTGTTAGCAATAAATTATAATAATAACATACGAACAGTCTTATAAAGTCGAAATTAATATACTATTCTAAACATCAGAGCAGCTTTATATGATTGTACAAAAAGTTTTACTAGTATTAAGTTAATAATATTAAAACTTTTTTAAAAATGTTAATTTATTAAAAAATAGGACGCACTTGAATAAAGATAAAAATATACGCTAATGTTTACAATTTACAATAATTTTGGTTTGTCGCTGTTGCTATCACAATCGGACAGACCATTCGTTAGGCGTCGTTGTGATGCAAGAACAACAAAGGTCCCGCTGGTATACCGATGTCTCGCGTAGATCTACGCTCGGCATACAGGGGGCAACTCGTTCACCCTATCGCTAATCAATGAACACAGGAACTTGGATGTGCAAATCCAAAAAATGCAAGCCACGTATCATCGTATGAAATGTTCAGGTAAAGCCTTCCGTAGGCTAGGTACCCCACTTTATTCAGTCGACATCGCGACATTTTAATTAAACATACACTATCCAATAAGCTAAGCTGTTGGTGACATACCTACACGCCTTGTAAACAGGGTTGTTACGAAAAAATCATCTTGTTTTAAACACCGTGTTTAAAACATGTTTTAAACATTTTGAACACAATGATTTTTTCCTTCTGTTTTAAACAATGATTTAAACACGTTTTAAACAGTTTTCATTTTAAATTGCCTGTTTTTTTTGCAACGCTGCTTGTAAACTTACCGCAATACTCCAATTGTGGCATAAAATATATGAAATTTGCTGTTAATAGTTACAAACTAGAATTTAGATCGACGTGATGTCATAGGTCGCTTAACTCGTTAGATAGACTATAGCTAGTCGTTACTGAATTACACTATTTAAAAAAGAAATTATTTCTCCAACAATAATTACCTCAGGTAAATGATGGCAGATAAAAAGGAAATGAAAAGGTACTCTTTATATGGCCACGAAATAGCCCTAGCATAGCGACCGGTAGCCGCACACCAAACGCTAATACTTAACACGTAATAACTCGACTAACTAATTATTTTGAGCTGCCTTATATCTGTCACCGGATAATTGTACGAACCGTTAGTTTATAATTAATCTAGTGAGATTATAAACTAACCTAACCAACAGCTTATAATCTCACTAGATTAATTATAAAGTAACGGTTCGTACAATTTTAAACCGACATATCCACAATTCCGCTACTACAGCGAACAGGCTCAGATCCCGAAAAAAGTATACAATATGACAAATTAAAAACAACGAGAACTGTTTTCGACTTGCATTGAATAAATTAAACTAAAACAGTCTTAAAAATTATAATCTTAAAAATAAAAGGTATACTTTATAAAAATAATGTGCAAATTGTGCATGACACCACGTTATGGGTACCTACTAAAAAATAAACTAAATTTTATAAGTAATAATAAATTGTTAACGAAATTTGATCCTTTGCGAGTCTTATAAACTTAATAACATTTATATTATAATAATTAACTACCTATGAAAATTATGTGTAGGAAACGTATTCTTCTAAACGTCAATATTAGAAAACTAAAATATTTGTTTTCATAAGACATTGCAGAATAAACTAGCACCTATGTTTATTTTATTAAGATCCAAATCTTGTATATTATAGTTATTACAAAACAACCATTATTCAAAACTGATAACTGTATATCGTTTTGTACTATTCAATAATAGACATTTTAATTGAAATACCTGAATGTGTATGTACCAATATCCTACAGGGCCTCAATTCTGTAAACAATTGTCTATTGGTCTCCAATTTTATCCTCGTGAATTCTTAATTGTAAATCGCAAATTCTTGGCAGTTGGCATCACAGAGAACATAGACAATAGAGATGTTCTTATTAGATTTCCCTATGAAACGACGCTTGACAATTTGCGCGGGTGAAGGGGTGTTAGATAACGCCTACGTGTCCATTTCTATCTACTGGTCAAAAGCAAAACTACTCGCTTCGTTCTATGTCGCTGTTAGAACGTAGTTTAACTTTTTACACTAGATGTCACTAAGTGTAGGATGGTAAAAGAGACGTACAAAGGGTCGCCATCTAGTGTCGAGTAGAATTATATTTGGGATGCGAATGTTGGCAAGACGTGTGCCCAGCACGAACGCCGACAGCACACTGACTTAAGCCACGCCTATTGTGATGGCGTCAGGGGCCTTGTGGAGTTATGGGGCCCGGGTGTTTAAACCATGTCCTTTCTATGTGTGGTCCATGGTTGGCATGCTGTCGGTCAGAGAACTGCTAATAGATGGCCGACATCATGTCGACCGCCAATAATTCAGGAAGATAATATTAGAGACCAGTGGTTTCGCAATGGACAATTTTAACGAGTCTCGTGGCGCTGACTTAACGTTTTTCCATCTATAAATGTATATGCATATTCAATCCTATTTGTTTATAAGCAAGAGAAACTATAAAGATATTTCAGTCTTTTACATCTGGCTCAAATTTGGCGGAAACATATTTCATTAATACATATAGAATAGATCCTATAGTTACCTGTAAATTTTGGCCGAATTAGGGATGTGCTATGATCAATATTTACACGATGAGCGTAAAAACAGTAAAGTTGAATAACTGAGGTAGAGAGAAATGCATAGTGACGATTAATAAATCAAGCTGAAACGTATGACACAAATTGAACTAAAATAATTATACGAATATGAATTAAACTAACTATAGTATAATTTATTTACAGGAATGTTTAGTCGTATTAATTTGACATACATCACGGATGCCGTAATTGTTTTTAATTCGTTTGCACTTTCAATTTATTATTCAGCATAGCCCACTAATGTTATAATCTATTGAAGTCAATGTTCACACATTAGTGGTAGATGGCACAGAGAAGATTGCTTATATAAAAATAACAGAAGTAAATGGCTGCTATTAAATGTGGTTAGCAGCAAATGTGGCGAGCAACGCGCTCGAGGAATCAGTTTTAACATCCGACCACGTTGCCATGTCATAAAATAAAATGATTACTCGGGCGCACTAATTCGAATACTCAGTGTTAATAAATTTTCTGTAATCGAATCTCAGTTAAATTATTTTTACTGCTGTAAAACTTTATTGTAAGATTTTATAGTTCGAATATAAAATTTTAAAAAGAATACATTTATTATTTCTATAAAATATAGAGAGCGTATTTTTGGGCGCCAAATAATTCGTTTAGGCGATACTTTGTCCCAAAATAAAAATTACCGTAAACCCCAATGAATTGAAAATAAAGATAACTTCGCTGACAATACTCACTAAAATACCAGAATCGACGTCTATCACATTTAGTTAACCGGCACAACACTCACAAAGACTACGATTTATTTTATGTGAACAAAACTGCATTGTTCTTATTTCCTATTTAAATGTCAGCCATATGTAATTCCATTTGTGATATAAAAGTAAATTCGCCTTCGCATGGACTGATTCAGAAGATTTTATTTTTTTCATTTTAAGCTACGATTTAAATTCACAATTAGAACTGAGTGCTATTAAAGTTACCGTCCCTAATAATACTTCAAGTTTCAAATGGTCCTAGGCAAACGAAATTCTATATTATCTCCTGTACTAACCTCAGCAATAACCAATTAAAATGACAGTGACAGCAACACGTATCACCACTAGGGGTGTACATATTTTTCTAATGAAAAATTGGGCTAGTCGAGGCGAACAGTCCAGGGCCCTAATACTGCAATTTTTACCGATTAAAGTTCACTGATCAAAAATAATTTACGAGGAAGAATTCACGAAGATATTAATGATCAGTGACCTTTAATCGATAGATAAATGCATATCAAAGTTGAGATCGACCTTAAGATGCAGTTTTGACGTTTAATGTATGGAATATCTGTCAAAAACGCCATCTCAAGATCAATCTCAACTTTGAGATGCATTTATTAATACGAGCCTCAAGGCTTAGGCCTGTACTATAACTCAAGAGTTACATGAGCAACGCTCGGCCCCGCTGGTCGCTAAGTTACCTGGTGCACGGGCACAGCGCGCACGCGCAGTCGAGGTGCGCGGCGGGCGCGTGCAGCGGTCAGGCGGTCACTTTACGAGGCTGGAGAGCGAGCGGGATTTCAGTGTCGGAGTGCGCGAGCGCGCGGCAAGCGGCGCCGCCGCCGCACACGCGCGCGCGCCGGGACCGACGCCGCGAGCTGCGACGCTCCCCACCTGCGAGTGCCGCCACACACACACACACTATCACTATCACTATCGCTATCGTTCATATAAACACCGCTGCACGTTCGACGGCGTTACAGACACATTGAAACTTCGTAAAATAAGTGCTGATACGTTTTGCACACAAACTTGACGTAATAACTGTAGTATACTGTCGTATTAATAAATGCATCTCGAGATCGAGATCAATCTTAAGATGCTGTTTATGACAGATTCAAATATTGAGGTACTTAAACGAAGTTCCATGTACTCAACTAAACGTCAAACGATCAGCGGTTCTCATTCTAAAACATCACGAGACATACACATTTAAATGCAAGTGTAATACGAAAATACAAAATGAGTCGAAATTTTGACAATACACAGATTTGCATGTCTGAGATTGCGAGCATTTCATCTATGAGGTTAGCGGTATCAAGGTAAAGTCAAATCGTATCTTTAAGTTTATTCTCAAGATATTGGAAACTTGAAAATACAACTGCCTACGATTGATTTGGAAGATGATTTAAGTATAAAAGTATTATTTCCGACAATCCGTTAACATATTGCTCCCTCATATTTAAAAAGCAACAAAATGAAATGCTTATTATACTTGAAACAAATTACAATATTATGGTTTTGCAGTCAACTGCATGATAGTACAGCGATTGAACATAATTATGGCAAATAAAATCAAAATGCGTTCACTTAGGGGCTATGCACACGGGCAACTTTTGCAGCAAGGGAACTCGCAACTAGCTGTTTTCATACAAAACAATCGCGGCAACTGTTGCTGCAACTGGCAATTGTTGGCTGCAACTGCCAAAAAACAATTAAAAAGTTGATAGTTTCGGCAACTAAAGTTGCTCCTTGTGCATAGCCACTTAAACGTAATTCTGAATCGTCAACGGATCGATATCAAAGCTTTTGTGCTTACGTGACAACATCCACCATGCTATCTTATTACGGTGATATATTTCATTTTTTTCCAGCACATTCCTTTAATCATGTCAAGTCTGTGTAACGACTGTTAATCTCTGACCGTTACCTGATTATCTCACAATATAAAATTATGTGCAAATTTCGATAAAATCAGTAAAATGTGCTGCAAAAGTTACATTCCAAACACGAATACATTTGTCCACTATTAAAATATACAATTATTTTATGAAAGTCAATCTATTTCAAACACTTTATTACATGAAGAAACGAGACAATTCTAATGTATATAAGTTTTTTTTTATAAATGTCATGTAATAGAATTACTGTCTAAAGTAAAGTATTGATAAGAACACAGAGTACGATGAAAATGTTGAACAGAGATCAAACGTGAGCATGCTCCGTGAAAACGTGCGTAAGGTTAGTGACGACGATTGCGACGAGCATGCGCTAAGCTGAAGCAAGCTCCACATATAGCGCGACACAGACTCGTTAGTAAGCGGCGAAGGCTTCGCTCCTGCCATTGGCTTGACAACTTTATAAAAATATGTCGATGTCGAGCTAAGGCACTGTGACGACATAGAGTAGGGCTGAACGCGATACCGATTATCTCAACTGGTGCCGAGAAAGTATCGATAGTTTTTCGATACAAGTTATAAAAGTATCGATTACCGGCGGTATCGTTTTATTCCTAAATCGAAGGATCCGATCACTGGAGGCGGCTTACGATGGGTGCTAGCATAATCGATAAAATGTCATCACACTAACATCGCAACATAGAGGTCGGACGGCAAGAACGCGGAACGTCATCGGCGAACGAAGCCCTCGCGCGGCGGCGGTTAGTCCTCCGCACCGAAGCGAACGAACACATCGACACAGTACCGGGTGCGCGAGGCTCTAAAACAAAAACTCTAGGCACGCGACAAGCACGTAGAGAGCCGTGCTCTCGCTGCGAGCGTCTCCCCCGCAGCGGAGGGGCGCGCGCGGGGGCGGGGGCGGCGCGGGGAGGGGCGGGGGCGGCGTACCGGCGCGCGCGCGCGCCGCGTCCAGCGACGCGGCCGGCTGCAGGAACCACTCCGAGCGCGTGCGCATGCGCGCCCGCTGCCGCTCGTGCACCTACGCACCACGCACCACGCACCGTCACACCGACGCCACGCGCTCGCGCCGCCGCCGCACCGGCGCGCGGCGACCCGACGCGTCACGCGACCCACTACCCTCCTAGTCAGGGGCTTAGCTACCGCCGTATCAATCAATGATACGGGGCCCCCAGGCTACAGGGGGCCCCGAACGTGTGTGAAAATTCTCTACCCTTCATTTGTGAAAATTCTTTAACCTTCATTTGGGGCCCCCAACAAATTTTGATACAGGGCCAGTCTAAGGCAAGCTACGCCACTGCTCCTAGTCTACTCCTTAGCACGTTTGTGTACTACAATAGATGCATACTACGAGACTCTTAGGTTATCTCCCTCTTCTTAATTTTACTGAACTACAAAACTTTTTGCATTGAGCTTTGTCTTCCCCATAGGGGTACTTAGAGATGCATAGCAGTCGCAGTGCACCAATTCCCCAATAGTGTTTATCAGTCCCAATACAATAGGGGGTATTCAGTTATGAGTTATATCATATTGGAGAAGTAATACGTATTATAAAATCTAGTGCAAAGGGCAATACGCGCCGGTCGCGTCTGATCCAAAACTGCCCAGTAGAACTCGCCTGATAAACCTAACTATTCGAAATATAACCAATATATCAAGGTTCAGTAGGACTTTTTAAGTCTGTATTATTAAGTGCATTGTTTAATATTGTTATCAGATGAGTTTTATGAAACTGTACCTAAGCTTAGTTATTGACTTTCATTTGTTAACGGTTAACATGAAACAGGAATGTTAGAACATTAGTAACGTTATCTTCAGATCTACAATTAGTCGATAACTCGAGAACGTTAGCCACCTATAGAATTATCACGAAAGAATACCATTACCAGTTAAATTATCATTGTATATCGTTATATTTAATTTAAAATAATGTTAAATTCACATTACAGTCAAGTTACATTATAAAGTAATACATCTATCGCCCTCATTAATTAGGTTTATCATGTACGCTGCCAATTTTATTGGTTTTATTGCCTGATAAGGTTGTTCTGCTGGTCAAATTTAAAAAAACCTCTTAACCGGTTAACACGATTGCAGTCTGCTTTTTTGAACCTTGACATTTGCGCACTACTGCGGCAACTTGCCTACAAGCAGTCCTGACGTACTACAAAAATTTAGGTACGAGACGCTGCTCGCTTTGGTTGGTTCGCTCGCACGTCAGAAAAGAGTGACGCGATAGAAAGAGACCCTGGTAGGTGAATTTAATTTAAGGCCCACAGCCCTCTCCGAGCTGAATTTCACTTAATTGCGTCGAAGCAAGAGTTGCTATTCAAATATTTTTCCTGAGTGAAGTATCTGTTCGTAGTAATCTGTGCAAGTTAACTTGCTGCTTGTCAATTTGCTAACATTAATCGTGTACTCACAACAACAAATAATCTGCTTTCCATACTGATTGTCTCATAAGCCGAATGTCTTCAATAGAGCCGATGTTGTAAGCTCACATCCTTTTCACGGAACAAACCAATACAAATTGACAGTGTTTTGTTGGAAACATTTACCCCTCGTTGACAGCAAACAATAGAAACAACATATATTGTGTCAACATCATATTATGTTGTCATTGTGAATATGTCGCTAGTGCATACGAGGGTGAAAACATCGCACCATCCACGACCCTGATTCTGTTCATACGTAAACCAAATCTGACCTCACTAAATATATTGACATCCTTCTCATCGTGGTAATATATGAGCAGGACAGCAATATCTTTAGCTGAGCATGTTTTGGTTTAGTCTCAACCACAGACCAATATGCCAAGACACCACTTACGTCCGCTATTGTACGAGAACACAATAATCAACAGTAGGGTATTAAGCAAGACGGAGAATTTTGATTGGTTCATTCAAGGCTAAGGTCAAGACTTGTCAAGGTTGTCAGACTATGCGATGTCTATCGCTTATTGGTTTGTGGTCTCAACAGAACTGGCATCAGTGCAGTATGCCGGTAAAAGCGAGTGTTTTGTGCCGCGGCATGTCCGCCACAGATCTCTCGAAGCCGTGTTCAACATTCGCACTTGTATCTCACACTGTGAGCCATTTCTCCCACAAAGATATTCACAACCCTAGCATCGGTGAAGTTCTATCAGTGCGTAAGTTAAAAATATCTACTTTACAGGAGTGTAAAAAATTAAATAAAATTATAGTTACCTATGTCTAACTCGTTTTCAAATAACGCATCATTTTAGTACGTTGTCTGGTTTCTGATTAATGGAAACGATCCATTATCCAATAGCATATCAACACCGTCAAAACATTACTTAAGCACTGTTAAGACTTCACCGACGATAGGTCGCCTATTGATATGTTTCTCTACAAAGACGAAAATAGAGTCAAATATTAATAGGCGACCTACGGGTCGCAACTCAGTCGCGTCTGTGAATATCTCTGTTGGAGAAAGGCCTGAAACTCGTTTATGTATAGAAGGAAGTCTAATAACTAACAGAACAGCCACAAGTTATCCTAAGTTAGGGAAACAGACATCACTCATGCAATTGAAGTAACGTGGACAACTGGCAATTTAAATTGATTCAATACGTAGCACAACACAGCCTAATCCTTAGCACTAGAACTTTTTTTTTTTAACAATGTTTTACTAACTTTTTTTTTTAACAATAATGGTGGCACGATATCTTAATTTATTCAATGGGAGGAACTTTAAGTTGACAACATTTTTTTTACAAAAAAAATAATTACAGTAAGATACCTATATTACTTGGATTACCTACAAAACGGTCTATGTTACACGCACTAACATTTATTATTACTGACTATTGCTTATTCTTCACCGTATAGTGCAATAAAAAGTCACATTTCACTCAAAATAATAAAACTAATCCGATACACTTGTTACTAATGTCCATATTTTTCGGATAAACAAGTACACCAATATATTATGCATTTATAGACAAAATATTTGTCGATACAGTATATCCAGCGAGTGGTCCACGTTTACCGACAGAACAGGGGAGACAGACTGTAGAATCTAATCTACAGAAGGATACTGATAACTTTTGTCACCATCACTTATAAAACATATCCCTCAGTGAGCGCTAGAATTGAAACAGGCCGGTTTTAACACATCATAGTATTGGAAGAACGTTAATGCCTACAAGTCGAATCTAATAGAAATGTCTGAATAATGATATGTAAAATTGTTTTAGCAAGAATGTTTAAGGAGTCTCTTCCCTCCTATAGTAAGTAGCCATAGCACGAGTTTTTCGCTAGCGAAACGTATACTTCATAGTGTGCGCATTTCAATTTTTATGGTAAATTGAACAGCGGACGGTATCCAAAACTCTAGATTTACAATACAAAATGGACAAATTCTAACCCCCAAAAAGTTACAATGGACTTACACTGGCATTACAAATCACTTTTGTTCCTCGAAATGCTCTATAAATACATTGCAGACTGATTAAAAATCTCTATAAATTTGGGGGGTAGACTATAAAGTATGCAGTTAGCTTACGAGAAAAGTCGCACTTGGGATACAGGGCCGAGCCTTTTCTGAATATTCACACTCCGGGTTAAATAACTTGGTATATTAGAGTGTGTTAGTAGAGTTCGTACCTGAGGTAGGTAGGAGAGACTTTTGGTGCTCTCGGCGTATTTGTTGATGGCACGTAGCTCCTCCAGAGTCATGTGGGGACTGGAGTTGCTGCGGGACGATTGGGACGACGAACTGACCGACACCTGGAAGATTAATAAATAAATATTGATTTGACGTTTCTTCTTCCGTGGGCCCTAATCCGGACCACTTCTTCTATCCGTCAGCCGGATCATTTAGTTTCGTATTTCGGTCGGAGTAGGCGCCCTGGGCACTGATCCCAATTACCGACAATATGTCGACAGAATTTACGATTCTCAATGGAGAATTCACGAAGATGATATTAAACTTTTTATATATATATTTTTTTCACCTTTATTATATTAATGACATTATTTTCATACATACCAGTACTATATTACTAAACTACAACTAGAGAAAAGATAAATTCCCACTAATATTATAAATGTGAAAGTTTGGATGTATGGATGGATAACTCAATCACGCCAGAACGGCTGAACGGATCTGGATGAAATTTGGCACAGTGATAGATTATATAGTCTGGAATAGCACATATGCTACTTTTTTAAATTATGCGCGGACGAAGTCGCGGGCGGAAACTAGTAATAAATAAATATTGGTATTGGTATTCCATTGGTTAAAAATTAGCAGTTAGTGCGAGAGAAAACGTGTACTGACTTTGAAGACGCTCTCCTCTAGCGATATAGAGAGGCGCGTGCAGGAGTCGAGCAGGCTGTGCTCGGGGATGATGCCGAGCCCGCCGCCCGCCGCCAGCCCGCCCGCCGCGCCCGCCAGCGCCGGCATCGACTGACACTCTTCGGACTTCGTCAGACCTGCCCGGGACAACACCACTTTATCGCACACATAATACCACAGACGTAGATCTTTTTAGGGTTCCGTACCCAAAGGGTGCCAACGGGACCCTATTACTAAGCCTACGCTGTCCGTCTGTGACCGGGCTGTATCTGACGAACCGTAATAGGTAGAGAGTTGAAATTTTCACAGAATGTGTATTTCTGTTGCCAGTACAACAAATACTATAAATGAAATACATTTTTAAATAAAGGGGTCCCCTTACAATAAACTTGATATTTTTGACGTTTTTTTTCTACCGTGGTACGTAACCCTTCATGTGCGAGTTCGACACGCACTTAGCCGGTTTTTTAAAGATTTATAGAGATTTTTAGCCAATTTACAATGGGTTTACAAAGCAGTACTAGGAACAAAAGTGATTTGTTATGCCAGTGTAAATCCATTATAACTGTCTATAAATCTTGGGGTATAAAAGTATGTCACATTACGAGTGTTATATGAACATTTTGAGGGCAATGACCGCTGATATTCGCAGCCTTCCATGTGGAAATACAATGAGCACGTATACAACACTTATTTTAGTTGCCTTTTACAGACCTAACCGGGCCTTGACAAAAATTTAAAAAAAAAACCTGGGTATTTTACACACGGCTACCTGATCCCAAACTAAGCAGAGCTTGTACTATGGAAACCAGATAACTGATATTACTTCATATACTACTTTTTGTTTGTAAATACATACTTTATATACATAATTACACCCAGACTCGGAAAAAATAAAAGGTTTGGACCAGCGAATCAAATGCAAGGCTAGGAACAAAGTCGAATCAAATCCAGGATATTGTTCCGAGCCATGTAGCGGCAACCGGCCGTTGTAAATCCCGCATTAAGACACATTAAACATAGACACCTAAGACAATAGAACTTTAATTGATCATACACACTGTTTAATCGAGACTTAACGATAACCTTGTTCTAATTACGATAAGCCACACACCAACGGACACTATTCATCTGATAAACCCAGTATTTAAAATGGTGGTAACATACTGATGCGTCTGTGAGATGTAAAGATTACATTGTTTTAATGATCATCCCATCCCAATTAGTAAACCATGTAACCAACGTAACCTGACGGCCTAGCATTCAATAATCAACTTTACTTTTATTCTGATTGAATTCTAAATTGAATGAATAACGACGAATAATTGTGAGTGAATATATCTTAAGTTAAGTTATGTAGTTTAGAACTCTATTTCAGTATTAATAAAGTAGCTTATTAATTACTAGACAATTAATTCCACACCAGCACTGGTAGCACAGCCGGCCATGACATGACAAAACGCAAGATAAATCGTTTTGATCTCATTCTCCTATGCATTAAGTAAGATATAGAGCGACGCGATACGACATAATGATTGACAAAAGTCGTGTCTTGGAGCGTGTGCTAGCCCTTCAGGTTTTTGCTAATCCCATTACAAACAGATTTATTTAGTATTAGTGTGATCAAACTACCAACTCCTAACTACCAACGTTGTGCTACCAATACCCTTAAATCAAATGAAATATGAATTTATAATCAAACATGTAACGTTAATTGATTATCGACTCACCGTAATAATTATTATGATACAAATTTCACTAACGTAACTTGACTAATAACTTAAACGACTTTCATTCGGATGACCTGCGAAAAACGACCTTATTTATTAAGGAATAAATCCTCCAATTGACTGGCATTGGGGTAATTGAATGTTGCAATTACCTTCTAAATTGAATTTGTTTCCCCAACGGTCGCATTCGCACTGCAGCCATGTCTTTTCCGCTTCCAATGATAATTGTCCTGAGAACAATATTGTTTATCAATGCACTGTAAAGTATTAAAATAATTACTGGTAATAATACTCCTCCAAGCCAACTAGGTGCACGGGTATAAATATAAAATGATTATAAGTCAACGATTCCGCGGTCCGTCCACCATGTAGTGGGAGCATTGGCCCAGGCCTACTGCGTTGTGGACGAACCGCGGAATCATTGCCTTATTTTATCATTTGATTATTTATACCCAGGCGGCTAGTTGGCTTGGTGGAGTAATAAATATTTACTGGTGGTTGTGCCAAGCTGTAGCCAATTGACTGCAGTTCATATACGGGCTGGCTCGACCGGGGTAGTACCACTCTCTCAAAGAAGATCGGCGTAAAGTAACTATTACAGCTGCGTTGCATTCGATGAGTGAGAGAGCCGGAAGCCAGTCGCCTATACACAATCTTTTTACGCAGCGTTACGTTAACGTAAACGTGTTGCGTTGCGTTCTATTGATAACGATACTATACTGTTAACAATGTTAGGGGGCGTCCATAAATTACGTGAGGCATTTAAGGGGGAGGGGGTCGAGCAAAATCTCACCAAATCTCACGTAGGGGAGAGTGGAGGGTTTCGGCAAATCTCACGTAATTTTTTTTGCTGCAAGAAACAGTGTAAAATTACAAAAACCACTGGGTTAAATTAAGTAAAACATGTTTCTCCTCTACAATATAGCTTGAGTAAAATCTCACGTGAGATTAGAGGGGGAGGGAGGGGATCGAGCAAAATCTCACGACATCTAACCAAGAGGGGAGGGGGGGTCGAAAAATCTCAAAAATCACCTCACATAATTTATGGACGCCCCCTTACGCACATACATACATGCTCACAGTGGGTACCATATAATATCCATTATAAACAACTCTGTGCTCACCAAAATTGGAATTATTTTCATGTTCCCGTCAAAAAAAGTATAATTTTCAGTCGTTGACTTTAGTATTACGTATAACATTGTCGAAACAATGCACACTAATGGATGAAGTTTCTCATAACATCGGGCTCGGCTTCCGTGTTTCACAAAACAAAGACATTTGGAATGATTTTCTCATGCATCTTATTGTAATTTGATATCTTATTCGATGGTGTATTTATATGAATTACAACCCGGAACTAAGGCAAAATTGGCCATCGCTCGTACGATCGTACGTATCGTCATTAATTTGTGTCTGTTAAATTGTACATTTTTGGCGGTCGATATATTGTCGGCCAGATGATTGCCAACAGATGGCCGATAACATGTCGACCGCTAAGGGCCGTAAGATCAATGGTAGTTGGTCAATCGTGGAGAGTTAAGGCTCGGCGCAAACGGGCCACAGCCACCGGTGGCCAGCGTCAAGCAGTTCAGTCGCAGACACTGCTTACGGCCCGGCCACGACTTCGCGCGACGGCGACGGGCGACAGCGTTTTTTGCTAAAATGTTGCATCGCGCGCGTTGCCGCTGACAGCGGCAACTCGTGGCGTCATGCAACATTTTAGCAAAAGACGCTGACGCCCGTCGCCGTCGCGCGAAGTCGTGGCCGGGCTGTTAGTCGTGACTCGTGACTGTGGTCCGAGGTCCGTATCCGCCAAGCCCTAAACTATCGATTCTATATAGAGGACAAGAGATTACATTTTCTACCGTGGTTTAAACTACCATCGATCTTAAGTCAAAGTCAAATTCAAAAGGTTTTTATTCATGTAAGCTCATTAGAGCATTTATAAATAGTCAATATAAACAATATTTTAGCGTTACCACCGGTTCGTAATGTTGCTTCCATTGAGAAGAGCCGGCAAGAAACTCAATGGTTACTCTTTTCAAAAGAATAATTGTATACATTTTCAAACAGTAACGCTATGTGAGCAGGCAGGCATTAACACAGTGTGAGTCAGCCCTAATGCCAAGAATACACGACTACTACACGACACTAGACACTAAAACCCTCACCTCATATTTATAGAAAGTTATGATCGACTCGCAATGGCATTACAAATCACCTTTGTTCCTAGAAACGCTTTGTAAATCTATTATAAACTGGCTAAAATCTTTATAAATTTGTGTCTCCACCACCGCGACACCTTGTTACAGGTGTTGTGGCGGTGTCGGTACACTGAGTGTCTTCTGGTGTCAACGTGTATCCTTAGCATTAGAATTAATGCTATTTGTTACTTGACACTGGCGAAAAACTATCCTGGGTGGCCATATGTTTAAAGAAAGAAGGATTGTAGTTCTCACTAGCGTAGGCCTCCTGGTCGCGATGGTGCCGCGGCGGCGGCGGGTCCCTGAAGGAGCATATCCACTCGTCGCGCACGCGCAGGATGCGCCCCGTCACGCGCGCGTAGTACTCGTAGTTGTCGCGCCCGAACAGATCGCCCGCGCTGAACTGCTCGATCAGCTGGCGCATTATACGCGTCGCCACCTGGAGACATAGACAATTTTATTAATTATTCCCGTTCTTACCGGATCCCGGATCCCGTTTGCTGGATCCTGTAGCCCGGATATCCCGGATCCCAAAAAATATAGCCTATGTTACTCAGGGATAATGTAGCATTCTAATGGTGAAAGATTTTTTTAAATCGGTCCTGTCGTTTTTGAGATTGATCGTTACAAACATACAAAAATACAAATCTTTTCTCTTTATAATATTAGTATAGATTGATGGGGTTATTAAATTACGGCCCGTATTCACAGACATTACTATGAGGTCTCACAAGTGCGCTTGAACACGCAGATGCATTGAGAAATGATGTTAACTCTAATTAGAGAAGTATCGTTTGTGAATACGGCCGTAAGTGCTGGGCCAATTTCCTCAGATTGATCGCCGCCTTTTAGCTAGCGGCCGCAACAGAGGGCCTACTCTGTTTCAAACGAAAACGAAATTTCGGACGAAATTCGCGTATGTCCTACTACTTTTCTCATTGATTCCGATATTTCTTACGAACGAAAATTGTTTGACGTTTAGATTCGACGACGACGAAGACGTCAAACAATTTTCGTTCGTAAGAAATGTCGGAATCAATGAGAAACGTAGGTAACGTTTTCGTTTGAAACAGGGTAGGCCCTCAGATTGCGATACGACCGCGTGGCATCACATAAGCGAAAATTTGTTTATAAAGAATATATTATTATAATATAAATTGAATCAAATACCAGGAGCGAAATATGCACTGCAGTGCAACCCACCCTTTTGGGAAAACTGGCATTATAGGAATTCCTTTTATAAATGTACATAAGAAATCAGAAGGCGAGGTACTTAGGTAAGCTTAATAGACATTAAATTTCGCAAGGCTACAGTGCATCACACATAATTTTACATTACCTAACGTTACCTTTATCTTCAGACGAGCTATTAATGTACAATGTACAAGGTTACAAGGTACAGCTACAAGGTTTCCAATAGACAATATTGAACTGCACTTAGCCTGACCGCAAAATGCAGTTTGCTTTCACTTTAATAAGAGTTCTAACATTGTCTATCTTGGAAACTTTATAAATAACTATAAGCAAGTATAAAGTAAACAAGTACACCCATCATAAAAAGTCTACTTAATAATTCTTGATTAAACGTAGAATACAAAACAATTATCTCAAACTTTTTATGATGTCTGTATAATGCAGTCCAGAGAATATAGAACTAAGTCTTTCAAGAATACATACTCACAGCATAGATAAGTGATGCTAACTAATTCTTGCAACTTTAGAGCTAGTACACATTAGGCGTTAAGAAGCGTGCGCTTTGCTAACGCGCGTTTTAAGAATCATGACGTTCTATTTCGGTGTGCACATTAGAAGCGCGCGTTTGAATGTGTACACCGAAATCGAACGTCATAGTTCTTAAAACGTGCGTTAGCAAAGCGCGCGCTTAAAAACGCCTAATGTGTACTACCTCTAAGTATTATCACCAAATTGGTATGCCGAGTGTAAGTAAGATAAAATCTCTCGTAACACATTCCGTAACGAAATTTCGTAAGATGAGTTACACACAGGAAGTGAGCAATGCCCATGTGTTCATGAATCAAGCTCTTATCAGTGAGAAGGGTCCACGAAATTATTAAAAAGGTGATGCACAAGGCTACAGATAACACCACGCGCGCGCAAGCTTCCTAGAATACTAATAATGAGTAAATTGTCCTTGTTACAGGATCATATGACTTGTATTAGTCATCTCGCGGTCTAAATACTACACAGTTATCAATTAAATACATACCGGATGGCATTAAGAGAGTACAAATAGAATTTGAATGTACCAAAAAATTATTGTAATCCTAGGAAAATGTGATTTGCGTATTACGAAATTTTCAAAAATTCTAGATTATTTAGTCCGGCCAATGTTAGGTTCCTAGATTGTCGTTACGATCGAATGTAATTATTGATTTAGTTGATTCACAAACTAAACAACTATTGTCGTCCTTCCATAGTTGTAATCTAAGAAGAAGGCGGCAAAACTTTTGTTGTGTCAAATTTTACTCACTCGTAGTTCGTAGACAACATTGGCACACATCGGCCAACATTGGTCACATTAACTATTTCCCTAGGATTACGACAAATAAGTATCTTGGTTTTGTAACCCTTAAGACTACTGTAACGAACAAAAAGCATTTAAAATGTAATTTTAAGAAGTATGTATAAATCTAATTATCTACTGTAACTACGTATAAACTAGAGTATCTAATATACCTACATTGGAAACAAAAGCAACGCAGTAAGCGAGTAAAGTTCCATCATAAAGTAACATAGTGGAAAGTGATCGTTGTGCAACTGTTAATGAGTGGATACTCACGGAAACTTCAGCCTTTTGCCGCATGTTATGGACAATTGTAGTACACATTGTTAAGCTATGTACAAAATTGCAGTCAACATTTTTAACTTATCGCAAGTGTAATCATCTAATGTAGACACGATTTAACGACGATTAAGGATGATTTTTATCGAAAAAAAAACTTGCTAACACCTCCCCCTCCCTCTGTCCCCCTTTCTTACTCACTCACACACTCACTTCCTGTTCTCACTGTCTATAGTGCGAGCGACACCTTTGGTATTGCAGACATCTATAGGCTAAGGTAACTGCTTGATAACAGGCGGGCCCTGAGCTTACTTGCCACTTTAGTAATATAAAAAACATATAAAGGACCACTGCATCGAAAAAAGTGGTCAAAAAAATTTAAAAACTATTTGAACAATTTTCCATGCTTTGACTTCTTGCTGTAGTTGGGGATCATTTTGTTGAGGGCTCATGTTTTTGTATGTCAACTTAGGACCAGTTACCAAATTTTAAGTTTTGACAGATATTTTATGGAAAAACTGTAAAAACTTTAAATTTATTTTGCGATAAAAAAATATTTGACGCTTCTGAAACAAGGCCTCGTTAAAAACAAAGCATTCTTATAGAATTTGGAGAGGAAAACAGGCATAACAATGTCATCTCAAGACGCATTAACAATACCGGCAATGCATTGCGCGTGCGACAATAAAACTCAACTCTGCTATCTGATAAGGAACTATTAGAATCCCGCGCGAGACTCGCCGATAAGTGTTTATTGACTAGTGAATTACGATAAGGAGATAAGAAAACAATGCCTTTGTACGCATCTACTATACGTAGCCGATTTATGCACTTTTAATTATAATCATAATATTAGCCCTTTTAACGTGACACTCCTGGGTACGGGCCTCCACTTAATGCGAGGGGGATTCTGATCACCCACCTCGATGGCCGAGTGCGGGGTGGTGGATTTCACATGTCTATCAAAAATATATTTGATTTTCTAAGTGTTGCAGGTTTCCTCGCGATGTTTTCGTACACCTTAAGCAAGTGAAAAATCATATAAAAGTTATGATTCGCACACAGATTTCGACAAACCCAGAGGTGCCAGCCGGGGTTTGAGCCCTGGACCTTTAAGCCTGCAAGACGCGTGCTTGTACCGCTGGACCGCCCATTACATGGCAGCATAGTACAAGAGTTGTTTATTTTGGGACCATACAGTTGGTGTGATAATCTGGCGATATCGATATTTATTTATTTCGTTTATTATTCAGAATCCAAATGCTTTGCTGTCATTGTACTTAAATAGATTATACATTTCTATTTTAGGGGTGAGTATTCATAACGAAGTAGGTGCTTGATTAAAATGGACTAATCAATTAGGTACATTTATGATAACGTCAGTAATAGCACAGACACAACACATGTCCACATCAGGTGATTACACGGAACCCGATCCTCGTCCAATCATCGATAATGGTGCAACGGCTATCGCAAGTGCGCTACAACGGATATATCACTTTACAAAGCGCATTCACTCCCCTAGCCGCACTGGACAACAGACTACTATCCATTTAAGAAGTCATCAGTTTAATAAAATGAAAATTTAAATATTTAATTTAAAAAAAATCTGTATGTTTTCAACAATAGTGGCGGCGTGACATTTCATTTCGCCCAATAGGAAGGTCTAAAGGCTTCAATATACGTCCGATTTTCTGACTGAATGTCCGATTAGACAAACGAAAGGCACTCGTGCCATACACTTGTTTGAATACTCAACACACGTCAGATCCGACAGCCATGTCAGACGTCCGACTAAAAACAGCGCGGAGGCATTTACGATTTCAAATAAACATGGTCTTTATGATCATGTTTTCATGGTCGTTTTTAAAACAGTCGGTATAATAAAACAATATCAGATAGTCTGATCAGACGTTAAGATAGAAAGTCATGACGTATATTACCACCCTAAAATGTCACTCCGCCATATTTCAAGCTCTCCAAATGTCACACCGCCATTATTTAGATCACACTATTATGTTAAAATCTAACTCGTATCTTTACAGCTTTGATTTAAACGTACATTTAAACACGGTGGACTTTAAAGTTACCTATCGTTACCTATCGTTACATATAACATAGAACCCATACCTTCACATGGGTCTTATTGCAATAGACATTGAAACACCATGGAAACAGACCAACACAATTGCTATCGACATTAACCAATATGTCATTACAAATTTAACATTGCCTAAAGTATCGGGGTGGCATGTAATACCTAGTACCTAGTACTGCATGCATTTTTGACCAAGAGTATTAACTAATATTTTAAAGAGATGAGTCCTTAGGGTATTCTTAACTTGATCTCATCGTCTAAAGACTAAAACGGTACTGGATAATATTGAAACATCGGACAGACAGAGACATAGGTTCCCTATTTCCTAATACTAACCCCTTTTAAGTTAAAATATAAATTCTGGAAGATACAGCTCTGAATACAAATGCAGTTTTCATAATCTTACACAACAATTAAATCACAAATTAAATCTCGGACTAAAGCACCCTACAACCGGTTGTAAAAACATAACATTCACCATTAAATCATATGAAACCTACGATCGTATTGCGACACGGCAGATAATGATCCAACTGACCTTGAATCTCTGAACGTCCTCCATTGTTGCCGTTTTGCCGTCGGACACGCAAGAGTGGAAAAATGATGGAGCCACCGACACGCCCAGGGCTTCCGATGTCATACCTGTGCCTGGAAAACAAACTACATTGTTCATCGACTTAAAACTAATTAGTATTGGAAAATTATGTTGCACGCAGTGGAAATTTATAGGTTCAGCTTTTGCAATGGGGGCGTGCAACACTAGCCTTTTTATGTTACTAAGGTAGCAAACAAGCCCACGGCCCGCCTGATGTTAGGCAGTTACCGCAGCCTATAGATGCTTGCAATACCAATGACATCGCTCGCACGTTCCCCGCGACTGAAGTGGGAGACACGTTGCCGACCAGAAGGGGAATGGGAAAGAGGGAGGGGAGGGGAGGGGGGGTTTGAGCTTCCGGCTCTCTCACTCATTGTGCGAAACGCAGCTGTGATAGCTACTTTACATCGATCTTCTGTGAGGGTGGTACTACCCCGGTCGAGCTAGCTCGTATGAATTGCAGTCGTTTGGCTTCAGCTTTGCTATACCATCTGTAGGAACTCGAACTCGAGGGAAACTTAAGTGGATCGCAGGCCCCATGTCAATATTAAGTCCAAACCAAACGCGTCAAAATCATCTCACTGTGTACTGAATTTTGGCCTCTTGGGATATCTCCACCTTTAAGGAAGATGCCATTTTAGTCACTAATATAATATATTACTAGATGGTTATTCTAATAGCATAACATATTATATTATGTTCTTATAGCATAGCTTCTAGCTTAATAGCATAATCATGCGTGACGAAATGAAACAAATTTGAATCAAGCAGGAACCTAGATTTCGATGATACTCTTCCTTATTGAAAACAAATTAATCAGTTTACGCTATTTAACTTCGAAACTGCCCAACCGAAAGAAGAAACGGCAAAAAACGTTAAGAATAATCGATTAGTTCATAAGAACTTCGCGGAAAACGTGAATAAAAAAAAATTATTCAAATCGATTTTATTTTTCTATTCGGTTACAGTGGAGTTTTTGTGGCTTTATCTAATTGTCGCGTCCTAAAAAGAGCGTAAATTACTGTAATTAAAACTACAGACAGCGAATTAGACATGTTTGAAATTAAAATCGTTATCGCAGGAGAACGCGCATAAGTGGTATCGCTTTTCACGCGAGGGAACAATTATAATAGTCTGTTACGGAATTTTACATTTTCCAAATACAATCACGTTTTGCCAAACGAGCTATATTTATTGAATCGTGCTCTAAAATAACGCTTAAGTCAAAAATATTGCGAGTCTAAATATGAGCGTCGAACCCCTGTTATACCCAGAATCAAATAAGGTCGTCAAATGAGAAAGGCATTCCGCACAGTGTCCTCAAAACTCACCCAAATTAGCATAATATTCTACATATTTGTCTATGGCCCCATACGCGACAATGACGCGCAGACAGACGCACGACGCATCTAATAATCCCTAAAATAGAGCCTGAGCCATATATGCGACTGACAATCGCACACGACGCCTTTGTCGGTCGCCGCGACATTGTCAGTGCAAAGTGTATGCGATATTAAAACGCGTCACGTGTCGCCTCTCGCCATAATGAGCTACATATGCCCGTCTTCCGATGTCATGTTGTTCGTATGAGATGCCACATCGCTGATTAAGAATAATGTGGAGCGCACAATGATTCCTGTTCAGACGCCTCCGTTTAGCCAGATATGGATCGGCTGAGCGGTGCGAGGACTAAAGCCAGTCGTTGTGTTAAATCAGGACCATCCGATCTCTGTCTGCCATCGACGCTGTTTACATTATTTATATCGGTGCTAAACTTCCATGACGTTATTACGGAATCATAAATTCAACTTGACGAAAAAAGATCATAAAGTTTTGATGAGGACGGCTCATTTTCCCGACCACTTACCCGAGGGATTCCGTGACATTTCCATTAGCGCCGCGATTTGTCGCGCAGAAACTGGGTCATCTCATCACGTCCCCAATAAAGATTAAAAAGGTTACGGCTAGAGTCGAAGACGTCATAGCGAACTAGGCCGACTAATAATCCGGGGAGTACTGAAGAAATATTAAATAATCGCACGATGAATGTGAAGCGGTTGCATCACGCGCGCCCACGCAAGATCGCGTGTAATTGCCGTAATTACCGGTAATTATTTTCGTTTGAGCAGCGCTAAATACGATGCGTTGTCAAGTATGTGTTAACGTAAGCTTCTTCGGCGGCTTAGCTTGGTTGATTTAATTAAAGGAATTAGACTGGTTGCCGTTTACAGACACAAGCGACTATGCTGTCTACTTTCCACAAAATATCTTAATCTTTAAACTAATTGTTCAGTGGATAACACTTAGCAAAATGTTGAGGTATAAACAAACGATACGATCCTTACAGCAATGTTAACTACATTGTTGGCACTTCTTATTACCAACGTTTTGCAAACAAAATGAAAGCTTCAACAAATAAATAAAATGTTTATTTATTTAATGTCACCATTATATTCTTCGTTATGAGATCACTATGTCAGTCGACATCAGATTTCGTCTCCGACCTCATTGCAAATATTGCGTGAAATTCTTGGTACACTTGAATGACTAAGCTGACGTTAAGTACGGAAATTAATTTGGATTGGCGGATATAGCGGATTAAAAAGTTCAAGTTAACTGGCCGAAAGACAACCGTGAGAACGAAGGAGTAAAGGCTTAAAGGGTTATTGTCTCAGATGACCTACAAAATTGCAGTTTTGATGCAGTTCTGTAGTCGGCTTGTAGTCCGGATACAGCTTGTCTGAAATGACCCTAAGCAGTGCCCTATTGTCATTAAATGCACTGTTCCATTTAACTATATTTCAGAAGCCGTAAAAGATAATGTCTACCTAACAATATTATCTACGCGAAAATCGAACAATACCAACCACTTCTCCACTTTTTTCGAAATATCCCGAGAATTTCTGTGTCTATGTTTTTGCTAGGAAGGGGTTTTGGAAGTTAAGCTCTTAATTTTCAACAATAAAGATCGTCTGCCTGGGCTCTGGGATGAATATATTATTCTTCATATCTCCTATGTCAGAGGTGCGAAAATGAGGATGTGCTGGACTAAAGATTGGTTGAAATTTCTAACGTCTATAAATACCTGCTTTATCAGCGTTGGAGGCCATCACCCGGAACGTGCCGAAAAGTAGGACCAACAGCCTCTGCGTGCAGACGGGCAGCGAGAGGAGCAATCTGCGAACAATAACCCTTCATTACCTATTGAACATTTCACTGATGCACTTTAAAGAAAAACAACGACAAACTTTGCTAACACGCTTTGTTAGTTACCGAACCTAAAGTTTAATATCATTCAATGAATGGACTTGAAAGCAGGACGTGTATTATCTAGGTGATAATACACCATTTTATTTAAAGGCATAGGCCTATCGTCAATACGAAGGGTGATTCAGGCAAAGTTCACCATGCTAGCCCAGTGAAAGTTGGCGTACCTAACACCAATTCACTTTATGGTCCTCGAGTATCTGAAAAAGTGTCCATTGCATGTCGACCAGAGAACTGCTAATACACAGCTGAGGCCCGACAACATGCCGACCACCAAGAATTCAGGGAGATAATATTGGAGTATACCAGTGGGTCCGCAATGGACAATCATTAAAAGTAGCGACTGTAGCCTAGGGGTGAACAGGTTGGGCTGGCAATCAGAAGGTCCCAGGTTTGATCCCCGGTGGGGCATACACCAATGGATGAATTTTCATCTATGTGCATAATTTACAGTTCGCTGACGGTGAGAGAAAACATCGTGAGGAAACCTACCTATCCCTCGGGATTAGGTAATAGTCAGTTCCTGTATACACGGCGACAAGGTTCACCATATGTCACGTTGGGTTCTGACTATCTGGTGAAACGTGGGCTTTGAGTTGGTTAATACCTCCACAATGTGGTGGTGTATGGCCACTCAAGCCTCTTGACTACCCCCGAATGGGGATAAAAGTCGTGACGTTACATTTAAAAGTCTCGAGGCCCAGTCTGGAGCGCACTTAGCAGCGCCAGAGTCTGCGCAAAGTTTGCTCTCGCCCCCTGCCCGGTGATGTCAAAGCCAACTGGGCCAACAACGTTAAGTCATTAACAAAAACAATTCATTCACACACTAGTGGCATGCTTTTATGTTTAAGTAAGACGCTCTTGAGATATTGTTCTAAAGCTTAAGGACTACGAAGTATGCTCTCAAAGTTGAAATTGATTTATAAATACGAGATAAGTGTGTATTCGTCGAAATTCGCGGAATGAAATATGCATCTAAAAATAAAAATTACGTGGCCCGCTACATTATTCTTTATCAATACTCATGCACTGTTGAAGAAAACCTTTAATTCCTTTCAAGATAGCTAATCTATATCTAATTGTAATGTTTAAAAATCTGTAATATTTATTTCTCGGTACTGCGGTTGGTGGCACCTCAATCATTTATCAGCAACCCAATTATGAGAGGGAAAATAAAACAGGAAAGTTTACAGAACAAACAAAAGGTTGTTGACCCGTAGACGATAATTCGCGGAAATTCCACATGTTCTGCGTAAATAACGCACATGGTCGCGATTGAGAGTTGAACGACAGCACTGTATAAGTGCTGGTAGCCGTCGGTTAACGCATGAGCGAACGGCGGTTACGCTAATGGGCTGTGTGATGCTCCTATTATACAATGTTGGGCTCGCCAACAATGTTTAAGTTGACTGCATTACTCATGCTAGTTTTCTCTCCAGTACCTATTTAATTACTTATACAAGGTAAATCAGAAAGGAAGAACAAAGTGTTTAGAGGTGTAGCTGTACAAAGATTTCCTTAACCTAAAAACTCCCTGCTTCTTATATTTTCCCCCAGACCCAATAGTTTTAGAGTTGAGTTTTGTGTTTTTTGGGACTAGGCCCGCCACACACTACCACCCACTGCACTGTTACTCCTGTAAGCCAGGATCGACAATGATGTCCAACGATTACGGAAAAGCTAAGTTGGTATTGCAAGCATCTATAGACTAAGGTAACTGCTTAACATCAGGCGGGCCGTACGCTTGTTTACCACCAGTCACATAAAAAATAGATAGACTAGATTCGCTGCAAGTACACGGAAACACAAACAGCTGCAAACATTACTGAGCTTCTTGAACTAATTCCGAGACAGAATTACCAATCAAATGTTAGGTGAAAATTCTAATTTCGGAGCGACCGTAAACCGCCATTCGTCAATACATAATTTGTTTATGACAATCGTTACAGTAGCAGCGCGCGACCGAAGCGCACCGTTACTATGCGTTTGCGCATCAACTTCCCGCATCAAAATTCAGGTCGGGTGTTCTATAAACAACCATTGTTCCTATCCATAATACACGCGTATTGTGAAAGTACAATTCCTACATACCATGGCGAATTGTTGCAAACAGTAAATTGTGATAAATGGTGGTAAAATGCCACCTTTTAACCATCTAAACTATCTATTCAACAACACTTGTCTACTAAGTATGCTTACTTTATTAAAAATCTATCGACTTTTTATGGCGCGTCAAAGTTAAGCAGCTCTCAAATTTGAGTTACGTACGAGTATTCGGCCGTATGTATAACTAGCTTTTGCCCGCGACTTCGTCCGCGCATTTGTCACACGGGAACATACTATCGGGATAAAAAGTAGCCTATGTGCTATTCCAGACTATAATCTATCTCTGTGCCAAATTTCATCAAGATCCGTTCAGCCGTTCTGGCGTGATTGAGTAACAAACATCCATCCATACATCCATCCAAAC
Source organism: Drymonia ruficornis (assembly GCA_947859195.1). Lineage (NCBI taxonomy): Eukaryota > Metazoa > Arthropoda > Insecta > Lepidoptera > Notodontidae > Drymonia > Drymonia ruficornis. Next base: position 6,001,562 of record OX401904.1, read on the forward strand.
TTTCCCATTTATAATATTAGTGGGATATAGTGGGATTATTGGCTGTTTCTACATCAGCATGCCGCGCCCAAGAAATTGTGACGTCGGAACGCATAGACCTGATGTCAGAACATGAGTGCTAGGGCGAGGCATCTGGACGCACCAATTATCAGCATTTTTAGATGAACTTTCTTTTCATTAAATTATACTAGGACGGACGGACTAACAGGCGGACAGACTTGATAATTTGATAAGGGTTCCTAGTAAGGACTTTGCAACCCTAAAATACATGCATGTCTCGTTTTGCATTGCAAAAATTGTGGTTTCCAACACCTATGTCCACATTAAGGTAACCCTACATCACCATATGTTTTACAGTCCATTAGAGGAGATAATGTGTTTGCAAATACATGGTAATTGTTCCGTTTAGCGCATACATTACCGCAACGTCGCCTTTGTGTTAAATGGAACAATTGAATAATTGTTTATGATACCTGTACAGAGGCAACACGTTTCGGTTAATTAGTTTACATCAACTGATAACTTTGTCTGATGTAAACTCAATTTACTTCACTTTTACTTATTCTATGAAGACGGTTTGAAGACAAAAAAGCACAAGTATTAGTTTTTTTGGAGTTATTTCAATGTGCATTCATAGATTTAAAGAGCTATTCCCATAATATGTATGATGTCAATTGATCCTGTTTGGACCAAATGGACCATTCTTCGTCTGACCGTTTTCCATGGGACTTTGGTGTCATAATTTTTCTTTGATACAGAGGGCACTCAGAAAATGGTCAGGCCAAGAATGACCCAAAGAACGTAAGTTTAAAAAAGCCAAAATCACTGACCTGCGTATCTCATCGACCTGCTGGTCTTCGGGCAGCTCCACAGCTGCAAACAGCTGCATTTCCCCATCACGCCCAAACACACCACCGGGTATTTTCCTGGACCAACACAAATAAGATTTTATATGAAATCAAAGACCCACAACCCACACACACCCCAACATGCCTTTAGTATTTCTGGGTGAGTGGTAGACAGAGGCACACCTTTGTAAATACACAATTTGCTAAACTGTTAGACCTCAAGTAGAACCCAGTATGCATTAAGGGGGTTCTTATGTAGTTGCTACCAGGTTGCTACTGGGTTTTAATAATTTAAGCCTTTAAATTAAGGGTCACCCATTAGCAACCCCTTAAATACCCAATGCTAACCGGTTTAGGACCCTGGAAACAATCATTTTTTTAATAGTGAACAAAAGGTATTGTAACATAATAGACATCAATTTAACTAAACCTTCTAGCATTACTCAATATTGATAATGCTAACAGATCACATCATTTCACATTCATTGAGGTTGAGACAAAATAATCTTAAATGATAAGAATAATAAAAATATTTACCTCCTTATCAGCTTATAGAATGGGAATGTTTATTTACTTATAAGCCATAATAATGGCAAAAACATAATCATATCCATTTATGTATGTACTTTCCTGGACATCTTTTATTTTTTATCTGTCTAAGGTGGCCAAGAAGCATATTGTGATAGTAAGTTATTGAAAAAATAAACATAGATTGTTATCTGATAGCTGCTAATGCCTACAGGAAAATATAGATTTATTACATCAAATTACGACTGAGTCACAGAGCAATTTATAAGTACTTCATTATTTATTTATTTGAGTAGAATAGGAATCAATGTAATTTTTGAAGTAAGGGCTATTACAGACAGAGACAGTGAAAATATTAGGTACTTCAGACTCTCAATTTTCACAGCAGTTCAGTGCAATGTCTGCACAGGTATAATAATTAAAAAGCACAGCTTACCTAAGGAATTTCTTCAGAACACTAGCAATGGTATACACTGAATAATTGTCCACATTGACTAGCCTGCCGGTCTGCAGGAAATGAATGAGTTTCTTCATGGCGCCCTGGTGCCCGGGCGCCCGGAACACGTCCCGCCGCAGCGGTGCCTCCTTATTCAACTTCAGAATCAGCACCTGAACACCACAGGACTATTACAACACGTTTTTCACAAACTAGGTAACTCTTGAGCTCGCGAAGTATACAAAGGAAAGAACTAAGACACAAACAAGAAGAAAATAAAGGGTCTCGACCAAGGGCGTTGTCAAGGAAGCTAATATTGAATGCACTTGGTACTAACAAGCAATGGTCCGGGTATATCATCCTTGCAAACTTCATGGAGAGGAGCACCAAATTTCACTTTTTCCAGCCTCCTCGGATACGGCAACGAGTTGGGGTGCCCGCAAGACGTGACCACATTGCTCAATGTAGCTGCTCGGCGATGCATCCTTCTGGCCCAGTTACTCATTTTGTCTGTTTATTGAAAAATCAACCGCCAAGCCGTATATTATCAGACAGCCATTACGAGTGCAAACATGTTTTAAAGCCAGTTGAACGAGCCGTATTTCATTTAAACCGATACTCGCTCGCGTCTTCTGTTCGTTCGTTTAGCTACGTTTAGTTTTTTATGTTTAGTTGTTCCTTCATCGGTCGTCGCCTCGCGCACCGCACCGCGCCCGCACCGCACCGCAAAAAAACACATCGAATGAATATCGAATAATAATAGTGATGCGCCTATCGTATTCAAGAAAAAAAATCACCGTTATTTTGACAACACAGATATCAATCAGATATAAATAGATTTCGTCGTTGGACACCATTGTCGATCCTGGCTTACAGGAGTAACAGAGGTGGAAGTGTGCCTAGTCGGGCCTAGTCACAAACAAAAAAAAACCGTCCAAGTGCGTGTCGGACTCGCACATAAAGGGTTCCGTACCACCGTAGAATTAAAACGTCAAAAATATCAAGTTTCGTGTATAGGGACCCCATTTATTTTAAAATTTTATTTGTTGTTGTAGCGGCAACAGAAATACACATTCTGTGAATATTTCAAGTCTCTAGCTATTATGGTTCGTAAGATACAGCCCGCTGTCAGACAAACAGACGGTCGGACAGCGTAGGCTTAGTAATAGGGTCCCGTTGGCACCCTTTGGTTACGGAACCCTAAAAATACGGATATTAGCAAGATTTAATTTGTGTAACAGGGAATGTTCTGAATCTGCTTAACTATCGATATGTCGGCATTTCTGGCAATGGTCGGCCATTCCATGAGGGATAATAATCGCAATGTTCATTGGATATCATACTATTACAGATTATATTGCTCAGTACAAATATTCACCACAGTGATAAAATTTTAGAATTATAGGGATTCATTGAAATATTATGGATACCTGTTGTTTCATCACACTTAGTGATATTGGAATTATTATGCTCTTTAAGGATTGCCACTATTAAGCAAACGACATTTTATTTAGAGATCGAGAACTCGGCTCCTATCCAGCGCTCGCCCAAATTCTCACAAATGCCTGCTCGCGGGTATTCTCCAACCGCACTCTACATACCACGGAAGGGGTACCAATCGTAGCCCCATAGGCATAGATGTAATCGGACTGCTGTAATACATACGTTACTGTTTCGTCCGCTGCGAAGCGATAAGATCCAAAGAGCATGTCATATCTTCTGTAACTGTTCCGGTTATGTTAGTATTGTAGCGCATCACTACTAGTGAATGTGGTTGATTCCAAAATATTATGTTGGCGGCATTCATTAATTCTTATTGGTCAATATCGCAATACTCTTTTATCTAATTGGTTGAGATAATTTTAACCAATGGTGAGGAAATATTAATGTGCCCGCGACGTTCCTTTTAACGCAAAATGCCATCAATATCCAAACGTAAATAATAGACAAGTGAAGTAAAATTACATATAAATACGTATTGATAAATTTATCAATACGTATTTATATGGGTAATTTTACGCAAATTTTAAGGAATTTATGTTAAGAACAAATCAACGACTTCAGTTTGAACTCAAACCTGCCTGTGAAAAATCGTCGGACACCGTCTTGCTGGAAACGGAGAACCGCTGTCAAAAATGACAGCCACAGCAGTCAAAAACTACAGCTATCAATTTCATGCAAGTTTATTTTGTTTCTTCGTTTGGTTGGTACCCACTGGTTGATTGATTGAAAATTTATCGATTTGATTTGAATAAAAAAATAGAAAATAACGAAGCAGTGACTGTTTTCAAGCGTGGTTTTTTCTCGATTAATTATCTTTGTATTCTAAGTCATAAATTAACTTCTATTACGCACCTACTCACCTAAAGATAGTATTTCGTGAAAAAAATACAAAATGGCTGAGTGGGAAGACGACTGGGAAAGCGAACCGGTGGCTGTACCGGCAGCGCCACGAGTTGCTGAACCAAATACTCATGTTTATCGAGCTAGAACCTTCCGAGGTGGTCGAGGCCGCAACGATACCAACTGGAGGGACCGTGGCAACTTCAGCGGCGGCGACCAGGGACGCAATGACAACCGCGAAAACCGGCGTAATTTCTCGCGCCAAGAGGCTGGAAATAAGAAAGTTATATCAGTTCCCTCTACTAAAGTCGGTCGCATTATCGGCAAAGGAGGATCAAAAATACGCGATCTTGAATATGACTCCGAGGCAAAGATCAAAATTGGCGATTCTAGCGGTAATGAAACAGATATAACATTGTTCGGCACAGACGAAGCTATCGCTAAGGTCGAGAGTATGATCAATGAGCTAACTGAGGATTACAAGCCACCACAGAGGCAAGGCCACAATGTAAGTAATACAAGCAACAATAGTGGGGGTTCTGCTGAATTCTTCAAGAAAAATGAACAAGGAGTGCAGGTCATAGACTGGGACAAACTGAACGCCTTTCATGATGAGCAACAGCAGACCAAGTGGGAGAGCTTGCCTCCAATTATTAAAGATTTCTATAAAGAAGATCCAGCTGTTGCTGCCATGTCGCCAGCAGACGTGACTCGCTGGCGCCTCGCTAACCATGACATACAGGTCAAGAGAACATTTGATGAGAAACCAGGGTTAAGACCCATACCGAACCCAGTATTAACATTTGAGCAAGCATTCCAACACTACCCAGACGTTTTACAAGAGATATACAAACAGGAGTTTAAGCAGCCTTCTCCAATTCAGAGTCAAGCTTGGCCAATTTTATTGAGAGGTGATGACTTGATTGGTATTGCTCAGACCGGAACAGGCAAGACATTAGCATTTCTTCTGCCGGCCCTCATCCACATTGATGGACAGACGATACCTAAGGATCAGAGGGACGGCCCTACAGTACTTATCATGGCACCAACACGAGAGTTGGCACTACAAATAGATAAAGAAGTAGCCAAGTATCAGTACAAAGGAATAAAATCAGTATGCCTTTACGGTGGTGGAGATCGCAAGGAGCAAATCAAAGTGGTTGCCAAAGGAGTAGACATTGTGATAGCTACTCCAGGCAGGCTGAATGACCTGGTTGTATCCAAACATTTAAGCATTATTAATTTCTCCTACATTGTGCTGGATGAAGCTGACAGGATGTTGGATATGGGTTTCGAGCCACAGATCAGGAAGTCTTTGTATGATGTGAGGCCAGACAGGCAGACGGTGATGACATCTGCCACATGGCCTTCAGGTGTTAGGCGTCTGGCTGAATCCTACATGAAGGACCCCATTCAAGTGAATGTTGGGTCATTAGATCTTGCAGCAGTACATACTGTCACTCAGAGGATCATGTTTGTTGAAGAAGATGATAAAGAGCGCACATTGTTTGAGTTTCTCCACAATATGGACCCCAGTGACAAAGTCATCATATTCTGTGGAAAAAAGGCAACTGCAACTCACATCACCACAGAACTGTGTCTGAAAGGGGTGGTGTGCCAATCACTGCATGGAGACAGGGATCAGAGTGATCGTGAAGCTGCTCTCGAAGAAATGGTGGATGGCACTGTTAATATCCTCGTAGCCACTGATGTTGCATCAAGGGGTATTGATATTAAGGACCTAACGCATGTTATTAACCTTGATTTCCCACGGCACATCGAAGAATATGTCCACAGGGTGGGCAGGACAGGCCGAGCTGGCAGAACAGGAGTGTCATTGACATTCATCACAAGAAGTGATTGGGCCCATGCACGGGAGCTGATTAAAATTCTTGATGAAGCAAATCAAGAAATCCCTGATGAACTTGACCAGATGGCTGAGAGGTTTGAGGCTATGAAACTTAGACGGGACAAAGAGGGAGGCGGCAGGGGGGGCCGTGGCGGCGGCGGCAGAGGTGGGAGGGGGGGTCGCAGGGATAGGTGGTAGACTAGAAGACTGATAACCATACATTTTGTATAGGATGCACTGCATTTTATATTTCAAACAGGGATAGCCTTGCGGGACATTAATCCCAGTATATTTATTCAAAATTTATGCAGTAGGTACCCAATACAAAATGTGTACAAGTTTTGCATTTGTCACTATGACGCATTTAAAATTGATCTTATACTGATTGTTAGATCTTTGCTGTGTTAGCAACTTTTCTCTCGATAAGTACCTGATGTTTGGTACATTTATAACTTTTAAAAGGAAGGTAATTTTAGTTTGTAAGTCATTAAAATAATCTTAAACCTTTATAGATATTATCATGTAAAAGACAGCATGTTTAGTTATAATAGTGGGTAACTAACTTATATACCTGTAACCTAGAAGGTGACATTGTTGTTAATTTATTCGTCTTTTGCTGTGATATGTCTATACAAAACATTTAAAGAAGACTATTTTAGCTGTTTGTAGTAGAGCTCTTTTCAAACTTGTCACATGAGGATCTAAAACAAGTTGTATTCATGGGACAGTCAGTAAAGCTGTTAAACAGTTTTCAGGTGTATTTTCTTACATGTGATGTATAGCGACAGTCTTTTTCGTAATAAAGAAATTAATTGAACACTTATCTTTCAATTCCGACCTAAATATTCATCTAAAACTTTCAATACTGTTAGAACGACGAATTCTAAATGCTTCATTCTGATAAATCTTTGTTAAGAAACATAAGGTGGCGAGATGCCAAGGTAAGTAATAAAAAAATTATTCAATAGTAGGCGTGTATTTCGAGTTTACATTTTTTCATACAATAAAGCGTAGCCGAACATGCAGAAGTTTCATAATTTTTTAAAATCTCATAGACTCGAAATTTGATCGTTCGTAGGTAACAATAACACTTGAGTTTCTTAATACTAAGGACTGGGTGCTTCGCTAACAATTTCGTGCTTTAGATACGCCATTAGAATAATAACAGGTACTGTTACAACATTATTACATAGACATTTATATATGGGTCAGTGTCACGAAATTATAACTTCCCCCTCATAATGAATAACATAGTAAATCTGTCGACTGAAACAACATTGGAAAATAAATAATAGCAATATAATCACTAAAAAACTATACAGAGTATAATGTAAATTATGTCCAATAATCTGAGCTTAGATGATTTCTAGTCGCTTCATTTCTTTGTGGAGTTCGACGCCCATTTTAGCGGGGGAGCGTGTGACGATGACGTTCGCTCTTTCTAGAGCTTTGATCTTGTCCATGGCGCCTCCCTTGCCGCCCGAGATGATGGCGCCGGCGTGGCCCATTCTCCTGCCGGGAGGAGCGGTCAGACCGGCGATGAACGATACTACCGGTTTCGCCTTTTGACCCTGAAATATTGATAACAAGAACTGTTAATAGATACGTTCCAATAGCTTAGTTTAACAGGTGTTAAGTCTCACCGTCAGGATTCTTTTTTGAAAATGTTGTACACTAACGAGATTATGCGAGCCTTCTCTAAACCCTTGATAAAACCCAATTCTTGAAAGATTTGGCTAATATTTTAGACATTTTGGAGTTCAAGAATAGATCAAAAGGACTTTCTATTCACCAAAAGCCTTAAAATAATTGCACGAAACTTAATTGATTTTTAACTAGTTTTTTACCCAACTGCCCCGGAAGGAGGGTTAGTAAGTTATATTCTAAACCAAGTTTAACTCTATGAATATCGTTATATTATCTGCTACCTAGCTAGCATTACTCTAATCGCTCGAATAGTATTCAATAGGAGTAACTTACATTGTTCAAAATAATTACATTAAAGATGCTGAAATATTTTCTAAAAATACGAAATTTATTCGAAAGTACAAAGTACGAATCTGTTACTACAATATCTAATATGAGGAATAAATAAGATGATCTTACACGTCATGCCACGGTCGTGGTGACGTAACACGATAAAAACGATGCAAATATTGTATCAAGATGAAATATAGTTTATTCATACAATGGAACTAAAAATAAATTTAAAGACCATAGCGAGGGGATTCTTTACCTTTTTTCTCTGTATGGGAAAGAAAATATAAATTGTCAATAAAATCATAAAATTAATATTCTGGAGAAGAAAAAGAGTATGCTCCCATTCGGCTCGCTTTTTGTGCTATACTGTTATGCTAAGGATACACGTCGACACCAAACACTAGACACTCAGTGTATCTCAGTGTACCGACACCGCCACTATAACTTTAACAAGGTGTCGCGGTGGTAGACACACGTAGACACTCGATTTATACATTGTGTTTTTGTGTCTAGAGTTGTGTATCCTTAGCATTCGTTGTATAGGTCAATGGTTTTGTTGTCTGGTTTGGACTTTTGCGGGGAAGTGAGTGTGAGGGGACGGGGACGGGGACAGGGGGGTTCAATAACAGTGCAGTGTCAATAAGGCAGGTACTCACAGTGTTGTGCTGAGTAAGATACTCTGACGCGAGCTCCTCAGCGTTGCCGCCGATCTCGCCGATCAGGATGATTCCTTTCGTCTCTGGGTCTTTCAAGAACACTTCCAGGCAGTCGATGAAGTCAGTGCCGTTGAACGGGTCACCTCCGATACCGACGCAGAGCGTCTGCCCCAGACCAGTCTGGGGAGTCACAAAATAAGCACCTATAAAATATGTTCGTTCATATTCGTATCGTATGGTTAGTGGCCAACCTGGCGTCAGAGTTGGTCAAGCCGCGCGAAGGCCTCTGAAATTACTTAACAATCATAACAACCGGGACCGACTTTTTACGTGCCCTCCGAAGCACGGAGACGCTCAGTTCAAATGCCACTAAATGATCATTTACCGATCAGTGATAGCAGCTGGCTAAGTGCGTCTCAAATAAAATATGTTGAATATGAAAAGTATCAAGAAATAAAATCTTTTCCAAAATTTAACGCAACCACTCATGACTTATGATATAAAAGTACATGGAATAACATATATGAAACCACATTGGCGTTTTTATTTCATACAATGGGAATAATGTAGTGAGTAAATACGTTACTGGGGCGTGTTTTGTTCAAAGCATGGACTTGCTTGTTCATGCGTGAACATAATTACGATCTTGAATTATCTTGGCCACCTACTTCCATGAAACCTAATCGGTTCTGACTTTAGGAATTTCACGGTAAGGGCTTCAACACACATGGGGTTTTCGAGCGCGTTTCCACCGGGGCGGTCGACGAACCAACGTTCGTCGAGCGTATGACACATGAGTAGCCCACTGTAGCTAATGCAACTTATTATAGTTGCATGTAATCTCGTGTCTGCAGCTGAATAAATGTTTTCTTAAAGCGCTGCATAACAGCAAAACGTTTTAATCCAAAAGTTCCGCGTGCACGTGGCGAACCGATTCATCAATCGCTGGGAATCCGCTCACAAACTGCTGGTGTGTTAAGAACCTAAGGGCCTATTTGGGCCTTTAGGGTCAGTTCAGACCGAACGGAAAAATGCCCTAACAATTTACTAGCTCCATTGAAAATAGGACCGTATTATCGTCGCGACTGTCGCGAGCATGCAAGAGCCGACTTTAGGCTATGGTATGTTAAATCGCTCGGGCATTTTTCCGTTCCGTCCGAACTGACCATTACAGACGGTTTGTATCATTGTACTTACCTCTGTGGTCTGATGGCAGGCCTCGTAGGTGAGGGTACCCGATCGGGACACGACGCCGATGCAGCCGCGCTTGTGCACCGCCGCCGGCATGATGCCGATCTTGCACTTCTCCGGCGCGATGATGCCGGGGCAGTTGGGGCCCACAAGCCGCGACTTGTTCTGCCGCAAGAGGGCGTGCTTCACGCGCACCATGTCCTGGAGACATAATTTTAAGACCATGTTAATAAATCAGCAAATACACTTATTGTCTTAACAGAAAAATACAAAAGACGAGTCATGATCACTCTAATTTTAAGTGCCGTTATATTGTTAACTAAGGCGGATCTCACACACACTGATCGCATCACACTCCCGTCTTTGGGTCGACATGTGGCGAAAGTGCGTAAAGTAACGGTAACGACAATGAAAATCCACAGACCAATAAGCTATAGACGCCGCATAGCTGGACACCACCGCCCTCGCTGGCCTAACATATGCATTACCACTGCAATTAATTTCGCCGTCTTCCGTTGCTAACTTTTTTTGCTTCCTCCTAAAATCGTGGACGACGTCAGTGGCGCCTTGCCTAATTGATCTATTTGCTTAGCCCTGCTCGCCCTTCATGCTCTGCTGTGCGGTGCAGTATATGCCTAATGGGCGCATCGATGGAACGTAGCTCCGTCAAAATGGGGTCAATTATAAAATGAGACTGACTATTAGTTTGAATTGAATTGAATATTTGATTCTACAAACTAAATGTGACTAATGGCCGGCGCAGACTGGGGACGGCTTATCCAATAGAAATATAGACCTTATTTCAATTGGATAAGTATTGAATTCGATTAATAAAAATTCAAATGCCATGCCCTGCCGTCCCCAGTCTGCACCGGCCATAAAGCAAACTAAAATGCCATGCGCTGCCGTCCCCAGTCTGCGCCGACAATAACAAACTAAAATGCCAACAAACTAAAATGCCATCCTTTTTATAGTTGTAACATATTTTAAGATGTGCAAAATTTAATTTAGTTGCATTATTCAATGACAATAATAATTGGCACCATTATTTACCTACTTAGAATTTAAATTAATTGTTATGGAAGTCAATCGATTTTTAATAATACAAAAATGATATAAAAATCACTTACATTACACTTTACATCTAGTTAACATATTTAATCAATTGATCATGAGTGAATAAAAAATAAACACAGGTTTTTCATTGCATTGCCAATAGATATGTATGTACCTACCTTATTGATTGGTACCACAGTATAGTTACGAGATAGATAGGCCCGTAGTATGCTGACGCGAATGTCCTCAATTCCAATTATTCTGTTGTGTTGATAGCTCTGTGTACTCAATAGTACATTGCGTCACTAGGTTCAAACCAGTTTCATGTGGTTCCAGATCTTTAGTATAACTTTAGAGTTGATCTTTAGTCCTGCACCCATTCAGGATGAATTTGGAATTTGGATATTAAGTTTTGAACCCTTAAATAACACAAAAAGGTGTTCTTTGTTTGTTATATATATTTTTTTCAAACCATGTCAGTAGCATTAGGGTGGCTTGAACAACTCTGACACCAGGTTGGCCACTAACCATTCAATAAGAATTTTTCATCGACAGACCATTTTTAACTATGTTCAAAAAAACTGTTTCTGCAGTCACTCATTTCATTTTGAACCATACAACATATTAAGATAAATATGTGTAACAACAAGAAAAATAAATAAAATAATATTATATTTAATAATCTGTACAAAGCTAGTTTATCAGTAGTGATGTAATAACGTGAATTAAGATGAACAAATTAATAATAAACAAACATCAATAATTTTAAATGATAAAACGATGATAAATAAAATAAATAAAACCTTACATGTTGTGGCACACCCTCAGTGATGCACACGATGAGGGGCACTTCGGCTTCGATGGCTTCCATGATGGCAGCCGCTGCTCCGGGGGGTGGAACATAGATCACTGACGCATGTGCCCCAGTAGCCTTCATCGCCTCCTTCACATTACCAAACACTGGTTTCCCAAGGTGCTCAGTGCCAGCCTTCTTTGGCGAGATTCCACCAACAACCTTGGTGCCATAGTCCAAGGCCTGCTGGCTGTGGAACGTTCCCTGCTTCCCAGTGAAGCCCTGTACAATGACTTTGGTGTCACTTGTCAGTACTAGGTTTTTCCTGGTCTCAGCATACGGGGTGCCTGACATGTACCTGACATTGGTCAGCTTTAGACAATCTATGGGAGAAAAATGAAGTAATGTTTTGAGAGCAATTTGTTTAGTAAGCACACTCAGGTTTGACCTTGGTGTTTTTAAAGTTCAAAACGATGATCATTTTTTAATCAGAAAAATTCATCATCTATACATTCATACTTAGATTATTGCATATATTTGATTTCTACATATACTACAGTGTTAAATCATTCCTGTTTGATACATTGAAATAGTGCTTAATAATCCTATAAGTATGTAGGTAGGTGATAGGAATTAACTTTTTGTTTATGACTTAGATAAGATACCATACCGTCATAATAGTCACAATATTTTTTAATTATTTTCTTATTACTATTACCACCAGCCTAGTAGGTACTATATCCTGCTATTTAATTTATTTATATCATTAATTGGATAAATAAGTTACTATCCTCATTTACATTTCATACCAACAACATTACATTATACATAAAGTAAAGCTTTATAATAAAGAAGAAAGGAATTAATGGGTTCTTTACTCTTATTATATCAGAGCAGTGTGTAATCAGTAGCTGTATACATAAAAATACACTGTATTATCAACATTATAACATTTAACAGGCAATTGTGTGCCACTGCCTTTGATGACAGTACCAAAGGTCATCTTATTGATCCATTGGTTTATTGACTGAGAACTAGTACTATAAGTATAGAACTGATGCAGATATAAACTAGGGTTTATATAATGGCTAATTACGACGAAAGTTTATTGCCACCGAGGACAAGGATAGTATTTTTAGATGAAGGTCTCGGCTACATTGGGCACAATGAATTCGACATTGACAGTACATAGGTACTTGGCGAATTTATTGAACTATAGAGAATTTGGCTACATGTTAATTCTCAAATCGTGATTAATCTGTTACACACAGAATATCGTGGTGGCAATGAAACTACAAGGTTAACATCATAGGTTACACGGTTAGGTACAGAAAATGTGACGCGAGAACGCTTTCTAAATATCAAAGTTCACTAGTATTTTGAATAAGGCAAATAATACTAGGACATTTCTACATACCTCTAAACATCGGTAAGATCCTGGCCGGAGCAGCCATTGTATAAATCTATAAAATAGAATTCTGGGAAGGGAGAAGTACAAAATAATCTAGTGACACTGACAAACTACCCCGCCAGCCATTACGTAACTGACTGACTGACAGTTGCTTACTTGACAGAAGGACGATAGATAAAATTCTGTGTTGCAGCTTACGAAAACTACCATAAGCAATTTATAAAATCGACTAAATGAGTTAGCCTCGATATTAATCGTCATTGGTGTTAGGTACTTCACTAAACGATTGTTCACGTCCGATTCTGACTCATGTCATAAGTCACGTCACGTCTGTCAAAATAGCTGATAATGTTATGTTATGACGTGTAATTTCGCTTTCATTTGCACAATACAATTTTTTATTGTAAGAATATAAAAGGGAATTCAGATATTTTTGGTTAAATATCTAAGTAAAGCGTTAATGACTTACGATAACCTATAAACGCGTTGGGCTTTTATAGTAATTGTTTAGTAACAATCGTGATTTTCATGTGTAGTTAATTATTCGGCGTTTAGTGTTGTTTATTGAGAATTCGCCGAAAAAAGTTACCAAAATGTGTGGCTCAGACAAAAAGTTAGGCGAAATTCGAGCCTTAATTCTGGTAGGTGGTTATGGGACACGTTTACGACCTCTTACGTTAAGTAGACCAAAACCGCTCGTTGAATTTGCCAATAAGCCCATATTATTGCATCAAATAGAAGCTTTAGTGGAAGCCGGAGTTACACAGGTAATTTTATTTAATTTATATAATCCTAATTTCTACTTATATGATAATTATATACTTAGATATCAATTTAAAAAATAAATGTTGTCAATAATTTGAGAACACTTACTTCCATGGTTTCTTTTTCCTCATAGGTAATATTAGCTGTGTCATACCGAGCTGAAGATATGGAAAAAGAGTTAACAGAACAAGTATCGAAACTTGGCGTGTCACTGACATTCTCGCATGAAACTGAGCCACTTGGCACAGCGGGTCCTCTGGCCCTTGCTCGAGGGCTGCTCACTACAAGCCCAGAACCATTTTTTGTTCTAAACTCTGATGTTATATGCGACTTCCCGTTCAAAGAACTTGCCAAATACCATAGGAGTCATGGAAAGGTAAGATTTTTTTAAACACTGTTTCAATTCTTACAGCTTCTTTATTACTTCATAAAATAATATGTTGCAAAAATAATGATAGTCAAATATGTGCCTAACGAAATGCATAATAAAGCTATAGCTTATTCATTTTATTATAGTATAATATAAATATTTATTTTCAGGAAGGTACAATAGTTGTAACCAAAGTTGAAGAACCATCAAAGTACGGAGTGGTTGTTTATAAAGAGGATGGACAAATAGAAAGCTTTATTGAGAAGCCACAAGAATTTATATCCAACAAAATAAATGCTGGTTAGTATATTTTAAATCTATTTACTTATAGAAGTAAAAGTTAATTTAGTTAAAACCTCTAATACATATAGATATAAATATATTTTGTTAAATTAAAAAGTAATGTTATTTGTTTGCAGGAATGTACATATTAAATCCTTCAGTATTAAGTAGAATAGAACTGAAGCCCACGTCTATTGAGAAAGAAGTGTTCCCATATATGGCTAAAGATGAGCAGTTGTATGCAATGGAGCTTCAAGGCTTCTGGATGGATGTTGGACAGCCCAAGGACTTCTTAACGGGTTAGAGAATATTGAATACTTTTCAAAAGATTTAAAATCAAATCTTATTATTCCTAATGAATGACATTTGTATAGGAACTTAATATTTTTTTCAGGAATGTGCTTATACTTGAACAGTCTTCGTCAGAAGAACTCCAGTAAGCTTCACGACGGCACCGGTGTTGTCGGCAACGTGTTGATTGATCCTTCGGCTACTATCGGCAAGGGTTGCAGAATAGGGCCTAATGTTACTATCGGCCCTGATGTGGTTATTGAAGATGGTAAGCATGGCGTCATAATAAAATTAATATTATTTCATTAATAGTAGCGTCCAGTTTTAATGTCTTAGTTAATGAAACTATGTTGTTTAGTGGCTTAACTCGATTTGCCAATTGACTGATTAACACCTATATTTTACTATCTAAAATCAACCAATTATTTGCGGTCAATGGTAAATATTTTTTAATTACTTCACATTACTATAATTTGTAGTTAAAAATATCGCATATTTCTTATATCGTAATGTCGTGATAACTACCTATAAGACTTGTTTTATCAGCTGTATATTTTCCTCGGTTTTGTTTGCTCAGCATTGTTTATTTTTTGATATGCCATTTAAGTTTTAATTGTACCTATAGCCACGCTAATAATGTCTTTATTGCACGAATGCTGTAGCTTATCGTGATAACATGTAAACTCAACACTTGGACTCATACTATTGGCTGAATTTAACTCTTTACTTAGCTGTTATGTTAAAATTATATTAGTAGCACATGTAGGCTGTTCCTTGCAATACGAAACTCGTCTCATTTTACCTCAAAATATTATGATTTGAATTTCGATAGGCACTTGATAGGTCAATATTTAGCAGTTTGCATGTACAATACATTACATGACACATTACGTCTCCACGTAACTAAAAAGTGTTTCATACACTCTTATCTATGTAAGTTTGTTTATCCGAATTTCTGGACCATTACTAAAAGGACTAGGGCACCGAACTGACATAAAGATACGATAACGTTACGCACTGGCGCTTATAAGGCTGTACACACATATGACCATACCATTTGGAATGAGATTCACAGTAATCAACATACTCAGGATTGAGGAAAAAAGAAAAACAATAGGTATATATCTGTACACCTTTCAGGTGCGTGCATAAAACGCAGTACAATACTTCGCGGTGCCTGCGTACGCCAACACGCCTGGTTGGACTGCTGTATCGTCGGCTGGAGGTCTGTCGTCGGCCGCTGGGTACGTATGGAGAACTGCACAGTCCTCGGTGAAGACGTGATTGTGAAAGACGAGCTCTACGTCAACGGCGGTCAAGTTCTACCTCACAAATCCATTGCACTTTCTGTGCCCGAACCACAAATTATAATGTAAAAGACTGAATACCTAGGTATTGTCGTTCATGTTACATTTGTTATTCATTATAAACTAGAATATATTTTACATTTAATTAACTATTTGAATAACAGATAGCTATGTCACGCGCGAGGGATAAGTGAAAAAACATGTTATTTTTACTTTCATCAAATTAAGTAAGCACGGAGATAAATTTTGTGATGCTAATGCCTATATTTGTAAATGGATGGTACCTAATCTATTTTAAATTAAAAACTTTTTACACACCACATTACTCAACAACATTATTGAAACATGATTTTAATTATTATTTCAAAAATTATATAAAATTATTTTTTTGTTACTATTTCAAATATGTATTACCCTTTATAATTACTTATTACTAAGTAGGAACTTATTATACTTGTATTTATTTTGTTAATAATTATTGTTATTATACGTGATTTAATGGAATTTCACAATATTAGTAATAATAGCATAAAGTAGCCACTAAATTAGGGAAGCAGTATGTACGAACTTTGTTAAGAATTAATAAGTTAAGGTAGATTCATAATAATGCTGCAGAGGCGTGCAGCTGAAAAATAATAACTATAGAATGGAAACATTCCAATCATTATAGTGATCGATTTTAATAGTTGTGAGTACATCGGGCCTAACATATACATATAAAAAAATAAATTATTATTTTTAACAGTAAGGCCTAGGCCGCACCGTGGTTATATCCGCGCTGTTAAAACCGCGTTAAATCTGTGTCCTATGGAATCATATGAACCTATCCGCACTTGCGGTTCATATGATTCCATAGGACGCGGTTTTAACGGCGCGGATATAACCGCGGTGCGGCCTAGGCCTTACTGTTAAAATACTGCTAAAATGTGATCACGAATAATATCAAGAAGAAATCGAATACATCTGAAAGTATTTCTGTCTTGCTCATACGTATGCCTATGAAAAGGAAAGCAATACAATTTTGTAACTAGTAACCAAAGCACCAAAGTAAGCCAACAGAATTTGTACTGATAACTAGTAATGAAATTAACTGCCATTTTTCACATTCTTTTATTGCATTGGTACCTAAATCGAGGAGAAATTGTAAAATTTCACTTGGTTCACTTCACACAGTAGTAGGTAAGTAGTAGGCTTCATGCCTTGTGTGTAAACTAGTGTAAACTCTAAGTAGGTACGTTTTAGGTTACATCTGTATAATCCTAGATAAAATTAAAATAAAATGTATATTTACGATTGTTATAGTTTCATTTTGATTTAAGTAGGTACCTCGATGTAGTTTAAAACCGGCCAAGTGCGTATCGGACTCGCACATGAAGGGTTCCATACCACCATAAAATAAAAACATCAAAAATATTAAGTTTCTTGTATGGGGACCCACTTTATTTTTAAATTTTATTCTATTTCTAGTATTTGTTGTTGTAGCAGCAACAGAAATACTCATTCTGTGAAAATCTCAAGTCTCTACCTATTACGGTTCATGAGATACAGCCCGCTGACAGACGGACAGCGTAGGCTTAGTAATAGGGTCCTGGCCCCTTACTCTGTTTCAAACGAAAACGAAATTTCGGACGAAATTCGCATATTTCCTACTACGTTTCTCATTGATTCCGACATTGCTTACGAACGAAAATTGTTTGACGTTTAGATTCGACGACGAGGAAGACGTCAAACAATTTTCGTTCGTAAGAAATGTCGGAATCAATGAGAAACGTAGTAGGAAATATGCGAATTTCGTCCGAAATTTCGTTTTCGTTTGAAACAGAGTAGGCCCTCAGTTGTCACTCTTTGGGTACGGAACCCTAAAAAGCTATCTTCTCCGTGTGATTTTTTGTAAATATGTACCTACATAACGACACGACATAGACACGATACGACACGATAGGACTTATAATAAGTCATATCCCAGGAAGTCGGGCGTTGATTTTTATTTACTAATACCTAGTAGATAAAATTAGGTAGGTAGGTAGGTATTGATTTTTATTATATAAAATCTTGGAAAACTCCTTTTTTTTCTATTCCCTAAAGAATTAAAAAACAGATGAAAAACCGGCCAAGTGCGTGTCGGACTCGCACATAGAGGGTTCCGTACCAAACACCGTATAAATTTTATTGAAATTCTTCTTTGAAAATGTTCGTTTACACATATGCGACTAGATGGCGCCACTGTCGCTTAAAAGTTAAATAATTGGTAAAAAATGTAGTTTTACGATATTTTTATTCAACTATTTATGTAAAAGCTATTATAATGATCACTAATGGTTAAAATATAAGTTTTCCCTTTATATATATGTCGGCACAGCGACTTTTAAAAAGTATTGAAACGATCGAAATGGGACGCAAGCGCCATCTGTAGGCGTTTGGACAGAGTCCACTTGCATAGACCGGCATCGGCGGAGAGCACAGTACGCTTTGCACCGCCGAGCAGTCGAGTCGCGCGATTGGAAACTGTCATCGTGCCATTTCAATATCTTATTAGTCATCTTTATACCCACTGAATGCCCACAATCCGAAAAAACAACGGCCCCATCATTCTTTCTTCGACATCAGAAGTGAGATCGAACGATGGCTAAAACCGTTGATGATCGCGTAGAAATTTAAATGATGGCAGTTTCTTCAGTTTCCAAGTCGTAGTGCTAATTATCGTTGATTTTAAAAATTAAAAGTGCCACGTGTTTGAACAATGACAATGAAAAAATGGCGGTGCACAGTAGACATTATGCGATTCGCTAAGTCGAAACGGACGTTTGAATTATTGTGTGTGAAGTGTTCAGAGTGTTTTGTGTGGTGATACGGTGCTACGTGAAAGCGGATGGCTGCGACGACGCGAGTATCGACAGACGGTGTGGCAGTCAACGGCGCAGAGCGGCTTCGGGACGGCGATGGTGGTCGCAGGTTTGCATGGAGCAGAATCCGGTGAGTCGAACCATGTTTATTTGGTACCCGTGTTCTATAGAGAGGGTACACGCGGTACATGCTATAACATTGACAGAGAAAGTGCGGGTGTGCGTGATATTGCTATTTGGATTGAAGAGTGGACGAAGTTTTCTGCCTACCCTCAATTTACTCTGGTCAATGTTGCTATGTGATTTTGTTTTGTTGCGGATATTATTTTACGATTGCAGCCGGACTATTTTGCTAATGTGATCGAAGTTTGAGTTCCTAATTTTATTACGGCAGTGTCACGTTTTTAGAAGCTTTGTGTAAAAGACTATCTTTGCGCGACGTCAATTCAATTCAATTCTTTATTTGCGTAATATGGGTTTATAGAAGATGTTGCATTTTAAGTTGTTTCACCATATACAGCTTCAAGCATGCAAAAATTTAAAATTTCAATCTAATAATAAAAAATAACATTAGCCACAGGAACTATTACCACAATTAACGCAATAAAGTTATTTGAATTTTGGGTCAGTGTGTATCCTTAGGGGCGCTATTAGGTTTAGGTTTATGTTTTGGTTTAGGTTTATGTTTTGGTTTAGGTTTATTCTTAGGTTTGAGTATAAGGGTGGCGAAAATGTCACGGGTCGACTTTGACCTCGAATGACCTTTAATCCCGCATGACCTTTGACCTCGAGTAACCTTACTACCTCAATAACTCCAAAACGGCTATAGGCACAAATTTAAAATTTTCGGTTTTACGCCTACGCCTACGAATGGCAGGAAGATGCATTCGGTCCGAGTGACTGCATACTACATAAAGCACTAAATACAACAAAAAGTCCAAACCCTTTCATTAGTGTCCATTTGTCTCGTCAGTCTTACTAGAGCAATAATTGGTTAAATGGCTAACTAGTTGGTTAACTAGGGAATCGGAATTCACGAATATACCTATGATCTTGCTGCCGTAACGTTACCGCAGCAGTGTGGTTTTTTCCTGCTGGTCCAATCAAAATCTGAATAATTCAGATAATTAGTGCTCCATGTCGTGTAATTGTGCCGAAAATTTTAAATTTGTGGTTTCTGAGTTATTTCAAATCTTGCTGGCGTAACGTTTTGCGAATTCCTGTATCCTAAAAACTGTTTGGCACACAATCATGATTTTTCATATACACATAAGTGTTCATTTGTGCCCATTTGTGACAGTTTCATATTTCAATATATCAGAAAGGTTCGGGTGTTATAAGATTTTTCCTAAATAACTAAAATAGCTCCTAGCTCTTAAACTGGGAAACCTAGAAACCAAATGTTAGTGCTAGCTTGTATTTCTTATTGATCCTAAGCATTTCTATAATGATTGTAAGCCTACTCCAAGGAATTTACGATTTATTACGATTTATTGCTATCTCGCGGTGAAATTACTTTAACCCTAAATACACTAGTTTCTTATGTTCCGATTACTTTTATTAATATACAAAAATTAGTGCCCTACTTCAAATATACGTGTACCAATCAGCTCTGTAAACCTTATAATTAAATGAAGTCGGTTAAATATTATTAATAAATAACCATCACGAAGCGCTTTCGGTGGTTAACTGACGGAATTGGAATGTATAGAAACAAGCGAACGCTCCGTTCTTCAAGCCATCCTATTTCAACTGACAGCGTTGTAATGAGTACAGACGCGTACATAATACTTTGGAGTGTATTTATAAACTATTAAATAAGGTAAATAAATGTATAATCACAGGGTATGCTAAATTTGAATATGAAGGTACCTTACTTAATATTCCTTTTTAACAGACTTCAAAAAAAATAGATTGGCACTGACCCCAAATACTCGATAACACATCATCACGCCTGATTTTCCCGAAGGGGTAGGCAGTGGTGGTAATAGAAATATTATTTCAGGCTTTTTAGTGCTCCAGGTTTATGGGACCAACTTGGAGCTACGATCTACCGAACAGCAAAATAATTTTTCAAATCGGTTCATAAATGTCGGAGAAATCAGTGAACATACATACATACATACAGCCGAACATAGAACCTCCTCCTTTTTTGAAGTCTGTTAAAAAGTAATCGGAACATAAGGAACTCGTGTATTTAGGGTTTAAATAATTTCACCGCGAGGGTCAATGTATATCCTTAGGGGCGCTATTAGGTTTAGGTCTAGGTTCAGGTTTGAGTAGGAGGGTGGGGAGAATGTTGCAAAAGACTCGAGTTCTTTTAGCCCTCTCAAAGAGGCTCGAGCTTTTCTATGGGGCTCGTCGAAGAAAAACGACTCCGAATGTTTCAAGGCTAAAAAAGGACTCTAGTTTTAAATAAACCTCGAGCCCTTTTTGGGCTCGGAGTTCTTTTAGAGCTCCGTTGTTGTGAGCTTTCTAAGTCTTCGCAAGTATAAGAAGGAGTCGCCTTATAGCTGACTATTCCTGGCTAGTCTTTTGTATTCCTGACTAGTCTTGACTTTTTTGACTATCCTGACTATTCTTGACTATCCTGACTATTCTTGACTATTCTTGACTATTCTTGACTATTCTTGACTATTCTTGACTATTCTTGACTATTCTTGACTATTCTTGACTATTCTTGACTATTCTTGACTATTCTTGACTATTCTTGACTATTCTTGACTATTCTTGACTATTATTGACTATTATTGACTATTCTTGACTATTCTTGACTATTCTTGACTATTCTTGACTATTCTTGACTATTCTTGACTATTCTTGACTATTCTTGACTATTCTTGACTATTCTTGACTATTCTTGACTATTCTTGACTATTCTTGACTATTCTTGACTATTCTTGACTATTCTTGACTATTCTTGACTATTCTTGACTATTCTTGACTATTCTTGACTTTTTTACTATCCTGACTTTTTGGACTGTATTTGACCATTGTTGACTATTCTTGACCATTGTTGACCACTGTTGACCATTGACCATTGTTGCTCATTTTTGATCATTTTTGACTATTTTTGACCTTTGTTGACTATTTTTGACCATTGTTGACTATTTATTGTTGAGTTCTTCGAATATTTTGACTATTCTTGACTATTCTTGACCATTGTTGACCACAGTTGACTACTTTGAAATTTTTTGGTCATTATTAACCATTGTTGGCTATTTGACAGTTTTTACCGATTTTAGACCATTGTTGACTATTTTGGACTATTTTTTGACTAATTTTGACAATTTTTGTCAATTTTGACAATTTTTGACTATATTTGACTATTTTTGACCATTTTTGAACATTGTTGACTATTTTGGACCTTTGTTGACTATTTTGGACTATTTTTGACTATTTTTGACTACTTTTGACCTTTGTTGACTATGCTTGACTATTTTTGACAGTTTTTGCCGATTTTTTTACTATTTTTGACCATTGTTGACTATTGTTGAGTACTTAGACTATTTTGACTATTCTTGACTATTCTTGACCATTGTTGACCACAGTTGACTATTTTGAAATTTTTTGGTCATTATTAACCATTGTTGACTATTTTTGACAGTTTTTACCGATTTTTGACAGTTTTTGACATTTTTGGCGATTTTTGATTATTTTTGACCATTGTTGACTATTTTGACAATTTTTGACAATTTTTGACAATTTTTAACGATTTTTAACAATTTTTGACAATTTTTGTCAATTTTCGACTATTTTTGACTGTTTTTGACTATTTTTGAACATTGTTAACTATTTTGGACCATTGTTGACTATTTTGCCGATTTTTGATTATTTTTGACCATTGTTGACAATTTTTTTACTAGATTTGATTATTTTTGACGATTTTTGACAATTTTTGACTGTTTTTGCCGATATTTGACCATTTTTGACTATTTTTGACCATTGTTCACTATTTTTGACCATTGTTGACTATTTTTGTCAGTTTTTGACTATTTTTGAACATTGTTGACAATTTTTGTCAATTTTTGAACATTGTTGACAATTTTTGACAATTTTTGACTATATTTGACTATTTTTGACCATTTTTGAACATTGTTGACTATTTTGGACCTTTGTTGACTATTTTGGACTATTTTTGACTACTTTTGACCTTTGTTGACTATGCTTGACTATTTTTGACAGTTTTTGCCGATTTTTTTACTATTTTTGACCATTGTTGACTATTGTTGAGTACTTAGACTATTTTGTCTATTCTTGACTATTCTTGACCATTGTTGACCACAGTTGACTATTTTGAAATTTTTTGGTCATTATTAACCATTGTTGACTATTCTTGACTATTTTTGACAGTTTTTACCGATTTTTTACAGTTTTTGACAATTTTTGCCGATTTTTGATTATTTTTGACCATTGTTGACTATTTTGACAATTTTTGACAATTTTTGTCAATTTTTAACAATTTTTAACAATTTTTGACAATTTTTGTCAATTTTTGACTATTATTGACTGTTTTTGACTATTTTTGAACATTGTTAACTATTTTGGACCATTGTTGACTATTTTGCCGATTTTTGATTATTTTTGACCATTGTTGACAATTTTTTTACTAGATTTGATTATTTTTGACGATTTTTGACAATTTTTGACTGTTTTTGCCGATAGTTGACCATTTTTGACAATTTTTGACAATTTTTGAACATTGTTGACAATTTTTGACAATTTTTGAAATTTTTTGTCAATTTTCGTCAATTTTTGGCAATTTATGCCAATTTTTGACTATTTTTGACCATTTTTGACTATTTTTGACCGTTGTTGACTAATTTTGACAATTTTTGACTGTTTTTAACTATTTTTGAACTTTGTTGACTATTTTGGACCATTGTTGACTATTTTGCCGATTTTTGATTAATTTTGAAAAATTTTGAAATTATTTGAATTTTTTTAAAACTTTTTGACTATTTTAGATTGTTTTTGTCAATTTTTGAACATTGTTGACAATTTTTGACAATTTTTGAACATTGTTGACTATTTTTGACCTTTGTTGACTATTTTTGACCATTGTTGACTATTTATTGTTGAGTTCTTCGAATATTTTGACTATTCTTGACTATTCTTGACCATTGTTGACCACAGTTGACTACTTTGAAATTTTTTGGTCATTATTAACCATTGTTGGCTATTTGACAGTTTTTACCGATTTTAGACCATTGTTGACTATTTTGGACTATTTTTTGACTAATTTTGACAATTTTTGTCAATTTTGACAATTTTTGACTATATTTGACTATTTTTGACCATTTTTGAACATTGTTGACTATTTTGGACCTTTGTTGACTATTTTGGACTATTTTTAACTAATTTTGACTATTTTTGACTACTTTTGACCTTTGTTGACTATGCTTGACTATTTTTGACAGTTTTTGCCGATTTTTTTACTATTTTTGACCATTGTTGACTATTGTTGAGTACTTAGACTATTTTGACTATTCTTGACTATTCTTGACCATTGTTGACCACAGTTGACTATTTTGAAATTTTTTGGTAATTATTAACCATTGTTGACTATTCTTGACTATTTTTGACAGTTTTTACCGATTTTTGACAGTTTTTGACATTTTTGGCGATTTTTGATTATTTTTGACCATTGTTGACTATTTTGACAATTTTTGACAATTTTTGACAATTTTTAACGATTTTTAACAATTTTTGACAATTTTTGTCAATTTTCGACTATTTTTGACTGTTTTTGACTATTTTTGAACATTGTTAACTATTTTGGACCATTGTTGACTATTTTGCCGATTTTTGATTATTTTTGACCATTGTTGACAATTTTTTTACTAGATTTGATTATTTTTGACGATTTTTGACAATTTTTGACTGTTTTTGCCGATATTTGACCATTTTTGACTATTTTTGACCATTGTTCACTATTTTTGACCATTGTTGACTATTTTTGTCAGTTTTTGACTATTTTTGAACATTGTTGACAATTTTTGACAATTTTTGAACATTGTTGACAATTTTTGACAATTTTTGACTATATTTGACTATTTTTGACCATTTTTGAACATTGTTGACTATTTTGGACCTTTGTTGACTATTTTGGACTATTTTTAACTAATTTTGACTATTTTTGACTACTTTTGACCTTTGTTGACTATGCTTGACTATTTTCGACAGTTTTTGCCGATTTTTTTACTATTTTTGACCATTGTTGACTATTGTTGAGTACTTAGACTATTTTGTCTATTCTTGACTATTCTTGACCATTGTTGACCACAGTTGACTATTTTGAAATTTTTTGGTCATTATTAACCATTGTTGACTATTCTTGACTATTTTTGACAGTTTTTACCGATTTTTGACAGTTTTTGACAATTTTTGCCGATTTTTGATTATTTTTGACCATTGTTGACTATTTTGACAATTTTTGACAATTTTTGACAATTTTTAACAATTTTTAACAATTTTTGACAATTTTTGTCAATTTTTGACTATTATTGACTGTTTTTGACTATTTTTGAACATTGTTAACTATTTTGGACCATTGTTGACTATTTTGCCGATTTTTGACCATTGTTGACAATTTTTTTACTAGATTTGATTATTTTTGACGATTTTTGACAATTTTTGACTGTTTTTGCCGATATTTGACCATTTTTGACTATTTTTGACCATTGTTGACAATTTTTGACAATTTTTGAACATTGTTGACAATTTTTGACAATTTTTGAAAATTTTTGTCAATTTTCGTCAATTTTTGGCAATTTATGCCAATTTTTGACTATTTTTGACCATTTTTGACTATTTTTGACCGTTGTTGACTAATTTTGACAATTTTTGACTGTTTTTAACTATTTTTGAACTTTGTTGACTATTTTGGACCATTGTTGACTATTTTGCCGATTTTTGATTAATTTTGAAAAATTTTGAAATTATTTGAAATTTTTTAAAACTTTTTGACTATTTTAGATTGTTTTTGTCAATTTTTGAACATTGTTGACAATTTTTGACAATTTTTGAACATTGTTGACTATTTTTGACCTTTGTTGACTATTTTTGACCATTGTTGACTATTTATTGTTGAGTTCTTCGAATATTTTGACTATTCTTGACTATTCTTGACCATTGTTGACCACAGTTGACTATTTTGAAATTTTTTGGTCATTATTAACCATTGTTGACTATTCTTGACTATTTTTGACAGTTTTTACCGATTTTTGACAGTTTTTGACATTTTTGGCGATTTTTGATTATTTTTGACCATTGTTGACTATTTTGACAATTTTTGACAATTTTTAACGATTTTTAACAATTTTTGACAATTTTTGTCAATTTTCGACTATTTTTGACTGTTTTTGACTATTTTTGAACATTGTTAACTATTTTGGACCATTGTTGACTATTTTGCCGATTTTTGATTATTTTTGACCATTGTTAACTATTTTGGACCATTGTTGACTATTTTGCCGATTTTTGATTATTTTTGACCATTGTTGACAATTTTTTTACTAGATTTGATTATTTTTGACGATTTTTGACAATTTTTGACTGTTTTTGCCGATATTTGACCATTTTTGACTATTTTTGACCATTGTTTACTATTTTTGACCATTGTTGACTATTTTTGTCAGTTTTTGACTATTTTTGAACATTGTTGACAATTTTTGACAATTTTTGAACATTGTTGACAATTTTTGACAATTTTTGACTATATTTGACTATTTTTGACCATTTTTGAACATTGTTGACTATTTTGGACCTTTGTTGACTATTTTGGACTATTTTTAACTAATTTTGACTATTTTTGACTACTTTTGACCTTTGTTGACTATGCTTGACTATTTTTGACAGTTTTTGCCGATTTTTTTACTATTTTTGACCATTGTTGACTATTGTTGAGTACTTAGACTATTTTGTCTATTCTTGACTATTCTTGACCATTGTTGACCACAGTTGACTATTTTGAAATTTTTTGGTCATTATTAACCATTGTTGACTATTCTTGACTATTTTTGACAGTTTTTACCGATTTTTGACAGTTTTTGACAATTTTTGCCGATTTTTGATTATTTTTGACCATTGTTGACTATTTTGACAATTTTTGACAATTTTTGTCAATTTTTAACAATTTTTAACAATTTTTGACAATTTTTGTCAATTTTTGACTATTATTGACTGTTTTTGACTATTTTTGAACATTGTTAACTATTTTGGACCATTGTTGACTATTTTGCCGATTTTTGATTATTTTTGACCATTGTTGACAATTTTTTTACTAGATTTGATTATTTTTGACGATTTTTGACAATTTTTGACTGTTTTTGCCGATATTTGACCATTTTTGACTATTTTTGACCATTGTTCACTATTTTTGACCATTATTGACTATTTTTGTCAGTTTTTGACTATTTTTGAACATTGTTGACAATTTTTGTCAATTTTTGAACATTGTTGACAATTTTTGACAATTTTTGAAAATTTTTGTCAATTTTCGTCAATTTTTGGCAATTTATGCCAATTTTTGACTATTTTTGACCATTTTTGACTATTTTTGACCGTTGTTGACTAATTTTGACAATTTTTGACTGTTTTTAACTATTTTTGAACTTTGTTGACTATTTTGGACCATTGTTGACTATTTTGCCGATTTTTGATTAATTTTGAAAAATTTTGAAATTATTTGAAATTTTTTAAAACTTTTTGACTATTTTAGATTGTTTTTGTCAATTTTTGAACATTGTTGACAATTTTTGACAATTTTTGAACATTTTTGACTATTTTTGACCATTGTTCACTATTTTTGACCATTGTTGACAATTTTTAACAATTTTTGACAATTTTTGACAATTTTTGACTATTTTTGACCGTTGTTGACTAATTTTGACTACTTTTGAACTTTGTTGACTATTCTTGACTATTTTTGACAGTTTTTGCCGATTTTTTTTACTATTTTTGACCATTGTTAACTATTTTTGACCATTGTTGACCACAGTTGACTATTTTGAAATTTTTTGGTCATTATTAACCATTGTTGACTATTCTTGACTATTTTTGACAGTTTTTACCGATTTTTGACAGTTTTTGACAATTTTTGCCGATTTTTGATTATTTTTGACCATTGTTGACTATTTTGACAATTTTTGACAATTTTTGTCAATTTTTAACAATTTTTAACAATTTTTGACAATTTTTGTCAATTTTTGACTATTATTGACTGTTTTTGACTATTTTTGAACATTGTTAACTATTTTGGACCATTGTTGACTATTTTGCCGATTTTTGATTATTTTTGACCATTGTTGACAATTTTTTTACTAGATTTGATTATTTTTGACGATTTTTGACAATTTTTGACTGTTTTTGCCGATATTTGACCATTTTTGACTATTTTTGACCATTGTTCACTATTTTTGACCATTATTGACTATTTTTGTCAGTTTTTGACTATTTTTGAACATTGTTGACAATTTTTGTCAATTTTTGAACATTGTTGACAATTTTTGACAATTTTTGAAAATTTTTGTCAATTTTCGTCAATTTTTGGCAATTTATGCCAATTTTTGACTATTTTTGACCATTTTTGACTATTTTTGACCGTTGTTGACTAATTTTGACAATTTTTGACTGTTTTTAACTATTTTTGAACTTTGTTGACTATTTTGGACCATTGTTGACTATTTTGCCGATTTTTGATTAATTTTGAAAAATTTTGAAATTATTTGAAATTTTTTAAAACTTTTTGACTATTTTAGATTGTTTTTGTCAATTTTTGAACATTGTTGACAATTTTTGACAATTTTTGAACATTTTTGACTATTTTTGACCATTGTTCACTATTTTTGACCATTGTTGACAATTTTTAACAATTTTTGACAATTTTTGACAATTTTTGACTATTTTTGACCGTTGTTGACTAATTTTGACTACTTTTGAACTTTGTTGACTATTCTTGACTATTTTTGACAGTTTTTGCCGATTTTTTTTACTATTTTTGACCATTGTTAACTATTTTTGACCATTGTTGACCACAGTTGACTATTTTGAAATTTTTTGGTCATTATTAACCATTGTTGACTATTCTTGACTATTTTTGACAGTTTTTACCGATTTTTGACAGTTTTTGACAATTTTTGCCGATTTTTGATTATTTTTGACCATTGTTGACTATTTTGACAATTTTTGACAATTTTTGTCAATTTTTAACAATTTTTAACAATTTTTGACAATTTTTGTCAATTTTTGACTATTATTGACTGTTTTTGACTATTTTTGAACATTGTTAACTATTTTGGACCATTGTTGACTATTTTGCCGATTTTTGATTATTTTTGACCATTGTTGACAATTTTTTTACTAGATTTGATTATTTTTGACGATTTTTGACAATTTTTGACTGTTTTTGCCGATATTTGACCATTTTTGACTATTTTTGACCATTGTTCACTATTTTTGACCATTATTGACTATTTTTGTCAGTTTTTGACTATTTTTGAACATTGTTGACAATTTTTGTCAATTTTTGAACATTGTTGACAATTTTTGACAATTTTTGAAAATTTTTGTCAATTTTCGTCAATTTTTGGCAATTTATGCCAATTTTTGACTATTTTTGACCATTTTTGACTATTTTTGACCGTTGTTGACTAATTTTGACAATTTTTGACT